>CP136056.1:33940076-35190076 GCA_032464435.1 Aegilops umbellulata | reverse complement strand
TTGAGCTCGCCGTCGCGCACACGGTCCAGGAACCCCACGTACGACACGTCCTGCACGGACGCGAAGCCCCGCGCGTACCGCAGCTCCCGCAGCAGCACCTCCAGCTTCTGCATGCATGCGCCAGTGACCAGTTAATAATTCTTCACGCTGAGAATTTGTACGCATGCATGCATGTAATATACTCCACGAACGACTTGTCAAAGCTGTCAGATTTATGCAGACTTCTACATTGGAAAATACTCTTGGCTCTTTGGTTGTATATATACACCTGGTATGGTTTTTTTTTTGTAATTTCAGGAAATTCTAAAACCTTTTTAGAATAAACTTGACCTTCTATTGTATTCGTATAAAAGTTATTTTTACAAATGAAACATTCTACTCAACTTCAAGGAAAATAATCTCATGGATAAAAAGTGTGAACAGTATCTTCTATATATTGTTGATTTTGTTTTTTTTTCACCAACAATACCATGGATTTTTTTTCTTGGCCAAACTTTTTATACGAATACAACTCAAGTTTATTTCAAAAAACGTTTCAGATTTTTTGGCTTTTATGGTAATTACTAAAAAATTGCATGTAGGGTGTACATACATCCAGGAATCATACGCGTTGGCCCCTTTAACATTTCCCTTAACCGGCTGAAAAGTCTATATGTACGGAAACGCAAACCATGATCTGGTTCTGCAAGAGATCAGGACAAAGAATTGTAGGACCAGACCGTGCAAATCATCAAAAGGTGATCGAGCGAGTTGGTACTTTTTTGACAAGTGGTGGCAGCCACCGTGTGACGTGTAGTATGCACGGAAGTACTCCTAGTGGCAGCCACTGTGTAACATCGCTTTCGAGCCAAAGGGTGGCCGTCCCATCACATGCAGCGGATCTTGTTCGTGCCCTAGTCAGCTTACTTCCTAGGTGTACTGGGCTACTGGCTAACATATAATAAGATATGCGGAGCGGCTGTTTGCCCGCTCCAAAACTTTGAACTATAGCTCCGTCCGCTCCCGAAGCGGAGCCGTGGAGCAGAGTGACGCCAAACAGGCCCTAAAACTTCATGGAGTTGCTGTCGATCGATGCTCAAAAGCTCGCAAAGGCATGGACCTTATATATGGCATACGGTAATATATATCCATGGTCACTGACGAGTATAATTCATGTAGTCCCTAGTTACAACAGGTCATCATAGTGAGCCCTTTGGGTTAATTCGATGAAAAAACGAATATGCATTCTAATTTTTCCAAAAGGAAACTAAAAGTTCCCAAAGCAGCAAGCAAAAACCGTATTCATTAAACATTCTCCCAGGAGCATCAATTCATGAAACAAAATATGCACTTTAAATTGCGCAACTATAGTTTTAGAAAGGGGAAGTTTTTGCACATATAATTTGTACCACGTAGTCCTTTTTTTACAATTTGCACCACCGTATTCATTAACATTTTGGTGTCCATATATGGGAATTGGGGAGAAAGTACTTGTTAAAATAATAATTTCTTATCATAGGTTCTCAAAAAATATTTACTGGATAAGAATTTTATTTAATCGCACGGTTATCTTCCTACATAATTGGATCTCGTATCCAACCATCATTATCCCACCACAATCCAGTTTAGCTTACACACACTCACTCCGTTTCTAAATATAAGCACTTTTAGAGATTTCAATACGGACAACATACGGCTGTATATAGACACATCTTGGAGTGTAGATTCACTTATTTTGCTTCGTTTGTAGTCTATATGAAAATATCTAAAAAGACTTATATTTAGGAACAGAGGGAGTGGAAGTTAGAGTTCCATTTGTATAAAATTGTACTAAATCAGCGACAATTAATATAGACCGGAAAGTTGTACTACCTCTCTATCAGTTTACAGGGCGTGCGCGTACCCCTAGGTCGTCAATTTGACCAACCTAATACAAGTCATATATTACAAAAAATATACCAACATAAACTACGGAGTTTCTACTTTTAAAAGGTATAATTTTTGTGTTATATAGTTTATATTAGGGTGACAAAATTGGCAACCTAGGTATACGCGCAGGACTTGTAAACTGAAACGGAGGTAGTACTAAAGCAGCGACAATTTATATGGATCTGAGGGAGGAGGTGATTTGCAAAGTAGCCAAAAAATGTCCATGTATTTATTTTGTCTACTGAAAAAGAAGTTTGGTGTGCAACAAGGAGATGTGCATTCGAAGAGCAGTCAAAGGCTAGGCCAAGTACGTACGACGTTGATGCTGCACAGATTTGCACCGTTGGCTCTGCTATCACATGCATCGGATCGTATTCGTGCGCTAGCCAGGTTGGTACCTATTAACTAGGTGTACTGGATAATTCTCCATGGAATTGCTATTGAGCGATGCTCATATGTCGACATGGTTGCACTTAGTTTTGGCAGACGTATACTTGCTAGTTTTGTGAGAGGCTTATATACATATATCACATAATGTATCTCCATGATAACTGATGAGACAGGATATGTTCCATCTACTCTCTAGTCATAATTGGTCATTATAGTGAGTCTTAGGATTAATTAATTAATTAATTAATTCAATGAAAAAATGAATATGCACTTAAAATTGTGAAATCAAGATTTAGAAATAAAAGGTCCGTGCATATAATTTGTACTCCCTCCGTCCGGGTCTATTAGGCCTAAAGACAACTTCTCTTAGACCAAGACACATAGTAATTTGCTCACATTAATGCTTTCATTCCACTCCCAATGCACTCTCTCACATGCATGCAACCAATAAAAAAGCACGCATGAAGTGTATTAATTATCTAGTCATGACACCAACAATAGTGACTTTCAATGCAACCAATAAAATGGTTGCATGCATACGTATTTCCAAAGTGAGGCTTTATAAAAAGGGACATGCTTGTGATGCTAAAAGGCCTAATAAACCCGGACGGAGGGAGTAGCACCTTAGGCTTGATCACGTGCAACTTAGCGGACCCGTAAAGTCATAACTAGGAATATTATCTTATACTTGTCAGATTTTTGTAGTGGATCTGAATTTTATTTAATGGCGAATTATCTTCCAAGATATTTGGGCCCGACATCCGAGAATCATTTTTATAGCCTAAAGACTAGAAGTATGTTTGATAAAACTCCACAAGTGATTTAAAATTTTCGTTGCCTGTGTTTTACGAAATTTAGAAAACTGTGAAATAAGAAAAAGAAAATCATGTCCATTTTTGTTAAGGAAATATAGGTTCAGCGTGCGACAGTGAGATGTGCGTTCGAATGGCAGACAAAGGCTAGGCCAATTACGTACGACGTTGATGCTCCACAGATTTACACCGTTGGAGCCATGCATGCATGCATGCATCCACGTCAGAGGCGGCCAAAAGTCGCGACCCCATATGTAGGGTTCGGCTCTCCTGCTGGGATCCCTACACGCACTATCGTGCAGGGCCAACTAGCGGCCAACACGTGGCCTGGTAGACCCCATCACTAAAACAACCAGCCCGTATCTCTCTAATTACAGAAAATCAGTAAAACTGCCTTTCTTTCTCGCGCGTATCAACAGATTGCCGCCAAAATCTCCAACATCCTTTCTCCTATCTATCTACTCCATTGTGGATCACACAGGAATAGATCAGGATCGATAGAGAATTGTCCTCTCACGTGGACCAACATCTACGGTGTTCTTCGGCATGGAAGGAGCTCCTGCGACTTCATCCATAGGTTTGTTGTTGTGTCTTGAATCTGCAAATTATCAACACTCTCATCATATGGAGGAGACAAGATTAAACAGAAACAAAGGAAGAGCTTAATCTATGACATGCAAATTAATTCTTGAGACTTAGCTCCACGTACTTCATCTTCCCTAGGTCTGTTTCTTGTGTCTTCTTTGCCAATTGTAATGATAGAGATTATTGTATCTAAGAAAAAGGATAATGTTTTGCTAATGCTCCTATGAATACAGTGTGATATTTGGCAAAATATGTTGTCCCATCTTCAAGTGTTGTTCAGGTTTCACTACAACAGGACTCTGAATATCGTGTTTTGTTTTAACAAAACTGTGTCGTCCATGAACTAATTAGTATATGATATTTTTATGTTGTGTAGATCATGAGACCACTAATGTGGGAGAGGCAGGACAAAACACAGATGACTATTACAGCAAAAGGTTGAAACCAGAGATAGGAATGGAATTTGAGAATGAAGATATAGCATATGAGTTTTATAATGCATAGGCAGGTCGAAACTACAATTTGCATCTACTTCCTCAGACTATGACACCAGTGCCACAGCCACAGAATTATAATTTGCAAGTATTGCATCACGGCCTGCCTCAACTACCGCAGGCAGATGCTACTTCTTTTCAGCAGTTACACGGCTTGCAACCACATCAACCATATTTCTATTATGGCACTCAACCAAGTCAGGTATATTTACTTGGTTAGTCGTTAAAAATCAAGACGAACATGCATAGGTCATTCACTTCCATTAACTTTAAATTGTATGTAGAGTTCTGTATTGATACCGAACTCGGAATGGCCAGCATATCAAAATGACCAGCTGCCGACTAAGGTATTGTTTCACTTACAAGTCAGACTCTCAAATTCAAGTTTATTTCTCACACGAAATCGTTCCTTTTTTTTATTCAGGACTTGGATAGCCAATCAAGCCATGGACAAGATAGCACTTTTAAATAGCTCATTCGCAAAAAAATAGCTCTATATAAGCTTTTCTTCTCAGGATTGCTCTACAAAACAATTACGTCCCCATGTAATAGTTTATCTTACTATTCCTTTTGGTGTGAGATGTATAATGGATTTATTCTAAATGGATATATATAGGTGCACCGATTAGTTGCTGGTTATTTCTCCATGGTTCCATCCACAAGGATCTTTCACCAATTTGAGATTTCTGTGACTGTCGTGTGACTAAAAACAGAGAACATAGCTACATGACGCTGCCTAGTTTGAAGTCATTGGAAACTAGTTTAATCTCAAATTAACAGTTATCTTAGCAACATACTAGTAGTAATTAATTAATTGGATAGCCCTTGTACTAGTTTGAAGCCATCGAAAGCTAGCTACTAGTACAGGATAGATGAAGAAATCAGCTACCACTAACCTCGGTCCGGCGAGTGTGCATCGGGCTCCCGTCTTGATTTGCGCCTGCACGGCCTCTTGCGGCATCCCGGCGAAGCAGTGCTGCACCCAGCCGGCTGCATGCCCTGCAGTTCCCCACCTTCTCCAAGGGATCTGGTCGGTCCAGGAGGGGAACGGCGGCATGCTAGAGCAGCTGCTCCAGCCTTGGCCGGGGCTTGGGCGCGCCGGAGTCAGGCAGCGACAGCCGCGGCTGCTCCCTCTATCGCTCGCCACGACCACGACGCCGCCGGACGGCGGACCTCACTTTCTGGAACTCTCTATCTCTCTCACTCACGGAGCTCAGTTCAGTGAAATAATGGTAGTACTAGCTCGAAGCGTCCGCGGCGGATAAGGCAAGGAGAAGGACTTTTCAGAAAATTAAACAAAACAAAATCTGTTTATTAAGTGGTGGGGTCCACAAGGCCACGTGTTGGCCGCTGGTTGGCCCTGCACAATAATGCGTGCAGGGCTCCCAGCAGGAGAGCCGAACCCCATATGTAGCTTTACCAGCCGCTACACGACGCGCACCCGCACCGACAAAAGTAGGTCGTGGTTTATTACCTTATCAACGTCGGACTCGCCGCCGGCTGCGCCGCCGTAGTACAGCGCTCCCTCAAGGCAGTAGAGGACGCCGCCTGCCTCTTCCGCGAGGTTGGCGACGCGCGCCGCGACGTCGGGCTCGGAGAAGAAGGACCAAGACGATGACGAAGGCGACGGGGAGCGCCAGCTCCCGATCAGGCCCTTGTCTGCAAGGACCGTGCCCTCGACGTAGTCCATGAGCCCGGACACCGTGCCGCCACGCTCGACGTCTATGAGCCGCTCCTGGTCGCCGGTGAGTGCGGCGGCGCCCGTGTACAGGAGGCGCACCCAGCGCGCCCTCGTCGGCGCTGGCACGAGCGGTATGCGCGCCCGCGTTATGACGCCGAACTGCCCCAGCCCGCCCAGCACGGCGTCGAACAGGTCGGCGTCCTTTTCCTTCGAACACGTCACCATCTCCCCAGATCCTAGTACATATATTTACAAGAACTTAAGTGAACGAGTTGTGATTACTTCATTTAATACGAAGCGTGTGCACGTACGCAGGCACGCACCGGTGATGACGTCGAGTTCTTGGACGTTGGATATCTGGGGTCCGTGGCGAAAGGCCTGTCCGCTGATGCCGGCGTTGGAGAGCGTGCCGCCGACGGTGAGGTGGAGGTAGTCGGTCCACGAACGCGGCGTTAGGCCGTGCGCAAGCGCGGATCGCAGCACGTCCACCCACAGCTGCTCACCTCCGGCGTCTATGTATTGGCCTTCGACCGAAACGGAGAGGCGGGCCGAAATGGAGCCTCCACCGAGCTGTCCGAGCGACGGCATATCAACGACGACGCCGCCAGGCGCGCCCGCCTGGCCACGGACGGAGTGGCCGCATCCCCGGGCGGACACCGGGAACGGTGACGGACGTGCGCACGAGGCGCGCAGCAGCGCGGCGATATCAGCAGGGCACGAGGGATAGTGTTGGAATCAACCACGTAGTAGAAGTCCTGTCCGGTATGGACTAGGAGCAGTCACCGACTCAGTTTGGGTTAGCTAGCTTTGTACTAGTATAAATATAGTTGTACCCTATGCCTGTAATCAGATCAAGTTGAAAGCAATAAAAAGCACAGGACCGACACGGCCCTGTTTGCCATCAACTCGCCGTGTACAAGCGTAGAATCGATCCAGCTGCTTAAGGCGTTAGCTTTGAGCGTACGCGTGCGTCTCGTCGGATTGTCTCTTGTGTGCCTGGTTAGCTACGGCTGCTGCCTACGTACGCGTCTCCGCGGAAAGTACTCGTCGGAGTTAGTACGTACGGGACCGAAGCCAACAATTGGTATCAGAGCCAAGTTGATCTTCTAGTAACGGAGGATCATGGCGGATGACGAGAAGACCAGGCAGCTGGCGGAGTACTCCGGTGCGGCTAAAGTAATTGCTGCTCCGGCGAGTTCATCGTATCCACGGTTTGATCGCGAGAACTTTGGGGTAAGGAAGGCCCTCATGGAGTGTGGTCTCCGCGCCAACGAGCTATGGGACGCGGTGGATCCCGGAGGCGACGCGTTCAAGAAGGAGGGAGCCGAGCACCGGAAGGATCGGCAGGCGGCGTCGGCGATTTACTCGGTGATGCCGATGGATGTTCTCCAACACCTGATTGCCAAAGAAACGGCGAAGGAAGCGTGGGATACTTTGAAGCTCATGTTCGAGGGACACACCCGCGTCAAGCAAGCCAATCTCCAAACTCTCCTAAGGAACTATGAGACTTTGGTCATGGGCGATGATGAGTCCGTGGATGCGTTCGCTTCGCGGGTAGTTACTCTCGTCAATCGGATTCGTGCGCTTGGAGAAAACCTCACGGAGGCCTCGGTTGTCCGGCGGTTCTTGCGCGCGGCCCCTCCCCGGTACCTGCAAATTGTCACGGCGATCGGGCAGTGCGTCGATCTCGAGACTCTCTCCATCGACGATCTTATCGGACGGTACAAGGCTCATGATGAGCGTATGCGGTACAGGCTTGGGGACGGGTGGAACGACGAGCTTGTGATGCTTACGAAGGCACAGTGGGACGCCCTAGAAAAGCAAGGCGGATCCAGGAGCAGCAACAAGAAGAAGGGAAAGCAGCGTTCGGCGAGAAAGAACTTCGCTGACTCGGACGGCGACTCAGATAATGAGGCTGCACCACCACCGAGGAGAAAGTTTGACATCAGAAAAGTGAGGTGTTATAACTGTGGCCTCCTCGGCCACTTCAAAGCTGACTGCGAGGAAGCACCGAAGCAGAAGGCGCTCATAGCCCAGCAAGGTGACGATGGTGACATGATTTGATGTGTAAACTGGTGGACGAGGAGGATCCAGACTCTCAAGCGTTGACTAAAGAAATTGTCGAGCTTGCGGAAGAAAAAGTTTGCCATCATGATTGTGGTTCGGAAACCTGTGTCGAAGCTACAGATGCGGGGAGTGATTCCGAAACTTATATCAGTGCTATGGACGTAAGCGTCAACTTTGCTGGAGCGGATGCGGCGATAGCTGCGTGTGCTCAGCCATGAAGAAGCAGTGTTTCTACTGGTCGACAGAAGGAGAGGTCCAAAGAAGACCGCAATGCAAAGCGTGATGAACTAGTTGTGTCAGAAGGTCGCGGGACAAGGCTAGACGTGCGGCGAATTACACTCGGACCAAGCAAGCATGACATGTGCACGGCACCGGCGAGGAGCGCAAACGTTGGCGCACTTGACACGGCGTGTCTACGTACGGATGTTGCGTGCGTCGCACCGAGCGACACGCCCGCCAAGTCACACAAGCAGGCGGCCAGTGCAGGGTATGACATGTACGTAGCTGTGCCTGAAAGCAGCAGCGACGTGCAGCCGGTTTCCACCGTGAGCACGTTTGGAAATACAGCCTGGGCTGGAGCCCCATGTGTTGTTTTGCCAGGAGACGTGCACCCAGCGAAAGGAACAGGCAGCCCAGCAGTAGAGACACGTGGTGAGCTTGGCGCATTGCAAGGAAGGATTTCATCTGTGAGCCTTTGCTGCAATCCAGGAGCCATGCCACTCGCAGAATCGAGCTGGGAAGGAGGCCCACGAGCATCTGGAAAGCTAGAAGTCAGCGCAGGAGGCGTCGCTGTAGTGGCCCGGCAGTTGCCCGTAATCGCCGGACCAATGGCCAGCGAAGCTTTGTACATGGAGGAAGGCTCTAAGGCACATGAGTCACCTCCGACGGTACAGGAGAAAATGACACGTCCATCTACAACTGATCATCCACAACCTGTGTCACAACAATATTCGAAGCAAGCTCTTCGAACAATTGACCCGGCAAAGATGAGAAGGAGTGGATGGCGGTGCCTAAGTGCCGAGGAACCGGCAGATATTAATGACGCAAATATGATGGAGTGTTGGCATCAGGCCATGGAAGAGGAGTTGAGGTCGATCCACGACAATAATGCATGGGAGCTTGTGGATCTTCCCAACAATGAAAATGTCATGGATCTCAAGTGGGAATTTAAAATCAAGAAAGATGGCGAAGGGTCGATGAAGCATAATGCAAGGCTAGTGGCCAAAGGATACGTGCAAGAGGAAGGTGTGAACTTCAAAGAAGTGTTCGTTCCCATTGCAAAGATGGAGTCGGTGAGATTACTCATCGCTCTCGCGGCTCAGGAATCATGGAAAGTACATCACATGGATTTAAACTCCGTGTATTTGAAGGGCGAGATAGAAGGAGATGTGTATGTAAATCAACCACCGGGTTTCATCAAAGAGGGAGAGGAACACAAGGTACTGAAGCTACACAAAGTCTTGTACGGGCTACGGCAAGGCTCTCGGGAGTGGAACATCAAGCTTGATCGTACACTAGTTTCTCTTGGTTTTGAGAAAAGTCCACTGGAGCATGCTATGTACAAGCGAGGTAAAGGCAAGGATCGTCTCCTAGTGGGCATCTATGTTGATGATCTCTTGATAACTGGAGCAGATGAGGAGGAGATTGCTAGATTCAAGCTACAAATGAAGGAGCTTTTCAAGATGAGTGATCTAGGGCTCTTGACTTACTATCTCGGGATCGAGGTACATCAAAAGCCGGAGGGAATCACACTATGCCAGGAGGCATATGCAAAGAAGATTCTTGAAAGCTGTAGCATGGAGGACTGCAATCCAAGTCATGTTTCAATGGAGCCTCGACTTAAACTTAGCAAGAAGAGCCAAGCACCCGCAGTTGATGCAACGGAGTATAGAAGTGTGGTCGAAAGCCTAAGGTATCTTGTGAATACACGACCGGACTTGGCCTATTCTGTTGGCGTAGTGAGTCGCTTCATGGAAGCACCCACGACAGAACATTGGGCAGCTGTGAAACAAATATTCAGGTACATCAAAGGGACAACTAACTTCGGTTGTGTCTATTTGAGAGAGAAGCGGAAGGGGATGGTGGAGCTACTTGGCTACAGTGATAGCGACTTGGCAGGAGATATTGACGACCGTAAAAGTACTTCGAGCGTGGCATATTTCTTGGGAAGAAGCATAGTGAGTTGGCTATCACAAAAGCAGAAGGTGGTCGCATTATCATCCTGTGAAGCGGAGTATATTGCAGCTGCAACCGCGGCAGGTCAAGGTGTGTGGCTAGAAAGGCTACTCGGTGACCTCACTGACAAGGAACCGGAAGGAGTGGTGCTCTATGTTGACAACAAGTCCACGATTGCTCTATGTAAGAATCCAGTGCATCATGATAGAAGTAAGCACATTGATATAAGGTATCATTACATACGGGATTGCGTGGAAGAAGGCAAGATTGAAGTCAACTACATTTACACCGACGATCAGCTTGCAGACATCCTAACCAAGTCTTTGGGGAGGCAGAAGTTCACGGAGATGCGGAGAAGGATCGGCGTCCAAGCTGTGAAGTGAGGACATCGTAGTTGGGGGGTGATTGTTGGAATCAACCACGTAGTAGAAGTCCTGTCCGGTATGGACTAGGAGCAGTCACCGACTCGGTTTGGGTTAGCTAGCTTTGTACTAGTATAAATATAGTTGTACCCTATGCCTGTAATCAGATCAAGTTGAAAGCAATAAAAAGCACAGGACCGACACGGCCCTGTTTACCATCAACTCGCCGTGTACAAGCGTAGAATCGATCCAGCTGCTTAAGGCGTTAGCTTTGAGTGTACGCGTGCGTCTCATCGGATTGTCTCTTGTGTATCTGGTTAGCTACGGCTGCTGCCTACGTACGCGTCTCCGCGAAAAGTACTCGTCGGAGTTAGTACGTACGGGACCGAAGCCAACAGATAAAGCACAGCCGCCGCCGCCGGCGCGACCGACACGTTGCCAAAGTCGGCTGACGCGAGCGCCGTGGCCTCGGCGTCGTCCCGGATCAGCCCAGCGACGCCAAGGTCGCGGAGCTCGTCGGGGAAGGAGGAGGCCGGCATCCACACGTGCGCGTCGTCGTCAGCCCGTGCGGCTTGGACGGTCTTGAGGAGGCAGTTGAGCAGGAGAGAGCGGCCATGGTCATCTCTTGTGCTTTGTTTATGACGACCATGCGCGTCTTAATTAGCTTGAGTGATCGATCTATGGATCTCTGTGTTTTTGTGACTCCTCTCGTGCCGAGGGTCGGCTATAAATAACCGGCGCCGTGACCATAGCAAACGTAGGACTGCGATGCATCTCTATGGAGAATTGGAGAGGCTGCGAATGTGAGCCAGGCAGACAACTTAGCTAGCTATAGACAGTTTTTTTTAAAAAAAAAAACTTAGCTAGCTATAGACGGCAGGACCGACGAAAGATTCTTGGTTGATTGACCCGTACGTACTGTACGATCATGGCACGGCATTACGTACGTACAGTGAATACGACAAAAGAACACGAGATACGTGTAGAGATCTTGCAGTCTATATGCTGAAAGAGTATAAACAGCTACACCTAGCCAAGCGAGCTAGCAAGTTGCATGGGTAGTCGGTCGAGGATTAATCTTTCCTTTTGAAAGAAATCTCGCACGTAAAGGGGCCATGGCCCTCACTTTTGAAAAAAAATCCTACACCTGTTTAAGAAAACAGTTTTGCTAGAACTCATTTAGATGAGATTTAATTTGGTCTCATTCATCTTTTATAGCCATTGGATGTGATGCTATAAGATGTGTGTGTGCTGACGTGGATTATATCCGTTCTTGTTTTTCAAGTGAATGAGACCAAATTATGTCTCATCTAGATGAGTTCTACGTACTCCCTTAAGAAAATCCTACCTTCGAGTATGAAAATTAACTTACGCGATTAGGGCATCTCTAGACAATCCCTAAAAAATCAAGGAGTAAACTGTTAAGTAAATCCAGTAATAGGTAACAATTGTTATGTACCTTACGGGTTTGCAAACGTTGAAACATTTCACCGGAGAAGAATAAGGCAGGGGGCCCTACCCAGTTAAATTTAGCGGGGATAGATCAGTTAAAAGAACCATGCTATTCTGACGACTCCCGAACAACAGTGAAAATCGGGCCGCACATGCATGCCCGTAACGGAGCCAAGGCCCAAAAATGCTAGACATACAAAGACTTACACGCTTTTACACGCTCCTTCCGTTTAACAACCAATCACAAATCTCTCCCCCCCCCCCCTGGATTTTTAGGAGGGTGGACCGCTCCGCTCACCTATTGATCAATCAAGGTTAACCATCCTGTAAAAGCTTGTAAATTGTATGTACGTGTAGCATTGCCGGCCAAGGCCACTGGATTTGTAGTTGTCCACACATCGTCCACCTTTTGTCGTCTATAGAGCAGTTTTGTTAGTTCTGTAGCCTTTTGTAGCTAGTTCAAGGTCTAGCATTATTAGGGTAAATTTACTTCACTAAATTTTGGCCGCACCTAGCTGATCTCTTAAATTTGGTCGAGTAAAAAATCAAATCGATGCAAATGAACATAAATTGGATGCAAACAAACACAAATTCGATGCAAACAAGTACTTGTTAAACATTCTAACCTAAATTCGGCGCCAATTCATAATGTTTTGCAATGCCACTATCCAAAACTTAGTTTAAACATATTAATTTAACCAAAACTAAGCCTAAAACTTATAATTTTAATCGGTATCGGATTCTTCGGCGATCTCCTCCACTTGGCTCTGAACAAACCACCGATCATGGGTACCAGTCCAGTGCCGTCGTCTGGGTTTTCGAAGATGCTGCTGTCATCGAATATGTTGGTCCTGCCCCGGCCGCCTATGTTTCCACCTCTATTCCCGCCGCTGCCTCCGTTGTCGTCGCCTTCTTCATCAGACGACAGGTCGATGACCTCGGTCCTGCCGGCGGCATACTATGTGTACAGGCGACACTTCGCCTCAACTTGCTCGGGGGAGCGTTGGCGGAGGTCCGCCATGTACTCCTCGCCGGCAGCCTCAGCCGCAAGATGCACCCACACTTCTCCACCATGTACAACGGCTCCGGGGGCAGTAAATAGTTGTCGGGGAAGGTCTGGCGGCCGGCGGCGCTGTACAAGTGCACCGACTTGATGTCGTATGCATGTGACGCCGTCTCCGCCGAGTGGAAGCTGCCCAGCCAGTTGGCTTTGGTACCCCGGTCACAGATCACGGCGACCCACTTCCCCCATTTACGCAGCCGCACGCCGTGGTAGTTTGACCCCGCCAGCAGCAGCTGCGAGAGGTCAGGGAACACTGGTGCGACGTATGGCGGGAAGAGGAGGCGGAGTGCGGTGGTGGATATGGGTGGCGGGGTTGGATTTGGGCGGTGAGATGGTGTGTCTTTTGGTGCCGACTTGGGAGATTCAGGGTCTAGACCATACACATTTGATAACCGCTCGTTGGATGGACAAAAGTGACATTTGCGAAAGGCTTGGTGATCCGCGTTTGAGTTGCCCTTGTACAGTAATAAAAAAACGCATCTCTCTGCCATAATCAAGAAGTGTTTTTACTTTCCGTGTGGTGACTTCGTAAAATCTTTGGTATGCATCAGGTTCAAATCCTAGAGTTGACATTGGTGCTCGCATTATTCCTGAATTTATTTCAGGCTTCCGACGATGTTCGTTCAGTGGGAAAAGACGTTCCCGTCGACTTTGAGGTGCTAGTGGTAACTTTGTAAAATTTTAAAATGGTATGCCGACTCAGTCTCTCAGAGCTGCTCATAGGGGTAGGGTGTTGCGTTCATAAGGGTGAGTGTATGCTTGTGTATGTGAGGGCAACTCGAACGCACGACCCAGATGGACGTCCGTTTTGTCCGGATTTCATTCGTTTGGGGGTGGCAATGGGGTGGTGTCTGTCCGGATTTCTAGATGCACCGACCGTGCGCCAAATGCGCAGCCGCATTTCGACTGCATCTCGTCAGCCGGAGGACTTTTATACTAAAATCAAGCATAGATAATAGTTCAAATCAAACATAGCAAATAGTTTCACATCCAAAATAGTCTTACAACCCAATCGAAGTAAAAGCAATATTAAATAGTCTTACAACCCAATCAAAATTTGTTTGCATGAAAAAGAGATTAAACCGATAGATCTACTAGTTGCCAATGTAACTCCACATATGCTCAACCAAGTCATCCTGGAGTTGCACATGAGTATTCCAATCATGCATTTCATGATAAAATTGGACAAACTGTTGAAAGGTTGCAGGAGGTGGGTGCTCAGGCTCAATATTTTCACCCTGAAATTCAAACCCTTGGTCGTAGATACTATCACCACACTCATCCTCCACGATCATGTTGTGCATGATAACACAAGCAGTCATCACCTCCCAAAGCTTTTGAGTGCTCCATGTCAATGTAGGGATTCGAACGATGCCCCATCGAGATTGAAGCACATCAAAAGCACGTTCCACATCCTTCCTAGCACTCTCCTGCATTTGGGCAAATCTCTGTCTCTTCTCTCCTTATGGATTGGGTATGGTCTTCACAAGACTTGACCACTAAGGATAGATACCATCAGCTAGGTAATATCCATTGTTGTAATGGTAGCCACTGATCTCAAAGTTGACCTCTCGGGAGTGGCCTTCTGCAAGCCTTGCAAAACACTGGAAAACGCTGAAGCACGTTGATATAATTGTGAGAGCCAGCCATGCCGAAGAAAGAATGCCATATCCACATATCTTGTGAAGTTGCCGCTTCAAGTATGACAGTGGCACCTTTCACGTGTCCCTTGTACTGCCCTGCCAAGAAAATGGACAGCTCTTCCACTTACAGTGCATACAATCTATACTACCAAGCATGCCCGGAAAGCCCTATCGGCATTGATTGCCAACAACCTCTCTGTATCAGCAGCAGTTGGCTCTCTCAGGTACTCAGGATTGAAAACTGCCACCATGGCCCTGTAGAAGCTATACATTTAGAGGAGACATGTGGACTCACTCATACGCATGTACTCATCCACAAGATCACCAGGAATTCCATATGCAAGCATGCGGATAGCCGCAGTGCATTTCTGGTAAGAAGAGAAGCCAATTTTGCCAAGGGCATCCTCTTTGCACTCAAAGTATATATCCTGCCACTCCCTCCCGAATACGATTGAACACATGTCTCCTCATTCGGAATCGACGACGAAATTGATGTGATTTGAAGAGTGCAGTATTCTCAAAGTAATCGACATAGAGAAGGGTGTGGCCTTTCTTCCTATTCCGGTTCAAGGCCGGAGCATGGCCGGGGATTGATCCTTTGAATCAAAGCCACTTCCTACTAATGTGGTCATGGACGACCAATGCAGCCACCACAAGCTCTTCATCATCCGATGAACAAATGAAGTTGTGAAAGAAATACTCATCCCCGCTATCCATGGTACCCTATGAGCAAAGCGTCGAACACCTTGCGGTCGTGGTGGAGACGCCGCCAGAAAGAGCACGTCGAGCTCCCCTCGCAGGCAGCAAAGCAAGGTTGGTGTTGGTCAGTGCGCGCCCTACGGCAATGCAGCGCCTATCGGAAGTTGTTGGAGTCGACGGGCGGCGTCAGCGGCCGTAGCCCTTCCAAAACGTGGGCGGCGTCAGCGGTCGTAGCCCTTCCAAAACGTGGGCTTGGACCGGCTATGGCATGGTGTGACCGTGGTTTAGACGGCCTTGGTGGAAGGCGGCGTGGCCGGGACCGGGAGTGGCGGCGGCAACGGCGGGGGTGGAGGGCGGAGCGAGGGCAGGGGTAAGAGAAAAGGGACGCCTGTGCCACCGACGAGCGGGCCATAAGAGGACAAGGGCACACGTCCCGCCCGTCGACGCGCGTCCGTTTCGACCCAAACGCGGTCCAAAATTGGGCCGGGAATGTGTCGAAAGCGGATCGAAAACGAACATCGGTATGTTTCTCCCACGTGTTGGACCCCCTGTTCTGTCCATTTACCTCCAAACGGACGCGGCCTTACCATATAGGATCGTGACGTTGGAGTTGCCGTGAGTGACTTTGATTGTAGTGTGTTAAAAAAGACGTTTTCGCTTTCCCTATAAAAAGGAGTTCTTTTTTCTGGAGGAAAACAGTAGTCAAGTCAAGCAGCTCAATCTTTCCCCAGATTCGCCACGTCAGATCGATTATATCCGGTCACATGCGTCAATCGGTATATCCTGCCCGAATCTTACTACCTTGACATATTTGGCACAGTGGTCACCTTCGTTTCCAATCAAGCAGAATGACAGATCAACATACGTACGTGTCAAAAACCAAGTGGCATCTGTAGCTAGTCTTTCAATATGGTTACATGCATGCATTGTCTTGTCTCGCTCAGAGATTATAGAGTTGGTGTACAAGATCTGGACGAATGCTAGCTGCGGGACGATATGATGGACCGACCAGCAAGATCGTTCCGTCTCAGAGGGTATTTGTTTCCAGGGATTTAGGGCCCTATAAGTCTCATCTAAATCAAACACAAGGGACTTATTAAAACTTATTGTGGTGATTTACGACTTATCAAATAAGACTCTCAGGAAGGAGCTTATTGGGACTTATCCCGGGTCGGACCTACCCCGCGTCGCTCCAGGCTCGTTCCCCGCACGCCGCCCACCTCTCGGTCCAATCGCCGCCGCCGCCGCCCCGCCTCTCGCCCCGTCGCCGCCCCGCCTCGGTTCGCCGCCCTGTCGCCGCCTCGCCTCGGTTCTTTCTGCCTCAGTTCGTTGCAGCGGTGCCTCCAATCACCGAACAGGCCCTCTCCTGCGCCCCGTTGCAGCGGTGCAACATGGACTTATAAGTCCCTGTAAACAAACAGATAGGGACTCGGGACTTATAAGTCCCTGTAAACAAACAGGGAGGAACTTATGACTTATAAGTTAGGACTTAAAAAAGTCCTAGGACTTATGAAACAAACAGGGCATCAGTTTCTTCATTTCGTACGTGAGATCTTCACGCCGATCCTGGATCTTTATACGACACAGGTCCTATGCACTATCTACCAGGAGCAGCAACTTTGCATGTAACCGGTCAAACAGGAAGTCCCGATCAAGTACCGCTGCATGGATCATGCACATGCAGACACAGATACGATCTTGGAGAATCATGGGAATGTAGACCGAGGCGAGGCACATTTTCGTGTTTTGACCCTTTGTGTAAAGTTTATCGGATCTGACCCTTGTTCGAAAATATTTCAGGATCTAACCTTTTTCTACCATCAGAGTCTTTGGCGGTAATTTTTAACCTGCTACCGCTATGGTGTATGATGGTAAGGTTTAACTACACCAGTCACGATCGTTAGACATGAAAATTATCCTACCGCCAAAGTCCTCGGCCGTAGGTTGTTATAACCTACCGCAAAAAGCCACGACGGAAGGTTTGCAACACATAGAAATTTGCGGGCACGGCATGGCGCATTGCAGTACCTTTTTTTAGAAAAGCGGCCATGGCGCAGAAAGCGAACTTCAGCGAGGGCCCGGGGTGCTGTGCTGCACTTTTCTATAGTTAGTCCACTGCCGCACAGGTATAGCAGACCTGCCGATTAGATAGGACTAAGCTACTCCAAAGCATTGCACTTTTTTAATACCAGATACTACTTGCAGTACACTCTGTAGCAGTAGTCCATTAATAAATAAGCCATGCTGAGACAAGACAGAGAGAGAGAGGTGAGGAGGCCAACGAGGCAACGACAAAGGGCACTGCATGCATGTAGGAGTGGCAGGGCTGCACATCAGTGTGACGGGATCCTACCGCTAAGAACACTAGCGGTATGGTATAAAGACCTACCCAGAAACTTTGGCGGTAGGGTATTTTTAATGTTACGACGGCGTAACGGTGCAGTTAAACTCTATCGTTATAGATCGTAGCGGTAGCATGTTATACCTTACCGCCAAAGATTGTGGCGGTAGTAAAAAGGATCAGATCTTAAAATATTTTTGAACAGGGGTCAGATCTGGGTAACTTTATGTAAAGGGTCAAAACACGAAAATTTGCCCCGAGGCGAGTTCCTGGATTGCTACTGGATTTAACTGGACAGCAGCAGTAGTCTTGGTCTCCGTCGCCAGAAGAAAAGAAAGAGCTCAAGCAGTAGATCTCGAATCAAATATGTCAGGACCTTTCAAGCCAGCGAATCCATCAACAAGAACTTAAGAGAAGAAGAAACTTGTTAGACAACCCGTAATGAGAGTATCATGTATGTCAACTAGACAATTTTAATTAGATCACACAAAATTTAAAAATGAAAAAGAAGGTTGAATAGCATGATATGATATCGTACCGTATTAAATTATGTGATATATTATGCATAACAATAAAACAGGTTATCTATAAATATCAACATATAATACTATGCACTGGGGATGTAGTATTATACTCCCTTCGTTCCAAAATATAGCGCGTCTGTGCTTTCCAAGGTTCAACTTTGACCATAAATTTAATCAACGAGACCAACTGTGACAGGAGAAAAAATTATATAATTGAAAACTTATTTTGAATACGAATTCATTGGTATTATTTTTTTCTCCTGTCATAGTCGGTCTCGTCGGTTAAATTTATGGTCAAAGTTGAACCTTGAAAAACGCAGACACGCTATATTTTAAAACGAAGGAAGTATATTAGTAAAAAAATGTACATAATACTAATATATAATACACCCCACTATAACCAGCCTTATACACAAAGAGGAGGTACGAAGGCAAACATGCATGCACACCGAATACGTCCAGTTCGTCAGCCCTGCCAAATCCAATGAGAATCTATGTGGACGTGACGCGTTGTCGGTCGCTAGGAGCTCTCAGGTGAATCTCTGGAAAGGATGCACATCATTGGGATCTCTATCCTTGTCTTGTCTGACCATAACTGACCAAGTTGAACTGACGCGCTGCATTATTATTTATATACTCCCTCCGTTTGAAAATAGTCGATACATCCTCTTTTATCCATTTTAATGACAAGTATTTTCGGACGGAGTGTAACGCGCATCATGCATGCGTCTGAAGATGGCACGGCGACCGCTTCCATCCGTCCTTGATCCGTGCGTGTCATGCGATGGTTCCTCTGGGAGATCTGTGGCAGATCACGCATGATCTCCCGTGCTCTTCTGCTTCTCCGATAGGCCCAGCGATCACCATCTCCGGTGATCCGTGCATCGATAGATGGTTTGCATCTGTCGGATGGTTGGTAGATCCGTAGATGAGCAGTGCGTTGGGATTTCAGGCTTGTATCTGAGCGAAAGGTCGGAAACTTGGACCGCTATTGATGCGGGCGTCTACTATGACGTAGAAAAATGTGTCGTCGTCGAGAAAGTATTGCAGATACCAAGCAGATCCTCACGGACACGATCGATACCATGCTCTTTCTACTTGGAGCATGAGATTTGCATGTAACCAGCCAAACAGGAAGTCTCGCAAAAGTCTAGATCAAATACCACTTGATGGATCATGCACATGCGAACATAGATACTATATGATCCTGGAGAATCTTGATAATGTAGACCGAGGAGAGTACACATATTTTCACTAGATGGATTTAACAGGACGATCGACAAACAGTAGTCTTAGGGCACTCCAACACGGATCAGCTATTCACCAGTAAGTGTCCCGATCGGATGATCCGGACACTTTTAGCCATTCAGCATGGGTCAACAAAAATGGTCGGACCAATCTGAACATTTGAAATCCCACAAGCCGACATCAAATTGGGGAAGGTCTAGGACAGTCTACAAGTCCGCAACGTCGGATTTTGACATCCAGGACCCACCCAAAAACCCTCTCCGGCCTCCTAGAATCCAGTAGGTGATCTTGGAGTTGCCCTTGGTCTAAAGCTCAAACAGTAGGGAACTAAGGGCATCTCCAGCCACGTTTTCAGAAAGGCCTTCCCAGACGATTTTTTTGCGCCGGCGCCGAAAAAATGGCCCAGTCGCGCCCCCAGGAGCCCGATTCTCGCCGGCTTGAGCCGAAAACAGCGCCGGCAGACCCAGGCCGAACCCGGCGCGCTGGGGGGCGCCCGGGGGCGCCGGGGCGAGCTGTTTTGGCGCGAAAAAGACGCGGGCCAGCCGCGTCAGCGATTCGGCGCCTCGTCTTCCCCCAACGGCCTCGGTTCCCGCGGGGAATCAATGGCAAGGCTGACCGGCGGCAGCCTTGCCATTGATTCCTCACAGGCGGCGTGTCACGGGACGGCGCGCCGACGCCTCCCCTCCCTCGCACGCGTACACACGGGCGCGGCCCGGCTATAAAAGCCGGCGGCCTCCACTCGCCTTTGCCCACAGCAGTCCCGCCCCTCGCCGCCGTCCAGCCCCTCCCTCTCCCTGCCCCTCCCGAGCGCCGCCGCCCAGCCCCTCCCTCTACCTCTCCCAAGCCCGCCCAGCCCCGCCGTCGTCATGGCAGAACGCTTCCCCGGAGACGAGGCGGCGACCAACGGCTTCGGCCGTCGTTCGCTCCGCGAACAGGAGTCCTGGCTCCTGTTCCAGGCGAACATCCCGGCGCCGCCGGACATGCGCGCCGGGCCGACGGGGTGGAGACTCAGCGCCGGGGGAGTGCCCATTCCCCCGTTGCCCGACGCCGTGGCGAAGCCAAGGTACTTCGCCGAGGAGGTCGAGATCATGCGCGCGTCCCTCATCGACGACCAACTCTCCCTCCCCCAGTACGCCGCCGACAACTACGCGGCCTGGGCGGCGTATTTCGAGCGCTGGCAGCAGCAGCGCTTGGCGTCCACCAACGGCGCGCCGGTGGTCGGCGGCCGAAAGAACAGCGAGGGGCGCCGCCTCTGGTGGGGCGTCCCCTTCCGCACACTCGAGGGCGTGCTCACGTACCTCGAGGGTGTGCTCACGTACCTCGAGGGCGGCAACGACCCGCCGTTGGCGTACCCCCCGGCGAGGGTGGCCGCCCCGGCGCAGCACCGACGCGTCGGGCTATGGGCGCCAAGGAGGTTCGGGTCCTCCTCCTCCTCTTTCTCCTCCTAATCCTCGTCGCACTCCTCCGGCACTCCGGCCCTGCTCGGCGTCAAGGCCGAGCCCGCGGCAGAGACGCCGCCCGGCCGGCGCACTCGCAGCGCCGGCATTGTCATCAACGAGGGCGGCCGGCGTGCCTCGTCCTCGTCGGCTCCTCCACGCTTCGTCAAGCCAAAGACGAAGCCGGGGCTGGCGCCGGTGAAGACGGAGCCGGGGCTGGCGTCGGTGAAGGCGGAGCTCGACGACGACGACGCGACCCTCGAATGGGCGCGCCAGGACTCCATTGCGACGGAGAAGACGCGCCGGGAGAAGGAGAAGGAGCGCCAGCGCGCCGCCCTACGCCGCTTCGAGTAGCGCCGACACGGCGCGAGGAAGGCGGGGTCGTCGTCTTATGCGACAGCGACGACGACGACGACGCGCCGCCGCCTGTTCGCCAAGGCGACGCCGGGCAGGGGTCCAGCAGGGGCACCCGCGTCAAGGACAAGAAGGCCGCCGCCGCCGACGATGGCGGCGACGGCGGCGACGATTTCAACCCCTTTCTGTTTTTTTAGAGTAGGTTAATGTAATTCGCCGAACTTTGCCATGTTTGGCCGAAATTTAACTAGTTTTTGTTATAACTTGGCCGAACGGTTTTTTTTATTTTTTTAAATACGCGCCTGGGGGGCGGCCCTGGGGACCGACGGCTGGGGACCGACTCGTCCCAGGGCCACTTTTTGCGTCGGCTCATCCCCAGGCGGCGCTTTTAGACGCCCCCTGGGGGGCCAACGGCTGAAGATGCCCTAAGCGTTCTAGTCATCTTGTAGACGAGGATCAAGGAGGGCCGTACAAGTTAAGAGAAAAATGAGACCTTGTTATGCACGAGGAGGAGCGGACATGGCACGTGGGTACGAAGGCAACATGTATCCACTCTGAACACGTCCATTTCCTCAGCCTAGCCAAATCCGATGTGAATCTAGCCCTGTGGACGTGACGTGTTCTCGGTCGCTGGCGGCCTAGGTGATGAGGACATGAGGTGAATCTCGGGAAAAGATGCCCATGGCGGCACTGGGATCCCCTTCCTTGCTTGCTTGTCTAGCCATAAGTAACCACGTTGAGTTGACGCTCTACGCTGCACATTGTATATGTGCACCAGCACCACGCAACACGTGCGTGCATGTGTGTCCTAAGATGAGATGGCCACGGCGACCCGTCCCGTCGATCGATCCTCTGGGTCTGGGAGATCCCGTGAGGATCCCCGGAGATCTGTAGCAGATAACGCAGGATCTCTCCCTCTCTCTCCTGTTCCTCTTTGATAGATTCATCGGTCGCCATCTCCAGCGATCCGTGCATCGCTGAGCAGTGCAGTGCAGGCACGCATGCCCGGATTCCAGTCTTGTGTCTAAGCGAAAGGTGGGAAAATTGGAGCACAAAAATGTGTGGTCTTCTACAAAGTAGTCCTAAGTGAAACGTACGTTGTTCACGTTTACAGATACGAAACACTTGGCTCACGCTCTCAGTACAATCAAATTGCTCTGTGCTGTGAAATCGTTTTGTTTCAAAGTATTTTTCTCCCGCCTTTCTGTAGAGCAGCGCTGGCGTGATTTTTATTTTTTTTGTAAACTGAACACCAAGTAAAAAAGCAGAGCAATCGTCCATAAAAACAAATGTCTAGAGCAACCGAAACTGGCAACACCACTTTGCAGTGTGACATTGTATCTGGCTACACTGCATTGCATTAACATAGGAGGTGTTTGGTTCACGCTTTTGTAACGTGATTCGATAACGGTGGTAACGGATAGCGCCAAATCGTGTTTGTTTAGGTCGCTTCGTAATCGGATAACTCTGGTATCGGTTCCCACCATATTCAAAGTTGATTACGTTAGGTACCCGGCGTAATGGAATAACGATACGGTCGTCTCTCTTCTCTCGCCGTCGATTTGTTCGTCCTCTTCCCCAACCCGCCATGCCACGAGCTTCAATCCCGCTGCCGACAAAAGTGCCCGCCTCGTACTCAACTCCATCTTCGCCCTCCTGCCCGATGAGCGCTACGGAGCGTTGCTCGCAGCCTCGCGCGCCCGACCGCCCAGGCATTCTTCCGCATCACGCTGTCTACGTCGTCAAGCTGCCCGAGGAATACTACATCCAGCGCGGCATGGAGGGCCTCGTCGGCGTCCGCCCCGCCGTGACTGGCGGGCCCTCGAAGCACAGCTGCCCAGACAGGGACGAGCGGTTGCCGAAGCCACCAAACTCCTCGGCAGGTATGGCCTATTGGACGACCCAGCCGCCACTGGTACCGAGCTCCCTCTGGCGGCCACCAAAACCGGCAAGCCCCCTCAGGCAACCAGCTACAACATCGACCTAGACAAGCATTCAGTAGCGTGTACACGACGAAGGCAATACGCCAATACGTATGTGCAGCTAGGCCCATGACGACGTCCAAGGTGTAGTGCTTCCTTGGGTTCCAGCCGGCTTCCAATCGGCGACGTGTTCCAGATGTACGCCGGCGCCCACGGCGGAAACATGCTCGGGGAGGAGGCGCTCAGGAGATTTCTTCGGCAGGTGCACGGGAAGGCAAGCGACGATCTTTGTGAACTAACATCTCCCGGTATTGATTAACGTTACAGTTGAAGTAACCAAACAATTTGCGATTTTGGTCGATACCGTTTACAGTGACGCTGCTATCTGATTGCGATTGCGTTTGCGTTTCCTTTCCTAAACCAAACACCTCCTAAGGTCCTGAGAAGACTACACAGGGGACATGCAACGAACAGGGGTATGACATGTCATCTCTGATTACAAGCGGGATTCTTGGTGGCAATACGTAGATAGATGCATACGTATCAGCACGCACTTCGAGCGCACACTACACACCACAGCTTGAAGCGGGTAAAAAAATATATAGCCTATACTGAACCCATAGGTTTGAAACGTCCGTGTCTGATATTACCCGCCACAATAGATACGTACTTTATACAACATGGAGTTGATCAAATTTGATAACCGCTCGTTGGATGGACAAAAATGACATTTGCGAGAGGTTTGGTGATCCGCGTTTGAGTTGCCCCTGTACAGTAATGAAAAACGTGTCCCTCCACCATTGTCAAGTGTTTTTGCTTTCCCAGTGGGACTCTGTAAAATCTGTGGTATCCATCAGCTTCAAGTCCTATAGTTGACATTGGTGCTCGCATTATTTCTGGATTTATTTCAGGCTTTTGGCGATGTTCGTTCCGTTGGAGGAGACGTTCGCTCGACTGTGAGGCGTCTGTGATGACTTTGAAAAATCTCGAAATGCTATACCGACTCAGTCTCTCAGAGGTGCTCATAGGGGTAAGGTGTGTGTATGCGTTCATATGGGTGAGTGTATACTTGTGTATGTGAGTGACCTTGATTGTACTGTGTTAAAAAAAAGTGTTTTCTGCTTTCCCTGTCAAAAGGAGTTCTTTTTTCTCGCGGAAAACAGTAGTCAAGTCAAGCAGCTCAATCCTTGCCCAGATTCGCCACGTCAGATCGACTATATCCGGTCACATGCCTCCATCGGTATATCCTGCCCGAATCTTGCTACCTTGACAAATTTGGCACAGTTGTCACCTTCGTTTCCAATCAAGCAGAATGACAGATCAACATACGTACGTGTCAAAAACCAAGTGGCGTCTGTAGCCAGTCTTTCAATATGGTTAATTATATATGTATGCATTGAGCATTGTCCTGTCTCGCTCAGAGATCACAGACGAATGCTAGCTGAGGGACGATATGATGGACTGACCAGCAAGATCGATCCGTCTCAGTTTCTTCATTTCGTACGTGAGATCTTCACGCACATCCTGTGGATCTTCGATACGATCGATCCTATGCACTTTCTACCCGGAGCATGAGCTTTGCATGTAACCGGTCAAACAAGAGGTCCCGATCAAATACCACCTCATGGATCATGCACATGCAAACACAGATACGATCTTGGAGGATCCTGGGAATGTAGACCGAGGAGAGTCCATAGATTGCCACTGGATTTAACAGCACGACAACAGTGGTCTCGGTCTCTCTCACCAGAAGAAAAGAAAGAGCTCAAGCAATAGATCTCCAATCTGTATATGTCTAATCCACCAGTAAGAAGTTAAGAGAAAAATGTAACCTTGCTATAGGCGAGGAGGAGGAGGAGACATGCCACGTGGGGGTACCAAGGCAACATGCATCCACTCTGAATACGTCCATTTCGTCAGCCCCGCCAAATCCAATGTGAATCTAACTCTGTGGACATCACGACACTGGGATCTCCATCCATCCTTGTCTGACCATAACTAACCAAGTTGAACTGACGCGCTACATTGGTGTTATTATACTATATGCGCATGTAACACGACACGTAACGCGCATGATGCATGCGTCTAAAGATGGCACGGCGACCTCTTCCATCGGTCGATCCATCCGTGTCATTCGATGGTTCCTCTGGGAGATCGGTGGCAGATCACGCAGGATCTCTCGTGCTCTTCTGCTTCTCCGGTAGACCCAGTGGTCACCATCTCCGGTGATCCGTGCATCGATAGATCGGTTGTATCTGTCGTCAGATGGCAGTAGATGAGCAGTGCGGTGCAGGTGTGTTGGGATTTTAGTCTTGGGTCTGAGCGAAAGCTGGGAAAATACTTGGAAAATTATTGACGTGGACATAGAAAATTGTGTGGCCGTCGAGAAAGCAAGCCAAATATACTACTGTACGTTGTTAGGCCATCTCCACCGCGCGACCCTATCCTGTCCGGCCCCGTCCGTTTGGGGTAAAAAGGACAAACAAGGCGGCCCAGCGCGCGGGAGCAAACGGACTTTTGTCCGCTTTGTGTTCGTTTTCGACCCATTCTCGGTCCAAACTTGCGCCGCTTTTGGGGTAAAACGGACACCACGCGGACACGCGGGTCGTCTGCGCGTGTCCTCCCCTGGCCCGCCCGTCGGTGGCATAAGACGGGCCTTTTTCTATCCGCCCCCCTCCCTCCCTCCGGCCGCACCCCCTCCACTCTTCCCCACTCTTCCCGTCGCTGCCGCCGCCGCCGCCGCTGCCATTGTAGCCGGGCAGTTCGGACGCGAGCTTGCCCAACCCCTTCCCCTCGGCGCTACCGAGCTACCCAACCACGGCCACCTGGTTTGCGCACCCGCCGACCGGTTTTGGGGCGGATCCGGTCGGTCTTGAGCTCCGCCGGCTGTGGGAGGCCGGGCCGCGCCATGGACTGGCCGGGCACCTCGCCGGAAGGCCCTGGCAGGGCCGCAAGGCCACATGCAGGCAGTGGCTCCTCCTCTAGCCGCTCGGATCTGCACCGTCGGTGGTCCGCCGGCAGATACGCGAATGGCGGTCGGCCAGGCTCGGTGCTTGCCCAAAAGCTCGTCGGCGCACCGTTGCCACTCATTAAGTGCGACCACTGCCCAAGGATGGTCGTGCACCGCGTGTCTACAACGCCGGAACATCCCGGATGGGTGTTCATCAAGTGCTTAAACGATGGGGTATGCACTTTTTTTAGCTTCAATTTGTGCTCTAGATTTAACTAGTTGTGCTAACTTCAAATTTTGTTGTGTAGAACGAATGCAAGTTTTGGTATTGGGAAGAAGAGTACATCGATATATTGATAGAGCAAAATTTAGTACATGTTCGTGCACTTTTAGCTAGCATAGAGGCTGTAAATAAGACAAGTGCACTTTGAAGGAAATATGCCCTAGAGGCAATAATAAAGTTAGGGATAATTAGATTCATGCCCCTAGTTGTGTTCTACTCGTCTGTTTTACCCTAATTCTCAAAAGTCACCGGTTCTGTCCAAGTCACTTTGATCCTCTTATGCTTTTGCCCTTTGACCGTTTGACCGTTAGTTTGAAAACTTCATAACTAATACATACAAAATCAAAAAATGCAAATAAGATACCAAAATGTTCAGAAAAATATCACCTATATGTCAGTGTCATTTGCATTCATGAAAAAAGTGTTGGAAAGTGCACAACCGAATTTTAGCTCTTATGATACCACCATGAATAGTAAACTCTAAAAAATTCAAAAAAATATGGTGGCAAAGAACGACAAGTGTTCTAAGTGCTTGCCAAGTTTCATTAGGGAACGACATTCGTGGAAGTCAAGGCAAAAAATAATCTATTTTGGAGTGCTGATTGTTTTTTTTTGCCGTGGCACCCACGAATGTTATTCCCTGATGAAACTTGGCAGGCACTTACAACATTTGTCATTCTTTGCCACCAAATTAATTTTGTATTTTTTTGAACTTTTTTAGATTTTACTATTCATGGTGGTAGCATAAGAGCTAAAACTTGGATGGGCACTTTCCAACACTTTTTTCATGAATGCAAATGACACTGACATATAGGTGATGTTTTTCTGAAAATTTTGGTATCTTATTTGCATTTTTCTGATTTAGTATGAATTAGTTATGAAGTTTTCAAACTGACGGTCAAACGGTCAAAGGGCAAAAGCATAAGAGGAGCAAAGTGATTTGGACAGAACTGGTGACTTTTGAGAATTAGGGGTAAAACAGACGAGTGGGACACAACTAGGGGCATAAATCTAATTATCTCATAAAGTTATTATTTATTTCCTTATATCATGATAAATGTTTATTATTCATGCTAGAATTGTATTAACCGGAAACATAATACATGTGTGAATACATAGACAAACAGAGTGTCACTAGTATGCCTCTACTTGGCTAGCTCGTTGATCAAAGATGGTTAAGTTTCCTAGCCATAGACATGAGTTGTCATTTGATTAACGGGATCACTTCATTAGGAGAATGATGTGATTGACATGACCCATTCCGTTAGCTTAGCACTCGATCGTTTAGTATGTTGCTATTGCTTTCTTCATGACTTATACATGTTCCTATGACTATGAGATTATGCAACTCCCATTTGACGGAGGAATACTTTGTGTGCTACCAAACGTCACAACGTAACTGGGTGATTATAAAGGAGCTCTACAGGTGTCTCCAAAGGTACATGTTGGGTTGGCGTATTTCAAGATTAGGATTTGTCACTCCGATTGTCGGAGAGGTATCTCTGGGCCCTCTCGGTAATGCACATCACATAAGCCTTGCAAGCATTGCAACTAATGAGTTAGTTGCGAGATGATGTATTACTGAACGAGTAAAGAGACTTGCCAGTAACGAGATTGAACTAGGTATTGAGATACCGACGATCGAATCTCGGGCAAGTAACATACCGATGACAAAGGGAACAACGAATGTTGTTATGCGGTCTGACCGATAAAGATCTTCATAGAATATGTAGGAGCCAATATGAGCATCCAGGTTCCGCTATTGGTTATTGACCGGAGACGTGTCTTGGTCATGTCTACATTGTTCTCGAACCGTAGGGTCCGCACGCTTAACGTTACGATGACAGTTTCATTATGAGTTTATGTATTTTGATGTAGCGAAGGTTGTTCGGAGTCCCGGATGTGATCACGGACATAACGAGGAGTCTCGATATGGTCGAGACATAAAGAGCGATATATTGGAAGCCTATATTTGGACATCGGAATCGTTCCGGGTGAAATCGGGATTTCTTGGAGTACCGGGGGTTACCGGAACCCCCCTGGGGGTTATTGGGCCTACATGGGCCTTAAGGGAGAAGAGGAGGGCCGGCCAGGGCAGGCCGCGCGCCCCCTCCCCCTAGTCCGAATAGGACAAGGAAGGGGGGGGGCGCCCCCCTTTCCTCTTCCCCTTCCCCCTTTCCTTCTCCAACAAGGCAAGAGGGGGGGAGTCCTACTCCCGGTGGGAGTAGGACTCCTCCAGGCGCACCGCAAAGGGGCCGGCCGCACCTCCCCCTCCCTCCTTTATATATGGGGGCAGGGGGCACCCTAGGACACACAAGTTGATCTTCGTGATCGTTGAACATCCACGATATTACACCTCGATCATATTGTAGCGGTGCTTAGGCGAAGCCCTGCGACGGTTGAACATCAAGATCGTCACCACGCCGTCATGCTGACGGAACTCCTCCCCGAAGCTTTGCTGGATCGGAGCCCGGGGTGCGTCATCGAGCTGAACGTGTGCCAAGAACTCGGAGGTGCCGGAGTAACGGTGCTTGGATCGGTTGGACCGGGAAGACGTACGACTACTTCCTTTACGTTGCGTCAACGCTTCCGCTTCGGTCTACGAGGGTACGTAGACAACACTCTCCCCTCTCGTTGCTATGCATCACCATGATCTTGCGTGTGCGTAGGAATTTTTTTGAAATTACTACGTTCCCCAACACACTTGTTGCTAGATTAGAGGCTAGACATGAGACTAGGTGTGAGGAGGAAGCAACATCGACTTCCGGCTTGAAGAAGAAAGGAGGATGCCAGATCGAGCCTTCTGGCTTGAAGAAGAAAGGAGGATGCCAGACCGACCCTCCTCCGCAGATCAACAACGAGTGCATCGAGAAGGCCCTAACCCAACTCAAGGGAGCAGTTATGGAAATTGGGTATCTTCTAAAATGTATTCTTGTGGTTCTTGTTTTCTTTGGCCTTGTTTTACTAGTCAAAATGTGATGATGCATTTTCCATGTACCACAAATGAATGATGAAATAAAGTTAAGGACTTGCAAAGAAATAATACGCGGACAGGATGGGGCAAAAGGATGCGGCCGCGCGCTGGGTGCACGGCCACCGCATCCCAGGACAGAACCGGACACGGCCCCAAATCCCTACCCAAAGGGACAGATTCGGGCCAATCCGGACGTCCGTTTGGGGTCGCGCGGTGGAGTTGGCCTTAGAGCTTCTACAGCCGGACTTCTCAAACCCGTCTCATACGTCCGACCGGGCTGTCCGGTCACGGTTTTTCGACCCCCCTCAAACGAACCTCAAACGCCCGGGCTGACCGGCACCCCTCATATCCAGTCAAAATATGAGGCGGATATGGGGGCGTCTGGGCGCGCCCGGGCAAGCCCCACACGTTGGCCCCTGCCCAAACTGGCCCACCTGACCCCATATAAATTCCTCTTTATCCACTCGCCGGACTAAACCCTAGGCACTTCACTCCGCTCCCCTCTGTCACCCATGCTCGTCTCCGGCTCCTTTCGACCGTCTGCGGCATGGCGGGCAACGGATCCGAGTCCTTCACCTCCAGATCCGTCGACTCCGAGCTCATCCCACGCGGCCCCAAGGAGGAGATGGCCTCCCGACTTGCATGCGCCGCTCCCGGGAGGAGGCCCGTGCGAGACAGCACTCGGACTCCTTTCGTCGGGAATCCATAGCGCCTGCCCAAATGGTGCATGGAACCGATGAAGGAAATATGCCCTAGAGGCAATAATAATGTTATTATTTATTTCCTTATATATCATGATAAATGTTTATTATTCATGCTAGAATTGTATTAACCGGAAACATGATACATGTGTGAATACATAAACAAACAGAGTGTCACTAGTATGCCTCTACTTGACTAGCTTGTTAATCAAAGATGGTTATGTTTCCTAACCATGAACAAAGAGTTGTTATTTGATTAACGGGATCACATCATTAGTTGAATGATCTGATTGACATGACCCATTCTATTAGCTTAGCACCCGATCGTTTAGTATGTTGCTATTGCTTTCTTCATGACTTATACATGTTCCTTTGACTATGAGATTATGCAACTCCCGTTTACCGGAGGAACACTTTGGGTACTACCAAACGTCACAACGTAACTGGGTGATTATAAAGGAGTACTACAGGTGTCTCCAAAGGTAGATGTTGGGTTGGCGTATTTCGAGATTAGGATTTGTCACTCCGATTGTCGGAGAGGTATCTCTGGGCCCTCTCGATAATGCTCATCACATAAGCCTTGCAAGCATTGTAACTAATGTGTTGGTTGTGAGATGATGTATTACGGAACGAGTAAAGAGACTTACCGGTAACGAGATTGAACTAGGTATTGGATACCGACGATCGAATCTCGGGTAAGTAACATACCGATGACAAAGGGAACAACGTATGTTGTTATGCGGTCTGACCGATAAAGATCTTCGTAGAATATGTAGGAGCCAATATGGGCATCCAGGTCCCGCTATTGGTTATTGACCGGAGACGTGTCTCGGTCATGTCTACATTGTTCTCGAACCGTAGGGTCCGCACGCTTAAGGTTTCGATGACAGTTATATAATGAGTTTATGAGTTTTGATGTACCGAAGGAGTTCGGAGTCCCGGATGAGATCGGGGACATGACGAGGAGTCTCGAAATGGTCGAGACGTAAAGATCGATATATTGAACGACTATATTCGGACATCGGAAGGGTTCTGAGTGGTTCGGGTATTTTCGGAGGTACCGGGGAGTTACGGGAATACGAGGAAGAAGCAATGGGCCTTGATGGGCCTTAGTGGGAAGGACCAGGAGGTGGTGCGCGCCCCTCCCTAGCCCAGTCCGAATTGGACAAGGGGTTTGGGGCGCGACCCCTCTCTCCCTTCCTTCCCCTCTTCCCCTCTTTCCCCTCTTGACCTAGTTGGACTAGGAAAGGTGGAATCCTACTCCCGGTGGGAGTAGGACTCCCCTGGCGCGCCCAAACCTAGGGCCGGCCTCCTCCCTCCCTTGCTCCTTTATATACGGGGGCAGGGGGCACCCCATGGAGACACAAGTTGATCCTTGAGATCGTTCCCTAGCCGTGTGCGGTGCCCCCCTCCACCATATTCCACCTCGTTCATATTGTAGCGGTGCTTAGGCGAAGCCCTGCGACAGTAGAACATCAAGATCGTCACCACGCCGTCGTGCTGACGGAACTCCTCCCCGAAGCTTTGCTGGATCGGAGCTAGGGGTGCGTCACCGAGCTGAACGTGTGCCAAGAACTCGGAGGTGCCGGAGTAACGGTGCTTGGATCGGTCGGATCGGGAAGACGTACGACTACTTCCTCTACGTTGCGTCAACGCTTCCGCTTGGGTCTACGAGGGTACGTAGACAACACTCTCCCCTCTCGTTGCTATGCATCACCATGATCTTGCGTGTGCGTAGGAAATTTTTTGAAATTACTACGTTCCCCAACAGTGGCATCCGAGCCTAGGTTTTTATGGTTTGATGTTATTTGCACGAGTAGAACATAAGTGAGTTGTGGACGATACAAGTCATACTGCCTACCAGCATGTCATACTTTGGGTCAGCGGTATTGTTGGATGAGACGACCCGGACCAAGCTTACGCGTACGCTTACGCGAGACCGGTTCCCTCGGCGTGCTTTGCACACAGATGGCTTGCGGGAGACTGTCTCACCAACTTTAGTTGAACCGAGTATGGCTACGCCCGGTCCTTGAGAAGGTTAAAACGGAGTCTATTTGACGAAGTATCGTTGTGGTTTTGATGCGTAGGTGAGATTGGTTCTTGCTTCAGCCCGTAGCAGCCACGTAAAATTTGCAACAAACAAAGTAGAGGACGTCTAACTTGTTTTTGCAGGGCATGTTGTGATGTGATATGGTCAAGACATAATGCTAAATTTTATTGTATGAGATGATCATGTTTTGTAACCGAGCTATCGGCAACCGGCAGGAGCCGCATGGTTGTCGCTTTATTGTATGCAATGCAATCGCCCTGTAATGCTTTACTTTATCACTAAGCGGTAGCGATAGTCGTAGAAGCATAAGATTGGCGAGACGACAACGATGCTACGATGGAGATCAAGGTGTCGCGCCGGTGACGATGGTGATCATGACAGTGCTGCGGAGATGGAGATCACAAGCACAAGATGATGATGGCCATATCATATCACTTATATTGATTGCATGTGATGTTTATCTTTTATGCATCTTATCTTGCTTTGATTGACGGTAGCATTATAAGATGATCTCTCACTAATTATCAAGAAGTGTTCTCCCTGAGTATGCACCGTTGCGAAAGTTCTTCGTGCTGAGACACCACGTGATGATCGGGTGTGATAGGCTCTACGTTCAAATACAACGGGTGCAAAACAGTTGCACACGCGGAATAATCAGGTTATACTTGACGAGCTATGCATATAAGATATGACCTCGGAACACGAAGACCGAAAGGTCGAGCGTGAATCATATAGTAGATATGATCAACATAATGATGTTCACCATTGAAACTACTCCATCTCACGTGATGATCGGACATGGTTTAGTTGATTTGGATCACGTGATCACTTAGAGGATTAGAGAGATGTCTATCTAAGTGGGAGTTCTTAAGTAATATGATTAATTGAACTTTAATTTATCATGAACTTAGTCCTGGTAGTATTAGCATATCTATGTTGTAGATCAATAGCTCGCGTTGTTGCTTTCATATGTTTATTTTGATATGTTCCTAGAGAAAATTGTGTTGAAAGATGTTAGTAGCAATGATGCGGATTGGATCCGTGATCTGAGGTTTATCCTCATTGCTGCACAGAAGAATTATGTCCTTGATGCACCGCTAGGTGACGGACCTATTGCAGGAGCAGATGCAGACGTTATGAACGTTTTGCTAGCTCAATATGATGACTACTTAATAGTTTAGTGCACCATGCGTAACGGCTTAGAATCGGGACTTCAAGGACGTTTTGAACGTCATGGACCATATGAGATGTTCCAGGAGTTGAAGTTAATATTTCAAGCAAATACCCGAGTTGAGAGATATGAAGTCTCCAACAAGTTCTATAGCTAAAAGATGGAGGAGAATCGCTCAACTAGTGAGCATGTGCTCAGATTGTCTGGGTACTACAATCGCTTGAATCAAGTGGGAGTTAATCTTCCAGATAAGATAGTGATTGACAGAATTCTCTAGTCACCATCACCAAGTTAGTAGAACTTCGTGATGAACTATAATATGCAAGGGATGACGAAAGTAATTCCCAAGCTCTTCGTGATGCTGAAATCGACGAAGGTAGAAATCAAGAAAAACATCAAGTGTTGATGGTTAACAAGACCACTAGTTTCAAGAAAAGGGCAAAGGGATAGAAGGGAACTTCAAGAAGAACAACAAGCAAGTTGCTGCTCAAGTGAAGAAGCCCAAGTCTGGTTCTAAGCCTGAGACTAAGTGCTTCTACTGCAAAGGGACTGGTCACTGGAAGCGGAATTACCCCAAGTGATTGGCGGATAAGAAGGATGGCAAAGTGAACATAAGTATATTTTATACATGTTATTGATGTGGACTTTACTAGTGTTTATAGCAACCCCTCAGTATTTGATACTAGTTCAGTTGCTAAGATTAGTAACTCGAAACGGGAGTTGCAGAATAAATAGAGACTAGTTGAGGGTGAAGTGACGATGTGTGTTGGAAGTGGTTCCAAGGTTGATATGATCATCATCGTACACTCCCTATACTTTCGGGATTAGTGATGAACCTAAATAAGTGTTATTCGGTATTTGCGTTGAGCATAAATATGATTTGATCATGTTTATTGCAATACGATTATTCATTTAAGTTAGAGAACAATTGTTGTTCTGTTTACATGAATAGAACCTTTTATGGTCATACACACCCAATGAAAATAGTTCATTGGATCTCGATCGTAGTGATACACATATTCATAATATTGAAACCAAAAGATGCGAAGTTAATAATGATAGTGCAACCTATTTGAGGCACTGCCGTTTAGGTCATATTGGTGTAAAGCGCATGAAGAAACTCCATGCTGATGGGATTTTGGAATCACTTGATTATGAATCACTTGATGCTTGCGAACCATGCCTCTTGGGCAAGATGACTAAAACGCCGTTCTCCGAAACAATGGAGCAAGCAACAGATTTGTTGGAAATCATACATACTGATGTATGTGGTCCGATGAATATTAAGGCTCGCGACAAGTATCATTATTTTCTAACCTTCACAGATGATTTGAGCAGATATGGGTATATCTACTTGATGAAACATAAGTCTGAAACGTTTGAAAAGTTCAAAGAATTTCAGAGTGAAGTAGAGAATCATCGTAACAAGAAAATAAAAGTTTCTACGATATGATCGCAGAGGTAAAATATTTGAGTTACGAGTTTGGCCTTCAGTTAAACAATGTGAAATAGTTTCACTACTCACGCCACCTGGAACATCACAGCATAATGGTGTGTCCGAACGTCATAACCGTACTTTATTGGATATAGTGCAATCTATGATGTTTCTTACCGATTTACCACTATAGTTTTGGGATCATGCATTAGAGACAGCTGCATTCACATTAAATAGGGCACCATCAAAATCCGTTGAGATGACACCGTATGAACTATGGTTTGGCAAGAAACCAAAGTTGTCTTGTCTTAAAGTTTGGGGTTGTGATGCTTATATGAAAAAGTTTCATCCTGATAAGCTCAAACCCAAATCGGAGAAATATGTCTTCATAGGATACCCAAAGAAGACAATTGGGTACACCTTCTATCATAGATCCAAAGGCAAGATATTCGTTGCTGAGAATGGATCCTTTCCAAAGAAGGAGTTTCTCTCGAAAGAAGTGAGTGGGAGGAAAGTAGAAAACTTGATAAGGTAATTGTACCTTCTCCCTTATTGGAAAGTAGTTCATCACAGAAATCTGTTCTTGTGACTACTACACCAATTAGTAAGGAAGCTAATGATAATGATCATATAACTTCAAGATCAAGTTACTACCGGATCTCGTAAGTAAACCAGAGTGAGATCCGCACCAGAGTGGTACGGTAATCCTGTTCTGGAAGTCATGTTACTAGACCATGATGAACTTGCGAACTATGAGGAAGCGATGATGAGCCCAGATTCCGCGAAATGGTTTGAGGCCATGAAATCTGAGATTTGATCCATGTATGAAAACAAAGTATGGACTTTGGTGGATTTGCTCGATGATCGGCAAGCCATAGAAAATAAATGGATCTTCAAGAGGAAGACGGACGATGATAGTAGTGTTACTATCTACAAAGCTAGAATTGTCGCAAAAAGGGTTTTTGACAAGTTCAAGGTGTTGACTACAATGAGAGTTTCTCACTCGTATCTATGCTTAAGTCTGTCCGAATCATGTTAGCAATTGCCGCATTTTATGAAATCCGGCAAATGGATAAACAAAACTGCATTCCTTAAAGGATTTATTAAAGAATAGTTGTATACGATGCAACTAGAAGGTTTTGTCGATCCTAAAGGTGTTAACAAAATATGCAAGCTCCAGCGATTCATCTATGGACTGGTGCAAGCATCTCGGAGTTGGAATACACGCTTTGATAAGTTGATCAAAGCATATAGTTTTATAAAGACTTGCGGTGAAGCCTGTATTTACAAGAAAGTGAGTGGGAGCACTACAGCATTTCTGATAAGTATATGTATGACATATTGTGGATCAGAAATAATGTAGAATTATTCTGTAAAGCACAAAGGAGTGTTTGAAAGGATTTTTTCAAAGGAAGACCTCGGTGAAGCTGCTTACATATTGAGCATCAATATCTATAGAGATAGATCAAGACGCTTGATAAGTTTTTTCAATGAGTACATACCTTGACAAGATTTTGAAGTAGTTCAAAATGGAACAGTCAAAGAAAGAGTTCTTTCCTGTGTTACAAGGTGTGAAATTGAGTAAGACTCAAAGCCTGACCATGACAGAAGATAGAAAGAGAATGAAAGTCATTCCCTATGCCTCGGCCATAGGTTCTATAAAGTACGCCATGTTGTTTACCAGATCTATTGTGTACCCTACACTGAGTTTGGCAAGGGAGTACAATAGTGATCTAGGAGTAGATCACTGGACAGCGGTCAAAATTATCCTTAGCGGAATAAGGATATGTTTCTCGATTATGGAAGTGACACAAGGTTCGCCGTAAAGGGTTACGTCGATGCAATTTTTGACACCGATCTGGATGACTCTAAGTCTCGATCTAGATACATATTGAAAGTGGTAGCAATTAACTAAAGTAGCTCCGTGCAGAGCATTGTAGACATAGAAAGTTGCAAAATACATACGGATCTGAATTTTGGCAGACCCGTTGACTAAGCTTCTCTCACAAGCAAAACATGATCACACCTTAGTACTCTTTGGGTGTTAATCACATAGCGATGTGAACTAGATTACTGACTCTAGTAAACCCTTTGGGTGTTGATCACATATCGATGTGAACTATGGGTGTTAATCACATGGTGATGTGAAGTATTGCTGGTAATCACATGGCGATGTGAACTAGATTATTCACTCTATTGCAAGTGGGAGACTGAAGGAAATATGCCCTAGAGGCAATAATAAAGTTATTATTTATTTCCTTATATATCATGATAAATGTTTATTATTCATGCTAGAATTGTATTAACCGGAAACATGATACATGTGTGAATACATAAACAAACAGAGTGTCACTAGTATGCCTCTACTTGACTAGCTTGTTAATCAAAGATGGTTATGTTTCCTAACCATGAACAAAGAGTTGTTATTTGATTAACGGGATCACATCATTAGTTGAATGATCTGATTGACATGACCCATTCTATTAGCTTAGCACCCGATCGTTTAGTATGTTGCTATTGCTTTCTTCATGACTTATACATGTTCCTTTGACTATGAGATTATGCAACTCCCGTTTACCGGAGGAACACTTTGGGTACTACCAAACGTCACAACGTAACTGGGTGATTATAAAGGAGTACTACAGGTGTCTCCAAAGGTAGATGTTGGGTTGGCGTATTTCGAGATTAGGATTTGTCATTCCGATTGTCGGAGAGGTATCTCTGGGCCCTCTCGGTAATGCTCATCACATAAGCCTTGCAAGCATTGCAACTAATGTGTTGGTTGTGAGATGATGTATTACGGAACGAGTAAAGAGACTTACCGGTAACGAGATTGAACTAGGTATTGGATACCGACGATCGAATCTCGGGTAAGTAACATACCGATGACAAAGGGAACAACGTATGTTGTTATGCGGTCTGACCGATAAAGATCTTCGTAGAATATGTAGGAGCCAATATGGGCATCCAGGTCCCGCTATTGGTTATTGACCGTAGACGTGTCTCGGTCATGTCTACATTGTTCTCGAACCGTAGGGTCCGCACGCTTAAGGTTTCGATGACAGTTATATAATGAGTTTATGAGTTTTGATGTACCGAAGGAGTTCGGAGTCCCGGATGAGATCGGGGACATGACGAGGAGTCTCGAAATGGTCGAGACGTAAAGATCGATATATTGGACGACTATATTCGGACATCGGAAGGGTTCTGAGTGGTTCGGGTATTTTCGGAGGTACCGGGGAGTTACGGGAATACGAGGAAGAAGCAATGGGCCTTGATGGGCCTTAGTGGGAAGGACCAGGAGGTGGCGCGCCCCCCTCCCAAGCCCAGTCCGAATTGGACAAGGGGTTTGGGGCGCGGCCCCTCTCTCCCTTCCTTCCCCTCTTCCCCTCGTTCCCCCCTTGACCTAGTTGGACTAGGAAAGGTGGAATCCTACTCCCGGTGGGAGTAGGACTCCCCTGGCGCGCCCAAACCTAGGGCCGGCCTCCTCCCTCCCTTGCTCCTTTATATACGGGGGCAGGGGGCACCCCATGGAGACACAAGTTGATCCTTGAGATCGTTCCCTAGCCGTGTGCGGTGCCCCCTCCACCATATTCTACCTCGTTCATATTGTAGCGGTGCTTAGGCGAAGCCCTGCGACAGTAGAACATCAAGATCGTCACCACGCCGTCGTGCTGACGGAACTCCTCCCCGAAGCTTTGCTGGATTGGAGCTAGGGGTGCGTCATCGAGCTGAACGTGTGCCAAGAACTCGAAGGTGCCGGAGTAACGGTGCTTGGATCGGTCGGATCGGGAAGACGTACGACTACTTCCTCTACGTTGCGTCACGCTTCCGCTTCGGTCTACGAGGGTACGTAGACAACACTCTCCCCTCTCGTTGCTATGCATCACCATGATCTTGCGTGTGCGTAGGAATTTTTTTGAAATTACTACGTTCCCCAACAACCGACGCTAGGGCAGTCGTAGCTGCCTTACCGGAGGCCATGCGGTCCATCTGGCGTCTGAACGCCCTGGCGGACGCGCAACCCCTTCGTTGGTGCGCGGAGCATGGGGCCGCACCCATGGGCTTTGTCCGACGAGGCCATGACATGGCGTGCTCGCCGTGCAAGGCACCGGGCGGGGGATAATACGGCATTCCTCGCGGCGGTGGACGTCGGCGAGGCGGGGTCGCATTCTCGAGCGCCCCGTATGGCCCATCAGTCCGGGCGCCGCAACCGCGTCGTGGTAGACGTTCGCGGCTCCTCCCAGGATGGATCTGTCATTGATCTGACGTCCACTAGCACTGTTCGGGTTTCGGGCTCCGATGAGGAAGAGTAGGGCATTGGAGACGGCGTCGCCTTGAGTCCCGTGAGCCGGCTCGTGTCCCATGTCCTACTCTACCTTGCCGGCGACCGGACCAACACTCTGAGGAGCGCAGCCAGCCACCGGACATGGCCACGGCAGCAATGGGCGAGCGGGGAGCGAAACCGGACGACCTCCGCTTAGATTAGGTTTTCACGTTGCATGTAATATTATGAATTTGAGGTTTCTAATTTGAGATATCCGGATATGGAATGCATTTTTGAGGCGTGACCGGTCATTATCCACGGACGCTCTTGGACATATTTGTGAATGTTTGGGGGCGGGGGGGGGGGGGGGAGGGAGGCGAATTTGCCAAGTCCGACTGTAGATGTCTTTACTGTAATATTTACATATATGAAGCAGATCCTGGATCTTCGATACGATCGACACTGTGCTCTTTCTACTCGGAGCATGAGCGTTGCATGTAACAGGTCAAACATGCATTCTCGATCAAACACCACTTGTTGGATCACGCACATGCAAACATAGATACCACAATCCCGGGGGATCTTGAGAATGTAGACCGAGGAGAGTACACATATTTCCACTGGATGGATTTAACAGGACGACAACACTAGTCTTAGGGCAATTCCAACGTGGATCACCTATTCGCCCGTAAATCTCGACATTTAGACATTCAACTTGGCTCATCAAAAATACTGATCCGGACGTTCAAAATCTCACAAACCAACACCAACTTGAGGGAGGTTTGGTGGTGTTCACATGTTCACCGTGTCAGACTCTGACACCCTAGCTTCCACAAGAAAAACCCTCTTCCGTCTCCTAGAACCCTCCGACGCATTCAGAGCTGGCGTGATTGGCTCCTATCCGCATTCACAAGGAAGTGGAGATGAGAAGCCTACTCCGGCTGCCGGCATTCAACCATCACTGCTTCACCTGCCCCGGCTAATTAAAGCCGTCCGGCGACGTCACAATACCGTACCCGTCTGAGCCCCTTCTCCCATCATCCGAGTTGCCTTCCGGCTGACCACGTCACAAAACCCTACCCGCCTGAGCCCCTTCTCGCAACGTCTGAGCCGCCGTCCATCCACTCGTAGTTCGCATCCTTGTCAATCGTCCATCGTCGCAATGACTAGCACCACTCGTTTGTGGTGGAGGCAACTGTCATCAGGGCGCTGCACTGAAAACGCAGCGGAAGTGCATGCCGAAGATGCAGGGCTCTAGCTCACATGGCGGCGGGCTAACCTCCAAGCTCTCCGGAGCAAAGCTTGCAGAACTTGCAGGAGGAGATGGACGAGGAGGAGGATGACCCCATAGCGATGGCGAAGATCATGGAGGAGGAGGCGCCCATGGAGGTGGCGGTGCCCGTCGACATCGCGCCTATGTTCAGGTTTAGACTGTTATGCACGAGGAGGAGGGAACATCGCACGTAGTTACGAAGGCAGCATGCATCCACACTGGACACGTCCATTTCGTCAGCCCGGACAAATCCTGTGTGAATCTAGCGCTGTGGACGTGACGTGTTCTGGGGCGCTGGCATCTCATGTGAATGTCCGGAAAAGATGCCATGGCGACACTGGGATCCCCTTCCGTCCTTGCTTGCCTAGCCATAATGCGCTGCACATTGTACAGTACTTCCTTTGTTTCTAAATATTTGTCTTTTTAGAGATTTTAAATGGACTATCACATACGGATGTATGTAAACATATTTTAGAGTGTAGATTCATTCATTTTGCTTCGTATGAAGTCATTTGTTGAAATCTCTAGAAAGACAAATATTTAGAAAGGAAGGGAGTATATGACTATATGCAAGCATGCATGTGTGCTAAGATAAGATGGCCACGGCGACCCGTTCCGTCGACTGATCCTCTGGGAGATCCCCTGAGGATCCCAGGAGATCTGTAGCAGATCACGCAAGATCTCTCCCTTTCTCGTGTTCTTCTTAGATAGTTCAACAAATGCGTGCTCACTGCTCAGGATCAACAGATCAAACAATCCTTGTATCTTCTTCTGTGGACCACCATGCGTGCTCACTGCTCAGGTTATGCAATGGCATTGTAGCGTCCGGACGGCCCCGGCCCTGGACGCACGTCCACAACGGCAGCCGGTAGGAGGATGTTGGGCCGAGATACAGCCCGATACGCTGGGGCGAGCGCCGCTCCGGATATGCTCTCCGAGTCCGGTTCTGCTGTACGTTTGGTAATCCCTCAAACAAAATATTGCTATACGTTTAGTACCACATCGCGTGCGTAAGCTAGATCGAACGTGTTTATAACATTGTTTGGCGAGCTGGCTATCACCGGGTGGCAAGACCGGTTAGCAATCTCAAACTTTGAATATGCAAATATATTTGATAGGCGACCTCGCTCGAATACGCATGTATGCGGTTTTTCTTTTTGCAAAACTGCCAGTTATTAAAAGATCCCCTCCCCCCACCTGGTCGGTCCGACCGAGCCACTCCCTGTCTCGCTACTCCCCTGCTTCTTGCTTCTTCCCTGGTTCGTCGTCGCTGCCGAGGTGGTTGCGTCGTCGTCGTCTCCGGCGTGGGCAAGCGTGGCGGCGGCCCCATGAGCTCATCGTCGGACGCTGCACCGCAGCCATCCACGCCATTTGGGAGGGGCATGCGTGACGTCCCTCTCGCACCGACGTGTCGTGACGACCATGCCTCGCCGCCCCTCTATGGTACGTCACCATCGCCAGCAGGTTCTGTACTCGATCTGTCCATGAAAGCTCCGAGGAAGAGCTTGCGTTCGAGTCAATTGCGCACAGGTACTAGGGTTTGGGCTATTTCTCTCCCCTCTTGCCACGGATGGTGTAGGGTTTAGGGTTTTAGCAGCGGATGTTGAGCAGGGCCACAAATCAAAGCTAGGGTTTCTGATGGGCTATGGATGTTGTATTTGGAGATGATCTAGGGTTTGCAGAGCAAAATTAGGGTTTGATTTTGGATATGTTAGGGGAAGGCCATGCTCGTTTTTCCCTAGTTTCTTTGCTTTATATGGCCTGGTTGTTGATCATAAGGCGTTTTGCGCATGAGATGATCGTTTTGCCCATGAAAGATCATATATTTGGTTAGTGGAGGCCATGAATAAGTGCTTTCTTTCTGCAACATGTATGAATTTTTCTCCGTAAGATAACTGAATTTTTATGTGTTAACCTTTCTGACTATTTAAATGTCTGAACTTGATTTAGTACAATAACTGACCATTGACACTGAGCATTGCCATTTTGCTTGTTTTGGTTCAATTACATTTCTTTACTGCTTGCTAAGTACCCTTGATTAGGTCCTGCTTAATCAGTTAACTGAGCTACTGGTGGTTTGATACAGTAACTGAACTTTTGGAGTTAACTGATTATTTTCAGCTTGATTGGACCTTCATAAATGTCTCTGTTTATCTTGTCTGAACATTGCCACTTTGAATGTTTTGCAGGAACCCTAAGCAACCACTTCTCTGTTGAGGTATGCTACCTCTTGAGCATGTGTTGGTTTTTTCCTTTAAGAGGAAAGGGTGATGCAGCAAAGTAACGTAAGTATTTCCGTCAGTTTTGAGAACCAAGGTATCAATCCAGTAGGAGACTACACGCAAGTCACCTAGTACCTGCACAAATAATCAAGAACCTTGCAACCAACGCGATAAAGGGGTTGTCAATCCCTTCACGGCCACTTGCAAAAATGAGGTCTGATAAAGATAATAAGATAAATATTTTTGGTATTTTTGTTGTATAGATTGGAAAGTAAAGATTGCAAAATAAACAGCGACATAAATTGGCAAGTTGACGGGAAACTAATATGACGTAAGATAGACCCAGGGGCCATAGGTTTCACTAGTGACTTCTCTCAAGATAGCATATATTACGATGGGTGAACAAATTACCGCCGAGCAATTGATAGAAAAGCGCATAGTTATGAGAATATCTAGGCATGATCATGAATATAGGCATCACGTCCATGTCAAGTAGACCTAAACAATTCTGCATCTACTACTATTACTCCATACATCGACTGCTATCCAGCATGCATCTAGAGTATTAAGTTCATAAGAACAAAGTAACGCATTAGGCAAGATGACATGATGTAGAGGGATAAACTCAAGCAATATGATATAAACCCCATCTTTTTATCCTCGATGGCAACAATACAATACGTGCCTTGCTGCCCCTACTGTCACTGGGAAAGGACACCACAAGATTGAACCCAAAGCTAAGCACTTCTCCCATTGCAAGAAAGATCAATCTAGTAGGCCAAACTAAACCGATAATTCGAAGCGACTTGCAAAGATATCAAATCATGCATATAAGAATTCAGAGAAGAATCAAATATTGTTCATAGATAATCTTGATCATAAACCCACAATTCATCGGATCTCGGCAAACACACCGCAAAAAGTATTACATCAAATAGATCTCTAAGAACATTGAGGAGAACTTTGTATTGAGAGCCAAAGAGAGAGAAGAAGCCATCTAGCTAATAACTATGGACCCGAAGGTCTATGGTAAACTACTCACACATCATCGGAGAGGCTATGGTGTTGATGTAGAAGTCCTCCGTGATTGAATCCCCCTCCGGCAGATTGCTTGAAAAGGCCTCAGATGGGATCTCACGGGTACAGAAGGTTGCGGCGGTGGAAAAGTGGTTTCGGTGCTCTCCTGGATGTTTTTAGGGTACACGGGTATATATAGGCGAAAGAAGTACGTCGGTGGAGCTACGAGGGGCCCACAAGGGTGGGGGCACGCCTACCCCCTGGGCACGCCCTCCTGCCTCGTGGCCACCTCGTTGCGTCTCTGACTTCCACTCCAAGTCTCCTAGATTGCATTTGTTCCAAGAAAGATCCTCGCGAAGGTTTCGTTCCGTTTGGATTCCAGTTGATATTCCTTTTCTGCAAAACACTGAAATAGGCAAAAACACCAACTGGCACTAGGCCTCCGGTTAATAGGTTAGTCCCAAAAATAATATAAAAGAGCATATTAAAGCCCATTAAACATCCAAAACAGATAATATAATAGCATGGAACAATAAAAAATTATAGATATGTTGGAGGCGTATCAAGGTCATACATGGTGGCTATTTCCTTTGTGCAGGCAAGCATATGGATTACCACAAAGGCCACTCCAATTGGTATGACTACTGTGACATAGATAACTGGACACCTACTGTTGTTGCTAGTCTAGTTGAGGAAATTGAGTATGAGTTTGAGGGCAGGACCAGGGCTTATTGGTGTGTTCCTGGGTTGACAGTGTACAAGAATGGATTAAGAGAGATTAAGATGGGAGACAACACTATGACAGAGAACATGAAGGATTGTGCTATGAATGAGAATCATTTTCAGCAAATATTTCTTTATCATGATGAGAGCCTGAGATCATATATTTCACCTGTTCCTGTTCATTCTGATGATGAGGATCCTCCATTTGCCAAATTCAGTGGAAGTAGGCCAAAGAGAGAGAAAGTGCATGATCAAGATGAACAGGAAGAGCACCATGTTGAGCAAGTTGTGGTGGCACAGGAGCAGGCTGAGCAAGATCAAGATCAACAGCAAGAGGACAATGTTGAGCAAGTTGTGGTGGCACAGGAGCAGGTTGAGCAAGATCAAGACCATGATGCTGAGCAAGGTCTAGTTGAAGATGCACTATTAGAAAGGGAGGAAGAGTCAGAAGAAGAGGATTAGATGCCAGGACCACCTCAACCAGGAGAGTACATGCATACATTTCAGTTTGAGTTCAGGGGCAGAAGAAAAAGCTGTAGGGTTTTAAACATGGATGCAACAGATACAGTTGGTTGTTCAGTAATGCAGGATTCAGATGAAGATTTCATTCCACAAATTGTTGATTTGGACATTGATCTGCAAGATGATGATGAGTTTTTTGACAAAAATGTTGATTGTGAGAAAGGCAAAGGTAAAGCGGTCCAAGAAGAAGCTGATGATCCTACTGAAGATGTGGACATGTGCTTGCCTTCTTCGGATGAAGATAAGGTTAAGCTCAATTTCAAATGTTTCAGAGAAGAGGACCTGTCTAAACCAGAGTTTCAAGTGGGTCATACATTTTCTAGTGTTGAATTATTGAGGAGGGCTATCAAGGAGTATAGCTGTCATGAAAGAGTCGACATCAAGTGCCCTGGAAATGATAGGAAAAGAGTTAAGGCCATTTGTGAAGATGGGTGTCCATGGTCTTTGTTTGCATCATTTGATGGGATAATCAACTGCTTCATGATCAAGAAGTATAACCCAAAGCATACCTGCATAAAAAAATGGAGTGTCAAGTCATTCACTGCTCCCTTCATGGTAGGAAAATATCTTGATTCATTCAGAGCAGATGAAAACATGAACATGAAGAATTTTGCAAGGGTTGTTCAGAAGGATTGGAACATGACAACAACAAGGAGCAAACTTAGAAGGGCCAGGAGACTAGTGAAGAAAGTCATTGAAGGAGATGAGTTAGAGCAGTATAACAGTATGTGGGATTATGCAGCAGAATTCAAAAGATCAAACCCAGGCAGCTCTTTCTATGTAGGTCTCAATGATGGCATATTTCGAAGTTGTTATTTCTCTCTGGATGCCTGCAAAAGGGGTTTCATGCAAGCCTTGTAACGCCCTCGATGCGGCTATATCTCCCACGTGTCGAAGCACGACTTAGAGGCATAACCGCATTGAAAGCAATGTCGCAAGTGAGGTAATCTTCACACAACCCATGTAATACATAAGGGAAAGAGATACATAGTTGGCTTACAATCGCCACTTCACTCAAATACATGAATAAAACATTACATCATACAGTTACAATCAGGGCTCGACTACGGAGCCAAAATAAAAGAAGAAACCCCAAAAGCGACAAAGGTCCACGATCGACCCCAACTGGGCTCCACTACTGATCGACTAGAACGAAACAACATAAAGGATAAGATCTTCATCGAACTCCTCTTTGAGCTCGGGTGCGTCACCTGCACCTGCAAACTGGTTTGGAAGTATCTGGTGAGTCACGAGGACTCAGCAATCTCACACCCGCGAGATCAAGACTATTTAAGCTTATAGGTAGGGTAAAAGGTATGAGGTGGAGCTGCAGCAAGCGACTAGCATATATGGTGGCTAACATACGCAAAAGAGAGCAAGAAGAGAAGGCAAAAGCACGGTCGTGCAACTATGATCAAGAAGTGATCCTGAAACTACTTACGTCAAGCATAACTCCAACAACCGTGTTCACTTCCCGGACCCCTGCCGAGAAGAGACCATCACGGTTACACACGCGGTTGATGTATTTTAATTAAGATCAACTTCTGGTTTTCTACAACCGGACATTAACAAATTCCCATCTGCCACATAACCGCAGGCACGGCTTTCGAAAGTTCAAACCCTGCAGGGGTGTCCCAACTTTGCCCATGATAAGCTCTCGCGATCAACGAAGGATATTCCTTCTCCCCGAGAAGACCCGATCAGTCTCGGAATCCCGGCTACAAGACATTTCGACAGCAATAAAACAAGTCCAGCAAAGCCGCCCGATGCGCCGACATCCTGATAGGAGCTGCACATATCTCGTTCTCAGGGCAACACCGGATGAGCAGTCCGTACAACTAAAACCAGACCTCAAGTTTCCTTGAGGGGGCGCTGCAAAGGGCTCTAGTTCGGACCAACACTTAGACAAGCATTGGCCCGGGGGGGCTGAATAAAGATGACCCTCGGGTTGATCAGACCCAAGGAAAAAGGATAGGTGGTAGGCAAATGGTAAAACCAAGGTTGGGCCTTGCTGGAAAAGTCTTATTCAAAGCGAACTGTCAAGGGGGTCCCATAAATCACCCGACCGCGTTAGGGACGCAAAATCCGGGAACATAACACCGATATGATGGAAACTAGGGCGACCAGAGTGGAACAAAACACCAGTCATAAGGCCGAGCCTTCCACCCTTTACCGAGTATATAGATGCATTAATTAAATAAGATATATTGTGATATCCCCACAAATAAACATGTTCCAACAAGGAACAACAAGTCCATGTTCCAACAAGGAACAAGCTTCATCTTCACCTACAACTAACAACGCTATAAGAGGGGCTGAGCAAAGCGGTAACATAGCCAAACAACGGTTTGCTAGGACAAGGTGGGTTAGAGGCTTGGTTTAACAATATGGGAGGCATGATAAGCAAGTGGTAGGTATCGCAGCATAGGCATAGCAAAAGAGCGAGCAATCTAGCAAGCAAAGATAGAAGTGATTTCGAGGGTATGGTCATCTTGCCTGAGATCCCGCAAGGAAGAAGAACGAGTCCATGAAGAAGACAAACGGACGTAGTCGAACGAATCCTCACAACTCCGGAACGAAACCGAAGCTAACGAGAGAAGCAACCCGGAAAGAAACAAGCAACATAGTAAACAACCAACACATAAACATGGCATGATGCATGTCCGGTTTAAATATGCATGGCATGGCAAGGTGCAACAGACAATTCTACAAATTAAGTGGAGTTCAATATGCAACGAGTTGCATATTGACGAAACACCACAACAAATATTTAGTTCTCTCTCGATTATGTACCCAACAATATTAAATGTTGTTAAACATGGCAAGGGGGTGAAGCACAACAAAACTACCTATCTAGACAAGTTTAAATGAGGCCGGAACAACAAACATCAATTCCGGAAACTCCTCATATGCATATATTTAGATTTGGTACTGATCTGACCTAACACATATTTTAATGTTGTTAAACAGGAAAATAAAGTGCAACATGTTAAACTAGGCATCTTTCTACCCCATTTACATATAAAGTTTATTTAAATCCGAGTTACGGTTAATTAGCTATGAATTAAATCATTTTACCATGGCATAGGAGCAAATTTAAACAAACAGCATTTTAATCATGTTAAACATAGATGAAAGTTGGATATTATTAAACTACACAATTTTCTGAGCATTTTTCATATATAAATCATTTTAATATGATGCACCGTTGATGAGTTATTAAATGCATGATCTAGAGGGACTTTTCTGCAAAACTGCAAAGCTCTGGAAAATTGGACAAATACACCGATCTGAAAAAAAAACCCACTGGGCCGAAACCAGGGGCGGCTGGGCGCTCACCATGGGCCTTGGCCTGGAACTGTGGAGGAGAGAGGCCCGCAAGGGGGCGCGCTGGGCCGGCCTGCCTGTGGCCCACGCGGGCGAGGGCCGCGGTCAACGGGGAGGGCGGCGCGGATCGGGGCTCCTCCCGACCGATCTGGAAGGCGGCGGCGGCCAACGGCGACATCGCCGGCGACGAGCGCGGGGATGGCCGGGACAGACGGGAACAGGCGGATCCGGGCCTGGGGACCCCGGATCCGGCGAGGCTTGAAGACGAGGAGGCCGGCGATGAGGTCTCCAGGGCGGCGGCCTCCTACTGCATAGAGAGAGAGAGAGTGAGGGAGAGAGAAGAGCGAATGGAGAGGGAGGAGAAGGCCGGGGTGGCGCGGGCTCACCGGAAGGCGGCGACACGAAGCGAGGTCCGCGGGGCGGAGAAACCCGGCGAGGGGCGGCGAGGTCGGCGGAGTCCGGCGACGGCGACGACGATCTGGCGCGGGGTCGAAGGAGGCATCGCGCGGGGCCGAAGGCGGCGGTGGAGAGGGCCTCAGGGCCCAGATCGGGGCCCGAGCGGGCCTGACGCGGGCTCACCGCGGGCCGCGTCGGCGTGGAGCCGCGGGGTGAGGTGGCGATGCCACATGGCGGCGGGGCAGTGGCTGGCGTGCGCGAGGAGACGACGTGGCACGCGCGGATTGGTCCGGGCGCGCCGGCGGCGGCGCCAAGTGGCGGAGGGAGGCTGGGGAGGCGCTGATTTCGAGGAGGAGGGTGGTCTACTGCCAAAAATGGAAGGGAAGGTCTATATATAGACAAGGGGGCTAGGTTAGGGGGATTAGGGGGGTTTTCGGATCTTCGGATCGCGATCTGACGGTCCGGAGAGGAGGGGGGTCTAGGTGGGCTGAGGAGAGGGGGTTTTCGGGCTGTGCTAGAGTGGTTGGGCTGAGAGGAGAGGAGAGGAGAGGAGTGCAGCCCGGCAACTGTTTCCGGAGACCGAAAACGTCCGACGAAGGTACCGGCAACGGCACCGCTATATGTTTAACGGTTGGGCTATCAAACGGGCTCCGAATGCGATGAAACTTGGCAGGCGGTCTACTAACAACAAAACAACACCGCACGCCAAACTTCAACCCATTCCGAGAACATTTTCCGGCCACTTATAAAATAATATTTCGGACATGCCGCGGGTGCGTGCAAGTGTGGTTGGTCTCAGAACGGACAAGGGAGAGAACTCGGAGAACCCGGACGGATGCAAGTTTCGAAAAAATGATGATGCAATGCGGATGATGACATGGCAAGATGCAACACGCAAGCAAATGACAAAGCAACAACAGCGAATAACTGGCGGACACCTGGCGCATCAGGTCCGGGGCGTTACAACACTCCACCACTACGAGAGGATCTCGTCCCGAGATCTAGAATGGCACCGGAGGGGAAAACGGAAGAGGAAGAGGTAAAACAAAGTTGCTACTTTGACAAAAGAGTGAAACCAATGAACCTTGAGAGGTTGAACAAATTGAGAGAAAAGAAATACAATGAAGATGAACGAAGTGGAAAACACTCCATTATCAAAGAGGAACAAGGAACATTATGAGAACCTTGTAGGTTGAAAGACAAGAAACAAGAGATCAACGGACCAGAAACATATGGAGCCACACCGGTATAACGAGATAGCCAAGGAACAAGAATGACATAATTTGGACAACACTCCGGTAGAAAATGGAAGGAATTAACAAGAACTTGAGAAGAAAAGATGGAACTTGATGAAATCCACAACGCACTGTCTCCACAACAATTAAACGAATGACACAAGGGGGTAGAATGATTTCAGACAGCATTCAGGTTGAAAAGTGAGGCAAAATTTGATAAGATGAAAAGAACTTGAAGAGATGATACAACACCCCGGTTAAATGGATTAGCAAGGAAAAGGACACGATCCTCACAATTTGAGATGATGTGCGAAGAGAGCAACATCACAATGCCTTCGGGACAAATGAAAGAGTGGAATCAAGAGAACAGAGAAGAGAACAACAACTTCTATCACAACTGAATTTGAAAGGGTCTCCTAAAAGAAAGATTGAACGGAATTGTTGGAAAACCAACAACGAAAAGAACAAGCTTGTAGTGGGCTTATGGCAAACATCTCAGAATGATGAGGTGGCAACCGGCCACTAACGAAAACAACTGCTTGCTTGAGATCAACGAAGAGATGAAAACTTCTTCCACCAAGAGGAAGGAGAAAACTTGGATCATTGATAATCACCATAATAGCAACAATCCTTAGGGAAGGCTTTAGGTGAAATCTAACCCAAGATAACTCCAAGGAGGAAATTGATGGATTTAATATACCTCATTCTTGACAACATGTGAGTCATGAGACATGAACTCCAATTATCAAGAATGACATAATACCACCTCGAATGATACGGTTGACAGGATTGCACTTTAAAATGCAAGATGAAGAAATGCTTGCCCTCTTCCAAACAAAACATGTGTTGAACACGATGTTTATTTTAGAGTAGCTTGGCGGATCTTAACTTCGAGAGAAATCTTGATGAACAATTGAAGAATGAAAAGAATCCTTGATGACCCACCATGTAGAGCCTCCATGAAGAACTCCGGTAATAAAAGAATGATCACAAAAAAATGAAGGATGAGAAGAATAAGGTTGAAGCCTTGCAATGATTAGATGGATCTCCGTGATGATGAGATCTTGGAACTCCAGGAAAAGAAAAGATGAAACAATTGAGACCAAGAATTTATTCATCATGAATAAACTCCGACATTGCTTTCAATGCGGTTATGCCTCTAAGTCGTGCTTCGACACGTGGGAGATATAGCCGCATCGAGGGCGTTACAAGTTGGTATCAGAACGGACAAGGGAGAGAACTCGGAGAACCCGGACGGATGCAAGTTTCGAAAAAATGATGATGCAATGCGGATGATGACATGGCAAGATGCAACACGCAAGCAAATGACAAAGCAACAACAGCGAATAACTGGAGGACACCTGGCGCATCAGGTCCGGGGCGTTACAAGCCTGTAGGCCCATCATTTGTTTGGATGGATGCCACCTGAAGACAAAGTATGGAGGTGTTATGTTGTGTGTTGTTGGCATGGATCCTAATGACTGCATTTACCCTCTAGCTTTTGTAGTTGTTGAGGTAGAGAACACTGACACATGGAAATGGTTTCTGTCAAATCTGAAGAGTGACTTGGGAATTCTGAACACATAGCCATGGACTATAATGTCAGACAAGCAAAAGGGTATGATCAAGGGAGTGATGCAGCACTTTCCTGATGCAGAGCACAGACACTGTGTTAGGCATATATGGCAGAATTTTCAGCAAACACACAAAGGAGATGTTCTTAAGAACCAGTTATGGAAGTGTGCAAGGAGCACAACATCAGAACTGTGGGCTACAAGCATGGAGGAAATGAAGGTCATCAGCCTAGAAGCATACGAATGGCTTGAGCAGGTACCACCCAACACTTGGGTTAGGGGCTTCCAAAGAGAATTGCTCAGGTGTGATATCCTTCTGAACAACAACTGTGAGGTTTTCAACAAATATATTCTTGAGGCCAGGGAGATGCATCTTAGATCAATGATTGAGAAGATCAAATCCCAGCTCATGTTCAGATTCTACAACAAAAGAAAAGAGGCAGAGAACTGGCCTGGTTCTATATGCCCAAAAATAAGAAAAAGAATTGAAAGGAATATAGAGCTAGCAGCTACATGCATGGTTTCAGGGGCTGGTGATGGCATCTTCCAGGTTGACAACAGGAGCAAGACATACATTGTTGACCTCGAGGAAGAGAGTTGTACATGCAAAAGGTGGGATCTTAGTGGAGTTCCATGCCACCATGCAATTGCATGCTGCAGACATGACAGAATTGACCCAGAGAGTTTGGTGCACTCCTACTACAGTACTGAAGCATTCAAGTTAGCATACAAGCCAATTATCAAGCCTTGCAGAGATAGGAGTGAGTGGCAGAAGATGAATGCTTGTGAAATCAAACCACCTGTCTATGAAAAGAAAGTTGGGAGGCCTTCAAACAAGAGTAGGAGAAAGCAGCCTTATGAGATTGAAAGAAAGATGGCACAAAGATACTGACCAGACATGGAGGCACAATAACATGTTCATACTTCCATGAACAGGGCCACAACATCGAAGAATGTAATACTAGAAAAGCTGGCATTTTGCCAAAACTACCAGTGAGAAGGGGGCCAAGGGTTATTCCTGAGGATGTGTCTGATGATGAACTAGTCATGGCACAACAAGATGGTGGGCAAGTCACACAGGAGGAGATTCATGTCACACAAGATGATGGGCAAGTCACACAGAAGGAGGTTCATGTCACACAAGATGATGGCCAACTTACACATGAGGATGTCAATGCCACACATAATGATTGCCCAGTGCAGCAACAAGTGGATGAATATGATACACCAGTTGTCTTTCAGGTAAATTCTAATCTTTTTGTCTATTTCTTTTAGGTTGTATTCAATATGATACACCAGTGATGATAGCATGTGATGATTGGTTGTGCACAAGTGCAAGACTTTGGATGTACAATGCTTCATAAGATGCAGCAGTCTAGGCCTGTACCTAGAGAAGAAACTGAAGGCACTCTGCCAGATTCATCATTCATATTACAGGCATCCAGTTCTCAAGCTTCAGCACATACACCAACAGCTACAAATGGTGGCAACCTGACCATGAAGTTGCTGAAGATGAAAAGAGTCAAAGAAAGGCAGATGGCAGCCAGAAGAGGTAAAGCACTAGAGGCAATGAATGAGATGGCAGAGAAGAGAGCAGAGGAGGCTAAAGCAAAGAGATAGGAAATTGCTATCAGGAAAGCAGAGAAGGCAGCCAAAAGAAGAAGAGCAGCAAAACAGAAGAAGGTTGAGGAAACAGCAGCAAAGCTGGAAGCTTCAGCAGCAAGAAAAGCAGCATTACAAGAAGAGAAGGAGGCTAGGGCAATTGAAGCAATTACAGCTAAGGCAGAGGCAACAATGAAGAGAAGAGAAGAGCAAGAAGAGAAGAGAAGAGCAAGAAGCAAAGAGAGCTATTGCAGCACTGAGGAAAAAACAAGATCAAGAAGCAAAGAAGAAACAACAAGAAGAGGCCAAGAGAAGAAGAATCGAAGAGGAAGAAGAAGAGGTAGTATTGGGCTTGGAAGCATAGGTTGACGTCGCAACACAGCCAAAGAGGAAGAAGAAGAGGAAGGTGAAAGTTGCCATGGAGGTTTGCCGCTCAGAGCGCCTCCAGAAGATGAAGAACTGAAGATGAAGAAGATGGCAGTTGCCAACATGAAGAAGATGTAGTTGCAGTTAGTTAGGTATGCTGAAATATAAAAAAATTCAGCATATAAGTTATAAAATAGTGTAGTTTTGTTAGGTGTGCTTGTATATTCATCATATAAGTTATTTTTAATTTCTGTTGGCAATGTTGAAATACTATTTGCTGTTGAACTAAGTGTCAATGATGAAGTGCTATGAACTTATGTTTATGATGTTGATGTTGTTGTATTGTTGATGCTGTTGATGCTACTGGCTTGTTGATGTCATCTGTTGATGGTGTTGTCTTGTTGATCTTATCTGTTGATGCTGCTTTCTTGTTGCTATATAAGGCAACAATCCAAAAGTGTCTTATTGCTATATAAGGCAACAACCGAAAGAAGAAGCTGCTAAGGTTATGTGTTGATCTTAACTGAACTTTGTTTGTTAACTGAATTTTGAAAGTTAACTGAAAAAATGTTCAACATTGAGTAGTTCAGATATTTAATTTAACTTAATTTTCTGCAACATTGAGAATTTTGTTATGTATTAAGCACATAAGTTATTTCTAATTTCTGTTGGCAATGTTGAACTATGTGTTGGCTGGTTGTTGAACTAAGTAAGTGGCAATGATGAAGTGCTACAAAATAGTGTAGTTTATGTTGTTGATGCTATAATGTCCATTCTGTCATGTTGTTGTTGTTCATGCTGTCTTGTTGCTATATAAGGCAACAATCCAAAAATGTGTTGTTGCTATATAAGGCTACAATCCAAAAGAAGTTAACTGAATTTTGTCTATTGATGCTACTGAAGTTAACTGAATTTTGTAAGCAAATTTAGTTAACTTGCTCAACACCTTTGGTCCACCAACTGGTTCAAGTTTGTACTTGCACACCCTGTAACTTGCATTATGCATGCACCTTTGGTCCACCAACACCACCAGAGCAACCACCGGATCCACCACCAGGTCCACCACCACTAAATCCCCTTCTTCTTCCTCCTCTTCCACCAGATCTTCATCTTCATCCTCCATTTTCCTCCTCTATTTGCCCTTCCTCTGCTCCTGTTCCCCTGGTCTCCAGCAGCAACCATGGTGTCCCGGGATGATCTCCCAACCTCTTCTGAAGATGACTCGGTGATCAACAAGGTTAGCCATGTCCTCTCCTCCATGCAGCTAGGGTTAAACAGCTTCTAGGGTTATACTTAACAAATGCAAATTTTTATTTTTTTAGCCTCCTGCCACAATTTTCTGCAAAGAATGGACTGGCCTGGCCACAGATCTGCCTAGCTTTACATGTGAGCATGGATCTTTGTGTGAGAAGCATGTGGCTTTTCAATCAGTTGACAGTGGAAGAAGATTCCTGGCTTGCACCATTTTAATTCCATTTCATCATTTGAGTGACAGTGGATTTTATCTGAAGATTTGCAGATAACTGAATAATGTCACTTAACTGAATCTTTGTTTGGATGATAGGAAGTACCTAAATGCACCTATGTGGAATGGATAGACCCTGAGTGGCCTGAAGCATTGAAGATGAGCCTAGCTACCATATGGAGCATGTATGAAGAGGAGACAAAACAAAGGCTAACACAAAATGTGTTGAGATGTAACAGAACTTGAAGATCATGGAAGAGAAGACAAAAATGGAGACTGATCTGAGACATTTCAAGCTTGATTTTGCCAAGATGGTGGCTGAAAAGGAGTAGGCAATGAGCCAATTAGGCAACACACAAATTGCTCTGGCTGATCTGAAGGAAGAGCTTGAGAAGAATAAGAGCACTGACAAATCAGTAACAAACATTCATCAGGTATTCAGGGCTAAGGCAGAGAAAGAGAGGGACCAAGTAATGCAGGAGATGGATCAATTGAAGCAAGAGAAGAGAAAGCTTGAATACATGATTGGTGACTTATTCAAACATAAAGAGGAGATTAGGGAGAAGATAAGGAAGCTTAAGGGGATGCTGAATGATTTTGATTGAACTTATCTTGTTCTTGTCCCTGTGTAAACTGAATTTGTCTAACTATGTTGTGAAATGGATTTGGTTGTCAACTGAATTTATCTTGCCTGTCAACTGAATTTATCTTGCCTGTCAACTGAATTTTAAGTGCAATGGATTTGGTTTTCAACTGCAATATGTTGTGAAATGATTAGAATTGAATTGACATGTTGTGTTGTTGTTTAAATAAAGAAGTAACATAACAACATTGGTACATACTCAACATTCCAAGATAACATAACAAATTGGTACATAACTCCAATCTTCATATATTACTTGATCAGTTATCCATTACAACCATCACAACATGCAACCATTACAACCATCAAAGCATGCATCCAAACCCAAAACAAGTACTTAATCTACTTAGTGTGCTCACTGATTTCACTACATCTCACTTCTTCATAACTACTATGAAACACATCACACAAAGCACCATAACAACAGCCATCACCAGGTTCAACAACACTAGGATTTCTCTACCTAATCCAAGCAGCATACCAACTTGCTGCTTGGTAGCAAAGTTCTTCTCACTAGGGGGTGCCAAATGACCCAAAATCAACTCTGCCAGCACCTCTCCCAGCCATGCCCCTTCCAGCTATGCTTCTTGTGTTCATTGCTTCAGTCCTCTTCCTCTCAAGCTCCTCCCTTTTATCCTCAGCTGCTCCTATTGCATCCACAACAGCATCACCAACAAGAACCCTATGTTCAACAAGATACTACATATTCAAGCTCCCAACGCCAGAAATCACAAGTGACCTATAAAATAGAGGAAACACAACATATTCAATTAGCTGAAAAAGTTCAGTTAACTTTTAGGGCATATTCAGTTAACTATAAAACAGAGTAAACACAACATATTCAGCAGTACCCTAATCTGACCCAAAACCCTAATGCAGTCTTATAGATCAATCTGATGCAGAACCAGTGGCAATATGGAGCATGTACAAATCACCAACCAATAGAAGGCAGAGTAACTTGACCTGGTGTTTGGTGCACCTGTAGAAGACCCACCCCTCGTGCTCGTCGATGCCAGAGCGGTACAACTTGACCTGCTCGCCACAATCCGGGCACGGGATCAATGGAACTACAACGGAGCGGCCATGTAGCCTAGATCGAACAGAGCTCGAAGATGACATGAGGAGAGAGGGCGGCGGCAATGGTTGCGGCGGCGGAGAGAGGGCGGCGCCAGCGACACGGCGGAGGGAGGCGGCGACGACGAAGTCTGCGAGCTAGGGTTGGGAGAGGGCAGCGGGTGGGCTCAGTCGGAGCAGGTGTGGCTCGACCGACCAGGTGGGGGGGGGGGGGGAAGTGGCTCGGTCGGACCGACCAGGTGGCTCGATCCGACCAGGTGGGGGGAGGGGATCTTTAATAAGTGGCAGTCTTGCAAAAAAAAAACCTACGTGCACGCGTAATCGAGCAAGCTGGGCACATGTAGCAATCAATGCACACTTGGCATTGGTTGACTAGCGCCAGCTCAGCATATACATACACAAAACCGTATAATGGATCGTTGATGACCCCCAAATGCAAGATTGATGACTGTATGACTTTTGGTATTTGTAATCACAAGGACTAAAGTGGGCACCAAACTTTTGGTATTTGTAATCACAAAGACTAAAGTGGGCACCAGCGCAAGTAATATATCTTGTAGTGAATTTTTCTCGATATGAAACACTTGCCTCACGCTCTCAATACAATCAAATTGCTTTCTTTTTCTTAAATTATACTGTGAATTTGCTTTGATTCAAAGTAGTATTTTATTTCTTTTCACTTGCGACCGAAAGTGGGTTCAGTGCACTGGATCCTCTTTGTAGAACAGCACTGAACCAAACACCAAGTATAAACAACCAAAACTAGCAAGACCAGCTTGCACTGTGACATTGTATCTGGATACACGCTGCATTGCATTAACGTTATGGTTCTGATCAGAATATACTACATACAGAGGGATGACATGCAATCAACAGGGAATGGCATGCAATCTCTGATTACAAGTGGGATTCTTGGTAGCAATACGTAGATAGATGCATACATATCAACACGCACTTTGAGCGCACACTACACACCACAGCTTGAAGCGGGTAAAAATATATACAGCCTACACAACGTCCACACCTGATATTACCCGCCGCAATAGATACATACTTTATACAACATGGAGTCGATCAAATTCACAGTCCGTCGAGTCGCTGCTACCTTCGGCGCTTCTTGGCAAGATTCCGAGCGACCATCAACGGGACAAGCACCTTGTCGCCCTCGGTCTCAAGAGCGTAGAAACGGCACAGTGCACGGCCCGCCACATTCCACACGAAGTTGCATCTCCCAGCCTTGTTAAACCTCGCTGCTTTCTCATAGACGATCTGGTAGATTGTGCATGCCTCGTCGAACACTTCGTCAAGGTTCCTCTGCGTTTGCTCGAATTCAGCGGCATCGTAGAGCATCTGCAAGACGAAATGAGCCGTTTCAGAATGCTTTTGTAGGAGCCTCGGTTATGCTGCTGCTGTTGTCTAGCAGAAGACTGGGAACTTACGTATTTGTACTTTTGGTAGAGTTCTTTGAACTTCAGGTCTGTTTCTTCCTTATCTTGATTGTCAATCAGTGGCCCACTCTCGTTCAAGTACTCCTGATAACGGCCTGTCCAGAGGTTCAGGTACTTGTATCCTGAAGATGCTGCTCTCTCCGTGAAACGCGGGTCCAACGATATCTCTGATTATAACAAGACCAAAACACAAACAAGAAATTACTGTTTTTTAAGTACCTAATGTCATCTGAACGATCAGCTAACAACAAAATCAGAAGCTGCATGCCATCGGAACAAAAAGGATAGAACCTGGTCTTGCCATATTGCAGTCACTATATTTCTTCTCGAAAAAAAAAATCCATTTTACTACCCTGAACAGAATGGATGGTTCACATAACCCCCTGTGACCATTCTTTCTGCTCTCTTAACCCCCTGATCTATACAATACCATTCAGAAATAGTGTTAGGTGGGTTTGCTCAGGTGTTTGCTGACATGAACGAGGTCAAAGCGGTATTTGACCAGTGGGGCCCTCTCGTCAGCAGCAGCCCCTCTCTCCTCCTGTATGCCGAGAGCGCAGCCAGAGCTCAGTTCATGCCAACGACGCTGCAGTTCTTCGACCACGCCGCCAACACCTCCTCCTCGCCTTGAAAGCCTTGTCCTGGAGCTTCCCCTCGCTCCGCTATACGTTCCTGCGTCTATGTCTTCTTCCTCATAGGAGCTCGTACATGTCAAGTTCGACGGCAGCAGCGCGCGGCGGAGCTTGGCCACGCTATCTGGCCTCCTCCATGGCGCTCCAGCTACAGCGCTGTTTTCACATCGCAGCCACCCGCTCTCCCATCTGACAGCATCTCAACACATCTGAGATGTGCCACCTCGGTAATGAAGATCTCATATCATGAACACCCCCCCCCCCCCCCACACACACACACACACACAAAATCTCTAGCGATTGAAGTTACATACTGTAGTAATGTAAAAAAACTGGCTAAATAAAAATAGAAGTGAAAACGCAACAAGAAAGAGCTAAATGAAGTAGCAACTTACTGACTGGTTCAACTTCCTCAGATTGCTTTTTTTCTGCTTCGTCATAAATTTTTCCTAGTATGGATGTCGAATGGTAGCTTTCCTTTCGATCCATGTAGTGCGGATACTTTTTTGCTGTCAGCTCAGCAGGGACATTGATCTGTTGAGGGAAGGAAGATGATTAGAAAAGGCTTAAAACTGTTTAGTATAAATGCTTTGCATGTGGTCAACTTTTGCCTTACAAGTACACCCTCTATTCTTAAATGTAAGACGTTTTGGCAGTTTAAATTAAACTGCCAAAACGAGTAACCAACATATGGTACAGATCATCCTCTTTCTTTTTAGCGAAAACCGTAGGGGAGGGCCTGACAGTAAATATATTAATAGGAAAATATGTACATGAGGGGGAAATATATACAGGAGAGAGCAGGGGAGGAGAGAGAGAACTAAGAGAGAGCAGGGAGGGGAAATATATACAGGTCATGCAGCTGTGTTTAGTTTAAGAACCAAATTAATATGTAACTATTCTGACAAAACATTCTAGCAATTTACTCTAACTATGTAAAATTTCAAACTCATTCTGTGTCAGCACTAACAAGAACGTGAAAAATCTGACAGATGGTAAAGCAAAATGAAAGAAGAAAATAAAAGGATAACTGCCACCATTCATCAGAAAACCTATTCCTTTTTTACTTCTAGTGCATATTGAATTTGAAGTCCGATTTAAAAAAAATACTTAACCATGCTGGATACTACAATACATCTAATTAATTAGGCAGGGTGGTCTATCTTTTATAAGAGAACAGTTCATTCAGTTCCCTTCTATTAGATGTTAGCCACCTAGCAGTTAAATTCTAAATATGATAATAAACAATAATATGGAAGGGTGATGCACATGGAGCTATATAGTATAGTGCATAAAAGCATTTGAAACTACAGATTGCGTAAACACAGGAATGGAATTAACCTTGGTCCCGGCCTTTGGAGCGTCCAGGGCCAAATAATAAATATCAACCAACTTCTTTATCTTTTTTTCTAGTATGTTACTTTCATATTCATCAACACCATCTGTTAACAGTCGGTCCATATATACTAACCAAGTATCAGCTGCTGCGCCAAGTGCATTACTGAAAGTAGGAAAATCCCAAACAAGAGTTAGATCATACTCCCTCCGTTTCTAAATATAAGTCTTTGAAGTGATTTCACTATGAACCACATACGGAGCAAAACGAGTGAATCTATACTTAAAATGCATCTATATACATCCGTATGTGGTTCATAATGAAATCTCTACAAAGACTTATATTTAGGAACGGAGGGAGTACAATATTACAAAAGGTTGTATATTGATAGTTTAGCAGATAGCCGTTGACAGCAGGAATCCTAGAACTACATGGATCCATGCTTTATTTTTCTAGTTGAAAACATTAACAGGTAAAAGCCGGAAACAAATAAAACCATGTGAAAAACTCAAGAAGCAAGCAATGAAATGCAAGCTCTTCTTGTGTTTTCTCGGAAAAAAAACTCAACAAGCAGTAATAAATAGCGCATACAACACGGTCGTGATGTTTCTCAGTTCAAGCTCAAATGAGCTCGAGTGAACAGTAAAATCAGAAAAAAAAACAAAAAAAAAACTGAAATTGTTACCCAACAGATAGGGTCTGCTCCAGTTGAGACTGATAACATGTACGAAGCATTTCCCAGGTGGAATGAAGAAAGACAGCTACATGTGAATTAATTCATTTGAATGATGGCTATATTACATTTTTCACCTATCAAAATGCACAAGCCACGCGTAACATATACGCCAATCCCCGGTCTCATGCACAAGCAGTGTAACAAGAAATTTGTCCTCTAAATAAGATTCTTGCTGCAAAACTCATCTTCAGAAGAAAATCGTATCCTAGTGACATACATTCTGAAGTGCTGTTTTAAAAACAGACACTTGTGAATTTGTAATGATTATCAGCATAAATCAGAAAAATAATAAATCAACTTGATATGAATACCTGCGTGCAAATCTTGCTTTTAAGAATTCATGAAACAAACTCCTCTCGAGCAGGGGTTCATCTAAATCCAGAAGACACTTTTTCTCGGCCTGTATTGGTTTATTTACTTGGCCCCATTCCCATGGTTTAGAAGGCTTGAACTGCTTTAATAACTGAAAATGGCATGTTTACAATCAAAGCAGGACAATACATTGAGAGGTTAAAAGGCATAATGTGTTATTGCTACAATACCAAAACCATTTTTTAATGCGTCATCACTACTGCAATGATACACGTGAGCATGTATTAGAAAACCTATATACAGTTCAGAAACTGCCAAAGGCTCGACTAGGATAAGCGATTAGTTGTAATGCTAGGACATGAATGACTGAAGTAGAAAATGAAGAAGCTAACATAGTTAATATTTTAAGGGTAATGACCAAAGTGGCGCTTTTCCTTGCAAAAAGAAGGGCCACTTTGGTTATTGAGGTCTGAAACGGGCCATGGAAGATAATGTTTTCCTATGAAGATTAAAAATAAAATGTCAATTAGGAATGAACTGACCTGTTCATTTATTGAGACCCAATACATGTCCCCATCAAAATCACTATTGGCCATCTCATCGGCCAAAGATCGTGGGCCAGAGGTAGGGAAAAGTATAGCATATCTGGAATATCCTACTACGTCATGTATATCCTCGATATATCTTGATGTCAAGACATGTATATCACCAAAGTGTAACCCAGGATGTTTATAGACAAGCACATTTCCACAATATGGTCCATTGTCACTGTTTAATAGAAGCATATAAAGTAAGTAACAAACAGAAAAAGGAGAGAGGAAAAGAAATGTTTTTTATTTGAGAAAACAAAAAATTCTTGAATCTAGATGCAGAAAAAAAAACTGCTTTCAAACATCAGCAGTACTCGAATAAATAATGGCTGCACCACGATCGATGTTTTAAGGACCCTAAGACCATCTACAGAATGGACGTTTGTAATGTCTTCCACGATATCAAAACCTTTTAGGAATCCAAAATATCTCTTACAGACTTTTCTAATTACAAATAGTCATACAAATTAAATCTCAATCTCCCTTTAGACTATATAACGTCAGGTCAGTCTATATCTGACCAACCGAAAGGAATAATGACATTAAAATACTCCCTCAAGACAACAGGTTGAAGCCCCAAATACCCACATATGGTTATGATCTTATAATCAGTTTTATCAAAGAATTAAGTCATAATGAAAGCATATTATGATTATTATCAGTGGTTAACAACTCTTCTTTTCAACCAGAAGCACAGTTAGGTCAACTAACACACACACTTCTAGAACTGTAATTAAAAATACTTTCCAGTCCGCACACACGAATATGCATATCCTTGTGACTTGTGAGTACAATATACACGCTAACAAAATAGCAGAGGTGTGAGAGCCTCACGTCGTGTGGGCACACTTCTACTAAAAAAAAGGCATGTGCAGTCCCAAGGGCTGTCTATCCGAGGTTTCTTCATAAACATTAAATATCAATAAAATAGCTGTCTCTTCAGAAACTCCTAAATGGTGTGACCAGTAAAATCATGGATCAAGGGAATATACACATAACAGAATTCAAAAGGCATGCAGATCGAAAAGAGTATGTCTGCCACTTACAGGATCACACAAACTTCATTGGCTTTGAGTTTCCCTGTAGGATCTGTTGTACCCATCAAATAAAAGCAATCACTGATTGGTAGCTTTCCTTGCTTGATTCCCTTTCTTTCTTGTTGAGCCATGATAGCCAGCCTGGACTGCAAATATGCATCTTCTAGTGGAATTCCAGACAAAATCATTCGTGCTGATATCGAATCCTCCATGTCCGCATAGACAAATGCAACTGCAAGGACCAGATCCAAAAGAGGTTTGTATCAAATGCAAGCAGGTGAATGTAAATGGCAGACTATCATAGTCTAACAGTAAGATAAGAGCAGAAAGAAGCACATATATGTGGCAATTCATAAAATGTAGTGCATGGAAAATATGCCACTAACTGTTTAGTGCGTCTTCATAATCACAACGAGCGTTCTCAGCCCCTTCAATTGCATTTTCTAGAAGCTCCATAAAGAACTCTTCTTTAACTCCTCCATAGCGAAGTAGTGCAATCAAGAGCTTTGATGTTAATGTCCTTTTCGGTTTAGTGCTGAGGAAACAAAAAATATATATTACACCTCTTGTGAACCAAGCACAATCAACATGTCCTAATTCACATGGCTTAATCTGTTGCAGAAAGGTAGGCACTCCTGCTCACACTTTAATACGCTCTTACCTCCCCACTTAACCAATACCCACCAAAGTCTTACACCATGAGTTGCCAAATGCTACCGCATCAAGTTTCATGCAGAAATGAACTCATCAAAAAGTTTAAACTATCGAGCAAAAGCAAGTAATCTTAGTCATAGCTAAAAAAACCAAACAGCGTGTTTAACCGTCAAAGAAAAAACCCGTTGCTTTCTTTTTCCTGATATTAACATGTACTCCCTCCATTCCAGATTGTAGTGCGCATAGTTCCTAGCCCAGGTACCAATGTATGTGCTGGCGCTAAATTTTGGACGAGACAGTCCCCAGCCCACGTGCAAGAAGTACTAGTACGCTGTACTCCGGCCTCCTCTGTTTCACATGACGCAAGCGTCCACGACCAGCAAGCAAATCCGGCCAGGCAAGCGGGGGTGCAGCCAAGAACACAGCGGCGCCGCCCATGGACGCGCTCGACGCGGAGACGCCGGCCGTGGCTAATGCGGAGCCATCGGCTGTGGGCGCAGAAGGCGCCTCTAGCACCTGTGAGCCGCCGCTACCGCATATGAAGTTAGCGCCAGCGTGCTGCCGCTCCATGTCCAAGGATCGCCCAGCCTCGTTGGCATCGACTTTGAACCCAACGCAAAGCTGCTCACCGGTGTTGGAGGAGAAGACCGAGAAAGAGGTAGACAGCGCTTGAGGATGTCGATTGGCACCCATGGAAGGTGGATGGGCGAACGGCGGAGTGCTCGGAGTGGCTCACTCTCACAGGCGGGCGATGGTGCGCTCTGACCGACGTCCACGGGTCATGGGTGTCCACACATCACGCTTTTGACCACCTCGTCATCACTATCTCCTGGATCTCGTCGGCACAGAGGAGAGGAGGTTGATCCAGAGCTCACCGGAGCACAGCTGTGCGCTCGGAGGTGGTGGGGAGGAAGAGGGCGGCGAGGGAGATGCGTCGTTCCAGCCACCGTGGTCCTCAATCATCGTGGTGCTGGTGCGGGAGGAAGGGCCATTGAAAATCATCGTGGTGCTGGTGCGGGAGGAAGGGGATAAGGCGTCGTCCAAAATCGGTTGCGCTGCAATTACGCACTACAATATGGAATATGCCCAGAAAACTTATGTGCGCTATAATCTGGAACGGAGAGAGTATATTTTTTATTTGTATAGGTGTGAAAAATGAAGAACAAGTGCGGTGATTTGAAAGGTTTGTGGGACAGAGCTTCTAAGGCACCAAAGCTAAGTTCGATATCAACACCCCACTCCGGGTAAACTCAACCTGCTGTTTACCGGACTTGCCAGTGGGTTTCATTAACGTTCCAAACCAAGCAAAAAAGGAAGGATTTTATTAGTGAAATTATAAAATAAATTCCGAATAACAAGTCAACCAAGAACATTCTATTTTTGGAGAGTAAAGTCTAAAAAAAACCTTGAATTCGTATGTGGCGTCGAAATCAAACCCTGACCTTCTAATACCTGAAATCGGTACCCTATACTTATCAATCCCGGTCAATATCGACCTTGTATGCCTTTGGCACACCGGGAAAAAAGGCAATCCCAGCTGAATTCACCTGCTACTCTCACTGACAATACGGGTCCACACGTCATATTCATCCCTCTCCTCCCGCTGTCCCTTCCTATCTTGCGCAGAACCGCGCGCCCTTGCAAATCGAGCTGCCGAGGTCGTCTCGCGACGGTAGTGATGTGCCGACAGTGAAGAGGAGGAAGGATGGGAGGTGGGTCCACATGCGTCCACGATGACGGTCAAAGGTTCGGGATCTGGGCACATACTGGATGTCCGAGATGGTCGCCGCCGAGTACGACGTCGCCGCAGTGATGCTGCAGGGCGCCAAGGCCGCCGGTCGCCGCAGTGTCGCAGCCTGCTCAGGAGCGTAAGTACTGAAGCCACGCTTGATCGATTGGTCGATCTTGAACTTGAAGACACGCACGTGCAGAGAAAGAAACTGATGGATACTTGAGGCTAGCTAGCTTCCTTCATGCAGCTGCAAAAAACTACTACTCCTCGGTTCCTCTCCATGGAGCTGCGCTCCGCTTGCCTCTGCACCATCGCGCGCGCCATCAGCGAGGTAAAGACGCTTCCCAGGGCCGCATGCCACTGGCCGGCAAGCCCCTTGTTTGCCCGCGCACAACCACTCCCAGAGCTGCACGCGGCACCAGTATCACCGAGCTGCTGCGGTGTCATTTCATTGTGTATGAATCAGTCTAGCAGAGCAGGTGCAGTTATGGGGAGAGGAGAGAAAGAGGCTGAGAAAGAAGATGAATATGACAGGTGGGTCCACCTAGTCACTGAGATTAGAGGGTTATCCCGGTGGGGATTGTGTTTTTCCTACTGCACCAAACTAGTTTAGGTTTGGACAGGGTCAGAATTGATCGGGATTAGTAAGTATAGGGTACAAACTTCAGGGATTAAAAGGTGAGGGTTCAATTTCAACGGGACGTACGAGTTCAAGGTTTTTTCAGACTTTACGCATTTTTGGAATATGTGCTTTCCTTTGAAAAGAATCGAGTATACAGTGCAAACTCTTAGAACGTTTTTTTTTTTTTTTGCGAAAATGAGAAACTCCGGAGATTTTTCTGTGGGTTCAGATTTTCTTATTCCTCTACAAATTGAAAAGACTTTTCCCTGTTGCGACCACATACAATTTCTGACAGTTATTTTGTAGGACTGATACAAAGGAGAAACTAAACCTAGGAGGGACTTGTTTCAACCGGAATTCGAGAAACGACTTGGGACAGGAGAAATGAAGCATAGCCACACAAAATCACAGTGAACCGCAACAAAATAAGTTCACTTGACTATTGTGCATAATCTGTAATGCCACCGATAAGGATTGAAGGTATACAGGGCCATAGCTGGGCACAAGACATTCATAGGACCGTTGGCATTAACGAGATTGGCCAATACATGCAAGTCTGGCAGGCGATCGAACACTTCTTGCTCTCGGATGCCCCCGACCAGCTTGTTTGGAAGTGGGACGGCCTCCGCTACCTAAACTGCCCACTCCTGCTACCTCGCCACATTCCAGGGATCCACAACTTGCTTCTCTTGGAAGCTTATCTGGAAGAGTTGGGCGCCGCCACGTGTGAAATTTTTCCGCTGGTTGGCCAGCCTTGATAGGTGCTGGACTGCTGATCGCCTCGCTAGGCATGGTCTCCAGCACCAGCCCCGATGCCCACTGTGCGACCAGGCTCCCGGGATGATGCGTCACTTACTCCTGGAGTGCCCTTTCGCCAGACAGACTTCGCATGAGGTCCTAGCTTGGCTCGGGATGACCAACACAGGCCCAAACGAGGAAGATACCCTCATGACTTGGTGGCTCCACGCCAAGCATAACACGCCTACAAAGATGGGCAAGGGTCTCACCTCCATTGCCCTCCTGACGCCGTGGATGATCTGGAAGCAGCGCAACGAGTGCATATTCGACGGTGCCCAGCCTCTCGTCCATGCCCTGGTCTCTAAGATCAAGGATGAAGCCGGGCAATGGACACGAGCTGGTGCCCGTGGCCTGCGGGTCATCTTGACAACCACCTGGGATGTACACTAATTTTTCCTGTTCTTACCAGAACTTGGCCTCTTAGGAGGGTTGTAACAAAATTCTATCTTTTCAATGCAATGAAACACAAAAGTCTTTGGAATTTTCTCGAAAAAAGGGATTAAATAAATACTTCCAGGAGGCTTTAAAGTTCCAACAACATGCCTAGACAGAGCAATCCATAGTATTCAGACGTGTAACTAAGTATGTACCTAATACCTAAATGTAACAGTGCAGCTCAAAGGTTCATGGCATACCTCGTTGTCACTATTTCCAAAGAGTTGACGGACTGGACACAATATGATTTTGGATCAGCTTTCATTTTTATCAATTCCCAAGAGTTAACGGACTGTACACCACATAATTTTGGATCAGATTTTATTTTTATCATGGATGGCCGTATAAGAATAGTTCCAGGAGGAAGCTGCAACAGAAATAAAATTATTCTTTAGAAAGTGTCCAAAGTTTGGACAAGATAAGATAATAAGAGCACGTGCTATGTAAACTTCAAAACTGTATAGTAAATGAGTATATTGGAGAGAGACAAATGAAGAATCACCAACACATGCTATGTAACCATGCTGCTGAGAAAATCAACATGAACCAAAGAAATTGTGCTGATATCAGTAAACTGGTATAAAAGGTGGTAATAGCTTCTCCAATCTGTCTATCCCATATGAAGAACAGCTAACTAGTGCATTTCTTGAAATTATGCTTGAGCTCATAAAAGTGTACAACTAAACTGAACTTCAGACCCATAACAAAACTAAGACCATCCTGCTATAACGATCAAAAGAAGATGCACACTTGCTCCCGCCCGAATTCGCTAAAAAAAAGGCAACCAATAATAAGACTAGTAATTTGAATTTGAAGTGGTACAATGTCTGAAACTCTTAATCCATACCCTTCTGTCAATTAATGCAGTTCCCTTAACAGCTGATCCTTTATAGAACATCCGGAACTGAATAAGAAGAGGCTAGGGAAGAACAGATAAGAAACAACAAATATATTAGTTAAATCATGACACATTCATAACTCAGTATATCAGAACATGGTTAACACAATACAGGTTTACTGGCAATAGACCGTTGTTTCTTCGCATGGGGAGAAGTCATAAGTGTATCATCACAAGCCTGAACATCCTGAACAAGGCATAATAAAGCAATAAGATGTTCGCTAGAAGAGTTCGAATAAAATACTGCAAATAGCAATCCTTGCCGAAGTCTGAAGAGCGTGAATTCCACGAGGGGGGACATTTATAGAGGAAATGCAGCAGTAGTCGTTTTGTACATGAATGACAGATATAGAAATTACTAGTAGCAGTTGATCTAATGGAATTCTTTGAAAAATAAGGAATGAGCAGTGAAAGATACTTCAGTTGGAACAAGAAAGAAAGTGAATATGGTAACAGTAACCATATGCATAAACCTTTACAATATTTGTGTTTTCAAATGCAATCTAATTTTAAAGGAACCCAAAAGGAATAGTGCAGTGATATGAACAATCTGAAAGCCGAAAAGTTGCATGCTGAAATGTCCCTTCTATAAACAAGGAAGGAGTCTATTTAACCCCCTGAATCTTGGGGAGATTAATGATTTAATACCCCAGACTGCAATCAAACCAATTCCCTGAAGATTAAAAAAATGTCTATTCATTATTTAACCACCTGAGCCAGTTTAAATGTGGTTCTGCCATCATGGTGTATTATTTAGCAATAGTAAGGGATCTTGTTTATCCAAGTTTTTTTGGTATGCATACACCACACAGTGATCTAGTAAACCATAATTCAAGTTTGCTTCATCATTCACAAAACAATAAATATCAGAGGAGCCAAAAAGATTCTACGTAAGTAAGAAAATATATTACAACTAAGGTTCATAAATTCTACTCCCTCCAATCCATATTAGTAGTCACTCAAATTAATGTATCTAGCACTGAAATATGTCTAGATACATCCATTTGAGCGACAAGTAATATGGATCGGAGGGAGTACTATAAAGGTGTAAGGCATGAAGGGAAAGTGCACAAACTTGTGACTTCAAAAGTTTTCCCTTGTACATAATTGTTGGGCATTTCTCAGCCAAATCTTCAGATATTAAGCCAGTTCCATCAGTATGGATCAGGAGTTCCCCATCTCGTTGAACAATGCCCCCATTTTCATCCTGAAATACCACATTGAGATAAGTTTACATTTCAGAAGCAAGATCAAATACAGTGGAACGAGAGACTTACGCTGCAAGGTTTATCATCAAGCTGTATAACATGAACCGCTGATAAATCAACCTCCATTGTGATAGTTTTCGATAGTATCAAAGCAAACCTGCAACATCCAATGGAAGAACACAAGTTTTAAACAGAGAAACTACAGCAACAGCCATGGGGACAGCAAATTATCATCAAAAATCAGGGTTTTGTCTGTTTAGAGGGTTTTAAATAGTTCAACTGCAGCAGCATGGGGACAAGGGAACAGAAAACCTAGGTCGTGGGATTTCCCATATACAAGCTTATCTTCCAATTAAATGGAACTTTAGCCTGCTGAAATATGCCTCTTTTTTGCTTGTTTCTAAGAATACTCCCATCAAGGTAGCAAAAATGTATCATTCATTTAACAACAAAACAACATCAATAGACTGGTACTATTCAATAACGTTAGAACAAACCTGGCCATATATTTCGCCAAGGTGGGAGCGGTATGTATGTGCATGAATAGTTTGCGAGCCTGATTGATTGTCTTGCCAGACAGTATGTAAGGTTCATCCATATTCCATCCAGACTCTGTGCGAACAAAGTAGCATTTCACGCCTGAAGCGCAGTTCTTGTTTTCCCAATTTATTTTCTCTTCTTTCTTTTTCTCATCTTTTCCTCCATCCTTGTAAACTAAATAAACAGACATGTCAAGAAAGATCATGCAACCAACCTCAAGTTAGCTGCAAGAAACCTAAGGGAAGCACTTTACAATACCAAAAGATTTTGCTAACAAAAAAAAATAGCACTGGTTTCTCATTTGCCTGGTGAAAACAAGTCTTTCTTTGAACCATATATTGCGCTGTGTTTTCCAGTATGCACATGCTCACAACATCAGTGAGCCAATTTTCCAAACATGAAAGATACCATATTCCCAGTGCAAGTAACAGAGACAACAAGCAAAAGTACAAATCATAAGAATATACTTGACTGTCCCTCACATTAAACATGTAAATGAATGGATTTGCAAATCTAAATTGTCTTTTCATGAGAAAGGTATGTACTTACCCTTCCATTTCCATGCTACTGCCCGATAAATTAGGGTTATATGCGTTACCAATAAATTAGGGTAACAATTGTCACCAATAAATTATGATGCGTCTCTTCTCCCTTCACAGCATAACATATGGTAGTTATAACGAGATCAGCATGTCATTCTCAAGCTCTATACCATACATATTTAAGTGCCATGCACACCAACCAGTACAACCATAAGTCCGAATGGATGGAGAAGGTTGGGTAATTTACATATACTTCAACACCCCCTCTTAGGTGTGGCTTGATAAGGACAAAAAGAGGGCAAGCAATTTTTTTATTTAGATGCGAAAGTCGAGACTTGAACCCAAGACCTTTTGGCACTAATAGCATATTAAGTTTCAAGCACCTGCCAGTTAAATCAGAAGTCCAAACTGATGGAGAAGGTTGACTGATTCACATATACTTCAACCATACAATCCTAGATCTGATGCTTCGCCAACCTCCTCTAATCATCATAAGACCACAACTGTACCAACCTTTCCTCAAAAGTGTAACGACCCTCGCAGATCGGACTAGAGGAGAGATGGGGATCCAGAGAGGAAGGTGAGCTTGAGGTAGAAGAAAGGGGGATGAAGGCTGGAGGAAGGGAATCGATAGAGAACCCAGGTCGCGCTGGCCGGACAGAGCGTGCACTAGTGCACCAAGACTTGAGGAATCGCCGCGTTCCCTTGTGTTAGAGATATATATTTGGGTTACATGTATTTGATAATCTAGGATTTGTAATCCGTCTCCTACCTTATCTCTAGGAGAGGCTTCTTGCCCTTCAAGTCTGTACTCCTATATATACTCGCCCGCGAGGCTCAATACAACATCCATCGATTCCACCAATCTCCCTCTCTCTATCCCTTCTAACATGGTATCAGCCGCAAGTTCCTAGACCTAGCCGCCGCACGCTTCCGCAACGCGCCGCAACCGGGGAGGATCTCCATGATCTTTGCTGGGGGCCGCGACTCGTAGCAGGATTCGTCTGCCGATCTGTGATCGGCTGCACTGGCGAGTTTTTCCGATCTCTTGATCGGTTTTCTGTCTGCCGGTCATCTGGCTGGTATTTTCTTTTTGGGTTCACCGATCATAGATCGGATTGCGTCGCCCAACGCCGCCGTCGACCCCCGCGTGCCTCTACTCCGAGATCGGCGCGACCCCCCGGCTTCCACTCCGACCCGACGGCCTCGCGCGACACGTCGGCCTGTCATGGCCGTCGTCCGTGCTATGCTATCCTTCGGTCTACGCCGGTCGTCGCCGCGTCTACTCCAACATCAGCGCGACCACCTGGCCTCTTCTCCGACCCGATGGCCTCGCGCGACCCGGCGGCCTTCACGGCCGTCGGCCACATGTCTGCCCCCTGCCCTACTCCAAACGGACTCCTGCATCACCTACCGTCTTCGCCACCGCCGTATGGCCATCTCACGCACGGCACTGCGTTCGCCGCTCGGGCGTCGGTGTCGGGTTGGTCGCTCGGGCTTAACCACTCGTGCGCCGGCGCCGGGCGCTAGCCGCTCGTCTGCACGCCGTTCCCCGTCGGTCATCATCGCATAGGTCTGCTCGACCACCTCAGTTCACCATCCGCACGGCCGTCATCATCACCGAGCAGCGTTCCCAACCTCGTGTGCGGTCGGATTGATCACCCGCCGCCTCTACTCCGAGATCGGCGCGACCCCCCGCTTCCACTCCGACCCGACGGCCTCGCGCGACACGTCGGCCTGTCATGTCCGTCATCAGTGTTATGCTATCCTTCGGTCTACGCCGGTCGTCGCCGCGTCTACTCCAACATCAGCGCGACCACCTGGCCTCTTCTCCGACCCGATGGCCTCGCGCGACCCGACGGCCTTCACGGTCGTCGGCCACATGCCTGCCCCCTGCCCTACTCCGAACGGACTCTTGCATCACCTACCGTCTTTGCCACCGCCGTATGGCCGTCTCACGCACGGCACTGCGTTAGAGCGTCGGTGTCGGGTTGGTCGCTCGGGCTTAACCACTCGGGCGCCGGCGCCGGGCGCTAGCCGCTCGTCTGCACGCCGTTCCCCGTCGGTCATCATCGCATAGGTATGCTCGACCACCTCACTTCACCATCCGCACAGCCGTCATCATCACCGAGCAGCGTTCCCAACCTCGTGTGCGGTCAGATTGATCACCCGCCGCCCATGATCCGCTCCATCCGCGCCGCGCCACCGACCCGATCAGTCAGTTGCACGCACCTCTGCCGGTCCCGTGAAGGTCGTCCCCGAGTACGGCGCGCCCCTCCACCGATCGAGCACCCCGCGGCTGCACCTTCTCGCTCGCCGCCGCTACGTCGCCCCTTCGGGTTGTAGCGACGCAGCACGCGGTCCCCGCCGCCGCCCAAGTACTGATCAGTATTGACCTAGGTCACCTGTATTATATATACCTCTTGTAAGCCGTCGCACGAGATAAGTTGATCAGTCATAAATCTCCGACGTTTGTAACCTCCCAAATATAGTGAAGTTTGGCTGGCTATCGCCCGTGGTTTTTTCCCGTTCATCTTGGAGGGGTTTACCACGTTACATCATGTGTTCCCTGCTTGTTTTTCGTTCTTGGTCGAGTTGATTTGCCTGTCGTATCTCTAACAGCACCGAACCGCGCACCGCCACTGGGCCACCCCTTCGGGCCGTAGCGCCGCGGCACGCGGTCCATGCCGCCGCCCCGAGGTCTTCCCGTCATCGCCCCGATCCGCCTGCTGTCACTGCGTCGCCCCTTCAAGCCGTAGAGCCGCAGCCCACGGTCCACCCCGTCGTCCCTGCGCGTCGACTTCCCGTGGTATGTGCCGCGCCACCTCCATCGGTGCGAGAACACCACCGTCCGCGTCGGTCTTTGTTACGCTGTCAGATTCTTCCTCCGTCGCGCTCCTAACCCAGCCGTTGCCGCTCACTCACCCGAGCCGCGCTGCCCGTCCACCCCCTTCGTCTTCATCCAACACCAGCTCATCATCAGCGTCGCCGTCATCTTCCCCGACCACTTCGTCTATTCCGACCACCATTGGCGACATCGGCCCCACGTCGATTGGCACCGCAACCGTCGTCCAGTCCTCCTCTACTGGCCCCCACCGACTCCTCCGACATGCCGTACAGCTTGTGCAGGTCCCCGTCTTCCCATGCCCAGTGCTGGCAACACCGACATGTGCCTTCTTCCCCAATGTGTTTCCAGGCCTGGCAAGCCTGGAGCGGCGCATTGTCAAGATCAACTTCGTCCGTCTACGCATGACCGGTGATGGCAACATCGACGCGTGCCTTCGTCCACGACATGTCCCCGAGTTTGGCAAACCCAGCGCGACGCTTTGTCAACATCATCTTTCCGGCGCACCACTACTTCGACACCACCGCGCCCATGACTAACTCGGTGCCTCCTTGCGCCCGTGGCTCCACGGCGACTTCCTCGACACCGGCCACCCCGTCATACTTCGCACGGCTACCTCGTCATGGCTACACCACCCATGCTCTCGGCAACCTCGACAACGGCACAAAGGGCTATCACCTCGATTGAGAAACTCATCGGCCTCCTCCACAATCCAGGCGTCCGCGACGCGACACCGTCCCCGACGCTCATGCGGCAACTGCGGGGGGATGTCAACCAATCGGCTGCTATTCTCTCCAATCTGACCATCCACGACGCTCCTGTTGTTCGCAACGCTACCAATACGACCGCGGGGGGATGTTGGAGATATATTTGGGTTACATGTATTTGGTAGTCTAGGTTTTGTAATCCATCTCCTACCTTATCTCTAGGAAAGGCTTCCTGCACTCCAAGTCTGTACTCCTATATATACTCGCCCGCGAGGCTCAATACAACATCCATCGATTCCAATCCCCCCCTCTATCCCTTCTAACACCTTGCTTCAGGAGACGGCGCTCCAGGATCGCCTGAGAAACCAGATCGACCACAATGAGGTCCGGTGGTGCTGGAAGTTGACTGAAGACCGGCGAGTAATCCGCCGTGAATGGCTTGAGCTGCGAAACATGAAACACAAGGTGAATTTCAGCTCCAGCTTGTAGGCGAGGGAACCAATGCAGCTGAGGAATTTGTACGGGCCAAAGAACTTGTATGCCAGCTTAGGACAAGGCCTGCTGACCACCGATGACTGAACATATGGCTGTAGTTTGAGAAGAACTTGATCGCCGACGCTAAACTCCCGCTCGATATGTTTGCGGTCTACTTGATGTTTCATTCTGTGTTGAGCACGCAAGAGATGTGCTTTGAGCATCTCGGTGAACCGTTGATGCTCAGCGGCCAGCTCGGCGCCAAAGTTTGGATCCACTCCATATAAAGCTTTGAACAGTGAGCACCCCATCGCACTGTGATGACTCGAGTTGTACCAAAACTCTGCCATGAGCAGCCATCTTTTCCACTTTTGTGGTGTGTTATGAACAGTATAATAGAGATAATGCTCGAGACATTGATTCACCCGTTCGCTCTATCCATCCATCTGAGGATGGTAGGTTGTAGTGTAAAGGAGCTTCGTGCCAACAAGTGCAAACAGTTCCCTCCAGAACACGCTGGTAAAGACCTTGTCACGGTCACACACGATGGACTCTGGAACTCCATGCAATTTGACAACATTGTCGAGGAAGGCACGAGCAACTTGTACTGCTATGAAAGGATTATGTAGTGGCATGAAGTATGAATACTTTGTCAAACAATCCACCAGAACCAGAATCACGTCTGCTCCTTCCAAACGTGGCAAGCCTTCAATAAAATCCATTGTCACTTCACCAGGCTCGGACAGGAATAGGCAGGGGTTGAAGAGTGCCTGACGGATGTGCATGTTCATGCTTGGCCTGTTGGTAGACACTGCACTTTTTGACAAACTCCTCAACCTGCAGCTTCATACCAGGCCAAAAGAACAGATTCTTCAAGCGCAAATAAGTTAGGACGTATACCTGAATGTCCTCCCGCTGCCGCTGAATGTAACCCACTGATCAATTTAGTTTGTAAGGCTGCATTATCCCCAACCTAGAGACGCCCTTTGTATTTGATCGTGCCTCGGTCTAACTCATGTCCACGATTGTCTGGACTACAAATGGCCAACGCCTGCAGGAGCTCATTTCCCTTGGCGCCAGTGTGGTACAAATTGTGCACCTCCTGGATCTAAGAGGGTTGGCACGTCGCCGTCGTTGTGACTATGAACACGTGTCCCACACGCGACAAGGAATCGGCAGCAGTGTTATCGATGCCCCAGCAATATTTGACCTTAAATTGGAGGCCTCCCAATTTAGCCATCGCTTTCCGCTAGACCTGGCCATGGGCCGCCCGGCCCGGATGGCCCGACCCGACCTGGCCCGAAAATCCCGGGACGGGCTGAGCCCAAGTGTGCCATCGGGCCGGGCTCGGGCCTGGAAAATGAGCCTGACAGGCAGGTCGGGCCGGGCTTGGGCTTGCACAAAACGCTTTTTTAGCTGTTGTCAGGCCGGGCCGACCAGGCCGTGTCGGGCTTTCTCGGGCACGTGCCGGGCTCGGGCCCGATTTTGTAGGGTCGATGGCCGGGCCTGGCCGGGCTCGGGCCTGGTTTTTAGGACCGGGCTTTTTTTGGCCTGGCCCGAAGCCCAGCCCGATCCGAGATATGCCCAGGTATACTTTCCGCTGAAGCTCCGAGCCCTAGTGTTGTTCGCCCAGTGTTCACAAACTTTTGTGATCAGTTAGAATTGTGAATTGGCCTCTCTAAAGATATGGGCGCCAACGGTCGATCGCTATCATGACTGCGAGAAATTCTTTTTATACACAGACAGCTTCTTGTTATTCCTCCGAAGCGCACGGCTAAGAAACGCGATGGGGTGACCTTGTTGTGTCAGCACTGCTCCGATCCCGATGTCACATGCCTCTGTTTCCACCGTGAATGGCAGAGAGAAGTCTAGTAGAGCGAGCACATGTGTGGTAGTCATTGCCTGTTTTAGTTTCTGAAAAGCTGCAGTGGCTTCATCAGACCAAATAAAGTCATTCTTGCTAAAGAGACTAGCACTAGTAGAAAAAGGGTCAAACGTGAAGCACATTAGTGCCGGTTTGTATTTGAGCCGGCACTAATGTATACATTAGTGCCGGTTCCAACGGCTAGCCGGGCCGCTTTCATTAGTACCGGTTCGTGGCGAACCTTTAGCACCGGTTCGTGCCACGAACCGGTACTAATGAGAGTGGTGGCAGGATGTTGTCAGACTGGGGCCCCTCCAGCCCCTTTAGTACCGGTTCTTGGCACGAACCGGTACTAAAGGTTGTCCTACATAAACCCTTCGTCCACCCGAGCTCGCTCTGTTCTTCCCCTTTCCCCTCTCCTCTCTGTTCTTCCCCTCTTCCTCTCGAGCTCATCACACATTTTGCCCAAATTTTGTCAAGATTTGAAGGCCCCCATCCATTGAAATGATCACAAAGGTTAGCAACTTTGTCCTTTCATCTCTCATTGCTAGATTTACTCTTGCAATGCTTTATATAGTGATTAATTTGTGAGTTTAGTAATTTGGGAGGAAATATATATATATGTGCTAGTATTTGATTTATATGCAATTTGAGGTAAAAAAATAACACTTAGTTTGCATATGTAGGTGTGGTTTACTTAGTGCCTTCTAAATCTCCGTCGTAACCACCGTCGATCGCCCGCACCGTCCCGTCGCCGGCACCACCTTGTGGTGAGCCTCTTTGTTCATGAAATTTTATATAAAAATTGATGTTTGTGTGATTTGGATATATAGTTACTCGTATAATTATCTTACCCGTACGTTGTTTGTTATACATATAGTGCCATGGTTTTGATATCCGTCCCCGTCGGCCCTCGTCCTTGTTATGATTCGGATGTGGTATATATATTCTCTTTTAAAACTAGTTGCATTTCGTGTTTATGACAAATTATGCCCATCAAGTTGACATAGAAATTTTTTCTAGGACGTATGTGAACCGGAATTTCCAACCGACCCTATTGTCGAGAGGTTAAATTTAGTTGAAAGAGAAAACGAGTACTTGAAAGAAAAATTGAAAAGAATTGAGGGGGAGAAGATGGAATTGGAGTTGCATGTTGCCGATGTCGTCGATGATCACAAGATCAAGATGGAGAAAATGCGCTTGAAGATTAGAAAGATTAGAAAATATGCCATCGGTAGTGAGGCTTGGTATCATTATGCTGTTGGATCCATTGTTACCTTAGTTGCGATCTTGATCGCATTTGTTGTTGCATTTAAATGCTTTAGCTAGAGAGTTATTTGTTTGTTGCATTTAAGTGTTGTATGAACTTTATGTATGAACTTGTATTAATTTGGTCTATTCGGTGTTGTGTAATGAAGATGAGCCGGCAATGGATGTACGATGATCGATGCTCTCCCCAGTTCGTTGAGGGCGTGCATACTTTTCTGATTGCGGCTGAGGCAAACAAGCGGGCGGATGGTTTTATGCCTTGTCCATGTGTTGGCTGTAAGAATGGTCACAATTACTCTAAGTCAAGAACCATTCACGTCCACCTGTTTGAGTTTGGTTTCATGCCCCACTATAATGTTTGGACCAAGCACGGAGAAAGAGGGGTTATGATGGAAGACAATGAAGAAGAAGAGGACGACGACAGCTATCCAGGCCATGGGTTCCCTGAATACGATGATACAACAATGGGGGAAGAAGCTGAGCCGGTAATGCGGGAAGAAGCTGAGCCGGCAATGCGGGAAGAAGCTGAAGAATAGGCATCAGATGAGCCCGTTGATGATCTAGGTCGGGCCATTGCCGATGCAAAGAGAAACTGCGCAAGTGATTTGGAGAAGAAGAAGTTGCAGCGTATGTTAGAGGATCACAAAAAATTGTTGTACCCGAATTGCGTAGGTGACAAGAAAAAGCTGGGCACCACACTGAAATTGCTGCAATGGAAGGCAGAGAATGATGTATCTGACAAGGGATTTGGAAAGTTGCTGGTAATGATAAAGGATATGCTTCCAAAGGACAACGAATTGTCCGAGAGTACGTACGAAGCAAAGAAGGCTGTCTGCCCTCTAGGGTTAGAGGTGCAGAAGATACATGCATGCCCTAATGATTGCATCCTCTACCGCGGTGAGTACGAGGATTTGAACGCTTGCCCGGTATGTGGTGCATTGCGCTATAAGATCAGCCGCAATGACCCTGGTGATGTCGAGGGCGAGCGCCCCAGGAAGAAGATTCCTGCCAAGGTGGTGTGGTATGCTCCTATAATACCACGGTTGAAACGTTTGTTCCAAAACAAAGAGCATGCCAAGGCGATGCGATGGCACAGAGAAGACCGTAAGAAAGACGGAAAGTTGAGAGTACCCGCTGACGGGTCGCAGTGGAGAAAAATCGAAAGAAAGTACGGGAAGGAGTTTGCAGATGACGCAAGGAGCGTATGGTTTGGTCTAAGCGCAGATGGCATTAATCCTTTTGGGGAGCAGAGCAGCAACCATAGCACCTTGCCTGTGACTATGTTTGTATAACCTTCCTCCTTGGTTGTGCATGAAGCGGAAGTTCATTATGATGCCAGTGCTCATCCAAGGCCCTAAGCAACCGGGCAACGACATTGATGTGTACCTAAGGCCATTAGTTGAAGAACTCTTACAATTGTGGAATGGAACAGGTGTACGTGCGTGGGATGAGCACATGGGGGAAGAATTTGACCTAAAGGCGTTGCTGTTCGTGACCATCAATGATTGGCCTGCTCTCAGTAACCTTTCAGGACAGACAAACAAGGGATACCGCGCATGCACGCACTGTTTGGACGATACCGACAGTATATATTTGGCTAATTGTAAGAAGAATGTGTACCTGGGACATCGTCGATTTCTTCCGAGCAAGCATCCCGTAAGAAAGAAAGGCAAGGATTTCAAAGGTGAGGCGGATCACCGGACGAAGCCTGGCCACCGTACTGGTGCTGATGTACATGATATGGTCAAGGATTTGAAGGTGGTCTTTGGAAAGGGTCCTGGTGGACAACCTGTTCCGAATGACGCTGACGGACGCGCACCCATGTGGAAGAAGAAATCTATATTTTGGGACCTGCCCTATTGGAAACACCTAGAGGTCCGCTCCGCAATCGATGTGATGCACGTGACGAAGAATCTTTGTGTGACCCTGCTTGGCTTCTTGGGCGTGTATGGGAAGACAAAAGATACACCTGGGGCACGGGAGGACCAACAACGTATGCACGAAAAAGACGGCATACATCAGGGTCATGCAAGCTACACTCTTACCAAAGAAGAGAAGGAAATCTTCGTTGAATGCCTGCTCAGTATTAAGGTACCGTCTGGCTTCTCGTCGAATATAAAGGGAATAATAAACATGGCAGAGAAAAAGTTCCAGAACCTAAAGTCTCATGACTGCCACGTGATTATGACGCAACTGCTTCCGGTTGCATTGAGGGGGCTTCTACCGGAAAACGTTCGATTAGCCATTGTGAAGCTATGTGAATTTCTCAATGCAATCTCTCAGAAGGTAATCGATCCAGAAATCATACCAAGGTTACAGAATGATTTGGTGCAATGTCTTGTCAGTTTCGAGTTGGTGTTCCCACCATCCTTTTTCAACATCATGACGCACGTCCTAGTTCACCTATGCGAAGAGATTAACGTTTTGGGTCCTGTATTTCTACACAATATGTTCCCCTTTGAGAGGTTCATGGGAGTCTTAAAGAAATATGTTCATAACCGTGCTAGGCCAGAAGGAAGCATCTCCAAGGGCCGTCAAAATGAGGAGGTCATTGAGTTTTGTATTGACTTTATTCCTGATCTTAAGCCGATTGGTGTTCCTGAATCGCGGCATAAGGGCAGACTGGATGGAAAAGGCACGCTAGAAGGGAAACAATAATATGTATGGACGGACATTCTCTCACTGAAGCACACTACACAGTTCTACAGAATTCCGCCTTGGTGGCTCCGTATATGGATGAACACAAGAATTTGCTACGCTCCAAACACCCGGAGCGGTCTGATGACTGGATTACACGTGAACAAACCAGGAGTTTCGCCAGCTGGTTGCAAACACGTACCATGCATGACACCTCTATTGAAGATGACCTGTACTTGCTGTCCCAGTTACCATCTTCGAATATAATGACTTTTAAAGGGTACGAGATAAATGGTAATACATTTTACACGATCGCCCAAGATAAGAAGAGCACCAACCAAAACAGTGGTGTCCGCTTTGATGCAGAAACCAAGACGGGAAAGAAAACATATTATGGTTATATACAGGACATATGGGAACTTGACTATCGACGTGGTTTGAAGGTCCCTTTGTTTCTGTGCAAATGGGTCAATATGACACGAGGCGGGTAACGGAAGACCAGCAGTACGGAATGACAACAGTGGATCTCAACAATCTTGCGTATGCAGACGAACCATTCGTCCTAGCCAATGATGTGGCACAGGTTTTCTATAACAACAACAACAACAAAGAAAAATAAAAGATAAGAAAGCGAATGCATCGTACGATGAGCCAAAGCGGCACATAGTTCTTTCTGGGAAGAGAAACATCGTGGGAGTGGATGACAAGACAGACAAATCAGAAGATTATGAAAAGTTTGATGAAATTGCTCCATTCACAGTGAATATTGACCCGAGCATCCCGTTAATTGATGAAGATTTTCCATGGTTACGGTGCAAAGGGACACACGCGAAGAAAAAGTTTCGCACCCAAAGATCTGGGATGTGATCGGCTTCACTAGCTATCATCACTTTCTTCTGTGTTTCACACCCAAAAGGGAATCTCTGTAATAGTTAGGGTAGTTAATTATGTGTTTTGGCATTTGAAACGCAAAGAAATTTTATGTGCAAACAAATTCTTTCATGCCTTTACTGATTTTTAAAGTTAAGTTATTCACAAACTAATGATTCACACTAATTTCAAATAATTCAAAATTTAAACTATTCAAATTTGAAAACTACGGGCACTAACAGAAAGTTTGTAATTCTTTGTACCTAAAGCAAAAATATTCACAAAGAAACTCTAAATACACAAAAAAAACAACTCAAAAATAAATAAAGCAAAAAAAATAAAAAAGCCCGCCTACTAGGCTAGAGCGGCCTGCATACGACTAGAAACCCAACCAGTTGTTGGGCCAGGATGCAGGCCCGCAAAGGCCCAGTAGGCCCACGGGGCAGCACAACACAAGTAAGCCCAGAAGGCCTGCATTTGAGAGGAGCTCGAAGGAGTAGCCGCGGCTGGGTTTATAAAACAGTGCGGCTGCCCTTCGCTAGGCGAGGTGGGACTAAACTTTGCGCCCCTCGCCTGGCAGCGCACCCCCCTTTAATACAGGTTCGTGGCACCAACCGGTACTAAAGGGGGGGCCTTTAGTACCGGTTGGAGCCACCAACCGGTACTAAAGGGGGTCGCTTCCCGCCGCTTGGCCTGGCCAAAACAGGCCTTTAGTACCGGTTGGTGGCTCCAACCGGTACTAAAGGTGTCCCCTATATAAGAAACACTTCAAAAAATTTTAGTTTCCCATCTCCCACTTCTCTCTGCCGCCGCCCCGTCCCGCGCCGTCGTCGCCCCGTCCCGCGCCGTCGCCGCCCCTGTCGCGCCGTCCCCGTCGACTCCGCGACGCCCCCGTCCTCGTCGCGTCGTCCCCGTCGACTCCGCGGCGCCCCCGTCGCCGGCCTGTCGCCGCACCGGACCGTCGACGTCCCGATCGCCGATCCCCTCGCTTCGCCGTCGCCGTCGCCGTCGCCTCGACCTTGCCCGCGCGCGCTGTGAGCCCCTCCCCCGGCCCCTCTCCTCCCTCCAATCGATCAAAGCCACACCGCGCGCCGGCGCCGACCGTAGCGCACACACAGTCGCGCTCGCGCACACACACTACATGCACACACACACACACTACACACACACTACACGCGCACACACACACAATTTTTCTATTTTTAGCTTTTAGTTTTTTCTGTTTTTCTGTTTTTCATACAAAGTTTTAGATGAATTAATTAATTAGATTAGATTAATGTCAAATAGTATATAGAAATGTTAGTTATAATATATATAATGTCAAATGTTATAGAAATGTTAGTTATATAGAAATGTTAGAAATTTTAGAAATGTTAGTTTTAGCTAGCTAGATGAATTAGATTAATTTCAAATTGTTAGACGATGATCGATGTTTTTTAGTTTCTTAAATTTTTAGTTATAAAATTTAGAATTTGCATATATGAAATCATCACAATATCCATCATTTAAAAAATGTTACTTTACTTTTGCGGCATATAGTATTTGTTGTCGACGATGCCCGGCCCGCATCCTCGCCGTCGACACGTCCGCGACGACGTCCAGCTGACCCATGTCCGGGACTGGGCTCCGCCGGGCTGGCACTGGGAGGTGCTGCCTGGAGGGGCGCGCCGCTTGATGAGGAACCCGGCCCCGGGTCCCGTCGTCGACCCTGATCTCGTTTGGTGGCGTTCGCGTGGGCCAGTTTCGGTGCGGAGGGAGCCGGCCCCGCCGGAGGTGGTACGTCGTCGTGTCAGGGAGGAGGACGAGCACGTCCATCGCTACATGGTTGTGTTAGAGGGCGGCAGGTTCTCCAATACCTGGCAGTTTCTTCAGGGATCTCACTTCAGCTATGATCCTGTGAGGGTTCCTTCTCTTTGAGTGTCCACCGCCCGCGCCGCAGGAACCGCGAGTGTCCTAGATTCTTCTGTAGTATTCGATCTTTATTAGCTACCAGCCAGTGATGTATTCGAGATTATATATTCGAGACGATGTATTCGAGATTATATATTATTCGAGACGATGTATTCGAGATTATATCTGTTATTCAAGACGATGTATTCGAGATTATATCTATTATTCGAGACGATGTATTCGAGATTATATCTATTATTCGAGATTATACTAAATTGTTTTATATTTCTTTTGACATAGTTAAATAAAAGCTATGGCGGACAATACCGACAGAGAGAGAGAACAGACTATGTTCGATATGATACGCGGGCCAGATGATGATCAGAATGAAGAAGATTATGACGGCTCCGAATTTCTAAACAACACCGGAGAGGGTGATATGATATTCGATCGCGACGACCGAATTGATGAAGTCATGAACTACGATTATGACGATGACGAAGAACATGTTGATCCTGAAACAACAAACACCGGCGAGGTATATATATTTATATAAGCAGGAATCTGGTGATCATCACATGTTTTAAATGAGTTGAAGATATATTAACGAATCGAACTTTCTTCTTTCAGCCATCCGGATCGAGCAAATCTTCAGGCAAAAGGACGAAACGAGGCCCGAACAAAAAGTTGAAGGAGGGCGTAAAGTACAATATCGAGGCATTCAAACCTAATGGCGAACCATTAGCGCCTAAGAAGATTGCGGACAAGTTTGTTCGTCAGTGCGGAGTTCTTGTGAAGGACCAACTCCCGATCTCCCTTCAAGAATGGAGAAAGCCAGCAAAGCCACGTCCAAATGTTACTTTTGTCGACGAGAATCAAAAAAACTGCTTTGGGATACTCTCATGGAACATTTCACCCTACCAGATCATTTCACAGAAGCAGATGTGCAGAAAGTCAAGGACGCTGCTTTTAGGAAAATGGCGGTTGCATTCAAGAACCACAAGAGATGTGAATGGGAGAAGTACGTCAAGGGAGGAATGAAGACTCCAGTATTCGAGGGGATACTAGAGAATCAAAGTGCTCATTGGGACGATTTCGTGAAATTCAAGGATTCAGAATTAGCTAAGGAACGGTCGAGAATAAACAAGAAGAATGCCGAAAAAAAGGATAAGTTCCATAAGCTGGGGCCAGGTGGCTACGCGGTGGCAATGCCTAAGTGGGATAAGTCTGAGAAAGAGATGGAGGATGCAGGTGTCACTCCGGTTACTAAGAGCTGGCCCCCCAGATGCAGGAGTTGGTTCTATGCGCATGGGGGAGTTGGACCCGAAGACAGGCAAAGTTTCGACGAAGGCATGTCTGAACGAAGCCGACGATAACATACTTGTTGCAATAGAAGAGGCTCGAACGGGGATGTTCCAGCCGAACAGAGAGAACGACGAGCTTACGCGTGCCCTGGGAAATCCTGAACACCCGGGAAGAACACGAGGCAAGGGCGATATTCCGTGGTATGAGGGGTTTTCGGACTGGAACGCCGACTACAGAACCCGTGCGAGAAGGAAGATTGCGGAGGAGAAGCAGAGGAAGATGGAGGAGGAGAAGAGGAAGCTGGACTATGAACGCCTTCAAGGCCTAGAATCAGCGCACGCGGACTTGGCAGACAAATTCCAGCGGCAGCAGGAGCAGATCAACTCACTTAGCCAGCAAAGGGGGTCTCAGCAGCTGCAACAGCTAGCGGATGATCCAGCATTGGATACCACCGCCCCATCCATGCCGAGAAGCAGCGTGGGTTCCGTCCCGTTTGATGCAATGCTGGATAGATACCCCGTGGATGACATCATGGAGAACACTAACTGCGAGCTACACTTCAAAATGAAGAACATATCCATGAAGGTGGCGGACGGCGTTGCTTATACAAATTCCCCCGATGCAACCTTCCATTGCAACCCGATTCCAGCAGGCTATGCTCGTGTCGTGGTTGATGAGGTGGTGGACCAATATTCGGGGCTAGAGCTTGACGTTTCTAGAGGTGACGAGGAGCACACACTCGGAGATGCCAAACATCGTATCATCCTATGGAGAAAGGATTGCATCATCTTTCGAAGGCCACCGACACCGCGTCACCCAACTCCTCGTCGAAGTCCGCCACCGAGTCAGCAGACTCCCGCTCCTTCAAGTCCACCAACGCGTGAGGCCACTCCTCCTCCTCCAAGCCCGGCAAAGTGTCAGACCACTCCTCCTCCAAGTCCGACACAACGTCAGACGTCCACTCCTCCTCCAAGTCCGGCAAAGTGTCAGGCCACTCCTCCAAGTCCGGCACAGCTTCAGGCCACTCCTCCTCGTCCAACTCAGCCCCGTCAGCCGTCTCCGCCGCCTCAGCAATCGCATAAGAGACACCCCGCAGCTATGGTGCGTAGCGGTACCAGTCGAGGTCATAGTACAGAAAGTACAGGCGGAGGCAAGCGATATAAATATGGTCCAAACCTCACTACTACTCTTCCTGAGAGGGCTTACGACAGGACCAAGGAGCAAACCAATGCCATAGTGCGGGCAGAAGTCGACACCCATTTTGGACCGAAACCGCCACCGCCGCCAAGGGAGAAAGTGCCTGTGGAAGTTATTGACCACTTCATTCGTATGGCTAAACCACCAGCTCCTAAGCCTGTTGACACAGACTATGAGCGCCACATCAAGAAGTTACATCGACAACGTCTACAGAAGGAGGCGAGCTCGAGCTCGAGCAAACAACAAGCAGCTGTCAAAAAATGCGGAAGAACCGTTGCCCAGCTGGGAGAACAGTGGGCGCAACCGATCCCCCCGCTTGTTGTGCCGCCAACAACACGTGACAGTACGCGCGGCCAATATTATTGTGGGCAAACAGTTTACGTTCCCCAGGTGGGCGATGTGGTACTAACCCAACAGCATATAACGCAGGCTGAAGAACTCAAGATCACTGTTGGACAACTCCTCGAGATCGAGGACATGCCTGTGCTTACAGAGGAGGAAATAAAATGGAAATATGTCCGGGGCCAACCTTTGGTCAAGCCAGAAGATGTCAAGAAGCTCCCAACGAGAATGTATGAATTGCATCAATAGTACATGGACATTACCAAGAGATCCAATCGACAGTCCCTCATGGTGCAAGTCAACAAGGATCATTACTACCATGAGAAACCTGTGACCGTTGAGTATTCTGAACTGTTTCAGTTATACAATCAAAAGACGCACTCGACAAATCTATCGTCAGTTGCTATTGTCTGTAAGTGATTTCTTTCTGTAATTTAAGTCTCAAGCTAGTTGTATCGATCCTTCTGATCAATCATTACCTGTAATTATCCTTACTATATTCTTTTCTGTGGTATTATGCAGGATGAAGATGTATGAAATGACAAAAGGTGGACGCTGTGGCATTGGGTTCATTGACCCAAACACCGTTAATGAATACACATGGAAAATAAATAAGCATTATGAAAAGCAGGTAGAGGACAGCATGTTGAGTTCTTGAAGCGCCTCAAATACAATGAAGATATACTACTTCCTTACAACTTCTAGTGAGTCACAGTTTCTTGTACTACAATTTTTCTGTTTTTGCCTACTAGCTAGCTAGCTACATGTTTTTGCTTACATATGCCCGCTTAATTAAGACATGCAAACGTGTGTGCATGCAGATTTCACTGGATCTTGTGTATCATTAAAGTTGACGAAGGAACAGTTGAAATACTGGACTCACTACTCAAAGAAAATAGTGACTATAACATCTTGTTTGGGATAGTCAACAGGTAATTTCAATCATTATTAATTATATATCTCGGCCTATTTAGTTCGTCATTTTATGATATGAACTATTTAATAACCCCTTTATTCATTTTCTTTGTCGGCGGGCAGGGCTTGGGCAAGGTTCATCAGCAAAACGGAAGGCGAATGGAAACGACAGCTGAGATGGTTTCGACCCAAGGTAAGTAATTAAGTAGTGCTAGCTAGCTGCCATCTTTTTAATATTATCATGCCTGATTAATTATTATCTGATCAAATTAAATTTCATTCTCGTAAAGGCCATAAAGCAGGCGCAGGGGACTGATCTGTGTGCATACTGCGTTTACGAGAACATTCGCATGATGGCGTCCGAAATGAGCAGATCTCAAAGACAGGAATGGGTACGCTTGTCAGAACACTATTCACAATTTGTGCACCATTATCGATATCTAGTCACACAACTAATACACATGCATATTGATCTCCTTCTTAACAGTTCACAGAGGTGCGGGACAAGCTCCTAGATACGGAGCGCGTACAAGCACTTCAAGAGGAAATAGCGGGATTTTTGCTCGACCATGTCATAAATCCGAAGGGAGAATACTATTACCCGCTACCGCCCCATCGACCAGGTCATGAACCACTTCCAATTTGTCATCATGCTCCGAAGGCACCAATTAGGCTAATGCAACTGGCTCCGAAGGCAACATGCATATGTACGAGAAATTGTATATAGCTATACATGTGTGTATGTGTGAATTAATATGGTGGTTTGTGAGACATTGATGATCTATATATATGATTGGTTCTACTAGCTACCATATATATGCATAACGTGTACAATGTGTAGTATCGTAAAATACCAGGAAACGAAAAAGAATTAAAATGGAAAACACAAAATTAAATGAAAAAAAAATCATAAAACAAAAAAAACCCCAAACATTTTAGTACCGGTTGGTGTTACCAACCGGTACTAAAGGGCTCCCGGCCCCCGGAGCTGGCTCGTGCCACGTGGTTTCCCTTTAGCACCAGTTCGTGCTGAACCGGTACTAAAGGGGGGGGGGGGTTAGTGCCCACATTTTAGTGCCGGTTATGGAACCGGCACTAAAGGGCCTTACGTACCGGTGCTATTGCCCGGTTCTGCACTAGTGTAGTCAGGAGCTTTGTGATGATACTGTAGTTCCTGACAAACTTGCGATAATATCCTGTCGGGCCCTGCACGCAATTCAGTTGGTGAAGAAGGTTGTGGCCAGTTCTGGATTGCCTCTGTTTTGCCAGATTCTATGGCAACTCCCTCAGCTGAAATCACATGGCCCAAGTAATTGATCAACGGCTTGGCAAAAGTACACTTGGAAATTTTGGCATATAACTAGTGCTGGCAAAGTGTGTTGAGAACCTGTCTCAAATGTTGCAGTCGTTCATCAAACGACTCCCTGTAGGTCAGGATATCATCCAAAAAGACAATGACATACTTCCTGCTGGCAGGTGCGAAGACTGAATTCATCAAACACTGAAATGTGGGTGGCCCATTTATCACTCCAAATGGCATAACTCGAAACTGAAAATGTCCATGATGTGTTTTGAATGTCGTTTTTGCTTCATCCTCGGGGCACATCCAGATCTGATGATAACCAGAGTGCAGATCCAGTTTTGAAAAGAAACGCGCGCCCGCCAACTCGTCTAGTAGTTCACTGATCACCAGTAAGGGAAACATATTCTTAATAGTTATATCATTCAACCGGCGATAATCGACGCAGAAACGCCATGTGTCATCTTCCTTCTTTACTAGCAAGACTGGAGCAGCAAAGGGACTAAAATTGTTTGTGATCAATCCAGCTTTTAACATTTCCGTCACCTGACGCTCGATCTCAACCTTCTGGAGAGGAGAGCATCGGTACGGGCAAACATTTGGAGGAGTGGCATCGGGCTCCAAATGTATGGCATGATCAAATGATCGATGAGGAGGTAGTGCGGTAGGTTCCTGAAACACATCGGAAAACTCATCCAAGAGAGCCTATAAAGGTAGGGGTAGTGGCTCATTTGTGTACTGGACAGAATCTATAGACTGGATGACTGCCAAAGCCCACACACCTCATTGCCCTGAATCCATTTTGACAGTTGCTCAGCTCGAATTTCAGTCAGTGTTGGCTCCCCAAGTGATCTCACCCCTTGTAACTGAATATTTGTCAGGCCATAGCGGAATTCCATGGTCTTCAGACCCCAATGGCAATTCATGGACTGAATTAAGCCAACCAATCGACCCCAAGAACTGCATCATATGCTCCTAGATCCAGCAGCACTCATATTTGTCATAAAAGTATTAATCTGGCACCACCACTGTAGTTGAGAGACCTGCTGTGTTGATTTCAGTGTTTCTCCATTAGCGACACGCACTGTCACTAGCTCAGCTTCCTGCACTGTGCATCCCGCGCACAAAGCAAACGCTGAATTAACTAATGTATGCGTACTGCCTGAATCTACCAAAAGCAACATCACCTGATTGCCCACCAAAGCTCGCAGTTGCATGGTTCCTGTTGATTCTGTGCCTGCGACCGCATAGACAGAATTATGATAGCACCCAGCCGGTTCCTCCGGTTGCTCATCGAGAAATCGAGCACTCGGATGGCCTTGTCCGACAGGAGCTCACCATGATCACCAACTTCAATTGTCAGTAGTTGTCCCGCCTTATTGCACTTGTGCTCGCGAGAGTACTTGTCCCCGCACTTGAAACAGAGACCATTTGCGCGCCTGAACTCCCTTAGTTGACGCTCACGGCCCAAATCATCCGGTCCTCGCTTGGCGCCATCATTGCGTGGTTGTACGGGGTCGATGGCGACCACGGGTACTGGTGGTGGGGGCAGTGGCCGTCCATACACTGGTGGGCGACCCCGTGACCTGTTGTGTTTTGATTGCTCCTCCTAAATCCGAGCGAGAGCCGTTGCGCAAGATTCACTCGTGGGCGCGTGCTGATGCACGTCCGTGTGAACCTCGTCGCGGAGGTCGATGATGAACTGGGACACAAAGAATTTTTGATTGAGGGGAGGGTCCAGCGCAATCAAATGATACATGACCGCCTCAAAAGAGAGACGGTGCTCGGTGACAGTGGCGTTTTACATGAGATGATGCAGACGATGAAGTAGAGTGTCGAACTCGTCTTGACCAAACTCCACCTGCACTGCCTCCATGAATGAGAGTCAATCCCCCAAACCATGCACGTGCTTGTACACCTGACACCAGAGCGCGGCGTGGCCTTCCATGTACAACACCGTTGTGGCAACCCACTGCTCCGATGGCGTCTGATACAGATCGAAGTAGGTGTGGCATAAGTCGAACCAGAGACATGGCGCGTCACCATTGAACCGAGGGAAATCATGCTTCGGCGGATTGTGAAGGTAGTGGCTGCGCGGTGACCATGTCGGCAAAGCCTGACAGTCCTGATTCTCCCCGCGTCGAGCTTGAACGGGCGGTGGACGGGGTGGTTGGTGAAATACATTTGTTTATTTGCGTTAGGTCCCACATATGAGTAGAAATACATTTCTTTATTTATGTTCTTGGAAGGTTGTTGTTCCTTATGTGGGTAGAGGTGCATTTGTTTATTGGTGAAGGCTGTTGGTCGCAGATGTGAACTCACCAACTCCAACCTTTATAAGTAGGAAAGATTAGGCAGTGGTAATACTGGAAAACTATATTACTTAATACTCTCGTATTGTCAAAAAACGTCTTATATTTTGATACAGAGGGAGTAGTAATTAAGGGTGGGTTGGGTGCCAATAATCAATGGTTATTCGTAGTTCTATAAATCAAGTTTGGCATTAATTGAACAAATCAAAATGGAATACAATGATCTGCATATTATTCAATTCTAATCAGCCAAACACAAACACATTTTTTCCTGGATCTACTCATCTAAATGTCACATAACTAAATGAAATCCTGCTCCATCTCATTCTCATACACTTCCAAATAATCCATATCTACCAGCCTTATGTAGGGATCAGCTTATTAACACCTGGTGGCACACCACAGAAGGCGGAAATTGTTATGTGGGGAACCACATATGGTTGGAGGGCCCAAGCCCTGGTCGCACCACCCCCTGGTCCAGCCCAAAGTGGCTAGGATTCCTGTACTGCTACAATTAGTTATTAAGGTTCAGATTCGTATTAGGTTCAGAGTCCAGATTAGTTAGTAGGTTCAGATTCGAAATAATTGCAGAGTCCAGATTAGAACTTGTTCCAGAGTCCAGATTGTATTTCCTTTGAGTCAGCTTGTCAGCCAAGCTATTCCTGTTATATGTGGGGCTTCTCCCACGATCAATAAAGCATCAGAATTCAGAGTATTACTATCCTTTAGGCCTTAGAGTAATTAGAGTTAGTTCCATCTGGTATCAGCGTCATCTACGATGGTGGACGATGACAAAGACGACAGAGGCAACATCAACCTCACGCTCAAGGAGCTAGCGACCCAGCTGAAGGAGATGGTGATGCAACGGGCCACGGATCAGGCCTTCATGGAGGGCCTCGTCCAGCGCATCAACACCTTGGAGCAGCGCCCCAGCGCTCCACCTTCCACCTTGGTCGACAGCCACCGGCTCCTCCGCCGCCTCCTCCACACCGTCCAGTACCCCCGCCGCCGTCGCCACCACCGCCCCCGCCACTGTCCCCACCCTCCTGAGTGCAGGATTTGATCCACGCTTTCCACCACCGCCGTCACCGTCCCAATTTCCGGCCTCCCAGTTCTTCCCACAGCAACCTCATGTTTACCCTCCGTTCAACCCAACTTTCCACCACGCATCTCTGCCACCACTTCCCTACCAACAGCCACCCGCCAATGCTTATCAGCCTCTTCCTCAAGCACTACAGGCCCAGCCCACCTATGCCGCCTCACCATACCTTACGTCAATTGCCCCCATCCCATATCAGCACCTTGGTTCTGGCTCCGGCTCTGGTGTCCCACACTTTCACAAGCTCGATTTTCCTACGTACGATGGTTCCGTCAATCCGCTTGGCTGGCTTCATCAGTGTGAGCAATTCTTCCGGGGACAGTGCACGGAGGAGGCTGACAAGGTGTGGACAGCGGCATACCACCTAGTCGACAATGCTCAGTTCTGGTACCTCCAGTTTGAGCGTGATCATGGCATTCCCTCCTGGCAGCACTTAGAGGAGGCATGTCACCTTCAGTTTGGGCCGTCTGTACGCGCCAACCCCCTGGGCGAGTTGGCTCGGCTTCCGTTCACATCTACCGTTGCCGACTACACCAGCAGATTTATGGCGCTGTTGTGTAGGACCAGAGAACCATTAAGCTCAGCCCAGCAGCGTTTCCTGTACACAGCCGGACTTCCTGAATGCCTCAAAGTCGATGTCGAGCTTCAGCAACCGATGGACCTCCACACGGCAGTATCCCTTGCTAAGGCCTATGAACAACGCCATCCGTTCCCACCACTCATGGCCCCGCCACATTCCCGTGGTTCGACGTCTTGGGCACGAGGGCCGACCTTGCCGCCTGCTGCACGTCCCATGCCACAAGGCGTTCCTGCTGCAACTGCTGCCCCTACACCGGCTCCTCCTCGCGCTACGCGCCGCCTCACGCCTACTGAGATGGCTGAACGCCGCCGCCAAGGTCTCTGTTACAACTGCGATGAGCAGTACATCCCAGGTCATCGATGTGCACGCTTGTTCTTCATCAAGTTCGATGATTTTGCGCCTGAGGATGCACCTTTGGAGGAGGAACCAAAGACGCCACACATCTCGCTTCACGCCATCACCGGGCTCTGGAGTATCCGCGTGATTGAGACCATACAGCTGCGTATCATCATCAGCACTCATACCTTCACTGCCTTACTGGACACAGGCTCGACACACAGTTTCATCGACTCAGCCGTGGTTGACGCACTCGGCCTAACTCCAGAGATTCGTCCCGGTCTACGGGTCATGGTGGCCAACGGGGACACGCTTGTTAGTGCTGGCCTATGTCACGGCATCTCCATCAACATCGACGGCTGCCACTTCCGGGTTGATTGCTCCATGCTTCCACTTGGCGGCTTCGACCTTGTCCTTGGTGTCGACTGGCTCCGTTCCCTCGGACCGATTTTGTGGGATTTTGATCACCACAGCATGACTGTGTCCTTGCCGGTTCCCAAGTCACATGGAACGGACTGATGGTGCCCGCCTTGCCAGCTGTTCGCACGATCACGAGCGAGGACCCTGGCCTCATGGGTGACATGCTCGACGAGTTTGATGACCTCTTAGCTACTCCTACGGGTTTTCGAGTCATGACTCATCTGAGTCGCTCTGGGGTAGCGACTCGAAGAAAGTCAAGCCTGCAGTTGCGACTAGTCGTGACCCGCGACTCGAGTCGACACTAAGTTGAGTCGACATTTTTTTGCGACTCATCGACTAGTCGCGCAACTCGAAAACCATGCTCCTACCATGTTGCCTCCAGGACGCTCTCGCGACCACCGCATTCGGCTTCTACCTAAGACCACACCAGTTGCTGTCCGACCATACTGCTATCCGCAACTTCAGAAGGACGAGCTCGAGCGCCAGTGCACAGAGATGTTGGCCCAAGGCATCATTCGCCCCAGCGACTCAGCCTTCTCTTCACCTGTCCTCCCCGTCAAGAAACAGGATGGCTCATGGCGCTTTTGCGTCGACTATCGGGTGTTGAACAATCATACCCCTGTCGTGGACGAGCTACTGGATGAACTCCGGGGTGCCAGGTTCTTCACCAAGCTTGACCTATGCTCGGGGTATCATCAGGTACGGATGCACCCTGATGATGTTGCTAAGACGGCATTTCGCACACATAATGGCCACTATGAGTTCTTGGTTATGCCATTTGGCTTAACCAACGCACCGGCAACCTTCCAGGCTTTGATGAATGACATCTTGCACCCTTTTTTGCGCAAATTTGTCCTCATTTTCTTTGATGACATCTTAATCTACAGCTCATCCTGGTCGGAGCACCTGCACCACCTTCGTGTTGTCTTTCAGGTCATGCGGCAGCAGTCCCTCTTCCTCAAGCGCAAGAAGTGTTGCTTTGGTGAGTCCTCCGTGGCCTACCTGGGTCATGTCATTGATGCTGATAGGGTGGCCATGGATAAGGATAAGGTGCGCGTGGTTGCTGACTGGCCTACGCCTCGTTCAGCCCAGGCGTTACGCGGCTTCTTGGGGCTGGCCGGCAACTATCGCAAGTGCATCAAGGACTTCGGCATGCTCGCTGCTCCTCTCACGCGCCTACTCAGCAAGGAGGGATTTCGGTGGTGCCCAGAGGCAGAGCATGCCTTCCAGGCACTCAAGCATGCCCTTGGTCAAGATCCGGTGCTCCAGATGCCGAACTTTGACAATCGTTTCATTGTTGAGTCCGACGCCTCCGGGACTGGCTTTGGTGCCGTTCTTCACCAAGGTGTGGGGCCCTTGGCCTTTTTCAGTTGGCCCATTGCTCCACGCCATGCCAAGCTTGCTGCTTATGAGCAGGAACTCATTGGACTGGTTCAGGTTGTACGTCACCGGCGGCCATATCTTTGGGACCGTGCCTTTACCATACGCATCGACCACTACAGGCTGAAGTTTCTCCTCGACCAGAGGCTTTCGACAATCCCTCAACACCAATGCGTCAGCAAATTGTTTGGATTCAACTTCACTGTCGAGTTCCGCCCGGGCCACCTCAACATCATCGCTGACACCCTCTCGCGTCGCGATGTCGATGCAGCATCTACGCTTTGTGCTATCTTGCTGCCAATCCTCACTATCTTCGTGGACCTACGGCGTGAGATCGATGCTTCCCCCGAGTTGACCTCCCTTCCTGATGGTATTCGCGCCGGTGATCGTGACCACAACTTGATTCTTCATGGGCGTCGGGTGCATGTGTTGCCCACCTCCCCGTCCATACCAGCGATTTTGCAACATGCTCACGACGCTCACGAGGGGGTCCAAAAGACGCTTCATCGAATCCAAGCTGATTTCCATGTCCCTGGCGATCGCCAATTGGTTCAGGACTTGGTACGTGCTTGTGTAATCTGTCAGCGCAACAAGACAGAAACACTCCTGCCTGCCAGGTTACTTCAGCCTCTGCCGGTCCCAACGTCTGTGTGGAGTGATATCTCCATGGATTTCATCAAGGCATTGCCAAGGGTGCATGCCAAGTCTGTGATCCTCTCGGTCATTGACCGTTTCTTCAAATATGCACACTTCATTCCGTTGTCCCATCCATACATGGCTGCCTCTGTGGCAAAGGCATTTTTTGAGGGCATTGTGCGCCTTCATGGACTTCCACAGTCCATCGTCAGTGACCGAGATCCTGTCTTCACCAACAATTTTTGGCATGAGTTATTCAAGTTGTCCGGCGTTCAGCTTCACATGAGCTCAGCCTTTCACCCCCAGTCTGATGGGCAGACTGAAGTTGTCAACAAAATCATCGCGCTGTACCTGCATTGCCTCACTGGTGATCGGCCACGGCGCTGGGTCGAATGGTTGCCCTGGGCAGAATTCTGCTACAACACGTCCTACCACTCCGCTCTTCGTGCCACTCCATTCGAGGTTGTCTATGGTCGGCCACCGCCACGTCTTCGTGACTATGTTCCTGGCGAGACCAAGGTGGCAGCTATGGACACCGTCTTGCAGGATCGCGCCAACTTCATTCATGAGGTTGGTGAGCGACTCCATCAAGCGCAACAGCTGGCAAAGCATTATTATGAGACAAGCATCAGGAGCTGGCATTTGGCGTCGAAGATTGGGTGTGGCTTCGCCTTCACCATCGTGCGGCAGCATCGTTACCAGGTCACAAGCATGGCAACTGGTCCCCTCGCTTCTATGGGCCTTTCCAAGTCACTGAAATCATTGGTTCTGTTGCATATAAACTCGCGCTGCCTGCTGGTACTCGGCTCCATGATGTATTCCATGTCAGTCTCCTTAAAATATTTCATGGTGAACCACCAGCTACTCCTGCTGTACTTCCCGGCTCCCGCCATTGATGATGGCCGTGTGGTGCCTGCAACAACCAAGATTCTTCGATCCAGCATTCGCCGCGGTGTGAAGCATGTTCTTGTGCAGTGGGTTGGGGCTTCTGAAGATGATGCAACATGGGAGCCGTTGGATGAGTTCATTGCTCGCTTTCCCACGTTTCAGCTCGAGGACGAGCTGTTTGTGGAGGGAGGGAGAGATGTTATGTGGGGAACCACATATGGTCGGAGGGCCAAAGCCCTGGTCGCACCACCCGCTGGTTCAGCCCAAAGTGGCTAGGATTCCTGTACTGCTACAATTAGTTATTGAGGTTCAGATTCGTATTAGGTTCAGAGTCCAGATTAGTTAGTAGGTTCAGATTCGAAATAAGTGCAGAGTCCAGATTAGAACTTGTTCCAGAGTCCAGATTGTATTTCCTTTGAGTCAGCTTGTCAGCCAAGCTATTCCTGTTATATATGGGGCTTCTCCCACGATCAATAAAGCATTAGAATTCAGAGTATTACTATCCTTTAGGCCTTAGAGTAATTAGAGTTTGTTCCAGAAATCGTCTGTACAGTATACACACTCCTCGGTATGGCAATCTTGTTAACAAGGAAAAACTGAGAATATTATACGAGGAGAACTTACCAAAAAAACGGTAGCGGCGTAAACCCAGAATAATACCATCTTCAGCAACCTTATGGTAAGGTAGAAAATCAGTCACAGACTCTGAAGATTGCCCCATAAACTTTACCAAGAGGACGTTATCATCACCAACAATTTTTTGCAAATGAGTCCGTGTATTCTGTACATACGGTCCCTGTCTCCAGTCAAATAAAGTTAAATATAAGATTGGTCTGACCTTCAAATAGAAATTCCTTGTTGAACGCAACATTTGTCGATTTTGGTCCCTAAACGAATTACTTTTGTTGACATTTTCCTAAATATTTGTAGTTCTACTAGCATACTACGCATGATTTACCAACTTATGCAATCACAATCACATGATTATCATAAAATGCATATTTACACTTTGTTAGAGCTTGCCCAGTATGCGTGTCTGGAATGGGAAACGTTTGGATACGGCACACCGGCCGAAGCTTCGGCCGGTCAGCTCGCTCCTCACGCACGTCCTTATCGAGCATGCGTGCCACGTCCTCCCACATGGGCCCGCCACACCGCCCTGCTTATCCTTTTCTCCTTAGCCACACATTTATCGTCAACAGAACCACCCCCTTCTCTCTTCTACTCTTCCAGCCGCGGTGCCGCAGCGCGCTCGTTCATGCTCGCCCCGACGCCCTCCCCTGGTAGCTTGCACATGGCTGTGCTCGCACGAAGCCCCACCGTCCTCCCGCGCGTCGCCGTAAAGCTCCAACCAGCGCCAAAAAAAGCTGCAATCGGCTCAGGCAACTCCGCCAATGCGCATCGCCGTCATGCTGAGCGGAAGCGGCAGCCGGGCATGCGTGCTACCACGGGGCATGGAAAAGCTGCATCCGGCTGACGGGGAAGCTGCTACCGGCACTCGCAGAAGCTGCGATGACGACGACCCGCAAGATGGCGACATGCTGGAACCAGGGAAGCGGGATGCTGGAACCAGCGAAGTTTTTTGCTGCCACCGGTGGTAATTATTGCTGGAACCAATGGTTTTTTTCTAGCATCTGCGTGGTTTTTTGCTGCAACCGTCTTTGATTTTTGCTGGATTTGTTGTTTGTTTTTGCTGGAACCAACAAATGTTGGGTGTGGGTGCTCAGGTGATGAGTTTTGTTGGGACTGGCGGTGAGTTTTTGCTTCGACCAGCAGCTTTTTTTGCTGGATCGACATTTTTGTTTTGCTGCAACGCTCGCTGGAAGAGCTGCATCCAAACGGCAGCAGGGCGGAGCCAACAATGGTGGATCTGTGGCCAGCGGCGCCTTGCAACACACCGGCTGTCGTGCAAGATCGCAGGAACAGGGGGCAGCAGTGTCGCTGCGTCGCAGTCCGGGCGACAAGTTGGGTACGCTGTGAGATGCATGAAGCAGAGGGGAATTTTTTCAGTGAGATGCGCGAGGTGGAAGAAGCTTGGAGGCGAATCTGACGGTTGAATATAGTTGGATCGTACGGCTGCGTGCCGACCGGCCCAAAATTGGGCCGGTCGACCGGCGCCTATCAGTCGCCGTCTGGAATACACCTATATGTGAATCTAGAGGAACAAACAAACTCAAAATGAATCAACAGAAACAATTAAAACAAACATGGCCGGTAGGTGTGCATACATCGAATAGCAGGTCATCAACATAATATCACAGTGAAACAATAAATATAAGAAGATGATGCAGAAATATTAGAAGTGTCACAAACCTTGAAAAGTTTCACTACAGAATCCCCTGTTATCTCTACAATACAATGGTAGACTCTTGTTGCACCTGGGTCAGAATCAAGGTTCTACAAGCATCAAGTTGAGAAAAGGAGAACAATTCTATCAGCCTCAAGGTATCATTTATTATAGAGGGAAAATCAAATATATATGCCAGTACATTATTCTCATTGAGATAGATTATTCTTGCTGCGTAATGTGTCTATAATAATTCTTACAAGGAGTGTGAGAACTGCGAGTGGAGACATGAAATTGATAGCAGACAAGGTTCAAAATAACAAAACTATGAACAATCTAGTTGTATCGCCAAAGGATTTCAGAACTATGATGGATCAGTACAACTACAAAATATAGCAGCCAAAAAAATAAAGGGGAAATGACATGAGATGTCCCATCTAGCCAACAAACCAGCTGCAGCAATTTCAAGCTATTTTTTGCATGTAATTAATTCTACTTGTTTTTCTACTTTGAAATCAATTAATTAAAGTGTTAGTTAGGCACAAGTTGTGATATACATGTTCGGCACAATACACATGACGTTACGATATACATTCATGTGCAAACTAAAAGCCAAAACACTTGAATCTTTCTGCACATCTGCAAATTATATATAGCTCTGGTTCCATTGGATAGATATATCATGTGCTACTATGATAGAAGAGCATCATACTTGACCATTGTTAAGAGACCTATCATGAAATAAGATAAAACAAGAGATTGATTAAAAAAACCTTCACTCTATCTGAAAATTTTATATACTTGTAACCAAATGCTCTCCAGATTTCTGACTCAAACTGAACCATGGAAAGGTGCTTGAAGGATCTAATGTAGTCCACAGATAGTTCATCTTCTATCCTCTTCCTGTAAATCAAATAGAAGATATAACAGGAACTGCATCACATATACAAGACAGTTTTGCCTTAAAGGTTAAATTTTACTGGGAACAAGAGGCACATGTAATTTAGGAAATAGTGATTGTCTGGATAAGCCATCCATGGAAGTGAACAAATTAAACGTTTTGATTCTATTTGCTAACAAGTATAACAAAACCATGTACTCCAAAAACTGTAACTCAAAGAGGAACTCACTGACGAAGGTATGCAAAAATCATAAATCTCTTCATGAACTCCAATTCCTCCAGTGCCTGCATTTGAGGACTTGCTTTCTCCCTCAATGCATTTTCTGTGGCATGATAGGTTGCACAACTTGGCGCCATTGCCCATGCTGGGCTATGTGGGCTTCCTGACGGAAGAACCATTCGCTGAACAGGTCTTGAAAGATCCCGCACAGGGCTTGGTGTGGAAACACTTCTCGGAGGTGTATGAATGGCATTTGGTATGGGGCTTTCAATCCTCATATCATTATGCAGCCCAATGGACACGCAATGGCCAGGGCTACCCCCCTGCATCATAACATCAGGAGTAGGAGCATAGTTCAGGTTCAGGAGCGGGATCCAAGCGCGCGGGTTCTCGCCTGCCATCCATGGCAGGGTTGGAACTGGCATCATAGCAGGTGTCATTGAGGATGGGTTCTCGGCTGCCATCCTGGGCCGGGTTGTTGCTGGCATCATAGCAGGAGTCATTGCTCGGATAGGATCATTAATCTGAATGTCATCCTGGATTTGCAAGGAGGCCCGACTAGATGGAGTATTAGCTGCCACCGTGGCCACGTTTGGTTCTATACAAACAATTTCTCTGACAGGACCCATGTTATCTTGCAAATTGATAGGCCATGGTTGACTGGGACTCCCAGCATGGTTTGACAGACGAAAAGCTATCTCTTCAGTGTAAGGGCTTTGAACATCAACTTGATCATCGCTATGGTACTGTGGCCCAGATACAGAGTCATCTGTTTAACCAAAGATTTCATGGTTAGTTCAAGGAACATTACAGTATATACAACATAAAAGCAAAGAGTCGTCAATCTAGCAAGGAGAACGAGAAGCAGACTCAATTGAATGAATACAGAAAAATATTCCACATGAACAATATGCATAGCAAATCAGGCATGGTTGCAAAGGCAGGAAGTGTGGAAACAAGAAAACACCGATACTTATTCGTATCAGATACCATATCCGATACCGATTCTTTCCTGATACGTCCCCGATACCTCTCAGGCTCTAGTAGTGCTTGTGGTAGGCTCCTTTTCCCTGCTCCCCTTTCTCTCTAAGTAAACTTGAAGTTCGGTAAATTGCTGCTACCCTTTGGCTGCTGGTTCTTGCTTTTGTTGAAATCATGGATAAGAAGATAGAAGATAATGGACTGCACTTACGAAATACTCCCTCCGTCCCAAAATAAGTGTTGCTGATTTAGTACAAAGTTTGTACAAAAGGTCCGCCAACTTACAAAAAGAAAGGGCAGTGACTACTGTGCTGCAGTGTTGAGGTATAGCTTCCTCAAGAATTCAATCAGCGACAGAATCTGGTAACCCTGGAAAACAACATTGAGGAAGAAGCAATTTTGTTGCTGCTCGTACCTATAAGAAAGCTAGCCCTCCGAGAAACAAAGTGGGACCCTGACCTCGTGAATCATTTGATTTGATGTATGCACTGTCATTATCTGGGTAGTTGAAGTCTTGGCCAACCATCTAGAAACGTTGTTGCCTGGAACCTATGGCAGATCAGAAATGTGGTATATTCTCGCACTTTGCTCCAGTGCAATTGGCATGGACGATAGTGCAACATTATAAGGAATGGTTTTCGTGTATTAGAAAGGAAGGGAAAACCTCATGTTCCATCTCTTCTTTTAGGGGCCAAACAAACTATGCTGTAAAAATGCATGCTACTGGAGGAATAAAATTGGCAAATAAAGCCATGAAGCCTTTCAGAAGTCACGAGAAACATTTTATCAGCGTTGTAAACCATTTTATTGGTGTTTGTTATGGACCTTTTGCTAGGTCCTCCACTTCTCACACAGAGAGGTCGAGATTACAGGAGGAAGCACTGAGGCTTTTGCAGGAGGCTGCTGCAATGGCCAAGTGTGATCCTGACATACTGTATAGCCTTGCTTCAGAAAATGCAATGCAGCTGTTGGAAATGCAACAGAATGTCTTGAGAAATGGTGACTGGAAGTTCAGTTAGTGCCTGGAAGTTGTTAATTCTGGTGTTATCTGCACAATAGAATTTACAAGAAGCTGAAGCAGTAGCAGATATCGGAAGCAAAAATAGAGAGGTTTCTGGTGCTTCTTGCTCTGCTCTGTCTGGTAATTTCTCCTCTGTGGAATGCCCTTTAGATCTGTGCTGCTATATTGCTCCTTGCGCCTGGTATGCTAGTTCACCGCTGTATACGACTAAGGAGAATTGGTTTGCACCAGAGACTAGCAGGAAATCCTTGCAAAACAGAGCTTTCTTAATTGATTAATTGGCTATGTCATGTCACTGCACCTGAGTGAGATCAGCATACTTGGCCATGTCATGTCGCTGACTTAGAACAAAGTTTGTGCAGTTATTTTGGGACGGAGGGAGTATATGCTAAATGGCTTGGTGCTTAATTGATACCATATTTTTTATATTATTTTCAAAAATAGTCAAACATATTCCCATATTGATACCATATTCTACGTATATCGTCCCGATACTGATACACATATTCGTATCGGTGATACTGATACATGTATCTGCATCCGTGCAATCTAGTGTGGAAACATCATTATACTGAACATGTGCCAAGAATGCTGTCTTTCAAACGATGGCATGCCTAATAAGAAGAATCCAAAAGCACTACTTGGCGAACGGCAAAGAAGAATATGATGACGCAATCAACAAAAGAAAAGAACATGGCCATTTTGGTGATCCCTACTGCCGAGCATGAAGCAGATCCACCCGAACAACAGAAAGAAAGCACCACTTATTTTCCATTGAAACGTGGGAGGATTTCCAAAAATAGAGCAGGAACCGAGGATCCAGCCGTTAAATTTGAATTAAAAGGATCACTTTCGCCACAAAATGCAGTACTGCGACAGCCGCATTCCCGCAAAATGCACCATTGTGAGAACCAACAAATGCACAACGCACAGCTCAAAAAAAAAAATGCACAACGCATCCCCTAACTCTAACTGCATTCCACATCCAACCAAGCAGACCATATAATAAATAAAAGGGGGGAAAGGGTGGCTCACCTCCCTGCGAAGGGCCAGAGCTGCAGCAGGCGGCGCTCTCGGCGGGAGGGATGCCCTGCATCACCTCAAAGTCCTTGTCGGCCTTGTCCGCCAGGTATCTGATGAAGCCGGAGAGCGTCTTGACGGGCGTCCGGGACTCGGCGATCGTGCGCAGCACCCGCGCCGCCGCCGCCTCGCCGAGCCCCGCGAGCCGCTGCCGCGCGTCAGGGCCGGCGGGCTGGCCCAGGCGCGCCTCGAGCCGCGCGAGCTCCGCGCCCACGGCCGCCGGGAGCGGAGGGGCCGCGCGCGTCCGCTGGGCCGTCGGGCTCTGGTAACTCATCCTAGCTAGGGTTTAGGGTGCAGGGCCTCCGGCCGCGGTCCGCGGCGACGGCGGCGGCGCCGTTCCTTCGCGGCTAGGCAAATGCCAGCACGCGACGGTGGAGCGGAGAGACCGAGAGGGACGGTGAGGGGAATCGAACTGCGGCAGGGGAGGGGAGGGGAAAGCTGCCGCCTGCACTGATCACGGGCACTGGCGCGACGCTGCGGGGGGAGGGGGAGGGGGAGGGGGGAAGGAGGCGGCGGGGGTGGGGCCCGCGTAACGTTGGTGTGGGCTTGAGCGGCGACCTGTGTTTTTGGTGTTGTGGGACGAGGGAACCGCGCCGGCCCTGGCGTTGCTCGGAAGGATGGCCACGTGGCGGGATGCGGGGAATCTTGCAAAGGGCGGATGGTGGGCCCCAGGTGTCAGGGAGCTGCAGGGCATGCAGGGGTCGTCGTATTGTACACGTTACCTTTGCCTTTGCGCGAGCCGTTCCAATCCCATAGTCTGCTGCAGAAAAGATTCTGAGGGAATTCCGGAAGGAATCGATTCGGTGTCGTGCCTACTGGGCTACTGGCAGTGGCACGTCCACTCCTCCCCGTCGTGGCCCCGTCGTCGTCAGGCCGAGCTTATTTTTTGAAATTCAAATGTTCAAAAAGGCTTCCCTCCCGACCTAGAGGAGCCCAACCAATAGAATTTTTTGGTTTAAGTTCAGCCACATGTTTGACTAACAAAATGTTAATGCATATCATAAAAATATTATTTCATTTGCAAAAATAAGTTTTAATGATATTATTTTTGTTATATATAATTTAAATTTTATTTATTAAATTCATGGTTAAAATATGACCCAAAATACTTCAGTTGTGCTAGGGATTTGACCAGAAAGTGCATCTGGTGGCCGAGCTTAGGAGCCATTTATACTTAAAAAAACTAAAGATATATACCCATAAACATATATGGGTGGTATATAAGAGGGCATAGACATTGAGGAGAAGCCATTGTTTATCGATGAGCTCACCCTAAGGGCCAATGCATAAAAGAGGAGGCAAACCATTCACACGAGATCATACACCAAAAATGAGGACAAGTTGATTTGCGATAGTTGAAAAGAAATAGGGCAAGATCCCAAGACCGTCGCCGAGCAAAAAGGTGGCGTCATTTGGGGGGAGAGTTCATACGACCTTTCATGAACGTTGGAAGCTTTCGCCCTACAAGTTTGCGAGCAGCCGTGGCTTCAAACTAATCCAAAAGAGGTGGGGGTTTATCCAACAAGAATGCAACAAGTTTTGTGCCACACTTTAGAGCGTTGAAACCCATTCCATGAGTGGCCTAGGCATGGGCGACTTTGTATGAACTTCTTATCTTTGTCCCTATGCCATGTTCATGTTTGTTGCATTTTGTGTCCTTCGCTATTACATTGTGGCCTTCACTTGTACTGTGTAGGCATTCCAAACTTTTGTTAGTCTTCAAGACCCAACATGTGAACAAGCCATTCACCCTAACCCATTATTTGACGCTCATCAAAGATTGCCCCAAGTTTAAAGATTAATATGCAACTCAAAAGAAGAAAGGATGGCCGGCGGCCGGCGTTGGGCATGAAGATGGATTGAAGCGGTCGAGGGGCGAGACCAACTCAAAGGTGGACGAGAAGCATGATGTGGCATTTTTCGCCTTGCAAGAAACTTTGCAATGCATGACGACCCAAAAGGAAGCAAGGGACGAGGGGAGGCGGCAAAAAAAAAGAGAGCAAATGAAGGCCTACATGAAGCTACAAACGAAAAAAGCTCGAGATGGAGGAGACTATCAAAAGGAGGAAGCTCGAGATCGAGGAGGTCGTTCAAACGAAGAAGCTCGAGATCGATGAGGCCGTTCAAACAAAGAAGCTCGAGATCGAGGCCACCGGTGCAAACACCAAAACAAAAGAGGTGGCACTAGCTTCGATGACCGTGGGCTTGAGCAAGATGTCCCTGAAAAGAAAAGGTTGATTCTAGAAAAGGCAAAAGGACATGCTCGATCAAGATGATTGAGATGCGGCCAAGAGCGACGTCATTTCGTTTGCCGGCTTGTGTGCCGACATGAACTGTGGCCATTTTTTGTGCGTTGGCAAGTATGTCGGAAACTGTGGGGGTGATCATTTTGTAAGCTGGCATATGTGTCGGCCGTCGCTGTTCTAGCCAGCATGAACTATAGCTATTGGGGTGAACTATGGCCGCGGGGCATAAATTTCAGTTTTCATTTCCTTTGCAAATATTTCAAAGCGGCCGTACAAAATGTGTCAGCCGGTTAGGTGCACGGCCAACGCAAAATGTAGAAACGGCCTGACGACGCTTGTTTGTCCGACTCAAACGGACAGAATCAGGACCAAACAGACTGTTTAGGTCGCGCGTTGGAGTTGACCCTAACCACTAATTAAACAATTTCCATCGACGTTTTTTTTCCTTGGAGATAATTTGGGCTGCTTATGGGCCGCGTAGCCCGTCTGATGGTGTGAATGAACAGGCAACAGAAACAAGACGTTGTTCCGATTTGGCCGCACGACTCGCTCCGTCTGTCCCCGCTCGATCCCCTACAGCGCCGCAGGTTCGCGTGCCCGCCGCCGCCGCACGGGAGCTCCAACCAGCCCGCGATCCTCCCTGCTCGCCGCCCCTCCCGTCTCTCATCCTCTTCTCCCGTCGCTCGCCTGACACCTCCCGTCGCCCTTGCTTGCCGGCGCGCGCCGCCCCTCCTGTCGGCGCTGCGGGAAGGAGAAGAGCTCGTCGCTGCGTGCTGCCTCCACCCCGCGGGAAGGAGAGGGGCTTCCACCTGCTTGCCGTCGTCCAGCACCTCCATTGCCACTGTTCGTCTTCCCCGCCGAAAGCGTAGATCCAGCCGCCTCTGCTGACCAAAGGGGCTCACTAGGCGTACAGCCGAGTCAAAATCGGGGACAGAATCCAAAATTGACACCCTCAATTGGCTGTGAGGCCTCTAAAATTGGGGAATTTGAGGATTTGCCACGCCTTTAATTACACTTTGAGGATTTGCCCCTGTTTACCTTGTAACTGAGGATTTGCCACACATTTGCTGTAATCTTGAGGATTTGCCCTCTGTACACGATTAGATCATTTGGCAGATTATAGTATAAATTATGTGACCAAAATGCCCCTGGTCCAAATCAGGATGAGTAATCCCAATCGGACATGTACCTTATCTCTTCTTCCTGCTTGTACTCTGTTCGTCTGGATAGCCGCCCTGCAACCTCGCCGTACGCCGTGCGACCTCGCAGCGGCTATACCGGCAAGGGCGTCCTCCCCTGAGCTGCTGCTGTGTGGTGTTGTGCATCCTTGAGCTTGCGACGCCCGCGCAACCTTCCACGAGCTGCCGCTGCATGCTGCTGTTCGTCCGTGAGATGCAGCGAGGTCTCGCTGTGTGGAACCTTCCCCGAGCTGCTGCTTCCTACTGTTGAACCTCGCCGAGCTTGCTGCTGCCGCAATCGGCTCTGCCTTCCCCGAGCTGCTGCACAGGTTCGTGCTCTCGCAAATCTAAGGAACTTCAGATTTGTGGTTCTGTGTACTTTCTTAAGTTGTGAGCTTCAGATTTGTCATTCTGGATACTTCTTAATATTCTAATTTCTGCTCCGCCAAATGATCTCAAATTCTCCCAGAAATTCACGGTTTTCAGTAATTGTTTCAATGTTTCCTGCATAATTTCAATTTTAGGCCAAAGTTGACCCAAAAATAGGTCGGAAATGATGTGTTTTTAAGTTTCTCAATTTCTGTTCGGCCAAGTGAGCTAAAATTTTCCCAGAATGCTCAATTTAGAACTCTTTATTTTCTGGAATTGTTTCAACCCTTTCTGGGTAGTTTGATTTTTTAGCCAAAAAAATTGTGCATCATCAGGCTACCACTTGGACAACATTTCTTCAGAAATCATGGCAAGTGCAAACATTTGGTTACAATAATAGGTAGTCTGACTCTGACATCCATACATAAGAATCAACAAACATAGTTCGACACAAAAGGACACGACATAGCATGTTCAGCCCCAAAAATGACATGACATAGCATCTAGTTCACTACATAAGCACGTCACGATCTACGTTCCTTTTCTCTTAGGGGTCAACTTTCTCGCACGCGAGGTTGAAGGCATCTCTGTTGGCTCTGATGATTCATCAGCCAAGGCCATAGCCAGCATCCTATAAAGAGTGGAATAGTAAACAGGAGAGATCAACTTTGGACTGCAATGAAATAATCATTTTACTGTATATTACCTTCTTGTCACTGGCCTAGGACTATCATGGAGACTGGCAGGAATAGTAAGCATTTGCCTATTGGGTGTGCCAACAGGAGCACCACCAATTTGCCTGTTGGGTGTGCCAATAGGAGCACCACCAATTTGAGGTCCTGGCTCATCATCTTCAGCAGGATATGTTCTTGCTCTCTGTTTTCTCTTCCTGCAACATGATACAAAATGCATATAACTGGAAACAATTCATAACATGACAAAAGTAATGCAAAATATAATTGGTTATATAATTACCTTTTTTTGGGACCATTTAAAGGGCAACCAGCTTGTCTGTGACCTAGTTCATTGCATCTTTTGCATCTGTTTTGGCTGCCCAATTGTTTAGGTTCTTTCTTTTTTGGACCACCTTTTCCACCTTCGAGGGCACTCTTGTACCTCTGCTTTCTAGGCCTTCCAGGCGGTCTTCCTTTGTCAATCGGTGCATCCATGTTGAAACCAACATCCACATGAGGCCATTGACTCCTATCTGTCATGGGCTCAATCTCACCTGCATAAGCTGCCCTAAACTTGTCCAAGGAGAAATAATTATGAACATAGTCTACCCATTTGGGGTTTCTCCTCCCCATCAAAAATACTAGAGCATGCTCACAAGGCTTTCCGGTGTGCTGCCACTCCAAACAAGTGCATTCATGTTTGTCAACCTTCACAACATGCCTAAGACTGTTTTTGCTTGTGTCCCTGACTTCACAACTACCATTACCTGATTTTCCAACTTTTAGATGACCAAGCCCTCTAGTCCTATTGAAAATCTGTTGAATAACAGCAGGAATGATCTTTCCCATCAATTTCTCCCCAATTCTCCTTCTTTTGTATACTAGTATCATCAACAATTCTCTATATGTGTCAGCAAGCTCATCAACAGGCAAGTCTTTATAATCTTTTATCCAGTTATTAAAAGACTCGGCCAGATTGTTGTTTATATAATCACACTTGATGTCTGCATTGAAACTGCATCTCATCCACTTCAAACTGTGATAGGTTGACAAATATTCATGCACACGGCTACTAGCTGCCAAGACTTTCTGCATATGATGGGAGAAAACTTCAGGCCTATATGCCCTAGCAGCAGGCCACATCCTACCAAACACATCACCTTTGAACTTTTTTGTGAAGTTTGCCATCAAGGGCCTAAAACATTCTCTCTGCTCCACATGAGGAAAAACCTTTTTGACAGCATTTTCTAAACCTTTGCATGCATCTGTACATATAGCTAAGTTAGGGACTGAACCTAAAGCTCTATTGAGTTGTGACATGAACCAAGTCCAGTTTTCCTCGGTCTCCATCAATGAACCCAATTGCAACAGGAAACATCCAGTTATGACCATCTAATGTTGTACAAGCTGCCAAGTGTCCTCTCCATCTACCATTCAATGCCGTGGAGTCTATGCTGAGATATGGTCTACAACCAGCTAGAAACCCATCTATGGAAGGTTTAAGAGCCATAAAGAATCTGTGAAAGTGGACTTTACCATCTACTACCTTGGTATCAACCTCTACGATGCTCCCTGGAGATCTCTTCTCAACTTCTGCTTTGAAGTTATGCAAATTCTGAAAACTCTGCTTCAAAGTGCCATAAATCTGTTTTTCGGCTCTAGATTTACCCGCCCAAACTGTATCATAACCAATGGTGATGTCATAAGTTTCTTCGAGTTTCTCTTGTAGTTCTTTACATCCTATGGTAGGATCATTCTGGAGTATACTCATTGCCTTGGCTTCAACCCAACCTTGTGTTGCCATGGTGGTTTTTACTCTGCTACTCGAAGAACACTTGTGTTTCTTACTCATCTTAGTGACCTGCATCCATACAAAACAAATGGCCTATGAGAAATAGTACTGCATTCAATAAAAGAAAATTAATCACTCCCTCTTATCCATATTACTCATACTAAAGTTGCGACAAGTAATATGAATTGGAGTACTAGAAACAGAAGTTATTGTTAGCAAGAAAGTTCTTAGTACCCTTATTGTTTTCTCATCAGCCCTTAAACGAGCAGTTATTCTCCATGGACACTTGATGCCTCTGCATAGTCCGAGATATCTTTTTTTGTCTGTTTTATATCCCCATATGTCAATTTCATTGTTAATGGCATATTGTTTTATTGCCATCCTGAACTCTTCCATTGAAGGAAACAAGGCACCTACATACATATGAGGGTTCTCTTTGTCATATGCAATCTCCTCCTCTTGAGCTATCTTGTCATCAACAGGAATAGCAGCCTCGGTTAATAGTTGTTGGTCCTCCTCATCAGTGAGATACACATCTTCACTAGGTGGCGAAGAAGGTGCTTCATGTGTCTCATCCTCCTCGATACCTAGGAAATCACACATATTCTCCTCTGTAACCGGAACATCCACTTCATCTTCATTTGGAGGAGCAATCTCAATTAGGCTCCAATCAATTGGTGGTTCTATATCCAACACCACCGAAGACCCGCATTGCTCATTGCTTTCAGCAATGTCAGAAATTGATGGCATATTGGGTTGAACAACATCACATCTTGCAAAGTTAATATCATTGTCAACAAAAGCACTTGTTTGACTCGCCATTGATTGAACAACCTCAAGTGCTTCCTCATTCGCATTGTCCACAACCACAGATGATGTAGCACTGCATAGTACATCATCCATAGCCGATTTTAGGATTTTAGGTGCCTTCTCAACAGGTGCCTTCTTAGGTTTCTTAGCAGCTGGTTCCTTAGTAGGCTTGTTAGCTCTCTTTGCGGCAGATTTCTTAGCAGGTTTTGTATGCACCTCAACTAGCATCTTCACTTTTTCTTCCTCTCCCCACATATGATCAAGCAAATGGCTTCTCAATTGCTTGGTGCTAAACAGTCTGCATTCCTCATCAGAATCCTTATCATAGCCAAACAGATGCACCTCCTGCCATGGGCCCCATGGTATGTATTGGCTCAAGTCGTATGCAAATTTGTTTAAAGTGAGCCCCTTCCATCTAATCTGCATTTCAATATCCTGCCGCTCCATTTGTTCCTCGGCGCCATGAGCAAGCATGGCCCGATATGGAAGAACTCTAACTTTAATGTTAACATGAACAGGCTGCTTCACCCTACAGTGAAATATTCGAAGTTTACGGTTAGGTTGTTCATTGACGGAAATGCGGATAGAGTATCATTCTCACCTTTGTGTCTTGAGAGCAATATCCTCAGCACCCATATTAGGGCCATCATCCATAGCATCCATCCTCCACAGATCAACCGTACATGCTCTGCAACAAATTTGTTATTCTCTTTACATGTTTATTCAACAGGTCCCTAATGGCTTTTATTTTATCTTCAGGTTTTTTAACATTAACAATCAAGTGGGAGCTAATGGCAGGACTCGTAATTTGCAAAAAATCTGGAGATGATTTTTTTTGGAGTTTGTTGATCAACTATGTTTTAGGGATAAATCTGGGAGTTGGTTCAGACTCATACAAAGGCAAAAGGTGGACGTATTGACATGTTGCACTAGAGGAACAACGACCTTGGAGGAGCAGGTGACGATCGAAGGAATGGCATATAGTGGCACATCTTACCAGGTCGTAGCCGCCGGCGCCGCCGCCGCTGCCGTCGTCGTCGCCGCCGTCGTGGTGGAGATCGAGGTCGCCTTCGCCGCTCCCACCCAAATCGTATCAGACGAGCGTGATATCTGGGACAGAAAGATCGGGGTTGGCTGTCTCTCACGTAGATCAACACAAGGGCTTGTTGGTCATTTTGCTGTGGCCCGTCTCGTCGGGGGCAAATCCTCAAGATTACACCAAATGTGTGGCAAATCCTCAGTTACAGGGTAAACGGGGGCAAATCCTCAAAGTGTAATTAAAGGCGTGGCAAATCCTCAAATTCCCCTCTAAAATTAGGGAGCATAGTGTTATAGAGGATTGGATAGGACAGATGGTCGACCCTTCATGATTGGACTAGTTGCTTGCTGATGAATATTGCATTGGTGTTGTCCGACGGAAAATCTTAAGCTTAAGCAAGTGCCACTCCCTTGCTGCCGAACACAAACATCGACCTTAGCTACCGGTTGATCAACTTCCATAACTCCCATATGCTTCAATCAAGTTATGCCGTGCTGTCATGATGTCCATACTTGCAATCTGAGTGTCATGTGCGAAACAGTGAAACACACTTATCTGTTATGTTCATGCTATCTGCAGCATCTTCATCAAAACACACTTAAACACAAGGTCTCATTTTCCATCATGGTCTTTGACATCAGCTTTGACCATTACTGTAAATGATGATTACATTATACTATCAGGCTTCAATTTTTTGAAATGACTTTAAATTCAATCGGGTGGTACTATTTGTAGGAGCAAGGACATAGTCAAATTGAAGCAATTGTAGATCAAAGTTCGCAATATTTGAACATGAAATCATGTACCTATTTTGCAGAGCGAGTGCTAGCTAGAAATATGCTAATGTCATCTTCTTTATACTAGCGATCTTTTTGCTAAATGATAAAAGTGCCACACTAAGTGTAGCTCTGAGGTTTCTTTGTGAAAGTTCAGTGTTCCAGCCTCATACTGCCTAGCACAAATTCTCTAAATAAAAAACATGAAACTAAACAAGATATGGTAACGACATGGATTGTAATTCCAGGTTACACTTATTTTCAGGCAAATAAACTCTGAAACTGGAATTCCTTGCTTGGTCTTCACCAATGGAGATGATGCACAAGGCAACTGAATCTGCTTATGATGAAGATAATGGTAAAGGTAAGGATGTATCAAGCACGGAAGAAAACGATCCGTGGAATCCTCCATATCCTCCTCGTGTTCCTGCTCCTGCTAAAGACGTGACTGAGCATATCAAATCAATCAAGCAGGTGCAGTAACTAAACCACCTTTATGATATTTCTCTCTTTTGTTTCTTTTTCTTACTCATGACTCTTCATGCTGGCACATTCTCCGTCTCAGTGGATGATGTTAGGAAAGATCAACTAAACTTTACTGAGGGCCAATGGCCAGTACATATACAGATGTGGTGATGTGATAAAGTGCAGAAAAGCCCCTTATACAATGGGGATGTACACAGTGAACTATACACATCTAACACCCCCCCTCAAACTCATGGTGGATCAACAACACTGAGTTTGGAGAGGAGAAACTCATGCTGGGCGCGAGTCTGTGCCTTCGTGAAAAAGTCAGCCACCTGTAACTCCGAGGGCACATAGTGAAGAGCGAGAGTCTGATCCTGCACAGCTGCACGCACAAAGTGGGCATCCACACCAATGTGCTTGGTGAGCTCATGCTTCACCGGGTCACGCGCAATACTGATAGCACCGGTGCTATCGGACAGTAGAGGAGTGGAGGTAGTAGCAGACACACCAAAATCCTCTAGTAACCACCGTAACCAGATCACCTCAGCCGTCAACATAGCCATGGCCCGCAACTCAGCCTTTGTACTCGAGCGAGAAACTGCAGTATGCTTCTTTGTCTTCCGGGCAATAGGAGAGCCACCAAGAAAGACACAGTAAGCAGACAGCGAGCGTCGATCAGAGGGGTCACTAGCCCAGGTAGCATCAGAGTAGGCCTGGAGCTCAAGAGAGCTGGAGCGGGGAAAGAAGAGGTGCAGAGAGATCGTGCCACGAAGATATCGTAGAACACGGAGGAGGTGACTATAGTGGACAGAGGTGGGGGCTGAAACAAACTGACTCAGGATGTGGACAGGATAGGAGATGTCAGGGCGTGTAACAGCCAGATAGACAAGACTGCCAACAAGGTGACGATAGCAAGTGGGATTAGGGAGAGGGTCACCATCAGAGGCACGAAGCTGAACGTTGAGCTCCATAGGAGTCACAACTGTGCGCTCATCACCAAGAGCAGCTCGAGCAAGAAGATCCTGAATATATTTTTCTTGGGAGATGTAGAAGCCATCAGAGGTCGAGGAGATCTCAATCCCAAGAAAATAGCGAAGAGGACCAAGATCAGTCATGAGGAACTGGTCTCGAAGGCGAGCCTTAACAAAGGCAATGTACTCAGAGTCGTCACCAGTAATGATCATGTCATCAACGTAGAGAAGGAGAAGAGTCCGACCACGAGGAGACGTGTGGACAAACAGCGCGGGGTCATGGTCACTGGGCAAGAAACCAGCGGCAGTAACCACAGAGGCGAAGCGCTCAAACCAGGCACGAGGGGCCTGTTTAAGACCATAGAGGGAGCAGCGAAGCCTACAGACCATACCATCAGGAGCATAGTACCCCGGTGGTGGCTGCATATAAACCTCCTCACGCAACTCACCATTGAGAAAGGCGTTCTGGACATCAAGTTGAGAGATAGACCACTGACGAACAGAAGCAACAGCAAGGAGAGTGCGGACAGTGGTCATGTGGGCCACAGGAGCGAAAGTCTCATCATAATCGCGTCCCTGCTCCTGCTGGAAACCACGGGCCACAAGACGAGCTTTGTAGCGCTCAAGAGAACCATCTGAGCGAGTCTTAATCTTGTAGACCCACTTGCAGGTGATGGGACGAACACCGGAAGGAAGGGAAACCAGCTCCCATGTGCCAGAGCGCTCAAGGGCAGCAAGCTCTTCGGCCATCGCAAGCTGCCATTCAGGTTGAGTCATGGCAATCCGATAGGAAGTGGGCTCAGCAATAACAGAGAGAGCATACCGATCAGGAGAGTAGCGATCAGGCGGGGGGCGAGGCCGAGCCCGAAGGTTGTGAGCCGGGGGAGGCGTGGGGAGAGGTGCACCAGAGGTGGAAGGTGCGTCAGGGGAGACATCCTCAGGACAAGGACAAGGGCGACGAGTATAGTGGAAAGGGAACGGGGAGAGAGGGCGACGGACTAGAGATGATGGTGGAGAGGTGGAGAAGGATGATGGAGAAGATGGAGTAGGTGGTGAAGGAGAAGGAAGGAGAGGTGCCGGAGGAAGAGATGACATAGAAGGCACATAGCAGGGTGTATCAGGAAGGAGAAGGAAAGAGAGATCGTCCACAGAGAAACTCGAGGAAGAAGGACGTGGGTAGTAGGAACGAGACTCGTCAAAAGTCACATCACGCGAGATGCGCAAGCGACGACCCACAAGATCCCAACATCGATAGCCCTTGTGCTCATCACTATAACCAAGGAAAACACACTCAACCGACTGAGCAGTCAATTTAGTGCGTTCTCGGGGGGCAAGAAGAACATAGCACACGCAGCCAAACATACGAAGAGCGCGAGTAGTCAGGGGAGCGACCAGTGAGACACTCCAGAGGAATACCACCCTGCAAGGCAGTCGATGGCTGAATGTTGATGAGATAGGTGGATGCAGAGACATCCTCAGCCCAAAAAGGGGTGGAAGGGAAGCAGCAATCATCAGCGCCCGAGCCGTCTCAAGCAAATGACGATGCTTACGTTCGGCAACGCCATTCTGGGCATGAGCACCAGGACAAGAGAACTGAGCAAGAGTACCCTATTCCGCGAGAAAACCACGCAACAACTGAGAGTATACTCTCCAGCAGAGTCAGCACGAAAGGTACGAATTGGCGTGGAAAACTGGGTACGAACCATGGCAGCAAATCGTTTGTATATAGAGAGAACCTCGCTACGAGATTTCATGAAGTAGAGCCAAGTGTAGCGAGAGAAATCATCAATAAACAAAACATAATAGCGATGACCACCTTTCGAATCAAAGGGAGCAGGACCCCAGACATCAGAATGAAGTAAGTCAAAAGGACGTTGAGATACAGACTCACTAGTAGGATAAGGTAACTGAGTCTGTTTGCCAAGTCTGCAACCATTACAATGTAAGGAGACATCTCCAGATACAGACCCTAAGAGGCCCTGACGAACTAGCGAAGACAAGCGAGAGCCACAGATGGGACCAAGACGATGGTGCCACTGCTGGAATGACGCAGACGAAGAGGCAGCAAGAGCATGGGAGTCGGCAGAAGTGGTGGCAGCGGAAGGAACACAAAGCCAGTCAACCTCCCAAAGACCCTCTGACTCACGGCGCCGAGGGCCAGCACCAACCAAAGCCTTGGTGCGACGATCCTGAATGGAGCAAGAGTCGGTATCAAGAATGACACGACAACCAGAATCAGTGAGTTGGGCAGCAGAAAAAAGATTCATGGTAAGGCGAGGAACATGGGAAACACTAGGAACAGAAAAGGATGGAGTGGAAAGAAGACCACGACTAGCAATAGGAAGAGGTGTGCCATCGGCGGTAAGAACATCAACAGGTGAATCAAGAGGTCGGAGAGAAGACAGCACAGAAGAATCAGAAGACATATGAAAGGAAGCTCCAGAATCCAGAACCCATGAGGATGTACCTGACTTTGTAGAGGCCTGTGGTGGTGTAGAGGGGGGTGCAGTCATAACAGCAGCTGAGCCAGTCGACGAGGAGCCAGAGGAGGCAAGTAGGCGCTTGAGGCGTACAATGTCCTGGTCAGTGAGTGACTGAGTCGAGGAAGATGCAGGAGTGTCACTGGAAGAGGAGCGTCTCTGGTCTCGCTTCTTCTGGCGACAATCAGACTCTGGGTGACCTGACCGGGAGCAGTAACCACAAAAGGTGTCACGGTGCGACGTACTCTTCTCAGCATAAAGAGGACGGCTCACCCCCCCTGAAGGAGTGGGCAGGAGTGGTGGGGCAGTGAGGCGAGCAGATGACGCAGGAGCCCGGGTAGCCAACACTGAAGGAACCACAAGTAACCCAGCAGAGCGAAGACGGGTCTCCTCAGCACGAAGCTCAGCAAGCACCTCTGAGATAGGAACACGACCACGAGCAAGCAAGTGAGCCCAGCGGGGCTCAAACTCGGAGCGGAGACGAGATAAGAACTCATGAACCCTCTGAAACTCCAAGTCAGACCGCGTAGTCTGACAGCAACGGCAAGTGCCACAAACAACAGTCCTCAGTGAGTCAAGCTGACGCCAGATGGCAGAGCACTGTGAATAGAACTCATCAACAGACGAGTCACCCTGCTGGAGAGCATGCTCCTGACGCACCACAGAAAGGTATAGAGCATCGCCAGAGGGCTGATAACGCTGACAAAGATAGGACCACATCGCTGCAACAGTGCCGAGGCCCATGAACTCCGAAGCAAACTGAGGGAGAACACTCGCAGTGAGGACAACAGCAGCTCGAGCATCATCATTGCACCACTGAGTGTAAGCAGACAGATCATCCCGGTAGACAGAAAGAGCATCAGAGTATGCGGATACCTGCTGATCATAGGCATCAACTGCAGCATCATCAAGAGACTTGGCTGCATCCCGATCAGCCTGAGAAGCATCAGCAGCAAGCACCGGTGGCACCAGCGGAGCAGGAGCCACCGGAGCAACAGGGCAGGACGGACAGGGTACCTCGCCAGAGAGAACGCCCCACAGAAGAAGACCACGCATGTGAATACGCATGAACCCCACAAACTCAGCATAGTTGGTGCCATCGAAGATCACCGAGCACCGAGGAACGGCGACATAGCCCGAAGAGGACATGAGGAAGTCACTCTGATGTTGCTGCCCTTTTTTTTTGGTCAACTGCTACTGTAGGCCCGATCTGGATCAGCCAGCACCGCCCACGAAGCCAGAGACCGAGCGGGGGATCGAGCGAGCAGAGGAGGCCCGATCTGGAGCTGGGGATCGAGCGAGCAGAGGAGGTCCAAGGGACTGAGCAGGCAGCGAGGAAAAGGGAGGCCCGATCCAAGGGACCGAGCGGGAAGCGAGGAAAAAAAAGGGAGGCCCGATCTGCCACCCGATCTGGATCGGGAGAAGCGACAGGGGCGACCGATCCAAGCGGCTCGGGCGGATGAGCAGTCAGACGGAACCCCGGCGGCAGCAGGAGATCCAGCAGCTCGATCCAGCCGCGACCAGGGCCCTGGCGACCCGGCTACGAGCGGGCGAGCACCAGCAGCAGCTGGAACAGTCGGACTACGGGCACTGCGCGAGGGAACAAGGAGCGCACGGCCCGGACGGGATCGAGGCGCTCCCGAGGCAGATCCGAGCAGAGGAGGTGCTCCCGAGGCGGGATCGAGCAGGAGCGTGCCTTGGCGCGGGCCAAGAGGCGCCAGTCGGGGGAGACAAGGCCGGGGCGGTGGATCCGGACGGGATGAGAGCGACGGCGGCGGCCAGAATCAAGCAGAGGAGCACGGAGTTGCACCTGCGGGGGAGCGAGGGGAACCTAAGCATCTGATACCATGTTAGGAAAGAGCAACTAAACTTTACTGAGGGCCAATGGCCAGTACATATACAGATGTGGTGATGTGATAAAGTGCAGAAAAGCCCCTTATACAATGGGGATGTACACAATGAACTATACACATCTAACAGATGAGTCGAAAACATGCTTTTCTTGCTGCCTCCAGAGCAGCCCATACGATCATCCCAGACCGCACTCCTCAGGTTATTTGCTGTCTTTGTTACTATAATTGGATTGAAAAATCATTTAATAATTGTATTTAACCTGCAGTACCTGTGAATATTTAACTTGGGTCTATCCAGTGTTTGTGTTTTGCTGAGCACCTGTTCTTATTTCTATACCAGGGGTGCCTAATTAAACACCTGCCTTCTATCAATAAGCACCAGTGCTTAAGCAAAACCTGCATATTTTTCTAAGCACCTTGTACTGTAGATGGCCATGCATTGCAGCATGTCATCTGTTTTTCCTGTTATGTTTTGTTGATTTGAAATTGATTACCTTCTCACCCTTATCATTTCTGTATGGATAAATCTAGTCAGTGAATGATGCCTTCGTCGATAAATTACCCCGCTTGGTGCCCATCCTGGAAAAGGATAGTGTCAGGCTTTTCCTCAACTTATTCAAGCATGAGACACGGGGCTTGGCCTGGGGCTTCGTCATAACCCCAGATACCTTCAATGAGATGATTGTGCAAAATGCTCTGCGATGCGTGAAAGTTGCCTTGGAGGGCAAGGCTCCTGAGCTCAATGGGCACCGTGCCAATCCCAACTACGTGAACTCATCTGGGTACTTTCCCCTACACCTAGCTGCTGAAATGTTCTCCGCCAACATGATCAAGCTGCTCTTCCGCTATGGCGCATCGGCCAATTTGCGCACGACTGGCCCTGAAGTCACCGTGGGCCTACTCCCACTACATGTGGCTGTCGAGAACGCTTGCCGCCATAAGTTTCTTGAGGAAAACCTGTTACCTGACAAAGAGAATACCGACTACGTCTTCAGGCTCATTCAACTGCTTTGCTTACCTGAAATGGTTTGTCTCACTTTCCTGCTGATGCATAGTACCACTATTTATTCAACTATCTCTGGCAGCTCCAAATTCTGTGCCTGCCCATAATGGTTTGTCTCAGATCCATCCCAACACGAATTACTACTGCAACATAATAAAAAGTGACATAATAAATGGAAGTTCTAATATGTGACCACTGATATGATATATAGTTTCTCTGTCTTACTCTTTTGTATAATCCATGTTTCGCAATTATTTTTCTTTTTAATCAAGATATGGAAGTAGCGACTCCAAGGTGCTGTTAAAAAATTTGAATGTTCAATTTTCTCTTGCTTGGCGTTTAAAACACTGATGGATGTTATTTGGCGCTACTTTCTTGTGTATAATGCCAATCGCCAAAGATACTCAGTTTTTGATCCATCTTGGTGCCTTTTGCAGAAGATCTTCTTGGATACAGTCAGACTGATTGCAGAAAGAACAGATGATCTACTTGCTGAGCTCTCGAAATACATAAAGGATGGAAAGCTTGCCGAAACAGCAGTTTTGCTCCTGGCAGCTCAAAAGAAGATCCGCACGGGATCTTCTTTCAAGGAAAATGGCAATAGCAAGACAGATGGGTTTAGTATTATCTCTCATGTTTGTACAGAGGATGCTGTTGCCATAGATTCACAGATTACTCAAAACAGAGTTAGAAAGAAGCAGCAGCTGAAGGTCGACAAAAAGCTTAGGCGTATGGCATTGCTGCTTGTCATTGTAATTTGCGAAGCTGGCGAAGCGCTTGATGCATACATTCGGGCACATCCAGAGGTACCAAACCGTTTATATTTTCAGCTATAGTGCCTCTATTCTTGTCTTTCTACTAAATATGTACTAATATTAAGGTAAGCATGGGCTTATAGGAAATCAATGCATTAATCTGATCAATTTAAACTATGGAAATATACTAACATTGATTTAGAGAAAGAACACAGCATCCAGCGTGCCTAATAGACTCTATAGGTTGAGTTAGGATCTTTGAACTATTAAGTTAATGCACCAACCAGTATAAACAAAAATCCAAACTGATGGAGAAGGTTGGGCAATCTACATATGCTGCAACACCCCCTCTCATGCGTGCCTTGATAAGGTCTATACATGGACAGCAAGAGGGCACACAATTTTTTTACTTGGATTATGAAAGTTGATATTTGAACTCAAGACCTCTTGGCTCTGATAAGTTTCATACACCAACCAGTAGAACGAAAAGTCTGAAATGACAGAGAAGGTTGTGCAATCCACATATACTCAACGTAAACAACCTTGTCGCCCTAAAAGAAAACAACCTTGTCACATAAAATCCTTCATTTGGAACGTAATACCATCAGCTGAACCCCTGCAATAATTTTTGACAATATTAATTTTGAAAGGAAGGATAACCTTAGATTTCCATGAAGATCTAGCATTGAGCTTACCATGTCATATCCTTTATTTGTTTGCCAGCCCATTTTAAACTGTTTTCCATATGCCCTGTTTGGGGAAGTTTCACCCTCAGACTATGGCAACCAAATTACTAAGTTATTCAATTGGGCACTGCTTCTCTGGCCGTTGAATTAAGCTCAAATTACCTGTTATGGTCATGAATGGCAGCAGGAGATGGGCATATACACGAAGTCGCTGGATATATTATGTTGGAGATAGGAAGGTTAAGATTTGAGAATAGGAATAAATAAATCAAGTAGCAAGCATAACAAACATTGCATGCATGCTCTATAGCAAACACTTTCACAATTTGTAGTATTATTCCCTACGTTGCCATGCCTTCGGTCACTACATCTTCGTTGTACACAATGTGTCCTTGTCTCCAGACAACGTTCGCACCCTTCATATTAATTACTATCTAGCTAAATTTCGTACTTCATTGATTCTTAAAACAGATTTAATGTAGAAAGCATACTTGTAAGAAACTTCTAGTTGTATTCTCAGCAGCAGTTCATATACATTATGCTGTTTAAAGCTGCACTCATAATCACGACGAAGTCTGAAAATATTGCAGCACAATCCAATCTGAGAACAGAATAAAACATACCTGCAAGAAATCTGCTGTGCCCAAATGGAGATCACTTGTAGTTCACAGACAACACAAGTTTTTTATGAGGGCAGCTGTTCTGACGAGGATGGCGGCGCTGCAAGATTTAGCAGTAAATTTAAGGATATCACCGCCCGTTGCACCGATGCAATGGATTCGCGCAGGACAGATCCCCCCGTCTGTCAGGCGCAGTCTTCCTGGGAGTGGCGGAGGGCAATGCGGACGGCCAGAGCCTCCTTTTTTTTAGAACGAAGACGCAAGGAGCGTCCGGCTTTAAATTAATAAAGCCCTCCAACAGGCAGCATCCAACAGAACGAGGTAAACAGCAGATAGTTAACGGCCGAAGCCATGCAACCGGCCTTAGCCTGAATAAGAAGGCAACACGGTACAACTATCAGGCGGCCAGCACAAAACAAAGCAGATCAGATCCTCTTCAACTTAGTGACGAGCGGCAATCTGGATCAAACAGATCCGCTCCATGGCCTCCTTCATCCGCTCAGCGTCCCGCCGTTTCCCCAACGGCATCCAAGTCTGGAGGAACAAGTGGCATTTAAAAATAATGTCAGCAGGGTGAGAAGAAAATTTGTGCTCGATAGTGATTTTGTTTCTAGTAGTCCAAAGAGCCCATAATAACGCCCCTACGCATTGCCAAAGCCTCCTCCATCCCGCACGGGACGGCACCCCAATCGACGGACCCGGACTGGCTGGAGTCAGATCCGCTTCCCGCCATGCCGGAGATCGCCGGATGGGAGCTTGGGGGTGGAGTGGAGTGGCTAGGGTTTGCTCCAGGAAGCGGATGAGGATGAATATATATGAGGTCGGGTGGGCCAGCTCTGATGTGGCGGACGCGACCGTTCGCGCCCGGGCCACCCCATAGCTGCCCCAGATTTGGGCTGGATATGAGGGGTGTCGGTCAGCCCGGGCGTTTGAGGCTGGTTTGAGGCGCCCATTTGGGTCGCATTTTTTTGACCGGTCACTAACTGGGCCGTCCGCCCAAGCGTTTGAGGCGTCTGGCTGTAGATGCTCTAACGGTCACGTTCAGTGGCGTTTTCTTATACAAGTTTAATGTGTCATGCAGGTCCCCTATGCCATGCAGGTGGCTCACGATGAAGTTCTGAAACGTGTCTCATCGATTCTGAATAACCATGGTTTTTGTCCTACTGGAGAATGCATCAACATAGAAAATCTGTACGTCTTCTACACTTGTTTTTCATCTTTTTTATTATTATATTTTTGCATAAAACTACACCGCTGAGTTATGTTCATTAAGTTATTCAATTTTTTTCTTGTAGCTGCCCCTATGTTCAACAATCGTCCTGTTTGTCGGACAAAATGTTGCCCAACAAACATGGTGGATATGCTACAGCTGAGAAGGTAAAGATATTCTAAAACTGGAGTGTTTCTATTTGTACGCGGTAGGCTTGTTCGCTATCCAATTTCTGTCCGCAGGGTGTCACACTAAAACTTAATACTTGATGAATCTATGGGAAGTGTCCTGTCACTAGAGACGTATTCTTTAATGTTCTTGCTTTGGCTTTATGCAATGACTAGCAATCTTCTTTTGACATTTTTCTGGTGAGATTTATCATGGGTTGAATGTGCTAATTTGTTAGCTAAAATCATCTGAATTCCAAGGGCTAGTCCAAACTGTGATGTTTATCTGTATCATGGCAACCAAAAGATGTTACAGTGAAAGCAGGATAATAACGATACATAACTAGGAAAAGAAGAAAGATCTACATTGCATCACATGGTACTAAAGATGAGACACGTTAGATTGAAATAATGACACAGACCTTTTTACTCCCCTGATCCAGGTATCTTTTTACTGATGATGAGTCAAAAAGTAGGTAAAACTTGTCAACAAATCAAATCGTTTCACTCAGTAATTTTTACTTGCAAATAATTTTGAAATGGGGATTGAAATATTTTCTGAATGAAGGTTCCCAGTATGTCGAATCTTACTTCATAGTTTATATACCCTGTTATCTGTGGCCAAGCTTGTATTGCCTATAAAATCAGATGATTCATTTGCCACTTTATACTCCTTCCGTTCCTAAATATAAGTATTTTTAGAGATTCAACTAGGGACTACATACGGAGTAAAATGAGTGAATCTACACTTTAAAATATGTCTATATACATATGTATGTAGTTTGTAGTGAAATCCCTGAAAAGACTTACATTTAGGAACAGAGGGAGTAGATCCCAATTGTGATCCGCATGTGTCTAAAATGCTGATGGAACTTAAGTGTTTCGCATGAAGCTGCACACCAAAAAGAAAAGCTAGAATGAACAGAAGAAAAAACTAAGTGCAAGTATCTAAATTTGAACAGCATTGACACAGAAAAAAAAAGACTATAAACTACTCCCTTCGTCCCATAATATAAGAGCGTTTTTGACACTAGTGTCAAAAACGCTCTTATATTATGGGACGGAGGGAGTAGATTATAGCTCTTGGTTGCAGTCTTGGTCAATGACGCTGCTATGCTTTTGAATATAAAATTAATATCCATTGGAAATAACAGCAAGGGGATCTGCATCCACTTGTTAGTGCCAGTTTGCTTATTTTTCATCCCTACTTGCATGATCTTAGCAGTGATGCCCAATAATTTTATGCCGTTGGGTTTACTCGATGCATGTGAGAAAAATTGTTTTTCTTTTCCCTTGAATTCGAAAATATGACTGCATTTGTGAAGGAAAGAGCAATTCTAGAGGCAATGTCAATGTTGTATCTCCCTATCACTTCACATGTTCCTTGAATAGCTTAGTTCAGCTGCATGCCATGGTAGACAGGTGATATACTATGAAAAGAAAATCCAAAAAATATGTAAGATCTCAGTGGGTCACGCTGAAGTATTTGTGTTGGGATCTTTAGCATCAACTTTATTGACCGATGATGCAGGCTTCCAGAAAGAAACAGCCTAGAGGATGGGAGCTCGAACATGCAAGGAGAAGCTTCGTCCCACACTGGAAAGTAGTGTTATTTTCCCAGTTGGAAGCAAGGGCGTGCCCCAGTCCCATGATAGAATTGAAAACCATTAGAGAGATGGATGAAATTCTGAATAAGGCAGCCGAAGGATCCTCTTCAATTCCAAGTAGCAATCTTGGTTTGTTGGGAAGAATTCCGCGATTGACAAGTAATCATCAATCCAGAAGGCTGTTTGGTACTGCGGCATCAACAGTCTTGAAACTGTTGAAGCATGCATGAGTTGAGAGGTAGTATGTCAATGTCACATGGGCTGTATTTTGTACTTCAGGCTAACAAGCCTGCCTGATATAAAACTTGTGCCGTCGTCGCTGCTTCGGTTCTTTCGCCGTTTTCTTTCTCTTCTGCTGGATTTCTATCAGGGCAGGACGAGGCGAGTAACTAATTCTGGGTGTAATGTCATAATGTGATCTAAAACAGACAGATAAACTGAATGAACACGGCGAATCAAGCGTGGCTATGAGTTCGTACGGAGATAGCAGATAGAGGCTCACGAAAGATTGATGCAAAACTATTTTGCTCCTAAACCAGTTTTTGAAAGAGGTACTTTCGACGTCGGTTTAGGATGTTCAAGGATTTGTTTCTTCATATATGCAATTCTTTGAAGCATCATGACCGATCCTTCGAGCAGGGGAGGAATTGGACCAGATTCCTTGGACGTAGCACTGAGCAGATGGTCTACTGTATTGCGCATGATGGCCTATGGTGTTCGCAGATTTCATTGATGATCATCTGGCAAGCACTTCTATCTTTTTGGTCAAGCAATCTACAAAGACGGTGCACTATTAGAAAAAGGCCTATTAATAGCGCACCGGTTTTGCCTACTAATGGCGCACTACCGGTGCGCCATTACTATCACGCCATTAGTATTTTTTACTAATGACGCATCACTGGTGTGCCATTAGTATCTGGTATACTAATGGCGCACCACATAGAAGTGCGCCATTAGTAACATTTTGTTTTCAATTTTTTTATTTTTTTTAATTTTTTTTCAATTTTTTAAATCTTTTTTTTCGTTTTTTTCTTAATCTCAGGTCACTATGGCTTAATCTCGGGTCATTATGCTTAATCTCAGGTCAAATCGCACTCCGTGGTCAAACTTTCTGAAAGGTCACTGACGGTGTCCTGAACTAGGGGGTACTCACCACGTCGTCCCCCAATCGGTTAGATTGGGCCGAGGACCCCCAGGGCCGCATACTCATGGGCCAGTCCGGACAGGTGCCGCATACAAGGAAGATTCCACAAGACTTGGCGATCAAGACAAGGACTCCTCCCCCACCGGCGTATTCGGCTAGGATTCTTGTTATCCTGGGCCTGTGGTGTATTATATAAACCGAGGCCAGACTAGTCGATAGAGGATTATAAAACATCCATCATCATACATAATCATACCATAGGCTAGCTTATAGGGTTTAACCTCCTTGATCTCGTGGTAGATCCACTCTTGTACTACCCATATCATCAATATTAATCTAGCAGGAGTAGGGTTTTACCTCCACCGAGAGGGTCCGAACCTGGGTAAAATAAAGTGTCCATTGTCTCCTGTTATCATCCGACCTTGACGCATAGTTCGGGACCCCCTACCCGAGATCCGCCGGTTTTGACACCGACATTGGTGCTTTCATTGAGAGTTTCGCTGTGTGATCGACAAAAGGATCGATGGCTCGCTTGCAGATCAACTGCGACTTCGGCATCTTCGTCACCAGCTCGACTGGTCACCTTGGTTCGACCAAGAATTGCGCCCCGTGTTCGGATCATCATGTTTGGACGAGGGCCTTCATCAAACATCAACTCCGATCTTTATCAAGATCACGGAGGAGTCATCCATGAAGCTCGGGGGCTCAACGTCAACATTGCCCTCAAGCGACCGTGCTGTTTTTCTGGACAGCGAACTCGTATCTGCTGCCACCACCTCCTCGAGTATCGCTTTGACGATCGCTTTGGTGAAATTGTGCGGAATTGAGTCTACAACAACCCTGGAAAATTTCGTCGAGTTCCGATGGAGAAATCTCTGGCAATCCGCGATATACCGGAGCCCTGTCAAATCTGGATGGGAATCTGGACGAGTTTAGGGCGTGGTGTCCAGCTTCTAACTCGGACGTCATTTGGAAGATCCAACCGTTGATCGGCTGCGGAATTCCTATATCTACCACCCCTCCAAATTTCAGCTCGATCCGACCGTCCGAACTCCGGGAACCTTCCGATTAGTGCATCACTTTTCGGATCTGTTTTCTGCGCGAGAACGAATCCGACCCGAATTCATCTTTTTTATGAACGGGATTTAGGACATCCCTTTTGAAGGAAGTTTTGTATGGGATATTTTGTATTGTTCCCGAACACATCCCACTAAACTTTAAGATCTTTTGAACATGATCTTCGGTATCATGCTGGTGTCAAACCAGTCCGGCAATATTGCTCCACGGCTGCCGACCTGTGCTAGACACGTCGTCACTTTGTTGAGCCGAGCTCAACTTCTTCGGATCATCATCTCGGCAAGCCGAACAAAAGTCCGGCATCGCGAAGGACAAATCATCACCGCACGGTCGCTTCATCAAGCCGGCATCTACCACGTCACGACCTGCATCGGCAGGGCCGCACTGTTGCCCCTTCAAGCCGGTGTCCATCACGCCAGACTACTTCGACTCATCGACTGGCCTCGAGGCTTCGACATCTCGGCTGGACCGGAGGATTCATCATCTCTTCATCGACCTACTCCAGACACTTCGGCGTCATTAGCCGACCAGCTTCGTCACGATTGGCTGGACCGAGGGCTTTGCCTCGGCGAGCCAACCTTTGCCAGCATCATCTTCCTTTGGATTACTACAACAAATAAACCAGGTGCTATTAATCCTAATATTTTTTTGCATGTTTGGGTTCATTTTTTCCAAGGAATTATTACTCTGGTTTGTCCATCGTATGTTCATAGGTCTATCAAATGGTGGCCGCATTAACGTCCGTCGCATGCTGGTTCGGTCAGTCTCCGTACATAGTCCGGCGAACGCCGCATCCGGAGCGCGGACCGGCCTATGAATTCAGGCTTTGCCACGCCTTTACCGCATCACGCCGACGTCCTGCGTCGACATCGACTTCGGCGTCAGGCCATATTTCTTTTATTACTCACTTTGCGTAAATTATTCATTATGCAATGATTTTTTATTACTTATCATTATTACTATTATCTCCCGTTTGCACTATTTTTTGTGCACAGGAAAATGATCCGGGGACTTCGGCGTCACTCTGCCGGTCTGCATCGACCGTGCTATGTCACCACTTCGGTGTGTCGAGCTCTCCGCTCCGCCACCTCGGGACCAGCTTGGGGGATAGAACCTTGTCCCGCATCAAGCTCGGACAGCGAACACATTAACCAGGTAAGTCGCTTTCATGCTCAAAGCTTTAATTTCTAACTTGTGTTCGGTTCGACCAAGCGTTATACTTTTTTGGAAAAAAAAGTTGTTTGTAAAAAAAATTTCTTGTCCAAACTTTGTTCACACATACTTGACGCGCTACCCGCGCTCATTATACCTGGGGGCTTTTTTAACAGAAGCTTATTAATACGGGCTTTATGCCCAACACATGTGTCACACTTCCGTATGTACCTTTTATTCACCATTATATGCATCGATATGACTTAAGTTTTGGCCAAGCTGGGTTGCCTGGCTCCTGTGCTTACCCCTACGTTCCCGATTGTTCGGCTAGGTGGTAAAGGGAGCACCTCTGCGATTGTTATTGCCGGGTCAGCCGGATGTGTACCTCAGACTAGGTGAAGCCGAAAGCTAGCGTTCTTAAGGGAATACTCGGTCGGTGAACTAAAAGATGATTTCTTACCTATTTATTTACCTGCCCCCAGATGTTTTTCTGCTCTTTTCGCAGTCCGGACATGCACTTTAGGGCATGCCTCCCAGGGAAAGGAACCCCTAACGGAACTATTCTCCCTGGAAGATGTTTCTTACTAACCATGTAATATAACATAACTAGTTGGGCACTTGTCTGATAAAGCACTAATGATCCCTACGCCTGGTCTCCACGCATGCCCCGGTTTTTATAACCGCGAGGGTATTCGGACACACTCCGGACTATTGGGTCCAGAGATTGAAGCGAAAAGGTCCGCTACGACAAACGATCTACAATCCGGCTAGAAGGAATTCTACATGTCACCTTACATTATATAGTCAACTTTTACCCAAGTCACTTGGGGGCTCTTATGTTTATTTGAGTCGTTTCATACTAAGTGTTTTTCTTCTTAGTCGTTGCAAAGTTATTATTATTTATCACTCCTTTTTTCGACACGAGTGTGTGGTCACTAGCCGGGGAGCCTAATTTCTCTCTCAAAAGCCGCTAGAGTTTAGTTTGATAAACTGACCTGATGAGAAGTACTCCGCCCTCGGGATAGGAGGTTGAAGCCGTAGGCTGACCCGCTCGAAGTCTTGAGATAGAATGTATCATGTTAAAGCACGACAGAAGCACTTCTTTTTTCTAAGACCAATTTTCGGGTTGGCACCGAACACTTGATATTGTTTGGACGTCATGTTTTTACTGACGTTTCTTGGTTTTCCAAGCTTTTTGGCACTTTTAAACTATTTGTGGTTTTTCAGCACAAGTCTCGCAGTGCAATGCCGGACACCTTTATAGATTCGGCAAAAATATTCTCGGATACTGCTATATATGCATCGGTTTCGAATTATGTCTTCGGTCAATAGTTGGGTTGCCCGGCTCCTGCACTTGCTTCCTACGTTCCGCTTTGTTCGGCTATGCGTGCAAAGGGAGAACCACTGCGATCGTGCTTCCAGCTCACACGGTTAAGCACCTCAGTGGAGAAAGCCGAAAACTGACTGTCACAATAAGCGTAAACTGGTCAGTGATCCGATGACTGTGTTAAATAACAAGCCGTTCATAACATTGGCCGAAGTGTTTACGCCTTGACCTCGACTGTCGCCGAACACTACCGGGGGCTATTAACTAGCCTCCCAGACTAAATCCTCGATATTTTGCTCTTACATTGGACATGAGGTTTTATGATCATGCTTAGCATGACAACCCAAAGAAAGGAACCGATAGCGGGACTATTTTCTTTGGAAGACATTTCTTCTGTTAAACAGTAATATAACATATCTCTCCGCGTACCTTTGTTTATAAAACCGTATGGCCAGATTGCCTTGTTTGTCATAAATCTTTGCCCTCATAAAGGCTTTATAAAGTAAGACAAACACTCCTCGGCTACTGGCCGAGGAGGTGGAAGCCGATGGTCGGTCAACAAAGTTTTGTACAATGCGGATCCGAGCATTAATGACATAAAGTACTTGGATACATAGAGTCATTACACATAATTTGTGATTTTACTATGGATATTGATCCTTAATTCAGCCACCCGTGCCCGCATTAAGGCTCGAGGGCTACTGGGCTTCGGGCTTATTATTTAAACATATTAAAGGGGCATATTGATCCCCTGATCTGGTGTTGCCACCCGACCAGTGTCTCGGGGGCTACTGCATTGCTTGTCCAATGCAGAAAATTTTATGTGCAATATAGTTTCCGAGGAGATTTTGATCCTCAGGTTGGTCGGCCGCACCCAAACTGAGTCTCGAGGACTGAGCACGTCGCTTTTTGTGTCCCGAAGTATTCTGCCGAGCTAGGACTTGATCCTCAAACCGATTTTGCAAATCAACCTGAGTCTCAGCGGCTACGGGGATCAGCGGTCTTATGTCATCCTTCATGTGCACCTCGGGTTTTAGACCGATACCCACCTTGTGGGCTACTGGCTATATATTTCGGCAGAGAATAAATTGCACCGATAAAAAATATTGACAAAAATCGGCCCACATTCGGGGTGGTGCACCATCTCGAAAGCAGTCCGGCATAAAGCTCGGGCGCTAGTGGCTGGCTCCATAGAGGGCATTTCCGGCATTGAGCTCGGCTAAAACTCCTTCAAACTTCTTTGAACCAAGGTGATTTACGACACCTCGGATACAGTCCGGCGTTGGAGTCGGATACATAGTCCGGCGTTGGAGCTCGGATACTTGGTCCGGCGTTAGAGCTGGGAAGCAGTCCGGCATTGGTGCTCGGCTGCAAAAAATACCTCGAATGCAGTCCGGCGTTAGAGCTCGGACGCAAGAGGGAACTGCCTCCCGGGAACAACTTCAAACCCGAGGTGTGGCATAAAAATAACAAGACATTGATAAAGGCCGGAAACTTAAAAGGGCTCCTCGGATACCCGACGTGTAAACCCGTCGAATGCATTTCGGCGATCCTCAAGATCGAAGATAAAGAAGATTCGTTGAACCAGTTTTCAAGACCGACGACCGAAGATGAAGAACAGTTCGGAAGAATCGAGGAGCGTCCCTAACTTGAAGACCAGTTGAGGGGGCTACTGACAGTGTCCTGGACTAGGGGGTACTCACCACGTCGTCCCCCAATCGGTTAGATTGGGCCGAGGACCCCCAGGGCCGCATACTCATGGGCCAGTCCGGACAGATGCCGCATACAAGGAAGATTCCACAAGACTTGGCGATCAAGACAAGGACTCCTCCCCCACCGGCGTATTCGGCTAGGACTCTTGTTATCCTGGGTCTCTGGTGTATTATATAAACCGAGGCCAGACTAGTCGATAGAGGATTATAAAACAACCATCATCATACACAATCATACCATAGGCTAGCTTCTAGGGTTTAGCCTCCTTGATCTCGTGGTAGATCCACTCTTGTACTACCCATATCATCAATATTAATCTAGCAGGAGTAGGGTTTTACCTCCACCGAGAGGGCCCGAACCTGGGTAAAATAAAGTGTCCCTTGTCTCCTGTTACCATCCGACCTTGACGCACAGTTCGGGACCCCCTACCCGAGATCTGCCGGTTTTGACACCGACAGTCACCCATCCTCACACTACTCCAGCCCAAGCACGCTTAACTTCAGAGTGCTATCCAACCCCAGCAACAACTCACTTCACAGGCACTTATTGATATATCTAGCATATCAATCCTATTATACCTTGTTGATGTCTAGGACTTTGTTCATGTTCATGACTATGATGAAATTTTTAAAAATTATTTCAAACTTCCCGGTCATATTACGTATCATTTTTTGAAAAAAAATTCAAAAAAAAATTTCAAAACCAATTTTTTTTTAAATTTGTTGCCTCTAGATCTTGAAAACCCTGTAACTTTTTTCTTTTAGGTTTTTGGGGATTTTGAAAATGTTTAACGGGGTTCCCCCAGTTAAATTCGGATGTAACTTTTCGAGTAGATGATTTTTCATATATAAAACTTTTTAATCCGAGTTCGTATGCAAAAGTTATGCCCATTTTACAAATTTCCAGAGAGATTTTGCAAATAAAGTCGAAATTTATATTTGTAAATTTTCCCAACAACTAGACCACATATCACATGGGAAACTTATTTTCTTTTGTTTTTTGACATTTTTATCATTTTTTTATTTTTTTAAACTGAAAAGGCGGTCCACGGAGGGGGGGTGGTGCATTCGGTGGAAGCCGGGCAAACTAGTAATGGCGCACCGTGGGGTGGTGCGCTATTAGTAGTTAAACTAGTAATGGCGCACCACAACTACGGTGCGCCATTACTAGTTTTGAAAAAAAAATATTTTTTTTGAATTTTTTTTGGAAAAAACTTAGTAATGGCGCACCAGTGGACAGTGCGCGCACTGTCCACTGGTGCGCCATTACTAACAAATTTTTTATAATTTTTTTACTTCTTTTTTCAAAACTTCTAATGGTGCACGGTGGGTGTGGTGCGCCATTACTAGTTACGGTGCACCATTAGTAGTTTTGAAAAAATTAAAAAACATTTTTTTTACTAATGGCGCACCGTGGGATGTGGTGTGCCATTAGTATTTGCCCACTAATGGCGCATCAACACATGGTGCGCCATTAGTATTTAGTAATGACGCACCACATGTACAGTGCGCCATTAGTGTCCATCCCATCTATAGCCCTTTTCCTAGTAGTGGTGGTAGAAGTGTTTAGCCCAGAGTATTTGGATCACCCAATACTCCGAACACTCAGAAACTTTTGGAGATGAACAAAGCCCGTGGGTTTCCAGATATTCTTGGCTCCATGATTTGCATGCACTGAAAGTGAAAGAACTGTCTTGTATCATGGCATGTATAGTTCAAAGGACGCAACGAAGATGCCACCATCATTATTGAGGCCGTGGCCGATCAGAAGACATGGATTTGGTGTTTATATTTTGGCATGCCTGGATCTTACAATGACATCAACGTGCTTAACCAATCAGCTCTCTTTGCAAAGTTAGACAATGGAGAAGCACCGCGGTTACCTTCCAAGCAAATGGCCGCACATGCAAGTACTATCTTGCGGATGGGATCTATCCGAGGTAGGCTACTTTCGTGAAGCCAATATCTAGCGCCTGAGGTAATAAAGAACTTTATTTTTATAATGCTCAAGTGGCGGCATGGAAAGATGTGGAGAGGGCTCTTGGGATTTTGCAATACCAATTTGTTGTTGTGCAAGGACCGTCCAGGTTTTAGGATCAAGAGAGAACCTTTGGTACATCATGACAGCTTGTGTGATCGTGCACAACATGATCATTGAGAATGAGGATGGATAAAATTTGAATTACATCTTCCATGACCTCATGGGAGTACGGGTATGGCCGAGTAGAAGGCAAGACCGAATCGAACGCTTTATGCAGGTGTACCATGACATCAGAGTGTCCAATACATCTTCAAAAAGATATCATTTAGGAGCGGTGGGCATGGCATAGGAAACAAAATCCCTAGTTTCATCTCTATGTTTGTTGTAATTTTCATGAACTTTGTTGCATTATGTGCTGAACTTTGTTGTAGTTATGTTGCATTTGATGTTCTGGATTGATGAAATTATTGTTATGTTTGTTTTATGATTTATTTGAGATGATTTTGATGTTATTTGGTTTAAATATGTATGAAATTATGGAGTGGTTGTTGTGCGGCTTCCCTATTTTAGATCATCTATTGGAGCTATTTTTACATTATTTGTTGGAATCAGTGGTTTTTGGTGATGTTAAAAAACACTTTTTAGTGATGTAAATTTTAGTTGAAGCACTATTCGATGATGCATTTTACTTCATATATTGAAGATGATCTTAGTACGAATAATATATATGTATTCTTAGGAGATAAAGAACACCTGCAAAACCTAAAAAACACTCTAAACTAAAAGCAAAGAGAGCCATAGAGAACACTTAACCGTTCTCGGGTAAAAAAAGAGAGTTTTCCCAAAGCCTAGACCGCTTAACCATATAGCAAGAGAAAGACCACTAATCTCACTACCAGGGAAAAGCCTATACACAGAATCTTACCAGCAGCGCACTTTAAAATCAGGCGCTGCTGCTAAGTAGCAGTAGCGCGGGCCATAGAAACTCGCTGCTGAAACAAGTTTATCAGTAGCACGTGCACTCCAAGAAGCGCTACTGCTAAAATTCCCACGACGCAGCCGCGAGGCCAGTTATAGCAGCAGCGCGTTAAAATAAACAGCGCTACTGCTACGTAACGTAGCAGTAGCGCGTTTACCTATAGCGTGCTACTGCTATGCCATTCCATCCCCCCTCACTAGCCTCATCCACAGATCACACTCACGGTCTCCTCCTCACCCCCCGCGCCGCCGGTCCTCCCCCGTCGCCCTTCCCCCGATCTGCGCCGCTGTCGCCTCATCCTCCTCGTTGGACTCGGTACCGGCCTCCTCCTCCGTCCTCCCTCCACTCGCCGCTTGCCGCCCCCTCCTCGCTCCGCCTTCCTCCTCGATCCGTCCTCCCTCCACTCGCCGCCGGCCGGCCCCTCCTTGCTCCACCTTCCTCCTCCGTCCTACTATCTTCTCCCTCCTCGAGTCGCCCCTCCTTGTCCCTCCTCCCTGATACATTTTGATTTAGTAGGCTTTCATATGTAACATTTTGATTTAGTTGATATGATTCAGTTGATTTAGTAGGCTAGTTGATTTAGTTGATTTAGAAAATTTTGATTTAGTTTATTTAGTAGGCTAGTTGATTTAGTAGGCTAGTTGATTTAGAACATTTTGATTTAGTAGATTTAGTATGCTAGTGGATTTAGTATGCTAGTTGATTTAGTTGATTTAGTATGCTCGATTTAGTTTTTTGTAATAAGTTATTTTTTGGCAAAATGTAGTATCTGGAAATTGCAGTTTATCGAAGCTGGAATGGGGAAATGGTGAAAGATATAACAGTAGCGCGGGACCAGGAAATCGCTACAGCTAAATAATAGCAGCGCGTTCCTGAAAAGCGCTGCTGCTATAGTCAATAGTGGTAGCGCGGGTACAGGCAGCGCTACTACTAAGAGTTAGCTGTAGCGCCTTATTGGTAGCGCGGGCACCCGCGCTGCTGATAGGCCTAAAACCCGCGCTGCTGCTAGCCTTTTCCCTAGTAGTGTCTATACTATTACACTAATATAAATATATTATAAAGGGTGGGCTGTTTTTCCACCTTTTCTCATCCATTAGGAGGTTTTGAACTCAAGACCTAATCTAGTTCGAGATTGTCACTAGCGACTGGAGTTGATCAGCTTGGGTGTTTAAGAGAAAGACCACTAGCGACCCAACCATGGAGAAGATAGACCACATCTTCATAACTAACTCCTGGGAAGATATATTCCCGAGGAACTTGCTAACTGCCATGAGTATGACAACCTCTGACCACTGCCCATTGCTCGTTGACCTCGATGCTAAATTTCAGATTGGGCGACGTTTCAAGTTTGAAAGTTTCTAGCCCAAAGCCGATGGTTTCATGGACACGGTGCATGAGGCCTGGCAATCGGTTCCATCTGAAGGAAATCCTTTTGTGGTCTTGGATAATAAACTTCATGCCACCGCAAAAGCCCAAACGGCTGAGGTGCAAGCCCTTTTCTCGCCACTACTTTGTATACCCAAAGTCAGCAACCTTTTTGGCACGATGGCTAGCAAGTTCATTGCTTCAATGACATGAATTCAATCAAGTGGACAAATCCTATCCTAGAAAATATGGGCAATCAGCTGGAAACTCAATAGTCTTACGCGAAAAGCACTCAACCGGCCTTCCTCTTCTGAACTATATGAATGACAGAAATCAGTCCTCACTTGTATTAACTTCATGAGTGAAGAGATAGACTAGGTGGTGAAAAGCCAAAGCTGGAGTGATAGGTGGATTGGAAATGTTCGCTTGCAGCTATCAATCGCAATGGAGGTTATTGGGAGACTAGATGTGGCCGCGGAGTCGAGATCTCTCTCAGATGAGGAACATGCCCTGCGCAAGCTGCTGAAGAAAAAGTTATTGGGGTTGTGCTCGCTCGAAAGGACTATCCTGAGGCAAAGATCACGCCTGCTGTACCTCACTGAAGGTGACACCAATACGACATTCTTTCAAAGGCAGGCCCGACATAAGCAACGTAAGAATGTGATCACGGCTATGCAACATAATGTCACGATGTACACTGGGCAGGAAGATGTTGCAGATATGGTGGATGACTACTACACGGACCTACTCGGGAGAGCTCCACTTAGGGAGGCAAGATAAACTTGGATTTGCTTGACCTTCCCTCCCCGGATCTCGCGAGCCTTGAAGAGCCTTTCATAGCGGAGGAAGTGGAAAATACCATCAAGATAATGCTCCTAGATAAAGCTCCCGGTCCGGATGGTTTTACTGGCAGATTTTTTGCCAACTGTTGGCACATCATCAAGGACGATTTCATGCGGGCGTTGCATTATTTTCACCTGGGAGACACGAGGGGCATGGCTGACATCAATAAGGCACTCGTTTCTCTCCTTCCGAAGGTGGCCGGAGCCGTGGATATAAAAGAATTTCGGCCGATCAGCTTGGTTAATGGCCCGATCAATTTTTTTGACAAGATCCTTGCCACAAGACTTGCTGTGGAGCTTTCGAAGCTCATGGGATGCCACCAAAGCGCCTTTGTCAAAGGGTGTTCTCTCCATGATAACTTCATGCTCGTGCAGTGCACGGCACGGCGCCTGCATGCTTTGAGGAATCCAACGGCCCTGCTCAAACTCGACATCACCAAAGCATTTGACTCCATACAATGGCCGTTCTTGATTGAGGTCTTGCGTCGACTGGGCTTTGGACATAGGTGGCATACTTGGATTTGTGGACTCCTAGCCACCTCCTCCACGTGGATCATGATTAATGGCTGACCCGGCAAGCCAATCTTGGCATGTCAAGGTTTCAGACAGGGTGACCCGCTGTCGCCGATGCTATTCATCCTCTGCATGGAACCCCTCTATGCACTCTTCCAGTATGCTTCTGAGCATGGCCTTCTAGCACCTTTGGCTCATTCTGGCATGCAGCAGTGTGTCTCCATGTTTGCGGATGACGCCGTGGTCTTCATCAAGCCAACTGAACTTGAGGCAGCCACTTGCAGGACGATCTTGCATCTGTTTGGCCAAGCTTCTGGTTTGTCTGTCAATATGGCCAAGAGTACGGTGCTCCGCATTAGATGTTCTCAAGACGAGATCGAGCTTCTGTCCACTATGTTGGGATGCCTTACTGCTCCTTTTCCGTGCAAATATTTGGGTTTGTCGTTGACACTTCGCAAGCAAAATGCGGTACAGCTCCAGCCGCTGGTGGATCGAGTGGGCGACAGTTTGCCTCTCTGGAAGGCAGCGACTATGCCAAAAAGTGGACGGCTACTCCTAATCCATTCGATGCTCTGTGCGATCCCAGTCCATTCCATGTTAGCGCTTGATCTCCTTGCGAAGACTCTTGTGGCCCTTAACAAGATTTGCAGAGCTTTTCTATGGTGCGGTAAAAAAGATGCGAGAGGGGGCAACTGCGCCATTGCTTGGGACGCTGTGTGCATGCCCAAATGGCCGGGTGATTTGGGGATCCCGAATCTGCAATGGCTTAACAAGGCCCTACAAGCCAGATGGGCTTGGCTGCAGCGAGCGGACCGATCCCGACCCTGGGCTGAGTTTAACATCCCTGTACTGGCGGAAGCTCTGGACTTAGTGCACGCGGTGGCACACACTACAATTGGCAATGGAAAATCTACCCTTTTCTGGGATACAAGATGGATCAGCTGGTGGAGAAATAAGGAGATTGCACGCACAATACATGGCTTGATTCCGGACCGGATAAGAAGATCAAAGTTAGTCGTCGATGCCCTACTCAATGACAGTTGGGTTGGCGACATTGGCCCCAACCTTTCGCCCCAAGCACTGCACGAGTTCTTGCGGTTATGGCCCTTAATCTCGGGAAGGCAGCTTACGAATGACGTTGAGGACGTGGTGACATGGTCTTGGGAGAAGGACGGACAGTTTTCGGCTAGATCTGCCTATGCCGCAGGATTCATGGGGCGTGTGGTCTCCCCATCAGCGGCGTTCACCTGGAAGTCGAAGGCGCCCTTGCAATGTTGTTTTTTCGCTTGGCTTGCCCTCGAGAATAGATGATGGACATCGGTCCGGTTGGCCCGCCGTGGACTACCTCACCAGGACTCTTGCCCACTTTGCAACAAACATGACGAAACCATTCAGCACCTCCTAGTTGGTTGTGTCTTTGCTAAGTAGGTTTGGCATTGGATGGGGAACATCACGGGCAAGCCTGACTTTGAGCCCCAGGATGGAGAAGGCCTTGGAGATTGGTGTCTTGGTCAGGATCGTTGCTCTGCCCATCGGAAGTCCACTCGCGCTAAATGCCTACTTGGGATGTGGAGTATTTGGAAGCATCAAAATGACATCGTATTTAATGGGGCTATCCCGTCACTCACCGTGGTCTTACTTAGGATAGAGAGGAGGGTGCTCTGTGGGTTAGGGCTGGCCTCATGAAAGGCAACACAGTAGGTTTTGAAGTAGAAGACGGTGGGCCGGATCGTGAGTAGTGACTAGGTAGCCTGGTGGTGTGGGTAAAGGCCGGCATGTAATTATATGTTGTAATCGTGGATTTGGGAGTCTTCCCTCTTTCTTCTTTAATGAATGATACGCACACTCGTGGGTATTCGAGAAAAAAAAGCTTGGGTGTTTAGACAGACAGCCTGATGTATAAGAACTAGAAACATCCACAATTCTAAAAACATTTTTTGAAATTTTAAACAAGGTTTCTTTGAGAAATGTGAATACCTTTTGAAATGGGCACAATTTTTCAAACACGAGAACATTCTTTTTACATTCTGAACATATTTTTTTTGAAAAACACGAACATTAAAAAACATAGATTTTAAATTCATGGACGAAATTTGATACTGGCAACATTTTTTAACAAGTGCGAACTTTTTTTTTAAATTCCCAAAATATTCTGAATACGCAAACAGTTTCTGAGTTTGTGAGAATTTTTTTGAAAATAGGAACATTTCTTAACATCCTGGGTACTTTATGAAAAACAAGAACATTTTATAAATTCTCGGTCAAATTTAAAAATGGGAACATTTTCTGAATTTATCTATGCCTAATATTTGAACAGGCGTGTATACAGATACATCAAGGCCATATATCTTTACATCAAGAGAAAAAGTACAAAAACAATGGACGCGTTACGCACGAGCTAGAAATATGTTCTGTTCGTCTTAAGAGCATCTACAGCCGAGCACCCCTAAACCCCTCTCAAACGCTCGGGCGGACGGCCTGGTCAGTGATCGGTCAAAAAAAAACGACCCAAATGGGCACCTCAAACAGGTCTCAAACGCACACTAGCACTCCTCATATCCAGCCCAAATATGGGGCAGTTATGGAGAGGCCCGGGCGCGACCGAGCACATCCACCACATTGGAATGATGATGGGGAAAAACACCCGGAAACCTGACAGTCTGACGGCCGTCTCTTCCAGTGCGGTGTGAACGACGCGTGGCGCCGCTCCGGCTCGCCGCCTGAGGGCCAAAGTTCGGCTATTTAAGCCGGACGGCGTCCACAGCCCTAGCCACATCCACTTCCACCCTCTTGACGCCACCAGCCTGAGCTCATCCATCTTTCTCCCTCTCCGCCGCACTCTTCAAAAGTCGGCCACTCGCCGTCTGCCACCACAATCAAGTAGCGATGCCACCACCATGACAGGAGAGCTATCTAACTCCATAGCGCCGGCTGCACCTCCTTGAGCAAAACAGGAGAGCTATCTAACTCCATAGCGCCGGCTGCACCTCCTTGAGCAAATCCGGACAAGGCGCGAAGCCCGGATCACCGCGGGGCTACCATCGGACGCGGTGGATCCGGAAGAGGAGTTCGAGGAGGAGGAGGTGGTGATGATGGAGGTCAACACGGACACGGAGCAGGAGGACGCAGGGGACGCGGACCTGTGGGCGGAGCAGCAGGCAATCCTCGATTCCCTCCAGTCGGAGGCAGAGGCCAACTGCCGTATCATCCAGGCGGTGCAGGAAACGGACGTCGACGAGATGCTTGTCTACATGGATGAGGAAGAGGAGCCGGTGCCCGACACAAAGATAATGGACATCTTTGACAAGGACGATGCGTAGTTTAGATTAGTGCGGGTGGCGGTGTTGGACCAGGAGAGCATCGCATTGATAATGGTGCCCTGTCCGTGTCATTACCTTGGGGTTGATTACATTTGAGCGCACTATAATAGGTAAACACCAATGAGGGTGAGAAAGAGTATAAGCTCATACATCGATTAGATGCCATTGTTCAAATAAAGAATGTAGATCAGTAGAGCGTCTTGAGCCATGCATATTATACTAGAAACATATACTCCCTCTGTCACATAATATAGGAGTATGAAGGGAGTATTTTTTTTTCATGCACGGTCATATGTGCTAGTAATCATTTTTTTTTAAAAGGAGGATGATCCCGGCCTCTGCATCTGGAAGATGCATACAGCCACTTTATTGATTATTCTCAAGGACCTTACAAAGTATTACAACAATGTGTCTGAATCCATCATCTTGGCAGCATATGCCACTACTCCTATTCAAAATGATGAAGGGGTGCTAGTTGGGCCACTACCCAAACCACTCACCTAAGCCTAACATCAAAAGCCGGAAGCCAAAACTCATTCGGAAGCCCCAGCCGAGCCACATACCGGGTCTGGGACACAATCCGGTCAGACGCACTCGTGTGTCGTCGCCGCCATCTTCCACAGGTCCGTCTTCAGATCATATTGAGGCTTCTACCTTGTCTGGCCACTCTGCCATCGACGTCACCATGACGCCGGACATCAACCTCCTCCTGCGCGAGTCCATCTCCGTGCATCGGACGCCGAGCCTCCACAGCGCCATGCCGCCGATATCCGCCGCCATCAATGTGTGAGATGAAGCACCGCTCCACCATCCCCCTAGCCAGCACTTACTCCAAAACGATGCCCCCAGGAGGGAAAGAGATAAAATGCCATCATCGTCTGATACGGAAGACCCAGATCTAGGGTTTCCCCCGGAGCATCCCGAACCTGATGACGCAGACTGCAATGACGATGCCTCGACAAGGGAACGACATCTAAGACGCCGCCATCGTCCGCCATCACCGTAGTCGGCGCGATTTTCATCGGCAGTTGCTCCACCAGACGTGCGCCGCCGACGTCGCTGGTCCCTTCAACCGGAGCAAACTCCAAAACAATGCCTTAAAAAGGGACTACGACGCAAAAGCGCCGCCATCGTTCGATCCCAAAGAGATCTAGGGTTTTCCCCGGAGTTGCCCGCGCTGTCAAGGACCAGACAAGGGTAGAATCCCGCGGATCTGCCCAGCTGCCGATGAGTCGCACCCACCACCGTGCCGACGGCAGACCAGCGATCAAGGCCCACGCATGGGCATAGATCCGGCCGCGCCACGGCGAACCGATCCGGTCACGCCGCCGCCGTCCTTGGCGGCCGCGACGCACCAGATCGCGAGACCTCCTGCCGCGGGGAAGCGAGGTCACCGATGCGCCGCCATCCATAGGCTACCGCGCGGCCGATCTGCCGCCGCCTCGAACCGCCGACGTGCGCCGCGCTGTGGTGCCCCGTCGCCGCCGCACCACACCTCGGAGCAGCCACGTCCGCCCGCGAAGAACTACTGCACGAGGAGGCAAAGGGGGCCCCGCCGGCGCCGGGCTTCGCCTGGTCGCGCCCTGTGGCGGTGGCGAGGGAAGGGACGGGAGACGGGAAGCCTGCCGGCAGGGGTTTGGGGGCGCCTCCTGGTCGCCTCGCGGGGGCCGCGACGCACCAGATCGCGAGACCTCCTGCCACGGGGAAGCGAGGTCGCCGATGCGCCGCCATCCATAGGCTACCGCGCGGCCAATCTGCCGCCGCCTCGAACGGCCGGCGTGCGCCACGCTGTGGTGCCCCGTCGCCGCCGCACCACACCTCGGAGCAGCCACGTCCGCCCGCGAAGAACTACTGCACGAGGAGGCAAAGGGGGCCCCGCCAGCGCCGGGCTTCGCCTGGTCGCGCCCTGTGGCGGCGGCGAGGGAAGGGACGGGAGACGGGAAGCCTGCCGACAGGGATTTGGGGTCGCCTCGCGGGGGCGACTCGGGAGGGCAGTTTTCTCTCGTGCGGGATCTGTTTTAAAATGGGGAGAATTTCACTTCCCCGGCCTCTGCACCAACTAGGAATGCATACAACCATTTTAGTATGAGTACCAAGATAAACATGGTCCTCAGAATTTTTTAAATGAGTATCAATATATTATTTGATGAGTAGTTCCACACCACACCAAACTTGATCCCCAATAAATAAGGGAAAACCCCTGTGCATCACCTGTCAATTTTAGGAATTGAACTCGGGTCGTTAGGCTGCACAACCGCATGCCCAACCACCAAGCCAAGGCTTTCTTTGCAAATGAAAGAGTTTCCCAAAAACTCAGGATATGCATAAAAGCTCTACAAAAGGACGATAGTGATCAATACGCAGGTAGTATCAACAATTTAGCACGTAGACCCCCTCACGGGTGCTAGATCGCTAGCAAGGGCAGCATAACACGCTTGTGACTGAAAACCGCGGAGCTCACGTGACCTCAACGGTTCTTCTTGAAGGCGTCCCGGAGGACGGACTGCGAGCAGAGCACCGTCTCCCCGCCACGCTTGATCGCGTGGAGATGGCACAGCGCGCGGCCGGCGACCTTCCACGCAAAGCCGCACAATGTAGCCTTGTTCTGGCTCTGCGCGTACTCGTAGACGATCTGGTAGATGGCGCAGGCCTCGCCGAACACCTCGTTGTAGTTCCTCAGGCTATCGTCGAACTCCTCCGCGTCGTACAGCATCTGTAAGGGTAACCGGGTCCGAGTTTTTCACGGGAGCCAATCTCTGCATATTGACTACGCAGGATGCTCACCCGCCTGTACTTCTGGTAAAGCTTCGTAAACCCCGCGTCTCTCTCTTCTTTGCTGTACTTCTTATCATAGAGGGCTGTGCTTTCTCTTAGATATTCGCCGTAAAGCCTTTTCCACTGCTCCTTGCGCTCTTTGGTTACCCCCACGGCCACCTCGGTAAAGCACGCCAGGGGTCCCTCGCGTCGTCCCCGCCTTGGGCGACTCGGGGGCCTCCAACCCTAGGCGCCGCCGCCGCCCTATCCTTCTCCCCTCCTCGCGCCGCCGCCGGGTGACGCCGCCGGGTGAAACCCGCGTGGCGGACGGCGGCGGCGGGGGGACTCCCTCTCCCGCCTCCCCTTCTTCCGCGGGCGGCGGATCTAGGCGGCAGGCGGCGGTGTCCTGCGGCGGCAGGCCTCGGCGAGCGGTGGCGGGGCACGGGGCACGCGGTGGCGAGCCTTGGCAGGCGGTGGCGGCTGTGCGCGGGGTTGACTCCGGGGCGGCGGCGCGGGCTTGGATCCATCACGGATCTGACCTGTAGGCGCGGCCTCGGCCTCCCCTGCTCGGCCGGCGGGTCTCGGTGGGGGGGGGGGCTTCCCCGTCTTGAGATCTGCCAAGCGGGATCATCCAGATCCCGGCAAGGACGGGGCGACCCGTGCACGAGAGATGGAGGTCTTCGATCAGATCTGGGTGAAAACCTGCTATTGGCTATTGCCAAGGCCGGCGATGGCGACGCTGTCTGAGCCGTTCCTTTCCTGAAGGCATCGTCGTGAAGATGTTCAAGGCCACTCTCTGCTATCTCCGGTGGAAACCCTAGATCAGTAGATCGGATGACGGCGGCTCTCTGGTGTCGTTTTCCCCCATGGGGGCGTCATTCTTGGAGGTGCACACAGACTCGAGGGACTAGAGGACGGCGACTCTGGTGGAGCGGTGCTTCATCTTTCCCACTGAAGGTGGCGGATCTCGGCGGCGTGGTGCTGTTGAGACTCGGCGTCTGATGCGCGGAGATGGACTCGCGCAGGAGGAGGGTGCTGTCTGGCGTCATGGTGACGTCGATGGCTGAGTGGCCAGACAAGGTAGAAGCCTCAATATGACCTGAAAACGGACTTGTGGAAGATGGCGACGACGACACACGAGTGTGTCTGACCGGATTGTGTCCCAGACCCAGTATGTGGCTCGGCTGGGGCTTCCGAATATGTTTCGGCTTCCGGCTTTTGATGTTAGGCTTAGGAGAGTGGTTTGGTTAGTGGTCCAGCTAGCACCCCTTCATCATTTTGAATAGGAGTAGCGGCATGTGTTGCCAAGATGGTGGATTCAGGCACATTGTTGTAATACATTGTAAGGTCCTCGAGAATAATCAATAAAGTGGCCGTATGCATCTCCCAAATGCAGAGGCCGGGGTCATCCTCCTTTTCTAAAAAAAAAAGCACGCCAGGGGTGATATATCTGAAAAACATAATGGATATGAGAAACATATCAAGGATAGGCACGCTCGTGATTGTGTGCATCACGATTATGCAGAGACCGTGGCAGCGTGAACCCCTATTCAGCAAAAAAAGAAAGATAAGCAGAGTCTGAAAAGGTGGATTCGTGTATGCCACACCCAATCAATGTCATGATAGCAGTCTACAGAAAACAACTTAACCTATTGTAATAGAGTGTATACAGAAGTAATTAGAAATACGTGTACACCTATGTGCTATGTCTCAATGTCCTTGGGTACTAACTTCTATGATCTAGTATCCTAGCACGTGCTAAGCTATACTTCTCTACTGTAATCTCTGGATACATAACGTGTGATCAGTAAGGAACTAAGGATCCATTTCAAAGAAGGTAGAGCCACAGAGGGTTATGCACAAAAGGAACTGGCATGAGCAAACTGGACATGGCAACTTACTGATTGGAGGAATATCTTTAGACTGCTCTGACAATGCTTTTGCTTCGTCATAGATCTGTCCGAGCACGGACGTTGAATGGTAGGACCGATCAATTCCCTTTCCCATATAATGGGGATATTCTTTGACCCTCAGTGCGTCGGGGATATCGACCTATTTGAAAGATAGGCGGAGAAGGGAAGATTAAACACCAGTTAAAGTAGAATAAGGGGTCTTTTTTAACAAATGATATCAAAATTATCATACTACCAAAATTGAAATCTACATCATGTCATCCTTTTCGGCATTAGAGACTTGCAATGTTTCACATGCCAACTAAATCGAATAATTGACAAACCAGTAATAGTCAACCCTGCAACGACATTATTTAGCATCATTTTGGATATATTCTTTAGGTAATCATCATGGACATGTTATCACTAGCTAAGGAACTCTTCCGGACAGACAAATGGCTCAGTGGGCAGTCCATGGCAATCCATGGCACTGGCGGTGCTGGCACTAGTTGGGACATGCAGAAGTATACAACCAGAGAATTTTTATGTTCATACTTTATAACTGCCTTTTGACGGTTTTGATCTCCTATGAATCACTTTTATTTCCTTCCATGTTAATATATTTCTTCAGTAGGGCTTGTTGGATGAACATCAAGTAGGGCTTGTTGGATGAACATCAACTGTCTATTACTGAGGGCCAATGGCTAGTACATATACAGAGCAGATGTGGTAAAGTGCAGAAAGGCCCCTTATACAATGGGGATGTACACAATGAACTATACACATCTAACACCCCCCCCTCTCAAACTCATGGTGGATCAACAACACTGAGTTTGGAGAGGAAAAACCCATGCTGTGCTCGAGTATGTGCCTTCTTGAAGAAGTCAGCCAACTGTAACTCCGAGGGCACATAGTGAAGAGCAAGAGTCTGATCCTGCACAGCAGCACGCACAAAGTGGGCATCCACACCGATGTGCTTGGCGAGCTCATGCTTCACCAGGTCACGTGCAATACTGATAGCACCGGTGCTGTCAGACAGGAGAGGAGTGGAGGTAGTAGCAAACACACCAAAATCCTCAAGTAACCACCGCAACCAAATCACCTCAGCTGTCAACATAGACATGGCTCGCAACTCAGCCTCTGTACTCGAGCGAGAAACTGCAGTCTGCTTCTTTGTCTTCCAGGCAATAAGAAAGCCACCAAGAAAGACACAGTAAGCAGACAGCGAGCGTCAATCAGAGGGATCACTAGCCCAGGTAGCATCAGAGTAGGCCTGGAGCTCAAGAGAGCTTGAGCGGGGAAGGAAAAGGCGCTGAGAGATCGTGCCACGAAGATATCGTAGAACACGGAGGAGGTGACTATAGTGGACAGAGGTGGGGGCTAAAACAAACTGACTCAGGATGTGGACAGGATAGGAGATGTCAGGGCGTGTAACAGCCAGATAGACAAGGCTGCCAACGAGGTGACGATAGCGAGTAAGATTAGGAAGAGGGTCACCATCAGAGGCACGAAGCTGAACGTTGAGCTCCATAGGAGTCACAGCGGTGCGCTCATCACCAAGAGTAGCGCGAGTAAGAAGATCCTGAATATATTTTTCTTGGGAGATGTAGAAGCCATCAGAGGTCGAGGAGATCTCAATCCCAAGAAAATAGCGAAGAGGACCAAGATCAGTCATGAGGAACTGGTCTTGAAGGCGAGCCTTAACAAAGGCAATGTACTCAGAGTCGTCACCAGTAATGATCATGTCATCAACATAGAGAAGGAGAAGAGTCCGACCACGAGGAGACGTGTGAACAAACAACGCGGGATCATGATGAATGGGCAAGAAACCAGCGGCAGTCACCACAGAGGCGAAGCGCTCAAACCAGGCGGGAGGGGCTTGTTTGAGACCATAGAGGGAGCGGCGAAGTCTACAGACCGTACCATCAGGAGCATAGTACCCCGGCGGTGGCTGCATATAAACCTCTTCACGCAACTCGCCATTGAGAAAAGCGTTCTGAACATCAAGTTGAGAGATAGACCACTGGCGAACAGAAGCCACAACAAGAAGAGTACGGACAGTGGTCATGTGGGCCACAGGAGCGCATGTCTCATCATAATCGCGTCCCTGCTCCTGCTGAAAATCACGGGCCACAAGGCGAGCTTTGTAGCGCTCAAGAGAACCATCGGAGCGAGTCTTAATCTTGTAGACCCACTTGCAGGTGATGGGACGAACACCGGAAGGAAGGGGAACCAGATCCCATGTGCTTGAGCGCTCAAGAGCAGCAAGCTCTTCGGCCATCGCAAGTTGCCATTCAGGCTGAGTCATGGCAGTTCGGTAGGAAGTGGGCTCAGCAACAAGAGAGAGGCCGTACCGATCAGGAGAGTAGCGATCAGGCGGGGGGCGAGGCCGGGCATGGAGGTTGTGAACCGGGGGAGGCGTGAGAGAAGGTGCACCATAGGTGGAAGGCTCGTCAGAGGAGACATCCTCAGTACGAGATCGGCGAGTATAGTGGAGAGGAAATGGTGAGAGAGGGCGACGGACTGGAGATGAAGGTGGAGAAGTGGAGGAGGAGGATGAAGAAGACGATGTCGGTGGGGAATGAGAAGGAATGAGAGGTGCCGAAGGAAGAGGTGCCACATGAGGCACATAGCCGGGTGTGTCAGGAAGGAGCAGGAAAGAAATGTCGTCCACAGAGAAACTCGAGGAAGAAGAACGTGGGTAGTAAGAATGAGACTCGTCAAAAGTCACATCACGCGAGATGCGCAAGCGACGACCCACTGGATCCCAACATCGATAGCCCTTGTGCTCATCACTGTAGCCAAGAAAGACACACTCAACCGACTGAGCAGTCAGTTTGGTGCGTTCTCGTGGGGCAAGGACATAACACACACATCCAAACATCCGAAGAGCGGAGTAGTCAGGGGAACGTCCAGAGAGACACTCCATAGGAATATCACCCTGCAAAGCAGTCGATGGCTGAATGTTGATGAGATAAGTGGATGCAGAAACAGCTTCAGCCCAAAAGTGAGGCGGAAGGGAAGCGGCAATCATCAGCGCACGAGCCGTTTCAAGTAGATGACGATGCTTACGTTCGGCAACGCCGTTCTGAGCATGAGCACCAGGACATGAGAACTGGGCAAGAGTACCCTATTCCGCAAGCAAACCACGCAACAGCTGAGAGATAAACTCACCAGCGAAGTCAGCATGAAAAGTACGAATGGGCGTGGAAAACTGGGTGTGAACCATGGCAACAAAACGTTTGTATATAGAGAGAACCTCGCTACGAGATTTCATGAAGTAGAGTCAGGTGTAGCGGGAGAAATCATCAATAAACAAGATATAATAGCAATGACCACCTTTTGAATCAAAGGGGGCAGAACCCCAAACATCAGAATGAACTAAGTCAAAAGGACGCTGAGATACCGACACACTGCTAGGATAAGGCAACTGGGTCTGTTTGCCAAGTCTGCAACCATTACAATGTAAAGAAACATCTCCAGATACAGACCCCAAGAGGCCTTGACGAACTAAGGAAGACAGGCGAGAGCCACAAATGTGACCAAGGCGATGATGCCACTGCTGGAAGGACGCAGACGAAGAGGCAACAAGAGCATGGGAGCTGGCAGGAGTGGTGGCAGCGGAAGGAACACGAAGCCAGTCAACCTCCCAAAGGCCCTCTGACTCACGGCGTCGGGGGCCAGCACCAACCAAAGCCTTGGTGTGTCGATCCTGAATGGAGCAAGAGTCGGTATAAAGGATGACACGACAACCAGAATCAGTAAGTTGGGCAGCGGAAAACAGATTCATGGTAAGACGAGGAACATGTGAAACACTAGGAACAGAAAAAGAGGGAGTGGAAAGAAGGCCATGACTAGCAACAGGAAAAAGGTGTGCCATCGGCGGTAAGAACATTAACAGGCGAATCAAGAGGTCGGAGAGAAGACAACACAGAAGAATCGAAAGACATATGGAAGGAGGCTTCAGAATCCAAAACCCACGAAGATGTACCTGACTGTGTAGATGCCTGCGGTGGTGGAGAAGTGCCTGCAGTCACAGCAGCAGCTGAACCAGTCGACGAAGAACCTGAGGAAGCCAGGAGGCGTTTGAGCCTCACAATGTCCTGATCAGTGAGTGACGGAGTCGAGGAAGATCCAGGAGTCCCACTGGAAGAGGAGCACCGCTGTTCTCGCTTCTTCTCACGACAAACAGACTCTGGGTGACCGGGCCGAGAGCAGTAGCCACAGAAGGTGTCATGGCGCGACCGGGCCCTCTCAGTATAAGCAGGGCGACTCACCCCCTGAAGGTGTGGGGAGGAGCGGTGGAGAGGTGAGCCAAGCAGACGACACAGGAGCCCGAGCAGCCAACACAGACGGGACCACCAGCAATCCAGCAGAGCGAAGGCGGGTCTCCTCAGCACGAAGCTCAGCAAGCAGCTTCGAGATTGGAACGCGACCACGAGCAAGCAAGTGAGCACGTCTGGGCTCAAACTCAGAGTGGAGACGAGATAAGAACTCATGGACCCGTTGAAACTCCAGATCAGACCGAGTAGTCTGACAGCAACGACAGGTGCCACAAACAACTGTCCGAAGAGAGTCAAGCTGACGCCAGATGGCAGAGCACTGTGAATAGAACTCATCAACAGAGGAATCACCTTGCTGGAGGGCATGCTCCTGACGCACCACAGAGAGATAGAGAGCATCACCAGAGGGCTGATAGCGCTGACAAAGATAAGACCACATCGCTGCAACTGTGCCAAGTCCCATGAACTCGGAGGCAAACTGAGGGAGAACACTCGCAGTGAGAACAGCAGCAGCTTGAGCATCATCATTGCACCACTGAGTGTAAGCAGACAGATCATCTCAGTACACAGAGAGAGCATCGGAATAAGCAGATACCTGCTGATCATAAGCATCAACGGCAACATCATCCAGAGCCTTGGCAGCATCCCGGTCAGCCTGAGAAGCATCAGCAGCAAGGACCGGCGGCACTGGTGGGATTGGGGCCACTGGCGCAACCGGGCATGGCGGACAAGGGACCTCGCTAGAGAGAACACCCCACAGAAGAAGTCCACGCATATGAATGCACATGAAGCCCACAAACTCAGCATAGTTGGTGCCATCGAAGATCACCAAACAGCGAGGAACAACAACATAGCCCGAAGAGGACATGGCAAACTTGCTGTCTTTTTTTTTTTTGGAGTCAACTGCTCAAGATTCGATCTGGATCGAGGAAGCGGCAGAGGCGCGAGCCCTCACGTATGAGCGACGGGGAACAAGGCCCGAGCCCCAGCCAGAGCGAGCGAGGTAGGAGCTAGGAAGGGGCTCCCGGCCGAGCAGGATATGGGCGCGGGACGGGCTGGCCCCGAGGAGCTGGCCCCGGCTGGAGCGAAGGGACCAGGCGGCGGCAACCAGGCCGCAGGGAGCAGCGGACGGGACGGGGTTGGGGGGGGGGGTCGGGGAGGCCCGATCCGCGGCGGAGACAGCCGGATCCGCGGCGAAGGGGACCGAGCGGAGCTTGGTGCAGGTGCAGCCGGCCGGTCAGGAGACACCGGCGACCGGGCCGGTCCTGGCAGCAGACGGGACGGGGAAGCCTAGGGCGAGCCGTGCAGGAGACGGGCCAAGGGCGACAGGATCCACGACGAGAGAGAGCAGCCGCAGCCGGAGGGCAAGATCGGGGGAGGAGCTAGCACGGAGTTGCAGCGTGCGGGAGAGAGGGGAACCTAACATGTGATACCATGTTGGATGAACAGCAACTGTCTATTACTGAGGGCCAATGGCTAGTACATATACAGACCAGATGTGGTAAAGTGCAAAAAGGTCCCTTATACAATGTGGATGTACACAATAAACTATACACATCTTCAGGGCTCTCCCTACTGTTCCCATACAAAAATTCATTAGCACCAGGGCAATTAAAGTTTTGATATGATAGCATGCAAAAGAATCTGACTGCACCTAAATTCAAATACAACTGGATTCCCCTAATTCTTCACCAAATTTTGCCTCTAATTGGATTCTGAGCTGGACACCACATGATAGCATGCAAAAGAATCTGCAACTGCACCTAGATTACTAACCCTTGTGGACTTTCCTTCCTGAGCTGGACGCCACAAAACAGCCTTTTCGAATATTAAACCACAAACCAGCTAATAACAGCACATGGACAGTAAGAAAACTAAAGGAAGACGGAACTACAATGCAAATGAGATCAGGATTGAAAATAACCTTGATCCCTGTCTTGGGGGCATCCAGAGACTCATAGTATATGTCAACTAGCGTCTTATCCTTTATTTCCATTTCGCGTTTGTTTTCTTGAACTTGACCTACCAAAAGTTGATCCATGTATACCAGCCAACAATCTGCAGCTGTACCTATCGTATAACTAAAACGAGAATAAACTCAAATCATGTTCGACAGTATTACTTGTACAATTCATATGTATTGATAAAGCCTATAAAATGCTCACTGAAAAGTAGACAGTTACGCATACTGATCAGATCTGATGTCCACGTATGCATCTTGCTAATAATAATGATATCCATCTCACATATAGTACTAAGTGGTCATATATATAGTTATGTACTACTGAACTCATATACTATTTCCAAGATGACGAATGACTAAATCATTATATTACGTAAAGATGAAATCAGACTAATTTGTAAACATAACACACACCAAATAGTCAAAATCGAGGACTAGATGTACGAGCTGAGAGGATTTTGGAAGGATAGTACATGCCAAGTTTCATTTTAAAAAAGCACATAAGATTTTACTCGTTTCAGTTCTCGACTAGCCTTGATGTTGACTCGCAAAATGAAAATGCTAGTGGCAGTAGTAGTAATTTACAAAATTTTCTATATGTATTAACAACAAATTAAACATCATCAATGATTATACAAATAATTCATCTTTTAGCATTATAAGATAAGACAATATCCAGCCTTGTAGGTTTTGCCAGGCAATAACATAATCATAAGATAATAATACCTGGGTACAAATCTACTTCTCAAAAATTCTTTGAACAACAGGCTTTCCAGCTGGGGTCCATCATAATCCTGAGGATTCTTTTGTTCGACTTTTTTGGGTGGGTTTCTCGGAACCCATGCTTCAGATGGTCTGAAGTGCTCAAGTAACTGAAAAGGTCATTTATGCAAGCAAAGTGATAATTCTGCAGAATGATGGCATACAAAAAAGTTTGGTGCTAAATGACAATCTGCTCCTAAATATCACTATTTTATTTGTTGTTAATATACAATATAAAGTAAGAATAACGATGTATTTGGATGTTGCAAGAAATAAATGACCCCAGAGGCACACAAGCATAACTCTGCTCACTTATTAAGTTAAAGAAGCCACGACATGTGCATCAGAAGTACACTTACTGAAAAAAATACCAAAGATCAGATGGAAAAATGAATCACATTATATTCCTAAACATCATAATATAATTTTTGAAAAACATAGTAGATATATTGTAAAAATTGGCAGAAAGCATCCACATTAAATCGTAATACAAACATGCAATTGAGCTTAAGATAAACAAGCAATGCACGTGGTAAGTAGTAATATGATTTCAACTATCAGAAACAATATCGCGAATTCCAGCCTTTTGATGGAAGAAAAATATAATATACTAGCAATCAGTGTTCTCCAGTGGATTCCAATGGTAAGCAGATACAATTGAAATGAATAGTTCACCGCAAAATGCTAGGAAAAAATAAACCTACCTGGGGATTTCTTGATACAAAGTACATATTGACGAGGATACGTACCTAGGGTAGGGTAACTTATCATACCTGAGGTACCCAATCAAGGACATGACTCCTACAATGAAAGACATTCTAAAAAGTATCAACATTTCAGTCGACCTGGTCAGCCCAGTCGACGGACACGAGCGTACTCGACCAGAAGCACAAGCAGTCGACCATGAAGACAGCCACTCGACTATAAGAAGACCTAAAGGCACTGCCTACAAACGGTCATCTCATAAGTAGCTTTTATGGCCTTCATGGTCCTTTATTACAGGCGTTACCAGTAACCCCCTCTCTTTATGTACATTAAACTCCTTGTAACGTGGGTTGGCTGGGGTCCTGGCGAACTCTATATAAGCCACCCCCCTCCACTAGGACAAGGGTTCGCAACTTTGTAACACACACACACACATAATCCAGTCGACTGCCTCCGGGCTCCGAGACGTAGGGCTGTTACTTCCTCAGAGAAGGGCCCGAACTCGTAAAACTCCTTGCGCATACAACTACTCCATAGCTAGGATCTTGCCTCTCCATACTTACCCCCCATTTTTACTGTCAGACTTAGAACCACGACAGTTGGCGCCCACCGTGGGGCAGGTGTTCTAGCGATTTGTTGGAGGAGTTGGGATTCTTTCACCCCACATCATGTTTTCGAGCGGAGTCATGGTCGAGAGCCGCGAGATCCGTCTCGGCGCTCTCTCCTTCATCGTTGACAACTCTTCTTGGCTGCAGGAGGCTCCACTCGACGTGGACGCGCTTCCCGCCCGCGGAGCCACGCATTTTCGCGCATGCGTCCGCGGCGTCCTCCTGCGGCAACCGTCGACCCAGTACGGGTCGGCATTCGTTTCGCCATCGTCGTCATCAGTTTCCCACCGGCGCAAGCGCACCGGTCGGTCGAGACTCCAGCGGTGGGTGAAGCACGCACTGGCCCGCCAGTCGGCCATCCCCCAAGTCGCGGCAATCGAGCCCGACGAGTCACTCTACGGCCTGTTCGACCTGTCGACTGGCTCCGTAGAGACTGCGTCCGAGTGCGACAGCAGCGATCCAGCGGCGGAAGTACTAATGGTCGACGGACCACGTAGTCCCCCCGGATTCCCCCACACCGAAGAGGTTTCCGCAGGGGGGATTCCGGTGCGGGGCCACGAAGAGTACAGGCCCGAGCCCCTTACCTCAGTGCAGAGGGAGGAACTCCGTCGCCGGAACATGGACGCCCTTCACACTCCTATCGTTGGAGAAACCCCTGAGGCACGAGCCCTGGAGGAGGTGCGCTTGGCCAACTTGGCTGAACGTACTCGACTGGAGAATCTCCAGAGAGCACTCGACGAGCGCGCACGACCGCCCGTTCCCGAGTCCAGTCGTCGTCGCCTCTTCCAGCCGCCGACCCAGGTATACCGTACCCCGATTCAGAATTTGGCAGCTGCGGCTCGCATAGCGGAGTCGATCCAGCCTTCACAGTCAGAGGCAGGGAGAGGTCTGTTGCAGATCAGAGATTTGCTCCGTGCGGCGGGTGACCAGAATTCAGCCGTATCTCAGTCGCGCAACAGGATTCACAGTCGATCCATCACTGCGAATTCCGTTCAGTCGGCTCATAGTCCAAGGTCGCTCCCGAGGCGTGAAGAACACAGAGGCCGGCACGAGGATCAATACCAAGGGCACGAGCGATATGAGCACCGATTCGATCGCAACGATCAACGTCGAGTGCCTTCTCCTGCCCCAAGAGCGGGGTCGTATGTTCCTCGACGGCAAGAGGACAGACGCCAGTTCAGTACTGGGCGAAGGGTCCCAGTCGACCCCAGGGAACCAGGCTTTGATGCGAGATCCATCATCGTTCAAGGTCTGGTCGACCGAAATAGAGCTCACCGAGAAGACCGTGACAGAGGCGCGCCGTCCAGCAGCAGAGTTCACGTCTCAGGTCCCCAGTGTTTCAGCAGGGCAATCAGAGCTGCAGTGATTCCTCCCAACTTCAGGTTGGCGACTGGAGTCAGCAAGTTCACCGGAGAGTCCAAGCCGGACACATGGCTCGAGGATTACCGAGTGGCTGTTCAGATCGGAGGCGGCAATGACGAGGTGGCCATGAAGCATTTGCCCCTCATGTTGGAAGGATCAGCCAGAGCGTGGTTGAATCAGTTGGCTCCCAGCAGTATTTATACTTGGGAAGATCTAGCCCAGGTGTTTGTCAGGACATTCGAAGGGACTTGCAAGCGACCGGCAGGGTTGACAGAATTGCAGTCATGTGTTCAGAAGTCGAGTGAAACCCTGAGGGATTATATCCAAAGGTGGATCACTCTGAATCACACGGTCGAGAATGTGTCCGATCATCAGGCAGTTTGCGCCTTCAAGGAAGGCGTCAGAAACAGGGAGTTAAGTTTGAAGTTCGGTCGAACCGGGGATATGACCCTGAGTCGAATGATGGAAATCGCCACCAAGTACGCGAACGGAGAAGAGGAAGATAGACTCCGGAGTGGCAAGTATAAGGCAGCCGCTAATGAGGCCGGCGGAGGACACTCCAGTCGGAAGCAGAAGCGCAAGGCCGAGCCAGTCGCCCCCGGGGAAGCCTTAGCTGTGACCCCAGGGAAGTTTAAGGGGAAACCCAAGGGTCCTTGGAACCCCAAGAAAGTGAAAGACCAGGACGGGAACGATGTGATGGACTTACCATGCCACATTCACACGAAGAAAGATGAAGAGGGAAATCTCATTTACCCTAAGCATACCACTCGACAATGTCGACTCCTGATGCAACAGTTCCAAGGGAAGCAGGCCAAGGACAAAGAGAAAGAGTCAGACAAAGTTGAAGACAGGGAAGACAACGGTGAAGAATACCCCCAAGTCAATCCCACTCTGATGATTTTCGCTGATGTCGAAAGTAAGAGTCGACTGAAGGTCATCAATCGCGAAGTAAACATGGTCGCTCCGGTGACACCCCATTACCTGAAGTGGTCCCAGACCGCCATCACCTTCGACCAGTCCGATCATCCGACTCATATTGCCACCCCAGGGAGGCAAGCGTTGGTGGTCGACCCAATTATTGAAGGCACTCGACTGACCAAGGTTCTGATGGACGGCGGCAGTGGGCTAAACTTGTTGTATGCAGAGACGTTGAAGGGGATGGGCATTCCGATGTCCCGACTCAGCCCCAGCAACATGAGCTTCCACGGAGTCATTCCTGGGAAGAAAGCTGAGTCACTCGGTCAAATCACTCTCGACGTCGTCTTTGGTGACTCGAAGAATTTCCGGAAAGAAAAGTTAACCTTTGAGGTCGTGGATTTTCAGAGTGCGTACCACGCCATTCTTGGGAGGCCAGCCTATGCTCGTTTCATGGCTCGACCATGCTACGTATACCTCAAGCTGAAGATGCCTGGCCCCAAAGGTGTAATCACCATCGTTGGCAATCGGAAGAAGGCAGAGGAGTGCTTCCAGAAAGGCGCCAGAATTGCTGATGCTCAGATGGCCAAGATAGAGATACAAGAGTACCAGAAGACTGCGGATCCGAGTGAGTTGTTACGAGCCAAGAAGCCCGCCACGGAGTCAGCATTTCAGTCGACTGGTGAGACCAAGCAAGTCCACATCCACCCGACCGATCCAAATGCGGCTCCAACCAACATCTCCACTACACTCGACTCCAAATAGGAAGAAGCGCTCATCCAGTTCCTCCGTGAGAACTGGGACATCTTTGCATGGAAGCCTGCTGACATGCCAGGTGTGCCCAGGGGACTGGCTGAGCACCGCCTTCGAGTCGACCCAAAGGTCAAACCAGTCAAGGAGCATCTCCGACGGTCCGCCGTTCAGAAGAGAAAGGCCATTGGCGAAGAAGTGGCCCGACTCCTAGCAGCAGAATTCATTCGCGAGATCAACCACTCCGAGTGGCTCGCCAATGTTGTAATGGTCCCTAAGAAGGACAAATCGCTGCGCATGTGCATCGATTTTAAGCATATCAATCGGGCTTGCCCGAAAGATCATTTTCCTCTTCCTCGCATCGACCAAATAGTCGACTCGACTGCAGGATGCGAGAGGTTATCTTTTTTAGATGCTTACTCTGGATACCATCAGATCCGTCTGTATGGACCCGATGAAATAAAACAGCCTTCATCACCCCATTTGGGTGTTTCTGCTATGTTACCATGCCTTTCGGTCTCAAGAACGCCGGAGCTACATTCATGAGAATGATTCAGAAGTGCCTAATCACTCAAATCAGTCGGAATGTAGAAGCATACATGGATGACATAGTGGTCAAGTCACGAAAAGGTTCCGACCTGCTGACTGACCTAGCTGAAACTTTTGCCAATCTCAGGAATTATGATATCAAGCTCAATCCGTCGAAGTGCACATTTGGAGTCCCTGGAGGAAAGTTACTCGGTTTTCTTGTTTCCGAACGAGGAATCGACGCTAACCCCGAAAAAGTTGGCACCATACTCCGGATGAAACGCCCCGTGCGTGTGCATGATGTCCAGAAACTTACTGGATGCTTGGCCGCCCTAAGTCGATTCATCTCCAGGCTTGGTGAAAAGGCGCTGCCTCTTTATCGACTGATGAAGAAGTCAGACACGTTCGAATGGACTCCAGAAGCTGATGCAGCATTTGCAGAGCTAAAAGCTCTGCTCTCCACCCAGCCGGTGCTTGCTGCTCCTGTCAGCAAAGAGCCATTGTTGCTTTACATAGCAGCCACGGGACAAGTCGTTAGTACCGTTCTTACGGTCGAGCGGGAAGAGGAAGGAAAGACCTTCAAAGTTCAACGCCCAGTTTATTATCTCTCTGAAGTTCTGAACCCGTCGAAGCAAAGATATCCCCACTATCAGAAGCTTGTTTACGGGATTTACATGACCACGAAGAAGGTTGCTCATTATTTCTCTGATCACTCTATCACAGTCGTCAGCGACGCTCCATTATCAGAGATTCTTCATAACAGAGATGCAACCGGTCGAGTGGCGAAATGGGCAATTGAACTTCTTCCTCTTGATATCAAGTTCGAGGCAAAGAAAGCTATTAAGTCCCAGGCAATAGCTGTTTTCCTCGCCGAGTGGACCGAGCAGGAGCTTCCGACTCAAGTTCACTCGGAGCACTGGACTATGTTTTTCGATGGCTCCAAGATGCTGAACGGATCCGGTGCGGGGGTTGTACTGGTTTCCCCCCGAGGAGATAAGCTCAAGTATGTCCTCCAGATTCACTTTGATTCCTCCAACAATGAGGCAGAGTATGAAGCGCTTCTATACGGATTACGTATGGCCATTTCACTTGGCGTCCGTCGCCTCATGGTCTACGGCGACTCAGATCTGGTTGTTAATCAAGTGATGAAGGAGTGGGACGTCCGAAGCCCATCCATGACGGGATATTGCTGCGCAGTGAGGAAGCTGGAGAAACGATTCGAGGGGTTGGAGCTCCATCATATACCCCGACTAAAAAATCAAGCTGCAGATGATCTGGCGAAGATAGGGTCCAAAAGGGAGGCCATCCCTAAAGATGTGTGTTTGGAGCACATTCACACACCATCAGTGCAAGAAGATCCTTTCACAGAAGAGCCTCCACAACCAAAAAGCGCCTCTGACTCGACCGAAGTGGAGGTTCCAGCTGTGGTCGACCTGATTATGGAAGTTATGATCACCACTCCCGATTGGACAGTGCCGTACATTGCGTATATCATGAGAAAAGAGCTCCCAGAAGATGAAGAAGAGGCTCGACAGGTCGTCCGTCGATCCAAAGCCTTTACAGTAATCAAAGGGCAGCTATACAGAGAAAGCACGACTGGAGTTGGTCAGAAGTGCATCACACCTGAAGAAGGACAGATAATTCTCGAGGACATCCACTCGGGGACCTGTGGCCATCATGCGTCCTCTCGGACCATCGTGGCCAAAGCATACCGAGCGGGTTTTTACTGGCCAAAGGCGAACGAAATGGCAAAGGATATAGTCGACAAGTGCGAGGGGTGCCAGTTTTATTCCAACATGTCTCACAAGCCCGCCTCCGCCTTGAAGACCATTCCACTCGTCTGGCCTTTCGCTGTCTGGGGTCTAGACATGATCGGACCACTGAGAACTGGTAGGAGTGGCTTCACCCACTTGTTGGTTGCAGTCGACAAGTTCACGAAGTGGATAGAAGCCAAACCCATAAAGGACCTCGACGCAAACACTGCCATCAGTTTTATCAGGGGATTGATATTCAGATATGGAGTTCCGCACAGCATCATCACGGATAACGGATCAAACTTTGATAATGACAGATTCAAAGCCTTCTGCGCCTCTCAGGGCACTCGAGTCGACTACGGTTCAGTTGCTCATCCTCAGTCGAATGGACAGGCCGAACGCGCGAATGGCCTCATCCTCAAAGGACTAAAACCCCGACTGATGCGTGATCTCAAACACGCAGCAGGCGCCTGGGTCGACGAACTTCCGTCAGTTCTATGGGGGTTGAGGACCACCCCTAACCGGTCGACTGGAAGAACACCATTTTTTCTGGTCTATGGAGCCGAAGCGGTTTTGCCGAGCGACCTGCTCCACAACGCGCCTCGAGTCGAGTTATATTCCGAAGCAGAAGCAGAACAGGCCCAGCAAGACGCAGTCGACCTCTTAGAGGAGGAAAGAGAGATGGCTCTAATCCGCTCGACCATCTACCAGCAAGAGTTGCGTCGGTTCTACGCCAGAAATGTGAAGGGTCGAGCCTTTCAGGAAGGAGATTTGGTCCTCCGCGTGGATCAGCAAAAACCTCACAAACTTGCCCCGACCTGGGAAGGCCCCTTCATCATCACCAAAGTCCTTCACAACGGAGCGTATCACCTCTACAACATCGATCGACGGATCGACGAGCCTCGAGCATGGAACGCGGACCTGCTCCGTCCTTTTTACACTTAAAAACTCACTCGACTGAGATGTAATAAAAGTACCTCTATAGTTCTTTTGTTTCAAGCAAAAGACTGATATTTCTTTTTCTGTTCGTTTAAATTTCCCCCCGTGGGTGACTTAGCTGCGAATCCGCTCCGCCTAAGTTTTCAGGAAATCCTACCGAGTGGAGAGCAAGTCTCCCACTCGGGGGCTTAGCTGCGAATCCGTTTCGCCTAAGAAATTAAAATCCTACCGAGTGGAGAGCCAGCCTCCCACTCGGGGGCTTAACTGCAGTCCAAGTACTCGCCTAAGTTTGAAAAAATCCTACCGAGTGGAGAGCAAACCTCCCACTCGGGGGCTTAGCTGCAGTCCAAGCACTCGCCTAAGTTTGAAAAAATCCTACCGAGTGGAGAGCAAACCTCCCACTCGGGGGCTTAGCTGCAGTCCAAGTACTCGCCTAAGTTTGAAAAAATCCTACCGAGTGGAGAGCAAACCTCCCACTCGGGGGCTTAGCTGCAGTCCAAGGACTCGCCTAAGTAATTGAAATCCTACCGAGTGGAGAGCAAACCTCCCACTCGGGGGCTTAGCTGCAGTCCAAGTACTCGCCTAAGTTTGAAAAATCCTACCGAGTGGAGAGCAAACCTCCCACTCGGGGGCTTAGCTGCAGTCCAAGTACTCGCCTAAGTTTGAAAAAATCCTACCGAGTGGAGAGCAAACCTCCCACTCGGGGGCTTAGCTGCAGTCCAAGGACTCGCCTAAGTAATTGAAATCCTACCGAGTGGAGAGCAAACCTCCCACTCGGGGGCTTAGCTGCAGTCCAAGTACTCGCCTAAGTTTGAAAAAATCCTACCGAGTGGAGAGCAAACCTCCCACTCGGGGGCTTAGCTGCAGTCCAAGCACTCGCCTAAGTAATTGAAATCCTACCGAGTGGAGAGCAAACCTCCCACTCGGGGGCTTAGCTGCAGTCCAAGCACTCGCCTAAGTTTGAAAAAATCCTACCGAGTGGAGAGCAAACCTCCCACTCGGGGGCTTAGCTGCAGTCCAAGCACTCGCCTAAGTTTGAAAAAAATCCTACTGAGTGGAGAGCAAACCTCCCACTCGGGGGCTTAGCTGCAGTCCAAGCACTCGCCTAAGTAATTGAAATCCTACCGAGTGGAGAGCAAACCTCCCACTCGGGGGCTTAGCTGCAGTCCAAGCACTCGCCTAAGTAATTGAAATCCTATCGAGTGGAGAGCAAACCTCCCACCCGGGGGCTTAGCTGCAGTCCAAGCACTCGCCTAAGTAATTGGAATCCTACCGAGTGGAGAGCAAACCTCCCACTCGGGGACTTAGCTGCAGCCCAGTGCTCGCCTAAGCCATTTTGACAGACACCATCGCGGCGATGAGCATCGTGCAAACCAGGCAGCCTCTGAGGGAACAACAAATAGCAGCCTCTGAGGGAACAACGAATAGTGGATCGGCGGATCAAGTCACGAAGACATTCAACGTCGAGCCATGTTCGGACAAAATCAAAAGATCCTAGATCGCAAATAAAAGTACTCGAGCTGAGAGCCCGACGGAGTTTATCAAATACATAAACCACTCGGCATCCCGAGGCAAATTTAAGGTAAAGCACAACCGTTTTTTACTCTTCTGGCGGAGGGCTTGATGGCGCAACGAATTTGTCCAAGTCGATCCCGTCTGAGATTCGAGTGGCAGCAGCGATGAAGGTCTCCATGAAATCCTGAAAATTATGCTTCCTGGTATTGGCAACCTGGAGAGCGGCCAGCTTCTCCTCTCGCGCCTCCTTGCAGTGGACACGAACCAGTGACAGAGCCACATCAGCACCGCACCTAGCAGAAGACTTTTTTCATTCTCGCACTCGACCTGGAACATCACTTAGTCGAGTGACCAAGGATTCAAGGTCGTTCTGAAGGGTCTCTTTGGGCCAGAGTGCGGAGTCGATCCGCGACACAACAGCTTTCAGTGGAGCCAGGTAGTCCACCACACCAGCGATACGGGATTCCAACCGGAGGACATTCATGGCCACTTCATCCTTCACAGGAGAATTGATAGGGTCCACGCGGGTCTCCACTCGACTGGTCTCTTCCTCAAAATTCCGGCAGAATTCTGAAAGAAGTTTCGACAGAGCAAAACTGTAACCAAATGGTGAGTGAACAACAACAAGATTAATCGCACAAAGGGGGTTACCTTCAAGCATGAGGTATAGCTTCTTGGCAAGACCCCCAAGATAATCCCCCAAGTCCTTGTGCTTCCCCGCCAGCTGGCCGATCTTGTCGTTCAGAGTACTCTTGTCAGTCTTCAGTCGACTCGCTTCCCTATTGGCCTCGTCAAGAGCAGACTTCAGCCTAGCGTTCTTGTTCTCAAGATGGCTGACTGAAGCAAGTTTCTCTTCAGCGAGCTTTAACTTCTCCGCAGCTGCCTTTTGCGCCTCCGCAAGGTCAAGATCTTTCTTCTTCAGGGCCTTCTCTAGTTCGTCTGCAAAGCAACAACAGACACAGAGTTCAGAACGGGCAGAGGAACAGAGATAGACGTCGAGTCCTCACCAGCCATACCTTTTGCTTCATCCTTCGCCTTCTGCACGTTTTCCTGAGCAAACTGTAAATCAAGATTAAGCTGGATCTGCTTATCCTTCAGATCAGCGAGCTGAGCAACAAGCTCACAAGACTTCTGCAAAGAGTCAATCGACAAAGGGTATCAAAGACAAGTTACTCCCGAGTGACTGAAAGAAAGAGCACAACACTTCTAAGACTACAGCCGAATCAAAACATTCGACAGTAGCCTCGGGGACTACACCCAGTGGGTGCACTCAGCGTGCCCCACCGGTTTTCCTTGATTTCCACTCGACCCAACCCGATCAGTCGAGTGAGGAAGTTTGAAAGCATAAAGACCGCAGTCGACTGCCAGCAGTCGACCGTGGCCTTGGGGACTACACCCAGTGGGTGCACTCAGCGTGCCCCCACCGGTTTTCCTTGATTTCCACTCGACCCAACCCGATCAGTCGAGTGAGGAAGTTTGAAAGCATAAAGACCGCAGTCGACTGCCAGCAGTCGACCGTGGCCTTGGGGACTACACCCAGTGGGTGCACTCAGCGTGCCCCCACCAATGAAAAATTTCAGATCAACAGCACCCAGTGGGTGTACAACGCAAGTGAAGACCAACTAACCTGGACGTTCTGCTGCAACGCCGAGCTGATGTCATAGGCCGCTTGACTGGCATCCTGAGCCGCTTTGGTCTGCTCCATCACGAGCCCCGCCTGACGTATAGCCTCCTTAGCAGCACTCACTTGATCCTCCGGGGTCTGGTAGGCGGCAAAGAACGAGGGCGGGTCGACCAGTGGGGGAGCAGTCGACGACGAAGGCCGGGCAGTCGTCAGTGGTTCAGCAAAAGTCACAGTAGTCCGGGCGGTGTTGTCACCCCCTTGGACCACCGCCTCAGCAGTCGACGCGGTCTGAGGAGCCTTGTCGACCGGGGCCCTCCGGCCTCTCCTCCTAAAAGGCCTGAGCGGCACTTCCGCCTCCTCCTCATCATCCAGAAGGTCAATAATGTTGGTCGGAGCTACAAAAGTTCAGAAATGAATATCCAATCGACTCAGCAGTTAAACAGTCGGATCGTGTCAAAGATTATACCTAAGTTGGAAGTGACGGCATCCTCCATCATCTCATCGACATTCTGGATGGAAGTCTCGGAAGTAGCGGCGCTGCACGATTCCAAGCAAATAATTTGAAAGTGAATCGACTAAGAATCCGTTCTGGTCGACTCAAGAAAATAAAAACAGTCACTTACCCAGAGATGACAGGGATGGCGACCCTGATCTTGGGCAAGGCCTTGGGTGGCTTGGTCGGGATGGCTCTGGGCTGCTTGGGTGCCTTCTCATTTGGGGTCGGCGACGCGGTCCGAGGGCGCTTGGATGACTGGCCCACCGGAGCACTCGACTGACTGCGCTCCACGGCGGGATCCTGAGCGTTCTTGGAGCGTCTCTCGCGTCGAGGAAGGTCGACCTCCACCTCTTCGTTTTCATCACCCGAGTCGTCGCTGGCCTCCTCCTCTACGTCACCATCAGATTCCCACTCCTCGACTTCACCTCCACCCTCACTTCCTTCGCCTCCACTCCCTCCTCCTTCAGATACTTGCTCCTGGTTCCCATTCGGCATCGAATACATGTCGTTGATCTCCTGCAAGACAACGGGCAGAGCAAAGATCAGTCGACTTATCGCAAGCCAGTTACTAGACGGAGTGAAAATTTCAGTCGGAAGAAGTAAAACGTACCTTGTCTGTCTCCATCATCCCATCAAGCGGAGCAATCCTCCTAGAACCCCTGGGGTTGTCCTTATTCCCGGTCATGCTGGTCAGCCAGCTCTCCAGTACAGAAGCCTCGACCGCCTCCGGGTGGATCCGAGTGGAGTCGTCGGACCCGGAATACAACCACATCGAGTGATCCCGAGCCTGCAGAGGTTGGATTCGTCGCTGGAGGAAGACTTCGAGCAAGTCCATGCCGGTCACGCCTTCCCGAACCAACTCAACCACTCGACTGACTAATACCTTCACCTGAGCCTTCTCCTCTGGAACCACTTTCAAAGAAGCGGGTTTCTGCACTCGGTCCAAGGTAAAAGGAGGAAGGCCGGTCGAGTGGCCAGGGGTCGGCTGGTCCTTGCAGTAGAACCAAGTCGACTGCCACCCGCGCACGGAATCGGGAAGCATCATGGGAGGAAAACAACTCTTACCCCTCGTCTGGATCCCGAGGCCCCCGCACATCTGGATCACCTGCGTCCTTTCCCCGTCCGGGCTGAGCCTTTTAACCGACTGGGATCGGCAAGTGAAGATATGCTTGAAGAGGCCCCAGTGAGGTCGACAGCCTAAGAAACACTCACACAGAGACACAAACGCAGCAAGATAGACTATGGAGTTGGGCGTGAAATGGTGGAGCTGCGCTCCGAAGAAGTTCAGAAAGGCCCTAAAAAAAGGACTCGGGGGCAGGGAAAACCCCCGGTCGACATGGGTGGCTATCAGGACGCACTCACCCTCGCGAGGTTTTGGCTCCGTCTCCTCCCCAGGGAGGCGAGCAGCCTTGTAGGGAATGAGTCCCCCCTCCACCATGTCGTCGATATCCGCTTGAGTAAGGATGGAGGGCATCCAATCCCCCTGTAACCAGCCGGACGGCAGAGCGGCCAGCGAGGACGACCCGCCTCGGCCAGATTTCTTCCCCTTACCCTTTGCCGCGGCCTTCTTCGCGCGTTCCGCCGCCGCCGTCTTGTCCTTCCCCATTGTCTCGAACGAGGTCTTGGCCGAGCGGCGGTGTCGAGATTGCAGCGAAGAGCGAGGCGGAGGCTTACGGAGGAAGGGAGAAGAAAAACAAGGGCGCTCAGTGAAAAAAAAATCGGAATCATTACCTTATATAAGGCCACACCCGAGTGGCTGATCAGTGGGCCTGCGCCCCCCAGTCAAATCCCGCAACAGGCGCGCGCGCAGTACGTGGCGAAAAAGGTGGCGCGGAGATCGAGGCGCCCTTGCCTTATCCAGCCGATTCGCGCGATTTTCTCCGTCCGGTGCGCTTCCCAATTTTCAAATCCCGCAAGATTCGCGATCGACAGGACGGTTTGTCAGACGAAAAGATCCGTTTCCTTAAGTCTCCCAAGAGACTCGTCACGTAAACACACTCGACGGTAATATGAAACCACTCGACGGACATCTGAATGGATCAAGGCAACTGAAGAATGGGTTCCCACCGTAACTTGCATTTATCCAAAGACAGATGCAACCGAAGCATGGAGGTTGAGTCGGAAGCATAGGCTCGGCCCCATTCTCACTTAACCCCTGACCCATTCGGGGGCTAATGACGAGGATACGTACCTAGGGTAGGGTAACTTATCATACCTGAGGTACCCAATCAAGGACATGACTCCTACAATGAAAGACATTCTAAGAAGTATCAACATTTCAGTCGACCTGGTCAGCCCAGTCGACGGACACGAGCGTACTCGACCAGAAGCACAAGCAGTCGACCATGAAGACAGTCACTCGACTATAAGAAGACCTAAAGGCACTGCCTACAAACGGTCATCTCATAAGTAGCTTTTATGGCCTTCATGGTCCTTTATTACAGGCGTTACCAGTAACCCCCTCTCTTTATGTACATTAAACTCCTTGTAACGTGGGCTGGCTGGGGTCCTGGCGAACTCTATATAAGCCACCCCCTCCACTAGGACAAGGGTTCGCAACTTTGTAACACACACACACATAATCCAGTCGACTGCCTCCGGGCTCCGAGACGTAGGGCTGTTACTTCCTCAGAGAAGGGCCCGAACTCGTAAAACTCCTTGCGCATACAACTACTCCATAGCTAGGATCTTGCCTCTCCATACTTACCCCCCATTCTTACTGTCAGACTTAGAACCACGACACATATCACCATCGAAGTCCCTGTTAGCCATCTCGTCAGCCAAAGACCGTGGACCAGAAATAGGAAATATTATAACATATTTGGAAAATCCTACAATCTCCTTCTCCAAATTAGGAATTGGAGTTGCAGTTAACACATGTATATCGCCAAAATGTAACCCAGGATTTGTATAGACAAGAACATCTCCAGAAATTTGCCCATTCTCACTGTTTAATGAAATAAAGAAGTAGTTAGAAAAATATAATTTGACACTTCGCTTTGGAATGATCTCGAAAAGGTTTGCTATCAACATTAATTAAATGCAGTACGCTTCTAAAAGTCCCACATTCTGTGGGAACCTGATAATACATTATTAGTATAATGTACTCCCTCTGTCCCAAATGTAAGATCATTTTTGACACTATGATAGTGTCAAAAATGGTCTTACATTTTGAGATGGTGGGAGTATTACATATCGTTCAGTAACCATGAAGCCAGACTCCAGACAATATAATTAAAAATTTGTTGCTGAACACACTGCTTCAGCTATTCTAGTACTACTAGAAGGACAGTCAAACTACTGATGACTCGACATCTTCATGATATGAAATAGTATGAAACCATCTATGCTAAGGTTAAGTACGAAACTGCAGGGTATTCAATAACAAGACTTCATGTTCTACAGTAAAGCCTAGATACAAAAGTTCGAAAGATGGTATAAGTTGGTATGCCAACATTAAAAGAGTAATCCGAAGTTGCACAGGAGTTCGAATGTAAAAAATTCTGAAACAAACTATGCATGTACATTTTGTATCATTTGTGTGCGCGTAAAATTTCATGAAAAAAAATTACAACCAGTATTACAAAGTAAGTTAAGTGCTTAGAACTGCTTCTCTTAGAGCACTGCTTGTTTTTTCAGGACACGAAACTTGTCTTCTTTTTATGAAACTTTAAACTCGCATAAATGACAAAATGTACATGTGTGAAAAAATTCAGAAGTTTATGAAATTTTTAACTTTTTTTGTGAATTTATCGTTCATCCTGGTAGTACAAGCACCCAGCAGCCATTAGGCCACCCCTATAATAAACATGAAAAACTAATTTGAGATGAACCATTATCTTGTTCATGTAAAACTGTGACTAAGATATTTTTAGATTCAAAAATTGTGACGGAGGAAAAATAAAAAAACATGAGGGCGACATGGTGGATATTGGCAATATTGCTACAACTTACTGTATCACACAAACTTCATTGGGCTTTAGTGTCCCTGTAGGGTCTGATGTGCCCATCAGATAGTAACTCTCCTCAATAGGAATCCTTCCTAATTTGATTCCTTCTCTTTCTTCTCGAGTCATAAAAGCCAGCTGGTATTGCAAATATGCATCATCTTCAGGTTGAATTCCAGAAAGAATCATTCGTGCCGACATGGAATCATCCAAGTTGGCATGGTTATATGCAACTGCAAATAGGGGCCATGTTAACACAAGCTCCAAGCCAACGCTTCAGTGTGACAAGGCATGACAAGGTACGATAGTCGGAAAGCCAAAATTTCACATTAAAAAATACAACTCCTGCCATACATGACCAAAAGATCTATTCACAATATTTTCAACTGACCTTCGAGAGAATCACTAGCTTTATAACAAGCTTTCTCAACATCTTTTAGTGCCTTCCTTACAAGCTCCAAAAAATAATCTGCTGGAACCACTCCATAGTGAAGTAGTGCGATTAAAAACCTTGATGTAAAGGCTCTTTTTGGATATTTGCTGAGAAAGAATAGTGTTCAAGTGTTAGCCAAAAGGAAAGGATTCCAACAGCTGTAGAAATTTTCATGGAAAAATCCGTACAATTAATGAAAGCATACTTCGATGGAAAAAACTTCCAAGGATTACCACTATAGAGAAATTAGACTTATGAATATTAGCTATATAAACCAATTCATCCTGAACAAAAGCAGTGGGTAAGCATGAACAACCCTACTCATGCATTAACACAGAGCACTTGTTAGGCATATAAGCTCGAAGGACACCTCCAGTAACAGATTGATATCTTTTAGAAACTATTGTCTGACAACCAAATCAAAATGATTGGAGGGGAGGGGGAAGGCTATGAATATCCTCTCAGAAGAAGCGGGGTTTGGGGCGGGCCAATGCCGCGGCCCCGGCCATTGGTTCTTCTCGGGACCTGGCGGCTTCCACAACGACGGCGCTTCTCCCTGATGACCGCATCTCCGACCTCGTCAAGTGCTTCAACTGCGGCCTCTCCGGCCACTCCCAGGTCGCTTGTACTCGCCCCCAGGGTTGCTACCTCTGCTCGGATCCTGACCACCCGGCGATCCTGTGCCCCGATCGCCCGGTGCCGGAGGAGTGTTGGATGTACGGGCACGGGATTGAGGGCCTCGGCTTCTTCCACGTCGAGGTGCCTGACATCCCCTCCCCCTCACCATCGCTCCTGGCACTTGTCACCGTGAAGGATGGGGTCGCCTCGCCGGAGATGTTAGAGGCAGAGCTCAACCATCTCTACCACTGCTCCTGGGATTGGCAGGTCACCTTGCTCCCTGGCGGCCAGTTCTCGGTTGTGTTCCCCGACGCCATCAGCCACGGCTACGGCACCCGCAGCGGAGACATCACTCTAGCCCTTCACGGCCTAGTGGTGGACATCTTCATGCCGGTACGGGACCCCCTGGTGGTGGCGGTCTTGGACACTGCTTGGATCCTCATCGGGGGCCTACCTGGCATCGCTCGTTCAGAGCGGGTTATTCGGAGCATGTCCCGCATCCTCGGCAAGGTGGTGGTCGTGGACGAGCTGTCCCTCCGCAAGGAGGAGGAGGTTCGCGTTAAGGTCAAATTCCTCGACTCATCCAAGCTTCGCGCCACGATCCGGGTGTTCTTCAACGATCAGGGTTTTGACCTCCGCATCTCCCCCGAGCCGCCCAACCACATTGGCCGCCCCCGCATCCCCGACGACGGCTTCTTGGGGGGTGGGCCAGGCGGAGACGGGGCGGGGGATCGTCGCAGCGACCGCGACCCCCGTCACGGTCACCGCTCCGGCTCGGAGGAGGACGACGATGACTCCGAGGACAGCCCACCTCACGACCAGCCCCCCGCCCCTGCTAGGAGTGGCGGCGGGACCGGCCGCTCCCGCTCCTCGGCCGTCGCGCCACCCCCCGACGAGGGCCTCGACGCTTCGGACGCCAGCCTTCAAGTCTTCCCCATCTCACACCTCGCTCCCCAGTCGGTCCGCTGCTTGATGTCTTCACCAACGTCTCCACCGAGGCCGCCCCGGTCCCGCCCCACTCGGCCGCGCCTACGCTTCCAGCTCTATTGGTGGGGTCCCCGGGGGCGGTCGTACCCACCCTGGTCCCGCCCCCCTCTGACCCGGCCGATGGTGATGCGCCGCTGGAGATGACGCTGCTTTCCTCCCCGCTTCTTGCGGCAGCCAGGCCGCAGACGGGGGTGGAGATCCAGCCTTCCGGCGATGATCTGACTCCGGCACCGCCAGCTCCTCCGGCATCCGCGGGGCCTTGCGGCCAGTCGCCTCCGGGTCCGGCCCTGATACTCCTGGACTCCGCTGCCGTGGGGCTGCAGGTGGTGGTGACCACCCCGGTGGCCGCCCCCTCCACCCCCTCGGACTGTGGCCTACTCCAGGCGAGCTAGGTCGACCTCGTCGCCGGTGACCTCCTCCCGCCGCAGTGCTCGGATCGAGGCGGCCAGGCCGGTTGGCAGCCCTGCTCTGCCTATTTCTGAGCAGGCAGAGCTCAGGGCCGCTGCTCGAAACCTCGAGCCAGGTACCCCGATCATCCCTGCCTCTTCAGCTACTCGTTCCTTCTTAACCTTGGAGTCGACTCCGCTTGGACACCTCGCGAAGGTGGCAGCGGACTCGGCGATTGTGTTTCGGGGGGAGGTTGCCCCCCCCGCTAGTTCAAATTGAGGCTATTCGTGCACGGGAAATCCTAGATGGTCGCCTCGCCGAGGCCCGTGCACGCGCTTCCTTGTCTTCGGACGTCCCCTCGGGGACGGCTCCGAACCCTCCGCCTCGCCTGCCGGCCGCCCCAGTTGAGATCCCCGGCCGCACTCCCTCTCGCACCGCTGCCCTCCGCGCCCAGAGCGCTTCTCGTGTCTTGGGGTCAAGCAGCCCCCCGATGGATGAGTGATGCGGACCCTCTTCTGGAACATCCACGGTTTCGGCCAAGATGGCCGATGCTGCCAACTAATCGAATACATGCGAACTGAGCGAATCGACATTGTGGCCATTCAAGAAACCATGCGTACTGAATTTTCCCTGTCGGAGCTCGAGCCCTTGAGCTCCGACCTATTTGCTTGGCACTGGCTCCCTTCTAGTGGGAGTGCGGGTCACTCGGGTGGCATCCTCCTAGGGGTGAAGGATGCCACCTTTGAGGTAGGCAGCATGGATCGGGGCGAGTTTTACGTGAGCATGGAGATCTTCGAGCGGGCTCTGAACTTCAAATGGGAAATTATTGCGGTCTATGGACCGGCCGACCACCGCCGCTCTGAGGCTTTCCTCGGTGAGCTCAATAGGAAGGTCGCGGCTGCGCAGCTTCCGGTTGTGGTGGGAGGTGATTTCAACCTCATCAGGTCGGAAGAAGACAAGAGCAATAACTTGGTGAACCTCCCGCGAATGCAGATGTTCAATGACTACATTGCGGACATGGGGCTTCATGAGCTTGATCGTGTCGGGGCCAGGTTCGCTTGGACTAACTGTCAGGTTGAGCCGACTCGATCAATCCTCGACAGGGTCTTCGCGTCCCCTGAGTGAGACATTCGTTGCCCCCTAGCATCGCTCCGGGTGATTACGCGCATTGGCTCAGACCACGTCCCCCTTCTCCTCTCTTCGGAGAATGAGCGTCCTCCTCTCCCGCCCCGATTTCGCTTCAAGACCTTCTGGTTACGCCAGCCTGGGTTTTCCGCCGCCGTGGGCGCGAGATGGCTCGAGGCACGTGAGGCCCCCCATCGATCCCTTTCAGCCGTGGACAACTGGCACTTCTGCGCCAAGCGGTCACGACAATTCCTGAAGGGTTGGGGGGCAAACGTTGGCCGCGACATCCGGGAGCGTAAAAAAGCTCTCCTTCAGGGAATCCAGGTTCTAGACCTTCAGGCTGACTCCGCTGGCCTCTCGGCTGACGAATGGATGCTTCGATATGACTTGGAGGACCAGCTTATGGTCATCTACTCAGACGAGGAGGCATACTGGCAGCTGCGAGGGACTCAGAATTGGGTCCTTAAGGGGGACGCCAATACCGCCTACTTCCAGGCCATTGCGAACGGCCGCCGTCGCCGGAACTCCACCCCCCTTATGTGGGATGGGGAACACCTCCTCCAGAGTCCCGACGATATCCGGGCCCATGTTGACGGCTTTTACAGAGACCTATTCTCTGTTTCCCCTCGGGGTGGTCTTTCCCTGGCGCAAGACATTTGGCCGGCCAACAGGTGCGTTTCGCCTGCGGACAATGCGACCCTCACGGCTCCGTTTTCCGAGGCAGAAGTCTAGGCGGCTATTAAGAGCATGAACCCATCCTCGGCGCCGGGCCCCGATGGGCTTCCTGTGAAGTTCTTCCAGACTTTCTGGGAGGTGATCAAAACGGAAGTAATGGCACTCTTTGACGAGTTCTTCGTCGGATCCATCGACCTCGCCCGGCTCAACTTTGGGGTAATCACCCTCATCCCCAAAGTAGCGGGGGCATCGGAGATCCGCCAATTCCGTCCGATTACGGTGATTAACGTCATCTTTCACATCCTCGCAAAGGGGTACGCCATTAGGGCGGCCCCTCTTGCCGACCGGATCACTCACCCGGATCAGTCAGCCTTCATCCAGGGCCGGTTTATCCTTGACCGAGTCCTGGTGTTTCATGAAGCACTCCATGAGGTTCATTCCAAACACCTCAAGGCTGTCTTCCTGAAACTTGACTTCCACAAGGCATATGACACGGTGAGTTGGGACTTCCTTCAGGAATGTCTTCTTCGAAAGGGCTTCAATGATCAATGGGTGACTAGGGTGATGCAGATGGTTTCCTCAGGCCGGACCGCGGTGAACATTAATGGGGAAATCGGCCCCTTCTTCCCCACCTGTTGTGGGGTGCGACAGGGCGACCCTTTCTCCCCGTTCCTGTTCAACATGGTGGTTGATGCCTTGGCCGCCATCTTGGATAAGGCCAAGGCGGCAGGCCACATTAAGGGGATAGTCCCGCATCTAGTTGGGGAGCACGGGATCTCCCTCCTCCAGTATGCGGATGACACCATCATCATGGTGGAAGGCTCGGAGAGTGATATCTCAAACCTCAAGTTCCTTCTGCTGTGCTTCCAACAGATGTTCGGCCTCAAGATCAACTTCGACAAGAGCAAGGTGATGGTCTTGGGATACTCCCAAGACGAACGTTAGAGTATAGCGGATCGGCTTAACTGCGAGCTTGGGAGCTTCCTCACGACCTATCTGGGGATACCCATTAGTGATTCTAGGCTCACGGTGGCTGACCTGCATCCCACGGTGGGGAAGCTTCAGCACCGGATCGAGCCTTGGCAAGGTCGGTGGCTTTCCAAAGCTGCCCGTACGGTACTGATCAACTCATCCCTCGCTAGCCTGCTCTTGTTCATCATGAGCTTCTATAGCCTTCTAGAGACGCTTCACCACGAGATCGCCACTGTTCAGGGCCGCTTCTTTTGGGCCGGTGAGGGAGACAAGCAGAACTACCACATGGTTAGGTGGTCTGAAATCTGCAAGCCTCGCGACCACGGCGGCCTCGGGATCATGTCTTCCAAATGCATGAACATTGCCCTTCTGACTCGGTGGCTTTGGCGAATTGCCAACGGTGATGGTAGCCTGTGGCTTCGCATCATTCAGCAGAAATACCTCCGAGGCCAGCCTCTCGCCTTCTGCCAGCGATCTGGGGGCTTCCAGTTCTGGCAATCCGTCATCCAGCTCCTCCCTGTCCTCCGGATTGGGACTTCGATTGAGGTCGGATCAGGCACCGCGACCTTGTTCTGGTTCGACAGATGGGCTGGCGACCTTCCCCTTGCGGCCCGCTTTCCAGGCCTATTCTCCATTGCGGTGGCCCCTCACATTTCGGTCGCGGCAGCCCTTATTGACTTAGGGCAGCTCGCGTTCCGACGGCCCTTTGGTCTGGCTGAAACGGCCGATTGGCAGGAGATGCTTGACTGCATTGCATTGCACGCGCCTGATCTTACCTCCGATGATGATTCTTCCAGATGGCGTCTAGAGCCGTCTGGACAATTCTCCACCAAGTCCCTATACCAGGCTATTGCCCCCTTGCCTGGCCATGATGCGCTCACCCTCATCTGGGAGATTCGCCTTCCCCTGAAAATTAGGATTTTCCTGTGGCAATGGATCCGCGGTCGCCTCCCGTTTGGCGTCGAGGTCCTGAAGCGTAATGGCCCGGGTGATGGACGTTGCCCGCTCTGTGGAACGGAAGAGGACTCAAATCATATATTCTTCACCTGCGTGTCCGCGCAGTTCTTATGGAGCTGTTTCCGCGAGTTAGTGGGTGGGTGCTGGGATCACAACAACTTCCCCGCCATCTTCGGCGAACTCCAGGCAACTCCACCCGCGGTACGCCACATTAGGTGGTTGACCATTGGGGTACTTGCCTGAACGCTGTGGACTGTTAGGAATAAGCTTGTGATTCAGCGCATCCCTCTTCGTCGTGCTACTGACGCTTTGTTCAAATGGTCTGGTTACTTGCAGCTTTGGCGGCCGCTTAGCCGCCCCAGGGAGAGATACGCTATCACCTCCATCATCACCCAGCTTCGCGCGATGGCTCTTCGCATGGCTCCTCCGCTCCCCCCCCCCCGAGCTAGACTAGATCGTCGTCTACTCCGCCATCGCCACCGCCTCGCCGTTATTTTGTTGTCTTCTTTGTGCTTTGCTGGGCTTGTTGTGCTGTGCCCACAGCGGAACTTGGGTTTTTATGTCCGTGTGTCGCTCGTTGTGTTGGACCGTGCCAGCGGTGGCCTTGGGTGCGTGTGTGTGGTGTGTTCGTGAGACTTTGTTAACGTTGTGATTGGTGGTTTGTTTTATTTATAAAGCGGGGTGAAAGCCTTTTTCGGTAATTCCAAGTCAAATTTGGTTTTGAACAAGTTAGTTGGAACAAAGAGGAAATTTCTCTTGTGAACAGTGGGCTTTGTAAGCTGTCCTCTTTTCCCTGTTCCTTTAAATTTATAGCATGTTATTGATTTCTATTTCTTGTTTGCTTGGCAGCAATTCCAATATGATCCTGGAACTGAACTTGTTTCCACAATTTGATGGGAGCTTTCCCAGCAGTTACTCGAACCAAATTGGTTTGGATGTTTGCATTTACTGGATTTAAGCACAAGCCTACTGTTAAACCATACAATGTTCAGGTACAAGGGGCGCTCCACCGCACCGGTTTAGTTGACATAAGTTCCGGTCTAGGTTAGTTAGAGTATATGGTTGTAATCTCTTCATGTATATCTTATCTCTACTTTCCTTGTACCTCAAGATGTAATCTCAACAAACTTGTATGCTTATCAGGGATATGCCCCTGCCTATATTAACACGAAACCGTCGCCTCGAGAGAGGTACGACGTTCTCCGCTGTTTTACATGGTATACAGAGCCACCTCTATCCATCGCATCTAGCAAAAACCATCCACCGCAAGCCATGTCGTCCTCCTCCAGCACCGTCCAGGCTTCCCTTGGGCAGGTTGCAGAAAAGCTCACCCGCACCAACTACGTCCTGTGGCGTGCGCAGGTGACACCGCAGCTAAGAGGGGTTGGCCTCTTCGGCTACGCCGACGGCACCATGCCGGAACCTGTCAAGATCCTCGTCACGAAGGACAAAGATGGGAAAGAAGAGTAGACGCCAAACCCTCTCCAGCCGATCTGGTTCAGAAAAGGGCAGCAGGTACTTGGACTTGCTCAATACTCTCACCAAAGAGGTCCTCATGCAGGGTACCTCCATCGCCACGCTGCACGAGCTCTGGGCAGCTCTCGCCCACATGTTCTCGTCGCAGTCTCGAGCCCGCGTCAACAACATCCGGGCCGCTCTCTCCACGGCGCAGAAGGGGACGCAATCTGTTGCTGCCTACTTCGCCCAGATGAGGGCACTCGCCGATGAGCTCGCAGCCGCCGGAAAGCCCATCGATGACGATGAGCTTGTCTCCTACATCACCGTCGACCTCGACATGGAGTATCAACTCCTCGTCCCCGCCAATGACGCGCACACCGACACCATCAGCATCGACGACCTCTATGCTCAGATGAGCAACTTTGATCAGCGCCTCGCCCTCTACAACAACAACTCGGGCGGGGGCTTCAAGTCATCTGCCAACGTGGTCGCTCGTGGCGGCGGTCGCGGCGGCGGCAGTTCACGCTATCGTGGACTTCCGCGCGGCAAGGGCAAGCCGCCATCAGGCGGAAACAGCAGCGGCGGCAACTCCTCTCGTGGTGGCGGCAGCGGCGGCGGGCGGCCCTCCAACAACAACAACAAGGGCCGCTGTGGTGGCAGGCCTCGTGCCAACCCTGATGCGCCGCGATGCCAAATCTGCGGCAAGCTAGGCCACACCGCCCGCGACAGCTGGTATCGCTATGAAGACGATGGCGAATCCTCACAAGATGAGAAGGTTGCAGGTGCTGCTGACGGCTCCTACGGCATCGACACGAACTGGTATGTGGACAGTGGCGCAACTGACCACATCACCAGCGAGCTGGAAAAAGTGACAGTTCGTGAGAAGTACTGTGGGCAAGACCAAGTTCACACTGCCAACGGAGAAGGTATGAGCATTATCCACGTTGGTCACTCAGTGATTAAAACCCCCCATAGAAATATTCGTCTAAGAATTTTTTTGCATGTTCCTAGTGCTTCGAAAAATCTCCTTTCAGTTCATCGCATTGCCATTGACAACCATGTATTCCTTGAGTTTCATCCATTTTTCTTTTTGATCAAGGATCAGGTCACAAAGAAAATTCTGTATCGAGGTAGATGCGTTCGAGGGCTGTACCGTTGATTCCGGAGCTTAGGAGATTGAATAAACAAGCCTATGGTGTCACCAAAGTCTCTTCAACATGGTGGAATGATAGATTAGGGCATGCATCTTTTTCTTTAGTCGAACATTTGTTTAAAAAGAATAAGCTCCCATTTGTTGGTGAGCGAGATCGTGAAACAATTTGTGATTCATGTCAGTGTGCTAAAAGTCATCAACTACCTTAGCCTGTGTCTACAAGCATCTCCACAAAACCTCTTGAGCTCATTTTTTCCAATGTTTGGGGTCCTGCCCCTAAATCAGTTGGCAGACACACTTATTACGTAAGTTTTATCGATGACTATAGCAAGTACACGTGGATGTGTTTCAAGTTTTCCACAACTTTCAAGCACTAGTAGAAAGAAAGTTTGATTGCAAAATCCTAGCTCTCCAATCCGATTGGGGAGGGGAGTACCGCAACCTCAACTCCTTTTTTCAGCAAATTGGTATATCACACCACGTATCATGCCCCCACGCTCACCAGCAAAACGGATCAGCCGAGCGCAAGCACAGGCATATAGTTGAAGTCGGCCTGGCCTTACTTGCTGCTGCCTCTATGCCTTTGAAATTCTGGGATGAGGCTTTTCTCACCGTAGTCCACCTCATAAACATGTTGCCTAGTAGAGTCATCAACAATGAAACTCCAGTAGAACGTCTCCTTCACACAAAACCAGACTACACATCTCTACGAGTGTTTGGGTGTGCGTGTTGGCCTAATCTTCGGCCGTACAACAACCGCAAACTCATGTTCCGATCAAAACAGTGTGTTTTCTTGGGCTATAGTCCACAACATAAGGGTGTGAAGTGCCTTGATGTATCCACTGGACGTGTCTATATTTCCCGTGACGTTGTGTTCGATGAAACTGTCTTCCCTTTTGCACAACTTCATCCAAACGCCGGAGCCCTTCTCCAAAAGGAGATTCTTCTTCTACCTTCACATCTCACCGGTCGTGACAATGGGGATGTTTTAGACACTGATGATCAATTGTTGACTAATCCTCTTACTAATGATGGTCTTGAGTCTTGTGATGCAACAAAAAAAAATTGTGCAGAAAATGGTGAAGAAATCAGCCCAAATCATCATTTTATGCTTCCTGGACAAAACAGCAGCAGCATCGGAGCGGATCTGCCTCGGGATCCAGGCGCATCCCCCTCGGGATCGCTTCTGCGGCAGTCTGCTGCCCTGGCCCCCGTGTGATCCGCGCCCTCAGCGCCAGGCCGATCCGCCTTGAGCCCCGCGTCGCCACACGCCACCAACGGCTCGGTGGACCGCCCGGTGGCCGCTCCGCGCCAACCCACCAGCGCCATGCGGCGCCTGGTCCCGCGCCCGGTCCCCCGTCTGGCCCCGCACCTGGTCGGTTTGGCCCCGACACGCACTGCTACGCGCAGCGCCCATCACGGCAGGGTACGGGCGCTGATTCCCGTGTGGATCCCGCCGCAGACCCTATCCCACCGGCGCAATCATTGACAAATCATGCTCCCCCTGCTGGATCGGGATCCTCTGGGGCGCCTTCTTCCTCAGCTTCACGTGCGCCGGCCACAGAAGATCCGGTCTGCATGTCCTCGCCCAGCGAGCCTGCGGCTATTCCTGGCGCTAGATCTTCTGCGGATCCTTCTTCACCACCTCGCACTAGGCTTTAGAGGGGAGTAACTCAACCCAAAAATTACAAGTCTTTAGCAAAGTTTGGACTTGCTTGTGTTTCACATGAATCAAATATACCACACTCTGTTGCAGAAGCTCTAGGCGATCCAAAGTGGCAGAAGGCTATGGAAGATGAATACATGGCGCTTCACAAAAATAAAACTTGGCACTTAGTTCCAGCACGTCAAGGCAAAGGTAAAAATGTTATAGATTGTAAATGGGTCTTCAGAATTAAAAAGAAATCTGATGGCACCATAGATCGTTATAAGGCTAGACTAGTTGCAAAAGGTTTTAAGCAAAGGTACGGTCTAGACTATGAGGATACTTTTAGTCCTGTCGTAAAGGCTGCTACTATTCGTCTTGTTTTGTCTATTGCCGTATCCAGAGGATGGAGTCTACGCCAGCTAGATGTTCAGAACGCGTTTCTTCATGGTGTTCTGGAAGAGGAAGTGTTCATGAAACATCCTCCCGGGTTTGAAAACAGACAAAAACCCCTCCACATATGCAAGCTTGACAAGGCTCTATATGGATTAAAACAAGCTCCTAGAGCATGGCATTCTCGGTTGAGTTCAAAGCTTCAAGGACTTGGGTTTGCTCCTTCCAAGTCAGACACCTCACTGTTTATTTTCAACAAGTCAAATACATCTATATTTGTACTCATATATGTTGATGATATTATTGTCACAAGCTCATCTGATGAAGCTATTTCAGCACTGCTCAAGGATTTGAACTCTGAGTTTGCTCTTAAGGATCTAGGAGACTTGCACTACTTGCTTGGCATTGAAGTAAAAAGAAATGGAGATGAGCTTCATTTGTCCCAAGAGAACTATGCCACTGATCTTGTAGCAAGAGCAGGGTTGCAAGGTTGCAAGGCAGCTCCAACACCTCTATCCAGCTCTGAGAAATTATCCTTAACAGAAGGGAAACTCTTGAATCAAGAGGACAGCACCAGGTACAGAAGTATGGTTGGTGCACTGCAATATTTAACTCTGACTAGGCCTGATATTTCTTTTGCTGTGAACAAAGTATGTCAGTTCCTTCATGCACCCACTACAGTACATTTGACAGTTGCAAAACGCATACTTAGATATGTCAAGAATACTTTCAGTGTTGGACCCACCTTCACCAAGTCACCATCAACACTTGTAAGTGCCTTTTCTGACTCTGATTGGGTAGGTTGCCTTGATGACAGACGCTCAACAGATGGTTTTGCAGTGTTCTTTGGTCCAAATTTAATCTCATGGTGTGCTAAGAAACAAGCTACTGTGTCTAGATCCAGCAGAGAAGCAGAATACAAAGCACTAGCAAATGCTACTGCAGAAATTATTTGGGTTCAGTCATTACAGAAAGAGCTTGGGATACATAGTAAACAGGCTCCATGCTTATGGTGTGACAATTTGGGTGCCACCTATCTTTCTGCTAACCCAATATTTCATGCAAGAACAAAACATATCGAAATAGATTTTCATTTTGTCACAGAAAGAGTTGCAGAAAAAAAGCTGGATATTCGGTTCATTCGATCTCAAGACCAAGTTGCAGATGGCTTCACTAAAGCGTTGCCTACCAGAGGTTTTGAAGAATTTAAGCGTAATCTCAACTTGTCCAAGTTGTGATTATGGGAGGGTGTTAAACCATACAATGTTCAGGTCCAAGGGGCGCTCCACCGCACCGGTTAAGTTGAGATAAGTTTCGGTCTAGGTTAGTTAGAGTATATGGTTGTAATCTCTTCATGTATATCTTATCTCTACTTTCCTTGTACCTCAAGATGTAATCTCAACAAACTTGTATGCTTATCAGGGATATGCCCCTGCCTATATTAACACGAAACCGTCACCTCGAGAGAGGTACGACGTTCTCCGCTGTTTTACACCTACGTTGCTTACCTTGTACCAACTATTTCCAGTGAGTTAAAGGACTGCTCGTGCCGTAGATTTGGATCAGATTCTGTTTTGATCATTGACCACCGTATCTTAATAGTTCCAGGAAGAAGCTGCAATAGAGAAGAATACAATTTACAGACTTCACTTAGAATAATACAATTTAAAAATTTCACTTCCATGGAAAAAGTTCAGAAAATTGACAGTCCATAAGGTCAAGAAACATGGTTTGCTTGCAAAAGAACCCAATTTTTTTGCTTCAACTCATCCATGATGATGACAATATAACAGAGAATTATAAATAATCTTTACTGTGAAGTTTGGTCATATTAATAGAACCAAATTTCAGGCCAATACAATAAATAAATATAACATAGATTGTACAAATAGAAGCATTTAAAGCACAAAAAGTATAATCAACAGAGATGATAAATAAGAAAGGTACTAATCAAGGTAACATTGCAAACAACCATTTGTTCATTGAACCTGCCATTTGCTAAACAACAACAAGCCTACTAAAACTTAAATTAAGTTATACGTACCCTTCTATCAACGAGAAGGGTTCCCTTTACAGAAAGTCCATTATAGAACATACGGATCTGCAAAAGTAGAGGCTAGAGAGAGGGAGCGAAAGAGCAAGACTGATTAGTTAAATAATAGAGCATTTGAGAAGAAACAAATAAGCTCGTCATATGTTTCAGTCCAAGGATTACATAGCCGAACTAACGTTAACATGACATGGGCATCATCAACCTACTGATACATTTGCTAATGCAACTTGAAATGTCCTCAAGGTATTTTTCAAGTGGGGGAAACTAATGTTGACATGACATTGCCCTGCCAAACTCTTCAAGTTCAGTACAGAATTTTACAAGTAGGGGATAATAACCTTCACAGAAATATTAAAATGTTTCCTGTATTAGCAAAAATAATAACCTTCACAGAGATCCAATATTTCTGTTAAAAAACATATGATAACTGAGACAAGAAATCCAATCATTCTGTTAAACCATCCCCAAAAATATTTCTGTAAGAAAAGATAAAATAACTGGAAAAAAATAACTATAGTGGAATATATCATGCAGATATGGGTAAAAAGAGAATCACACACTTGCAGGTCAGGTGTCCTCGAAAAGTTTCCCTTGACGACACTCGTCGGGCATTTATTGGCTATATCTTCTGAGATTAGGCCAGTCCCATCAGTGTGGATCAAAGGCTCCCCATAACTGAAAACAATGTTTCCATTTCTATCCTGAAATATTCCACTAAATGTAAATGGTACAGTCAAGTACCAATCCAAAACATCAGAGAGGAAGAGAGATATTTACCTTGCAAGGTATGTCCTCGATAATTATAACATTAACCTTTGATAGGTCGTTGGCATCTAGTAGTGTTGTAGCTTTGGACAATACCAAAGCAAACCTAATGATTCAGTCAGAGAGCAACCACATAAATATCACCCACAAATAGGGACAGTGACTGCAGCCACAAAAGAAGGCAAAAGGCATCTTTCCACTGTGTAGGATGTTGAAACACCCCAAGCACAGTTACATTGAAAAGCAAAAGTAGGCTATGAACTTCTGCAGAAACATCATACTTGTTGTCAAATCGATTAAAATTTCATGTTTTAACAATGGAGCAAATCTTTTTGATTATTTTTGTCAGCAGTCCAAACTCTAAGGCAGATAGCAAGAGCACACTGACAACAGCGCATATCCTAGAATATATCCTTAAAGGTATGCATTAAATAGTTACTACTGTTGAACAGAAGTAGTAAGATTCTTAACCTGGCCAAATATTTTGCCAAGGTGGGAACAGTGTGAACGTGCATAAAAAGTTTGCGGGCCTCATCAATTGTTTTATTGGAGAGGATATAACCATCATCTCTGTTCCACCCAGATTCAGTGTGTAGAAAGTAGCATTTAACACCGGAAGAAAATTTATCGGTCCCTCTTTTCGTTTCTCCTCCTTGCCCCCATCTTTGTGAACTGGCAACACAGGCAGACAAGTCAAGACAAATAATTCAACTTAACCAGTGTAGCTACTTAGCTACTCCCTCCGTCCGGAAATACTTGTCATCAAAATGGATAAAAGGGGATGTATTTGGATGTATTTTAGTTCTAGATACATCTCTTTCTATCCATGTTTATGACAAGTATTTCCGGACGGAGGAGTGCATAAAAGAGTAGCACCGATGGTTTACACTAGTATGGAAAACATGTAAAACTAGCAAACTGTCCACTTCTATCCAAGTAACCGAGTGGCTTCTAGCAAAATCCGGAACCGTCAACTGAAAACTATCTTTTCCTTGGAAATAAGACAGAATTTTTTATGAAAAATTAAGAGCAGAGGAACTTTTCATGAATTCACTTCAATTTTACTGCGCTATGGTTTACATAACTAGGATGTGCTGGAAGACTTATGTCGTGATTTACAGTTCAATACGTTACTTGAGAAACAAAAAAAGACAGACATAATTTTCTCATGAGAAGAGTACAACTTGCATGCCACGATCAACATGTATTTAAACTTTGGCCAAGGAGAAAGAAGTACACTTTTAATTTATTCCATGATGTCCACCAGCTAGAGGGTGTGTTGTATTATGTGATTTCTCTGTATTTGTTTCTCTTGGTCCTTGGTATCATAGCATGTTTCTAGGCATGGTGTCTACATCCTGATTAACAGCCAAGGCTGGTTGGTCAGCAGCTTCTACTTGACCAAACTATATGTAATCTCTAGTAGCAGCCTAGCATAATTCTTCTTCTATGGTAAATAAAGACTGAACTAGAATAAGATTTAGCTGGGTGGTCTAGACAAGATTTAAATATTCTGACTTCTAGCTAAAACCCACAGTCTCCTACTCTGTAGCATGTTTCAATATTTTTAGCAACAGTGCTTCTGTAGTTTTCCTTGGCAGTAGTAGTAACTTTAATGGTGATTCATTCATCACGGGCACTTTATAGGTTACTCTGGAATGCTTTGTTTTTGGATGTTGCAATTGACCTTTTTTAGAGAAAGCTGCAATTGACATCAGTGTGCATGTGTAATACTAGTGCACTTAATATTTCAAAATCCGTTATTTAGTCTGGCATTTACATATATCCCAGTAAAGGTTGCATTCCAGGATATGGAAACTTACTGAGATAACGGTAACGACGCAAACCCAAGCTGATGCCATCTTCAGCAACCTTATGGTAGACACTATAGTAGGCACCGACATCATTGCCAAAGTTTCTTCGCCCAGGTATATCCAAGAACTTCACGACAAGAATGTTGTCATCGCCAACAACTTTCTGCAGCTTGTTCCTCGAGGTTTCAAGATATGGCCCCTGAAACCCAGTAAAACAACATGAAGTTCTGGAATATATGAATGTACTGGTACGCCATGTGTAATATCAAACAAGAGGTTATAAGTTGTAGAAAACAAATAAGAATGAAGGAAGTCATTGTAATGATGGTGTCCACTGAACAGTCACAACAATCAGGACTTATCTACTGCAATTGAAGGCAAACTGCACTTGCCTTTATCATAGGTAACTAACTAACTATAGATATTCTCTATATAATATTCCAACATTAGAGAAAAAAATACATTCAAACTTGACCTACGATGAATACTGAATGTTGACCATTCCACATTCAGCTATAAAATTAATCAACAAAAGCATGGATACCAGTACACTGTTTCCACATATCGCTGAGTGGCATGCCATATCCATGTTAAAGAATACATCACGGCAATGAAATTCAATAGGAAATGTTTGCAGGTACATATAACACTGTGCAAGTTTGGGTATATTTGGTGTAGTACATGGGCAGTTGGGCACAAACGAAAGATATGAAAAGATCAGAGGAAAGAGTAAATATAAAAATTTCCACGACAGGAAGACTAAGGAACTTTTAAACCTTAAAGATGGTAACTACGGAGCCATCTTCTATCTCCAAACAGCAATGATACACTCTTGCTTTACTTGAATCCCCCCAGTCAAGGTTCTGCAAGTATCAGTTGAACAACAATTCCATAAGACAAGTGCACGTACTATAGTGAAAACAAAAAACATACAACAACAACAAAGCCTTTAGTCCCAAACAAATTGGGGTAGGCTGCAAATATACTTGACTTATCTGAACAGGGACGACAAATTTCACATTCAGATAGTAATCAACACTGGGGTGTACATATACTACTAGTTGAATCTACAGCAAGTTGCGGGACGTGCATAATAGCTTGCAGATAGGAACATTATTCAAGCTGTGACAAGGGTTATAATTATACTGTTGATTTGTTTTGTTTCCCTAGAAATTTCATAAAATTGTGTTTTCATGAAACATAGATGTATTTGGTAAGCAAAATGTACTTCCCTTGAAACTTGGGAAGAAAATACCTGGTGCAGTAGTGCAAAGTGAAAACTTGTGATCCTAATATCAGTTCTTCATATAGAGATGACAGCTTGGTACTAGCAGTAGTTAGTGATCCTACTCTTGGGTATCAAGTAAATAAACCAAACAATAGTAGTATTTGACAAAATTAAATATGTGGAACATCATGGGAAGAAAATCCTACCAATGTCTATGTTCCAGATTATGAACTTGAAACCTGAGAAATCATAAGCTACTAAAAAATATTATATGTTGGCTGCAGCCATGAGCAAATATAACAGATAGTAATGAACAAGAGCAAGTTCAAATATAGTACAACCTTCCTTCTATCTGATTCGGCTACAAACTTGTGACCAAATCTGTGCCAAATTTCTGGTTCAAAATCTTTCATTGAAAGTGAAGGCAGTGACCTAATATAATCTTCTCGTAATTCACACACATCTTCTATCTTGTTGCTATAAAAGAAAGGCAGGACAGGTTAGCAAAAATATAACACTCACCCAGAACATAATTTGCAAAATGTTAAATTGTGATTCAAATTCTAGTGCCGTATTGGACTAGACGTAGTACATACGGTGTGGGCCTTTTGCGTTGGTACCGACGCGTACGAGTACAACTCGTTTACTTGTCCTACAAGGACTCCTATGTGTTGCCCCTCTTATATACCCCATGTAGTCGCACCTCAGACGGCCTGTCGTCTCGTGCTTGTAATACTCCTCCTCATAGTGATTGTGCCTTCGTGCGTCCGTGGTTTTCTCCCGCAAGGGTTTCCACGTAAAAATCCGTGTCTCTCGTGTCTCTTTTATCTCGTTATTATCTAACAAGTGATATACAGAGCCAAGTTTACAGATACGAGATTTGAGACGAGAGAATTAGGGTTGCTGTCGGGCCGCCGCCGTTCTGCGATTCATCCGATCGCTTTTTTAATCCGCCGAGACCGACTCGATTTCCAACGCGTGGAAATTCCTCAAAGCTGCCGCCGTTGCTGTTCCGCGCGTTGCCGCTGCTGCTCCGTACAGCGTCTACATCTGCTGCCGCTTAACGCCTCCACGTACAGGCTCCAAGTCCCTAGGGTTCTGGGGCAAGCCACCTGAGTACCTGAGCAGCCGTTCCTTTCTCACGTGGAGACCGAAGCAAAGTTCGTCTACGAGTACTAGTTCAATCGAGTACTGCTCACGTGGAAGCTAGTTGCTGTTGGAATTAACCACGACATAGCCTCCCAAAGTTGTACGTGTGTAGGTCGGTTTGCATGTAGTATCCGAGTAGGACATCAATTAGCAGCCGAGTAGTATTGGTCTAGCTAGCCATGGACTATTTTATATATGTGCGTGCAACAGCCCTGTAACCGTACCTTGGATTTGTGAAGTAATACAAATCAAACCAGGAGCGATACGCTCCTGTGGCAATCAGCCGAATCGTCTAGGCGTACGTTACTATTAGTAGGGTTGTAACGATCAAAGCAAAGATCGTTCAGCAGGTTGTGTACGTGCGAGTCTTATCTCGGTGTTGCTAATTGATTGCTCGAAGGTCTGGCCGCTTGGGGCAGGAACCAAGTTCAACCAGCGTTGCTTCGCTTCATCGTCGTTCGTCGTCGGTCATATCATCGTCGTCGGAAGTACTCGGCGTCGGGTCTGGGCCAACAATTGGTATCTAGAGCAAGGTTGATCTTCTAGTAACGGAGGATCATGGCGGACGACGAGAAGACCAAGCAGCTGGCGGAGTACTCCGGTGCGGCTAAAGTATTTGCTGCTCCGGCAAGTTTGTCGTACCCACGATTTGATCGCGAGAACTTCGGGGTCTGGAAGGCCCTCATGGAGTGTGGTCTCCGCGCAAACGAGCTATGGGACGCGGTCGACCCAGGAGGCAACGCGTTCAAGAAGGAGGGAGCCGAGCACCGGAAGGATCGGCAGGCGGCGTCGACGATTTACTCGGTGATGCCGATGGATGTCCTCCAACACCTGATCGCCAAAGAAACGGCAAAGGAGGTGTGGGATACATTGAAGCTCATGTTCAAGGGACACACCCGCGTCAAGCAAGCCAATCTCCAAACTCTCCTAAGGAACTATGAGACTTTGGTCATGGGCGACAATGAGTCCGTGGATGCGTTCGCTTCACGGGTGGCTACTCTCGTCAATCGGATTCGCGCGCTTGGAGAAAATCTCACGGAGGCCTCAGTTGTCCGGCGGTTCTTGCGCGCAGCCCCTCCCCGGTACCTGCAAATTGTCATGGCGATCGAGCAGTGCATCGATCTCGAGACTCTTTCCATAGATGATCTTGTCGGACGGTACAAGGCTCACGATGAGCGGATGCGGTACAGTCTTGGGGATGGGAGGAACGACGAGCTTGTGATGCTCACAAGGGCACAGTGGGTCGCTTTGTCAAAGGAAAAGCAAGGCGGATCCACGAGCAGCAGCAAGAAGAAGGGGAAGCAGCGTTCGGTGAGAAAGAACTTCGCCGACTCGGACGCCGAATCGGAGGACGACTCGGAGGATGAGGCTGCACCACCACCGAGGAGAAAGTTTGACATCAGAAAAGTGAGGTATTATAATTGTGGCCTCCTCGGCCACTTCAAGGCTAACTACGAGGAAGCACCGAAGCAGAAGGCGCTCATGGCCCAGCAAGGAGATGAAAGTGACATGATGTTGATGTGTGAACTCGTGGACAAGCAGGATCCAGTTCTTCAAGCGCCGGCTAAAGAAATTGTCGCGCTCGTGGAAGAAAAAGTTCACCTTCATAAACATGGTACAGAAACTTACGTCGATGCTACAGACGTAAGTGCTAACTTTGCTGCATCGGATGCAGCGATCGCTGCATGTGCACGACCATGGAGAGGTAGTCTTTGTGTGGTGCGTCCAAGAGAGGTTAGCTGCGACCGAAAGAGCAGTTCAAAAGATTGCCAGGCGAGGCGAGACGCAGGACGAACTACGCTCGGACTAGGAGAGCATTGCGCGCACATGGCGGCAGACACGGCAAGGAGCGGCGTCGTGTACACTGTGTCAGATAGCGTGGTGAGCGCAGGCATCGTGTCGCACACCGCGCCACTCTCAGCAAGCACGCATGGCAGCCTAGTTGCTGGTGATGGTAGTAGCACAACAGCAACCCAAGGCAGGAACACTACGTACAAGACATGTACAACAGCTCTACCAGGAGGAAAGTCAGCACTATGTGAAAGTCTACTATGTGGGCTAGAAAGTGGGCATGGTCGAGAAAGAAAAGATGGACCAAAAGTGGAGTCTTCAGATGGGAGAGAAGCGAACCAGGGAGCTAGTCTATCTAGCAGTATTGTGGACACAGACCTATGTGACGGGTCAGAAGAGGAGCTGGACCAGGACAGAAGCCAAAACGCGGGTGGTGATGGGCAAGGCCTATTGCCTGGTGGCCTGCATGGGGCTTCGCCTGGTGGCCTGTGTGTGGGCGAGAGCTCATTTACAGTTGCGGTGTTGCCGAACAGTCCAGCAGGGACGTCGACGACGCATGTGGAGGAAAGGACACTACCTACACCCAAACATCTACAACTGGTGTTACACCCATATCTGAGGAATACTCTTCGGACGATTGACCCGGTAATGATGAACGGGAGTGGGCGACGGCGTCTAGTAAGTGCCGAGGAACCGACGGAATTTGAGGACGCAAATACGATGGAGTGTTGGCGCCTTGCTATGGCGGAAGAGTTGGGGTCGATCTGCAACAATAATTCATTGGAGCTTGTGGATCTTCCCAGCAATGAAAAGGCTATAGAGTTCAAGTGGGAATTCATGATCAAGAAAGATGTCGATGGATTCGTAAAACACAAAGCGAGGCTAGTAGCCAAAGGGTACGTGCAAGAGGAAGGTGTGAACTTCGAAGAAGTGTTCGTTCCCATTGCAAAGATGGAGTCGGTGAGACTACTCATCTCTCTCGCGGTTCAGGAATCATGGAAGATACATCACATGGATGTAGAATCCTCGTTTTTGAATGGCGAGTTAGAAGGAGATGTGTATGTGAATCAGTCACCGGGATTCATCAAAGAGGGAGAGGAACACAAGGTACTGAAGCTACACAAAGTCTTGTACGGGCTACGGCAAGGCTCTCGGCCGTGGAACATCAAACTTGATCAGACGATGATTTCTCTTGGATTTGAGAAAGCCCCACTAGAGCATGCAATATACAAGCGAGGTGAAGGAAGGGACCATCTACTAGTTGGCATCTACGTCGATGACCTACTAATTACCGGAGCAGATGAAGAGGTGATTGCAAAGTTCAAGCTACAGATGAAAGAGCTTTACAAGATGGATGATCTAGGTCTTTTGAGCTACTACCCCGGGATAGAGGTACATCAAAAGATGGAGGAGGTCACACTATGTCAAGAGGCATACCCAAGGAAGGTACTTGAAAGTCGTGGCATGAAATATTGCAATCCAATTGATGCTCCAATGAAACCTCGTCTTGAGCTAAGCAAGAAGAGTAAAGTAACTGTCGTTGATGCAATAGAGTATATTGCAGCGGCCGCTGCGGTGTGTTCAGGTGTGTGGCTAGGGAGGCTACACAGTGATCTCATGGATTGAGATCCGGAACAGGTGGTGCTCAATGTTGATAGCAAGTCTGAAAGTTTTCTACGCGAAGACCCAGTGCGGCATGATAGGAGCAAGCACATTGATACAATGTATCACTATATAAAGGACTGCGTAGAAGAAGGTAAGACGAAGGTCAACTACGGTTGCACCGATGATCAGATGGCGGACATGCTAAGCAAGGCTTTGGACCGAGAGAAGCTCTTGGAGAAGCAAAGAAGGATCGGCGTCGGGGTTGTGACATGACGACGTCGTGTTTAGGGGGGTGATTGTTGGAATTAACCACGACATAGCCTCCCAAAGTTGTACGTGTGTAGGTCGGTTTGCATGTAGTATCTGAGTAGGACATCAATTAGCAGCCGAGTAGTATTGGTCTAGCTAGCCATGGACTACTTTATATATGTGCGTGCAACAGCCCTGTAACTGTACCTTGGATTTGTGAAGTAATACAAATCAAACCAGGAGCGATACGCTCCTGTGGCAATCAGCCGAATCGTCTAGGCGTACGTTACTACTAGTAGCGTTGTAACGATCAAAGCAAAGATCGTTCAGCAGGTTGTGTACGTGCGAGTCTTATCTCGGTGTTGCTAATTGATTGCCCGGAGGTCTGGCCGCTTGGGGCAGGAACCAAGTTCAACCAGCGTTGCTTCGCTTCATCGTCGTTCGTCGTCGGTAATATCACCGTCGTCGGAAGTACTCGGCGTCGGGTCTGGGCCAACAGTTGCCTGATCTAGTACTATTGCTATTAATTGCTACGTCCATTGCCTAATACTACCAGGTGCTATTTACTCTGTTATATTTGCTCCGCATATTAAATTCTGTCAAGAATTTTTCTACCGGCTTGTACTACTTTGTGTACACAGATTTATCGACTCATGGCATCCATGAAGTACGATCTTCCGCTGCTGGACCATGACACAAGGTTTACCCTATGGCAAGTCAAGATGCGAGCGTTGTTGGCACAGTCCGACTATGATGAAGCACTGGATAGTTTTGGGAAACAAAGGATTCAGGATTGGACTGATGAGGAGAAAAGAATTGATTGTAAGGCTTTGTCAAAAATTCAACTCCATTTGCATAATAATATTTTGCAGGAAGTTTTGAGCGAAAAAACTGCCGCCGCTCTATGGTTAAAGCTGGAAGGGATTTGCATGACTAAAGATCTCACCAGCAAGATGCATCTGAAGCAAAAATTATTCCTGCACAGGTTACCCGAGGGAGGTAATGTTTTGAATCATATTTCAGAATTTAAGGAGATTATATCCGATCTAGCTGCAATGGAGGTTAAATATGAAGAGGAAGATACTGCTTTAATGTTACTTTGTTCACTGCCAAGTTCTTATACCAATTTTAGAGACACCATATTATATAGTCGTGATACTCTCACGCTTAATGAAGTTTATGAAGCTTTGAACTCTAAGGAGAAGATGAAATTAATGGTGCCTCATGATGGTTCAAGTTCATCCCAGGCCGAGGGATTATCTGTTCGTGGCAGGACAAAGGAGAAGAACTCCAATAATGGAAACAGAGGCAAAAGTAAAAACGGCTATAGGGGCCGGTCGCAATCCAGAGATAAGAAATATTGCAGGTATTGCAAGAGAGACGGGCATGACATCTCAGAGTGTTTCAAGTTGCAGAATAAAGAAAAGAGGAAAGGTAACAAACAAGGTGAAAATTCTGCTAACGTTGCTCGTGATGATAGTTCCGATGATGCTCTTGTCGTTATTGTTGGATGTGCTGAGACCAATGATGAGTGGGTACTTGATACTGCATGTACTTTTCATATGTGCCCGCATAGAGATTGGTTTAATACTTTTGATTCCACTACTTCTGTTGGTTCCGTTTTGGGTTTTGATAATTCACCATGCAAGATTGAAGGCATAGGTTCTATTCGAATCAAGATGTTTGATGGCATAATCAGAACTTTGACAGATGTTCGGTATATTCCAAAGATGAAGAGAAATCTTATTTCTATGAGTGCCCTTGATGCAAAGGGATACAAGTATTCAGGTGGAGATAGTGTTTTGAAAGTCACCAAAGGTTCCCTTATTATGATGAAAGGTGATTTAAGTTCGACCAATGGTCTTTATTACCTTCGAGGTTCTACCGTTTCAGGTAACGCTACTCTAGCTATTTCAAAGAATTCTGATTGTGATGCTGCTAACCTTTGGCATATGCGTCTTGGACATATGAGTGAACTTGGTTTGGCAGAGTTAAATAAGAGAGGTCTTCTTGATGGATATGAACCTGGTAAATTAAAATTTTGTGAGCATTGTATTTTCGGCAAGCACAAGAGGGTGAAGTTCAACACTTCGACTCATACAACCGAAGGTATTCTTGATTATGTGCATTCTGATTTATGGGGACCATCTCGCAAGAAGTCACTAGGTGGTGCTAGTTACATGCTGACTATTATTGATGATTATTCGAGAAAAGTTTGGCCTTATTTCTTGAAGCATAAATATGAAGCATTCTCAGCATTTAAGGAGTGGAAGATTATGATTGAAAGACAAACTGAAAAGAAGGTAAAGATACTTCGCACTGATAATGGTATGGAATTCTGTTCTAAGCAATTTAAGAATTATTGCAAGTCTGAAGGCATTGTCAGACATTACACCGTTCCTTATACTCCTCAACAAAACGGTGTTGCTGAGCGTATGAACAGGACCATTATTTCCAGAGCCCGTTGCATGTTGTCCAATGCAGGTTTGCATAGGCGTTTTTGGGCTGAGGCCGCTTCCACTGCCTGTTATCTCATTAACTGTTCACCACCTATTGCTCTTAATAAGAAAACTCCAATTGAGGTATGGTCTGGTTCACCTGCTGATTATTCACAGTTGAGAGTTTTTGGTTGCACTGCTTATGCTCATGTTGATAATGGAAAGTTGGAGCCTAGGGCTGTTAAGTGCATCTTTCTTGGTTATAAGTCTGATGTTAAAGGTTTTAAATTATGGAATCCTGAAACCCAGAAGGTTGTTATTAGCAAAAATGTTATCTTTAATGAATATGCTATGTTACATGATGTTTCATCTACTAATGTTCCCATTGAGAGTGAACAACAGCCTATTGTTCAGGAGCCTACTGTTCAGGTGGAGCATGTTATTGATTCAGGTGATACATCTGGTAATGAAATTGTTGATGCACATGATGAACCCATCGTTAATGATGATAATGTCACTCCCACTCCAAATCAACCTATTGTTCCACCCAGTTGGAATCTTGCACGTGACAGAGTTAGGCGGGGTACTAACAAACCTGACAGGTTAATTGAAGAGTGTAATATTGTTTCTTTTGCTTTATCTGTTGCAGAAGAAATTGAAGGTAATGCTGAGCTTTCTTCATATTCCGAGGCTATTATTTCTAGTGATAGTAATAAATGGATGACCGCTATGCATGATGAGATGGAATCACTTGAAAAGAATGGCACTTGGGATTTAGTAAGATTACCTAGAGAGAAGAAACCTATTCGTTGCAAGTGGGTTTTCAAGAGGAAAGAAGGTGTTTCTCCTAATGATGAGACAAGATATAAAGCAAGGTTAGTTGCTAAAGGTTACAGTCAGATTCTAGGTATTGACTATAACGAAGTCTTTTCTCCTGTTGTGAAGCATAGCTCTATTCGCACTTTACTCAGTATTGTTGCCATGCATGATCTTGAGCTTGAACAATTGGATGTTAAAACTGCATTTTTACATGGAGAATTAGAAGAGGATATTTATATGGAACAACCTGAAGGTTTTGTTATTCCTAGAAAAGAAAAGCTTGTCTCTAAGTTAAAGAAATCTCTTTATGGATTGAAGCAATCCCCGAGACAGTGGTACAAGAGATTTGACACCTTTATGCTATCTCAACGTTTCAAAATGTCTAATTATGATAGTTGTGTTTATTTAAAAACTGTCAAAGGTTCAACTATTTATTTGCTCCTTTATGTTGATGATATGCTTATTGCTGCAAAGAGTATGTCACAGATTAATGAACTAAAGAAGCAATTGAGTAATGAATTTGAGATGAAGGATTTGGGTGCAGCAAAGAGAATACTTGGCATGGAAATATCCAGAGATAGACCGTCCGAAAAAGTATATCTAAGTCAGAAGGGATATATTGATAAAGTTCTTCGTCGTTTTAATATGCATAATGCCAAGCCAGTAAGTACTCCGTTAGCTGCACACTTCAAATTATCATCAACTTTATGTCCTAAGTCAGATACAGATGTTGAGTACATGTCTAGAGTTCCCTATTCGAGTGCAGTTGGTTCACTTATGTATGCCATGGTTTGTTCTCGTCCTGATTTATCATATGCATTAAGTGTTGTCAGTAGATACATGGCTAATCCTGGAAAAGAGCATTGGAGAGCAGTTCAGTGGATTTTCAGATACCTGCGTGGTACTTCTAATGCTTATTTACAGTTTTGAAAAACTAGAGATGGACTTGTTGGTTTTGTTGATTCTGATTTTGCTGGTGATTTGGATAAGAGAAGATCACTCACAGGTTATGTTTTCACCATTGGTGGTTGTGCTGTGAGTTGGAGAGCAACTTTGCAGTCTATTGTAGCTTGTTCCACTACTGATGCCGAGTATATGGCTATTTCTAAGGCATGCAAAGAAGCTATCTGGTTGAAAGGTTTGTATTCTGAGCTTTGTGGAGATTCATCTTGCCCTACCGTATTTAGTGACAGTCAAAGTGTTATATATCTTACAAAAAATCCAATGTATCATGAGAGAACAAAGCACATTGATGTCAGATATCACTATATTCGAGATGTTGTTGCTGAAGGTGATTTGAAGGCTTAGTTGGTATTTCTCACTAGTCCTATGGACTTTGACGCACAAGGTGTTTAAGCTGATTTGGATGGAGTTATTCACTTTTTTCGACTACTGGAGGGAATTTGGCTCAAGGTGGAGATTGTTAAATTGTGATCCAAATTCTAGTGCCGTATTGGACTAGACGTAGTACATACGGTGTGGGCCTTTTGCGTTGGTACCGACGCGTACGAGTACAACTCGTTTACTTGTCCTACAAGGACTCCTATGTGTTGCCCCTCTTATATACCCCATGTAGTCGCACCTCAGACGGCCTGTCGTCTCGTGCTTGTAATACTCCTCCTCATAATGATTGCGCCTTCGTGCGTCCGTGGTTTTCTCCCGCAAGGGTTTCCACGTAAAAATCCGTGTCTCTCGTGTCTCTTTTATCTCGTTATTATATAACAAGCAAAAGCTGGAAGCAGGAAGCACTAAACGAGATTTACCGGCCAAGGTACACATATATCAAGAAAACCTTGTCGAACTCTAGCTCCCCAAGCGCCATCATGGTCATGTGCAGGTTCGCTGTTGCCTTTGATGTGTTTGCATTGACAAGAGAAAGGTCTGCTTGCATCATGCGCGCCGGTGTCGGCGGTGTATCGAGTTCGGCCCCTACGGTTCTCGGTGGGCCACCTAGTGCCAACTGATGCAGAGATTTTACGATGTTCCTCACGGGGCTTGGGGAGGACACCGTTCTTGTAGGTGAAGCAATGGCATGCTGGGCCGGGCTCTCGATCCCCGCCTGATGCTGCGACCCAGACGCAAGGCCATGGCCAGAGCTTCCTGGCAGCTGCAAACTGTAATGCGTCGATCGGGCAGGGCTCCCGGCATTGATAGTGGCATGGGTTGGGAGATCCAAGGAAATGTGAATGCGATGATTCACCGTCCCCAATACAGCATCACCTGCTTGATCATGAATTCAGACGATTAGAAAGAAAGAAAATTAACTTGAATGTGATGTTCGGGGAGAAGTGTAAATTGGCATGTGAGTTACTAGTACTCTCTTTGGGGAGTCCCCTTTTCGAAAGAAAAAACTAGTACTCTCTTAATAAATAGCCACACCACACACACGGATCAAAGAGGAACATCATGCTCCGAAATCACGTAACTTTCTGTAGGGCTTGACAGACAAAGAGGAACAAGAAGGAACATCATGCTTGAACTGAACTGGAAACCTCGGTTACAGCTGAAGTAAAAGATGAAGGAGACGCGCGCTACCACGCGACGCTAATACAAACGGAATCTCACCCGGCCCTCCCTCTTCTGCGCTGTACTCACCAACTGCTTCTCTGCACCCCCTCCCTGCTTCCTCGTCCTCACAACTGCCAAGAGCTCGGCGCCGCCGGCTCCCCTAACCCCGCCGCCACAGCCACACCCCGCTAACCTAATGTTCCAAGAGCACACCTTAGGATCCTCTGCAGTACTGTACGGTGCTGTATAGTCACTGCCATGTGGGACCTGGCCCCACATGTTATCCACACTACAGCACCATACGGTACTGCAGAGGATCTCTACAACCGGGCCTATCTTCTGCCGGATGACGAATGGATTCCCTACTCCATCTTCACTAGTCTTTCTTTCGCCAAACAAAAGACTCAAAACCTTCCCCGAATCCCCGTAGTGAGAACTACTGCTCCAGTTAGTACAAAACTAAAATAAATGTACTAGTACTGGTAGTATATAGTGAAAAAGAAACACAGTTCATCCACGGCCTTCTCTTCCTTCTCCCATTTCCTCGTCTCTGTCTGCTTCTGCTTACTCCTTACTCCTCTCAGCCAAATCAAGCTATTTCTATCCAAATCGATCGACTCCCGAAATCGAGCGACCGGTTCTTGAAAGAAGAAGAGAAATAGCAATGCCTTGCACCGGTAGTCCTACTCGTACTAACCCAGTTCTTGATTATTATGCAAATAAAAATCAACCATCCAACACACAAGCAGAGGAAGAGAGAGAGGCAGTGTTCGCACCTCCTCGCTGTGACGGCACGGAGCCGCCGGCGGCGGCGCGCTCCTCTGAGTCGTGCTTCATCATCCACTGGATGTAGGCGGACAGATTCTGCACCGGCTGCCTGGACCGCCCGATCCTCTGCAGCACCCGCACGGCCGCCGCCTCGCCGAGCCCCGCGAGCCGGCGCTGCGCCAGAGGGTCCGCTCGCTGGCCGTGCCGCCCCTCGAGCTGCGCCAGCTCCAACTCCACCGCCGCCGGGAGTTGGCAAGCGCGCATCTCCGTCGAGCCTAGGACGCTCATCAAGGTTCCTTCGGGGCGTCGGAGATTTGAGTTTGAGTCGCTGGTGTGGATGGATGGATATATAGGAGCTCCTTCCTTAGGAAGAAGAACATAGGAGGCAGCCTGCTTCTGCATGGCAGGGGCGCCTACTAATACTCCGGCACCGTGCCAAGCAAAAAGGCTACTACGAGCCTACGAGTACCTGCTGCCATGACTTGCCACTTCAGTAGAGACAGCTCGGTTCTTGCACTAGTATGAACGGGATCAGTCTTCTTTGGGCTTGGTCACTTGGAAATCTGACCATCCAAAAAAACAGTGGACAGTCAGCAAAGGAAATGTGCTCCGAAACTGGTCACGTATCTACTGCCTGTCAAAATAACGTACTGTAGTGTCAAAAGCGCTACGGAGAGAGTATGAGCAGCAATTCATCCAACGCGGCGACCCATTTTATCCACGCGTGTTCCTTTGAATCGCCGCGGATAGAAAAGTTGGCCCAATACACCGACCCAAGCGGTCGCGCGTCTACTTTTCGTCCGTCTTCCAACCCATTTTCGATCCAATTTTAAGTTTGATTTATGCCGGTGCAGACACGAGACGGACGCGCGCCGCGCGCCAACTACTCCGCCTGGGCCGCCAGTGAGTAGCAAAGCCTCCACCATTTCTCTCCACTTCCCAAAAACTCTTCCGGTCGCGCGCGCTTCCGGCCGCTCGCCATGGACAACAACCTTGATGCCACCGCCGGCCTCGCCTCCCTCGCCTCGTCCGCCATCATGTCTGTCCCCTCCGGCAAAGGCAAGCCCCGCGCCCCACGCAAGACCGCCGCCGCGCCCAAGAAGAAGAAGCAGTTGACGCCCGAGGAGCTGGTCGTGGAGTCGGCGAAGAGAAAGGGCCGGAGGCACGCGGCGGACGCAAGGGACGAAGCAGCGGCTGCCGCCGCCATAGCCGCCGATGCGCAACAGGAGGACACCGTCACCCGCGTGGCGGCGGCAACAAGGAAGGCGCTGATCTACCTAGGGTTAAACCTTAGCCAGCATGGGCTCGTCAACGTGGTCGTGGCCGCGGCCAGCATCGGCTCGTTCGTGTTTCCTCGGATGGTGCCGCCAGAGTCGCCCCACGCGTCGGCGACATACCCGATTCCTGGCTTCCACGTCTACCCGCAAGCCTCCCGACTCTTCGGGGAATGCTCGCTAGAGGTGAGCATGGTGGCGCCTTCCAAGCCCGCGCTCGCGCCCATCGACCTCAACACGCCGGTGGCCGGCGGATCATCATCCAGAGGGCGCGAGGAAACTCGCGCGGGAGATCACTGACATGCTCCCAGCGCCCGCAACCTGTTCGATAGAATGCCGGCGACCGACGACGACGAGACGGCCAACTGTTTCATGCAGAGCATCATCTTCGAAAGTGATACGGCCGCCGCTGGCGGTGCCGCCGCGGTTGGCTACGATACCGAGGAGACCCAAAACTAGGACGACCGAGGGTCGTTCACGCCGTTGGCCTATGATCAAGCTGGCATGCAGGACGCCTTCATGCAAGATCAAGTCGGCCTGGACTTGGATGGCTTCCTGCTCGACCACGAGTTTCCGGAGGACTACGGCCTCGAGGAAGAGGATGAGTTGTACGTCGACGGGGAGCCTTTGTTCGAGGACGAGCTCGCCAACCAAGCCGCCGGGATGAAGCCGAAGCGCAAGAGCAGGCGGACGAAGGCATACACTGCAGCCGAGGACAAGCTCCTTTTTGAGTGTTGGAGGGACATTGGGCAAGACCCCAAGGTCAGCGCCGAGCAAAAGGCATCAACCTTTTGGACTCGTGTCCATCGTGAGTTCCATGAACGCAAGAAGTTCCCGCCGTACCAAATGCAAAGCACGCGCGGGTGGGTGTCCATTTCAAAGCGATGGAAGGTGATCCAACAAGAGGGCAACAAGTTTTGTGCCACTTTTGAGAGCATCAAGTCACGCCCCGTGAGCGGCATCGACATGCAAGACATGGTATGCATGCATGCGCCCCTCTTTGTTTTTGTTCCGTTATGCTTGCATATCCATTTCCATATCCATTTCCATTTACCAATATGCTTGCATGCATTTCATTTGTAGGCATTTCAAGATTTGGAGGCATTCAAGGTCCAACACAAAGGCAAGTCCTTCAACCTCTCCCATTGTTGGAGTGTCATCAAAGACGAGGAGAAGTTCAAGGCGCAATATGTCGCCATCGTGGCGCGTGGGGGGGGGGGGGAGGAGAAAGCCGTGGAGGAGGTTGGGGAGGGAGAGAAGGCACGACCGCGGGGGAAGACCAACTCGAAGAAGGAGAACAAGCGGGATGTGCCGTCGATCGCCTTGATCGCAACCGTGGAGGGCATGATGACCAAGAAGGGCTCAAGGAAGGAGAAGCGCCGGCAAGACAAGGAAGAGCGAATGATTGCTTTCATGGAGATCTAAAGAAGGAGCTTGAGATGGAGGCGGAGAAGCAAGCCAAGATGCTAGAGATCGAGGCCGCAAATGCCAAGACCAGGGCGAAAGAAGTGGCTCTCGCTAGCATGATGACAGGCGTGGAGATCATGAAGGTGGACCTCAACACCGTGTCGCCGAGGAAGAGGCCGTGGTTCGAGAAGATGAAGGCCGAAATGCTCAAGTTCGACGAGGAGTGATCTATGGCGGCGAGCGTCATCCTTTTTTTATATGCCGGCAAGTGTGCTGCCATGACCACGGCCGTGATGGCGTGGTCGAACTCCGTCCCATTTTTGTGTGCTGGGACTTCAAGTGCCGGCATGAACTGTGTGGTGTTTTTTTGGGAGCTGGCATTGTATGCCGGCCGCTGGCATATGGTGCCGGCATGAACTTTGGGCGACGACATGGTCGCTGGCATAATCTACGGCCGCAGACCTTTTTTAAATTTGTGTGTCGACATGAAATGGGTCGCGGGTGTTGGACACTGCTGACCCAAGTCAAAAAGAGGGCGGACGCCGAGCGGGCCGCCAACCCAAACAGACAAAATGCGGACGTCCATTTGGGTCAACGTATTGGAGTTGCTCCAAAGTGCACAGTTCTTATGCGAAACGTTTTGAGCATGGAACAGTTCGGTTTGGATTTAAAAAAAAGTTCAATTTAGGATTGTCTATGTCTCAGTTGATAGGGGGCGCCTCATGCATGCTAGTCTTTAAGCACCCCCGCTCAAAGAAAAAAAGTCTTTTTTTACATCAAAACTTTATTCCCCAAATAATGGCAAGATCGTTTACAATTTGGTGAGAAATAAAGTCCGGACACTCATTGTCCCAAACCAAAGAAGATCTAGAGCTAAGAGAATTCTTTGCTATGCTATCAGCCACAAGATTTACCTCTCTAAAGCAATGCATTACATCAACATTTGAGAAATTAGCCCCCAGGTGCTTACTCTCCATATAGATAGCAACATCATGTCCCTGGTAGTCCTCCTGGTTGATGATCTCAACTGCATCGAGGCTGTCTGATTCGACAATAAGGGATGTACATCCAATGTTTAATGCTAGAAGAAAGCCATTACGGATCGCGATCACTTTGGCAGAATCGGCAGAAGTTACACGCGGAATGAACCAGGATGCTGCCGCAATGAACTCCCCTCTATCATCTCGAGCTACTGCTCCTATAGCACCTGCCATATTCTCTGCGCAAAACGCTGCATCAACATTAATCTTCACCCTTCCTCTTGTTGGCTTTTTCCACATATTATCTCGCTTTCGAACAGGCCGGTTTGGAGTTGCTGCACGCACAAAATTTGTGGCCAAAATTTTGATCGCAGTAGCAGTACGATCCGGCTGTTGTATGCTTTCTCCTTTAACAAACTGCCTACGTTGCCACCAAATATACCAGCTGCCAACTGCAATGAGCTCTGCCAAAGGGAGTTCTCCCACCATTAACTTGCGCCTCAAGATCACATCCATTGTGATTGCCCCAGACCGGTCCTCGGCTACTGCTCTTTCTATTTCTTCTCTTACCCTCAGTTGACTCCAAATATCCATGGCCCTAGGACATGTGAACAAGCAATGCTGGGAATCCTCCATACCAACACGACATATTGGGCATTGCGGTGTTGTTGGTATGTGTCTCCCCGCCAACGTCCCCAAACAAGGTAGCACACCTCTGAGAACTTTCCAAGTAAAATGCTTGATCTTTCCAGGAACCCGCAGCCTCCAGCAATATTTCCATATATCATACCTGGACTGGCTGCCCTGACCATCAGACATGTTCCATTGGTTCCTATATTGGTGATTAAATTCGACATGATACGCTGATTTGACCGAAAATGAGCCAGATTTTGTATGGTGCCATGATACGAAGTCATCCAATATCTCCACTCGAAGTTTGATTTGCAGAATCCTGTATACATCCACCGGATTGAACACTGACCTAAGCAGTTCTTCATCCCACTCCCCTGAATGTGGGTCAATCAATTCTTCTACCTTCCCCAAAATTGTGGCTCCTCGTGGAGTGATAACTTTCCTTGACTCACTCATTGGGATCCAAGGGTCATCCCAAATATTTATGTTTGTGCCCTTGCCAACCCGCCAAATGCATCCTCTCTTAAAAGTTTGTATGCCCGCCACAATACGTTGCCAAGTAAACGAGGAACCCTTCTTTGGTCCTGCCTTTAGGATGTTATCGTCCGGGTAATATTTTGCACTAAGGACCTGTGCACACAAAGAATCCAGATTCTGGAGCAGTCGCCAACACTGTTTTGCTAAAAGAGCAAGATTAAAACTGTGTAGGTCTCTAAACCCCAAGCCTCCCCTATCCTTCGGGATGCACAACTTCCACCATGCAAACCAATGCATTTTCCTCTTCTCTTCATTATCTCCCCACCAAAACCCTGCAATCTCATCAGTTATATCCTTGCAAATACCCTTAGGTAATTTAAACACAGACATAGCGTATGTGGGTATTGCTTGGGCCACCGCTTTCATCAGTATTTCTTTCCCTTGCACAGAAAGAACCTTCTCCTTCCAACCCTTTATCCGCTGACATACTCTGTCAACGAGATGTTGAAAGCAATCACTTTTATCGACCCCAACCAAAGTAGGTAGGCCAAGATATTTATCAGATAGTGCTTCTGTCAATATGTCAAGTATATTGCAAATCTCTTCTCTATCATGAACCCTTGTATTAGGGCTAAAAAATATACTGGATTTCACCGTACTTACCAATTGCCCAGAGCTACGACAATACATATCCAGAACTCTTTTCAAGGTGTTTGCATTGTGAGCATTGGCTTTCATGAGAATCAAGGAGTCATCTGCAAAAAGAAGGTGGGAGATAGATGGTGCATTTCTACAGACACGAACTCCCTCTAAACCCCCCATTTCCTCTTCATGAGCCAGCAAACACGACAGACCTTCAGAGCACAAGAGGAATAAATAGGGCGACAGAGGGTCACCCTGCCTCAAGCCTCTAGAAGGTAAAATTTCATCCATCTCACATTTAAATCTCACTCAGTATGTGACTGAAGATACACACTCCATTATCATATCCACCCAAAGTGGATGGAAACCAAGTTTTAGCATAACTTGCTTTAAAAAGCCCCATTCGACACGATCGCAGGCCTTGAGCATGTCCAACTTTACTGCACAATTTTCATTAGAACCGCGTGTCTTCTTTTTAATAGCATGAAAACACTCATACGCCACCAACACGTTATCTGTTATCAACCTGCCCGGGACAAAGGCACTTTGTGTTGGTGAAATAATATCGGGTAGGATTTTCTTAAGCCTGTTAGCTAGCATTTTGTATATGATCTTATAAAGCACCTTGCATAAGCTAATGGGCCTATATTGAGTGATCACCTCTGGGCTATCCAACTTTGGGATCAAAACAATATTTGTTTGATTCCAAACTTCAGGAATCTTCCGATTATTTATGGCTTCCAAAACTTCATCTGTTAGTTCCTCCCCAAGAATATGCCAAAACCTTCTGCAGAACACTGCATGCAGCCCATCAGGGCCAGGAGCTTTCATGTCCCCAATCTGAAAGAGTGCCCTACGTACATCTTCCCTGGAGAAAGGAGCAACCAATTGTCTGTTCATCTCAGCTGTAACCCTTGGCTTCACAGCTCGAAGAAGTTCCCGGTCACATTCAACATTATCAGAACTGAATAAGCTCCCGAAATAGTCACAAATCAACGGGTTGAGGTTACCATTCCCCTCCACCCATCCATTATTATTACTTTTTAGTCTTTTTATCATATTTCTTCTATGCCTAGCTGAAGCAAATTGTTGAAAGTAGTTGGTATTTCTATCTCCTCGGCGTAACCATCTAACCCTTCCACGTTGAGCCCAAAAAATCTCCTCTTGGTCAAGAAAATTCTCAATGAGGACTGAAAGTTCTTTCTGTTTGATTCGTCTCTACTCCGTGTATTCCTCCCTCATCACCGCTTCAAGATCTTGCTGGGCCTTCTTTAATCTGTTTCGAGGCCCCTTAAGTACTTGAGTGTCCCACTCATGAAGATCACTATGAACAGAAGCAACTTTATCTTTAATCAAAGGGCCCAGACCCCGGTGAGCTGCTTTCTGCCAAGCTGTTCTAACAATCTCTTCCACCGTGTCCTCTTCCAACCACCTCGCTTCGAACCGCCGTTTATGCACTGGTTGCTTGGCCGAAACATTTGCGAGATATTCTGTATCCAACAGGATGGGGCGGTGATCTGACTTTCCCATCCCTAAGTTACACAAGCCTGCAAGGGGGTGCATGGTCATCCACCCTGCATTTGTTATAGCACGATCCAGCCTCTCCTTAAGCCCCCCTCGAAACCAAGTAAATTTATCCCCCGAATATCCCATATCTTCCAATGAGCAATCTGCTAGGGCATCCTGGAACGCCTTTATTCGAGCATGTTGGCAAGGAGGGCCTCCCTCCTTCTCTGAAGATAACAAAATTTCATTGAAATCACCCAATATGACCCAAGGCAGCCGTGAGTGAGCATGCAGATCACGGATATAACGGTATGTACGATCCTTACTGTCCCAACTCGGCTCCCCATATATGCCGGTCATCCTCCAAACATTCCCATTTTCTTCATGGACCGTGACATCAATACCATCCAAGGTGGTAGTCTGGGAGTAGATCATAACCTCCTTCTTCCAGACTAACAGCAGTCCACCCTTCCTTCCATCCGGACTAGACGCAACAATTCTTTCCTCCATTCCCAATTTCCTCATCAGATCTTCTGCCTTTGCATCATCCAAATGTGTTTCAGACAGGAAAAACACATCTGGTTTGTGTCGCCTCTGGATATCCAGAAGTGAGCGCACTGTTGGGGCTCCGAGGAGGCCCTGACAGTTCCAACTAATGATTTTCATTGCTTCCGGCAATCATCCTCAAGGGATGTCGCCGATGCATCTGCTGATAGATTAACAGCCTCTGTAGTTGTCCTTTGCCTCTTCGGATCATGTATTTTCTCTGGTGTACTTAGCTGACTCTTTTCCACTGCCACACTTGCCCCCGCTTCAAGTAAACCTACCTTCTCACTAACAAAGCCCGATGGTGGATTCAAGCCCATCCCTGCACCATGGTTCAGCATCGAGCCATCCTGACCAATGAGTCTCTTTCTTGCTGTAGGGACAACTGCTCCAAAGTTATTAGACTTACTAGGATCTAGATTCATGTCATTTTCCTCCTCGGGGTTAAACTCCCCTGGCTTGAACCTTCCTGTACCCATGTCACCATCTCTCCCCCTCCAATCTCCTGCATTCCTCCTTCCTCTGCCGCTATCCCCTCCACCCGAAGGATCATCATATTTAACCAGGAGCCAGTCCCCCCACTCACAATCCTCTTCCTTATGAGTTCCATCCCTGCATTCAGTCACGTGGTGTCCAATCAGGCCACAGAAATTACAGAAGTCCGGCAGTCAAAGCAAAAAAGTCTTTGAGAGCGCTTCAGCGCCGCTTAACCTACTTGGGGCTCGAATGCGAGGGGTAGTGGCCGTAGTGAGCCGAATTAGCTCATTCTCGCTGGTTGGCTGGCTGACCAATTGACCTGTTGACCGTTGACTTTAAGTTCATAAAAATTAAGAAAAAATTGCAAATCTGAAAATAGTTCACAACTATTTTTGAAAATAATTGCGAATTTGAGAAAAGTTCACAAAAAAGTATGTGAAAAAAAATCATAAAAATGAAAAAAGTTCACAAATTTGAAAACAGGACGGGGAAACTAGAAAAAGTTCATGAAGTATGAAAAAATCACCAATTTGGGAAAAGTTCATTGATTTAAAAAATAATAATTTTAAAAAAGTTCATCAATTTTGAAAAAAAATCACGAATTTGAAAAAGATCACGGGTTTTTGAAAAAGAAGTTCATGGAATTGAAAGAAAGCTCACTGATTTGAAAAAATAAGTTCACGAATTTGAAACAAGATCTTATATTTTTTTAAATCAAAAAATGATAAAAGTACGCGAATTTGAGGAAAAGTTTTGGTTTTCCAAAAAAGGTCATGCATTTTAAAAAGGAACAAGGAAAAATAAAAATATAAAATAAAAAAACTAAAAAGAAAAAACAAACAAAACCACACCAGAATAACCTAAACGAAAAAAATAGATGAGAAGCTTCCCAAAACCGGGAACAGCTCTGTCTCGCTACAAAGCTTAGATGGGTTGGGCCATGCAGAATGCCTTGAGGTGCTGGTTAACGGACGTTAACTGGTGAAGAAGTTGCCGAATAGAAACCAGCCTAGTCTTTTCTTTTTTTGAAAAACCCCACCCATATATTAATTAATTGATGCAAATGTTCATACAATCGTTCGTTACAGTTCTTGCCACGCAGGGCGGAACACTATTAATAAGAATACCATCAGACCTATTTATAAAACTAAATTTTGCAATCTCATGCGCCACCATATTTGCCTTCCTGTTAATCTTGATGATTTTTAAAGTACTCATCATCTTGGAGACACTCAACGCTTCCTTCTTCAAATCAACAAGGTTTGACCTGTCCTGGTTATCATTTGCAAAAACCCAGGCCACAAAAGAACAGTCAGTTTCTAAAATAATGGGCTTGTGAAGAGTGATACCAATGTAAAGGCCTGAGATGGCTGCTCGAAGTTCCGCTTCCTCAGCACAAAGACATGAACCAATATAATCCCAAGAAGAAATAAGAACTTCTCCAGAATGATTTCTAACAACCACCCCAACGCTCGCTGCGCTAATGGCCTCCACAAAACTTGCATCAACATTAATCTTGAGGAATTCCGAAAAGGGAGGCAGCCATGGAACACAAATCCTCTCCACATTACTAATGGGTTGTAAACCATCAATCACACCCTTACCTTTGTTACTTACCTCTACCTTCGTTTTTGCATGACAAGATGAGAATGAAGCCCAATAATTTTGAATAAAGCTCACTGAGGCCGAGATAGATTCCTTTCCTTTACCAAAAATCAAGTCATTTCTCAAATGCCAAGCTCTCCATAACATGAAAATTGTTTGCTCACGCATAGGCGAACTTAACTGATCCAATAAAATAAGTAACCAGTCCGGCCCCGAACAGTTTAAAATGTCTTCATCCGGCAAATTCCACACCTCTCTCAAACTCATACGGAATGCACGAACCTTGGGACAGCATACCAAAGCATGAAAAACACATTCATCTTCAACACCACAAATTGAGCACGTACTTAGGATAGCTTGATGGTGTTTTACTCTGTTAACTTGTATGGTTAGGCTATTAGATGCAGCCCTCCAAGCAAAGATTCTAATCTTCTGAGGTACATTAGCCTTCCAAATAATATTCCAGAGCCTCCTTTCCCCATTAACATATACACTGGAGTTCCCCGGTGCCATGTCCGAGTCCTTAATATTCAGGGCCAACCTATACGCACTCTTCACTGAAAACAACCCATTTTTCTCATGGTGCCAGGCGATGAAGTCACCCTCGTTCAAATTTAGAATGCGTAACTTTAAAATTTCCTCCGCATCATGAGGATAAAACAAATGCCTGATTAAATTCTCATCCCATCTCCTTGAGCCACTCATGAATAAATCAGCAACCCATTTGACCCTCGTTCTGGTCCTCTTAGCAGAAATTTTTAGGCCAGAATCCCTCGGAAGCCAATTATCCCTCCAAATATTTATACTAGCACCATCGAAGACTCTCCAGATGATACCCTTTTTCAACAACTCGAGTCCATGCACAATACCTTGCCATGTAAGCGAAGTCGCTTGAGGGAAGACAGTATCAATAAGATGCCCATGAGGATAATATTTAGCTTTCATCACTTTTGCACACAAAGAGTCTGGAAAAACCAATAAACGCCAAGCTTGTTTGGCCAAAAGTGCTTGATTGAAAAGCCTGAGGTCCCGAAATCCCATACCCCCTTCACCTTTTGACTTTGTTAATTTTTCCCAAGCCAACCAATGAGTTCTTCTTCTATTCTCCTCATCACCCCACCAAAAATTCCGTATAATTTGAGATAGTTCATCACAAAGAGTCATAGGGAATTTAAAAATACTCATGGCATAGACCATAATGGCCTGTATAACAGACTTAATCTGAATTTCCTTCGCCCCGCTAGAAGCATATTTTTCGATCCAGTCTGAACCCCTATTAAGAGCTTTATCTTTTGTATATTGAAATTTGCCGGCCTTCATACGACCTTCTGGAACTGGGAGACCAAGGTATTTATCCTCAAACCCATCGCATGTGATTTTAAGGATAACCAGAAGAGACACCTGGATCTCAATAGGACACTTTTTGCCAAATAAAATGGAACACTTGTCTGGACTTAATAATTGGCCTGTACCTTCCTCATAAGCCGTCAAAATATCTTTAATAGCCAAAGCTTGATCAAGAGAACCCTTAAAAAATAGGAGACTATCATCGGCAAATAATAAATGAGATATACCTGGAGCATGTCTGTTCAGTCGGAAATCTTGGATAGCCCCTCTTGCTGACGCATCATTGAGTAATAGCGAGAGGGCCTCAGCAACAAAGAGGAATAAGTACACCGATAATGGATCCCCTTGCCTCAGCCCACGTGAAAGATGAAAAGACTCCAACAACTGGCCATTAAAGCGCACCGAGAATTTCACTAAGGTAACACAAGTCATAATCCAATTAATCCAGATTGGATCAAAACCATATGCACGAAGCATACATTCCAGGAACTTCCACTCAACACGATCGTATGCTTTAGCTAGGTCCAGTTTATATGCACAGTATTCTTCACGAGAATCTTTCAAAGTATTCAACGAGTGCATACATTCAAAGGCGATAAGAGCATTATCTGAAATTAATCTTCCGGGGATAAAAGCACTTTGGGTAGGGGAGATCATACCATCCAGCAGCGGTGTTAGCCTAGTCTTTTCATGCGGTGGCAAATCCTTGGAAGATAGTCTTATACCGCTGGGTCGTGCAACCAGACCCCGTGTCGCCCTAGCCTGGCAAAACGGAGAACCCTAGCCCGCTGACTACTTCACCCACCACTCCCTTCCTCCCATCTTACTGCCATCGAAGAACTCCCCGGGGAAAGCTCGCGCAAATGCTAATGATGTGGTGGTCGGGTGCTCCCTCTCCTCGGGCGGCGGCGGCGGTTGGCTCTCGGGCACGGCGTCGCGCCCCTTTCTATGATGTTTGTGGGAAGTACATGAGGTATGGCGTGCGGCCATGGACGCCCATTGCGGCATATCAGGGTACGCTGACCTGGCCGACGACTCTTGGCGGCGGATCAATGCCTCCCTCGATGTGGCCGGTGGTGGTCCGGGAGTTGTTTAGGGGCGGCCTGACTCGGCGATGCAGCATCAATGGAAGCGGTGCGAAATTGTGATGGTGTGGCTACGTGTGGCCACGTCCGAATGTCGTTGACCTCTACGGCAACGACTTTGGAGCAGGTGCGGGTGAGGTGTGGAAATTCCCATGATGATGTTTGACTCTCCGTGTGGTGCAACAGTTCGTGTTCGAAAGGCATGGCTTTGGTCGTGTGGTGACGCCATGTCAAGGTTATGCATGCGAGCGGCTGTCCGGACATGTATTGTCGTGGAATAGTTTGGATTTTAGGTTTCTGTGATCATGGTGTGTGGGCGGGCTCCTCCATGCAACATCATCTTCTTCGAGAAGTGGTGGCATGTAACACGCGACGACTTTCGGTTTGGTGGTGCATTCCAAGTACCAGGTCCGATTTGGTGGTGCATTCCAAGTACCAGGTGCGATCACTGGGTGAAAACCGACGATCTGACCTTCATTGCTTGCCAATGGTGATGTTATATAAGGGACGAAAATGCAGTTCAAAAAGTCAATACTGGGCTTGGATGAAGGTCGTGAACAGGACAACGAGAGAGCATGTGTCACTTGTGGCAATAGTAAGGTGACTACTAGTGGTGTTATTTATACTAAATGGCCACTCAAGAAACTTAATTAGCACAGTACTTGTCCCCTCCACTAGAAAAACTTATTTCAGGATCTACCCCCACATACGCGCCTAACAATCAGGCATTTAAAGTATATGTGAAGATGCCTTACGTGAAGACGTAGGGGGTGTTTGGTTCTCTCGTCTTAGGACTTTTCTAGTCCCTAGGATTTTTTAAAAAAGACTCTCAAGAAGGTGCTTCTAAGGACTTTTAGTAAAAAGTTCCAAAAAAATCCCACCCTGTTTGATTTGCTAGGGACTTTTTCTAGTCCCAACACAAAAAAGTCTCTGGAACCAAACACCTCCGTATTTGACCGTGGCTGACGACCTTCCGACGACATGGCATCTGCCTGTTGTGCCTTCTCGTAAGGCGTGATCAACCTGGATTTAGGTGGTGGAGGCTCCCAAATGCTTCTTCAAAATTCTCATACCGTCTAGCGTTTTCGTGCACTGATGCTTGTTTTCGTTGCATCCGACTAATATCCTGGGTGGTGTGAGATGCTCTCCGGAAACGTGAACTTGTTAGGCGCGGCATGTGAGTCAGTGCCTCTGAGGCCGGTACTCATTTTTCTGGCGTACAGTGAACCGTAGTTGCACGTTTCCACGCCTAAGTATGAGGCGCATAAAACTCGTCAAAATTTAAGCATGGGCATTTCACCAAACACTCGTCGAACATTGTGACCCACATGGACGACATCGGCAGGGCAGATGATACTTGCACGGTGAACGGACAAGAGGTCAAACAACGACATAGTCAAAGCGGCATGGGGAACGGGTGGAGCGGTGGAGGTCCGGCAAGGCCTTGACAGGTGGCCGGGTGGTACAACAACGACATCGGCCAAAAAGGAAGCGGATGCAGAGCAAGGGGGACAAAATGGATATGGGCTCCGGGTGTGATTTTGGATGGGCCGAGGGCAGAGTATTGCATGCTGGAGGTCCAGACTTGGACAAAGCCCCCTGATTTGCTTCCGTTTTACTCGAAAACGAACGAGCGGACGCGTCCACGGATCGATGTGAGCAGTGACAAATCATGAAAGAAAATAAAGGGGGCTCAAAAGTTAACGGTGTGCAGAAGAATTCAAAAACTCCCAGTTCTTTAGTCCAAACAAAGTCAAAACTTTTTATACGAATACTAGCAAAAAAATACAATTCTTTTAGGGGGAAGCCCCCTGGTAGATTCGCCACTGGATGTGAGGCAATGTTGGACGATAAACTGTGTCCGAACATATTTGATCCGGACATTTGCGGGTGAGGTTGGAGATGCCCTCACCCGCGCCAAATAGAAAACAAGTTATTGCAATGATAAATAAAATCCTCCTGTTTACTTATTTAGCAGTACAAATAGAAGCCGATAAGGCTAAATTGGTCAGCCATGGACAAAATTACTGTTCTAACCCTTAGTGCAAAGAAAATCCCGATTTGACCTCGTTAGCAAAAAAATTTCGTTTCTGACCTTTTTTGGTGACGCCAAGGTCCCTGGCGTCTGGGTTACGAAGCAGACGCCAGGGACCCTGGCGTCTGGCCCCTGGCCCGCACTGCCCGCCTGCCCGTTGACCTGCTGACGTGGCAAAGGGGCCAGACGCCAGGAACCCTGGCGTCTGGCCCTGGTAAGTGGATAACGGCGCGGGCCGAGCCCACCCATCCGCATCTCATCTTCTCCCTGGCGTCTGGGTCGAACAGAGGCTGTGTTCGTCGCCCCTTCTCTCCCTTCCACCACCTCCCCCCTTGATCTACTCCATTAACCGTTCAAACTCGCAGATCTGACCCCCTAAAGTTTCTTTGAGGTATTCTCCCCCATTCCCTCCAATTTTTTTTTGTTTTCCCTCTCTTGTTGGATGCATTATTTCATATTAGGTAATGTTAGATTAGTAGATGGTTTATTTGTTTTAGGAAATTGTTTGTAGTTGATAGATGATTTGGTAGGCAGTAGATGATGTGTAGTTGAACATGTAGGCAAAATCAATTCCGTTTTGTGTATATGTTGTCCATAGGAATTTTTTTGAACTAAGAGGGGTGATGAATACATGATTTTTGTATGTAAAATAGACTTGTTTGATAATTTGGTTTGATAGATGATGTGTGTATGTGTATATAATCCTATTGTTGGCATACTATATTTGCAAAAGATATGGTGAAATTTGGTACTCTAGATGAAATTTGGTACTATATTTGACAAATTTATTTGATTGAGATGATGTTGGTATGTTTGAGAAGAATTATGTGTGCATATGAAGAAGAAAGAAATGATGTTGTTATTGTGTGAAGTGGTATGACAATATAGTTGAATATATAGATGGCAATTTTTTTATGCAAAAGAGATGATGAAATTTGATTATTGTGTTTGACATGATTTGTTCAATAGAATGGCGGATGATGATTACGAAATTTATTTGATGGTAAAATTTGGTACTCTAGATGATATGTGTGCATATGTAGAAGAAAGAAATGATGTTGTTATGTTTGAGAAGAATGGTGTTTTCATATGGCATAAACTTGGAGAAGCTAATTGTTTGATATTGTTCATGTATTCATAGATGATTGTTTGTGATTTGTTTTGTAGGATGGCGGATGATGAGGGACCTTGGTATGACGGATTAATCGATGAGTGGGATAAGGAGCATCGTGCTCGTGCCATTGAGAACGGAAATGTAAGAAGCAAGACTTATCATTTTTCGTTGTTTCTCATTTGTTTTTTTGTATTGATTAAAACATCACTTTATTTGCAGGTTGTAGTTGCTATGCGCATGAGGGGTCATTCCGCTGATGACTTTGATTACGACCCGCGGTATGAGCCTTACATTCGGAGATTGGGTCTTCTCCCATTCGTGTTGCAGTTTAAGCGACGCGCTCCGCCGGTGAACCACGCGGCGCTGACCGCACTTGTGGATCGTTGGAGGCCGGAGACTCACTCGTTCCACCTTCCATGTGGGGAGATGACGATGACCCTACAGGACATGGCTATGATAAGCGGCCTTCCTATCAACGGACAAGCTGTTACCGGTCGTGTCAGCGTGGGTAATTGGCGAGAACGGACTGCCGATTTAATCGGTGTTCAGCCCGAGGGCCGTGAGGAAGGAAAGGCCGATACCGCGAAAGTGAGGCATTCTTGGCTAAAAATGGTCAGAGGAAACACCAATCCGTGCCCTCAGGATGCCAATGACGTGGTTGTGCAGCAGTACGCGCGGGCCTATCTTTGGTATGTACTAACCAAGGTAGTCTTCTCAGATGCAACCGGGAACTCAGCCCTCTGGATGTTCTTGGAGCTACTCAATAACTGGGATACCCAGTATAGCTGGGGTTCGGCCGCACTAGCTTATTTGTATCGTCAGGTAAGAGATATTTGCAATCATTTATCTTGCATTTGTCATGCGCCTCCATATCTAACATGTTTGTTTGACTGCAGCTTGACTTGTCGTGTCGGAGAAAGGGAGATACATCCTCATTGTCTGGGTTTGTTTGGAGCCTATCCGTGTGGATGTGGGAGCGGATCCCGGTTGGACGGCCCGATTTCAAGAACCCCCTCTTGCCAAACCCACGGGGTAATCATGACGGGTTGCATGATGATGATACATATCGGCGCCCTACGCTTGCTTACTATTGGGAACAAGTGACAGTCTACACAGGAAGCTCGCAAGTGCGATACAAGTGCTATATGAACGAGCTGGACACCTTGACTACTGAGCAGGTTTTTAGAAGTTCGATGAGCTAAAATTTAGTCAAGAATAAAACTTATGTAGCTAACAATGTATCTCTTTGTTTTGCAGGTATATTGGTTGCCTTATGTGGAAGATCGTGACTTTGATCTTAATGAGATGTGCACGCGTGATAGCCATCTTTGGCAGTCGAGGTGTCCAATGATATGCTTCTTCGCAGTCGAGTGGCACTTTGTAGACCGTGTGGCAAGACAATTTGGAAAAAGACAAGGTATTCCAATTGAGGAGAGCAAGGAGGAAATGCTATATCTGCATCGGTAAGAAAGCATGCCTTGAGTACGTAGTAGAGCATTGAATAAGTCAATGTTTGCTAAAGCTTTGTCCCGTGCATCATTTGTAGGTTCGATCGAAGGAACAATCAGGATATATCAGATTGGGCAAACAAACACCGTGCATGGATAGAAATTTGGAATCAAAGAGACACGCTAGTGCAATCAGAGAATAGACCTCACAATCAGATAGCATATCAGAAGTATCAAGTGTGGTATGCGGATCGTTACCGGTTGAAGCTGAAGCCAGGTTGGACTCACGACGAGTGGTCGGAGTTGGTGTCTGAAGACCCGGAGACTGCAGAAGGTTATAGTACCTTCAACATGGCTGTGAGAGAAACCAGAGGGGCTCATGTTGACTACGCACTGATGCATGACGAAATGGTAGCCTTTTTGACCTATTCTAACATACTTGCATCATGTTGTCTTCTTTGAAATACATAATATTGGTGTGTTCATGAATTGCAGGGCCGAGAGTTGCTTTTGTGCGTCAACGATGCCAATGTTGCACTGAGTCATCCAGTTGGGGGTGGATTATCTGAGAGAACTCTTAGGAGCACGATGGAGGTGTGACAAATATATTAGAAAAGTTTCTTTTCACGGATTATTTATTTGCATCTCATATCATAGCATATTTTGTGTTGTTGCAGAAGTTTAAGAAGCGGTTCCATAAGATGGCAGCAATGCTTTCTTGCCATGGTGCTAAGTCCAGTGACGTGTACGCACCTGGTACCCGCTCCGCGAGAGCTCATAGACGGCGTTTACTCCAGGATGATGATGACATGGAGGAGGAGGCAACACATCAAGAGGAGCCAATGCATCAAGAGGAGCCAACACATGATGAGGAGCATCAGTATGATGCAACACAGCAAGAGGATCATGCGTATGATGTTGATGCTCCACAACCATCACAACCGACACAAGGCAATGCTCGCGATAGGAAAGGCAAATCCATTGCTAAGATAGCAGGCAAGAAAGGTAGAAAGAAGACATGGAACACACAATTCCATAGTCCGGAGTATCCTCTTAAGCTTATCCCAACAGGAATGCAAAGATATAAGGCCAACATTGAGGCGGAGGAGGAGGCATACAACGAAGAGGAGGAGGAGGAGGCTAGCGAAGAGGAGGAGCCTACAAGGGGAACCATTGTGAAGAGAGGAAGGAGGAAGTGAGCTTCTTGTTTGGAAGTGCATAAATTTGGTGTCGTGGTATGCACTTGGTTGTCTTGAACTTGGTTGTCATAAATTTGGTGTCTTATGTATGCACTTGGTGTCTTATGTATGCTTGAATTTGTCGTGATGAAAAATCTATTAACTTGTCGTTTGTATGCAAGAATTTGTCGTGCTGAAAGTTATGTGAAATGTGCTATCTTCTGTGTTGTATGAACCTATCATATGAATATATATGTGCTTCTTGTGTCAAACAGCAAGTTCAAAATAAAATACAGGGCACCAGACGCCAGGGTCCCTGGCGTCTGGTTTCATGTCAGGGGGCCAGACGCCAAGGACCCTGGCGTCTGGGGGTCGACTGGAAGCAAAACAGAGTCCTGACAGCAGAAACAGGGCGACCAGACGCCAGAGTCCTTGGCGTCTGGCCTTTGGTGTTGTACTTTTCATTTTGTTTTAGCCTCCTATAGTATCGAATGACAAATGAGAAGCATAGTTCATGAGCACACAAGGTCTCAAATTAAACAAATAGTCTCGAATGAGAAGTTCATCACATAATCTCAAATTACACAAATAGTCTCGAATAACATAGGTAGTTCATGAGCACACAAGGTCTAAAATTAAACAAATACTCTCGAATGAGAAGTTCATCACATAATCTCAAATTACACAAATAGTCTCGAATAACATAGGTAGTTCATGACCACGATGGTCCACGATAGTTCAAACGACATGAACATCACATATAACTTGGTTTCCTGTAGCAATGCAAGTCAACAACCCTTTTCCATTTCCATTCTTGCATCATTTGTTGAATCTTGTCATCATCAGTTATGTCAACCAATTTTATTTCCCCGGGGCCATCTGCCTGCCTCCTGCTGACGTAGTACACAAAATCCTCTTCCTTCAACCCTTGCTTCAACATGAATTTAGTCTTCAACCAATCAAAAGTGAGGTCTACTTCACTAACTTGCACAACACATGGAGACAAGCCTTGGACATGAACAACAGGGCTAAGCACCCACTGAGTACCATTAGCCATCTACAACACACAAATCTCTTAGTACCTAACATATGATACATTAAACCACGAGGAAAACAAACAAACTAGGGTTCACACAAAACTATGATACTGGAGATCCTGAAACCAACCAATAAGTGGGGGTGTAGTTGATTTACCTTCTAGTTTCGAAATACTGAAGATCCAACGGTGAAACCGGACCGATTCGTGAGAGATTTGAGGGGGGTTATGTTACTGGATGAGAGTGAGTGGACGAGAGGGCTAGAGGTGAGAGTGAGAGTGAGTGGAGATGAAAGAAATGACAGGGGTAGAGGTGGAGATGAATGGATGAGAGGGGTAGAGGTGGGCCCAAAGAATCTTATCCTCTCTGGTCAGGGAACTAGACGCCAGGGACCCTGGCGTCTGGGTCTCTATCCAGAGAGCATTTTCGAAAGCTCTCTGGTTAGAGACCCAGACGCCAGGGTCCCTGGCGTCTGGTTCCCTATCCAGAGAGCATTTTCGAAAGCTCTCTGGTTAGAGACCCAGACGCCAGGGTCCCTGGCGTCTGGTTCCCTATCCAGAGAGCATTTTCGAAAGCTCTCTGGTTAGAGACCCAGACGCCAGGGTCACCCTGGCGTCTAGGTCTCTATCCAGAGAGCTTTTGAAAATGCTCTCTTGTTAGAGACCCAGACACCAGGGTCCCTGGCGTAGACCCTGGCGTCTAGGTCTCTATCCAGAGAGCTTTTGAAAATGCTCTCTTGTTAGAGACCCAGACACCAGGGTCCCTGGCGTCTGGTTCCCTATCCAGAGAGCATTTTCAAATGCTATGTTTTAAACAGATTTTTAAACATTGAATAGGTTGCACATAATTTCAAACAAAGCATAGTTTGCACATAATTTCAAATAGGTTGCACATAAGTAGTTCATGAGCACACAAGGTCTCGAATAACAAGTTCACACACGATGTCTCGAATGACATAACTAGTTCATGAGCACACAAGATCTCGATCAACAAGTTCATACATTAAACAAAGTCTTGACAGTTCGTCATCAACGCCGGTGCCTTTCCATTTGTCTACTGAGTAGTACGGGGCCACTTTCCCTTCTTGTCACGTGCCTCGTCCTCCTCTCGTGCATCGCGAGCCCTTGCAAGTTTTCTTGCCCTCTCTTCTTGACGAGCCTCCTTCTCTTTGCGTGCCCTCTCTTGCTCACGCTTCTTGCGCTCACGAGCCTCCTTCTCACGACGCTCCCGCTCCAATCCCCGTGCATAGGACTCCTCGAACAGGCGCTGCCTCCGTAACCAATCTCGACGTTGGTCCTCTTGGACATCTTTTGGTACCTCGTGATCTATCCAAGTGAAGTACTTGCAAAGTGGAGGAGGGGACTACATATAAACCATGATTTTGTTAGACATATGGGTGACAACTTGTTGATGTTTTTTGTATGTACACCTAACATACCGGTGGTATGTCATATGCGTTAGTTGGCCTTCGACGATCATGTGCATAGTTGGGACACACGAAAAACCTTCTACCTTCTGTCCATGACTTGTTGCGGTCAGTGGACACCTTCAGCTTGCAAACATCACCACACCAACATGGTGGTGTGGGCACATCCTTCTCCTTCTCCTTGTCCAAACTGGCCTCCAACCACGTCTTCGGCATGTCCTCTTGGTCCGCGCACGCCGGCCTCGTCCTGGAACCGGATGAAGCCATGCCTAAAAAAGACCAATTGTTAGCACAAGACATAAAGATAGTAAATGCGTAAATACAGTAAATGAATAAATGCTAGGAATTGTATGAACAAATACTATACCATTATTATTAGATCAACCATCTGTATTATGCAAATAACCGAAGGCCGATCCATTATCAACCATCCGTCTACGACCACCAGCACCTCTAGCACTTGTGCTTCCTCTCCGACCACCACGACCTCTAGCACTTGTGCTAGCTCGACCACCACCTCTAGCACTTGTGCTAGCTCGACCAACACTGGCACCCCTAGCACTTGTGCTCCCTCTACGACCGCCACTACCACCTCTGACACTTGTGCTTCCTCGACCACCACCACCGTCACCTCTTCCACCTCGTTCACCATCGGTGCCGCCTCCACGACTTGTTTTTCTTTTTTTGGTTTTCTTTTTCTTGCATGTCCGCTCATTGTGTCCCCCTTCACCGCACACCCCACAGTTGATGATGTCAGGAGCCTCCATGAAATGACCGCTACCAAATTGTTTCATGCCAGTGTATCCAGCCAGGTCATCCATATCACCCCTGAACCTCTTAGTTCTCCTTCTACCCTTCGTCTCCACCTTCAGAAGAGGGTCTGGCCTAATATGAGGGCCATGGTACTCAGGCAACTGTGATTGGTCCAAGAAAGGGTGAAATCTTGGCGCCCATGTCAACCTAGTAGCTTCCACATGGAACTCTTGCATCCTCACGGTTTTTCCATCATTAACATGTATGTTTCTCGCCTTCGCTGCCGTTATCAAATGCGAGCATGGCCAATGATACTTACTAGTCCTCTCGCACTGGCACCACCGAGTCTTCAGTTTCACCTCAAATGCAGTACCACCATATTGTCTACCGTCTCGTGTTGTGCCACCTGGCTCATCAATTTGATAGATCATTTCAAGCCTATCGAATATGATAACTTGTTGCCGTGAAGACTTGCTTGCTTGTAACTGCAACCATTCATCAACCTTTTCCGGATAATCCTTTTTCTCACCTATCCATTTTGCAGTCTCTTCAGAATGCCTCTGAAAGTACTCATTAAGCTTAAAGAAGGTGTACTCCACTATTGCAGTCACCGGCAATGCACGAGCACCCTTCAACACATTGTTGAAACATTCTACGAGATTGCTCGTCATGTCACCATATCGCCAACCACCTTCGTCATGAGCGCGTGCCCACTTGTGCTTCTCGCTTAAATTCCTAGTTAAGAAGTCTTTTCCCCCTTCGTTCACCGCTGCAAAGAGTTTGTTGTACCGAGCATCGAAACCTTGGGTGGTGAATGCCACACATACATGGGTAAGGTCTTTGCTGAGCTCCTTGCTCTTACATGCCCGGTAAAAGTTGGCCACGAAATGCCTCATGCACCATCTGTGGTGAAGCTTTGGAAATCCTGGAATAACAATGTCCATTGCCTTGAGTATGCCATGATGCCGGTCCGATATGATGCATACCTCCCTAGCCCCAATCATGTTGTGCCTAACATGACCCATGAACCACTCCCAGTTGTCTTGGTGCTCGGAAGGCACCAAAGCAAATGCACACGGCAACACGTTGTCGTTTGATGAGTGCGCCATTGCTACCATTAGTGTGCCCTTATATCTACCAGTCAAGAACGTGCCATCTATAGACAAGACCGGACGACAATGCTGAAATGCCTCCACACATTGTTCATAATTCCAGAAGGCACGGTGGAACACTCCCTCGTGATCCTCGACCACATGAAACATGCCCGGGTTCCTATGTGCAATCGCGGCCAACAACCTTGGGAGCTGGTTGTATGCTTCTTCATATCCACCGTACAACATCCTAATAGCATTTGCTTTTGCCTTCCATGCCTTCCCATACTTGACTTCGTAACCAAATTGTTTTTTCACCGTCCGCATGAGAAACCTCACTTTCACAGTGGGATCAAAGGCTATGTCTTTCATCCATTTGTATCCAAGATACTCAGATGTGAGTTGACGGTGTGTCTTTCTAAGTCGTTTGGATGGTGGTTTGCATCTATGAGTGGTATCACAACTTTTTAACACCCATTCTTCGGTTTCTTTAAGCTTCCTTGCACGAACCTTCCATGTGCAATCCTTTTGCTCACACACCACGGTGTAACGCAACTTCATGTCGGAGTACTCAACATAAATTGGCCTATGGTTTCGAATGGCATAGTCAGCCAACCAAAACTTCAGCATAGGCAAGCTCAGAAACTTCAATCCTTTCTTCAAATAAGAATTCTCGTCCTCATTCTCCACCCTTGGTTCTCCTGGATCCGGGCATGGTGTTGGCTCAATCGCCGTCATTCTCATTCCACCGTCAACAACAGCTTTATGGGCAAGGCTCAGATCTTTAAACAAGTGAGTTCTTTTTTGTAAGCCCGTCAGCTCAAAGTGGATTTGGTTCTCCTCCTTTGTGAATCCATCCTCGTCCAACTGGTCAACTGGACCCTCGTCATCCGAGTCATACGCATATTGACGCCTAAAAGGCAAGTCACGATCCATGTCCTTTTGCGCTATGTACGCATCCAAGTCACCAACATCATTACCATGAAACCCTTCCTCTTGCTCTTCGTCATCATCATAAGCATCTTCATCCTCTTGAATTACTTCGTCACTAGCAATCACCTCAACTTCATTTGCTTGGCTAGTTGGTGGTTGGCTAGAAGCATTGGGGGCATACAACTCAACCTCATTTGCTTTGATAGATGGTACACGGGGACGTGGGCGGGGATAAACATTGGGGGCATCAACCACAACCCTATGCTCAACAAGTGGCACCATTGTCCTCTCGCTCATGTCATCCATTGGGGAAGAGACATGCCGATTCAAATCAAAGGCCAACCGAGGAGATTCAACCTTGGTGGCAAACAATTCAAGTGACTTGTCTTCCGATTGGGATACTTTTTCCTTGTATACATCCCAATGCAAATCCGAGGTGATAGGCATACTTTTCAAGCGATATTTGGCTCCAACTCCAACATCATACCTTCCTATTAACTTAACATCAACATTGGTGTCCATCCACTCTAAGACTTGTCTCACTTTTGCAACAACATCCTCATAGCTAGGGCTTGGATCAAAAACCAATGGTTCCTCACCCGTGTCGGCATTGTTACTCAAGAATGCCTCCTTGTCCATGTAATGAACATTAACAAGTCTCTCCATCTAAAAATAACATGAATGCATTTAAGACTTCAATGAGAATTGGTGTGTTCATCATATCAAGACTAAATTATTGGTGATGTCCACAAAAGTATCACTAATTAACACACACTACGCTAAGTTAAACCTAATCACTAACTAACCCTAACCCCAAATCTTTCAACTCAACAAGCATATATTACTACTACACACCATGCATAGCACTATATTATCAAAGTTAACCAAGCCATTCATACTAACATAAGGGAGAAAACATGAACTAGAGGGTTCCACCAACATGTATAAAATGCAACCAAAATAACAAGATTTCACAAAAAATAATTGGATGATTTGAGGGAGATTACCACAAGCAACAAAGTGATGGAAAGATCCACCTAAGGGAAGCACCTTTTGGGGAGGATTTGAGGGGGAAGCTTGAGGGGTGAGAGAGAGTGGGGGGGGGCAGCAAATCTTCTTCAACCTCGGGCTGGATTGGGGAAAGTGTGTGGGATGGGTCCCACACACTTTCCCCAAAGGTTATCCACTTACCAGGGCCAGACGCCAGGGTTCCTGGCGTCTGGCCCCTTTGCCACGTCAGCAAGTCAACGGGCAGCCGGGCAGTGCGGGCCAGGGGCCAGACGCTAGGGTCCCTGGCGTCTGCTTCGTAACCTAGACGCCAGGCTCCTTGGCGTCACCCAAAAAGGTCAGAAACGAATTTTTTTCGAGACGAGGTCAAATCGGGATTTAGTTTGCCTTAAGGGTCAGAACAGTAATTTTGTCCGTCAGCCATTCACAGCATGGATGGCATGGCAGAGCAGCTGGCCTGCTTGTTTTCCTCACACCATAAAGCCAGGATGGATTAGCACGAAGACGAGCGAGCATGCAGCAGTAAGACTGCACCACGCTGTTGATCTGGAAAGCAAAGGCATCTTTCGTACCGCCCTGGTAGGGTGGCGTCGCAGTGAGTAGCTTGCCGTGCGCATGCATGCCATGCGGTCGCGGTGACACGGTTTGCTTGCCGTGCTAGCGTTACTCTACGAGTGGACGCCCATCGTGTCGGGGGAGGGGGGAAGGGCGTGTCACGTCTGGGGTCTGCGCTGCCGTGCCGTGCTGCCGGTCCGGGCGACGAAAACGCTCCTCTCTCTCTCTCTCTCTCTCTCTCTCTCTCTCTCCGTCGTGGCGTCAGTCATCACAGCTCTTGTTCCTTTCTGAGGAAATTACATAAACCGCCTACTTTTCGAAAGCAAACTAGGAGCACTCGGCGACGGAACAAAATTACTGTTCTGACCCATTGTGCAAAGAAAATCCCGATTTGACCTTGTTTTAAAAAAAATTCGTTTCTGACCTTTTTCGGTGACGCCAAGGTCCCTGTCGTCTGGGTTACGAAGCAGACGCCAGGGACCCTGGCATCTGGCCCCTGGCCCGCACTGCCCGCGTGCCCGTTGACCCACTGACGTGGCAAAGGGGCCAGACGCCAGGGACCCTGGCGTCTGGCCCCGGTAAGTGGATAACGCCGCGGGGCCAGCCCACCCATCCCAATCTCATCCTCTCTGGCGTCCGTTCGACGAACAGGGGGCAGTTCGTCGCCCCCTCTCTCCCTCCCACCACCATCCCCCTTGATCTACTCCATCAACCCCTCAAACTCACAGATCTGACCCCCCCAAGCTTCTTTAAGGTATTCTCCCCCATTCCCTCCAATTTGTTTTTGTTTTCCCCTCTTTGGTTGGATGCATTATTCAACACTAGGTGATGTTAGATGAGTAGATGGTTTCTATATTTTAGGAATTTTTTTGTAGTTGATAGATGATTAGGTAGGCAGTAGATGATGTGTAGTTGAACATGTAGGTAAAATCAATTCCGTTTTGTGTATATATTGTCCATAGGATTTTTTTTGAACTAAGAGGGGTGATGAACACATGATTTTTGTATGTAAAATAGACTTTGGCATACTATATTTGGTTTGATAGATGATGTGTGTATGTGTAGATAATCCTATTGTTGGCATACTATATTTACAAAAGATATGGTGAAATTTGGTACTCTAGATGATATGTATTTGCATATGTGACACCATATTATTTGACAAATTTATTTGATTGAGATGATGTTGGTATGTTTGAGAAAAATTGTGTGTGCATATGAAGAAGATAAAAAAGTGAAGTGGTATGACAATATAGTTGAATATATAGATGGCAATTTTTTTTTTGCAAAAGAGATGCTGAAAGTTGAATATATAGAATGGCGGATGATGAATATGCAATTTATTTGATGGTGAAATTTGGTACTCTAGATGATATGTGTGCATATGTAGAAGAAAGAAATGATGTGGTTATGTTTGAGAAGAATGGTGTTTTCATATGGCATAAACTTGGAGAAGGAAATTGTTTGATATTGTTCATGTATTCATAGATGTTTGTGATTTGTTTTGTAGGATGGCGGATGGTGATGGACCTTGGTATGACGGATTAATTGATGAGTGGGATAAGGAGCATCATGCTCATGCCATTGAGAATGGACATGTAAGAAGCAAGACTGGGTCAATTTTCGTTGTTTCTCATTTGTGTTCTTGTATTGATTATTAAAACATCACTTTATTTGCAGGTTGTAGTTGCTATGCGCATGAGGGGTCATTCCGCAGATGACTTTGATTACGGCCCGCTGTATGAGCCTTACATTCGGAGATTGGGTCTTCTCCCATTCGTGTTGCAGTTTAAGCGACGCGCTCCGCCGGTGAACCACGCGGCGCTGACCGCACTTGTGGATCGTTGGAGGCCGGAGACTCACTCGTTCCACCTTCCATTTGGGGAGATGACGATGACCCTACAGGACATGGCTATGATAAGCGGCCTTGCTATCAACGGACAAGCTGTTACCGGTCGTGTCAGCGTGGGTAATTGGCGAGAACGGACAGCCGATTTAATTGGTGTTCAGCCCGAGGGCCGTCAGGAAGGCAAGGCCGATACCGCGAAAGTGAGGCATTCTTGGCTAAAAATGGTCAGAGGAAACACCAATCCGTGCCCTCAGGATGCCAATGACATGGTTGTGCAGCAGTACGCGCGGGCCTATCTTTGGTATGTACTAACCAAGGTAGTCTTCTCCGATGCAACCGGGAACTCAGCCCTCTGGATGTTCTTGGAGCTACTCAATAACTGGGATACCCAGTATAGCTGGGGTTCGGCCGCACTAGCATATTTGTATCGTCAGGTAAGAGATATTTGCAACCATTTATCTTGCATTTGTCATGCGCCTCCATATCTAACATGTTTGTTTGATTGCAGCTTGACTTGTCGTGTCAGAGAAAGGGAGATACATCCTCATTGTCTGGGTTTGTTTGGAGCCTATCCGTGTGGATGTGGGAGCGGATCCCGGTTGGACGGCCCGATTTCAAGAACCCCCTCTTGGCAAACCCACGGGGTAATCATGACGGCTTGCATGATGATGATCCATATCGGCGCCCTACGCTTGCTTACTATTGGAAACAAGTGACAGTCTACACAGGAAGCTCGCATGTGCGATACAAGTGCTATATGAACGAGCTGAACACCTTGACTGCTGAGCAGGTTTTGAGAAGTTCGATGAGATAAAATTTAGTCAAAAATAAAACTTATGTAGCTAACAATGTATCTCTTTGTTTTGCAGGTATATTGGTTGCCTTATGTGGAAGATCGTGACTTTGATCTTAATGAGATGTGCACGCGTGATAGCCATCTTTGGCGGGCGAGGTGCCCAATGATATGCTTCTTCCCCGTCGAGTGGCACTATGTAGACCGTGTGGCAAGACAATTTGGAAAAAGACAGGGTATTCCAATTGAGGAGAGCAAGGAGGAAATTCAATCTCTGCATCGGTAAGCAAGCATGCCTTGAGTATGTAGTAGAGCATTGAATAAGTCAATGTTTGCTAATGCTTTGTCCCGTGCATCATTTGTAGGTTCGATCGAAGGAACAATCAGGATATATCGGATTGGGCAAACAAACACCGTGCATGGATAGAAATTTGGAATCAAAGAGACACGCTAGTGCAATCAGAGAATAGACCTCACAATCAGCCCGCATATCAGAAGTATCAAGTGTGGTATGCGGATCGTTACCGGTTAAAGCTGAAGCCAGGTTGGACTCACGACGATGTTGGGGAACGTAGTAATTTCAAAAAAATTCCTACGCACACGCAAGATCATGGTGATGCATAGCAACGAGTGGGGAGAGTGTTGTCTACGTACCCTCGTAGACCGAAGCGGAAGCGTTGACACAACGTAGAGGAAGTAGTCGTACGTCCTCCTCCCGATTCGACCGATCCATGCGCCGTTACTCCGGCGCCTCCGAGTTCTTGACACACGTACAGCTCGATGACGTTCTCCGGGCTCCGATCCAGCAAAGCTCTCGGGGAAGAGTTTCGTCAGCACGACGGCGTGGTGACGATCTTGATGAACTACCGACGCAGGGCTTCGCCTAAGCACCGCGACAATATGACCGAGGTGGAATATGGTGGAGGGGGGCACCGCACACGGCTGAGGAACGATCATGAAGATCAACTTGTGTGTCCTAGGGTGCCCCCTGCCCCCGTATATAAAGGAGCAAGGGGGGAGGCCGGCCGACCCTATGGGGCGTGCCAAAGGAGGGGGGATTCCTCCTCCTAGTGGGAGTAGGACTCCCCTTTCCTAGTCCAACTAGGAAGAGAGGGGTGGGGGAAGGAAAGAGATGGAGAGGGAGAGGGAAAGGGGGGTCGCGCCCCCCTCCTTGTCCAATTCGGACTCCCCATGGGGGGGGGTGCCACCTCTTGGCCGCAGCCCTCTCTCTCCTCTCGGGCCCAATAAGGCCCATTACTTCCCCGGGGGGTTCCGGTAACCCCTCCGGCACTCCGATTTTATCCGAAACCACTTGGAACCATTCCGATGTCCGAATATAGTCGTCCAATATATCAATCTTTACGTCTCGACCATTCCGAGACTCCTCGTCATGTCCGTGATCTCATCCGAGACTCCAAACTAACTTCGGTACATCAAAATGCATAAACTCATAATAACTGTCATCGTAACCTTAAGCGTGCGGACCCTACGGTTCGAGAACAGTGTAGACATGACTGAGACAAATCTCTGGTCAATAACCAATAGCGGGACCTGGATGCCCATATTGGCTCCTACACATTCTACGAAGATCTTTATCGGTCAGACCGCATAACAACATACGTTGTTCCCTTTGTCATCGGTATGTTACTTGCCCGAGATTCGATTGTCGGTATCCAATACGTAGTTCAATCTCGTTACCGGCAAGTCTCTTTACTCGTTCCATAATACATCATCTCACAACCAACATATTAGTTGTAATGCTTGCAAGGCTTATGTGATGTGCATTACCGAGAGGGCCCAGAGATACCTCTCCGACAATCGGAGTGACAAATCCTAATCTCGAAATACGCCAACCCAACATCTACCTTTGAAGACACCTGTAGAGCTCCTTTATTATCACCCAGTTACGTTGTGACATTTGATAGCACACAAAGTGTTCCTCCGGCAAACGGGAGTTGCATAATCTCATAGTCATAGGAACATGTATAAGTCATGAAGAAAGCAATAGCAACATACTAAACGATCGAGTGCTAAGCTAACGGAATGGGTCATGTCAATCACATCATTCTCCTAATGATGTGATCCCGTTAATCAAATGACAACTCATGTCTATGGCTAGGAAACATAACCATCTTTGATCAACGAGCTAGTCAAGTAGAGGCATACTAGTGACACTCTGTTTGTCTATGTATTCACACATGTATCATGTTTCCGGTTGATACAATTCTAGCATGAATAATAAACATTTATCATGAAATAAGGAAATAAATAATAACTTTATTATTGCCTCTAGGGCATATTTCCTTCAGTCTCCCACTTGCACTAGAGTCAATAATCTAGTTCACATCAGCATGTGATTTAACAGCAATAGTTCACATCACCATGTGATTAATACCCATAGTTCACATCATCATGTGACCAACACCCAAAGGGTTTACTAGAGTCAATAATCTATTTCACATTGCTATATATGTGATTAACACCCAAAGAGTACTAAGGTGTGATCATGTTTTTCTTGTGAGAGAATCTTAGTCAACGGGTCTGCCACATTCAGATCCGTATGTATTTTGCAAATTTCTATGTCAACAATACTCTGCTCGGAGCTACTCTAGCTAATTGCTCCCACTTTCAATATGTATCTAGATTGAGACTTAGAGTCATCCAGATTGGTGTCAAAACTTGCATCGACGTAACCCTTTACGGTGAACCTTTTTGTCACCTCCATAATCGAGAAACATATCCTTATTCCACTAAGGATAATTTTGACCGTTGTCCAGTGATCTACTCCTAGATCACTATTGTACTCCCATGCCAAAATCAGTGTAGGATATACAATAGATCTGGTACACAGCATGGCATACTTTATAGAACCTATGGCCAAGGCATAGGGAATGACTTTCATTCTCTTTCTATCTTCTGCCGAGGTCGGGTTTTGAGTCTTACTCAATTTCACACCTTGTAACACAGGCAAGAACTCTTTCTTTGACTGTTCCATTTTGAACTACTTCAAAATCTTGTCAAGGTATGTACTTATTGAAAAACTTATCAAGCGTCTTGATCTATCTCTATAGATCTTGATGCTCAATATGTAAGCAGCTTCACCGAGGTCCTTCTTTGAAAAACTCCTTTCAAATACTCCTTTATGCTTCACAGAATAATTCTACATTATTTCCGATCAACAATATGTCATTTACATATACTTATCAGAAATGTTGTAGTGCTCCCACTCACTTTCTTGTAAATACAGGCTTCACCGCAAGTCTGTATAAAACTATATGCTTTGATCAACTTATCAAAGCGTATATTCCAACTCCGAGATGCTTGCACCAGTCCATAGATGGATCGCTGGAGCTTGCATATTTTGTTAACACCTTTAGGACTGACAAAACCTTCTGGTTGCATCGTATACAACTCTTCTTTAACAAATCCATTGAGGAATGCAGTTTTGTTTATCCATTTGCCATATTTCATAAAATGCGGCAATTGCTAACATGATTCGGACAGACTTAAGCATAGATACGAGTGAGAAACTCTCATCGCAGTCAACACCTTGAACTTGTCGAAAACCTTTTGCGACAATTCTAGCTTTGTAGATAGTAACACTAATATCAGCGTCCGTCTTCCTCTTGAAGATCCATTTATTTTCTATGGCTTGCCGATCATCGGGCAAATCCATCAAAGTCCATACTTTGTTCTCATACATGGATCATATCTCAGATTTCATGGTCTCAATCCATTTCGCGGAATCTGGGCTCATCATCGCTTCCTCATAGTTCGTAGGTTCATCATGGTCAAGTAACATGACCTCCAGAACAGGATTACCGTACTACTATGGTGCGGATCTCACTCTGGTTTACCTATGAGATTCGGTAGTAACTTGATCTGAAGTTACATGATCATCATCATTAGCTTCCTCACTAATTGGTGTAGAAGTCACAAGAACAGATTTCTGTGATGAACTACTTTCCAATAAGGGAGCAGCTACAGTTACTTATCAAGTTCTACTTTCCTCCCACTCACTCCTTTCGAGAGAAACTCCTTCTCTGGAAAGTATCCATTCTCGGCAACGAATGTGTTGCCTTCGGATCTGTGATAGAAGGTGTACCCAACTGTCTCCTTTGGGTATCCTATGAAGACATATTTCTCCGATTTGGGTTTGAGCTTATCAGGATGAAACTTTTTCACATAAGCATCACATCCCCAAACTTTAAGAAACGACAACTTTGGTTTCTTGCTAAACCACAGTTCATATAGTGTCGTCTCAACGGATTTAGATGGTGCCCCTTTTTAACGTGAATGCAGCTGTCTTTAATGCATAATCCCAAAACGATATTGGTAAATCGGTAAGAAACATCATAGATTGTACTATATACAATAAAGTACGGTTATGACGTTCGGACACACCATTGCGCTGTGGTGTTCCGGGTGGCGTGAGTTGCGAAACTATTCCGCATTGTTTCAAATGTAGACCAAACTCGTAACTCAAATATTCTCCTCCACGATCAGATCGTAGAAACTTTATTTTCTTGTTACGATGATTTTCAACTTCACTCTGAAATTATATGAACTTTTCAAAAGTTTCAGACTTCTTATTTCATTAAGTAGATATACTCATATCTGCTTAAATCATCTGTGAAGGTCAGAAAATAATGATACTTGTCGCGAGCTTTAATATTCATCGGACCACATACATCAGTATGTATGATTTCCAACAAATCTGCTACTTGCTCCATTGTTCCGGAGAACGGCGTTTTAGTCATCTTGCCCAAGAGACATGGTTCGCAAGCATCAAGTGATTCATAATCAAGTGATTCCAAAATCCCATCAGCATGGAGTTTCTTCATGCGCTTTACACCAATATGACTTAAACGGCAGTGCCACAAATAAGTTGCACTATCATTATTAACTTTGCATCTTTTGGCTTCAATATTATGAATATGTGTATCACTACGATCGAGATCCAATGAACCATTTTCATTGGGTGTGTAACCATATAAGGTTTTATTCATGTAAACAGAACAACAATTTATTCTCTTACTTAAATGAATAATCGTATTGCAATAAACATGATCAAATCATATTCATGCTCAACGCAAACACCAAATAACACTTATTTAGGTTCAACACTAATCTCGAAAGTATAGGGAAGTGTGCGATGATGATCATATCAATCTTGTAACTACTTCCAACACATATTGTCACTTCACCCTTAACTAGTCTCTGTTTATTCTGCAACTCCTGTTTCGAGTTACTACTCTTAGTAACTGAACCAGTATCAAATACTGAGGGGTTGCTATAAACACTAGTAAAGTACACATCAATAACATGTATATCAAATATACTTATGTTCACTTTGCCATCCTGCTTATCCGCCAATCACTTGGGGTAGTTCCACTTCCAGTGACCAGTCTGCTTGCAGTAGAAGCACTCAGTTTCAGGCTTAGGTCCAGATTTGGGTTTCTTCTCTTGAGCAACAACTTGTTTGCTGTTCTTCTTGAAGTTCCCCTTTTTCTTCCCTTTGCCCTTTTTCTTGAAACTAGTGGTCTTATTGACCATCAACACTTGATGCTCTTTCTTGATTTCTACCTCCGCAGCTTTTAGCATTGCGAAGAGCTCGGGCATTGTCTTATCTATCCCTTGCATATTATAGTTCATCACGAAGCCTTTGTAGCTTGGTGGCAGTGATTGGAGAATTCTGTCAATGACACAATCATCCGGAAGATTGACTCCCAGTTGATTCAAGTGATTATAATACCCAGACATTCTGAGTATATGCTCACTGACAGAACCATTCTCTTCCATCTTGCAGCTATAGAACTTGTTGGAGACTTCATATCTCTCAACTCGGGTATTTGCTTGAAATATTAACTTCAACTCCTGGAACATCTCATATGGTCCATGACGTTTAAAACGTCTTTGAAGTCCCGATTCTAAGCCGTTAAGCATGGTGCACTTAAACTATCGAGTAGTCATCATATTGAGCTAGCCGAACGTTCATAACGTCTGCATCTACTCCTGCAATAGGTCCGTCACCTAGCGGTGCATCAAGGACATAATTCTTCTGTGCAGCAATGAGGATAAACCTCAGATCACGGATCCAATCCGCATCATTGCTACTAACATTGTTCAACATAGTTTTTCTCTAGGAACATATCAAAATAAACATATGGAAGAAACAACGCGAGCTATTGATCTACAACATAGATATGCTAATACTACCAGGACTAAGTTCATGATAAATTTAAGTTCAATTAATCATATTACTTAAGAACTCCCACTTAGATAGACATCCCTCTAATCCTCTAAGTGATCACGTGATCCATATCAACTAAACCATGTCCGATCATCACGTGAGATGGAGTAGTTTCAACGGTGAACATCACTATGTTGATCATATCTACTATATGATTCACGCTTGACCTTTCGGTCTCCGTGTTCCGAGGCCATATCTGTTATATGCTAGGCTCGTCAAGTTAAACCTGAGTATTCCGCGTGTGCAACTGTTTTGCACCCGTTGTATTTGAACGTAGAACCTATCACACCCGATCATCACGTGGTGTCTCAGCACGAAGAACTTTCGCAACGGTGCATACTCAGGGAGAACACTATTACTATGATAATTTAGTGAGAGATCATCTTATAATGCTACCGTCAATCAAAGCATGATAAGATGCATAAAAAGATAAACATCACATGCAATCAATATAAGTGATATGATATGGCCATCATTATCTTGTGCTTGTGATCTCCATCTCCGCAGCACCATCATGATCACCATCGTCACCGGCGCGACACCTTGATCTCCATCATAGCATCGTTGTCGTCTCGCCAATCTTATGCTTCTACGACTATCGCTACCGCTTAGTGATAAAGTAAAGCATTACAGGGCGATTGCATTGCATACAATAAAGCGACAACCATACGGCTCCTGCCGGTTGCCGATAACTCGGTTACAAAACATGATCATCTCATACAATAAAATTTAGCATCATGTCTTGACCATATCACATCACAACATGCCCCGCAAAAACAAGTTAGACGTCCTCTACTTTGTTTGTTGCAAATTTTACGTGGCTGCTACGGGCTTAAGCAAGAACCAATCTCACCTACGCATCAAAACCACAACGATAGTTTGTCAAATAGACTCCGTTTTAACCTTCTCAAGGACCGGGCGTAGCCATACTCGGTTCAACTAAAGTTGGAGAAACTGACACCCGCCAGCCACCTGTGTGCAAAGCACGGCGGTAGAACCAGTCTCGCGTAAGCGTACGCGTAATGTCGGTCCGGGCCGCTTCATCCAACAATACCGCCGAACCAAAGTATGACATGCTGGTAGGCAGTATGACTTATATCGTCCACAACTCACTTGTGTTCTACTCGTGCATAACATCAAACCATAAAAACCTAGGCTCGGATGCCACTGTTGGGGAACGTATTAATTTCAAAAAAATTCCTACGCACACGCAAGATCATGGTGATGCATAGCAACGAGAGGGGAGAGTGTTGTCTACGTACCCTCATAGACCGAAGCGGAAGCGTTGACACAACGTAGAGGAAGTAGTCGTACGTCCTCCTCCCGATCCAACCGATCCAAGCGCCGTTACTCCGGCGCCTCCGAGTTCTTGACACACGTACAGCTCGATGACGTTCTCCGGGCTCCGATCCAGCAAAGCTCTAGGGGAAGAGTTTCGTCAGCACGACGGCGTGGTGACGATCTTGATGAACTACCGACGCAGGGCTTCGCCTAAGCACCGCGACAATATGACCGAGGTGGAATATGGTGGAGGGGGGCACCGCACACGGCTGAGGAACGATCACGAAGATCAACTTGTGTGTCCTAGGGTGCCCCCTGCCCCCGTATATAAAGGAGCAAGGGGGGAGGCTGGCCGACCCTATGGGGCGCGCCAAAGGAGGGGGGAGTCCTCCTCCTAGTGGTAGTAGGACTCCCCTTTCCTAGTCCAACTAGGAAGAGAGGGGCGGGGAAGGAAAGAGAGGGAGAGGGAGAGGGAAAGGGGGGGCCGCGCCCCCCTCCTTGTCCAATTCGATATCCCCATGGGGGGGCGCGCCACCTCCTGGCCACAACCCTCTCTCTCCCCTCGGGCCCAATAAGGCCCATTACTTCCCCGGGGGGTTCCGGTAACCCCTCCGGCACTCTGATTTTATCCGAAACCACTTGGAACCATTCCGATGTCCGAATATAGTCGTCCAATATATCAATCTTTACGTCTCGACCATTCCGAGACTCCTCGTCATGTCCGTGATCTCATCCGGGACTCCGAACTAACTTCGGTACATCAAAATGCATAAACTCATAATAACTATCATTGTAACCTTAAGCGTGCGGACCCTACGGTTCGAGAACAGTGTAGACATGACTGAGACAAATCTCTGGTCAATAACCAATAGCGGGACCTGGATGCCCATATTGGCTCCTACACATTCTACAAAGATCTTTATCGGTCAGACCGCATAACAACATACGTTGTTCCCTTTGTCATCGGTATGTTACTTGCCCGAGATTCGATTGTCGGTATCCAATACCTAGTTCAATCTCGTTACCGGCAAGTCTCTTTACTCGTTCCGTAATACATCATCTCACAACCAACATATTAGTTGTAATGCTTGCAAGGCTTATGTGATGTGCATTACCGAGAGGGCCCAGAGATACCTCTCCGACAATCGGAGTGACAAATCCTAATCTCGAAATACGCCAACCCAACATCTACCTTTGGAGACACCTGTAGAGCTCCTTTATAATCACCCAGGTACGTTGTGACGTTTGGTAGCACACAAAGTGTTCCTCCGGCAAACGGGAGTTGCATAATCTCATAGTCATAGGAACATGTATAAGTCATGAAGAAAGCAATAGCAACATACTAAACGATCGAGTGCTAAGCTAACGGAATGGGTCGTGTCAATCACATCATTCTCCTAATGATGTGATCTCGTTAATCAAATGACAACTCATGTCTATGGCTAGGAAACATAACCATCTTTGATCAATGAGCTAGTCAAGTAGAGGCATACTAGTGACACTCTGTTTGTCTATGTATTCACACATGTATCATGTTTCCGGTTGATACAATTCTAGCATGAATAATAAACATTTATCATGAAATAAGGAAATAAATAATAACTTTATTATTGCCTCTAGGGCATATTTCCTTCAGACGAGTGGTCGGAGTTGGCGTCTGAAGACCTGGAGACTGCAGAAGCTTATCATACCTTCAACACGGCTGTGAGAGACACCAGAGGGGCTCATGTTGACTACGCACCGATGCATGATGAAATGGTAGCCTGTTTGACCTATTCTAACATACTTGCATCATGTTGTCTTCTTTCAAATACATAAGTTTGGTGTGTTCATGAATTGCAGGGCTAAGAGTTGCTTCTGTGCGTCAACGATGCCAATGTTGCACTGAGTCATCCACTTGGTGGTGGATTATCTGAGAGAACTCTTAGGAGCACGATGGAGGTGTGAGAAATATATTAGAAAAGTTTTTTCTTTTCGCGGATTATTTATTTGCATCTCATATCATAGCATATTTTGTGTTGTTGCAGAAGTTCAAGAAGCGGTTCCATAAGATGGCAGCAATGCTTTCTTGCCATGGTGCTAAGTCCAGTGAGGTGTACGCACCTGGTACCCGCGCCGCCAGAGCTCATAGACGGCGTTTACTCCAGAACGATGATGACATGGAGGAGGAGGAGGCAACACATCTAGAGGAGCCAATGCATCAAGAGGAGCATGAGTATGATGCAACACAGCAAGAGGATCATGAGTATGATGTTGATGCTCCACAACCATCACAACCGACACAAGGCAATGCTCGCTCTAGGAAAGGCAAAGGCATAGCTAAGACAGCAGGCAAGAAAGGTAGAAGGAAGACGTGGAACGCACAATTCCATAGTCCGGAGTATCCTCATAAGCTTATCCCACCAGGAATGCAAAGATATAAGGCCAACATTGAGGCGGAGGAGGAGGCATACAACGAGGAGGAGGAGGAGGCTAGCGAAGAGGAGGAGCCTACACTTGCAACCATTGTGAAGAGAGGAAGGAGGAAGTGAGCTTCTTGTTTGGAAGTGCATGAATTTGGTGTCGTGCTAAAAACTTGGTTGTCTTGAACTTGGTTTTCTTGAATTTGGTGTCTTATGTATGCACTTGGTACCATATGTATGCACTTGGTGTCTTATGTATGCTTGAATTTGTCGTGATGAAAAATCCATGAACTTGTCGTTTGTATGCAAGAATTTGTCGTGGTGGAAGTTTTGTGAAATGTGCTATCTTCTGTGTTGTATGAACCTATCATATGAATATATATATATGTGCTATCTTCTTGTGTCAAACAGCAAGTTCAAAATAATCTACAGGGTACCCAGACGCCAGGGTCCCTGGCGTCTGGGTCTCTATCCAGAGAGCACTTTGAAAATGCTCTCTGGTTAGGGACCCAGACGCCAGGGACCCTGGCGTCTAGTTCCCTAACCAGAGAGCACTTTGAAAATGCTCTCTGGATAGAGAACCAGACGCCAGGGACCCTGGCGTCTGGTTCCCTAACCAGAGAGCACTTTGAAAATGCTCTCTGGATAGAAAACCAGACGCCAGGGACCCTGGCGTCTGGGTCCCTAACCAGAGAGCACTTTGAAAATGTGTTATTCTGTTAGGCCAAACGCTAGGGTCCCTGGCGTCTGGACCCTTTGCCACGTCAGCGGGTCAACGGGCACGCGGGCAGTGCGGGCCAGGGGCCAGACGCCAGGGTCCCTGGCGTCTGCTTCGTAACCCAGACGCCAGGGACCTTGGCATCACCGAAAAAGGTCAGAAACAAATTTTTTTTGGGAACGAGGTCAAATCGGGATTTTCTTTGCACAATGGGTCAGAACAGTAATTTTGTCCTAGGAGCACTCGGCGACGCAGCAGGCTGGTCACAATGGGCAAGAACATTAGCTAGTAACTTACACACTTCCCTAGACTATGTTACTACCTCCATAGTGGGTAGAAACATCTATATAGTGTCATGCAAGCATGTATTTATTAGGTTATAGACTCATTGTTTCTTGGAGTGTGTGATGTTCCGGTAACTTAGCTAGTTACCACAAGAACCTCTCTCTTCATTAAATATGTGCCACATAAGCAAAGTTGCATTGGAGTGTGTGATGTTACTCCTAAGTTCCTCCCCATTGTGACCAGCCGCACACTAAAATCACGCTCACTCCTACTCTCGCTTGGGATGCGTGCACCTTTTGACGAAATGATTTATTTTTTTGAATAATGACAGATGCGTACATTGTAAGAGTTCCTACTTGTCCGTTGTCATTTAATATATGGCAGTGTGGTGGGTCCATAGTGTTAATTGGTCTGTAAATTTTCAAAACAAAGACTTCAGGAATGACTTTTGCATGTCGTATTGATTGTAGGGTGTAAAACAATGTCCAGGTAAACTATGGTGTGTGAAGATGTAGATGCTGGACAAAGTAGATGTGGCAGTAATAATAAATATGTACGTCGCATTATGACATGTCGCCAGACGAAATGTACTACTACCTCTCTCTCAGTTTACAAGGCATGCGTGTACCCCTAGGTCATCAATTTGACCAACGAATACAAGTCATATATTACAAAAAATATACCAACATAAATTTCAGAGTTTCTATTTTCAAAAGGTATAATTTTTGTGTTATATAGTTTATATTAAGGTGATAAAATTGACAACCTAGGTATACGCGCAGGACTTGTAAACTGAAACGGAGGTAGTATATAGATTGAAGGTTCGTAATTAAATAGTTTGATTCGTCCAAAGATTCACATAAACGCATTTAAGATTAACACTGATAGTAGGTTGTACAAGTTTCTTAACACATAGCAACCAGGTCCGATGCTTTAGAATAAAAAAATACAAAGTACTCCCTCCGTTTCGAAATAAGTGACTCAACTTTGTACTAACTTTGTATTAAAGCCAATACAAAGTTGAGTCACTTACTTTTGGACGGAGGGAATAGTTGATAATCCATGTCTGGCACACGTGGATGATGCGATGTTGAGGCCGACATGCGATCTGCTTGAACTTGACATGGTTGTTAGGACCATCGAGAGACCAGGGTCGAACAAAGTCTTGACGATTTGAGCTATGAAAGAACAATGAAGAAAAAATGGTAGGGGTGAGAGAAAGCCGATGGAAGATGAGATGAAATGGCGGGGAAGAAGTGGAGCGTGTCTGCATTGAATGGACTAGTGGGTGGTTGGGCGTTAGTAGGTGCGGTCAGAAGCATCTCTAAACACTTCGAGTAAATATGAGACAAGAGAGAATACGGGGTGATTAATCAAGCCAATACCGAGGGGCTAATATAGTGAGTGCAGATCCCGAGACAACTGAGCGGGCGTGATTCCGGTGGGGTTCGTCGCCGAGTGCTCCAATGCAATTTTGCATACTTGTCATGCTAGTACTCCCTTCGTTTCAAAATATAGTGATTTCTTTATTTCCGTGTTTCAACTTGACCATAAATTTAACCAACGAGAACGACTGTGACGGGAGCCAAAGTTATACCAGTGAATTCGTATTCAAAAAAGTTTTCAATTATATAATTTTCTTCTCCCGCCGCAGTCGGTCTCATTGGTTAAATTTATGGTCAAAATTGGACCTCGAGAAGCATGGGCCACTATATTTTGGAATGTAGGGAGTATTGCAAATAACACTTTTTTTGCTGATTTGTTGCATAAAAAGAATATATTGAGGTAATTCGTTACAGCTAGGTCTACTCCATTATTTAGGTGTGTTGACATGATTCCTAACAAGTGAGTTTAGTTTGTAAGAGCAACTCCAACCGGACGACCCAAACGGAAGCTTGGTCCGCTTTTCATCCATTTGGATCGGCCACGCGGACGCCCGTGTCCGTTTTTCCATTTGGGTCGGCGCGTGCACCCAACAGGAGGCATATTCATTTTTGCCGACGTGGTTGAAAGAAACTTAATAAAGCATAATTATACATAAATGACGGGTCAACCGCTAGCCAAAGTCCACTTAAACATTAACTAAACATAAAAAAACCTAATAAGCGTCCGCACGCTGCCCTAGTAGACCGCCTTGCCCTTGCCCTTGCCCTTGTCGTCGTCGTCGTCGCCGGTGAGGTCGATGAAGACCGGAGGTGGCCCAGCCCATCCGAATGCGGGTTGATAGGCCACGAGGGCAGCCTCCTCCGGCGTCTGCTGCGGCGCGGCATTGCGGCGAGGCGTGCACACTCCTCCTCCTCCTCCTCCTCCTCCTAGCGTAGTGCCTCCTCGTCGCGGTGCAGCTGGTACTCCCGGTGCATCTGTCGCTCGCCGTCGGTCTCCTCCTCGGCGAGCCAATGCGCCTTCCAACGCTAGAGGTGGGCCGCCTCCTCTTCCGTCGTGGAGGTGTAGTAACAAAGAGACGCGCTCACCCACTCGCGGAGCTGGCCGGTCCACAAATAGGACTCCTCGGGGCAAGTGGGGGCGGTGGCAACCGCTTACGCATGAGCGTGGGCTCGCGCTCTGGCTCCGGCTGGGCCTTGGGCTCGACAACGGGCGGTAGCCTCGACGGTGGCGAGACAAACAACGGCGTGTGAACGGGGTCCTCAGCCGCCCACAAGGCAAGGGCGTGCTCCAGCCCATCCCAATGGGCATCATCCTCAAGTCGGCTCGCCTCCAGCGCGTGCTGCAGGGCCTCCTTGAGGATGGCTTGGTACTCTGTCTTCGCCTCCTCATCCTCTGGCAGTACCTGCGGGGGCGGCGGGACAACGTTGCTACTTCTTGAGCTTCCGTTGTTTTTTTCTTGAAGAGGAAAGGGTGATGCAGCAAAGTAGAGATAATTATTTTCCTCAGTTAGAGAACCAAGAATGAATCCAGTAGGAGACAACGCACAAATCACCAATACCTGCTGATACGTCTCCAACGAATCTATAATTTTTTATTGTTCCATGCTATTATATTATCTGTTTTGTATGTTTTATATGCATTAACATGTTATTTTATATTATTTTTGGGACTAACCTATTAACCTAGAGCGCCCTGCCCAGTTTCTATTTTTTCCCTTGTTTTTGAGTTTCTTAGAAAAGGAATACCAAATGGAGTCCAAACGGAATAAAACATTCACGATGATTTTTCTTGGAGCAGAAGACACCTAGGAGACTTAGAGATGAAGTCGGAGGAGCCACGAGGCGGCCACAAGGGTGGAGGGCGCGCCCCCTGTCTTGTGGGCCCCCCGTGACCCTCCTGACCTAATTCTTTCGCCTATATATTCACATATATTCCCAAACCACCAGAGGAGTCCACGAAATCACTTTTCCACCGCCGCAACCTTCTGTACCCGTGAGATCCCATCCAGGGACCTTTTCCGGCACCCTGCCGGAGGGGGATTCGATCATGGAGGGCTTCTACATCAACTCTATTGCCCTTCCGATGAAGCGTGAGTAGTTTACCACAGACCTACAGGTCCATAGCTAGTAGCTAGATAGATTCTTCTCTCTCTTTGATTCTCAATACCATGTTCTCCTCGATGTTCTTGGAGATCTATACGATGTAATACTCTTTTTGCGGTGTCTTTGCCGAGAACCGATGAATTGTGGATTTATGATGAGCTTATCTATGAATATTATTTGAATCTTCTCTGAATTCTTTAATGCATGATTTAATATCTTTGTACTTCTCTTTGAACTATCAGTTTGGTTTGGCCAACTAGATTGGTTTTTCTTCCAATGGGAGAAGTGCTTACCTTTGGTTCAATCTTGCGGTGTCCTTTCCTAGTGATAGTAGGGGCAGTAAGGCATGTATTGTATTGTTGCCATCAAAGATAAAAAGATGAGGTTTTCATCATATTGCTTGAGTTAATGCCTCTACATCATGTCATCCTACTTAATGCGTTACTCCGTTCTTTATGAACTTAATACTCTAGATGCATGTTGGATAGCGGTCGATGTGTGGAGTAATAGTAGTAGATGCAGAATCCTTTCGGTCTACTTGACACGGATGTGATTCCTATATTTCATAATGATTGCCTTAGATATCGTCATAACTTTGCACTTTTCTAACAATTGCTCGACAGTAATTTGTTCACCCACCGTATTATTTGCTATCTTGAGAGAAGTCTCTAGTGAAACATATGGCCCACGGGTCTATTTTCCATCATATAAGTTTCCGGTCTACTATTTTTCAATCTTTTACTTTCTGATCTATAAACCAAAAATACCAAAAAAATTCACTTTACCGTTTGTTTACTTTCATCTATCTCTATCAGATCTCACTTTTGCAAGTAACTGTGAAGGGATTGACAACCCCTTATCGCGTTGGGTGCAAGTTGTTTGATTGTTTGTGCATATATTGGTGATTTGAGCGTTGTCTCCTACTGGATTGATACCTTAGTTCTCAAACTGAGGGAAATATTTATCTCTACTTTCCTGCATCACCCTTTTCTCTTCAAGGGAAAAACCAACGCAAGCTCAAGAAGTAGCAGGAAGAATTTCTGGCGCCGTTGCTGGGGAGGTCTACGCCAAGTCAAGACATACCAAGTATGTGACGCCCCCGATTCAATCGTACACTAATCATGCACGCAAATGTGTACAATCAAGATCAGGGACTCGCGGGAAGATATCACAACACAACTCTAAAACATAAATAGGTCATACAAGCATCATAATACAAGCCAGGGGCCTCAAGGGCTCGAATACAAGTGCTCAATCATAGATGAGTCAGCGGAAGCAACAATTCTGAGTACAGACATAAGTTAAACAAGTTTGCCTTAAGAAGGCTAGCACAAATCGAGATACAGATCGAAAGAGGCGCAAGCCTCCTGCCTGGGATCCTCCTAACTACTCCTTGTCGTCATCAGCGGGCTGCACGTAGTAGTAGGCACCTCCGGTGTAGTAGGAGTCGTCGTCAACGGTCGCGTTTGGCTCCTGGACTCCATAGTCTGGTCGCAGCAATCGGGTCGAGAAATGGGGAAAAGGGGGAACAAGGCAATCGTGACTACTCATCCAAAGTACCCGCAAGCAAGGAGCTACACTAATATGCATGGGTATATGTGTAAAGGGCCATATTGGTGGACTGAACTGCAGAATGCCAGAATAAGAGGGGGATAGCTAATCCCGTCGAAGACTACGCTTCTGGCAGCCTCTGTCTTGCAGCATATAGAAGAGAGTAGACTGAAGTCGTCCAAGTAGCATCGCATAGCATAATCCTACCCGGCGATCCCCTCCTCGTCGCCCTGTTAGAGAGCGATCACCGGGTTGTATCTGGCACTTGGAAGGGTGTGTTTTATTAAGTATCCGGTTCTAGTTGTCATAAGGTCAAGGTACAACTCCAAGTCGTCCTGTTACCGAAGATCACGGCTATTCGAATAGATTAACTTCCCTGCAGGGGTGCACCACATTTCTCAACACGCTCGAACCCATTCGGCCAGACACACTTTCCTGGGTCATGCCCGGCCTCGGAAGATCAACACGTCGCGGCCCCACCTAGGCACAACAGAGAGGTCAGCACGCCGGTCTAAATCCTATGCGCGCAGGGGTCTGGGCCCATCTCCCATTGCACACCTGCACGTTGCGTACGCGGCCGGAGAGCAGACCTAGCAACCTCCATTACAAAGGAATTCATGTTACGCGGTCCAACCCGGCGCGCGCCGCTCAGTCGCTGACGTCACGAAGGCTTCGGCTGATACCACGACGTCTAGTGCCCATATCTTTCCCGCGTAGTTGGTTAGTGCGTATAGGCCAGTAGCCAGACTGAGATTAAATACCAAGATCTCGTTAAGCGTGTTAAGTATCCGCGAACGCCGACCAGGGCCAGGCCCACCTCTCTCCTAGGTGGTCTCAACCTGCCCTGCCGCTCCGCCACAAAGTAACAGTCGGGGGCCGTCGGGAACCCAGGCCCACCACTACCTGGGTGGAACCACCTGCCCGTTCAACCCCCATATCCGAAGAGTATCACAGGTAATGTAAAAGTTTAAAGTATATAGAATATGCCCGTGATCACCTCCCAAAGTGATCACGGTCCAGTAGTATAGCATGGCAGACGGACAAGAATGTAGGGCCACTGATGAAACACTAGCATCCTATACTAAGTAGTAGGATAGCAGGTAAGGGTAACAACTGTAGCAACAATGACAGGCTATGCATCAAAATAGGATTAATCGAAAGCAGTAACATGCTACACTACTCTAATGCAAGCAGTATAGAGAAGGAATAGGCGTTATCTGGTGATTAAGGGGGGGGGGCGCTTGCCTGGTTGCTCTGGCAAGAAGGGGTCGTCAACACCGTAATCGATCACAGGGGGGTATCGGCAGCGGTCTCGGAGTCTATCGGAAAAAGTAACAGAGAGGGAACACAATAAATAACAGAGCAATCAAAACATAACATGACAAACGCGGTGCTAGAGGTGATCTAACGCAGGGATAGGTGATACCGGTGAAGAGGGGAAACATCCGGGAAAGTATCCCCGGTGTTTGGCGTTTTCGGACAAAGGAACCGGAGGGTGAATGTTGCAGGTTCGCTATGCTAGGGATGTGTGGCGGACGAACGGGCTGCGTATCCGGATTTGTCTCGTCGTTCTGAGCAACTTTCATGTACAAAGTATTTTCATTCGAGGTACGGTTTATTTTTTATGATTTTTCAAAGTTTAAACAATATTATGGAATTATTAAATTTGAATAATAAACAGTGAAATACTTTTGTCACCTAGTGATGTGCCAGCCACAGTCAATGACATGTGGGGCCAGGTTAAAGTCAACAGCACAGTCAACTGTTGACTGGGTCAACCAGTGAATAGTGCGTGGGTCCCGCGTGTCATGACTCACATTAACTAAACAACCTTAATTAGTTTTATCTAAATGACGATTAGGTTAATTTATTCTAATTAGTTTAGTTAAACAGGATTAATTAATTAATTAATTTTTTAAATCCTCTTTTTTTGTTCTGGGCATGGGGCCCCACTGTCATAGGCCAGATGGCCTTAACGGGCACGGGCGGTGGTTAACGGGGCGGCGCAGGATGCGGGCACACGAGCGCGTGCCCGAGGCCACCAGGGGAGGCGGGCTCCGATGAGCCGGGGAGCAGCGGCTGATGGGGCCGGCGTAGCCGCGCGGAAGCAGGCGCGGCCCAGCGGTGCGCCGGTGGCCAGGGGTAGCAGGCCGCGCGGCGGCCAGGCGAGCGGATGGCGCGGCCGGCAGGAGCGAAAGGCGCGCGGGCGCAGGGCGGCGCGACGTGGTAGGACGACGGCGGCGCGAGGCTGCAGCAGCAGCCGTGCTGCAGCGGCAGGGGAGGAGGCTAGGGCGCGACGCGGGCGCGGTAGCGCGGCGAGGCGGTTAGCGTGCGGGGCCGACGACAGGGGGTGTGGTGCGACGGGACGGATGTGGCACGGGTCAGGCGACGACGCGACAGTGGTGGCGTCCTACGGCGACATGAGCGGAGGAGAAGGGGGAAATGGAGGAGGGGCTCACACGGAGCTGTAGGGAGGTGGCAGTGGCTCGAGGTGACTGAAGTCCACGAGGACGAGGCAAATGGCATCGGGGACGAAGAGGTCGAGGAGGTCCGGCGATGGAGAGGACGGTGGCGTCCGACGCAGGGCGGGGCGTGGCGACGCTGGTGAAGTTGGTGGGGCGACGTTGACGCGTCAGGGAGACGGGGACGGGGCACCGTGCCCCGATCCAGATCGGGCAGAGGGGGGCAAGGAGAGAGTGGGGGATCGTGGGAGTGTGGATAGCGATTAGGGTTTCAGGTGCGGGGCTTAGTAGGCCAGGGGCATGCGGGGGTGGGCCGACAGGCCGCTCGACCACATGGCCAACTGGGCCAAGGCCCAGTCGGGGGGAGGGGAGTTGTTTTCTTTTTTTTTGTTCTTTTCCTTTTATTTATTTTCTCTTCTGTTTTAATTGATTTTAAAATACTTAGGCACTTTATAAAAATGTGTTTACTACACCATAATTACATATGCAAATTATGGCACCGCTCGAACATTTTTGTTTTAACTTTTGAAAACTTTTACTTTTAACCTTATTTTAAATTTTAATTTGAATCGGTTTTGAACTAACCCGAGATTTGTCTACAGTAACTGAGGTGACGTGGTATCATTACGAGGGGGGTTACTGTAGCTCAGTTACCCGGGCGTTACAATTCTCCTACACTACAAGAAATCTCGTCCCGAGATTTAAGAGGCATAAGGGGGGAGGGGGATTCTGGTTAAGAAATTCTAGCGAGTGTTCTCGTTGCTAGTTGCTCTTCCCATAGAGGTCGATCCATTACGTTGATGTCTTCATTTCTTTGCTCCAGGTCATTATGGTGAAGTCGTCCCTTTCTTCAGTCACTCCAACGTACTTACGAATAGTTAAGGGGCAGCTCAGTTACGACAGAATGTTTATGAGGGAAACCATCTGGGGTTATCCTATGAATGAGCATAAGATTATCTCTCGAGTTGAACATATAAAATACATCGAGAGTAAGGTATGAAGGTACCATAAGAGGTTCCAAGAGGATAGATGGTTGCTCGAAGTCTGAACCAGAGTGAGACAGGGGTTCAGAGCAGCGAGAGTAAGTATTGCGTCTAACACCATAATAGAGCACTAGGAAGGTGGCCCGTGAATTAAATACGAAGCCAAGCGTGGGGAATAAACATTAGAGACAGGTTTGTACAGGAGAGTCAGGTTTCGATCCCGTGGAACTGTGGGTTAAAATAGGAAGCGCGGAGACATCTTGCGTGATCATGCAAGCAAGGTATGTCAGAAGGTGGCCTGTCGATTATGTCGGCAACAACGTCGGTACCAAGGGCGAGGGACGAAGAGAACCATTTTCCTGCTCGTTGAATGAGGCAGACCAATAGGCAAGGTTTTTGTCCATCGGTGGCTACCAGAATGTCTTCAACAATAGTAACAGGGTCTCGCTGACAGAATTGTACACTAGGGTGTTTACATAAGGAGGAGAATATTACTGCTTAGATCATATAGATCACAAGCAACGTTAAACCAATCAATGGAAAGGAAAATATGATCATCAGATTAAACAGAACAAAGGAAAGGGAAATGTGTTTAAACACCTATTTCAAGGTATATCCTGCCGAAGGACAAGCAGAGCATGATATCCATGACAGGATATAAAGTAGAAAACCATTTAGGTAGGGGAGAGAAATTTCCTGACATTACCCATACAACGGCGTTTGGATAATTTATAAAGAGAATTTAGCATTGTGCTTCAAATGCTCTTATTGAAAATTGGAGTACCACAGACATGCTTCGGGATAGCATTGACATGGTCTTCAAGCAAAAATCGGATTTTGGATACACAAAGGATCCATCAGGATAAACTTATTAAACAAGGCATTCAATTTCCTCATGAAAAAATGATTAACCTTGTTACAAAGGAAACTATAACACTAGGTCCTCTGGTCAGGTGTGCTAGGCATGTCATCACCTTACGGTGCACATAGGGACCAATGTTATAACTCTTGAAAATATGTTCCAACCATCATATCTGACTGAGATTCAAATCTGATTGGTGTCAAGATACCTTAGACTCGGGATGCCTGAGAAGAAAAGGTGCAACACAATTGACGAGTTGACATTGTAAGATTTTCAGGAAATGAACTATGGAAGTGAGTTCCAAAACAAGAGTTCATCATTAATCCAAGGAGAGGTGAGGAGGTGGCTGATGGATTCAGCAACATTTCGTCAAGATTTCCAAAAAGATGGAGTTCCACAATTATGTGAACAAGGAGATAACATTAGTCATATCAAATGATATAACGATGTATGCTCGAGGAAAGACATACAAAATTAAACATTGGTTGAAAGGTGCACCCGAAATATGGGCTGGGTTGCACGATCAATGTTAGAATGGTGACTTGACGAACACAATAATTAGAATGAAACTCGACCATTCACTTCAAAGCAATAGGGTTGCTAGAAGTTTTGAATTCACACATCATAGTTCAATTGTCGATATTCCGGTTAGAAACAACATGGGTACCAAGAAAGAATGGTGAGGGTGAGAAGTATCACCATACCAAGAATTCTTAAGAGGTGGTGATTCTCACAACATTCTTGATATATAAGATGGTATTACTTCCAGGTAGGACATAAGACAAGCTGGATAGCCAGGAACTCAAGGTACAACACAAGACATGAACAAGTTTGTGTTGAAGGGAAAGCAAGAATGTTGCCGATGATAACACAAATCATCGAGGGGCAAGGGTGGTATTTCTCATCATGAATTCAGTTGATATCCTGGAAGAGCTCAGAATGTTGATAATGATCACGACACATTTGTCGAGAGATTACTTGAAGATGTAATCGATCAGCGATGACATCAAGTCAAAGGAACGATGAAGCAAGAGGTTATTGGAACCATGGGTACGACACAAACTCGAAACCGAGCTTGTTGTCCGAGGTGGAATGATAAGACAAGGAAATCAACGTAAGCTTAGCTCTGCGTAAAAATTGTGTACCGGGAAGAAGGACCAGGTAGCACAGTTAAGATTTAGCACAATAATGATATAGCCGATCAGGCTAGGAATGACATGATCGGGTAAAAACTCGTAAGTAAAGAATATTAGTAAGAGTTGTTGAACCGTAATGCGGACTCGGTGTTCTCAATTGACGACAACCCAGAACCCGAGAAAATTGGAATAAGTGAGAAATAATAGTTGATGAAGAACCCATAATAAGTTATGCAGTTTCATGATATTCTTGAGATACCGGAGTTTAATACTCAATGGTAGATCAAATTAAAGGTTGGACAGGTGCAATGATGTACAGAAGACAAGTACTTCAACTTGTCCAAGAAATGGTATTTAAAAGGAGAACATGGCCGGAACCACGATTGCAAAAGGCCGAATCCGAGATATAAGAACTTATACCAAAGAGGGTTTAAGAGGAGCATCCATGATAAGATTTTCATCGTGTCCATGGGCATGAACGCAATGTTCAAGGTCGACTCCCACTTCTCCAATGCATAACCTTTCATTCACGAAAAAGTTGTAGTGTTGAAATTTTATCTGGAAAAATAGCAGAAGAGTAGGACTCGCAAAAACTTTCGAGTTCACACATATTAAGGAAGGCATAGGTTCAAGCCATCGGGGCTTCTTAGAACATAGACCACGAACTTCAGGAGTAAATAACACAAGCTCAAAAGTAGAGCATGGTTGACAAAGCATACGATACAATTTACCAAAGGCATTATATACCCGTGGAAAGGCTCACAAGGTTATTGAATATGAAGGATGATGTCGGATGAAATCCAACAATGGATCGGGCGATCCACAACGGAGTCGATGTGAGTATCGGTACTCAATCAGAGGAAGAAAGAATGCAAGGGCGTCAGATTATAGAACATCTGAATAATTCGATGCTTAGATAACAAAGGAATTACGATTTCCAAAGCGAAGGATCAGAAGCAGACGCACTGATCAAGGATGGATAAATTGAATTGACCAGAGGCACAATCAACGACAAATAGTTTGGTCGAGAACCAGCTCATGTTCAAAATGACGTCTGAGCTGGAAAGATAATTTAGAAGGGTTGATTGATGATTGTGTGCATTCGCACACATGTTTGAATCAATAGGATCAAAATGACAGTGTCAAAAGATACTAGTGAATATTGCTAGTGATATGGGAGCATCCATAATGTAAGCATACAAGTATTTGCAGAGCAATAGTTCGAAGAGGATGCTCAGAAGGTCGGATAGTATATCAAAGTATCTTGTGAAGCATACGAACAACTAGGGATGAACGGATACTCAATAAGTGCGAGGAATGTTTAATAGGGGTATTCATGTGGTAACGAACTGCAAAGCAGTAAGCTTAAAGGATTTTCGGAACAACGGAGAGCAATTTAGGGCATCTTGTAATAACAAGAGCAACTGAAAATGAAGGTATGAATGAAAATTGTGGGTAGTTATCCATAAGGGTACGGTGGTAGGGGATTGTAAAGTCGGTGGGCACAAGGGTCTCGGGAAAACCTCGAAGAGTATCTTCGGAATCTTCTGGTGCAGCAAGCGATCATCTGGAGTGAGGGGCTCTCCGGGAGAAAGTATTTACGAGAACCTAAAGTTAGTCCTTTTAGCAAAATCATTTAATCCGAATAGGGGAGAGATTAGAGTCCCAGAGTATAGGTCGAGGAATAAAAGATCCTAATACCACCGAATGGCGACGTGGGCCCAGGGGCCGCACAACCAAGTTAGTAAAACAATTTTCATCGACTAGACTCAACTTCAGACAAGGAGTGTGAAAGGGGGATTCCTACAGGCAGTCGGCTCTGATACCAACTTGTGACGCCCCCGATTCAATCGTATATTAATCATGCACGCAAATGTGTACGATCAAGATCAGGGACTCACGGGAAGATATCACAAGACAACTCTAAAACATAAATAGGTCATACACGCATCATAATACAAGCCAGGGGCCTCGAGGGCTCGAATACAAGTGCTCTATCATAGATGAGTCAGCGGAAGCAACAATATCTGAGTAAAACATAAGTTAAACAAGTTTGCCTTAAGAAGGCTAGCACAAACCGAGATACAGATCGAAAGAGGCGCATGCCTCCTGCCTGGGATCCTCCTAACTACTCCTGGTCGTCATCAGCGGGCTGCACGTAGTAGTAGGCACCTCCGGTCTAGTAGGAGTCGTCGTCAACGGTGGCATCTGGCTCCTGGACTCCATAGTCTGGTCGTAGCAATCAGGTCGAGAAATGGGGAAAAGGGGGAACAAGGCAACCGTGAGTACTCATCCAAAGTACTCGCAAACAAGGAGCTACACTACATATGCATGGGTATATGTGTAAAGGGCCATATCGGTGGACTGAACTGCAGAATGACAAAATAAGAGGGGTATAGCTAATCCTGTCGAAGACTACGCTTCTGGCAGCCTCCGTCTTGCAGCATATAGAAGAGAGTGGACTGAAGTTCTCCAAGTAGCATCGCATAGCATAATCCTACCCGGCGATCCCCTCCTCGTCGCCCTATTAGAGAGCGATCACCGGGTTGTATCTGACACATGGAAGGGTGTGTTTTATTAAGTATCCGATTCTAGTTGTCATAAGGTCAAGGTACAACTCCAAGTCGTCCTGTTACTGAAGATCACGGCTATTCGAATAGATTAACTTCCCTACATGGGTGCACCACATTTCCCAATACGCTCGATCCCATTCGGCTGGACACACTTTCCTGGGTCATGCCTGGCCTCGGAATGTAACGCCCCCGATGTAACTTGCCATAATTGTAATCCAACTCTTGCCATTTCCGGCTATGTGTTATGATATTCCCTCCGTGGTTGGGTTCTCTCCGTTTTGCATTTTGGTCATGTCATGCATTTCATATCATGCCATCATGTGCATCGCATTTGCATACGCGTTCGTCTCATAAATCCGAGCATTTTACCCGTTGTCCGTTTTGCAATCCGGCGCTCCTATGTCTCCCGGCGTCCCCTTTTACATTTCTTCGTGAGCGGGTATTAAACATTCTCGGAATGGACCGAGGTTTGACATGTGGCCTCGGTATAGCACCGGTAGACCGCCTGTCAAGTTTCGGGTCAAACGGAGTTCGTTTGGTACTCCAACGGTTAACCGGGTAACCGTGAAGGCCTCGTGTGTGTTGCAGCCCAACACCCCTTCAAAACAGCCCAATAACCCATCTAAGCCACTCCCATGTCCTCCGCCGTTCGATCACGATCGCGTGGGCGAAAACCGCACCCCATTTGGAGCTCCCTAGCTCTTTCTGTCTATAAAAACGTCTCCCCCGTCTAAATCTGAGAGAGTATCACCGAAAACCCTAGCCGTCGCCTCGAAATCCGCGCCAGATCCCTCCGCCGCCGCCACCTGTTCCGCGCCGCCACGTGGCGCCTCCCCATTCGCGCGCGCCCGCGCCCACTTCCCCGCGCCGCCGCCCGCGCGCCGGCCCGCCGGGGCCCAGGCGGGGCCCCCCGCGGCCCAGCAGCGCCCGCCGCCTCCGCGCTCCAGCGCCGCCCGCCGCCTCCGCCTCCAGCGCCGCGCCCCGCGCCTCGACGCCGGTCGCCGCCGCTGCCTCGTCGCCGGCTCGCCCCGCCGCCTCCTCCGGCGCCCGCGCCTCCTTCCTCCGCCGCCCGCCGGCGCCAGATCCGGCCAGGCCCGGCCGGATCCGGCCGGCCCCGCCCCGCCGCACGCCTGCCTCGCCGCGTCGCCGCGACTCCGGCGAGTCCCGGCCGTCCTCGTCATCCGCGCCACGGAGTTGACCTTTTTCCCCCTCGGATTTTTGTCTAAGTCTTTAAATTTTTGCATCAACATCACATCTTCATATTGCCATAACTTTGCATCTAGGGCTCCGTTTCGCGCGTATAATATGTCATTTTGTTCGTCTCGAGGAGTACTTCATTTTGTTCCATTGCATCATTTTCATTTGAAGCCATCTTGATGCCCGAAATGCTGTTAGAAGAGGGCTAGTTGATGTTAGTTGCTGAATCTTATCTGAACTTGCACTTTTGTCATTTTTGCCATGATTGATGTGTACCTCCTATGAGGTTGAGCTATATATGTGTTTTGTATTATGCCATGTTGCCTTTCCAGGGAATTTTGCTATGTATTTTTGTGATGCTTGAGGTGGCTAGAAATTGCATGCAAAGTAGGGATGATGATATTGCTGTTTTCAAAGACTTAGTGAATTCACTAAGTCCCTGACTTTTGTTATTATCATGCCATGTGTTCTTGTTGTTTCCAAGAGATCCATGCATAATTTGAGCATGATCAGTAAGGGAGTTTTGAACTTGAGTATTTGCTTAATCCATCCATGACTTTGGTTGCAATTATGGGATGCCATAGCTTGAGTCAATCGAGCTCTACTTTTGCTTCAAAATATTGCTGGCAGATTGTTTACATGTTATTCGATTTTGCCAAGCTTGGTGTAGTTGATCCTTGCATGATATGATGTTATTCTTGACATGTCTAGTTACTATGCCATGTCTTCTTGATGTATGTATGTTTAGTTAATCATGAAATGCTCTGTAGTGAGTGCATCGAGCTCTCGAACATGCCTAGTCGTTAACAGTTTCCTGCCATGTCCAGTTTTCTGCTAGGTCAGAAACCTGTAACGAAACTTGCTTATTTGACATGGGTGTAATCATATTTTTTGATCCTTTTTGGCTTATGGTCAGTAAGAGACTTTTGTCAAGTGCTATGAGTAGATTCATGCCATGCCTTTCTTTGCTATGTTCTGAACCTGTAGCATGTTGTTTCGTTGCTCTGAACTTGTCATCCTGATGTTGTTTTCCTGACTTGCTGTTATTTCACTAAGTCTGTGAATCTGTTATTAGTTGTACTTTTGCCATGCTTGTTTGAACCTGTTATGATGAGAATTAGCCGTATCTCAGTGTTCATCTTTTGTCGTGCATCTTGGGTAGATTACTGTCATATGCTTTGTTGCCATGTTTGGGTGCAGTAGCTTAATTATTTGTTGCTTGCTAAGTAGCATCTTGCTGTTTAGGGCAGATTCATGTCATTCTTATATTGCTTGCCATTTTCAAACCGTGCATCCGATTCCGGTGATCTTTATATCGATTTCAACCGAAATCACCTCATCTATCCAGCGGCATGCTTGGTTTGCCAAGATTATGCCCTGTTCATCCTTGTCTTTTCGGAGCATGCATACGCATTGCATATCACCTCTCGCATATCATGCCATGTTTTGCATCATGTTGATTGCGCATTGCATCGTGGTTGATATTGGTTCCTTTGCTTGTTCTCTTGTCTTGGGTAGAGCCGGGAGACGAGTACGTGAACGAGGAACCTGTTGAGAACGTTTACGAGGACCAAGCTTTCGACAACTCTGAGAACCTTGCAGGCAAGATGACCATACCCTCGAAATCACTTCTATCTTTGCTTGCTAGATTGCTCGCTCTTTTGCTATGCCTATGCTGCGATACCCACCACTTGCTTTATCATGCCTCCTATATTGCCATGTCAGCCCCTAACCATCCATGTCCTAGCAAACCGTTGTTTGGCTATGTTACCGCTTTGCTCAGCCCCTCTTATAGCGTTGTTAGTTGCAGGTGAAGTTGAAGTTTGTTCCTTGATTGGAACATGTTTACTTGTTGGGATATCACAATACCTCTTATTTAATTAATGCATCTATATACTTGGTAAAGGGTGGAAGGCTCGGCCTTATGCCTGGTGTTTTGTTCCACTCTTGCCACCCTAGTTTCCGTCATACCGGTGTTATGTTCCCGGAGTTTGCGTTCCTTACACGGTTGGGTGATTTATGGGACCCCCTTGACAGTTCGCTTTGAATGAGACTTTTCCAGCAAGGCCCAACATTGGTTTTACCATTTGCCACCTAGCCTTTTCCCCTTGGGTTCTGCAGACTCAAGGGTCATCTTTATTTTAAACCCCCGGGCCAGTTCTCCTTCGATTGCTGGTCCAAACTAGAGCACCGTGCAGGGCCGTCCCTTGGCAACTTGGGTTATGTTGGCTCCTGTACGCTTAGCTTATCCGGATGTGCCCTGAGACCGAGATATGTGCAGCTCCTATCAGGATTTGTCGGCACAATCGGGCGGCTTTGCTGGACTTGTTTTATTGCTGTTGAAATGTCTTGTAGTCCGGGATTCCGAGATTGATCGGGTCTTCCCGGTAGAAGGAATATCCTTCGTTGACCGTGAGAGCTTATCATGGGCTAAGTTGGGACACCCCTGCAGGGTATTATCTTTCGAAAGCCGTGCCCGCGGTTATGAGGCAGATGGGAATTTGTTGATGTCCGGTTGTAGAAAACCCGAAGTTGACCTTAACTAAAACACATCAACCGCGTGTGTAACCGTGATGGTCTCTTCTCGGCGGGGTCCGGGAAGTGAACACGGTTGTTGGAGTTATGTCTGACGTAGGTTGTTCAGGATCACTTCTTGATCATTTCTAGCTTCTCGACCGTGCTTTGCCTTCTCTTCTCGCTCTCTTTTGCGCTGTAGTCAACTTATGCTAGTCGCTTGCTGCAGCTCCACCTCACTATCCTTTCCCCACCTTTAAGCTTAAATAGTCTTGATCTCGCGGGTGTGAGATTGCTGAGTCCCCGTGACTCACAGATTTTATCACCTCAGTTGCAGGTACCAACGATGTCAGTGCTGATGACGCAACTGAGCTCACTTGGGAGTTCGATGAGGAACGTGGCCGTTACTATGTTTCTTTTCCAGATGATCAGTAGTGGAGCCCAGTTGGGTGATCCGGGGATCTGTTAGCTTTTGGGGTAGTCTTCTTTCATTTTAGGTACCGTAGTCGGACCTTGAGTGTAAACTGTTTGATGGATGTTATTTATGTACTTGTGTGAAGTGGCGATTGTAAGCCAACTATGTATCTTTCCCCTTATTATTACATGGATTGTGTGAAGATTACCTCACTTGCGACATTGCTTTCTATGCGGTTATGCCTCTAAGTCGTGCCCCGACACGTGAGAGATATAGCCGCATCGAGGGCGTTACACGGAAGATCAACACGTCGCAGCCCCACCTAGGCACAACAGAGAGGTCAGCACGCCGGTCTAAATCCTATGCACGCAGGGGTCTCGGCCCATCGCCCATTGCACACCTGCACGTTGCGTACGCGGCCGGAGAGCAGACCTAGCAACCTCCATTACAAAGGTAGTCACGTTACGCGGTCCAACCCGGCGCGCGCCGCTCAGTCGCTGACGTCACGAAGGCTTCGGCTGATACCACGATGTCGAGTGCCCATATCTTTCCCGCGTAGTTGGTTAGTGCGTATAGGCCGGTAGCCAGACTCAGATCAAATACCAAGATCTCGTTAAGCGTGTTAAGTATCCGCGAACGCCGACAAGGGCCAGGCCCACCTCTCTCCTAGGTGGTCTCAACCTGCCCTGTCGCTCCGCCACAAAGTGACAGTCGGGGGCCGTCGGGAACCCAGGTCCACCACTACCTGGGTGGAACCACCTGCCCCTTCAGCCCCATCTCCGAAGAGTATCACATGTAATGTAACAGTGTAAAGTTTATAGTATATGCCCGTGATCACCTCCCAAAGTGATCACGGCCCAGTAGTATAGCATGGCAGACGGACAAGAATGTAGGGCCACTGATGAAACACTAGCATCCTATACTAAGCAGTAGGATAGCAGGTAAGGGTAACAACTGTAGCAACAATGACATGTTATGCATCAGAATAGGATTAACCGAAAGTAGTAACATGCTACACTACTCTAATGCAAGCAGTATAGAGAAGGAATAGGCGATATCTGGTGATCAAGGGGGGGCTTGCCTGGTTGCTCTGGCAAGAAGGGGTCGTCAACACCGTAGTCGATCACAGGGGGTACCGGCAGCGGTCTCGGGGTCTACCGAAAAAAGTAACGGAGAGGGAACACAATAAATAACAGAGCAATCAAAGCATAACATGACGAACGCGGTGCTAGAGGTGATCTAACGCAGGGATAGGTGATACCGGCGAAGAGGGAAAACATCCGGGAAAGTATCCCCGGTGTTTGGCGTTTTCGGACAAAGGAACTGGAGGGTGAATGTTGCAGGTTCGCTATGCTAGGGATGTGTGGCGGACGAACAGGTTGCGTATCCCGATTCGTCTCGTCGTTCTGAGCAACTTTCATGTACAAAGTATTTTCATCCGAGCTACGGTTTATTTTCTATGATTTTTCGAAGTTTAAACAATATTATGGAATTATTAAATTTGAATAATAAACAGTGAAATACTTTGGTCACCTAGTGATGTGCCAGCCACAGTCAATGACATGTGGGGCCAAGTCAAAGTCAACAACACAGTCAACTGTTGACTGGGTCAACCAGTGAATAGTGCATGGGTCACGCGTGTCATGACTCACATTAACTAAACAACCTTAATTAGTTTTATCTAAATGACGATTAGGTTAATTTATTATAATTAGTTTAGTTAAACATGATTAATTAATTAATTTAATTAATTAATTATTTTTAAAATCCCCTTTTTTTGTTCTGGGCGTGGGGCCCCACTGTCATAGGCCAGAGGGCCTTAACGGGCACAGGCGGTGGTTAAAGGGGCGGCACTGGATGCGGGCACACGGGCGCGTGCCCGAGGCCACCAGGGGAGGCGGGTTCCGGTGAGCCATGGAGCAGCGGCGGATGGTGCCGGCGCAGCCGCGCGAAAGCAGGCGCGGCCCGGCGGTGCGCCGGCGGCCAGGGGTAGCATGCCGCGCGACGGCCAGGCGAGCGGATGGCGCGACCGGCAGGAGCGAAGGGCGCGCGGGCGCAGGGGGCTGCGGGCGGCGACGAGAGCGGCAGCGGGCGCAGGGCGGCGCGGCGCGGTAGGGCGACGGCGGCGCGAGGCTGCAGCAGCTGCCGTGCTGCAGTGGCAGGGGAGGAGGCTAGGGGCGCGACGCGGGTGCGATAGCGCGGCGAGGCGGTTAGCGTGCGGGGCCGGCGATAGGGGGCGCGGTGCGACGGGACGGATGCGGCACGGGTCAGGCGACGACGCGGCAGTGGTGGCGTCCTACGGCGACAGGAGCGAAGGAGAAGGGGGAAATGGAGGAGGGGCTCACACGGAGCTGTAGGGAGGTGGCAGTGGCTCGAGGTGACCGAAGTCCACGACGACGAGGCAAATGGCGTCGGGGACGAAGAGGTCGAGGAGGTCTGGCGACGGAGAGGACGACGGCGTCCGACGCAGGGCGGGGCGTGGCGACGCCGGTGAAGTCGGTAGGGCGGCGTTGACGCGTCAGGGAGACGGGGACGGGGCGCCGTGCCCCGATCCAGATCGGGCAGAGGGGGGGCAAGCAGAGAGTAGGGGATCGTGGGAGTGTGGATAGCGATTAGGGTTTCGGGTGCGGGGCTTAGTAGGCCAGGGGCGCGCGGGGGTGGGCCGACAGGCCGCTCGGCCACACGGCCAACTGGGCCAAGGCCCAGTCGGGGTGGGGGGGGGGGGAGTTGTTTTCTTTTCTTGTTTTTTTGTTCTTTTCCTTTTATTTATTTTCTCTTCTGTTTTAATTCATTTTAAAATACTTAGGCACTTCATAAAAATGTGTTTACTACACCATAATTACATATGCAAATTATGGCATCGCCCGAACATTTTTGTTTTAACTTTTGAAAACTTTTAATATTTAACCTTATTTTAAATTTTAATTTGAACCGGTTTTGAACTAACCCGAGATTTGTCTACAGTAATTGAGGTGACGTGGTATAATTATGAGGGGGGTTACTGTAGCTCAATTACCCGGGCGTCACAAAGTACCCATCATAAACTCTCATCTCTTGCATTACATTATTCGCCATTCGCCTCTCGTTTTCCTCTCCCCCACTTCGAGAACGATTTTTGAAAATATTTGCCTTTTCTTCACCCCTCTTCCGTTCTTGTTTTCGCTTGCTTTTGCTTTGCTCGATTGCTAGATCGATTTGCTGCCACCATCTTATATTTACTAATTGGAGGCACCAAACAAGGTTCCACGTTAATCCTGGTGGTTAGAAAATTTTGACCATTAGATTTACTAATGATATGTCGATGTCCGTCAGATAATGCCTTATGTGGCTCTTGACGTGCGGGAGACAAACTCCTGTATTTGCACCTCCTTACGTGATAAAAACAAGGAATAGATATATATATAATATTTAATGTCTCCTAAATTTAACAATTGCTCAATGCATATGAAGATGTCCTATATTTTTAACACAGAGAATATCATCCATCTGTGATATACGTTGTGTTCAAAACTAATAATATGTGATATATGTATATTCTTTTTTTAGTGGAATATTGTACATATATGTGTACCTAGCTGTGTTATGCATATGCATGTGTGTAGCTTCATCGCTACGTTTCCATTAAAAAATCTTTAACTTGTTAGCTGATTTTAATTTGCACGTTTCCTTTGTTTTAGGGAGCTGCATGTTTACTTCCTCCCTTTTTAACATCAAATATTTCCTTCCAAATGTAATACTAATGGATTCTTGGGGTGGATTGGATCTGACATTTAAACGCACATTTAAATCCAAGCGTGATACATATGGACTCTTGGAAAGTTTCCTTTTCTCGTTTAATTTTGAGCGCAATATATAAGGCTTCTATTTGACAGTCAATCAGCCAGATCGTGGATTCATTCCCCTTTTGTTGTTGAAGTTTTTTTTTGAGGGATTCTTGTTGGAGTTTTTAACATAGGCTTTCATTCTTAATTTGTTTGAACGTATGGAACCTTTCCTTTCATTCTGACGTGAGACTCTCCTTCTTTTTACGTGAGGATTTCCTTCTTAATTTGTGTGAACGGATGGAGCCTTTCCTTTCTTCTGACGTGAGACTTCCATTCTTATAACGTGAGGCTTTCCTTGTGTCTGAAATTGGGGAGGTTATCGCTGAAAAAGATAGTAGTAACGATGGGGGAAACTTTGATACTTTTGCTAATACTAATCTTCATGAAGAATTTACTATCTTGCATACAAAAAACTTCGCATAGGTAGCGGCGATATTATTGTAAAGGTGGTCATTCAAGATTTCTTTACTTGTGTCGGTGCGTTACCCATGTCAGGTGGATCTATTCTCCATAAAACTAGTAGTCTTGTGGATGCTATATCTTTGCTTGTGGTTGAACTTGAATGACAATTTGTTCATATGCATCCATCCATAGAAAGGATTTTTCTAGAGTTTTCTAATATTGAGCATTCTTCCGTTAAGCGCGCCGCCACTATATTTCTAGCTCATGAGTTTAGATTTGTTATGAAAGAAGCTAGTGAAATTTTCGTGCATTATAAACTAGATGGTGGTTGTCGGTGTCAAAACCGGCGGATCTCGGGTAGGGGGTCCCGAACTATGCTTCTAGGCGGATGGTAACAGGAGACAAGGGACACGATGTTTTTACCCAGGTTCGGGCCCTCTCGATGGAGCTAAAACCCTACTCCTGCTTGATTAATATTGATGATATGGGTAGTACAAGAGTTGATCTACCACGAGATCAGAGAGGCTAAACCCTAGAAGCTAGCCTATGGTATGATTGTTGTTATTGTCCTACGGACTAAACCCTCTGGTTTATATAGACACCGGAGGGGGCTAGGGTTACACAGAGTCGGTTACAAGAAAGGAGATCTACATATACATATCTCCAAGCTTGCCTTCCACGCCAAGGAGAGTCCCATCCGGACATGGGACGAAGTCTTCAATCTTGTATCTTCATAGTCCAACAGTCCGGCCAAAGGTTATAGTCCGGCTGTTCGGACACCCCCTAATCCAGGACTCCCTCAGTAGCCCCTGAACCAGGCTTCAATGACGATGAGTCCGGCGCGCAGATTGTCTTCGGCATTGCAAGGCGGGTTCCTCCTCCGAATACTTCATAGAAGATTTTGAACATGAGGATCATGTCTGGCTCTGCAAAACAAGTTCCACATACCACCGTAGAGAGAATAATATTTCCACAAATCCAATCTGCTGACGTATCCCATAATGTGACATCACACCACAGCAAGCCCTTATGCGAATTGTTTTTTCTTTATAGACAACCTGAGTGCGTTTCGCGAGGTGGTTTCCTTGGCACGTCTTGTCGAAGCAGAGATTGTGTCCCCTTATTGCGGGATTCTCATCAATACGGACATGGGTAACCCAACCGCGCCATCAATTACGGCGCTTAGGGGATAAGCGAGTTTTACCAGGCTGGTGGGGACGCATAGTTTCGTCCGCCCATATAAAGGGATAAGGATTCACCTTTTTCCATCCACGCCTTCTTCCTTCTTTGATCATCCATTCTCGCACACTCGAGCTCCAGCGCCCAAGTCCACTTGTTCTTCCTCAACCTTCTCCAACCATGTCCGGAGCGGGAGGCAAGTCGATGGTCTCCTCCGTCACGGAGGGACACATCAAGAAGCTGAGGGGAGTCGGATACCTACCCGACGATATCGCACACTGGCTCCCAGATGCGGGACAGCTCATCCCCATGCCCAGGCGCCACGAGAGGGTAGTGTTCCTTACCCATTTCCTCCGCGGACTGGGATTCCCTCTCCACTCGTTCGTCCGGGGACTCATGTTCTACTACGGCCTGGACTTCCACGATCTGGCCCCGAACTTCATCCTCAACATCTCGGCGTTTATCGTCGTGTGCGAGGCCTTCCTCCGCTTCAAGCCCCACTTCGGCCTATGGCTGAAGACCTTCAATGTTAAACCGAAGGTAGTGGGGGACCAGCAGGCAGAGTGCGGAGGCGCCATGGTGGGCAAGATGCCCAACGTCACATGGCTCGAGGGCTCCTACGTGGAGACCATAAAGGGGTGGCAATCGGGGTGGTTCTACATCACCGAGCTGCGTGACCCCAAATGGACAGCTGCCCCCGAGTTCCGATTCGGAATCCCTACGCGGCTCACCTCCTGGAAAGAGAAGGGCCTGCCCTGGGGTAGTCTGGGAGAGCTGACCGGACTCCAAACCTGTGTCCAAAACATGGTGAACAAGAAGCTCAAGCTTGTCAACATAGTCCAGGTCATGCTCATCCACTGGATCCTCCCATGTCAACAACCGGCGTTCAACTTGTGGGAGTTCGACCCGACCCAGCACCAAACTCTGAGCGAGCTCTTCGACACAACACATGAGGATGCTTGGAAGGTGCTGTTTAAGAGCGCCGAGGTTCCCCCTCCCCTTACCGAGGATCGCGGATTCAGCGCAAAGCGCCAAGCCAGCGCGGTAAGCTATTTTATCTCTTTATAAGGTATTCATTTTTCATAGTTTAACTATGTGAGGGATCTAAGCTTCCATGCCTTTGACATGAATGGGTGGAGACGTCGGGGCAGATTGATTGTCCAGCCCCTTGCCCGAAGACCCTGCAGATGCTCTCCTGACGGAGATGCTTACTCCGGCTCCTTATGAGGTGCCGGAGAAAAAGGTCAAGAAGAAGGCTACAGGAACCCAAAAGAGTTCCCGGCGCCAGGTGTTATCGGACTCATCGTCCGATGACTCCGAGACACACTCCTCCCGTGGAAACGAGGAGGAGGCAGATAAAGGCTCTTCCCCTCCAGCCGGGGAAGACAAGAAGAGGAAGGCCGCCCCAACTGGGGAGGCCGGCGGGTCCAAGAAGGGAAGGACTCTCCCTCCAGACTACTCCGCCACCGCCGCCGACAGCGAAGACGAGTGTCCACCCAGGGACAAGCCCCTGGCGAGATCGTAAGTATTCGGACACCAGATTAACTCATGGCACTGTTTAATTGCACAGCTTCTTCTAACGCCGGACACGGTTATGCAGTCCGTCCCGGGCCCATATTGACGTATCCTCGTCGAGCGGATCTTTGGACCCGTCGGCCATGAGCAGCGGAGGATCACTTCCCACCGCCTCCACCCCTCGCCCTACGGACAACGCCGAGGTGTTGTCTCAAAGGGCACCAAGCCGAGGGGAGGTAGTCCTGGAGGCGCCACAAGGCGTCCTTCCGGACTGCAGGCGCAAAGGGAGCAAGGCTCCCAAGGGCTCCAAGTTCGGCCCCGGGCCGAATATCGCACTGGAACCCCCAGTGGTTTCGGACTCCGGCAGGCGCCCCCCGTTAAGAGGGGCAAGCCTACCATGCCGGTGACCTCCGTCCAACCGGAGGCACCGGATAATTTGCTGGAGCACCGCACTATTATGAGTGCGGTGATCCAGAAGGTTCAGTCTGCCAAGAGTGGACTGACTGAAGCCTGTGCCAGTCTTCTAACAGGCTTTGAGGTATGTAAAAATATATGAAAATATTACCGCATAGACAGTAGCCCCTGATGCTCTGTTCGGTGTTCACAAAGAAAAGTCGAATAGATGATCTAAAAATATCCGCAGGAGTCTAACGTAAGTATGTCGATAAGCTTATGCAGGCTTCGCTGCTGACCTCTGCCGCACTGAGTGCGGAGGTCGATGTGCTGAAACAGAACCTCGAGCAGTCCGAGAAAGAGCTCGGCCTTGCCAAGAAGCAGCTCGAGGAGAACCAAGGTAAGTAATGCCTTGTCTATGTGTGAATAAAAAAGATGCAGTTGCAAAAATGATAGGATCGTTATTAATGTGCCAGGGGCCACGACCGAGGTGGCGACCCTGAAGCAAGAGCTGTCCGAGGCCGAAAACAAAGCGGCCACATAGCGGACCGAGCGGGGGAAACAAGAGGCGCGGGTTGCTGAGGTGCAGCAAGAGTTCCAGGCTCTCGTGAAAAAGCATGAGAGTTTGGAGCTTGGCTCGAAGACACGAGAGTCCGAGCTTGCCTCGGCCCTTGAGAGAGGCAAGCATGCCAAGGCCGAAGCACAGAAGGCCCTCCAGGAAATTGTGGCGATGAAGAAGATAGCCGCGGGTAAGGCATTCATTATACAGAGCAAGCATGTGAAAGTAAATTACTTGTTACTTACCCGAGTCCGAAGCTCTCCAGGAGCATTCGCAGATTTGCCCCGCAGTGTATCGGATGCTTCAAAGCACTGCCGAGCCGAGGAGGAGAGCTCGACGGAGAAGGTGTTCTGGTGTCAGTATACTGAGGCCGAACACCCGGTGCCCTTAAGCGACCAGTTGAAGCAATTGATCGAGCTCCATAAGGTGGCCGAACAGGCCATGAAGGGTCTCATAGTCCGGCTGTGGCCTGGAGAGGCCATGCCAGGGAGCTACTTCGGGCTGGTGAGGCGGCTTGTGGATGCCTGTCCTCGGCTTGAGGTCATCAAGTGCTCCGTCTGCATCGAGGGCACCCGCAGGGCGCTTGCCCGTGTTAAAGTACACTAGGGCAAGTTGGATGCTGAGAAGCTGGTGAAGGATGGGCTACCGCAGGGCAAGGAGCATCGCCACCCCGAAATGTACTATGAGGGCGTCCTGAAGGGTGCCCGCCTTATGGCGGATGAATGTTCCAAAGATGTAATATTTGAGTAAACTCGCTCGTGTGATCCTGTACGCTGAAAATTTGTTCATATGCGCTATGCAACGCCTATTTGAATTTAAAATATTACCTTCTGTGCGGCCGTTCATTAAATCTGAGAGTTGGCGAGTCGTCGGCTTCTGCCCCCATGCCACGAGTGCTGGGGTGTTCGGGGTAAATCTGAGCACTCTTTTTCCCACTCTTGGGTCCTTCAAGGGAGGTGCTCAGCGCAACAAACAAGGCAATCGGACTATAATGCTTTATCACTCTCACTTAGCCAGAGAATTCTATAATTTTAAATTTTGGCGAAGCCCCTAGTATTCGGAAGACCGAGTTCGGGGCGCTATACACGCCTAAGCCGGACAAAGCCGACTCCTCGCCCTAAGCGGCATAAGTCTTTAGGGACTCGAAACCTCTCGAACAGCGACCAACTCTCGCCTTATCATGACAGTCAGTTTTAGCTTTCTCTACTAAGGTGCTTAGCCCAGCTGAACCGGGGCACAATCGCAGTAGTTCTCCCAGTGCTACCTTAGCCGATATAGCGGAATGTAAGGTACCGAAACGTGGGAGCCGGGCAAACCCAGCTATTGACCCAAGACATGATTCGGAGTTGATGCATATAATGCTATAAGTTCGGGGTGCCGCACTTGTGAAAGTGTTCGGACTTCTCACGCCGTATTATGGGGTGCTTAAGCCCCTGGCGTATTGGCCGTACCAAAGTGTACGGGTGCTAAATGTCATGAATGAACATATATACATAAACAGAGAAAGAATAGAGAGTGCAATAATGGACTGAAGCTATGCATTGTTTATTCGAAGAGGTGCATTAAAGCAGAACGATACAAGTGGTGCGATAAGCAAAAAATCAGACTATTTGACATGTCCCCTCCGGGGGCAAGCTGCGGACTGGTATTTAAAGCAGGTATTTTGCTCGTTATAGAGACCACCTGGGAGTTCCATGATGCGACATAGCTTTCCGCCCCTGGTTCTTATATCGTGTGTTCGGCAATTATACTACCGGATAGGGCTTCCAGAGAGTAGAGTCCTGAAAGTGAGAAAAAAAATAAAATAAAAAAATAACAAAGTAGGGGGGCCCCTAGTGCGGTTGAGCCGCGTTTTGGGGCGTGCCCCTCCCCCTGTGCCCATGGTATTTTTAATGCGTAATTGTGTACACGTGGCACGTATTTCGCCATTTGGCTGGAGCTAGGGTAGGGGCCCCATTGCTACGCTTGCTCGGAACGTGCCAGTTGGTCTTGTTGCAGATTACTCCGAGCGCGCTTGACGACGTCCGGACGTTTGATCGCCGGACTGGAGAATTGCCTTGAGAGGCTGCTTTGTATTTCTGTTGCGAGGGCCGCCGTGTGCTCCTCCGTTCGGAGAGAGCGCTCTGTGTTTCCATTGACTGTGATGACCCCCCGAGGTCCTGGTATCTTGAGCTTGAGGTATGCATCGTACGACACCGCATTGAATCTTGCGACTGCGGTTCGTCCGAGCAGTGCATGATAGCCGCTGCGGAATGGGACTATATTGAAGATTAACTCCTCGCTTCGGAAGTTATCTGGGGATCCAAAGACCACTTCCAGTGTGACTGAGCCTATGCAACGGGCCTCTACACCTGGTATGACACCTTTAAAGGTCGTTTTTGTGGGTTTAATCCTTGAGGGATCCATACCCATTTTGCGCACTGTGTCCTGATAAAGCAGGTTCAGGTTGCTGCCGCCGTCCATAAGGACTCGAGTGAGGTGGAATCCGTTGATGATTGGGTCTAAAACCAATGCGGGAAATCTGCCATGACGGGTGCTAGTGGGATGGTCCCTGCGATCGAAAGTGTTCGGGCAGGAGGACCAGGAGTTGAAATTTGGGGCGACTGGCTCCAACGCGTATACGTCCCTTAGCGCACGCTTCCGCTCCCTCTTGGGGATGTGGGTTGCGTATATCATGTTCACCGTCCACACTTGTGGGGGGAACCCTTTCTGTCCTCCGTTGTTCGGCGGTCGGGGCTCCTCCTCATCATCGCTATGTAGCCCCTTGTCTTTGTTTTCGGCATTTAACTTGCCGGCCTGCTTGAACACCCAACAATTCCTGTTGGTGTGGTTGGCTAGCTTGTCGGGGATGCCGTGTATTTGGCACGAGCGATGGAGTATACGGTCCAAACTGGACGGGCCCGAAGTGTTTCTTTTGAATGGCTTTTTCCGCTGACCAGGCTTAGAGCCTCTGAATCCGGCGTTAACTGCCGTATCCTCAGTGTTGTCGTTGTTAATGTGGTGCTTGTGTTTGTTGTCACGTGACCTGCCATTGTTGTCCTTGGTATCCGAAGTACCAGGGCTCTTTGATATGTTATTGCTGCGAGCCAGCCAGCTGTCTTCTCCCACGCAAAAGCGGGTCATGAGTGTCGTGAGGGCTGCCATAGATTTTGGCTTTTCCTGGCCAAGGTACCGGGCAAGCCACTCGTCGCGGATGTTATGCTTGAAAGCTGCTAGGGCCTCCGCATCCGGACAGTCGATGATTTGTTTTTTCTTGGTTAGGAACCGTGTCCAGAATTGCCTGGCCGATTCCTCTGGCTGTCGAATTATGTGGCTCAAGTCATCAGCATCCGGTGGTCGCACATAACTTCCCTGGATTCTGCTGGCAAGCTGTTGAGCCAATGCCGAGCTGGTCCTTTAAGCTTGAGTGGGAGGTATTTGATGGCGTGTAGATCGTCACCGCGGGCCATGTGGATATGAAGGAGATAGTCCTCGATCCATACCGCGGGATCTGTCGTACCATTGTATGATTCGATATTCATGGGTTTGAAACCCTCTGGGATTTGATGATCCATTACTTCATCTGTGAAGCATAGCGGGTGTGCGGCGCCTCTGTACTGGGCTATATCACGACGCAGCTCAAAAGAATTTGTCTATTGTGTTCGGCCCGGCCGGATTTACTTTTACTGTATCCGGCGTGACGGTTATTGTCTCGTGTGGTGGGGCGCCCTCGCGATCCGTAGATCGATCTTGCTTGCTTTGCTTTGCCCTCCAATATGTCTCGCAGGTCTAGCGCATTTCCCCGTGCCTTGGTATTTTTTGAGTGACGCCGGGGTGCGGCTTGAGCTGTGGGCCGAGAGGCCTCTCTATCACGGCCACGAGGTGGCCGATCAGCCACGTCATATACTGGGGATGTAGGTTTTAATGCTTCCTCCTCTAGTCGGGGTAGCAACCTGCGCTTTGGGTAGATCTTGGAGGGGCGTTTGAGTTCGTATTCCTCGGCCGCAAGGATTTCAGTCCATCTGTCAACTAGCAGGTCTTGATCAGCTCTAAGCTACTACTGCTTTTTCTTAAGGCTATTCGCCGTGGCCATAAGCCGACGCTTGAAGCGCTCTTGCTCGACGGGATCCTCAGGCACGACAAATTCGTTGTCATCGAGGCTTGCCTCGTCTTCGGAGGGAGGCATGTAATTATCATCCTCTACCTCTCTATCTGCTGCTCTCTTAGGAGGGTTGGCTTCTCCATCCTCCTGCGCTGAATCTTGCTAGAGGGGTTTGTCTTCGGCACTATCCGGGGTGTTATTATCTCCTGTGCCGGTATCACTATTTTTGCTTTGGCGAGACTTAGAGCGGCGCCGCTGACACCGGCGCTTAGGTTGCTTCTTGGAGGGGTCATCCTCCGCTGTTCCGTCGCCATTGCCCTCTTTGGGTGTGTCCACCATATATATGTCATATGATGAGGTGGCTGTCCATTGCCCTGTGGGCGGTGGTTCCTGTTTGTCTCCTACATCGTCGTCGATACCATCGATGTCTTCGGAGTCGAAGTCATGCATGTCGGTCAAATCATCGACAGTGGCTACGTAGTGGGTGGTGGGTGGGCGTCGAATTTCTTCGTCATCCGCATCCCAATCCTACCAGTCGTAATCCAGCCAGGACTCTCCTGACAAGGAGAGAGACCTTAGTGAATTCAGTATGTCGCCGAAGGGCGAGTGCTGAAAGATATCCGCGGCGGTGAACTCCATGATCGGCGCCCAATCAGATTCGATTGGCAGGGGCGCGGGTGGTTCGGAGTCCGGAGTAGAGTCCGGCAATGTGGAGTCACAGGCCTCGCGAAGAGTAAGGCTGGTGTTCGGCTCGATCGGCGTCGAGGCTGCGGCCTCCATGGCAGGGTCTAATCACCCATCTACGGATGGCGCAATTGGCTCCGAATTGAAGGTCAGAGCGGCTGCAGGTGCGGTCTCCTGAACACTGTTTGGCAGCAGAGCTAAATCATGCCCATCGTGATAGTGCGACGCACCCGGCCGGGGCTCGAATCCGTCGAATGTCAAGTCTCCGCGGATGTCGGCCGTGTAGTTTAAGCTTCCAAACCTGACCTGATGGCCAGGGGCGTAACTTTCAATCTGCTCCGGATGGCCAAGCGAATTGGCCCTCAGTGCAAAGCCGCCGAATACGAAGATCTGTCCGGGGAGGAAAGTCTCACCCTGGACTGCATCGCTATCGATGATCGAAGGATCCATCGAGCCTAACGATGACGACACAGAGGAACTCTCAATGAAAGCACCAATGTCAGTGTCAAAATCGGCGGATCTCGGGTAGGGGGTCCCGAAGTGTGCGTCTAGGCGGATGGTAACATGAGACAAGGGACACGGTGTTTTTACCCAGGTTCGGGCCCTCTCGATGGAGGTAAAACCCTACTCCTGCTTGATTAATATTGATGATATGGGTAGTACAAGAGTTGATCTACCACGAGATCGGAGAGGCTAAACACTAGAAGCTAGCGTATGGTATGATCGTTGTTATTGTCCTACGGACTAAACCCTCCGGTTTATATAGACGCCGAAGGGGGCTAGGGTTACACAGAGTCGTTTACAAGGAAGGAGATCTACATATCCGTATCGCCAAGCTTGCCTTCCACTCCAAGGAGAGTCCCATCCGGACACGGGACGAAGTCTTCAATCTTGTATCTGCATAGTCCAACAGTCCGGCCAAAGGTTATAGTCCGGCTGTCCAGACACCCCCTAATCCAGGACTCCCTCAGTGGTCGTCCTCCCATAGAGGGAATACTCTTTAACCAAGAGGACATATTGTGTTTACGATCTTTAGATCATGTGGCTTATAATGAAAATTTAAGAAAGAGGGTCCCTACCGATGTTTAGTTTGATAAGATTTCTGAGCTTAATGATAATTTTGCTATGCAAAACAACGGATTGGGTTCTCTCTTGGGCACAAGCTCATGACTTTTTGCCAAAAGAATGCTTATAATGATGAGTTGGTGATACGTCTCCAACGTATCTATAATTTGTGATTGCTCCGTGCTATATTATCTACTGTTTTGGACTATATTGGGCTTTATTTTCCACTTTTATATTATTTTTGGGACTAACCTATTAACCGGAGGCCCAGCCGAGAATTGTTGTTGTTTTTTTTTGCCTATTTCAGTGTTTTGAAGAAACGAAATATCAAACGGAGTCCAAACGGAATGAAACCTTCGGGAACGTGATTTTCTCATCAGATAAGATCCAGTAGACATGGACCCTCCGTCAAGAAAGCCATGAGGCGGTCACGAGGGTGGAGGGCGCCCCCCTAGGGCGCGCCCCCTACCTCATGGGCCCCTCGAAGCTCCACCGACGTACTCCTTCCTCCTATATATACCTACGTACCCCCAAATGATCAGATACGGAGCCAAAAACCTAATTCCACCGCCGCTACCTTCTGTACCCACAAGATCCCATCTTGGGGCCTATTCCGGAGCTCCGCCGGAGGGGGCCATCATCACGGAGGGCTTCTACATCATCATAACCCCTCCGATGAAGTGTGAGTAGTTTACCTCAGACCTTCGGGTCCATAGTTAGTAGCTAGATGGCTTCTTCTCTCTTTTTGGATCTCAATACAATGTTCTCCCCCTCTCTCGTGGAGATCTATTCGATGTAATCTTCTTTTTGCGGTGTGTTTGTTGAGAACGATGAATTGTGGGTTTATGATCAAGTCTATCTATGAATAATATTTGAATCTTCTCTGAATTCTTTTATGTCTGATTTGTTATCTTTGCAAGTCTCTTCGAATTATCAATTTGGTTTGGCCTACTAGATTTGTCTTTCTTGCAATGGGAGAAGTGCTTAGCTTTGGGTTCAATCTTGCGGTGTCCTTTCCCAGTGACAGTAGGGGCAGCAAGGCACATATAGTATTGTTGCCATCGAGGATAACAAGATGGGGTTTTTATCATATTGCATGAAACTATCCCTCTACATCATGTCATCTTGCTTAAGGCGTTACTCTGTTTTTAACTTAATACTCTAGATGCATGCTGGATAGCGGTCGATGAGTGGAGTAATAGTAGTAGATGCAGGAAGGAGTCGGTCTACTTGTCTCGGACGTGATGCCTATATACATGATCATACCTAGATATTCTCATAACTATGCTCAATTCTGTCAATTGCTCAACAGTAATTTGTTCACCCACCGTAGAATACTTATGCTATTGAGAGAAGCCACTAGTGAAACCTATGGCCCCCGGGTCTATTCTCATCATATCAATCTCCATCACTTTATTATTGCTTTGCTTTTTTACTTTGCCTTTTACTTTTTACCTTGCATCTTTATATCAAAAATACCGAAAATATTATCTATCATCTCTATCAGATCTCACTCCCGTAAGTGACCGTGAAGGGATTGATAACCCCTAATCGCGTTGGTTGTGTTGAGCTATTTGTTTTGTGTAGGCACTACAAAAAAAAAGACACATCCGTGACATTTTGGGCTGAACAATTTTTTTCCTGTCATACATATGACACTTCTATGACGATAATTGTGACAAAACCCGGTATCATCATAGATGTGGTGGGCTCCTACTTCTATGACAAAAAATCATGACAGAAAATGGGCTTTTTGTCCTAGGCGGGCCGGAGACGCAGCTGCATGACATTCTTTGGGCCATCCATGACGGAAAAAACCGTGGTAGAAGCAAGGGCGAGGAAAATTTCGGGGAGTTCCCGGTTACGGTGGGAGGTCGGTGAGGGAGTCCTGGATTAGGGGGTGTCCGGATAGCCGGACTATACCTTCAGCCGGACTCCTGGACTATGAAGATACAAGATTGAAGACTTCGTCCCGTGTCCGGAAGGGACTTTCCTTGGTGTGGAAGGCACGCTTGGCGATGCGGATATTTTGATCTCCTACCATTGTAACCGACTTTGTGTAACCCTAACCCTCTCCGGTGTCTATATAAACCGGAGGGCTTTAGTCCGTAGGACAAGATACAACAATCATACCATAGGCTAGCTTCTAGGGTTTAGCCTCCTTGATCTCGTGGTAGATCTACTCTTGTACTACCCATATCATCAATATTAATCAAGCAGGACGTAGGGTTTTACCTCCATCGAGAGGGCCCGAACCTGGGTAAAACTTTGTGTCCCTTGTCTCCTGTTACCATCCGCCTAGACGTACAGTTCGGGACCCCCTACCCGAGATCCGCCTGTTTTGACACCGACATTGGTGCTTTCATTGAGAGTTCCTCTGTGTCGTCGCTTTTAGGCCCGATGGCTCCTCCGATCATCAATAATGATGCAGTCCAGGGTGATACTTTTCTCCCCGGACAGATCTTCGTCTTCGGCGGCTTCGCACTGTGGGCCAATTCGCTTGGCCGTCTGGAGCAGATCGAAAGCTACGCCCCTGGCCATCAGGTCAGGTTTGGAAGTTTAAACTACACGGCTGGCGTCCGCGGGGACTTGATCTTCGACGGATTCGAGCCACAGCCGAGCGCGCCGCACTATCGCGATGGGAATGATCTAGCTCTGCCGCCGAACAGTGCCCTGGAGGCCGCGCATGCATCGGTTCCGACCCAGGATTCGGAACCAACTGCGCCGATCGAGGATGAGTGGTTGGACGCCGCCTCGGGGGCTGCAATCCCAATGGAGATTGAGCCGAACACTAGCCCCGCACTCCGCAAGGCCCATGACTCCATGGGGCCGGACTCCTCTCCGGACTCCAAGCCCCTCGCGCCCCTGCCGATCGAATCCGATTGGGCGCCGATCATGGAGTTTACCGCCGCGGATATCTTTCAGCACTCGCCCTTTGGCGATATTCTGAAGTCATTAAAGTCTCTCTCTTTGTCAGGAGAGCCCTGGACGAACTGCAGTCAGCAAAGTTGGGATACAGACGACGAAGAATTTCAAAGCCCACCCACCACCCACTTTGTAGTCACTGTCGATGATTTAACCGACATGCTCGACTTCGACTCCGAAGACATCGACGGTATGGACGCCGATGTAGGAGACGACCATGAACCAACGCCTATAGGGCATTGGACAGCAACCTCATCTCATGATGTGTACATGGTGGATACACCTAAAGAAGGCGACAATGAGGAAAACGGGGATGCAACGAGGGATCGATCTCTCAAAAAACAATCAAAGCGGCGGTGTAAACGCCGCTCCAAGCCCAGCCTCGATAAAGACGACAGCCATGAAGACCCAGCCATAGAGCAGGATAAGTCGACGGACGACGAGCCTGCCTTAGAGTAACCGTCCGAACAGGGCAACTCGGATAAAGAAACAGAACAACCCACTCCGGCATAAACGGCATTCCGGACGACCTTACACCGGATAAGCTCATGGAGCAGAAGAACCTCCACAAAAGGCTCGTTGCTACTGCACGCAGCCTGAAAAAACAGAAGCGGAAGCTCAAAAGCGCGGAAGACGCACTCAGAATCAAATGGAGCAAAATACTCAAGACCGCAGACAAATACGGCGGCAGTCGCCGCACAAAAAGTTATCCGAAGCGAAAGCTACTACCGGAATTCGACGAGGAGGCCCTAGAACCCCCACAGTCAAAAAGTAAGAAAGCCACCCGGTTGGATAGACGACCCCACGACCAGCATGGAGCGGCAAGTGGCGCTGCACACAAGCCAGCACGCGATCCACTCAAGGATTCACATCAAAAAGATGGCCCAGCCAGATTTATTTATGGGCCAAGAAAGCAATGCAACAAAACCAGTATCCGAATATCACGGCACATCCAAATACAGGGGTGCCGCACACCCCTATGATTTACCGATGAGGTCCTGGATTATGAATTTCCAGCGGGATTTAAGCCCGTAAACATGGAGGCGTACGACGGAACAGCAGACCCTGGAGTCTGGATTGAGGATTATATCCTCCACATACATATGGCCAGAGGAGATGACCTCCACGCCATAAAATACTTACCCCTCAAGCTTAAAGGGCCAGCCCGGCATTGGCTCAAAAGCCTTCCTGAAAACACAATTGGAAGTTGGGAAGAGCTCGAGGATGCTTTCTGAGCAAATTTCAAGGGACCTATGTCCGCCCTCCGGATGCAGACGATCTCAGTCACATAACTCAACAGCCCGGAGAGTCAGCTCGACAATTCTGGAATAGATTTCTTACTAAAAAGAATCAGGTAGTCGACTGTCCGGACGCCGAAGCCTTAGCAGCTTTTAAGCATAATGTCCAAGACGAATGGCTCGCCAGACACCTCGGCCAAGAAAAGCCAAGAACAATGGCCGCATTAACAAGCCTCATGACCCACTTTTGCGCAGGAGAGGACAGCTGGTTGGCAAGATGTAGCACCAGCGACCCAAGTACATCCGAAACTAGGGATGGAAATGGAAAACCACGACGCAACAAGGACCGGCGCCGGACTAAGGCAAACAGTCCGAAGAGCACGACAGTCAATGCCGGATTCAAAAGCTCGCGACAGAATCAGAAAAAGCAGCCCCTCAAAGATAATAGGGACGAGCTGTCCAACTTAAACACAATCTTAGACAAGATATGTCAGATACGCAGTACTCCTGGGAAGCCTGCAAACCATACCCACAGAGATTGTTGGGTTTTTAGGCAATCCGGCAGACTTAACGCCGAACACAAGGGGCTCGACACACCAAGCAAAGACGATGTCGAACCCCAAAAGCAGAGCACCAGGAAACAAAAGAATTTTCCACAAGAACTAAAAATAGTAAAATTACTTCACATAACAACACGTGCGGCGCCCATAAAGGTACGCGCCATACGGCCTATCCCAAAGGAGTCCCGCCACTGGTTGTCAAAACCAATCATCTTCGATCATCGGGATTACTCTAGAAGTATCATGAGCGCAGGCTGGACTGCCTTGGTACTCGATCCAATAATTGGCGGACTCTAGTTTACAAATGTCCCGATGGACGGCGACAGCGGTCTAAACCTGATATATCAGGACACAATCCGCCACATGGGGATAGACCCAACAAAAATTCGCCACAGCAAAACCTCCTTTCAAGGGGTAACGCCAGGTCCGGATACCCATTGTATGGGTTTTCTCCGGCTTGAATTCATATTCGGATTCCCCGATAACTTCTGCCACGAAAAGCTAACTTTCCACATCGTCCCATTCTCAAGTCGCTATCAAGCACTGCTGGGACGCGAAGCTTTCGCCCGCTTTAACGCAATACCACATTACGCATCTCTTACGCTCAAGATGCCTGGTCCACGAGGCATCCTCACTAAAGGGAAACATCAAACGCGCCCCCCATGCGGAGGATCGTGCGACTGCCTTAACTGCCCCACAATAATACGGCTTCATCAGCCAAAAACATCCAAACGGGTCGTTAAGACCACAGACACGGCTGGACGAGTCCGGCGTAAACATATCATTAATAAAGGCTTAATAGCCATACACCCCTGCACTAGGGGCTCCGCGCATATACAATATGAGACAATCAAGCTCAATTTTACCCATTTCAATCTATACTTTGCTTATTTAGTATAACTTCTGTTCGACACGACCTTTTTTCAACTAAGTTCCTCTCTTTTACAGATGAACATCGTGCTGCGCCCGTCCAGGATACGGCACAACGGAGACACAGGCGCAGACGTGCAGCAGGGACCCGTTCCAAGGATTCTTTTCAGATTAAGACCCTGCGTAAACCTTTTTTACTGTCTCTTGTTGATACACATCCTCCGGTTTTTTGTTATAATCAAGGAGGGGACTGGCGTCTTGGCATGTGGCCACGTCAGGAATTTTGCGCGTACCTGGACACTAGGGGCTTATAACCAAGGGCGTTGTCCCACCCGCACTCATAAAGACCGAATACCTTAGGGAGTATTCGGCGTCGCGAGTTTGGCCTTATATGCATCAGCTCCGAATCATGTCTTTGGTCAAATGTTGGGTTGCCCGGCTCCTGTGTTTTGCTGCCTTACGTTCCGCACTATCGACTAAGGCGGCACCAGGAGAACTACTGCGATTGTGCCCCGGTTCGGCCAGGTGAGCACCTCAGTAGAGAAAGCCGAAAACTGACTGTCATGATATAGCGTGAGATTGATCAACCACTCGATGACTCACCGGAATCTATAGGATTCCTCCGCATTAACGAAGGGCCGTTTCCCGGCCAGGCACATATGTGCCCCGAATTCGGGCGAGCGCAGGCGCCACCAGGGGCTATCTAAGTAGCCTCACTGTCAAGCTCCTATGGCTAAGTGAAAGTGATAAAGCATTATAGTCCGGTTGCCTAGCTCGCTGCGCTATCACCTCCTTTGTAGGACCAAGACATTGGATTAAGTGTGAAAATGCGCCTTCTGCGAGCACCCCCGCAGTATGTGCGTGGGGGCTGAAGCCAACGACTGCCATCTTTCAGATTATATATATATATATATATATATATATATATATATATATATATATATATATATATATATATATTAAAATGGCTGCACCGGAGGTGTTTCAAATACTTGAAGGCACAAGTATAAAAGGCTTCTACAATTTATCAAAATATTGCTTTACAATTAAATATGCTATTAGAACATAGCATCCTTCGAGCACTGCGTCTCTATTACACGAGCGCCTTGAAGGACTTCCTGAAAATAGTGCTCGGAGGGTACTCGGCTTTTGTCTGAATCTCGGGACGCAACAACGGTGGTCTCCATCTCGGCCCAGTATGTCTTGACACGGGCAAGAGCCATCCGTGCGCCCTCTATGCATGCTGACCTCTTCATTGCATTGATACGTGGCACCGCACCAAGGAATTGCTGCACCAAGATGAAATAACTCTTCGGCTCCGATCTCTCCAGCCATAGATGACTCATGACGCACTTCATGGCGAGTCCGGGCAACCTATTCAGCTCGGCCCATTCGGCCATATGATCGGCCACTGACAGTGGACTCTCTGGATTGTGGAACTGCGACCAGAAGAGTTTCTCCACTTCGCGATCTTCTTGATCTCGAAAGTGTTCGGTCGCATCAGCAACACTTGCCGCCAAATCCAGATAGGTGTCCGTCGCACTCCACAGCCGGTCCAACGGATCATGCTTAGGATCACAAAACTTCCTCCGCAGCATAAAGGGCTTTCCAGCAGCGATCTCTCCGGCTTCACGAAGCTTCTCCTTCACAGCTCTCATCGTAGAGCGAGCATCCTTGGCATCGGCAACGGCCTTCTTCAAGTCCGTCTGTTCCGCCCGATCTTCTTTTTCCAGAAGCTTGCAATGGTTAGCAGCGCTCTTCAGTTTCACGGCCATTTCGGCCATCTCTTTCCTGCTTCGGCAGTGAGCAGCCTGTTCGGCTCTCAGCTCTTCAAGGGCCTTCTTGGCAGCCGCATCACTTTTTCTGGATTGTTCCTTGGCTCGGGCAAGTTCCGCCCGAAGACTCTCCATGGCAGCCGCACCATCTGCATCAAGCACACTCAGGGTAAGATACTGGCATAGGCTCTTCTTACCAGGTGCCACTGGAGGGGTTACATACCTTGCGCCTCGTCAAGCTGCTTGTTAACAAGCACGATGTCGGCTTCTGCCACGTCAAGTTGCTGCTTTAGCTCGGCAAACCCATTAGTCCGGCTGGACGCCGGACAATTCGTCACCTGCATACGAAGACAACATTTTAGACCTGGGGTTATGATCCTCTGCGCCGTCAATTTTGACAACGCACAGAGTTTCAGGGGCTACTATGTGCACAGGGCGCACCTTGTTTATGCGCCATTGTTAAAAAAGGGCGCGTTATTCCGCGTACCTCAAAACCCGTCAGTAAACTTCTGACGGTCTCGTGCAATCCGCTTTCCGCGGACAAAACCCTTTCAATCACCGTGCCCACCAATGCACGATGCTCCTCTGAGATAGATGCTCGCCCTAGCAGATTCTTCAACTCCTCCGACCGAGCACCGGACGGTGCCGGATTCGTCCTGTTACCTTTCTCGAAGGACGGACGCAGAGAGCCTTGGGGGCCATATGGTTGCCTTCCGGCGCCGCCGAATTCGGAGAAACCCTCCGCGACGATACCTCAGGGTCGCCCGCCTCTCTAGGCGGTTCGGCAGGGGGAGGCGTTCCGCTCTCCTTCATCTCCGGAAGAAGACCCCCCGAAGACGAGCTCTGTGGAGAAGGGTTGAGGTCCAAACTACAAGGTAAATTTTCGGTTACTCTTCTCAGATATAAAACAAGGATTCTTCTCGAAGGAAAAACCTCTCTCTACTTAAGCCTCGGTGGAGGGCTGGCCCCCTTGAGGGCATAGTTTGGCCGAGGTATCCCCAGACGCAGGACCCTCTAACAAAGATATCTTCCCCCGTTTTGAGGCCACGGCCTCCGGGTCTCCAGAGGCGGTCCTCTTCTTTCCTTGCGGAGTGGAATTTTCGATTTCTTCCCTCCGAACAGCCTCCTTCAAGGAGGCCGTAGTTTCCTTGTCCCCTCCCTTGCTTTCCTTCAAAGGCACAATCTTCAACATCCTGACCAGCACGGGATCCGGCGTGGTCTCGGGGAGGGGAGCCGGACACCTGATAAGCCTTGCTTTTGCTATCCACTCCTGTTTAAAGAACAGTTCTTTAGAAGCAAGTTTCATAACAAATATACGGATAGCAAGTCCGGGCACAAGGCTACTTACTTTAGTATCCGGGCGATTGCAGCTCAATCCTGCATCCTCGGTCAAGTCCGGACACATCACTTGTGATCCGAAGAACAATTTATACATCTCCACGGGCATTGCGCCCATGAAATGCTGGAGAGCTCGCGGTCCCTCCGGATTAAACTCCCACAGGCGGAGGGAGCGACGTTTCCCGGGCAGGGTTCGACGGATCGGTATGACCTGCGTCACTTTGACTAGGCAGAAGTCACTTTATAAGAGATCCCTGATGCGGCTCTGCAACAAGGGCACGTCCTTGGATGACCCCCAGTCAAGTCCTTTATTGACCCATGACGCTAGCTGTGGTGGGGGACCCGAACGAAAGGCAGATGGCGCCACCCACTTGGTGCCCCTGGGAGCAGTGATATAGAACCACTCTTGTTACCATAAGCTGAACTCCTCTTGGAAAGAGCCCTCGGGCCATGGAGCATCAACATTCTTGCTTATAACAGCGCCTCCGCACTCTGCGTGCCGCCCCTCGATCATCTTCGGCATTACTTTAAAGGTCTTGAGCCATAGTCCAAAGTGGGGATTAATACGGAGGAAGGCTTCGCACACGACGATGAAAGAGGAAATGTGGAGGATGGACTCTGGAGCTAAGTCGTGAAATTCCAACCCGTAATAGAACATGAGCCCCCTCACGAAGGGGTCCATTGGGAAGCCTAGCCCCCGAAGGAAGTGAGATATGAACACCACGCTCTCACCAGGCCTGGGAGTGGGAATGACCTGCCCTGGAGCAGTAACCTATGCGAGATTTTGCCGGTCAAGAACCTGGCCTCTCTCAGCTTTAGCACGTCCTCCACTGTAACAGAAGAGGGCCCCCATCGGCCTCGAAGGACGGAACCGGACATTGTCGAAGATCCGAAGCGCCTGAAATCTGGAACCTTGGGTGTTGGAACTCGAGGCGAAGGGCGAGCTCGTTTGAGATTGAAAAGAAGGAGCAAGGCCTTGGTCTCTTTATAAGAGGTGGAATACCAAGGGCCCTCCCCGTAACCGTTTGGGACTCGCCTTTAATCGAGAAAACATGCCAACGGGCATGATTGGGTTACCCACGTCCGTATTGATGAGAATCCCATAAATAAGGGGACATGATCTCTGCTTTGACAAGACGTGCCAAGGAAACCGCCTCGCGAAACGCGCTGAGGTGGGGGGGGTAAAAACGATTCGAATAAAGACTTGGCCGTGGTGTGATGTCACGCTACGGAATACGTCAGTAGATTAGATTTGTGTAAATATTATTCTCTCTATGGCAATATGTGGAAACTTATTTTGCAGGGTCGGACACTGTCTTTTGTGTTCAAAATCTTCTATGAAGTACTTGGGGGAGGAACCCGCCTTGCAATGCCGAAGACAATCTGCACGCCGGACTCGTCATCATTGAAGCCTGGTTCAGGGGCTACTGAGGGAGTCCTGGATTAGGGGGTGTCCGGATAGCCGGACTATACCTTCAGCTGGACTCCTGGACTATGAAGATACAAGATTGAAGACTTCGTCCCGTGTCCGTAAGGGACTTTCCTTGGTGTGGAAGGCAAGCTTGGCGATGCGGATATTTAGATCTCCTACCATTGTAACCGACTTTGTGTAACCCTAACCCTCTTCGGTGTCTATATAAACCGGAGGGCTTTAGTCCGTAGGACAAGATACAACAATCATACCATAGGCTAGCTTCTAGGGTTTAGCCTCCTTGATCTCGTGGTAGATCTACTCTTGTACTACCCATATCATCAATATTAATCAAGCTGGACGTAGGGTTTTACCTCCATCGAGAGGGCCCGAACCTGGGTAAAAATTCGTGTCCCTTGTCTCCTGTTACCATCTGCCTAGACGTACTGTTCGGGACCCCCTACCCGAGATCCGCCGGTTTTGACACCGACAGTCGGGGGCCGAGCGATGCGCGTTTCTCTCATACACGTAAGCGCGTGTCTGCGAGGCGTTGGCTCTAACTGAACCCGAGCGAGGCGTTGGGCTCTAACTGAACCCGAGCGATTGCACTGCAGGTTACGCGTTACTGAACCCGAGCGATCGATCGATGGCTGTTAACTGAACCTGATCGAGCGATTCTTTCGCTACTGCTGCTAACTAAAGCCGATCGATGCTGCCTCTGGATGAACAGTCAGTGTTGCGGGGGGGGGGGGGGGGATGAACAGTTCTCGGTGGGGTGGATGAACAAGACCCCGTGGTGTTGCCTCTGGATGAACAGGACCCCGATCGATCGAGCCGGTTGGGGCTGGATGAACAGGACCCCGTGGAGGGCTGGATGAACAGGACCACCCCGTGGAGGGCAGGATGAACAGTAGACGGTGGAGGGCAGGATGAACAGTAGCCCGTGGAGGGGTGGTTGAACAGGGGCCCGTGGAGAGGGCTGGTTGAATAGTAGCCGGTGGAGTAGCACAAGGTGGAGGCTGGATGAACAGGAGCCCGTGGATGAACAGTCACAGGTGGAGGCTGGAGGAGGTCGACGGTGGATGAACAGTAGCTCGTGGAGGCTGGAGGGGGTCGATGGTGGAGATGAATAGTATCCCGTGGAGTCCCGTTTTGTGGTACGCCACACCCCTCCCGATGAATAGGACCCCCATTTCGACAGTAGCGCTCCAACACAAGTTCGTTTCGTCCGTTTTGCGGTACGCCACACCCCTCCCGATCAACAGGACCCCCGTTTCGACCGTAGGAGGTCCGTTTCCTCCGTTTTGCGGTACGCCAGACCCCTCCCGATGAATAGGATCCCGTTTCGAATGTGGCCGGTCGAACACAAGGTCGTTTCCTCCGTTCTGCGATACGCCAGGCCTCGTTTCCATCGCCTATTCCGTCCAAGCCCTCCCGATGAACACGACACATTCCGTTGCCTCCCCATGAACACGACGCATTCCGTTGCCTCCCCATGAACACGATGCTCCGTTGCCTCCCCATGAACACGACGACGACACTGTTTCTCCGTTCTGACCCAGCCATGTACACGAGCCGTGGCCGTACGTATGCGCGAGTAGGCATCCGAGACCCCGCCCGTATGTTCACATACGTGGCCATATTTTCTTTCTTGCACCCTGGCCGCTGTACGTATGTGTAGATGCTACGTGCGCGCCTCTACTATGACATGTGCGCGCCTCTACTTCGACACGTGCGCGCCTCTACATCGACCAGTATGTACGTACACGTTCGCGACCAGAATGACAACGCTATGTACGATTCGACCAGGTGGGGCCCGACTGTCAGGCACTTCCTTGCATGCGAAGATGTAGCTGGCGGGTCCCAGCAGTCAGGGGGGCGAAAAACGGTGGCCCGTCCAGTGGGTCCCTGCTGTCAGGTGGAGGAATAATTATTTTGCATGTAATAAGAGGGCACTTCCTTGCTGCGACCGTGGACCCAGCTGTCAGCCTCTCCACGTACAGTCCACGTCCGATGGAAGCCGTTCCTTGACCACGCCGCGCCGAAAGTACCAGGGCGGTGGACGACGGCGAGGCCTAGGAAGGGGACGACGTGGAGCCGGGGAAGACGCGGTAGTGGATGCCCACGCGTAGAGGAGTACGAGGGCACTGGTTCGCTGCGGTGTGAGGCTGCCATCGCCGCAGAGTAACAGGGGGCGTGGGTGAGTAGAGGGAAGGCCTGGCCAGCGGTGGGAGTAGTAGGGGGCGGTGAGGCCTCCGCCGCATCGCAGCCCGCCACGGGAGGCAGGAGCACGAGGCACGACCGGCGCTGGTTTCGGCGGCTGGAGCAAGAAGACCAGAGGTTCAAGAAGCACTACGGCCGTTGGATGGACATCGTACGGTCACTGGAGCTAGAATCGTGCATATTGACTAAGTTGACAAAGCCCTCCGTCCCCGTGAATTTAGTAGGCCCACAAGTCAGCCTGCCACTATACTGGGTCCCAGCTAACAGGTGTAGGATCTAGAAGTAGGTGTGTCTAGAGGGGGGGTGATTAGACACTTAGTGCTAAAGTTACAGTTTTTAACCTTTTCGGTTTGAGTGGAGTTTTAGGCACAAGTTCAACATACACAATACATATCAAGCAAGCATGCAAAGAGTATATGAGCAGCGGAATGTAAAGCATGCAACTTGCAAGAGTGTAAAGGGAAGGGTTTGGAGAATTCAAACGCAATTGGAGACACGGATGTTTTTCCCGTGGTTCGGATAGGTGGTGCTATCCTACATCCACGTTGATGGAGACTTCAACCCACGAAGGGTAACGGTTGCGCGAGTCCACGGAGGGCTCCACCCACGAAGGGTCCACGAAGAAGCAACCTTGTCTATCCCACCATGGCCATCGCCCACGAAGGACTTGCCTCACTAGCGGTAGATCTTCACGAAGTAGGCGATCTCCTTGCCCTTACAAACTCCTTGGTTCAACTCCACAATCTTGTCGAAGGCTCCCAAGTGACACCTAGCCAATCTAGGAGACACCACTCTCCAAGAAGTAACAAATGGTGTGTTGATGATGAACTCCTTGCTCTTGTGCTTCAAATGATAGTCTCCCCAGCACTCAACTCTCTCTCATAGGATTTGGATTTGGTGGAAAGAAGATTTGAGTGGAAAGCAACTTGGGAAGGCTAGAGATCAAGATTCATGTGGTAGGAATGGAATATCTTGGCCTCAACACAAGGGTAGGAAGTTCTCTCTCAGAACATATGAGTTGGAAGTGTAAATGTGTTCTGATGGCTCTCTCCGCGAATGAAGAGGAGGTGGAGGGGTATATATAGCCTCCACACAAAATCCAACCGTTACACACAATTTACCAACCTCGGTGGGACCGAATCAACAAACTCGGTCGGACCGAAATAGTAAACCTAGTGACCGTTAGAGATTTTCGGTGGGACTGACATGCAACTCGGTAGGATCGATACGGTTAGGTTTAGGGCATAACGTAATCTCGGTGAGACCGATTACACAAACTCGGTGAGACCGATTTGGTAATTAGCTAACCAGAGAGTTGGTCAGGCAAACTCGGTGGAAACGATTACTAAACTCGGTTGGACTGATTTTGGTAATGAGTTAACCAGAGAGTTTGCATTGTAATCTCGGTAGTACCGATTGCCTAAACTCGGTGAGACCGATTTTGACAATGGACATACACAGGGAGATTACAACCCCATCTCGGTGAGACCGAGATCCCTATCGGTAGAACTGATTTGCTAGGGTTTGGCAATAGCTTATGACATGTGAAACTCGGTGGCGCCGGATAGAAGGAATCGTCAGGACCGAGTTTGACTTTGGGTTTAGGTCATATGTGGATATGGGAAAGTAGCTGAGGATTTTGGAGCATATCATTAAGCACATGAAGCAAAAGGCTCATTAAGCAACACCTCATCCCTCCTTGATAGTATTGGCTTTTCCTATGGACTCAATGTGATCTTGGATCACTAAAATGTAAAAAGAAGAGTCTTGAGCTTGAAGCTTTAGCCAATCCTTTGTCCTTAGCATCTTGAAGGAGTTCCCACAACCTTTAGTCCATGCCACTCCATTGTTGACCTTATCTGAAATATACTAGATAAAAGTATTAGTCCAACAAGAGATATGTTGACATTAATTACCAAAACCACCTGGAGAGCACTTGTGCTTTCGATCTCCCCCTTTTTGGTAATTGATGGCAACATACATCAAATCTTTAGATAAAGATACAAAGAATAGCAAGTAAAGCTTTGGAAGGACATGTAACAAACATAGGCTCCCCGTACATGTATGCAATCATGTGAATACAAAATATAAAAGCATGTGAGAGCATAATCATGACAGAGTAGGCAATGTGTTACATGTATCTTGGCCATATGCATCAGAGCAAAAGATTATTAAGAGAAATACCTTCATGCTTATGAGTCATTCTTGCAAACACTATGTACAAAAGCAAGAATTGCTCATACTCATGATTTTGATGCATATACTTACCTTGTAGTCTTAAGTTGGCTTAGGATGGAATGAACCTGCACAAACAAGGTTAGATAACACAGGTACATCCAATAGCCAGAGCAAACCAAAAGAAACCACAAGAATACCAAGACTGGGATGACATGTAAAGAGTGAGTACAAGGTACCACATTGGATTAGACATGTCCCCAAGAGTAAAGATATGCAATGAATAGAACTTAATTCAAATGAGTACATATGAACATGTCTTTCCCCAAAAAAGACATGTGGCATCTCTCTCCTCTTGAACATCAAGCATCTGGGATCCTTGAGGAATCTCTCCCCCTGGAGATCTCTTTCTCCCCCTTAATACTTTCTCTCTCTCTTTCTCCCTGATGATAAGCTTTGATGTGATCTCTCTCTCCCCCTTTGACATCAATTTCCAAGAAGGGTTTTCTGGAATCTGTCGAATAGGTTTGGTCCTTGAGATTCAGCACAAAGCAATGGATAAAACTGTGATGCTTGTAGAGGACAAGATTCATTGAGTGGAGCTGGATCAGAAGAAATACAGAATATGTGGCAAACTGTTTTTCCTGTTGCGAAATCGGGGGCACCGAGTGGCATGTTTCGGTGGTACCGAAGGGATTCGGTTGGACCAAAAATTACAATCCGGTGAAACCGAGTTCATCACAGAGAAAACACTTGTCACCTCAGCTCACTGGCCGAATAAGATCTCACAAGGATTTGCAATGAATTAACTGAAAGATTTGCAAGGAATTTGATGCAGAAATATGCAGAATAAGAATAAAAAAATGAAAGTTCTAGATGAAGTTTTTTTTGATGAAAAATACGGAAACAAATATGCAAGGGACAAATGCAATAACACAGAAAAGAACACAAGAGAACTTCATCTAGAATTGGGTGGTGACATAGTCACCTATGTTAGAGTATATTGACTTAGTAGTCAAGTGAGAACACTTGATCGTGGGTCATACTCATCGTTTAAGGTCAAAATGGGGTTACCATTTTTCGTTTAAGCATTTTGATGTATTCTCATCTTGTTGAGTTGCTTTGACTCATGTCTTGGAGTAAAGCTTCTCTAAGATGGAATAACATACCTTGGGTGGTGGTGTGGGTCTTGCTCTTGTAGTTGAACTTGTGTGGGTGCTCAAGGTTGATGTAGCTCATCATGAGTTGGGAGCACCCCTTGGAATTTGAGTTCATCTACCTACATGGGTTAGTTCTTGCAAGGAAAAGCACTTGTAGATCCAAGAATGACAATCATGAAGCTCAACATAGAATTTGTCAAAGGATATGTTTGAATGGTTTCGTGCTTCCTTGTCTTCAACCACCGTTGTGTAGAGACTTAGTGATGTAGAGATTGCTCAAGACGTGAGTGAGTTGCAATCTCATAGAATTAGATTCAACCAAGTACCTATATGGGTTAGATGACATGCAAGGTACAAATATATCCAATACATATAGTCATCATAAGAGATATATCAAGGATTAGTCATAAGCTCATGTCTTGCATGTCTCCAATGGAGTTTCTACTCCAAGTTCGAAGCATCAATGATATTCAATTCTCCTCTCAACCTACAAAACACTTTCTCATCAAGTGGTTTAGTGAATATATCCGCTAATTGCTTATCGGTGCGAACATGCTTAAGATCAATGTCACCCTTAGCAACATGATCTCGAATGAAATGATGATGAACTTCAATATGCTTAGTTCAAGAATGTTGCACAGGATTATGACCAATTTTGATAGCACTTTCATTGTCACAAAGCAATGGAACATGTTTCACATAGACCCCATAATCTTTAAGAGTTTGGGTCATCCAAAGTAATTGAGCACAACATGAACCAGCGGCGATGTATTCCTCTTCAGCGGTAAATAAGGATACTGAGTTTTGTTTCTTGGAGGACCAAGACTGTCGGTGTACTAGAGTAGGGGTACCCTAGTATCCCGAACTTGTGCACGGGCAGTCGCAGCACCCCGCGGCAAGGCTTGCCGGGTGACCACCAAGGTCCTCTGTGGTTCCTTTGGAGCCATTCAAGAACAAAGTATTCAAGCCAAGGAGACAAGGCCCCGGCAAGAGGAGCTTGCCGGGAAGGCCACTCAAGGCATAAGACCCCGACAAGAGGAGCTTGCCGGGAAGGCCAACCAAGGCATCTCAAGGAACTTGCCGCGACGCGCCACGCGTCCCGGCGAGGCCCGGTGAGCGGCAAGCCTCCGGACGCGACAAGACAACGACCGCAGCAAGGCGTTTGCCGCGGCAAGCTACCACTCCATACCCACGCTCCAGCACATCCACCAACGTGTCGCTCGGGGACCCTTCCAGGCGTACGTGGCGGGAGGCTGTGCAGCCAGCGGTACGCGGTGGCAAGCGGCGCTGACAAGATTGCCATCATGGCGAATGGTGGCGTCCCTGACGGTCCCCTTTTTGCACTGTTTGGGCGACGCAGATGGGCGTTTAATGGCCTTGTCCCCTGCCGTCAGGGTTAGGTATGATACACTGTACAGGTAGCTGTACCAACCGCAACACCTTTCCATTTTTACCCCTGTCTACGTTGCCACCTGTCGGTGACCCCTTGAGCATATAAAAGGAGGCCCATGCGCAACGTAGAGGGGGGGGGGGGAGGAACAGAAGAACACTCACGCTCGGTCTCGTTAGCTGCTGGTGTGTACTGTAGCACTCAGCTCTCTCGAGCAAGAAATCAATACAAACCACAAAGCAGGAGTAGGGTTTTACGCATCCGTGCGGCCCGAACCTGGGTAAACAGCTCGTGTGCTTCGCCTCGATCTGCTCTTCATGCGATCTCCGCCCCCGCCGAACCGAAAGGGGCTCGGTCCGCCGGTCCCCATAGGTGCTCGTGGATCAGTTTCCCCGACAAAGACACAAGAGATCTACCAAGAAATTGACAAGTACCCGAAGTGGACTTTCTATCAACCTTGTCTCCGGCATAATCTGAGTCGGAATAGCCAACAAGATCAAAAGAGGACCTCTTAGGATACCAAATGCCAAAATTTGGTGTATGAATTAAGTATCTCACTATCCTTTTCACGGCCTTAAGATGACATTCTTTAGGAGCAGCTTGATATCGTGCACACATGCACACACTTAGCATAATATCGTGACGTGAGGCACATAGGTATAACAATGAACCAATCATAGAGCGATAAACCTTTTGATCAACCGGCTCACCATCTTTGGTCAAGTCATTATGTCCACTAGTAGGCATGGGTGTAGACATACCTTTGCATTCTTGCATATTGAACTTCTTGAATAAGTCTTTGGTGTACTTCGTTTGAGATACAAATGTACCTTCCTTAGTTTGCTTGATTTGCAAACCGAGAAAGAATTTGAGTTCACTCATCATAGACATCTCAAACTTCTTTGACATTAGCTTTCCAAACTTTTCACTAAAAAGAGGGTTAGTTGAACCAAATATAATATCATCAACATAAATTTGGCATACAAATAGTTCTCCATTAACCCTTTTAGAAAGAGTGTGGAATCAATTTTTCCAATTTCAAAACCACTTGCAATAACGAACTTGGTCAAGCATTTATACCATGCTCTAGGAGCTTGTTTAAGACCATAAAGAGCTTTGTGAAGTTTGTAAACATGATTAGGTTTCTTAGGATTGACAAAGCCGGGAGGTTGTTTGACATAAACTTCCTCCTCTATTTCACCATTTAGAAAAGCACTTTTAATGTCCATTTGGTACAAGGTGATATTATGGTGATTAGCATAGGCAAGTAAGATGCGAATGGACTCGAGTCTAGCAACGGGAGCATATGTCTCACCATAGTCCATACCTTCGACTTGTGTGTACCCTTGGGCGACGAGACGTGCTTTGTCGGGAACCACTTGTCCATCTTCATCTTGCTTGTTGCGAAACACCCATTTGGTACCAATGATGTTGTGGTTGTTGTCGGGCTTCTCAACCAATGTCCAAACTTGGTTTCTCTCAAAGTTGTGTAGCTCTTCATGCATTGCGTTTATCCAATCCGGATCTTCCAATGCTTCTTCAACCTTCATGGGTTCAATGCTAGAGATGAATGAATAGTTTTCACAAAAGTTAGCTAAACGAGTTTTGAGCGAGTAATTCTCCCGGTTTGGATATCATTGTAGATTTGCTCGATGGGATGATCTTTGGCAATTCTTGCTCGAACTCATGAAAGCTTTTGCTTGGGTCTTCGTTGAACATCTTCTTCATCTTGTTCTTCTTCTTGGTCTTCTTCATTGTTGGCGTTGTCGTTCTCTTGTCGTGGTGGAGAAGGAGGTTGTTGATGTTCTTCTTGACGCATTTCCTCGTTTCCTTCATCTTAGTGTGTCCCACTTGTGGATGCTTCCGTGTCAATCCTTGGTTCACCTTGTTGTGAAGTAGAAGCTTCCACTTGGACGGACGAGGTACTCTCCTTCACCTCCGTTGGACGATTTTTGCCAATAGACAAGTCTTGGATTGCTTCTGAAGGGTCTTTGTCTCCTACATCAATTGGCAATTGCTCTACTTGCGAGCCATTAGATTCATAAAACTTCACATCTACCGTTTCCTCAACCTTTCGGGTGAAATTGTTGTAGACACGGTAAGTGTGAGAGTTTGAGCCATAATCAAGTAGGAAACCTTCATGAGATTTAGGAGCAAACTTTGAACGACGATGCTTATCAAGAATGTAGCACTTTGAGCCGAATACTCGAATGTATCCAACTTGGGGTTTGTTACCGATGAGGATCTCGTATGCCGTCTTGTCGAGTAGCTTGTGAAGATACAAGCGATTTGTTGCATGACAAGCCGTCTCAACCGCTTCTGCCCAAAAGTGCTTTGGCGTCTTGTACTCATCAAGCATCGTTCTCGCCATTTCGATGAGCGTCCGGTTCTTCCTCTCAACAACTCCATTTTGTTGAGGTGTGTACGTAGCTAAGAACTCGTGTGAAATCCCTTCTTCGTCAAGAAAGGTGTCCACATTTGTGTTCTTGAACTCCGTTCCGTGGTCACTCTGAACCTTCTTGATCTTCATGTCAAACTGATTTTGGGCCTTCCTAGCGAAGTTTTTGAAGATCTTTTGGACCTGCGATTTATCATCAAGAAAGAACACCCACGTAAATCTTGAAAAATCATCAACTATAACTAGACCAAAAGAATTTCCACCGAGACTCTTGTAGGCATTGGGACCAAAAGATTCATATGAAGTAGCTCGAGTGGCCTCCTTGTGGTCATGATGTTCTTCACGGGATGCCTTCCTCCAACCTGTTTACCTGCTTGACAAGCACTACAAAGTCTATCCTTATCAAATATGACATCGTTAACTCCAAGGATATGATTTCCTTTAATAAGCTTGTCAAGGTTTCTCATGCCAACGTGACCTAGTCGTCTATGCCACAACCAACCTTTTGAGGATTTAGCAATAAAGCAAGTTTTAGGTTGTGCCTTTTTAGAGAAATCGACAATGTAAAGGTCACCTCTACGTATACTGGTAAAAACCATTTTATGATTGTCTCGACGAAACACTTGGCAATCTACCTCAGTAAATAGGACATTCAAACCGAAATCAGCAAGTCTAGATACGGAAAGTAAGTTATAGCCAAGATATTCAACGAGCATGACATTTTGAATGGAGCTATCGTGTGAGATGGCCACCTTACCAAGGCCAACCACCTTACCCTTTGAATTATCACCAAAGGTGACATATTTTCGAGGGCCGTCATTTTCAGCAAGCTCACGGAACATCTCTTCATCTCCGGTCATATGATCAGTACATCCATTGTCGAGAACCCATTCCTTTCCTCCTAACACATATCCTCGAAGATTAGCCATAAGACCAAAGTGTCTCATTGCATCATCAAGATTGAAGTCACTATCATCATCTTCATCATAGTATCCATGTTCAACATCATCTTGTGATTGATCATATCCTAGAGAAAGTAATTCATTAGATAAATGATCATCAAGGTGGTCACTTTTATGAATTATTATAGATTCGGATATGATATCACCAATGATTCCAACATTTTCTTTAGCACGCATGAGATTGGTAAGCTCAAATAGACAATTACCAAAACTAGGATCACTAGAGTTCATTTTACTCAAGGCAATAGATTTATGGAGAATCTAATCCAAATTTTTCAAGGAATAATTCGGGAATCGTTCCTCAAGAAATTTCCATATAGTATAGGCACAATTAAGAGTAGGTAAACTAGCAATCAAGTTTTTGGGCAATCCTCTAATGATGAGCTCAACGGTTCTAAGATTGCGAATCATGTCAATATCTTCATCTAGAGTGGGATGCATAGGATCAACATGAGGTGCACAAGGACTAGCAATATACTTGTTCAAATGATATTGATTGAAAATCACAAGCATCTAATTTTTCCACTCATGAAAATACTCTCCATCAAGAATAGGCACTCTATGTCTAAGACTCCCTAAAGTAGACACATCCATCTTCCTCCAATGGTGATTAAACCAAGGCAATGGAGACCAAAGCTCTGATACCACTTGTAGGATCTAGAAGTAGGTGTGTCTAGAGGGGGGGGGGGTGATTAGACACTTAGTGCTAAAGTTGTAGTTTTTAACCTTTTCGGTTTGAGTGAAGTTTTAGGCACAAGTTCAACATACACAATACATATCAAGCAAGCATGCAAAGAGTATATGAGCAGCGGAATGTAAAGCATGCAACTAGCAAGAGTGTAAATGGAAGGGTTTGGAGAATTCAAACGCAATTGGAGACACGGATGCTTTTCCCGTGGTTCGCATAGGTGGTGCTATCTGCTATCCTACGTCCACGTTGATGGAGACTTCAACCCACGAAGGGTAATGGTTGCGCGAGTCCACGGAGGGCTCCACCCACGAAGGGTCCACGAAGAAGCAACCTTGTCTATCCCACCATGGCCATCGCCCACGAAGGACTTGCCTCACTAGCGGTAGATCTTCACGAAGTAGGCGATCTCCTTACCCTTACCAACTCCTTGGTTCAACTCCACAATCTTGTCGGAGGCTCCCAAGTGACACCTAGCCAATCTAGGAGACACCACTCTCCAAGAAGTAACAAATGGTGTGTTGATGATGAACTCCTTGCTCTTGTGCTTCAAATGATAGTCTCCCCAACACTCAACTCTCTCTCATAGGATTTGGATTTGGTGGAAAGAAGATTTGAGTGGAAAGCAACTGGGGAAGGCTAGAGATCAAGATTCATGTGTAGGAATGGAATATCTTGGCCTCAACACAAGGGTAGGAATTTCTCTCTCAGAACATATGAGTTGGAAGTGTAAATGTGTTCTGATGGCTCTCTCCGCGAATGAAGAGGAGGTGGAGGGGTATATATAGCCTCCACACAAAATCCAACCGTTACACACAATTTACCAATCTCGGTGGGACCGAATCAACAAACTCGGTCGGACCGAAATAGTAAACCTAGTGACCGTTAGAGATTTTCGGTGGGATTGAAATGCAACTCGGTAGGATCGATACGGTTAGGGTTAGGGCATAACGTAATCTCGGTGAGACCGATTACACAAACTCGGTGAGACCGATTTGGTAATTAGCTAACCAGAGAGTTGGTCAGGCAAACTCGATGGAACCGATTACTAAACTCGGTTGGACCGATTTTGGTAATGAGTTAACCAGAGAGTTTGCAGTGTAATCTCGGTAGTACCGATTGCCTAAACTCGATGAGACCGATTTTGACAATGGACATACACAGTGAGATTGCAATCCCATCTCGGTGAGACCGAGATCCCTATCGGTAGAGCTGATTTGCTAGGGTTTGGCAATAGCTTATGACATGTGAAACTCGGTGGCGCCGGATAGAAGGAATCGGTAGGACCGAGTTTGACTTTGGGTTTAGGTCATATGTGGATATGGGAAAGTAGCTGAGGATTTTGGAGCATATCATTAAGCACATGAAGCAAAAGGCTCATTAAGCAACACCTCATCCCTCCTTGATAGTATTGGGTTTTCCTATGGACTCAATGTGATCTTGGATCACTAAAATGTAAAAAGAAGAGTCTTGAGCTTGAAGCTTTAGCCAATCCTTTGTCCTTAGCATCTTGAAGGAGTTCCCACAACCTTTAGTCCATGCCACTCCATTGTTGACCTTATCTGAAATATACTAGATAAAAGTAATAGTCCAACAAGAGATATGTTGACATTAATTACCAAAACCACCTGGAGAGCACTTGTGCTTTCAATCTCCCCTTTCTGGTAATTGATGGCAACATACATCAAACGCCTGCGCGGCAGCACAGCCGGCCACGGGGAGGAGGGAGCAGGCAGTCCTGCCGGCGCTTGTTTGAGTGGCTGGAGCAGGAAGAGCAGAGATTGAAAAAGCACGACGGCCGTTGGATGGACATCCAACAGTCACTGCTTGTGCGTCAACCTTTTTTTAGGAAAACCTCAAATCTGTGGAAAACATCATACATCCCATCTGCCATTATTTCTAATAATTTTTAGCCCATTTGCTAATTCTTAAGGTTTTTTTGGAGCCCATATTCTTTTTGTTAGCATTACAGCCCAAATTGTGGCCACGGTTAAAAAATTATACGAATTTGTGCATATTTCGGTGCGCTTCGAATTATTTTTAGTCTCGAAATTTTGACTCACATTCGAAATGATTTTGAAAATAAATGTATATCAATATAAAATCCAACAAATTCTCCACGCATAAAAATTAATGTAATTTAATATCTTGAAATAAAAAAAGATATTTGAAACTAATTGTCGGTTTGATGTGTTTTAAAAATGTACAACCCATTTCTCATTACTGATGGGCCATTTTCTCGGCCAGCCGAATGAAAGCTCTCCTCGTCTTGAAAGATTTACAGCCCAATAGGCCTGACAAAGCGACTTACTTGGCGAATCACAAAAAACTGGGCTGTGGCCATGGACCCAGCTGTCAGCCTCTCCACGTACAATACTCTTCCGATGAAAGTCGCTCCTTGACCACGTTGACCACGCCACGCGGAGAGCACCACGGCGGTGGACGGCGGCGAGGCATAGGAAGGGGACGAAGCAGAGCCAGGGAAGACGCGGCAATGGAAGCCAGCGCAGAGAGGAGTACGAGGGTTCACAGGTTCGGCTGCGGTGTGAGGATGCCGTCGCCGCAGGGCCTGGCCAGCGGTGGGAATAGTAGGGGGCGGTGAGGCCTCCGCGGCAGCACAACCGGCCATGGGAGGCAGGAGCATGCAGCACGACCGGCGCTGCTTTGGGCGGCTGGAGCAAGAAGACCAGAGGTTGAAGAAGCACTATGGCCGTTGGATGGACATCGTACGGTCACTAGAGATAGAATCGTTCATATTGACTAAGTTGACAAAGCCCTCCGTCCCCGTCAACTTTGTTGGCCCACAAGTCATCCTCCCACTATGGTGGGTCCCAGCTAGCAGGGGGTATTCATTTTTTTAAGTGTAATAAGGAGGCACTTCCTTGCGTGCGAAGATATAGCTGGTGGGTCCGACATGTCAGCGGGGGGAACGTTTTTTTCGCGAAATACAGAGGCCCTTCCGGTGGGTCCCAGCTGTCAGGTGGAGGAATCATTATTTTGCGCGTACAGTCCACGACCGATGGATGTCCTTCGTTGACCAAGTTGACCAGGCCGCGCCGAGAGCACCATGGCGGTGGACGACGGCGAGGCCTAGGAAGGGAACGATACGGAGCCGTGGAAGACTCGGCAATGGTTGCCCACACGGTGGGGAGTACGAGGGTTTACTGGTCCGGCTGCCGTTGCCGGAAAATAACAGGAGATGTGGGTGAGTAGAGGAATGGCCTGGCCAGCAATGAAGTAGGGTGGGGCGGTGCGGCCTGTGCGGCAGCATAGCCGGCCACGGGAGGCGGGAGCATGCAGTCCAACCTGAGTTGGTTTGGGCGGCTGGAGCAAGAAGATCAGATATTGAAGAAGTAGCACGGCCGTTGGATTAACATCCAACGGTCACTACTGCTAGAATCGTTTGTGGACAAAGTTGACAAAGCCAAAGTACACGTCAACCTAGTAGACCCACAAGTTAGCCTCCAAATCTGTCCCAAACAGCATACAGCCCAAAATTTCTAGCCAGATTCAAATTAATTTTAAATCTAAATATACCTTAATTTAAATTCAATGAAATTTTACCTGCACAAAAACAATGAAATTTAAAATATCAAGGTTCTTGTTTCATGTCTTTCAACCTACAAGGTTCATGTAATGTTCCTTGTTCCTCTTTGATAACGGAGTGCTTGCAATCTCGTCATCTCCATTGTATTCTTTCTTTCACTTTGTTCAACCTCTCAAGGTTCGTGGTTTCACTCGTTTGTCAAAGAAGCAACATTGTTTTACCTCTTGTTCTTCCATTTCTCTCCAGTGCCATTCTTAGATCTCGGGACGAGATCCTCTTGTAGTGGTGGAGTGTTGTAACGCCCCGAGACCGACGCTCCAAACGACTTCCTTATTTTTCGTTATCGTTGTGTGCATTTATTCGTTTGTTGCATTCATCATGGCATCATCCGCATTGCATCGGCACTCATTGCCGTCATTGTTTCTAAAAACTTGCATCCGCTCGTAGTTGCCGCGCCCCCCTTGCTTTTGTTGACCATTCCGAGACCAACCTTGTTCTTCGTTTTCCCTTTTTCCTAAACCGGAGTTTCTTTGCATAGTGCATCGACCCCTCGCCTGCGCGTCCGAAACTCCCCGAACTCGGACCTGGTTGTCGTGACCGTTGGTTCTGGATCATCTCCCAAAATATCTTCGTTTCTTCATTGGCTCCCCTAACCTTTTATTCTCGATCATTCGATTGCGATACGATGATAAAATTTGTTCCAAACCCCCTCTAGGCCATATGCTATTTATAGCAGATGACCCCCTAACCAAATCTGCCCCAACCCTAAAAATTAGGACTCTTGTCCCATCCCGCCACCACTACACCAAATACTCTCGGGATTCCCTCCCTCGATTTGCGCCGCCGCCCAACCACAACAAGCCGAAGCCTCCTCCTCCCGAGGCCAGCCACCGACAACCCACCATCAGGCCAGCCCCTCGCGACCCTCTCGTTCTGTTCCCTCTCCCCTGCATCTCTCTCTCACTAAGGCCAACTCCACCACGCGACCCTATCCTGTCCACCCCCGTCCGTTTGGGGTAAAAGAGACAAACGAGACGGCCGAGAGCGCGGGCGCAAACGGACAAATGTCCGGATTCCGTCCGCTTTCGACCCATCCCTGGCCCAAACTTGCGCTCGGTTTGGGGTGAAATGGACGCGCGCGGACGGCCTCGACGCACGCCCTTGTCCCCCCCGTGGCCCGCCTGTCGGGGACACTAGCAGTCCCTCCGCTCCCAACGCTTCACCCTCTCTCCCCGCCCCGCCCCGCCGCCGCTATTCTCCGGCCGCCTCCTCACCGCGCAGCCCCCCCGCCGTTCGTACCAAACCACGTCTCGACATGGCCGCCACCACGCCCGCGCTTCCGCCGTAGTTTTGGTCGTCGATCGGAGGAGGTTTGGCCCTCGCCGTCCTTGCCGGTGGCAGAGGGGACACGACTGCCGGTGACGTACCACGACGGCCGAGGCAGATTCCCATGAGAGCTCTAGAGCGGCCTGTAGCCGGCCGGCAACCACCCTGCCGCGTCGAGGTGATCATCGCGGCCTCTTTGCCACCACGAGCGCAAGGTGTTCGACCTTTTGCCAACAAAGGTATGGACAGCAGAGACGAGTTTTTCTACCATCACTTCCTTTGTTCATCGGACGATTCGTCGTCGGATGATGACGATCTTGTGGTGGCTGCACTGGTCGTTCACGACCATATTCAACGACAGCTTCCTCGGTACAGGGGGTCAGTCCCTGGCCGTGCTCCCAACCTGAACCACAACAGGGAGAGAGGCCACGCCTTGCTCTATGCAGATTACTTTGCCAACACCCCGCTCTTCAGGCCGAATAAATTTCGTCGCCGTTTTCGTATGGCCAGGCATGTGTTCAATCGTATCCGAGAGGGAGTGGTTGCTAATGACCCATACTTCGAGTGCATGACGGATGCCCTTGGCAAGCTTTGATTCTCCTCCTACCAGAAATGCACCGCGACCATCCGCATGCTTGCATATGGAATTCCAGGCGATCAGGTGGATGAGTATGTGCGTATGAGTGAGACAACATGTCTGATGTCAATGTACAAGTTTTGCCAGGCTGTGATCGAGGTCTTTGGCCCAGAGTACTTGAGGCAGCCAACTGCCGCTGATACAGAGAGATTGTTGGCGACCAACGCAGCTAGAGGCTTTCCAGGTATGCTTGGCAGCATAGATTGTATGCACTGGGAGTGGAAGAACTGTCCATTTGCTTGGCAGGGCCAGTACAAGGGGCATGTTAACGGGTGCACTGTCATATTAGAAGCGGTGGCATCACAAGATCTTTGGATATGGCATTCTTTCTTCGGCTTGGCAGGTTCTCACAATGATATCAACGCGCTGCAGCGTTCTCCAGTCTTCGCGAGGCTTGCAGAAGGCCACTCCCCACCTGTCAACTTTGAGATCAACGTCAACCATTACAACAAGGAATACTATCTAGCAGATGGTATATATCCTCAGTGGTCAACTTTTGTGAAGACAATCTCGAAACCCCAAGGTGAGAAGAGAAAGAGATTTGCCCAAATGCAAGAGAGTGTTAGAAAGGATGTGGAACGTGCTTTTGGTGTGCTTCAATCCCGGTGGGGTATCGTTCGAAACCATGCACTGTTATGGGATGAAAGGAAGCTTTGGGAGGTGATGACTGCTTGTGTGATCATGCACAACATGATCGTCGAGGACGAGCGTGATGAGAGTATCTTCGACCAAGGATTTGATTATCAAGGTGAAAATATTGAGCCCCTGCACCAAGACCCGGCCACATTTGAACAGTTTGCCGAATTCCACCGTGAGATGTGTGATTGGCACACTCATGTGAATCTTCAAAATGACTTGGTTGAGCACGCGTGGGATCACGTTGGCAACCAATAGATCTATTTGTCCATTTTATGTTCAGTCAAGACAATTTCGATTTGGTTGTAAAACTATTTTATTAAAGACAATTTCAATTGGGTTGTAAAACTATTTTAATTTTCAGACAAATATTTGGGTTCCAAACTAGTTTTAATGCAAATTTGGGCAATTCTTGGCCCTGACGGACATGATGGGGCAAAAGGATGCGGCCGCGCGTTGGGCGCATGGCCACCGCCACCCAGGACAGGCCCGGACACGGCCCCAAATCCCTACCCAAAGGGACAAAAAACAGGACAAAACAGACGTCCGTTTGGGGTCGCGCGGTGGAGTTGGCCTAATCTCCTCATCTCTCTGCACCTCAACAGGAGCTCCAGCGCCATGGCCATCCCGAGTTCGGCCCGCGCAGCTCAGAGACTCCAAGCCCCCTCGTTCCAGCAAGTCCAGTGCTTCCCCGACCTCGTCGCGTCTCCAACCGCATGCCCCGTCATGCCGTCTATCTTCTTCATCGACGAACAACGCCGCCATCCTCTGCGTCAGGAGGACGCTCGAACCTCCTCTGCTTCCCGCTCGCCCGCACGTGACCGCATCGACCTCCCCTGCTTCGTTCGTCGCCGTCTCTGCTAGATCCGGCGAGTCCCTGCACCCCGGCCTCGTCCCTGGCTCCAGGTCGCCGTGCCGCCCCACCGGAGACCGCCAAGTCCCAGCGCCGCCGCCCTCTGCTTCGCTGCGAGCGCGTCCCAGCCTGGCTCTCATTGACCACGGCATGGGCCGCAGCCCAACCGCTGCCAGATCCAGCCCACGTCCAGCCTCCCCTCTGAGCCAGGCCCAATGTGAGGAAGCCCATCTCTGTTTGCTCCTGTGCAGCCCATTTCGGGCTAGTTACGGCCCGTAGATGTTTTTTCCAGTTCTGCGAATTCATTTTTTTTCAGCAAACGCAGTTTTACAGAAAAACCCTCTAACTTCATGCATATAGTAACTTAATAAACGTGCATCGGTTTAAAATGATATATATATATATAAAAGTGCTTGGAATTTTGTGTAGTTTAATAGTTTGCCACTCTCATCCATGTTTAAAAATGTTTAACTTGTTGTTTGTTTAATTTTGCTTAAATGCCATGCTAAAATGATTTATTTCATAACTAAATAACCTTAGCTCCAAATTTAATAATCTTTATATGTAAATGGGGTAGAAAAATTACTAGTTTAACATGGTGCACTCATCTTGCATGTTTAACAACTCTAAAATATGGTTTAGGGCAGAACAGTACCAAATCCATAAATTGCATATGAGGATTTTTCCGGATTTGTTGTTTGTTGTTCCGGCCTCATTTAAACTTGACTAGGTAGTTAGTTTACTTATGCTTCACCTCTTGCCTTGTTTAACAACATTTAATATTGTTGGGTACTTAACCGAGAGTTAACTAAATAACTTGAATGTGGTGTTTCGTCAATATGCAACTCGTTGCATATTGAGCTCCACTTATTTTGTAGTTTTGTTTGTGCACTTTGCCATGCCATGCATCTTTAAAAACGGACATGCATCATACTTGTTTGTGCATCATGCCATGTTTATGCTTGTGTGTTTACCATGTTGTTTGCTTCTTTCCGGTGTTGCTTCTTCGGGTTAGTTCCGATAACCTTGCGATTGTGAGGATCCGTTCGACTACGTCCGTTTGTCTTCTTCATGGACTCGTTCTTCTTCCTTGCAGGATTTCGGGCAAGATGACCATACCCTCGAAATCACTTCTATCTTTGCTTGCTAGTTGCTCGCTCTTTTGCTATGCTGCGATACCTACCACTTGCTATATCATGCCTCCCATGTTGCCATGTCAAGCCTCTAATCATCCTTTCCTAGCAAACCGTTGTTTGGCTAAGTTCCGTTTTTGCTCAGCCCATCTTATAGCGTTGTTAGTTGCAGGTGAAGATGAAGTTTGTTCCATGTTGGAATATGGATATGTTGGGATATCACAATATCTCTTATTTAATTAATGCATCTATATACTTGGTAAAGGGTGGAAGGCTCGGCCTTATGCCTAGTGTTTTGTTCCACTCTTGCCGCCCTAGTTTCCGTCATATCGGTATTATGTTTTCGGATTTTGCATTCCTTACATGGTTGGGTGATTTATGGGACCCCCTTGACAGTTCGCTTTGAATAAGACTCCTCCAGCAAGGCCCAACCTTGGTTTTACCATTTGCCACCTAAGCCTTTTTCCCTTGGGTTCTGTAGACTCAAGGGTCATCTTTATTTTAAACCCCCGGGCCAGTGCTCCTCTGAGTGTTGGTCCAAACTAGAGCACCGTGCGGGACCGTCCCTTGGCAACTTGGGTCACGTTGGTACCTGTACGCTTCACTTATCTGGTGTGCCCTGAGAACAAGATACGTGCGACTCCTATCGGGATTTGTCGGCACATCGGGCGGCTTTGCTTGTCTTGTTTTACCATTGTCGAAATATCTTGTAGCCGGGATTCCGAGACTGACCGGGTCTTCCCGGTAGAAGGAATGTCCTTCGTTGACCGTGAGAGCTTATAATGGGCTAATTTGGGACACCCCTGCAGGGTATTATCTTTCGAAAGCCATGCCCGCGGTTATGAGGCAGATGGGAATTTGTTAATGTCCGGTTGTAGAGGAGTTGACACTTGACTTAATTAAAATACATCAACCGCGTGTGTAACCGTGATGGTCTCTTTTCGGCGGAGTCCGGGAAGTGAACACGGGTTTTGGGTTATGCTTGAACATAAGTAGCTTTAGGATCACTTCTTGATCACTTCTAGTTCACGACCGTGCTTTGCCTCTCTTCTCGCTCTATTTTGCGTATGTTAGCCACCATATATGCTTAGTGCTTGCTGCAGCTCCACCTCTCTACCCTGCCCTACCTTTAAGCTTAAATAGTCTTGATCTCGCGGGTGTGAGATTACTGAGTCCTCGTGACTCACAGATTCTACCAAACAGTTGCAGGTGCCGATGATGCCATTAGAGGTGATGCTTCGACGAGGACCCTGTTCGTTACTATGTATTGTTTACAGATGATCAGTAGTGGAGCCCAGTTGGGACGATCGGGGATCTAGCAGTTGGGTTATCTTCTTTTCTTTTGGCTTTGACCATAGTCGGTCTAAGTGTGTACTCTGAATGAGGTATGATTTATTTCAATATTGTGTGAAGTGGCGATTGTAAGCCAACACTCTTTATCCCATTATTGTTCATTACATGGGATTGTGTGAAGATGACCCTCCTTGCGACAAAACCACAGTGCGGTTATGCCTCTAAGTCGTGCCTCGACACGTGAGAGATATAGCCGCATCGTGGGTGTTACAGGGAGCAGGCGGTCCTGCCGGCACTGGTTTGGCTTTGGCGGCTCGAGGAAGAAGAGACTGAAGAAACGCGACAGACGTTGAATGTCAATCCAACGGTCAAGGTTGGCACAATCGTTTGTTGACTAAGCGGACACCAAGTAGCATACTTTTTATATATAGGAAGAAAACTGCGAGGAAAATGCGTTCGTCTGCCGTCCTCCTCACAGGGAACGTTCGCCACATAAGTGACTAGCACCCTTGGTTTTCAACCGAGAGGTCTTGGGTTCGAGTCCCAGGAACTCTCAATTTTGTCCTCCTTCCTTCCTCGCAAAAAAGGGAAAGAAAATCAAAGACTTGGGAAGGCGTACAGAACAAGCTAGTGTACCAGTAAAGAGACGTTGCCGAGTTTTAGAAAAAAGAAAGACGTGCTCCTGTAGCTGGTTCGAATCCAAACCTATACTATAACTATATATGGTGCTATGCTACTCTGCAAGTAATGAAACTGACATATCCAACGTTCGCTTCTCCTCTTCTCTACTTACTCTCCCTAGCATCAAAAGCTCTGGCCGCAGCAACCATGTCCGCTGGCTGCTCGTCCACCTGCTCTTCAGCAGGCAACAACTAGATATGCGCCAAGTCGCAACCCATACCATTGCCTGTGGGTCGCATCATACCCTCGCCGGCACGTGCACCGCAGCCGATTGCTCATCGCAACCCGCTGCCATTGGTGTGGTGCCACTGCTGCAAATCACATAGAGTCATCCGTCGCGTCTCAACCACAATCCGCAACCCTGGCCGAGTCTTCTACAAATGCCCGAATCATGGGGTAATAATATGTTTAAGTGTTGTTCTGCTGCTTTCAGTTGCTGATTTTTTAATAGTTTGGTTGACGATATACCAATTTGATTCGTGCAGAAAAGGGAAGATTCGTGTGATTTGTATTTCTGGGAAGTTGCTGATGTGGGGGAATGCAACTACGCTGATTATTTGGTTAGCCGAGGAAACCCAATACCAGCAAGTTGGGGTGTTGGACAAGTAACTGAAGGAATGGCAGAAGAGGAAGATGCAGAGCAGAAGGTTAAAGATGCATTTCCTCTGATCATGGCCAAGCAACAGCTGCTAAATGGCCTTGACAGCAATGAGGAGATAAAAGAGCTTGTGAAGATAATGGGCAAAATCGATGTGCTCTGTAGGATGATTGTCTCTTTATTTGTAGCGTATGTAGCACTCGTGATGTATTCAGTGGCTACGACATGAGGACTTTGCTGAAACTAGTAATGAATGAAACCTGTGTAGCAGGCTGGGCATAGTGTTGTGAACATCTAATGATTTCTATTAACAGAAATCAGGGGGTATCCCCTTTTGCTCATATAAATAAATAAATAGCAGAGGCCCTGTCGGGTCAGCTTTGTTCTCATTCGAAGACGTCGAGCAAATTGCAGTCCAACAACAAACTATGTCATCAAATTCAAGTTTCGCAGCCAAATATGAGTACAACTAAACAACAATGTCATCATGTTTTAGTTGTCATACAATGACCAAACACAAATCAGCATACATAACAAGTGATGTTCTCACAGCAAAATACTAAACAACATGTTCATCAGGTTTCAGTTGTCATAGCAAACACAATTTCACATAGTAGATAAAAAAAATGTCTTTTGACAGGCAAATACGACAAAAGCAATGTAATCATCATCCGCAATAGCAACGTCAACATCTTCGCCATGTGTATCAGTCTAAATCGTAATTCCCCATGGTGTCATCTTCTTCTTCGTCCTTGAACGTTGGATGATACGTCTCCAACGTATCTATAATTTTTGATTGCTCCATGCTATATTATCTACTATTTGGGGCAATATTGGGCTTTATTATCCACTTCTATATTATTTTTGGGACTAACCCATTAACCGGAGGCCCAGCCCAGATTTATTGTTTTATGCCTATTTCAGTGTTTCGAAGAAAAGGAATATCAAACGGAGTCAAAACGGAACGAAATCAACTGGAGAAGTTATTTTTGGAAGGAAAGCCACCGGATAGACTTGGACTATACGTGAGAAGATACGAGAGCTGGCCACGAGGGTGGGGGGCGCGACCACCCCCCCTAGGGCGCGCCCCTGCCTCGTGGGGCCCTCGTGGCTCCACTGACGTACCCCCTGCACCCATATATACCTACGTATCCTAAAACTTCCAGAACAGAGATTAGATCGGGAGTTCCGCCGCCGCAAGCCTCTGTAGCCACCAAAAACCTAATCGGGACCCTGTTCCGGCACCCTGCCGGAGGGGGGATCCCTCACCGGTGGACATCTTCATCATCCCGGCGCTCTCCATGACGAGGAGGGAGTAGTTCACCCTCGGGGTTGAGGGTATGTACCAGGAGCTATGTGTTTGATCTCTCTCTCTCTCTCTCGTGTTCTTGATTTGGCACGATCTTGATGTATCGCGAGCTTTGCTATTATAGTTGGATCTTATGTTTCTTCTCCCCCTCTTCTCTCTTGTAATGGATTGAGTTTTCCCTTTGAAGTTATCTTATCGGATTGAGTCTTTAAAGATTTGAGAACACTTGATGTATGTCTTGCCGTGCGTATCTGTGGTGACAATGGGATATCACGTGCCACTTGATGTATGTTTTTGTGACCAACTTGTGGATTCCGCCCATGAACCTATGCATAGGGGTTGGCACACGTTTTCGTCGTGATTCTCTGGTAGAAACTTTGGGCACTCTTTGAGGTACTTTGTGTTGGATTGAGTAGATGAATTGAGATTGTGTGATGCATATCGTATAATCATACCCACGGATACTTGAGGTGACATTGGAGTATCTAGTGACATTAGGGTTCTGGTTGATTTGTGTCTTAAGGTGTTATTCTAGTACGAACTCTAGGGCTGTTTGTGACACTTATAGGAATAGCCCAACAGATTGATTGGAAAGAATAACTTTGAGGTGGTTTCGTACCCTACCATAATCTCTTCGTTTGTTCTTCGCTATTAGTGTCTTTGGAGTGACTCTTTGTTGCATGTTGAGGGATAGTTATATGATCCAATTATGTTATTATTGTTGAGAGGGCTTACACTAGTGAAAGTATGAACCCTAGGCCTTGTTTCCTATCATTGCAATACCGTCTGTGCTCACTTTTACCGCTTGCTACCTTGCTGTTTTTATATTTTCAGTTCACAAAAACCTACATCTACCATCCATATTGCACTTGTATCACCATCTCTTCGCCGAACTAGTGCACCTATACAATTTACCATTGTATTGGGTGTGTTGGGGACACAAGAGACTCTTTGTTATTTGATTGCATGGTTGTTTGAGAGAGACCATCTTCATCCTACGCCTCCCACGGATTGATAAGCCTTAGGTCATCCACTTGAGGGAAATTTGCTACTGTCCTACAAACCTCTGCACTTGGAGGCCCAACAACGTCTACAAGAAGAAGGTTGTGTAGTAGACATCATTGGCTTCTTCTTGATCAACTCTTGTATGTCCACAGCACGACAGGCAATCTTTTCGCCGGCGTCATTGACGTGATGGTTCTCAAAGATATTAGGAACATCTCTGTTATCTTGTACATCAGGAGCAGTGTAAGCATCATTTTGTTGTGCTACTTCATTAAACGAATTCCTCTGCTCAAACCTTTGCAATACTCTCCAGTCATCGCTACGTGCAAATGTGTCTTCCAAGAAAAATATATGTGTTGCTTGATTTGCCAAAATAAAAGGCTCGTTGGTCTGGTACGCCGCCTTGACATTGATGGATTTGAAATAATCATCAACTCTGGGTTTTGCGATCCTAGAAAACAGGTTATACCAACGACAACACAACAGAACCACACACCGATGATCCTCGAAACTGGAGATATACTGCAACTGAATAATGTCTGTTATGTTAGCAAACATTTCAGTTGTCTCTTTGTCATACGTATCCGTGCTCATGATGGCACTGTTTTGTGTCTTCCTGCCTTCGTCTCGTGCAAGGCTGTTGTAGCGCACATCTCCAACAACGCAAGATTCATAATGTCTTACCCGAGTATCAGGACCCATTGCTAGTGAGTAAAGGGCATCATGAACCGCCTGCCCATCCTCCTGCATCTTCTTAACCTATGGTTAGAAAATAGATAAGCTGATCATCTTATGTACTCAATATATTAAAAAAACTGACAGTGCACTTCAAAAGCTTACATGGTTCTCGAACCATTTCGCAAATCCTGCCATAACCAGTTTGTCAATGTTTCTTGGATTTTGCGGCAGTAACTCATCTTTGTAGATGCTGCACAACATAGTGATCGCGTCAAACATCTAAATATATAAGAATGTGCTGCAAGTTTAGTAGATTACGATGTATAAGCTGCAGTACTGCACTTACTTGATATAAGGTAGTATCTCAGGACAATTATTCAACACATACCAAACCATTTTGTCCAAATCTTTAGGTTTGTCCTCTTGTCGACTCTTACCTGTAACTCGAACAGAATAATCGAAAACATTGAGCCTGGGATTGTCTTCACCCACCTCTTTGCTAAGCTGATCAGATGTTTCAATGTATTTTGAGCAGAATGTCAACGCTTCTGTAGCAATGTAGGCCTCTGCAATGGAACCCTCGGGTCTAGCTCTGTTCCTAACATAGCCCTTGAAAGTGCCTAGCCGCCTTTCAATAGGGTACATCCAGCCATACTGTACTGGACCTCTAAGTAGTGCCTCATCAGGTAGATGAACAACCAAATGCACCATCACATCAAAGAAGGCTGGAGGACATATCTTCTCAAGGTTGCATAGGATAGTTGGTATCTTGTCTCTAAGACACTCCAAAGCATCTATCCTGATATTCCTACTGCAGAGTTCCCTGAAGAATTGTCCCAACTCTGCAACTTCTCTGTATAAGTCAGGGCGGCCCAATCCTCTAAGGATAACAGGTAAAACCCTTTGAAGTAGGACGTGGCAGTCATGAGTTTTCAACCCTTGTACCTTGTTTCCATCTGCACTGACTCTCCTTTCAGGGTTGGAAGCAAATCCATGTGGGAATCCCACACGTGACAGGACCTCGCAGAATTCTTTTCTATTTACCTTGTCCAAGACGTACACAGCTGGTGCCATATCCCGTGGTTTACCTTCCTCTTGCACCTGCAAATCCTTTCTGATACCCAGGTGTGTCAAATCAATCCTAGATTTTAAGGTATCTTTCGTCTTGCCTTCAATATTAAGAAGTGTGCCGATAATGCTGTCACATATATTTTTCTCGATGTGCATCACATCAAGATCATGCCATAGATCCAAATCTTTCCAATACTCCAAGTCCCACAAAGTGGACCTGCGGGTAAACAATAATCTCTCTTCTACCCTGCCACGCTTCCTTTTCTCGCTACCATTACCAGGATGGTTTCCTCGTGTAATATGCCTGACCTTCTCTAATTCCACTTGCAACTCATCGGCGGTGAGCCTCTTTGGCGCATCACGGTTTTCATGCTTTGCATTGAACACATGTCTTCGGTATTTTCTAGGATGCGGCTTGTCCTTGGCAAGGAAACGACGGTGTCCAATGTAACAGATCTTGCTAAGTATTGCGTATGACAGCAGATTCCTGTCACAGCGAACACATGCATTGTAACCATGTGTCGTTCGCCCTGACATACTGCCCAAAGCCGGATAATCACGGATGCACCAAATTATAACATCATGCAGAAAGAAATCAGCTGGTGGGCTACTATATAGGTCTCGAGTGAGAACACCCTTCCATAGCTGATGAAGTTCCTCCACAAGAGGCTCCATGAACAAATCAAAATCCTTTCCAGGACTTTTTGGACCTGGGATGAGCAAGGCCATCATGTAGTTTGATTCTTTGGTGCAGACATTTGGAGGCATGTTGTAAGGGATAACAAGCACTGGCCACATGCTATATGTGGCGCTCTGGTGGCCAAATGGGTTAAATACATCTGAAGCTAAGCCAAGTCTAATGTTTCTCGGGTCAGCAGCAAACTCTTTGTGTTTATCATTGAAGCTTTTCCACTCACTACCATGAGATGGATGGCTCATTACATTTTGATTTCTGTACTCCTGGTTCCTAGAATGACACAATACATCCTCTCTTGTTTCGGCATCATGAAACAACCTCTGCAATCTTGGTGTAATTGGAAAATGTCTCAGAACATTATGAGGAATCCTCTTCACAGCATCACCATCTTTCATCCTTGATGATTTGCATTTCGGGAATTCATTTAAGTTGGCATAATCCTTCTGGAACAGAACACAATTATTCTTACAAGCATGGATCATATCATATCCAATTTCAACTGCACGAAGGAAATTCTTCATTTTACTGTAGGTGTGTGGCAGCTCAGACGCATCTGGGAATGATTCGCGGAAAGCAGCCAACATCGCATCGATTGATTTGTTGGTCATCCGCTCAGATGTCTTCACCTGAAGAAAGGTGACCATAGTTGAGAATACTGACAGCTTATTTCCTGGGATGACAGCAACGTTGCATTGTTCCAACATGCGAGCCCACCGTTTTTCTTCTGCAGGTGAAAGTTCACGGAATGCACGAGTATTTCGTAGCATTGTTTCAATGTTGGTCAAACTCACTGGCTCCGCCACCACCACCTCCTCCTCCTCTTCCACCTGAGCATCAGGCAGATCAAGATGGTGATCTTCTGCTTCCACGTAGTCAATAACATTGATGTTCACAGCTTCACCATGATGAACCCACCTAGTATATGTGAACGACATCCCATACAAGTGTAGATGATTTTGCATAGTTGACTGGGGTCTTGTAATTGAATTCATACAACTGCTACACGGGCAGAGCACATCTGATTTCGGACCACCGTACTCAGCTCTGATAAAGTTCATGAAGTTTTCAACCCCCTCGACATATGCAGCGGAGAATCTTTGAGCAGAAGTTATCCAAGTCCTATCCATCTGTTAGACATACAAATTAGTTCTTCTACTAGATATTACAGGAAAAACATATATGCTTTTTTATGAAGTCCAGAAAAAAATACCTAGGTCGATGTCTAAACCTATGGCAAGATATTTGGACGAGCAGATCTAAGTAACGAAATATATGTAAAGCTAATTCAGCAAACAGATTTGAGTGCCAAATTATAGCAGGCTGTTTCAGCAGCCAATGAGGCCGAGCACACATCCATTAAACTATCGAAGGCCATCGCAGCAACAAAGATCGAGTATAAAATAGTGTAGATCTATTTCACCTAACAGATTGGCTACTAGACCATGGCAATCTACGTCACAATAAATATATGGCAGGATATTTTAGCAACTAATTGGCCTTGGCATGCCATCTCAGCTAAGCAGATTGAGTGCAGAACAGGGCAAGGAAGCTTCTTAAGCAAATCATATTGTCAGTAAACTACTTCGGCAAACAGTGAGATTAACAGCGTCTATCAGCTAACATTCAACGCTACACCGACATGAACATGGCCTCAGTCTAGAATGCACGTACCATGGGAGAAGCTGACCGCCGTGCGTCTCCACACGAACGTCGCTAGCGGTGGCGGCGCTGACCGCCGTGCGCCTCCACAAGAACGTAGCCAGAGGTGGTGGCGCGGCTAGAGGACGGCAGTCTACGAGAGCGTATTGTGGGAGCGAGAGGATCGCCGAACCGCGGTGCCGACGTATCGGCGCGGCGGGGAGGGCGGCTTTGGCGGAGCGAATGGAGTGGAGGGGGACAGGGGGAGGGGGACAGGGGGAGGGGGTTTTTGGAATATTATTGGCTAGTTGGCCGAAGGGCGGTTGAATCGGATTTGGGGGGAATTTTTGGGTGTGTGTGGGGGGGGAGGATTTTCGCGCGGTGGGCGGGGGAGTTTGGCGCATGGTCGGTTTCTCCAAGTGCAGTCCCACGTGTCAGTGAAGTGGCAAGCCGAAGCGCGTTCCGTTTGTGTGAGCCGTGTGCAGGACCGAACGTGTGTGGGGTGCAATGCGACCGCGACAGGAGTGTTGTGAGTGTACCACATTTTTTCCTTTTAAACTAGGTGCTTCGCCCCCTAAAACAAATTTGTTGCTTCGCGCAATCCATCGATACTACTACTAGTAATCCGGTAATCCCGACTAAAACGGCGCGACCGGGTCTTTTCCCGCGTGATATGCTGGGAGGTTGGCTTAGTTGGGTTTTTTAGGACGAGTAATGCTACACCTACGTAATCCCAGTTATGTAATTAACGTACTGTGAAACATGTGAGTTGCTGATCGTAGATTGGGGGGAGGGAGGGGCCCACCACCATGAAAATCAGGGGAGGAGAGAGAGAGGCAATTTACGTTAACCCTTTCATAGGTTCCCGTAGATGTAGAAAGATGTGTCCGATCCTGCAATATAGGCCGTCCGATCTATATCTAACGGATAGGAATTAAACTATGACAATTTACCCGCACTCCTCTCCACATTTGCAGATAAGGCTTTCCCTCGTTCATCCTTTTCTCCCACAAGGTCTTGATCTTCCGTGCAACGCACGGGCATCTTGCTAGTACTCCTACAATATGTATATTATTGTGAAAGTTCATATACACCGGCCGAGATTAATGCAAACACGGCAGATTTTCATTACATTTCGAACTTTTATAGGACAAAAAAAAGAAACCCGACCCTAAACCTATTCTACGGCGGCGACCGACGTCCTCCATTTGTGATCTCCATGTACGGGGGCGGGGTTCAAGACCCGTGAAGTGAAGGTGCGGTCTCCGGCGAGGAAAAGTAGAACACGGGAGACGGACCGGCCAGTTGGCACACCATGCCCTGCCGCCTCCCATGCCCTACTCATCCTCGGAGGAGTCCCCGACCTCGGCGGTGCCGGACGTTGGACGACGGCAAGTAGGACGCGTGGCTGACGGTGCTCCCGTCGCCGACCACCAGCGTGGCCACCGCTAGTGCGGCGAATTGAGCGAGGGCGGCGACCTCGAGCTCCATCCCCGAAGACAAGCTCTCTCGCAGAGCGTTCGCGCTTGCGGTCATGGCGGATGTGGTTCCAGGTAGGAGGACGATGCGCTATGGTGTGGAAGTTAGCTGGGCGTTGCCGATTTAAGTAGCGCATTCTGGTGAGGCCAAGCGTCCGGGTGCGTCATTAAGTCACCGGAGTTGGTTCCTCGGGCACCGAGTCTCTTAACGACGACATACGAACGGACGACATGAATGCGGGTAGCTGGCGCCGGCTGGGAACGCACCGCGCGACGGCGCGAGGGGCGAGGGTTTTGGTGTTCCAGGGTAGTCAGCTGCGGTCGTGGCAACGTCGGAGATGCCCTTTGCTCACATGCGATCCCCACATGTCATTGAAAAAGCAAGACGACCTGGCATGGTCTTAGGTCCAGAGGATGCAGTTGGCCGCGCTACACTACTCCGCCGACCCGTCGTGGCGCCCCGTGCATCCTCGACGAGCTGGGTGTTGGGGTGTGTTTGGATTGTGGCCAAAGTGCACCTTACCATATTTTGGTCATGACCCAAAGATTGGTCTTTGTTTGGATGGTTGCCATTTTTTTGGCATGCCAATGAACTCTAGCCAACTCTAGTTCATTTTTCTTGCCAATGTCGGCCAAATCATGGGCAACCAATACCTCAACCAAAATTTTGGTCATGACCCAAAGATTGGTCTTTGTTTGGATGGTTGCCATTTCTTTGGCATGCCAATGAACTCTAGCCAACTCAAGTTCATTTTTCTTGCCAATGTCGGCCAAATCATGGGCAACCAATACCTCAACTAAAATTTTGGCTACCCAATGCTTTGATGGGGCAACCTTGGGCACAAACCAAACATACCGTTGGTCGTGCCACAGCACTAACGCCACCCTCGGCAAACTGAAACCGACCGTGTCTACCGACGATATGAGCGTGTCGCTCACCGCGGTCGCCGTGTCCAGAGGCGGTGCTGGAGCTGCGCCCGTTGTTGGCCCCAACGACCCACATGAACGGTTGTCGGTGGCGAGGAGGTCATGGGCCAGCTCCTCCATTGGACTAGTCTGCACTAAGTTGTCCCGACGGGTGTGCCCCACATGTCCGTTTCCATGTTTTCCCGACCATATTCGAGCGTCAGTGCTCCGCGTTGCGCATTAGGCCTTTCACTATGTAGGCCAAGCGAGACAACTTATTGTTTATTTGAGCCGTTCAAGTATAATCATGTGGCGTTTGCTTATTTCTCATTCCTCTCCAACCCTCTTCTCCATCGATCATGTCGCCCTCCAGTCGAGTCCATCCTCCCGCATGCCTCATTTGAACATTCTGCCGAGTATCATTCTCATGTACCCACCCTAGTCCTCTTTCAATAGATCTCCGGACCCCGAGATGAAATCGAGAGGGAACGAGTGGGGGCACGTGATACCTAAGGCGGATTCAAAATTTTGAACCGGTGATCATAGCATCCGCAAATCATATATAAAGGGTATTCAATGTTCGTTTCGTTTTTGAACGTACAATATACTCCCTCCTATCCTTTCTAGTTTACATATAAGTTTTATGTGTAGTCAAAGTATATCTACTTTGATAAAAAAGGTATCAACATTCAACAACGCCCAATCAATATTCTTAGATTCGTACGTACTCCTAGATTTGTACTCGAGATGGTTTCCAATTTGACTATTGACAAGATTAATAGTACATTAGATGTATAATGTGAAAATTATATCATTGGAAACTCCTTTCACATACGAATTTGATCGTATGCTTTGTGTAAGTTGCATGTCATATATTATTACTCTAACATTTGGTCAAAGTTAGCCTCGAAAAATGCATTAAACCCTGTATGCTTTGTGTAAGTTGCATGTCATATATTATTACTCTAACATTTGTGTAAGTTGCATGTCATATATTATTACTCTAACATTTGGTCAAAGTAGTATAGTGGAAGTGGATCCTCTGACGTAGGTACCCCTGCCTTACCCTCCCTTTCAGTCACTTACTGGTGGACCCCATGCTTGCTAGGCCCCGCATGTCAGTTACTCAATGGGTTCGGCCACGTCAGGGGATCCTCATCCGTAGTATACTCCCTCTGTTTTTATTTACTCTACATAAAACGGAGGGAGTGGTGGTATAATAAATGATGCGGGCGGGGGAGGGGGAGGGACGTCGGTTTGCTCTCAACTGCAGTCCCACAAGCGAGCGAAAATGCAAGACGAAGCGCGTTCCATTCGGTGAGCGACGTGGAGAGTCCAGCGTGCCGGGCTACAACGCGAACGCGACAAGAGCGATGTACAGTCAAAACCGATTGACCGGTCGTCACCGGAACCACTATTCACACCAGAACCTTCGCTGGTCGGCCTCCAGCTACTAGTGTTCACATGCGACAACACGTGTCAGTGAGGGTGCGTTCCCTTGGTTGGGTTTGCGGCGTGCAGGAGCGACTGTGTGAGGGTGCGGTGCGACCGCGGCGTGCAGGAGCGACCATGTGAGGGTGTGGTGCGACCGCGATAGCCATGCGCAAGTGTACCTCCTTCTCATTTTGAAAACTTTAGGCAAGCTTGGCAAAAATGTGTGGCGAAGTTTGGCAATGCAAGGCCTAGACCCAAACAGGATAAGTACGTACGTACTAGGAGTACTAGTGTTAAAAAAGAAAGGCTGGGTTTTCCTTCATGGGATTTAATCGATACAAATCCTCGTTTCACGTGTCAATTAATGCCTATTTTTTTCTCCAGAGACCAAAGAGCTAACCATCTCACTCATCATCGCTTGATTAATGCAGCACCATGCAAACCAACCTTCTCACTTCCGCATGCATGCAGGGGATATTAATGTCCTTGGTTGCTAACCCCATCAATTTTGCCTCGATTAGTGTTAGTGGCCCTTTGCAGATTGTAATTTTGATATACTGGCCTTGTGTACCAAAAAAATGGAGGTAGTAACTATATTTGACTTCCTTCCCCATTGCGGTGAGGTCAACGATATTTTTTTGGGTGGATTGGCGAAGTGCGTTCGACAGAGAACACGATTGAGGGAGACCACGGTAAGTCGTTCGCAAGTGCCGCTTGCAAGCCGAGACAACCGCCTTATTTGCATCCAGGAAGTCCTTTACTAGTACTACTAGGAGTAACTAATGTGGTGAGATGGCTTCTCGAAGAAGACGATGGAGAAGCGGAGTCAGCGAAGAGTGAAATGATGGTTGCTTCGTCCGTGCTTTTGTGATTTGACGCCTCACTGCTTTGTAATTTGTGATAGAAGGGACATGGGAGTAGACTCTGTGCTCTATACTGTACTACATGCGTCCAAGCATGGGAGAAAGAGGAGAGACGTTGCATTTTTCTATTCCTTCAATCAATCAATTAGGGAGCTTCGGTTCCATCTTTCTGGCTTTGGCAACACCGTCCACAATGGTTCCCACGATGCCAAAAGCTATTTTCACATTTGGCTACACATTGTGGATGCCCTTAACCGCACCACTTGGTTTTGCTCCTGTGTGCTATCTATACAAATCTCAGTTATACTGATCTAAAAAATTATAGAATCGAGATTAGTAAAAAGGAGGTGATTTTGCCGCGCGGATGGCGGGGGAGGTTTCTTATTTGAGCAATGCTACATCCACTTAATGGTTTACGTAAAGTTACGAACTGATGTGATGTGGGACTATTTGATTGGATTAAAGGAGAGGATTAGGCCCACCCCACCTGAAAATCAGGGGGGGCATATATAGATTAGATGGAAAGTATACGTACCAGCTACGTAGCCCTTTGTAAGTCTAGGATTAGGCTTCTTATTTTCGGAGGACGTTGTCCTGGCGGTTTTCTAACATGCGGTCCCACATGTCAGTGCTTTACCAAGCCGATCCGTGTCCCACATGAGGCAGAACAACGGCAGAAGCAACACGTGGTTAAGTTGAAGAAGATGAGGGAGAAGCGTATTCAGCAACGAGTGAAATGGTGGTTGCTTCGTCCCTCCAACTTAACTGCGGGAAAGGTGCAGCTTTGTGATTTGATGCCTCATTGCTCATTACTACGCTGGCGCCATGACTGGGGTGCTTCACTCCGGCTGCTCTGCACTGTATTCCGGTATGGCACGTGGACCCGGTAGCTTGATGTCCCACATGTCAGCGAAAGGGACTAGAAGATTTTTGAAAGCGAGCGCTCCACTCTTACGACGGAGGAGTAGACGACACGACGACCCAGTGAACTATCACTTGTACTATATAGTACTATAGTTTTGCTGTTTCGCACGATCCATCGATACAAACCCAATTAAACAGGAAAGGGCGGGATTTTTCCCACGCGGTAGATGATACTGGCCATACATTTCAAAGGCAATTTTAATGTATGCAAACTGAATAATTATAAGTAACATTATGATATCTAGTAAAACTAAAAACACATATGATTTATTGTGTTAGAGTGTAGTAGTAGTGCTGGATTGCATAGTTGTTAGATGTAACATGCGAGAACGTGTAGAGATGTAGTTTTGGAGGGCCTACAGAGAGAAAAGCGTAATACGGTCACCGAACTTCAGAATAAGCTGATTACGGTCACTATATACGTTTTGCGGTGATTATACGGTCACTTGCTCACAGCTCAGCATCGGATTGCACTCTGTTGACCGGCCAAATAGTCTGCGTGGCGCCATGTTGACTAGTTAAATTGACCACGTTCATTGTGGGTCCCATCTGTCAGTTCGCATAGGCAAAAGGTCAGATAAACACAAATTTACGCAGGCGCGACAAGGCTCCAACCCATGCGCGGGAATCACCTGGTTGTGTATGTGTCTGTCAGGGCCTGATGTGTGCGCATACACGTGTAGGTTGAGCACTTGAGCGTGAGAGTGTGTGTTGGTCGTCTGGTGTACTGGTGTGTGCATGCGTGCGTGCATGTGTGCGTGTGGGTGTTGCGTGCATGCGTGTGAGTGTTGCGTGCGTGCGTGGCTGCGTGTGTACGTGTGAGTGTTGCGTGCGTGCGTGGGTGCATGTGTTTGTGTGAGTGTTGCGTGGGTGCAGTTCGTGTGCATGCGTGCGTGTGTGTATAATCACCACACCAGCTCATGTGTGTTAAAACAGACGACTCAGCATACCAATACAAGGCCACCTTGTCCGCTGTGCCCGCGGTCATGACTTCGAACCACCGTCCAAATATTTTTTGTCGTTTGTTTTCATTCTTACTAGCAAGATGCCCGTGTGTTGCACGTAACATCAAGATGCATTTGTATGACTTGTTTATCTTGTGAGAGAAAAGGATGAATGAGGAAAGGCCTTATTTGCAAATGTGGAGAGGTGTGTGGGTACCTTTTTGCAAAATTGCCATAGTTTCTTTCCTATCCGTCAGATATAAATTGGACGACCTATATTGCAGGATGCAGGCACACCATCATCACCAACTATGTTTTTTATAAGAGTGTATTTTATGTATTTTATAAGAGTGTAGATGTAGAGTAGATACAAGTCAACAGGTGGGCACGATGGTAGTGAGATAATGTGATGCAACACTAGAGGTGCCACGTGGAGCGTTTAACTGGTCAACTAGTCATGTCATGAGCAAATACAGAGTTGTACGGTGAGCCCGTGACTGCATAATAACCACTAAACGTAAATGGTGACCGTAATGAGTGGATTCTGAAGTCCAATTGTAACATCCCAAAATTTTAAATTTTGGAATGTTATAATAAATAGATAGATTTGATTGATTGTTTGAAAGTGAGTGAATTCGAAACTTTTTGAAAGTTAAATGAGAGGGAATAAAAGGACTTTCCCAAACCTTCATATTTGCTTCCTAATCTCCATGAATTCAAATTCTTTTCAAATACAAAACCCTTGAGCGAAGATGATATGACTTCTTCCATTTAATTAAATGAAAGGGTATTTGAAAATATTTGAATTCCATTTGAATATATTTCCAATTCTGAAACTTTATGCAATTCAATGATTTTCATGAGAGAAGATAAAATGACTTCTTCAAATAATATGAAATATGAGTTGGGAGTTTCAAGGAAACTCAAATTTAAATCCATTTGAAATTATTTTTCAGTTTGGGTTATTTGAGTTTTATTCAAATTTTTTCAAATTATTTTTCTCCAAAAATAAAATATATGGAAATTAGGGTAACATGATTCCCTACAACAGAAAATTGGAGATAAATAATTTGAATAAAACTCAAATAACCCAAATTGAAAAATAATTTCAAATGGATTTAAATTTGAGTTTCCTTGAGACTCCCAACTCATATTTCATATTATTTGAAGAAGTCATTTTATCTTCTCTCATGAAAATCATTGAATTGCATAAAGTTTCAGAATTGGAAATATATTCAAATGGAATTCAAATATTTTCAAATACCCTTTCATTTAATTTAATGGAAGAAGTCACATCATCTTCGCTCAAGGGTTTTGTATTTGAAAAGAATTTGAATTCATGGAGATTAGGAAGCAAATATGAAGGTTTGGGAAAGTCCTTTTATTCCCTCTCATTTAACTTTCAAAAAGTTTCGAATTCACTCACTTTCAAACAATCAATCAAATCTATCTATTTATTATAACATTCCAAAATTTAAAATTTTGGGATGTTACACCAATGTACGTATCGTGCTTTCGCTTCAAATACAATGATCATCATTGCATATATCGCGAGAGAAAGATGAAACATGCGTGAATTTTCTGGGGGCTTACTTTTAGAGGACCTGGAGATAGTTTTGTGTGCATATGTGAAGGGGGCGTACAGGGGGGGTATGCGATGGAGAGAGATGCTCTTCGTTTCTCTTTATTATGACTAACTTTGTATATAGTATAAAAATATACAAATTCACAGTGCGGAATAAATATCATTGTGGGCACCATGCAATGCAAATTAGCGTTTGTACTCCTCCATATAACTTTGTAATGTTGTATATATGTAGAAACTCTAAAATAATTTTTTGGCCACACTTTATTCAAAAGGAATGTTGTATGCGAAATAAACGTGAAGAGAGGGCTTTTTAGATCAATGGGGTACGTGATGTAATATGTGTGAATGTGTAGTTGATGCATTTGGCGGGGCCTAGAGAGGTATGTGTGTGTATTCGAGAGAGGCATGGATAGAGGGGCCGACGGGGGGGGGGGGGGGGCGTGGGAGAGATAGCACGAGAAATGAGAGTGGTCTAGAGAGAGAGACGAATATGACGTCACGACAAGAGATTCCATTCCCTTGAGTGTGTATATGCAAGGGGGAGGGAATAGAGGCACCAGGAGAAATTTTCTATGTGTGTGGTGTTTGTGTTGGTATGTGTGGGTGTGAGAAGATAATGAGACGTGGGGGCAGAGGGAGTGTCACCGCGTGAGGTCCGGTGGGTCGAGGTGAGGCCCTTCGTTCTGTTCCGTCCTGCGCCACATTGGTCGGCTCGTGACGCATTTAGGAGGACCCATGGATGACTAGTTGTACAAGACAAAGATAGCAGAATTGTGAAGACTCTGTGTCCAATGACAAAGCCGGCTAGGATTTGTAACCCTAGGTTCTCGGACTAAGGTAACCCCTTTATCTCTGATATTATTATTCATCCAACCTAACTTTAAGGGGCATCCTACAGAATGCTCTGCTAGAATCATACTCGTCGATTAGGAAGAGAGGTGTGAGACAATGCGTGAGAGACAGGCGTAAAGATAATGTGCGTACATGAGACACGTAGGCAGGTCCATATATATATAAAGGGTCGATGAGGATTGTGCGTGTGTATGTTTGCGAGAGGAAGAGTGCTTGTGATAAAGGTTAGTGAAACAGTTGTAAATGGTTACGAGAGGGAGGGAGGGTTATATCTAGAGCATGTGTGCGAGAAAGACACCTCGGGAGAGAGTGTGTGAGCATGTGTGAGAGACCACCGATGGAGAGTGAAACTACACGTAAAAGACTGCTCTACACATTGATTAAAGATATAAATTGTATCCAAATATTAGGATGGGATCATGATATTTGCAATTCGCGTAAGGAGCGGTCATTGATCCAGCAAACATCTAGATTCTATCGAATTTGAGCATGTCTATGTTATTATTCGACACAATTGATCCACATAGTTAGTATTTTGAACTCCAGACAATGCGTCGCTTTAGCAATCGAATATAAACGTGAGTATAGTTCATGCTGTGTGTGTAAAGCACATTATACATACCAAAGTTACACAATGGACATTATAAATAGCTACTACCTATGAACTAGCATACATTTGAATTCAACTTAAGGTGGTTTGAAAAAACCGAATTCAACATGAAGTCTATTCAATTATTTGAATTTGATATCATGGCATTTGTAAACCATACCTAAATTATGGGGGCACCCATCTTTGCTCTGATTTTGTACATAATAGCATATGTAGTCGTGTACAAAATAGATTAAAATTTAGCTCCTCCATTCCAAAATAATCGTAGTTATAGGATTTTCAAGTGTCAAAATTTCAAAAAGAAGCGGATAATTTAATGAGGTTTTCAAACATACAAGGTCAAATATAACGTTGTATATTTAGGTCAATCCTCATAGTTCAAGAGTACTCTAAACGTGAATGCTTGTGTTTCAAAATTTTGAACGAAGCGCCAAAAGAGCCTCTACTCGCCCGAAACTGTGTGAGACCAATGTTTGGTAGTACAAGGAAATTACTTTTCTAATAACTCCGACCCGTGAAACCTACCGGCCCGACATCCAAAGGTCTAAACCGGGGTAGGTTTGTAGCTTCATCTAGACGCCACGCAACCGCATCTGAAAAACATTCATACACAATGGTCTCCTAAGCACACATGCGCGCGACCGAAATCGCTCCCGCCCACTATTTGGGACACCTGGGATTACCATCCTACCCCCGACCTGCAGTAGGTCCAAAATTTAAGAGGGGGGCAAAGTTTGTACTTTCCCCAAATTTCAAACAAGCGCGTCCCGTCTTATGTTCAAAAAAGCCAAAAACAAGCGCGTCCCAGACCGAAACATGGTTCCCCCCACCCGTCCGATTCCCCATTCGTACTCCGTGTCACCAAAACTACCTCTCCACCAGCCGCGAAACCCCGGCATCCTCCGTCCGCCACCCCATCCCACCCATCAACCGCCGCCCTCCTCCATCACGCCAGAGCTGATACCCCGACGTCGTCGTCCACCGCAACCTCAACCGCAACGCCCTCCACGGCTATTAGTTGAAGCCGAGGCCGACTCGTCCGTACCCGAGCCAGTTCAACCACGTCATCCTGCGCCTCACCGCTGCCGCTCCAACTTCGCCACCCTCCACCGCACTGGAGCTATTCCTGCTACGCCGTCCTTCGCTGCCTCAGATCTGCTTCCCCTCCGCCGACATACGGCCACGGCAACACAGTCAACAATTTGGCCATGGGTTCGTCCAAGCCTGCACCCTCCAGAACATCGGTTTCCCCGGTAAAAAGAAGAAAATCGGCGCAACTTGTGGAGGTGACCACACCGGCAACCGAAAAAGGTACTCCTCTTCCCTTATTCGTGCAAATCTTACGTCTCTGCTTGCACGGTATTCATCCCACAGAAGACAATAGTTGTCCGCTTCTTCTTGATACTAGATGTTCCTAGTAACTCGCGATGCACAAGGTTTCTCCTCATATACTATTTCACCTTAGCTAGAGGTCCGTCGCCCCCCTGAATTTCAATTCCTGGCCACTTGATTCCCAATTAACGGAAGCATTCCCCGGCGTAACAGGCGCTAGTATGCCTATTACACCGGGGAAGCAGCACCTTGGTGTTTATCTTAGGGGCGTGTGTGGCCTAGAGCTATTGGCGTCCGATCTGGAGGTCGGCCGGGATTAAAGGGATGGCCTGGGGGTGCTGCCAAGCACGGCGGTGGTGTGAGGTCGATGGGAGGGCGGGGCGGCGGAGGCAGGGGTCTGGGCCGGTGGTCGCTGGCGGTTCGAGAAAGATCGTCAACAGTGACTGGCGGGAGGTAGACGAAGGCCATCTGCCCATTCCTTATAGATCAGACGGTTCATTAAAAAAATCGACTGACCTATTTATTTTCAGTCGACTGTTATCTTAGATATGACCACATGTGGTGGTGTGCTGGAGGAGTACCTGCATTTCCTATGCTCATATATTACAAAATCATACAGAGTAGAATCTAATTTTGTTTGCCATGCAATGTTGTAGAGCTATCATATGTCTCATGTCATTTATTTTTCAGCCACTTGCTATCTGCTACTTTTATAGTGCACTAGTTCTTCACACACTTCACCCTTACTCTCACTGTTGTGTTTTTATGCAAGGGTATTTCAGACTCTGCTGCCATGAGAGAAGCCAAAAAGAAAAGAGAGAAGTCGCTCCAGTTTGGTGTGCGGCTAGTCAAGACACGTTTCAACGCTTTAAAGGGTGTAGTGTCAGCAGATGGAGACGGGGAATGTAGCTCTGGAGTTGATGGCCTCGCTCGCAATGAACCACCATCCCACATGCTTGCTTTAACTTCGCGGTGTCATATGTGGTTGCATGTTCCATATGGTGTCTAGCTTGTATTCGAAAGGCCGAAGTCGGTAAGATAGGGAAAGATATTTTTTTACATGAACCACCATCCCGTGAGCACCAGAAGACAAATAGCTAGTCAGGGCTCTGGCTGAGCCAGTGACAAGCCCAGCAAAGATAGGCATCACCTGGAAGCCAACTAAAAAGCTGCGATGGTGGCGAAGCAGCCTGCCTCCCACCAGGCTCACAGGTCCTAGATGATCATGCTCACCACTCCAGCCGGATGTCTAGCTTGTATTGCTTCCAATTTGGTTCAATTGCATCTTCTTAGCTTACACATTATACCTTTGAATATGACATGCCTTTCTGTTTTTGGTACATACTAGTACATCTGTGTATTAACCATGTTCTTACATCAAACTAATTCTTGTGTATCCCTCATCAATCACTTATGACGAGGCAGGCAGGTAAGGGGACTACTCCTCATTTAAAGAATGCAGCGTCAGCCTCCCGACTTGATTCTCAAGAAACAGAAATGCTAGATGAAGATAGTGAACGTAGCTCTGTAGTTGATTACAGCATTTCCCCTACACTAGCATCACAGGTGCTTGTTCTAACTTGGCAGCGTGATATGTGGTTGCATGTTGCATATGGTGTCTAGATTGTAATTCTTCCAATCTGGTTAAACTGCATGTGCTAGTGTGCTTAGCTTATACATTATACCTGTTAATGTGACATGCCTTCCTGTATTTAGTACATAGTACATCTGTCTATTAAGCATGTCCTTACATATATAAGACTATTGTTTTTTTGTATCCCGCGTCAATCAACATGATGAGACACCTTTAGTATATGCAGTGCGATATTAGTTGCATCTTTCATATGATTTATTGCATGCGCTGCTTCTAATTTGTTGAAATTCCATTTATGATGGGACACTTTTAACTTGGCAGAGTCATATTGGTTGCATCTTTCATGTGGTGTCTATCTTGCATTGCTTCTTATTTGCTGGAATGGTTTCTGCTTAGTTTACACAAACAGTTGTGAACATGCCATGCCGTCCTGTTTTTCGTACATATTCCATCCTGGTATCATGTGTTTGCCTTACATCAAGGTAGTGATTGTCAGTATCATGCATGAATGAGTTCTGAAGAGAGAATTTTATTACTTTTTCTTGTCGGTTTTACTTGACAATTCAAAATCAATAAAGCGGAAGGAAGTTAGCAAGGCAGTGGATAAAGGTGCTCCTTCCGAACGGAGGGCCTCTACAGTTTCTAATCCTCCACACCCCCAAGATGATTTCCAAGACAACACATGCATAGACACTCAACAAAGCTGTGTTTATGATGAGCACGTCTCCCCTAGTGCAGCATCACTGGTGCTCCCTTTAATTTGGCACTGTTATATGTGGTTGCATGTTATGTGTGATGTATAGCTTGTATTGCTTCTAATTTTGTTGAATTCCATATGCTTACTTTACACATTATACTTGAATAAGACACGTGTTCCTGTTTCTAGAACATACAATATCTGTCTATCACACCATGTTCTTACATCAAATTACTACTGTTGTGTAACCTGCAACAATCACTTATCATAAGACACGTTTGACTTCGGAGTGTGATATAGGTTCCATCTCATATTCTTTTCTAGCTTGTATTACTAATTTGTTGAAATGACACTTATGACGAGACAGTTTTAACTTGGTAGAGTGATATTCGTTGCATCTTTCATATGGTGTCTAGCTTTCATTGCTTCTAATTTGTTGAAATGCCTTCTCCTTAGTTTACACATCATAAGTTGTGAATATGCAATGCTGTGAATATGCAATGGCACTAATGACGAGAGACCTCTAACATGGTAGTGTGATGTTGTTTGCATCTTGCATATGATTTATTTCTTGTACTGCTTCACATTTGTTTAAACGCCATTTATGATGAGACACTGTTAACTTGGCAGAGTGATATTTGTAGCATCTTTCATATGGTGTCTACCTTCCATTGCATTGCTTCTAATTTGGTGAAATGTCTTCTTCTTAGTTTACACATCATAGTTCTGGTTATCTCTTCCGTCATGTTTTTCATACATATTACATCCTCCTATCATGTGGTTGTCTAATATCAAAGTTCAGTTCGTCTGCATCACACATCAATTTATTCTGAAGAACTAAATTGTTATTCGTTTTTCTTGTCGGCTTGACTTAACATGGCATAGAGAAAGAGAAAGAAACACAGAATGGCAGGGAATGAGAAGCGGATGAATCCTGCAGATTATGCTGGTACTGATGGTGCAATAGAAGGTCAAAGTCCAGCAGAAAATTCTACAAACACGGCATCCCATGCTACACGAGTTGCAAAAAAAGACAAACAGAAACAAATAGCTGCCACCAAACAAGCAGAGACAGCCCTAGTTCTTGCAACACCTACCACAGTACTACCAGCCGCACGACGTACTCGTGCGTCAACTGAGCTAGCAACACGTTCCCAAGCTCCCTTGCCACCTGATACTACTTCCCAAGCACTCTTGACACAAGACGAGTTGGCAATATCAGATGAACCTTGTGAGCTTCAACAGCAAGAAGGTAGTTGCTGGAGTCAAGTTACAGTTGCATGCTTCTTTATATGTAGTCTCACAGTTTGATGTACACTAACACTTCCTATGTTTGTTGTTGGACTAGCACCTAGGCGCAAGAGGAAACAAACATCAGGGATAATGCTCAATAGGTTAACTAAATCTAGAGGAGGAAGAATGGAGATCCGTTTTGAGGCAGGTTTAAAAAGGTCACGTGATGCTACAGAGTCAGCCAAGTTAGTATCAGAGGTAGCGGTTTCTGTTAGGTGTCATGTACATATCCTCACAACATGGATTCAGTACAGGAATGACAAAGACAAAACCTAGTTCAACATCTTCCTCGACCATTTATCTGTAAGTATGGTTATGTATGGAAACTAGTAATATCGTCTTGCTTTGTCCAATACTTTCTAGGTTGCTGATAATGAGACTCCCATAATTTTCAACAGATGAGGTTCAAGTTGGATAGCCAAGATGATGCAACCAGACAAGCTTGCACCCATGTTTTCAAGTCCGCTCTGCGACAATATCGGTATAACTTGAGGAAAACTCACTTTGAAGGCAAGTCTAACAGTGAACTTGCCCAAACATCTCAAGTGGAAAATATATCTGATGAAGACTGGAGAGGCCTCGTTAAACACTGGTCCGATCTGAAGTATTAGGTACATTATATATATGTCATGAGATCACATGTTGAAGTCCTATTTACGCGTGTGCCACACAAATCTATCTTCTTGTAGGTGAACTGTTCAAAGAACAAGGCCAACCGTACGAAAGTGAAATTACAATAGACGACAGGATCTTGTGGCTATATTGCACACTGCGAGGCTCTTGTAGTTAGCTGCTGTTTCACTCTTTTAACTGTACCATATTATCATATCTATATTGACTTGTTCCAAATGCAGAGGAAAGCCTGCAAGGACCAAAAAGTACCTGAACCAAATGTTGTGGAAATCTTCAAGGATTGTCACATCAGCAAGAAGAAGGGCATGACTACACCAGCCAAAGCTGCTGTTGTAAGTCCTTAATCCTCATGCCTTTTAACTACTACTTACTCTGACTTGTGCCTTGAACAGCCAATGTCTATTACTCTTTTCAATTTTATACAGAATTGTCTTAGCGTATCATTGCGCCTTACAAGGTTTAAAAGAGAGGAGTGATGTTCTTTGATCTTGACCCGTAATCTAGTTCTGTGCTGGACTTGCCCACACAACGTTACAATTGCCTGTTTGTCTGTTCTTAGTTGTTTTGTGATATGAATGACGTCATACTATGCTTACCGTATTATAAACTTTGTCTCTTTATCCTTAGCTCTCAATACAATGTGAAGAAATAGACAATACATTAGCGATGGTACATGGTCATATGTTTGGAACCTGGTTTTATTATGTACTTTGCAATTAAATACAACTAATATTTTACATGGGTTCACCAGAATAAGTTCTGTATATAGACCAAAGCTATTTTGTTTGGTTTTGCTGCCTCCTTAATATCTTCTGTTCTGGTACTACTAATGTAAAACCTCAACTTTTCAGCGAGCTATGGAAAAAATTGTGGAACCGCCACCTTCTGAAGGTGGCGAGGCAACTATAACCTCAATGTTAGCTCTTGCTGCAGTGGGTTTGTACCTGTCCACTAACAGTGCCAAAAGCATGATCCTGCATAATACTGGGTTAGTTGTTAAGGCAAATATCGTTCAACCTGCCTCATGATCAAGATATGCAAGCTCAAAGCAATGTTGTATCTGCACTCCAGACACAAGTCCATTCCCTAATAGAGACCCTTTGTGAAACAAGGAGAAACATTGCTCAGTGTCGTCAAGATATGCATGGTTTTGAAACCAGACTATCAGACATTTGATATGTTGTTCAGGAGCCTAGGGGAAATGAAGGCGAGGGTTATGGTGCTCCATCGGACAATACATCATGAAAACGTAACAATCAGGTCAAATGAACTGAGCTTCTGAACTTCTGGTGGTGCATTTCTTTGCTAGACTGTTAAGTTTTATGCCAACCTTCCTTTTGTTATATAGTTGTAATTTGTTTTGGTGCGATACAAAATTTATTCGTAACGTGCAGCCACCGTCTGAAGAAAACAGCAAGCCATTTTTGTATAGTGTAGGGTGTTCCCTATATTTGCACTGGTGGCGATCTTTGATGCCGAGTGGATGTAATCTGTGCAATCGCCTTAATAGCCTAGCGTTAGTTTCGGCCTTATATATTTCCTAGTCTTCTTTTTCCCTGGTTTGCTAGTGGCCGCAACTACCATGGGCCATATACGGGCCGTAGGATCCATGGGTCTCCTACGGGCCGTCGATAAATGGACCTGTAATCGGTGGCCCTCGGGCCGTCGGATAAATGGGTCTACATGGGCCATAATCGGGTGTAATTGGTATTGGCCCAGCACGTTAACAGGCCGTAGGACGACAAAGGCTTAATTCTGTCACAGGCATAACAGGTCGTTAATGGGCCAGGATATAGCACGGGCTAGAAACGGCGCAACAGGTTAACAGGCCAGAAACGAGCCGACTCTTGCCATGGGACGAATTTGGCCCATTAGGGTAACATGCCAGTAACGGGCCAACTCTTGCCATGGGCCGAATTTGGCCCATTAGTGGAACAGGCCAGTAACGGGCCGACTCTTGCCATGGGCCGAATTTGGCCCATTAGGGGAACAGGCCAGTACGGGTCAGAAGTAATCGAGGGCCGAAAAGGAGCCCAAGAACGTATGGGCCGTCAATAGGCCGAAAGCTAACACAGGCTGGAAACAGCCCATGTAAATCACGGGCCGTTAGTGGGTATAAAGAAAATTACTGTTCATTATGGGCTAGAGTCACCGTGGGCCTGTAATCGGCCGAAAGATACGAAGGCCTCATATGGGCCAAAAGACGGGCCATACATGGGCCGAAAGTGAAATGGGCTGGTATTATATTCGACGGCCCAAATGACGTTGTTGGGCCGATTTCCTTTAGGGCCTAACGGGCCGTGAGTTAACGGGCCGTAAAATGGGCTATTTGCGAAGAGACCATTAACAGGCTTTTCATGGGCGAGCCCATTAACTTTTGACCAAGTCAAATGGGCCGGCTTTGTAAGCTAAATGGGCCACTGTTGGGCCGTGCCACGTGTCGACATATCATAGGCGCCTATCTGACCCACTGACGAGCTGACACGTGTTTCGTCCGACCAATAAGAATTTTACACGTGGAAATTTCCCATTGGTCGAGGCTGTTAACGGGTTATCAGATCCAAAACCCGACCCGGTAGCTTAACGGCGTTCCATTACGGTGGATGCCACGTGTCGGTCACCCTTGACGAAAGCACTTCTGTGACGCGCGATTTATCGTCATGGAAGTGGACACTTCCGTGATGATAATTTTGGTGATGTCATGGAACACTTCTACGACAGCACAGGTATGACTATCTTGATTCTGTCATAAATTTGTCATGGATGTACATGCATGACAAAACGCGACCTACGGTGACAAACACGTATCATCACGGAAGTGTATTTTTTTGTAGTGAGGTACAAGGGACTCGCGCGTAGCCTCCAACTGGATTGATACCTTGGTTCTCAAAAACTAAGGGAAATACTTACGCTACTTTGCTGCATCATCCTCTCCTCCTCGAGGAAATCCAACGCAGTGCTCAAGAGGTAGCAAGAAGAATTTCTGGCGCTGTTGCCGGGGAGGTCTACGCAAAAGTCAACATACCAAGTACCCATCACAATCCCTATCTCTCGCACTACATTATTTTCCATTTGCCTCTCGTTTTCCTCTCCCCCACTTCACCCTTGCCGTTTTATTTGCCCTCTCTCTTCCGTTGCCTTTTTCTTGCTTGTCGTCTGTTTGCTCGTGTGTTGGATTGCTTTTTGTCACGATGGCTCAAGATAATACCAAATTGTGTGACTTCACCAATACCAACAATAATGATTTCCTTAGCACTCCGATTGCTCCTCTTACCAATACTGAATCTTGTGAAATCAATACTGCTTTGTTGAATCTTGTTATGAAAGATCAATTCGCCGGCCTTCCTAGTGAAGATGCCACTACTCATCTGAATAGCTTCGTTGATTTATGTGATATGCAAAATAAAAAAATGTCGATAATGATATTGTTAAATTTAAGCTATTTCCTTTTTCGCTTAGAGATCGTGCTAAAGCTTGGTTTTCGTCTTTGCCTAAAAGTAGTATTGATTCTTGGAACAAGTGCAAAGATGTTTTTATCTCTAAGTATTTTCCTCCCGCTAAGATCATCTCTCTTAGAAACGATATTATGAATTTTAAGAAACTTTATCATGAACATGTTGCACAAGCTTGGGAGAGAATGAAATTAATGATACGTAATTTCCCTACTCATGGTTTGAATTTGTGGATGATTATACAAAACTTTTATGCCGGATTGAATTTTGCTTCTAGAAATCTTTTAGATTCGGCCGCGGGAGGCACTTTTATGGAAATCACTTTAGGAGATGCTACTAAACTCCTAGATAATATCATGGTTAATTATTCTCAATGGCACACTGAAAGATCTACTAATAAAAAAGTGCATGCGATAGAAGAAATCAATGTTTTGAGTGGAAAGATGGACAAACTTATGAAATTATTTGCTACAAAGAGTGTTTCTTCTGATCCTAATGATATGCCTTTGTCTACTTTGATTGATGATAATAATGAATCTATGGATGTGAATTTTGTTGGTAGGAATAATTTTGGTAACAACGCGTATAGAGGGAATTTTAATCCTAGGCCTTATCCTAGTAATCCTTCTAATAATTATGGAAATTCCTACAACAACTCTTATGGAAATTTTAATAAGATGCCCTCTGAATTTGAGAATAGTGTTAAAGAGTTTATGAATTCACAAAAGAATTTAATGCTTTGCTTGAAGAGAAATTGCTTAAAGCTGATGATTTGGCTAGGAACGTTGATAGAATTTCTCTTGAGGTTGATTCTTTAAAGCTTAGATCTATTCCTCCTAAGCATGATATCAATGAGTCTCTCAAAGCCATGAGAATTTCCATTGACGAGTGCAAAATAAGAACCGCTAGGATGCACGCTATGAAAGATTCCTTTATTAAAGCGTGTTCTTCCAATGCCTATGAAAATCAAGATGAAGATCTAAAAGTTATTGATGTATCCCCTATTAAATCTTTGTTTTGCAATATGAATCTTGATGAAACTGAATATGACCTTCCTTTACCTAGAAGGCGTGCCAAAAATTCGGAGTATTTAGATCTTGATGATGAAATTGATAAAAGTGGGATTGAAAGAAATAAAACCCTATATGTAGCTAAACCCACTATATTGGATTTCAAGGAATTTAATTATGAAGGTTGCTCTTTAATTGATTGTATTTCCTTGTTGCAATCCGTGCTAAATTCTCCTCATGCTTATAGTCAAAATAAAGCCTTTACCAAACATATCGTTGATGCCTTGATGCAATCTTATGAAGAAAAACTTGAGTTGAAAGTTTCTATCCCTAGAAAACTTTATGATGAGTGGGAACCTAGTATTACAATTAAAATTAAAGATCATGAGTTTTATGCTTTGTGTGATTTGGGTGCTAGTGTCTCCACTATTCCCAAAACTTTGTGTGATTTGCTAGATTTCCGTGATTTTGATGATTGCTCTCTAAACTTGCATCTTGCGGATTCCACTATTAAGAAACCTATGGGAATAATTAACGATGTTCTTATTGTTGCAAATAGGAATTATGTGCCCGTAGATTTTAGCGTTCTTGATATAGATTGCAATCCTTCTTGCCCTATTATTCTTGGTAGACCTTTCCTTATAACGGTTGGTGCAATTATTGATATGAAGGAAGGGAATATTAGATTCCAATTTCCATTAAAAAGGGCATGGAACACCTCCCTAGGTAGAAAATAAAATTACCATATGAATCTATCATGAGAGCCACTTATGGATTGCCTACCAAAGACGACAATACCTAGATCTATCCTTGCATTTGTGCCTAGCTAGGGGCGTTAACGATAGCGCTTGTTGGGAGGCAACCCAATTTTATTTTAGTTTTTTGTTTTTGCTTATGTTTAGTAATAAATAGTACATCTACCTTCTGTTTAGATGTGGTTTTGTATTTTAATTAGTGTTTGTGCCAAGTTAGACCTATAGGATCTTCTTGGATGATAGTTATTTGATCTTGCTGTAATTTCCAGAATCTTTCTGTTCACGAAAAAAATTGTTAAAAATCACCAGAACGTGATAAAATACTGATTCCAATTGCTTCTGTCAATAACCAAATTTTCTAGGTCGTCCTATTTTGGTAGATTTTGTGGAGTTCCAGAAGTTTGCGTTAGTTACAGATTACAACCGAATGTTTTTTGACAGATTCTGTTTTTCGTGTGTTGTTTGCTTATTTTGATGAATCTATGGCTAGTAAAATAGTTTATAATCCATAGATAAGTTGGAATACAGTAGGTTTAACTCCAATATAAATAAAGAATGAGTTCATTACAGTACCTTGAAGTGGTGTTTTGTTTTCTTTCGCTAACGGAGCTCACGAGATTTCTGTTGAGTTTTGTGTTGTGAAGTTTTCAAGTTTTGGGTGAAATCTTTTGATGGATTATGGAACAAGGAGTGGAAAGATCCTAAGCTTGGGGATGCCCATGGCACCCCCAAGATAATCCAAGGACACCAAAAAGTCAAAGCTTGGGGATGCCCCGGAAGGCATCCCCTCTTTCGTCTACTTCCATCGGTAATTTTACTTGGAGATATATTTTTATTCACCACATGATATGTGTTTTGCTTGGAGCGTCTTGTATTATTTGTGTCTTTGTTTGTTAGTGTGCCACAATAATCCTTGCTATACACACCTTTTGATAGATCCATACATGAATTTGAATTTGATAGAATACTCTATGTGCTTCACTTATATCTTTTGTGCTATATAGTTTTGCTCTAGTGCCTCACTTACATCTTTTAGAGCACGGTGGTGGATTTGTTTTATAGAAACTATTGATCTCTCATGCTTCACTTAGATTGTTTTGAGAGTCTTAAAAAGCATGGTAATTTGCTTAATAATAATAATATGCTTGGTATTCAAGATTTGTATAACTTTCTTTTGAGTGCGTTGAATACTAAGAAAAGATTGATGCTTGATAATTGTTTTGAGATATGAAGATGGTGATATTAGAGTCATGCTAGTTGAGTAGTTGTAAATTTGAGCAATACTTGCGTTAAAGTTTGTGATTCCCGTAGCATGCACGTATGGTGAACCGTTATGTGATGAAGTCGGAGCATGATTTATTTATTGATTGTCTTCCTTATGAGTGGCGGTCGGGGACGAGCGATGGTATTTTCCTACCAATCTACCCCCTAGGAGCATGCGCGTAATACTTTGCTTTGACAACTTCTAGATTTTTGTAATAAGTATATGAGTTCTTTATGACTAATGTTGAGTCCATGGATTATATGCACTTTCCTTCCTTCCACCATTGGTAGCCTCTCTAATACCGCGCACCTTTCACCGATATCATACACCCACCATATACCTTCCTCAAAACAGCCACCATACCTACCTATAATGGCATTTCCATAGCCATTCCGGGATATATTGCCATGCAACTTTCCACCGTTCCGTTTATTATGACACGCTCCATCATTGTCATATTGCTAGCATGATCATGTAGTTGACATCGTACTTGTGGAAAAGCCACTATTCATAATTCTTTCATACATGTCACTCTTGATTCATTGCATATCCTGGTACACCGCCGGAGGCATTCATATAGAGTCATACTTTGTTCTAGTATCGAGTTGTAATTGTTGAGTTGTAAGAAAAATAAAAGTGTGATGATCATCATTTTTAGAGCATTGTCCCAAGTGAGGAAAGGATGATGGAGACTATGATTCCCCCACAAGTCGGGATGAGACTCCGGACGAAATATAAAAAAAAAGAAAGGAGGCCATAAAAAAGGGGAAAAGGCCCAAATAAAAAAAAGAAAAATGAGAGAAAAAGAGAGAAGGGACAATGTTACTATCCTTTTACCACACTTGTGCTTCAAATTAGCACCATGATCTTCATGATAGAGAGTCTCTCATATTGTCACTTTCATATACTAGTGGGAATTTTTCATTATAGAACTTGGCTTGTATATTCCAATGATGGTCTTCCTCAAAATGCCCTAGGTCTTCGTGAGCAAGCGAGTTGGATGCACACCCACTTAGTTTCTTTTGTTGAGCTTTTATATACTTATAGCTCTAGTGCATCCATTGCATGGCAATCCCTACTCACTCACATTGATATCTATTGATGGGCATCTCCATAGCCCTATGATACGCCTAGTTGGTGTGAGACTATCTTCCCCTCTTTTTGTCTTCTCCACAACCACCATTCTATTCCACATATAGTGCTATATCCATGGCTCACACTCATGTATTGCGTGAAGATCGAAAAGGTTTTGAAAATGTCAAAAGTATGAAACAATTTCTTGCCTTGTCATCGGGCTTGTGCATGATTTAAATACTTTGTGTGGTGAAGATAGAGCATAGCCAGACTATATGATTTTGTAGGGATAACTTTCTTTGGCCATGTTATTTTGAGAAGACATAATTGCTTTGTTAGTATGCTTGAAGTATTATTATTATTATGTCAATATGAACTTTTGTCTTGACTCTTTCGGATCTGAATATTCATACCACAATTAAGAAGAATTGCATTAAAATTATGCCAAGTAGCACTCAGCACCAAAAATTCTCTTTTTATCATTTACCTACTCGAGGACGAGCAGGAATTAAGCTTGGGGATGCCTGATACGTCTCCAACGTATCTATAATTTTTGATTGCTCCATGCTATATTATCTACTGTTTTGGACTATATTGGGCTTTATTTTCCACTTTTATATTATTTTTGGGACTAACCTATTAACCGGAGGCCCAACCCAGAATTGTTGTTTTTTTGCCTATTTGAGTGTTTCGAAGAAACGGAATATCAAACGGAGTCCAAACGGAATGAAACCTTCAGGAACGTGATTTTCTCATTAGATAAGATCCAGGAGACTTGGACCCTCCGTCAAGAAAGCCACGAGGCGGTCACGAGGGTGGAGGGCGCACCCCTAGGGCGCGCCCCTGCCTCGTGGGCACCTCGAAGCTCCACCGACGTACTCCTTCCTCCTATATATACCTTGTTACCCCCAAACGATCAGATACGGAGTCAAAAACCTAATTCCACCGCCACAACCTTCTGTACCCACGAGATCCCATCTTGGGGCCTGTTCCAGAGCTCCGCGTGTCGATGTACAAAAAGAGGGGTACACTTTTTGTACCCCTATGACTGTGCACGGGCAGTCTGAGCCACGGGCGCCGCCACACCGAGCCCGACAAGGGAGGTAGAAACCAAGGTAAGGCCGAAGCCAAAGAGGAGCAGAACGACACCATGACCAAGACCACAAAGAGCAAAGGGGACGAAGTGGGCCCCCTCGGCAAGATCCTTGCCGGGAGGCGGTTTTTGCAAACCCGGCAAGACCCTTGCTATGGCAGCTCGCCCCACACCTACGGAGCGGGTCACCCTTAAATCCACGGCCCCCATGGGGCAAGGATTCGGGAGGCATCCCCGTGGTGGTATGCAGATCTTTGTGAAGACATTCAAGATCAGATGCACACTTTAGAAGATGATGGTCCTCGGCGGGATCCCAGCCAAGGAAAACCACAAGGCTCCCGGCAAGAGCCTTGCCGGGGATGGCAGCAGGCGCCACGGCAAGACCCTCGTCGGGACCCCGGCAAGACCCTTGCCGGGGCCGCGGCAAGGCTCTTGCCAAGGACACCCAGGGGGCCACCATCGGACCCGCACCAGTCACGCCTCCACCACCGTTCGCATGCAGCTGCCGACCCAACCAGCTGGGCAGGCACCTGCGTGGCAGCATGCAGATCCCCGTGGACACCCACCGCTACGCCACCTCAGCTGCCTACCCGCCTACATGGCATCGCTGGCGCCGCTGGCCAGGGCGCGTGTCGATGCGGGAGAGAGCGGCGACGGACGAGACAGAGCTCTCCCCCGCCCCCGATAAAGCTAGGACACCTAAGCAAGGCGCATTAAATGCACCTAGTCATGTAATGCGAGGGATAATCTCGCATCACTGTACCCTTTCCACCTCCTGTGTGCCACTGTGGAAGCCCCTTTCCCTATAAAAGGAGGCCCCAGGCGACCAGGAGGAGGATTCGGCCTTTTGGAGCTCCTCACACCCCATAGCTAGCTCAAGAACACAAGCATATAATCCACCAAAGCAGGAGTAGGGTTTTACGCATCTTCGCGGCCCGAACCTGGGTAAAGGAATTGTGTACTGCCTGCTCGATCCGCTCTTCTCACGACCCCCGCGCCCCGCAACCGCAGAAAGGGATTCTTGTGATCCCATAGGTGTCGTTTCCCACCGACATCTTTGGCGCGCCAGGCAGGGGCTGCGCAGTTGTGAGAATCGGCTTTAGCAGTTAGTTCGACGCTTCTTCATCGTCATGGCGCCCAAAAAGAAGACGACGGTGGCGGTTGGCCCGTCGGACGCCGGGCATCCAGTCCCGACGCGGGCGAGCAGCGGACCGGTCGCCGAAAGGACCCGGGGCGCTGTTCGCGAACACCAACACCGTCCCAGCAGCCGGAGTTTGGGAGGCGGCGATGTTCGTGCGCCCGGTAACGGGCCGCACGCCGCCAAATCCAAAGACGGAGCCGGGCCCTCCGCAGGTGACGCGGGACCTTTCGAGGTCGCTTCTGCCCCGCCCGCTGGCGGCGTGAGGGCCTCCAGGATTCCCACTCCGGCGCCGACGGCGCGTTCCTCTCAAGCGGCGCGCGACGAGCGGCGTGATCGCCCCGAAGACCCTGGGCGTCGCCCCGGGAAAAGCCCCGAGCGCCACTCCCGGGATGTAGAAGACCTGCCCGCTCGCTGAGGCGCTGGCGAAGGCGGCGTGCGACCGCGCGGTCATGATAGACCTCCTTCTGGCGTGGTCAGAAGTCAAAGCGCGTCGCGATCCATGCAGGTTTCGCTGCCGCCGACGCCAGCAGAAGCCCTGGCGCGCGCGCAGTTGCTCCTCGACTTTCCTCCCACTACAGGGAAACTCGACGAATGGAGAGCCACCATCCGAAGCCTTGTTGCGGTGGCCAACAAAGATGAGCCGGCCCCGAAGGAGCCCCTGGGTCGACGTTCCGAAGGAGTCCCGCGTACCAGTGGCAGGAAGGCTGGCGGCACCGCGACCACGGTGCACTCTCCTCCTCCTCACCCGGTGCCACGAACACCGGCCCGTCGCGACGTCGCGGGCGACGAAATCTCCATAGCGTCGTCCGACCCGCGGACCCACCAGGACCAACGCCAGGTGTCGGTGTACTAAAGTAGGGGTACCTTAGTACCCCGAACTTGTGCATGGGCAGTAGTAGCGTCCCGCGGCAAGGCTTGCCAGGGGAGCGACAAGAGTCTCCACGGCCCTTTCTGGGCCGGACGGAGGCCAAGTGATCGAGCCTAGGAGACCAAGCCCCGGCAAGAGGAGCTTGCCGGGCCAAGAAGGCGAGGTCCGGCAAGAGGAGCTTGCCGGGCCAAGGCGACAAGGCCCCGGCAAGAGGAGCTTGCCGGGACGACTAAGCCGAAGCACCAAGGCCCCGGCGGGAGGAGCTCGCCGGGACGGCCAAACCAAGGCACCCCAAGAGAAGCCCGCCGCGGCGCGCCGCGCGCCCCGGCAAGGCCTGACGAGCGGCAAGCTCTCAGGTGCGGCAAGACAACCACTGCGGCAAGCCACTTGCCGCGGCGAACCACCACCTCAGGCGTGCGCTCCAGCTCACCTGCCCACGCGTCACTCTGGAGCTTCCCCAGAGACACGTGGCGGGGCGCCGCGCAGCCTGGGGCGCGCGCGTGGCATGCGACGTTGGCGGAGTCGCCCCCGTGGCAAGCGGAGGCGCCCCTAACGGTCCGCCTCGGCACTGTTCAGGCGATCCAGACGGGCATTTAATGCCTTTGTCCCCCGCCGTCAGAGTTAGGTGCGATAGCACTGTGCGGCCACTGTTCGCACAGTTCCTTGCCATTTTTACCCTCACCTGCGTCGCTACCTGTGGAAAACCCCTTAGCATATAAAAGGAGGCCCATACGCACGTAGGAGGGGGGGACCGAAGGATCAAACCCTAGGAGGGATCCAGACCGGAAGAAGGACACACAGTAGACCCTCGTCTACGTCTAGCTCCAACTTACTGTAGCTCCTTGCGCCCTAGAGCAAGAGCTCGAATCAACCAGACAAGCAGCAGTAGGGTTTTACACATCCATGCGGACCGAAGCTGGGTAAAATCGTTGTGTGTGTATGTGTTGCCTCGATCTGCTCTTTGTGCAACCTCCGCCCCTCGCCGAACCGACAAGGGGCTCCGTCCCCATAGGTGCTCGTGGAGGCCGATATCCCCTGACACCAGGTCCTTCGGGATCGGGAACATGAAGACGCTCGGACCACCATCGAGCGCCGGCGTGGAGCGCGCCACCAGTCAGATAGGCGAGCGCGGCCTGCTATGGACCACCCGGCACCGGGGAGCCCTGGGGGCCTGCCTTACGAGGTAGGCTGCCCGGCTTTTACCCGTGAGCTGCGGAAGTTCTAGTGGCCCACTCACCGCACTTTCAAACCTGACGTGGGCGAGAAGTATGGCGGCAAGACCCACCCATCCGAGTTCCTCAGCATCTACACCATCGCGATGCAGGCTGCCGGAGCTCGTGACGATAAGGTGCTTGCAAATTACTTCCCGTTGGCTCTTAAACCCAACGCCATGTCATGGTTGATGCACTTGCCGGTAGACTCCATTTCCTCCTGGTCGGATTTGTGCCATGAGTTCATGGGCGCCTTCACTGGCGGTCACCAAGCTCATGGCCAAGCGAGTGATCTCCACGTCATTCCCCAGAAGGGAGGAGAGAGTCTCCGCAAGTACATACAGAGGTTCAGCCGGGTACAGTACAATATCCCAGATGTTCACCCCGCCGCCATCATCAGCGTGTTCCATCAGAACGTTCGGAACCGCAAGACGCGCGAAGAGCTGGCGATGAACAAGGTGAAAGATGTCGCGGAGCTCTATGTTCTCGCGGACAAGTGTGCCCGGGCTGAAGAGGGGAGGAAGTACCCCGACGAAGATGCCGGCGTGGAAACCGACTCCTCTGAAGAGGACACCGCCGCCCCGGCGAAGAAAGGCCGGCACCGCAACAGGAAGCGCAAAGGGAAAGTTGTGCTTGCCGTCGAGGGGTCTGACGACACCGGCTCCACCAAGAAGACCAAGGCAGGTGACCCCGGCAAGGAAATTGCCGGCTGTGCCGCCTGCCAGGCCTTGGCGGTTGCCGAGAAGCCAGGCAACTCCGACAAGCGATACTGCAAGATCCATCGCACCAAAGGCCATGCTCTCCAAGACTGCCGGCAGGTTGAGCTCCTCGCTGAGAAGCAGAGGGCTGAATACGAGAGGCGGGACAAGGAGAAGGGCCAAGACGGTGATGAGGGATCCGGCAAGAAACACGACGGCCAGGCGGGCCGTCGCAGCAAGGATAAGCAACAAGAGAGGCCCGCTCGGGGCCGTGACAGAACGCCAGAAGATGACGATCACGAAGAGGACGACGAGTCCGGCGACCAAGAGTTTCAGAAAGCTACAGAGGCCATGTGCGTTGACGGAGGCACTTCGCTGCATGCCTCTCGACGCCGGCTTAAATAGTGGGCGCGAGAAATTACAGCTGCAGAGCCGTCGTTTGATGCCCAGAGGCCGCTGAAGTGGTCCAGCACACCTATCATTTTTGACTTTGAGGACCACCCTGATCGCACTACTGCGGTCGGGTGCTTTCTGTTGTTGGTTTCGCCAACAATACGCAACCTCAAGGTGACAAAAATGTTAGTAGATGGCGGGGCCAGTCTGAACTTGATCTCGCCTGCCGTGATCGAGAAGCTGCAGATCCCTGATGGAGACCTCGAAGAAACGGGCACGTTTCAAGGGGTCAGCCCGGGGAGAAGCCAACCCAAGGGAAAGGTCACGTTGCCCTTAACTTTCGGGAGCGACCTAAACTTCAGGACGGAGAGGATTGTGTTTGATGTTGCCAAGATCCCCTTGCCCTACAACGGGATCCTTGGCCACCCAACGCTGGCCAAGTTCATGGCAGCGTCGCACTACGCCTACAATACCCTGAAGATGCCAGGGCCCGTGACGATCATCACCATCCCCTCCGACAAGAAGGATGTGCTGATCAAGTGTACCAGCAAGCAGTCACAGCAGCCGTCGCCGCTGGGGCACTCGCTCCTGCTGCCGGGACCCCGAGGGGGAGAAAGAAGAAGAAGGCCGGTGAGACCTCGGACACCCACTCCGGCAAGCGCACCTCTTCGGAGTGTAGCGCTGCCGTCGAGGACGTGCCAGAGAGCTCCGCCGGCGGAAGCAAGAGGTCCAGGGCCACGCCACCGGGAACCAAGAAGGTTTTCGTCAACAAGGACGGCACGGGAGGAGCTTTCACCATAAGCTCCACCCTTGACGACAAATAGGGAGACGCGCTCGTCACCTTCCTGCGGGCGAATGTCGATGTGTTTGCATGGCAAGCTTCCGACATCCCCGGCGTTCCCAGGGAGGTGATTGAGCACCACCTTGCTGTCTGTCCTCATGCGCGGCCCGTCAAGCAGAAGGTCAGAAAGCAAGCTTTGGAACGACAAGAGTTTATCACAGAAGAAATCCGGAAACTGGAGGCAGCGGTTTTGGTAAGAGGAGTGCTCCATCCGACGTGGTTGGCCAATCCAGTCGTGGTGCGTAAGGCAAATGGGAAGTGGAGGCTGTGTATTGATTACACAGATATCAATAAGGCTTGTCCTAAAGACCCCTTCCCGTTGCCGCGCATCGACCAGATTGTCGACTCCACGACTGGGTGTGATCTGTTGTCATTCCTCGACGCCTACTCCGGCTACCACCAGATCTTCATGACGAAAGAAGACGAGGAGAAAACAGCATTCATCACCCCATGTGGTACATATTGTTTTATACGGATGCCTTCCGGGTTGAAGAGTGCTGGATCGACGTTTGCAAGGGCAGTCCAGATTGGTTTTGAGCCCCAACTCCATAGAAATATGGAGGCTTATATGGACGACATAGTGGTCAAAACCAAGGACAGGGCCACCCTCATATCGGATTTGCGGGAGACATTTGCAAATCTGCGCAAGATCAACCTCAAGCTGAACCCTGAGAAGTGCGTCTTTGGCATCCCGTCCGGCAAGCTTCTCGGGTTCTTTGAGTCGCAGCGGGGGATAGAGGCCAACCCGGACAAGATCAAAGCTATAGAGCAGATTGAAGCACCCAAGCGAATCAAGGATGTGCGCCGGCTTGCTGGTTGCGTCGCTGCCCTGGGCAGGTTCATATCCAAGTCTGCCGAGCGCGCCCTTCCCTTTTTCAAGATCCTGAAAAAGGCGGGCCCGGTGGAGTGGACACCAGAAGCCAAAGCAGCATTGCAAGATTTGAAGTACCTCTCCTCCGCACCAACACTAGTTGCGCCCAGGCCCCAGGAGCCGTTGCTGCTATACCTAGCGGCAATGAACCAGGTGGTCAGCGTCGCGCTAGTGGCGCAGAGGGAGGTCGACGACGAGGTAATGGCAGCAACAGAGCCCGATGCCACCAGTGCGGAGGCGACACGGTTGGTCGAGGTGCCGCCAAAGAAGAAAGTGATGCAGCGCCCTGTCTACTTCGTTAGCTCCCTCTTGCAGGGGGCTAGGTCGAGGTACTCCGGTGTGCAGAAACTGCTCTTCGGCCTCCTCATGGCCTCGAGGAAGCTGCATCACTACTTCTAGGCACACGAGATCACTGTCACCACTCGCCTCCCTCTGCAGCGGATATTGCAAAACCCAGATGCGACGGGGAGGATTGTGGAATGGGCACTGGAGCTGTCCAGCTTTGGTCTCAAGTTTGAAAGTACTTCGACGATCCAGAGCCGAGTCCTGGTGGAGTTCATTGCAGAATGGACCGCCACACCTGACGAAGAAGCCCAAGAGAGTGCTCTCCCCGGCAAGGAGGCAAGTTGCGATTGGATTATGTACTTTGATGGGGCTTTCTCCCTCCAGGGTGCCGGGGCTGGCGTACTGCTCGTCGCCCCCACTAGAGAGCACCTCAAGTATGTGGTCCAGATGCACTTCCCCAGGGAGGCGTCAATAAACAACACGGGGGTATACGAAGGGCTGCTTGCCGGTCTTAGGATCGCGGCGGACATCGGAATCAAAAAGCTCATCGTCAGGGGGCGACTCGCAGCTTGTCGTCAAGCAAGTCAATAAGGATTACCAGAGCCCATTGATGAAGGCCTACGTTGATGAAGTGAGAAAGCTGGAAGAGAGTTTCGACGGTATCCAGGCATAATACGTTCCCCGGACGGAGAACGATATCGTCGATTACCTGTCGAAGCGCGCTGCCCTCAAGCTACCTGTGGAACCAGGTACCTTTGTGCTTCAGCTGACTCAGCCATCCGTTGATCCATCAATAGAGCAGAACAAGAGAAGGAAATCAGGACCCGGCAAGTACTTTCCCGCCGAGCTCCCCGGAGCCGCCGGCAAGGATGTTGCCGAGGACACTGAACCCGCCACGGGACGGCTAGCTCCGGCAGGACGCCAAGCTCTTGCCGTCAAGATAGCCGCCCCTATAGCGGAGGAAATGCCTTTAGTCCTCGCCGTCGAGCCTCAGGCTCCAGCATGGGCACAGCATACCGTCCGATTCCTCCAGATAGGGGAGCTTCGTGAGGAGCAGGAAGAAGCGGAAAAAGTAGCCCGTCGCTCTGCCATGTACCAGTTCGTCGATGATGTCCTGTACAGGAAGAGACCGAACGGTGTGAAATTAAAGTGCATCCCTCCAGAGGAAGGACTGGAGCTGTTGGCAGAGATACATGGAGGCATATGTGGGTCCCACATTGGGTCGAGAGCCCTTGCCGGCAAGGCGTTCCGGCAGGGTTTCTTCTGGCCCACCATCCTCCAGGATGCAACGACACTCGTCACCAGGTGTGAGGCGTGTCAGTTCCATTCAAGAAAGCTTCATCAACCGGCTCAAGCCCTTCAAACCATTCCTCTCTCCTGGCCCTTCTCGGTCTGGGGGCTCGACATACAGGGCCCTTTCCCCCGCGCTGTCAGGGGCTTTGAGTACTTGTACGTGGCCATCGACAAGTTCACAAAGTGGCCAGAAGTGGAGGCAGTGAGGAAGGTCACAGCTCAGTCAGCCGTCAAGTTCTTCAAGGGGCTGGTGTGCCGTTACAGTGTACCCAACCGGATCATCACCGACAACGGTACGCAGTTCACAAGCCGCACCTTCATGCAATATACTCAGGACCTCGGCAGCAAAGTCTGTTTTGCTTCCGTCACTCACCCGCGGAGCAACGGGCAAGCTGAGAGGGCAAATGCTGAAGTGTTGCGAGGCTTAAGGACCAAGACCTTTGACAGGCTGCACAAGAGCGGAAGGCGCTGGATTGATGAGTTGCCGACGGTTCTTTGGTCAATCAGGAGGACACCAAATCGAGCCACCGGCCAGACACCCTTTGCCCTGGTATACGGGGCAGAAGCAGTTATCCCCACTGAACTCATATACGGGTCACCTCGAGTGCTCACTTATGATGAGCTTGAGCAAGAGCAACTGCAGCAAGACGACGCACTGCTCCTTGAGGAAGATCGTCTTCGGGCGGCTGTGAGATCCGCATGCTACCAACAAGCCTTGCGCCGCTACCATAGCCGCAAGGTTCATGCCCGGAGCCTTGAGGAAGGCGACCTTGTTCTTCGGCGTGTTCAATCGGCAAAGAATTCCAACAAGTTGACGCCGAAGTGGGAAGGCCCTTATCGGGTAATACGAGTCACCAGGCCCGGCGCAGTCCGCCTGGAGACCGAAGATGCCATTCCGGTGAGCAACTCCTGGAACATCGAGCATCTTTGCAAGTTTTACCCATAAGGCGCGGCTTGTCGGGCCTCCCGGAAAGCCACCTTTTGTACAAGCATTCCCAATGATGCATGTAACCCTTTGTACAAAGCCAGGCGCAAACCCTGAGCATAAATGAAGCGCTGGCGCCCTAAGTTATAGCATGCATGCTAGATCGAGTCTCGTCCTTGGTTAGGTTTGATAGTGCTTAGCGGCGGCTAACCCCTAGCTTAGAGGTCGAGAGTGCGTCTCTTTGCCGTTCTTTTGTCTCCTTTGATTCGCAGGGCTCGGATATCCTTGACGGATCACTTGAAGATAAAAAAAGGAGAAGAGGGACGGACCGGCATCTGGACCCCGGCAAGCCAGTGTTGCCGGGGGCTGCAAGTACAAAGATTCACCCACGGCGAACCAGAGTTGCCGGGGGCTGCAGTTTCAGATAAGTTCTTCATCCCTTGTCATGCATTCTCTTATGGACTGAGGTATGTGAAACCTCGTTTCCTCCTAAAGCCACCGTGCTCCCCTAACTCTAGGCCCTAGGGCTCGTTCCTGGGGCCAGGTTTGGTCGTAGTCACAGCAGCGAAGGGACGAAATGAGGAGCCTGAACTCGCCTCATCCCTGCCTCCGCCAAAAGCGTGAGAAAGGTGGAGCGACGTGGGAAGACGGCAGGGCCTGCTGTCGGGCAAGGAAATGTCTGTCTTAAAGATATCAAGGATTTACCTTTTGACGTGGGTTCCACCCGCAAGACAAGTGACCCGGCAAGCATCCCTTTTTCATTAACAACATTCCACTCAGGTACAGTTCATGGAGAATGAAAAACATGAATGATGGGATTACAAGCTTTAAATTCAGCTAAGGCCCGAAGGCTTACAAACTAAAAAGAGATAAGGTGCCCGTAATCCCTTTCTTGTTCCTCTCTTCAGGAGGCAGGTCAAGGAGGCGAAAAGGGCAAAAGGGGCGCCTAGACGAGCTACCGGTGGCAGAAGACACCAAGAGAACATCTCGGTGGTCGTCCAAAGGCTGGATGGTGATGGCAGCGCCGGAGGCAGAGCTCGAAGACGAGGCGGCATGACGTCAGCACGCGTCGAAGGCGTCGTGCCCACGTACTCCGAGTTGACGGCCTTGCCACCCGCCCTCTTCCTCTTCCGCAGCATCCCAACGCCAGCCGCCCAAGGAGACGACCCCGAGAAGTTCAAGGAGCCGGCGACACGGATGATGGGGTCGCCGGTGCCGCACGGAGCGGCGCCGGACACCTAGTCGGACCCGTCATCCTGCCGCCCGCTACCCTCGTCGTCACTGCCGCTGTCCTCCTCGTCACTCCCGCTCGAGAAGGAGTCTTCGCTATCGGAGGAGCTCTCACGCAGCACCTTGCCCGATTCCCGAAGCACCCGAAGACCTTGATGGAGAGGAGACCGCCCTCCATCAGCTTAAAATGGAGGGTGAGCCCCTCCATCAGGCGGTGGATACGGGCGAACGTCTTCCACCCTCGACCAAGATACATCACATTAGGGGCTGGGAAGTCGACGCGGACTCGCGTACCGCTGATTCCACAGCCCCTCATGTGCAGCCTCAGTGTCTCGGGCGGGTCCAGCTCCATCTCGCTCGCGAATGGAGTCGGAAGACGAAGACGACGGCGAGGCGGCTGCCGCAGCCTGACGAAGAACTCACAAGGGTCATCCCCAATGTGGCCCTCCATAGGGATAGGAACTGCTGGCGGAGGCAAAGCCAGCACGCCGCCCCGTCCTCCTCTTCCCCGAGCGCCTCAGCCTCGCCCTCTCCCCCTTCCCCTCGCGGCTGGCTCTGCCACCGCAGGTGCAGGAGAAGGAGGGACGCGTTGTCGAGCGGCGACCTTCGTCGCCACCGTCGAAGGACCAGGGTTCCCTTTCTCCTTGACGAATGGGAGGAAGGGGAGCAGAAGCTGAAGAAGTGAGATGAAGGAATGCAGGGCACCGAACCCCCCCCCCCCCCCCCCGCTCTTTATAAAGGAGCAGGGTGGGGGCTCGACCGCCCCGTTCCGCCAATGAAGACATGAGTGGCGCAGGAGACCGGGGCCGATCCGCCACCCCAGCCCGCGACGGCCCGGCATCCCGCCTCCACCAACTTCCACCCCAGGCGCATGAGCGCCGCGTGGCGAACGTGCAGGACCGAAGCGACAGGTGAGGTGACTTCTCCCCGCCCCGTGATTAAAGGGAGTGGGCGCCTTGAAAGACCACGCCTCGGCCCCGTCCAGTAAATGGGTCGCGCCTCCACGCCTCCCTCCGTCTATGGGGAAAACATGAACCGCCCCCTTTTTACTACGACGTGACGCATGCGTGCAGAGGCCAGCCTCACGCATGCCGCCCACGTCACGCACGCCTCCCCACGACGCGCCACGCGCGGGAATTGTGGGAGGCGCAGCGCGTGAAGAAACTTACGGCGGTAAAAACCGCCCTGCCTGCCCGCGCACCGTTCTTGGGCCTGGCCCAACAACGCGTAGCGCTTATGTGTGGCCCAGGCCCGGGGGCTCCTGTCGGTGTACAAAAAGAGGGGTACACTTTTTGTACCCCTATGATTGTGCACGGGCAGTCCGAGCCACGGGCGCGCCGCCGCACCGAGCCTGGCAAGGGAGGTAGAAACCAAGGTAAGGCCGAAGCCAAACAGGAGCAGAACGACGCCATGACCAAGACCACAAAGAGCAAAGGGGACGAAGCGGGCCCCCCGGCAAGATCCTTGCCGGGAGGCGGTTTTTGCAAACCCGGCAAGACCCTTGCTGTGGCAGCTCGCCCCACACCTACGGAGCGGGTCATCCTTGAGTCCACGCCCCCCATGGGGCAAGGATTCGGGAGGCATCCCCGTGGTGGTATGCAGATCTTTGTGAAGACATTCAAGATCAGATGCACACTTTAGAAGATGATGGTCCTTGGCGGGATCCCAGCCAAGGAAAACCACAAGGCCCCCGGCAAGACCCTTGCCGGGGATGGCAGCAGGCGCCACGGCAAGACCCTTGTCGGGACCCCGGCAAGACCCTTGCCGGGGCCGTGGCAAGGCCCTTGCCAAGGACACCCGCCGGGCCACCATCAGACCAGCACCAGTCATGCCTCCACCACCGTTCGCATGCAGCTGCCGACCCAACCAGCTGGGCAGGCACCTGCGTGGCGGCATGCAGATCCCCGTGGAGACCCACCGCTGTGCCACCTCAGCTGCCTGCCCGCCTACATGGCATCGCAGGCGCCGCTGGCCAGGGCACGTGTCGATGCGGGAGAGAGCGGCGACGGATGAGACAGAGCTCTCCCCCGCTCCTGATAAAGCTAGGACACCTAAGCAAGGCGCATTAAATGCACCTTGTCATGTAATGTGAGGGATAATCTCGCAGCACTGTACCCTTTCCACCTCCTGTGTGCCACTGTGGCAGCCCCTTTCCCTATAAAATGAGGCTCGAGGCGACCAGGAGGAGGATTCGGCTTTTTGGAGCTCCTCACTCCCCATAGCTAGCTCAAGAACACAAGTATATAATCCACCAAAGCAGGAGTAGGGTTTTACGCATCTTCGCGGCCGGAACCTGGGTAAAGGAATCGTGTACTGCCTGCTCGATCCGCTCTTCTCACGACCCCCGCGCCCCGCAACCGCAAAAAGGGATTCTTGTGATCCCATAGGTGTCGTTTCCCACCGACACCGCCAGAGGGGGCCGTCATCACGGAGGGCTTGTACATCATCATAGCCCCTCCGATGAAGTGTGAGTCATTTACCTCAGACCTTCGGGTCCATAGTTAGTAGCTAGATGGCTTCTTCTCTCTTTTTGGATCTCAATACAATGTTCTCCCCCTCTCTCGTGGAGATCTATTCGATGTAATCTTCTTTTTGCGGTGTGTTTTTGAGACCGATGAATTGTGGGTTTATGATCAAGTCTATCTATGAATAATATTTGAATCTTCTCTAAATTCTTTTATGTATGATTGGTTATCTTTGCAAGTCTCTTTGAATTATCAATTTGGTTTGGCCTACTAGATTTGTCTTTCTTGCAATGGGAGAAGTGATTAGCTTTGGGTTCAATCTTGCGGTGTCCTTTCCCAGTGATAGTAGGGGCAGCAAGGCACGTATAGTATTGTTGCCATCGAGGATAACAAGATGGGGTTTTTATCATATTGCATGAAACTATCCCTCTACATCATGTCATCTTGCTTAAGGCATTACTCTGTTTTTAACTTAATACTCTAGATGCATGCTGGATAGCGGTCGATGAGTGGAGTAATAGTAGTAGATGCAGGCAGGAGTCGGTCTACTTGTCTCGGACGTGATGCCTATATACATGATCATACCTAGATATTCTCATAACTATGCTCAATTCTGTCAATTGCTCAATAGTAATTTGTTCACCCACCGTAGAATACTTATGCTCTTGAGAGAAGCCACTAGTGAAACCTATGGTCCCTGGGTCTATTCTCATCATATCAATCGCCATCACTTTATTATTGCTTTGATTTTTACTTTGCCTTTTACTTTTTACCTTGCATCTTTATATCAAAAATACCAAAAATATCATCTATCATCTCTATCAGATCTCACTCTCGTAAGTGACCGTGTAGGGATTGACAACCCCTAATCGCGTTGGTTGAGTTGAGCTATTTGTTTTGTGTAGGTACGAGGGACTCGCGCGTAGCCTCCTACTGGATTGATACCTTGGTTCTCAAAAAATGAGGGAAATACTTACGCTACTTTGCTGCATCATCCTCTCCTCTTCGTTGAAATCCAACGCTGTGCTCAAGAGGTAGCAGTTGGTCAAACAATATGAGGGGCCGAAGGAGGAACCAGTTCCTCCCAAGCTTGATCTTGGGGATTCCTATCCCATCAAATTTAGCCCTTTTGATTACTTTTGCTTACCACAAAGAAAACTTACTGCTGAACGAAGGGAGTATGAGATGAGTTTTCGAGATTTGCCTTAACATTATTAGATTATACCTAGATCTATTTGTGTTTTATGCCTAGCTAAGGGCGTTAAATAGTAGCGCTTGTTGGGAGGCAACCCAATTTTATTTTTGTTCTTTGCTTTTTGCATTCGTTTTGCAATAAATAATTCATCTAGCCTCTGGTTATATGTGGTTTTGTGTTTTAATTTGTCTTTGGGCCAAGTGAGACCTTTGGGATGGTGAAAGTGCAACTATCCCTGGCTGGTTTTGGTAATTCCTAACAACATATAGTTCATTGAGCTAATGCTATTTCAAGATAAACATTTCAGGAAAGCTCAATGATTGGCATGGCATGGATGAGAAAAGTGGACCCCTCAAAATACTAAGGACAAAGGATTGGCTCAAGCTCAAAGCACAGGACTCTACATTTTTCATTTTAAGTGATCCAAGATCACATTAAGTCCATAGGAAAAGCCAATACTATCAAGAGGGGGTGAGGTGTTGCTTAATGAGTTTCTTGCTCAAAAGTGCTTAGTGATATGCTCCAAAAACCCTCAACTACTTTCTCACATCCACATATGTCCCAAACCAAAAGTCAAACTCAGCCCCACCGAAACTGTCTATCCGGCGCCACCGAGTTCAATTGACATAGCCACCGCTAGAAACCCTAGTCTTTTCAGTCTCACCGATAGTGATCTCGGTCTCACCGAGATGGGATTGTAGTCTCTCTGTGTCCCTTCGTAACGTTTTGGTCAAACCGAGATGAGCGATCGGTCCCACCAAGATTGCAATGCAAACACTCTGTTTCCTTTTTGTAACGTTTCAGTATAACCGAGATGAGCGAATCGATCCCACTGAGTTTGCCTGGCCAACTCTCTGTTTGTCTATTACCAAAATCGGTCGCACCAAGTTTGTGTAATCAATCTCACCGAGATTACATTATGCCCTAACCCTAACGAAACCGGTCTCACCGAGTTGATGTGTTGGTCCCACCGAAAACCCTAACGGTCACATTATGAACTAAATCGGTCTGACCGAGTTTAACAATTCGGTCCCACCGAGTTTGGTAAATTGTGTGTAATGGTTAGATTTTGTGTGGAGGCTATATATACCCCTCCACCCACTCTTCATTCGTGCAGAGAGCCATCAGAACATGCCTACACTTCCAACATACATTTTCTGAGAGAGAACCACCTACACTTGTGTTGAGGTCAAGATATTCCATTCCAACCACATAAATCTTGATCTCTAGCCTTCCCCAAGTTGCTTTCCACTCAAATCATCTTTCCACCAAATCCAATCCTATGAGAGAGAGTTGAGTGTTGGGGAGACTATGATTTGAAGCACAAGAGCAAGGAGTTCATTATCAACACACCATTTGTTACTTCTTGGAGAGTGGTGCCTCCTAGATTGGCTAGGTGTCACTTGAGAGCCTCCGTCAAGATTGTGGAGTCGAACCAAGGAGTTTGTAAGGTCAAGGAGATCGCCTACTTCGTGAAGATCTACCCGAGTGAGGCAAGTCCTTCGTGGGCGACGGCCATGGTGGGATAGACAAGGTTGCTTCTTCGTGGACCCTTCGTGGGTGGAGCCCTCCGTGGACTCGCGCAACCGTTACCCTTCGTGGGTTGAAGTCTCCGTCAACATGGATGTACGATAGCACCACCTATCCGAACCACGGATAAAAAATCTCCGTGTCAACATTGTGTTTGCTCCCTCAAACTCCTCCATTTACCTTCATGTGCAATTGTTTTACATTCCGCTTCTATACTATTAGAATTGCATGTGTAGGTTGATTGCTTGACTTGTGCTAAGTTGCTAAAATCTGCCAAGAACTAAAATTGGGAAAATGCTAGATTTTTAATTGGTCAAGTAGTCTAATCACCCCCCCCCTCTAGACATACTTTCAATCCTACAAGTGGTATTAGAGCTTTGGTCTCCATTTTCTTTGATTTCCATAGCTTTTGGTGGTCATAGCCTTGGTTTCACAACGTAGGAGAGTATGGCGTCTAGCGAGGGAAATTACCACCGTAGAGGTCCTTACTTTGATGGTACAAATTTTGCTAGTTGGAAGCATAAGATGAAGATGCATATTCTTGGACATAACCCCGCCGTTTGGGCTATTGTCTGTATTGGCTTGCAAGGTGAATTCTTCAATGGGAAAGAACCAAACCGTGAAGCTACCGCGGAAGAGTTGAAGATGCTAAAGTACAATGCTCAAGCTTGTGATATTCTCTTCAATGGATTGTGCCCTGAAGAATTCAACAAAATAAGCCTTCTTAAGAATGCAAAGGAAATTTGGGATACTTTGATTTATATGCACGAAGGTACCGACTCCATCAAGGAATCCAAATTGGATGTGCTTCAAAGTCAACTTGACAAGTTCAAAATGAAGGATGGTGAAGGTGTCGCTGAAATGTACTCTAGGCTTGCTCTCATCACAAATGAGATTGCTGGCTTAGGAAGTGAAGATATGACCGATAAATTCATCATAAAGAAGATCCTAATAGCCTTGGATGGAAAATATGATACCGTGTGCACCTTGATCCAAATGATGCCCAATTACAAAGATCTCAAGCCAACGGAAGTCATTGGAAGAATTGTTGCTCATGAGATGTCACTCAAGGATAAGGAAGAGCTTCACAATAAGTCAAGTGGTGCTTACAAAGCCTCGTGTGATGCTCCCACATCATCAAGTGAGAAACAAACCTTCAATGAAGAATTGAGTCCAATGGTGAAGAACTTCAACAAGTTCTACAAAAGTAGAAGCAATGAAAGAAGTTCCAAGTCAAGGTCCTACAATGACAAAAGATATTCTAGTCGTGAGCGTAATTGCTACAATTGTGGAAGACTCGGACAGTATTCCAATGAGTGTACGGCTCCCTACAAAAGAAGAGAAGATTCTCCCAAAAGAAGGAGTCGATGAGAAGAATCACCATCAAGAGAAAGAAGGAGTAGAGATGATCGCTATGAACGAAGACCCTCTCGGAGAAGCAAGGATTCGGAAAGGAAGGACAAGTCATCAAAGAGCTACACAAAAAGAAGACATCAAGCTAATGTTGGTGAATGAGTATCCGGCTCCGACTCCGACAATCACTTCGAAAGAAGTTATTACTCCGACCACGAATATACTCAAGATGAAGGTGTTGCCGGACTAGCACTTGTGACAACCAACTCCTACGACATATTTGAATCACCAAATGAAGGAATTGGGAGATGCTTCATGGCTAAAGGTCCAAAGGTAACACCCCCCGAGTATGTTGATTTCAATAGTGATGTAGATGATTTTCTAGGAGATGATGATTTATTTGTAGACAACTCCAGTTACGAAAACTATGATGAACTTGCTATTAATCATGCTAATCAAGATAAAACGAATGATGATGATAAGAAGGAGATTGAGCGTCTAACTAAAGAACTAAACACTCTTAAGTTAGCTCATGAAACTACCTTGGAAGATCATCGAGAACTTTTAAAGACTCATGATAAGCTACGCTTTGAAAAGCTCAACCTTGAGCTAGAACATGAGTTTTTAAAGGCAATCAATGATGATCTTTGCAAGAAAATTTCTTCTTACATTGCTAAGCGTTTACTCTTGTCTACTTACATGCCACAAGTTAAATCTAACAACAAGAACAAGAAAGATTCTTCATCTAGTAGTAACAACAATCATGCTAAATCACATGTTGTTGCTTCTAGTAGTTCTCTTGATTCTAGTAATGATTGTCTTAGCCAAGTTACACTTGAGCAAGAAAATAGCTTATTGAAGGGAATCACAGAGAAAGGTGTTTACAAGAGCCTTGTCGGAAGTAAGCAATTTGAGGAGATTGTACGCAAGCAAGGAAGACACCGGAAGAATCAAGGTGTTGGTTTTGGACGAAAGTTCAATGCCAATGGAGTTTAGTGGGAAGAAGATCAATACCCCAAGACGGAGTTTGTTCCTCATCAAGAGAAGTATGCTCCTACTTCCTTCAAAGGAACACAAGCTCAAGATGATCGTCCACCACAAGACCACAAGCAAAAAAGGCAAGGACAAGCTTCAAGAGGAAATTGATGCATTTGAAGAAGCACCTAAGGCCTTAGTCAAGTGGGTTCCCAAGACTACATCAAGTTCTACTTCATCAAGTACGACTACAACTCCAAGGATTCCCATCAAGAAGGTGTGGATCCCGAAGAAGAAGAACTAGAGATTTCTTGAGGGTGACTCCGCCAACATACTTCACTCTTATCATTTTGGCAATGACAAGTGCAAACAACTTCCATATCTTGCACTAGTTCAAGGAGTCACAAACCCTCTTGTTGGTAAGCAAGGGACAAGGTAACCTAATGCTTCCATGGACAACATCTTGTGTATACATCACTCTATGTCTATGGATATCCTTGCTTGTTCCTTGTGGGACTAACCCGTGTAGGTATTGAAAGTGCAACTCACTCCAAAGGATTGCTCCGAATGAACTACATCAACTTTGAGCATCCACATCTTCAACACCTACATGAAGTCATCATCGACAAAACCCAAGGTTAGTTCATCCCTCTTAGGGGGGATATCACATCTAGGGGGAGCTTTACTCTAAAATTGAGCTAAAGCAACTCTAATGGTGTGAGCACAACAATGCTTTATGTAAAAGTGGTAACCCCACTTGTGCTTAAACGATGAGTATGACCTATGATCAAATGTTATCATTTGACTCCTAAGTCAATATACTCATATATAGATGACCTAGTCATTGCCAATTGTTTGATAGATGCTAGAGTGTTTGTGAATGCTTTGTCACATATTTCATTTGTCATTTTATTGTGTGAGCATGTTGAATGCATATTTTTCTCATTCGAGGACATCCATTTGTTGCTTTGATTGTTTGCCTTTTTCTCTTTTGCCAAATGGATGGACAAGAATGCCTAAGAACTCCCTCTAGCTATCTATGCTTTCCTCATCTCAAACTCTATTCATGCTACATGAAAAAGTTTGATCAAGTCAGATTCGAACCACTCTATGTGAGGAGCACTCGGAGTTCCCGATTCGTCATAGACTTAAACTTCCAAAACCTCTTTGTGCATTTCGGTCTGACCGATTCATCCTTTTCGGTCCTACCGAGATCACTAAGTTGATCTAGGTTTTCAATCTTGGTGCAACCGATTAGAACCTTTCGGTCACACCGAGTTGCAGTAACTGCCTGCAGTTTTGCATCTCGGTGCCACCAAGTTGTTCCACTCGGTCACACCGACAGTGTCAGGTTATATATACCGACGGGTCAAATTTTGGAAAATTTTCCGAAACCCTTCGCCCGCGCGTAACCTGCTCTGCCTTCTCGGGTCTCCGGATCATCCTCTCGCCGTCAGCGACCTCCCACCACTGGTCTCCGCCACCGTCAACGGCAATCTGCCCCGTCGTTGCCGCTGTAGCCAGTTCACCGCCGAGATAGGGTATGAACTTCATCTTTGTGCTATTCATTAACTCTGATTCCTAGCACATTGCTTTGCCATGTCTCTTACCACACATGAAATCATCCTGTCCAACGAAAACATCCCGTAGATTAGATTTGATTTGAAAATTTGGGGTTAGGTTTCTGCCGAACTCATCTCGGACCGACAAAATTGCAGAAATCGGTCTCACCGATTTGGCTTAGGCCATTGCACATGTGATTTTCGGTCTGACCAAGAATTGCAAATCGGTGTGACCGAGTTCGATTCTCTTTGATACCCTAGCAGTCTCGGCTAACCGAGTTCACTAGTTTAGGCTCCAAGTGTTGCTTCGGTATCACCGAGTTTACAAATCGGTAGCTCTGAAATGCTTCCTGTGGAGAATTAAAACTAAGTTTTTTGAGTCATCTGCTTTGCAAAACTCCTGCACTTTGTGATGCTCATCTACTCTACCTCATCTACAATCTATTCACATGTCTGCTAACAATTTGCCTGCAAGATGTCTAACCAAAGTGACAGCCAGAACAAGTCTGAAGAGCAGGTTCAGTTGAGTGAGGGCACTAGTCCCTTAGGGATCTATGATGAGGGCAGCAGGAGCACACCTAGTAACTTGCCAAAGGCAGCTACCAGGACAGGGAAGAAGAGAACTTCAGATTCTGAAGATGAAGATTATGTGGTTGTTGAGGATGAGGCCACTTCCAGAAAGAAAGTGCTGAAGGAGGAATATAGCATTGCTGCTGCAATCAATCCTGGACTGAAAACAAAGGCTCCAGCAAGAAGAGTTCCAATGTCAAAAGCCAGAGCCTCAACTGCTGAAGCTTCCAATCCAAAGAAAGTTGCCACAGGTGAAACTATGAAGTTCACCATTGAATCAGATGATGGTGAAGCAGCAGGAGATGGTAAGAAGAAGAAGAGGGCAAGAACCACTATTGCCAGAGTTCTTGGCAAGCCCTCAATGAAGAAAGATTCTGAAGGAGAAGAGGAAGAGGAGGAGGATGCTGCACCAGCACCCAAAGCTCAAAAGCTCATGGGAGAAGCAATCATTTCAGGGGTTGCTCCATCTAAGCCCAAAGATGCTCCCAGGGCTGCTGCTCCAGCTTAGAAACCCCCTAAACCTAAAAGAAGCATTAGAAACATCCCTGCTGAGGAGAAGAACAAGGCCCCAGTGCCTGAAGCTGCTGAAGAAGAAGAAGATAACTCAGTTGTGTTGAGGAAGCTGAAGCCCAAGATCCCTAACCACAATGATGCACATCCTGTTGCACAGAACATGAAACCCAGGAAGGATGCAGAACTGAGGTTATGGAGACAGTCTGATCCATATGCTGTCAGGAGGAGGACTGCTGTGGACTACAGGTTTCACTCCAAGGAACAACAAGACTTTTATGAAACAATCCTGCTTGACAAGAAGCCCATTGTGTGTGACATGAGATGGGTTGACTGGGAGTACATCAAGGAGAATGAAGACCACTATCCAAGTGTATATGATAGTTTCAAGGCATGTGGAGTTGACACCTTTGGTGCCCAGAAGCTCACCAAGTGGAATGATGAGCTCATGATGCAGTTTTACTCCACTGCCCACTTCTACCCAGATGGGAAGATCATTTGGATGTCTGAAGGTACAAGGTACCAATCCACTGTTGAAGAATGGGCCTAGTTGATCAATGCCTCAGAGGATAATGAGGATGACTTGGATGTCTATGCTGAAAACAAGAAAGACCACAACACGATGGCCAACATGTACAGAGAGATCCCAGATGATGCTTTGGACACTCATAAGTTTGGATCTGTCCACTTTTTGTTGTCTGGTCTGCCTAGCATAAATTGGATCCTCAGGCACACATTGCTACCCAAGTCAGGTGATCACAAGATGATCAGAGGACATGCTATCAACATGCTACATTCGTTTGAAGTGCCTCAAAAATTCAAAGTAATGAGTCTTATTGTGGGTATGCCCCCACACATTCAGGAGCTCATCAACTCCAAGATGGGCAAAGGCAAATATATACTGGACAAGGATCACCTGCTCATCTACTCTAAATTTGAAGACAACACAGTTGTCATGAATGATAATGAACCATCTTCAGCTCAAGCACATGAGAAGAGAGAGAAGGCAAGGGCAGAGAAAGCTACAAAGATGCCAACTGTTGAAGAGGCATATCAAGTGTTCTTGAAATCCAAACAAGATCAACTTGGATATCTGATCCAATCCACTTTGAGGATTGAGAAGGGCTTGGCCACCCTGACTCAAAACCAGGAGAGTTTGGAGAGGATCATTGAACAGAAGTTCTATGATCTAGATGTCAAGGTAACTGAGATCCAAACTGTAGTTGAGCAGCTACAGGAGGAAGAAGAGGAGAAGAAGGGACTACAGATGCTTTTGCTAGAGTTCCCAGAAGCCAGAGGTCTGCGGCAGTGCCAGTCACAGATACTAGACCTACAACATCAGCTCCAGCAGCTACAGCCTCAGTGCCACCAGCTCCAGCAGCCACTCCACCAGCTCCACCTACATCAACAGAAGCTTTCGTCCTTGGACTCATCTAAACACCACCTACCAAAGATCAAGCCTGAGAGTCGTTTAGCACTATGCATTTTTGAACTTTTTGATAACTTGTTGTCAAAGGGGGAGAAAAATGTATAGATCATAGGCTTCGAGAGAGAGTGTTACTTCTTTTATCTCTCTTGCTTTTTTGATTGAAACTCTTTATTGTTTGCTTGTGTGAGATACTTTATGTGCTTGTGAGATACTTGTTTGATCATGTGTTTGATCATATGCTACCCTTAATGCTTGTTGGATAATATTATCTCTTATATCCTTATATGATGATTCACTTGCTTGGTGATGAGTGCATGCTTTTAAATTCTGTCATTTTGAGCGCTCCACCAAGATGTATGTGACATGGAAGAGTAATCCATGATCCTAATCGATTGTGCATTTGCATTCAAAAGCAAATTTTCAATAATGCACAAATTTAGGGGGAGCTCTGGCTTATCACATACTTCTCAGAGCGACGATGTTTTTCAATCTTATTATCATTTGTCGAAGCTTTGATCTATATGTTGTCATCAAATACCAAAAAGGGGGAGATTGAAAGTGCAACTATCCCGGGGTGGTTTTGGTAATTCCTAACAACATATAGCTTATTGAGCTAATGCTATTTCAAGATAAACATTTCAGGAAAGCTCAATGATTGGCATAGCATGGATGAGAAAAGTGGACCCCTCAAAATACCAAGGACAAAGGATTGGCTCAAGCTCAAAGCACAAGACTCTACATTTTTCATTTTAAGTGATCCAAGATCACATTGAGTCCATAGGAAAAGCCAATACTATCAAGAGGGGGTGAGGTGTTGCTTAATGAGTTTCTTGCTCAAAGTGCTTAGTGATATGCTCCAAAAACCCTCAACTACTTTCTCACATCCACATATGTCCCAAACCAAAAGTCAAACTCGGCCCCACCGAAACTGTCTATCCGGCACCACCGAGTTCAATTGACATAGCCACTGCTAGAAACCCTAGTCTTTTCGGTCTCACCGAGATGGGATTGTAACCTCTCTGTTTCCCTTCGTAACCTTTTTTTCAAACCAAGATGAGCGATTGGTCCTACCGAGATTGCAATGCAAACACTCTGTTTCCTTTTCGTAACGTTTCGGTCTAACCGAGATGAGCGAATCGGTCCCACCGAGTTTGCGTGACCAACTCTCTGTTTTTCTATTACCAAAATCGGTCGCACCGAGTTTGTGTAATCGGTCTCACCGAGATTACGTTATGCCCTAACCCTAACGAAATCGGTCTCACCGAGTTGATGTGTCGGTCCCACCGAAAACCCTAACGGTCACATTCTGAACGAAATCGGTCTGATCGAGTTTAACAATTCGGTCCCACCGAGTTTGGTAAATTGTGTGTAACAGTTAGATTTTGTGTGGAGGCTATATACACCCCTCCACCCACTCTTCATTCATGGAGAGAGCCATCAGAACATGCCTACACTTCCAACATACATTTTCTGAGAGAGAACAACCTACACTTGTGTTGAGGTCAAGATGTTCCATTCCAACCACATAAATCTTGATCTCTAGCCTTCCCCAAGTTGCTTTCCACTCAAGTCACCTTTCCACCAAATCCAATCCTATGAGAGAGAGAGAGAGAGTTGAGTGTTGGGGAGACTATCATTTGAATCACAAGAGCAAGGAGTTCATCATCAACACACCATTTGTTACTTCTTGGAGAGTGGTGTCTCCTAGATTGGCTAGGTGTCACTTGGGAGCCTCCATCAAGATTGTGGAGTTGAACCAAGGAGTTTAAAAGGGCAAGGAGATCGCCTACTTCGTGAAGATCTACCCGAGTGAGGCAAGTCCTTCGTGGGCGACGGCCATGGTGGGATAGACAAGGTTGCTTCTTCGTGGACCCTTCGTGGGTGGAGCCCTCCGTGGGCTCGCGCAACCGTTACCCTTCATGGGTTGAAGTCTCCATCAACGTGGATGTACGATAGCACCACCTATCGGAACCACGGATAAAAAATCTCCGTGTCAACATTGCGTTTGCTCCCTCAAACTCCTCCCTTTACCTTCATGTGTAATTGTTTTACATTCCGCTGCTATACTATTAGAATTGCATGTGTAGGTTGATTGCTTGACTTGTGCTAAGTTATTAAAATCTGCCAAGAACTAAAATTAGGAAAAGGTTAGATTTTTAATTGGTCAAGTAGTCTAATCACCCCCCTCTAAACATACTTTCGATCCTACAGATGGCTTACGGTGATAGTTGATTTGATCTTGCTGAAAAATAGAAAATTTTGTGCCCAGTCCTAGAATTTTTAAAAATCACGGAAGGGTGATAAAATTCTGGTTTTTTTACACAAGATTTATATACAAATTGCCCCTGTTGTCCTAAGTTTTTAGAATTTTTGGAGTTAGAGAAGTATTTAAACTATCCAGATTACTACAAACTGTTCTGTTTTTGACAGATTCTGTTTTCTATGTGTTGTTTGCTTATTTTGATGAATCTATGGGTATTATCTATTGGGAAACTTAGCATGCAATGTAAAAATTATTCTACGCTCACGCAAGATCTATCTAGGAGATGCATAGCAACGAGAGGGGGATAGTGTGTCTACGTACCCTCGTAGACTGAAAGCGGAAGCGTTTGACAATGTAGTTGTCGGGGAAGCTGATCCACGAGCACCTATGGGGACCGAGCCCCTTTCGGTTCGGCGGGGGGCGGAGGTCGCACGAAGAGCAGATCGAGGTGAGGCACACGAGCAGTTTACCTAGCTTCGGAGCTCTCCGGAGAGATAATACTCCTACTGTTGCTTTGTGGTTTGTATTGAGTTCTTGCTCGGGAGCGCTGAGTGCTACAGTACGCACCAGCAGCTAACGAGACCGAGCGTGAGTGTTCTCATCTCCTCCTTCTCTATGTTGTGCATGGGCCTCCTTTTATATGCTCAAGGGGTCTCCAACAGGTGGCAACGCAGACAAGGGTAAAAATGGAAAAGTGCTGCGGTTGGTACAACTATCTGCACAGTGTATCATACCTAACCCTGACGGCAGGGAACAAGGGCATTAAATGCCTATCTACATCGCCCAAACAATGCAGAAAAGGAACCGTCAGGGACGCCACCGCTCGCCACGATGGCGACCTTGTCAGCGCCGCTTGCCACAGTGTACCCCTGGCTGCACAGCCTCCCGCCACGTACGCCTGGAAGGGTCCCAGAGCGACACGTTGGTGGGTGTGCTGGAGCGCGGGTACAGAGTGGTTGCTAGCCTGCCGCGGCAAAGTGCCTTGCCACGGTCGTTGTCTTGTCGCGTCCGGAAGCTTGCTGCTCGCTGGGTCTTGCCGGGACGCGTGGCGCGTCGCGGTAAGTTCCTTGAGATGCCTTGGTTGGCCTCCCCGACAAGCTCCTCTTGCCGGGGTCTTGTGTCTTGAGTGGCTTTCCCGGCAAGCTCCTCTTGCCGGGGCCTGGTCTTCTTGGCTTGAATACTTTGTTCTTGAATGGCTCAAAAGGAACCACAGAGGATATTGGCGGTCACCCGGCAAGCCTTGCCGCGGGGCGCTGCGACTGCCCGTGCACAAGTTCGGGATACTAGGGTACCCCTACTCTAGTACACCGACAGGAGCCCCCGGGCCTGGGCCATACACGGTGCCGAGCGCTGTTGGGCCAGGCCCAAAATAGGGCACGGGCACGCGCGGCCTGGATCACGCCGTATCTTACTCCGTATCCACCGCGCCCTCCCCGAACGGCACGCGTCGATTGCAGCGTCGTGGGAGAGATCGTGGGTGGTTTCTTTATTCGGAAAGGTTGAACGTCCGCCCCCTCCCTCCAATGAGACCCTCCCATCCAGCGCCAAGCTCACTCTGTTCTTCAAAGGCATGGCGACAGCCCTCCAGCGACTCCGGGAGAGGATCCCAAAGCAGCTGGCCGACGAGTCGCGCAAGATCTGCGCAGGAGCTCTTCAGAAGGTGTTGGTGAAGGTGGCCTACCACAACCCGGGCCTCGTCCTCACCAACGTCCTCAAGTCCCTGCCGTCGGATGCTGATCTGGAGGCGCTCAAGGCCCTTGTCGCACCTATTGTGGACAAGGTGAGCCGGATCAAGAGGATTTAGGGCGACCGCATGGACTAGGCCGCCTATTTTCTTCTTTTCTTGTCGCTGCTGGTCATGTTACGAAAATAGTCTATTAGAGCCGCGACAAGCTATCTTGTAATATATAACTTTATTTTGGGTAGTGATTACAATGTTATTTCCTTTACTTGATTCCTTCCTTTGTATGTTTTTGCCCTACGCTTTTAGGGAACTTGTCGGTGCAGGCACCCTCGCCGCGAGCGCTGAGTGCGGGACGTCAGCAGCCTGTTGGCAGTGCCGTTGCCGACAAGAAACCTTGTTGTAACTAGCCGCAGCTCGCTTAAGTTGTTGAGCGAACTCGAAACAAAGTAAGGGCGCGACTCTAGTCGCAGCACACTTAAACTGTTGAGCGAACTCGAAACAAAGTAAGGGCGCAACTAGCCACGAGCCGGTTCCTTCGCTCACAGGTTTTCCATACAAAGCATGGTCGTTCAAGGAAGATAACTTGAAAAATTTAAAAACATCTGATTGCTCAAACTTTGGCAACTTAGCTTTTCTGTCGTTTGCTTCCCGGCAAGGCGAAACTTTCTTGAACGACGCCTGGTCCGTACCATTATCTTCCCCTTCCCCCCCAGCAAACTTGTGGGCGAAGGAACCTTCATTTCCTTGAGAAAAAAGGAAGTAGAGAAAATAATGATATGGAGCCTTATGGCTCGTTATTGCTTACCGGGGGTGTTCGCTGCACAAAGTGTCAGATAACTCATGCAAAAAATAAAAAGCATGAAATTGACAAGATGTGCGGAGCACATGAGCTTTATTTATGCACAGGGTCTGCGCCTGGCTTTGTACAAAGGATTACATGCAACAGCGGCAAGACTTGTACAAAAGGTGGTTGCCGGAACAGGGTCCGGCAACCGCGCCTTACGGGTAAAACTTATGAAGATGCTCGATGTTCCAAGAGTTGCTCACCGGAATGCCATCTTCGGTCTCAAGGCGGACAGCGCCAGGCCTAGTGACTCGTTTCACCCGATAAGGGCCTTCCCACTTCGGCGTCAACTTGTTGGAATTCTTGGCGGACTGAACGCGCCGAAGAACATGGTCGCCTTCCTCGAGACTTCTGGCGTTAACTTTGCGGCTATGGTAGCGGCGCAAAGCTTGCTGGTAGCGAGCAGCTCGTACAGCAGCCTGAAGACGGTCCTCCTCAAGGAGCAGCGCGTCATCTTCCCGCAGCTGCTCTTGCTCAAGCTCATCATAAGCGAGCACTCGAGGTGACCCGTATACGAGTTTCGTGGGGAGAACTGCCTCTGCTCCATAGACTAGAGCGAAAGGTGTCTGGCCAGTGGCTCGATTTGGCGTCGTCCTGATCGACCAAAGAACCACCGGCAGCTCCTCAATCCGGTTTCTTCCACACCCGTGCAGCCTGTCGAAAGTCCTGGTCTTGAGTCCACGCATCACTTTAGCATTTGCCCTCTCCGCTTGACCGTTGCTCCTGGGGTGAGCAACAGAAGCGAAGCAGACCTTGGCGCCAAGATCTTGGACGTACTGCATGAAGGTGCGGCTCGTGAATTGTGTACCGTTGTCGGTCATGATCCTGTTAGGGATCCCGAAGCGACAAATAATCGACCTGAAGAACTTGACTGCTGACTGTGTTGTCACCTTCCTCACTGCTTCCACTTCCGGCCACTTTGTGAACTTGTCGATTGCGACGTACAAGTATTCAAAGCCCCCGACTGCTCGGGGGAAAGGGCCGAGGATGTCGAGCCCCCAGACCGAAAATGGCCAGGATAAAGGGATCATCTGGAGAGCTTGAGCTGGCTGGCGTATCTGCTTGGAATGGAACTGGCACGCTTCACACTTGGTTACTTGTGCAGTCGCATCCTGGAGGGCTGTCGGCCAAAAGAAACCTTGCCGGAAAGCTTTGCCGGCAAGCGCTCTTGCGCCAATGTGGTGACCACATATGCCTCCATGTATCTCTGCCAACAGCTTCTGTCCATCTTCCCGGTGAATACACTTCAATTTCACACCGTTGAGTCTTCTTCTATACAGTGTGTTGTCGACAAACTGGTACATACTTGACTGTCGGGCTACTCTTTCCGCTTCTTCTTGCTCTTCGGGAAGTTCTCCTGTCTGAAGGAAACGAACGATCTGTTGTGCCCATGCTGGAGCTTGTGGCTCGACAACAAGGACTAAAGGCACATCTGCTGCTGTGGGAACATCCGCTTCTATGGCGAGAAACTGCGGCTCAGCCGGAGCTTGATGTTCCCCGGCAAGCTTGCCGGAGCAAAACTTGTCGGGAGCGTCTGCTTCAACGGAACAAACCCTAGGGTTTGCCGGAGCAGACTGCTCCCCAGCACTCTTGGTGTTGATCTTGGGGACCTTTTTGGCGGCGGCTTCGGGAAGCTCTGCCGTAAAATAGTCACCAGAAATTAACTTCCTCTTCTTGCTCTGTCCAGTTGATGGCGTCAAAGACGGTTGAGTCAGCTTGAGCACAAAGATCCCTGGTTCCACAGGTAACTTAAGTGCTGCGCACTTTGACAGGCCATCGGCAATGTCGTTCTGAGCTCTTGGAACATGTTCCGTCTGTAGGCCGACAAAGTGCTCTTCTAGCTTCCTCACTTCATCAACGTAAGCTTCCATCAACGCACTCTGATAACTCTTATTTACTTGGCGGACGACAAGCTGCGAGTCACCCCTGACAATGAGTTTCTTGATCCCAAGGTCTGCCGCGATCCTGAGACCGGCAAGCAATCCTTCATACTCTGCAGTATTGTTTGTTGCTTGCTCCTTGGGAAAATGCATCTGGACTACGTACTTAAGGTGCTCTCTGGTGGGTGCGACAAGCAGTACGCCAGCACTGGCGCCTTGCAGCGAGAAAGCACCATCAAAGTACATCAGCCACTCTCTGCTTGCCTCCTTGACGGGGATGCTCGTTTCTGGAATTTCTTTATCTGGTTTTGGCATCCACTCTGCTATGAATTCTGCCAATGCTCTGCTTTGGATAGTTGAAGTGCTCTCAAACTTGAGGCCAAAGCTTGACAGTTCCAGTGCCCACTCAACAATCCTGCCTGTTGCTTCGGGATTCTGCAGTATCCTCTTCAGCGGAAAACGAGTGACAACTGTTATCTCATGTGCTTGGAAGTAATGGCATAGCTTTCTCGAGGCCATGAGAAGGCCGAAAAGCAATTTCTGCACACCAGAGTACCTTGACCTAGCCCCCTGCAGAAGGGAACTGACAAAGTAGACTGGGCGCTGCACCATTTTCTTCTGTATCTCCTCGGGTGCCTGCGCAGATCCATCTTTGCCGGGACCAGAGCTTGTCGGGGAAGCCCCCTGCTTGTCGCTGGATGCGCTCGCCGTGGTTGCTGGCTCATCATCTGCCTCCGTCTCCGCTACTAACGCAGCACTAACCACTTGATTGGTTGCCGCCAGATACAGCAGCAACTTCTCTTGTGGCTTAGGTGCGACAAGTATTGGAGTGGAGGACAGGTATCTCTTCAAGTCCTGCAGCGCATCCTCCGCTTCCGGAGTCCATTTCATTGGACCTGCCTTTTTCAAAATTTTGAAAAACGGCAGGGCGCGCTCAGCAGACTTAGAGATAAACCTGCTGAGAGCCGCCACGCAGCCGGCAAGTCTCCGTACATCCTTGACGCGCTTCGGTGCTTCAATCTGCTCAATGGCCTTGATCTTGTCAGGATTGGCTTCAATTCCCCGCTGAGACACGAAGAACCCGAGAAGCTTGCCGGAAGGGACTCCAAACACGCACTTCTCGGGGTTGAGCTTGAGGCTGATCTTGCGCAGATTTGCGAAAGTCTCTTCTAAATCTTGAATCAGAGTTGCTTTGTCCCTGCTCTTAACCACTATGTCGTCCATGTAGGCTTCCACATTTCTGTGTATTTGCGGTTCAAAAGCAGTATGGACTACTCTTGCAAATGTTGAACCAGCATTCTTTAAACCGAAAGGCATCCGTATGAAACAGTACGTGCCACAGGGAGTGATGAATGCGATTTTCTCCTCATCCTCTTCTGCCATGAAGATCTGATGGTATCCTGAGTATGCGTCAAGAAACGAAAGCAAGTCACATCCGGCCGTGGAGTCAACAATCTGGTCGATGCGCGGCAAGGGATGTGGGTCTTTGGGACAAGCTTTATTGACATCGGTAAAGTCGATACAAAGCCTCCATTTCCCGTTTTCCTTGCGCACGACTATAGGATTGGCCAACCACGTAGGATGGAGCACTCCTCTGACAAGGCCTGCTGCTTCCAACTTCTTGATCTCTTCTGCGATGAATTCTTGGCGCTCCACTGCTTGCTTTCTGACTTTCTGCTTGACGGGCCGCGCATGAGGACAGACGGCAAGGTGGTGATCAATTACTTTCCTGGGAACATCGGGGATGTCAGACGGTTTCCACGCAAACACATCGACATTCGCCCGCAGGAAAGCAATGAGCGCGCTTTCCTATTTAGGGTCGAGAGTGGCACTAATGGTGAAAGTACCACCAGTGTCGTCCTCCTTGGCGGACACCTTCTTGGTCGCTGGCGGAGCTGCCATTGTCTTCTTACACTTGCCGGTGGAGCTCGATGGTGCGTCCTCGACGGTAGCGCAGCACTCCGAAGAGGTGCGCTTGCCGGAGTGGGCATCAGAACTCTTGTCGGACTTGGTCTTCTTCTTCCCCCCGGGAGCTTCAGCGGCAAGTGTCTCGCGATCCGTTGCGGCTGCTGCTTCTCGATAGATCTTGTCGGCACAGATAAGAGCATCTTTCTTGTCGCCAGGGACAGAGATGACATTTATCGGGCCTGGCATCTTCAGCATGTTGTACGCGTAGTGAGAGGCCGTCATGAACTTGGCGAGCGCTGGATGGCCGAGAATCCCATTGTAAGGCAATGGAAAATCGGCGACGTTAAAAGTGACCCTCTCAGTCCTGAAGTTCAACTCGCTGCCAAATGTCACCGGCATCGTGATCTTCCCCTTCGGCTTGCTCCTTCCCAGGTTGATTCCTTGGAATTGCCGGTTTCTTCGAGCTCGCTGTCAGGGACCTGGAGTTTCCTGAGCACAGCGGAGGAGATCAGGTTCAAGCCGGCCCCGCCGTCAACTAGCATCTTAGTGACCTTGAGGTTGCGGATAGTTGGTGAAACCAACATCGGCAAGCACCCGACAGCAGTTGTGCGATCAGGGTGGTCCGCAATATCAAAGATGATAGGCGTGCTGGACCATTTCAGAAGCTTGCGTGACTCAACGGGTGGTTCTGCCGCATTAACTTCCCGCACCCACTGCTTGAGTTGGCGGTGTGAAGTATGCAGAGAAGCACCGCCGTCAACGCACAAGACCTCTGTGGCTTTCTGGAACTCCTGCTCACTGGTTTCATCATCATCCATGTCTTCGTCGTCGTCGTCATCTTCATCCTTGTCACGGCCGCGGGGAGGTCTGTCTCCTTGCCGCTGCTTGGCCTTGTCGCGGCGTCCTCCTCGGCCGGTGCGCTTCGCGCCGGATCCTCCAGCACCTCCTTGGGCTTTCTCCTTGTCGCGTCGCTCATATTCGGCCTTTTGCAGCTCGACAAGCTGCTCGACCTTCTTGCAGCTCTGGAGGTCATGGCCCTTGGTGCGGTGGATCTTGCAGTACTGTTTGTTGGTGCCGTCTTGCTTGTCGGCGGCCGCCACAGCCTGGCAGTTGGTGCATGCAGCAACCTCCTTGTCGGAGCTACCAGCCTTGGATTTCTTGGCGCCACCTTCGTTGCCGGACTTCTCAACAACTAGCACATCTTTGCCTTTCCTCTTCCTGTTATTCCGCCGCCGGCTTTTCTTTGCCGGGGCAGCATCATCGCTGTCAGATCCTCTTGTTCCTGTATTCTCTCCGGGGAGTTTCCTCCCTTCCTCAGCACGTGCACACCTGTCGTCCAGGGCATACATCTCACTGACATCTCTGATCTTGCACATTGCCATCTCCTCCCGCATCCTGCGGTTACGCATGTTCTGATGGAACGCGCTGATGACTGCGGCAGGGTGGACATCTGGGATGTTGCGTTGCACATGGCAGAATCTCTGGATGTACTTGCGCAGGGGCTCTCCTTCTTTCGAGGCAAGCAGATGAAGATCACTCTCCTGGCCATGAGGTTTGTGGCCGCCTGTAAAGGCGCCGACAAACTGATGGCATAGGTCTGCCCAGGAAGATATGGAGTTGTCCGGCAAGTGCATGAGCCAGGACCTGACGTTGGGCTTGAGCACCAGCGGGAAGTAGTTGGCAAGGATCTTGTCATCCCGCCCCCCAGCAGCTTGCACCGCGATGGTGTAGATGCTGAGGAACTCCGACGGATGCAACTTGCCGTCGTACTTCTCGGGTACGTCTGGCTTGAAATTCTTCGTGCTGGGCCACTGGACTTGCCGCAGCTCACGGGTAAACGCAGGGCAACCTACCGCGTACGGTAGGTCGCCTGGTTCCCCTGGAGCACGCATGTCGACAGTGGGCCCAGCGCGCTGGTCTGACTGACGCCGCGCTTCTCTTCGGTGCTCGATGCGAGTACGAGCGTCTTCTTGCTGTCGTTCGTGAAGAACTTGGCGTTGATCGCGACGAGCTCGTGGATCTGATGAAGCAATGGAGTCGCTGTCGCGGTGGACCCGGCGAGTCGGTGATCTTGGCCTTCGGGGCGGAGAGTGCACGGTGGTTGCGCCCCCACCGGTCTTGTCGCCATCGGGTCGCGCCTGGCTGACTTGCCGCGGCTGCGACGTAGTCGGCTGCCGTGGAGTGTCGCCGTTGGCGAAGCCGATGAGTCTCTGAATGGTGGCCCTCCAGTCGTCGATCTTGTCTGGCGTTGGAGGGAAGTCTAGGAGCAGTTGAGCTCGCGCCAAAGCTTCCGCTGGAGTGGCGGGTAGCGGTGGCGAACGGTGCGAGGACCGGGATATGCTTGGACTTCTAACTGCGTTAGAAGGAGCAATATCCCGTCCAGGCGACCGTGCCTCGCTCGCGCCAGCACGTTGGCGCGCATGCTGGCCTGGAGCATCCCGAGATCCGCCAGCTCGATCTGGGTCCAGCGAGCGTATGGTACCGTGAATACCACGACGTTGCCGGTCCTGCGCCTCCTGAGATGGGAGCGGTGCATCTACGGACGCTCGGTCGTCGTGGGAGCCGGCTACACCGCCGATGGGCAGCGCAGCCTTGTCCTTGGACCTAGCAGCACCGTGGGCTCCCTCGTCGACGCCCGTTCTTCCGCCGGCGTCTTCCTCACCAGCCGTTTGCTCTTGCGGTGGTGGGTCTGTTGCGGACGGAGCAGCCGCCTCCGAAGCCTTCTTCTTCGGCGGCATGTCGATGAAGATGATGAAGATCTAGCTCATGTGAACGCCGGATCAGGTTCACACAACCTTGACGCCCCCTACCTGGCGCGCCAAAGATGTCGGGGAAGCTGATCCATGAGCACCTATGGGGACCGAGCCCCTTTCGATTCGGCGGGGGGCGGAGGTCGCATGAAGAGCAGATCGAGGCGAGGCACACGAGCAGTTTACCCAGCTTCGGAGCTCTCCGGAGAGATAATACTCCTACTGCTGCTTTGTGGTTTGTATTGAGTTCTTGCTCGGGAGCGCTGAGTGATACAGTACGCACCAGCAGCTAACGAGACCGAGCGTGAGTGTTCTCCTCTCCTCCTTCTCTACGTTGTGCATGGGCCTCCTTTTATATGCTCAAGGGGTCTCCAACAGGTGGCAACGCAGACAAGGGTAAAAATGGAAAAGTGCTGCGGTTGGTACAGCTATCTGCACAGTGTATCATACCTAACCCTGACGGCAGGGGACAAGGGCATTAAATGCCTATCTACATCGCCCAAACAGTGCAGAAAAGGGACCGTCAGGGACGCCACCGCTCGCCATGATGGCGACCTTGTCAGCACCGCTTGCCACAATGTACCCCTGGATGCACAGCCTCCCGCCACGTACGCCTGGAAGGGTCCCAGAGCGACACGTTGGTGGGTGTGCTGGAGCGCGGGTACAGAGTGGTTGCTAGCCTGCCGCGGCAAAGTGCCTTGCCGCGGTCGTTGTCTTGTCGCGTCCGGAAGCTTGCCGCTCGCCGGGTCTTGCCGAGACGCGTGGCGCGTCGCGGTAAGTTCCTTGAGATGCCTTGGTTGGCCTCCCCGGCAAGCTCCTCTTGCCGGGGTCTTGTGTCTTGAGTGGCTTTCCCGGCAAGCTCCTCTTGCCGGGGCCTGGTCTTCTTGGCTTGAATACTTTGTTCTTGAATGGCTCAAAAGGAACCACAGAGGATATTGGCGGTCACCCGACAAGCCTTGCCGTGGGGCGCTGCGACTGCCCGTGCACAAGTTCGGGATACTAGGGTACCCCTACTCTAGTACACCGACAATAGTTGATGTAGTCAAACTTCTTCTTGTTCTGACCGATCAAGCACCGAATGTACGACACCTCTGAGTTCTGCACACGTTCAGCTCCATGACGTCCCTCGAATTCTTAATCCAGGAAAGTGTCGAGGGAGAGTTCCGTCAGCAGGACGGCGTGGTGACGGTGATGGTGAAGTGATCCGCACATGGCTTCTCCTTAGCACTACGTGAATATGACTGGAGGCGTAAACTGTGGAGGGGGCGCCGCACACGGCTAACAATTGTTGGTGTGTGTTCTAGTGGTGCCCCCCATATATATATAGGTTGGAGGGGAGGAGAGGCAGCCAATGGGGCGCCCCAAGTAGGTGGAATCCTACTTGGGCGCCTCCCCAATTCGGCCTCCCCCCTTCCATAAGTTCTGGAGGGGAAGGAAGGAGGAGGAAGGAGGGAAGGAAGGGGGAGGCCGAATCCCTCCCCTTCCATCTCACTTCCCCTCTTTCCTTCTCCTCTTATTTCTGCCTATATGGGGGGCGCACCAGCCTCGTCCCCCTCTTGGCCCATTAGGCCCATATAGTTTCCGGGGGGTGCCCGGAACCACTTGCGGTGACCCGATATGTACCCTGTACCCCTAGAACACTTCCGGTGTCCGAATATCATCGTCCTATATATGAATATTTACCTCTCTACCATTTTGAGACTCCTCGTCATGTCTGTGATCTCATCCGGGACTCCGAACAACATTTGTCACCAGATCACATAACTCATATAATACAAAATCGTCATTGAACGTTAAGCGTGCGGACCCTACGGGTTTGAGAACTATGTAGACATGACTGAGACACCGCTCCGGTCAATAACCAACAGCCGAACCTGGATGCTCATATTGGTTCCCACATATTCTACGAAGTCTTTCTCAGTCGTACCGTAATGACAACATACGTTATTCCCTTTGTCATCGGTATGTTACTTGCCCGAGATTTGATCATCGGTATCTTCATACCTAGTTCGATCTCGTTACCGGCAAGTCTCTTTCATCATTCTGTAATACATCATCCAATGAGTAACTCATTAGTCAGATTGCTTGCAAGGCTTATTATGATGTGCATTACCGAGAGGGCCCAGAGATACCTATTCGATACTCGGAGTGACAAATCCTAATCTCGATCTATGCCAACCCAACAAACACCTTCGGAGGTACCTGTAGAGCATCTTTATAATCACCCATTTACGTTGTGATGTTTCATAGCACTCAAGGTATACCTCCGGTATCCGGGAGTTGCATAATCTCATAGTCAAAGGAATATGTATATGACATGAAGAAAGCAATAGCAATAAAACTTAACTATCGTTATGCTAAGCTAATGGATGCGTCTTGTCCATCGCATCATTCCCTTAATGATGTGATCCTGTTCATCAAATGACAACACATGTCTAGGTTAGTAAACTTAACCATCTTTGATTAACGAACTAGTCTAGTAGAGGCTTACTAGGGACACGGTGTTTTGTCTATGTATCCACACATGTATCAAGTTTCCGGTTAATACAATTCTAGCATGAATAATAAACATTTATCATGATACAAGGAAATATAAAATAACATCTTTATTGCCTCTAGGGCATATTTCCTTCAGTCTCCCACTTGCACTAGAGTCAATAATCTAGTTCACATCGCCATGTGAATAACACCTATAGTTCACATCGCCATGTGATTAACACCTATAGTTCACATCGCCATGTGACCAACACCCAAAGGGTTTACTAGAGTCAATAATCTACTTCACATCGTCATGTGATTAACACCCAAAGAGTAATAAGGTGTGATCATGTTTTGCTTGTGAGAGAAGTTTAGTCAATGTGTTTGCCACATTCAAATCCGTGTGTATTTTGCAAATTTCTATGTCTACAATGCTCTGCATGGAGCTACTCTAGCTAATTGCTCCCACTTTCGATATGTATCTAGATCGAGACTCAGAGTCATCCAAATCGGTGTCAAAGCTTGCATCGATGTAAATCTTTACGACAAAATCTTTATCACCTCCATAACCGAGAAATATTTCCTTAGTCCTCTAAGGATAATTTTGACCGTTGTCCAGTGATCTACTCCTGGATCACTATTGTACCCCCTTGCCAAACTCATGGCAAAGTACACAATAGGTCTGGTACACAACATGGCATACTTTATAGAACCTATGGCTGAGGCATAGGGAATGACTTTCATTCTCTCTCTATCTTATGCCGTGGTCGGTCTTTGAGTCTTTCACACCTTACTATACAGGCAAGAACTCTTTCTTTGACTGATCCATTTTGAACTCCTTCAAAATCTCGTCAAGGTATGTACTCATTGAAAAATCTTATCAAGCGTCTTGATCTATCTTTATAGATCTTGATGCCTAATATATAAGCAGCTCCACCGAGGTCTTTCATTGACAAATAGTTATTCAAATATCCTTTTATGCTATCTAGAAATTCTACATCGTTTCCAATCAACAAGATGTCATCCACATATAATATCAGAAATGCTACAGAGCTCCCACGCACTTTCATGTAAATACATGCTTCACTGTAAGTCTGTATAAAACCATATGCTTTGATCACATCATCAAAGCATATATTCCAACTCCGAGATGCTTGCACCAGTCCATAAATGGATCGCTGGAGCTTGCACACTTTGTTAGCACCTATAGGATCGATAAAACCTTCTGGTTGCATCATATACAACTCTTCTTTAAGGAAACCATTAAGGAATGCAATTTTGACGTCCATTTTCCAGATTTCATAATCATAAAATGCGGCAATTGCTAACATGATACGGACAAACTTAAGCATCGCTGCGGGTGAGAAAGTCTCATCATAGTCAACCCCTTGAACTTGTCGAAAACCTTTCGCCACAAGTCAATCTTTGTAGATAGTAACACTACCATCAGTGTCCGTCTTCTTCTTGAAGATCCATTTATTCTCAATGGCTTGCCGATCGTTAGGAAGTCCACCAAAGTCCACACTATGTTCTCATACATGGATGCTATCTTAGATTTCATGGCCTCAAGCCATCCGTCGGAATCTAGGCTCATCATATCTTCTTCATAGTTCGTAGGTTCGCCATGGTTTAATAACATGACTTCCAGGACAGGATTATCGTACCACTCTGGTGCGGAACGTGCTCTGGTCGACCTACAAGGTTCAGTAGTAATTTGATCTGAAGTTTCATGATCATTATCATTAGCTTCCTCTCTAGTTGGTGTAGGCATCACGAGAATAGTTTGTTGTGATGAGATACTTTCCAATTCAAGAGAAAGTACAATTACCTCATCAAGTTCTAGTTTCCTCCCAGTCACTTCTTTTGAGAGAAACTTCTTCTCTAGAAAGGATCCATTCTTAGCAACAAAGATCTTGCCTTCGGATATGTGGTAGAAGGTGTACCCAACAGTTTCTTTTGGGCACCCTATGAAGATGCACTTCTCCGATTTGGGTTCGAGCTTATCAGGATGAAGCTTTTTCACATAAGCATCGCAACCCCAAATTTTAAGAAACGACATCTTAGTTTTCTTGCCAGACCACAGTTCGTACGGTGTCGTCTCGATGGATTTAGACGGTGCCCTATTTAACGCGAATGCAGCTGTCTCTAAGGCATAACCCCAAAACGATAGTGGTAAATCAGTAAGAGACATCATAGATCACACCCTATCTAATAAAGTACGATTACGACATTCGAACACACCATTACGCTGTGGTGTTCTAGGTGGCGTGAGTCGTGAAACTATTCCACATTGTTTTAAATGAAGGCCAAACTCGTAACTCAAATATTCACCTCCGCGATCAGATCATAGAAACTTTATTTTCTTGTTACGATGATTCTCCACTTCAATTTGAAATTCCCTGAACTTTTCAAATGTTTCAGACTTGTATTTCATTAAGTAGATATACCCATATCTGCTCAAATCATCTGACAAGGTCAGAAAATAACAATACCCGCCGTGTGCGTCAACACACATCGGACCGCATACATCGGTATGTATTATTTCTAATAAGTCATTGGCTCGCTCCATTGTTCCCAAGAACGGAGTTTTAGTCATCTTGCCCATGAGGCATGGTTCGCAAGCATCAAATGATTTATAATCAAGTGATCCAAAAGCCCATCTGCATGGAGTTTCTTCATGCGCTTTACACCAATATAACCTAAACGGCAGTGCCACAAATATTTTGCACTATCATTATCAACTTTGCATCTTTTGGCATCAATATTATGAACATGTGTATCACTATGATCGAGATTCAATAAACCATTTACACTGGGTGTATGACCATAGAAGGTTTTATTCATGTAAACAGAACAACAATTATTCTCTGACTTAAATTAATAACCGTATCGCAATAAACATGATCCAATCATATTCATACTCAACGCAAACACCAAATAACATTTATTTAGGTCCAACACTAATCTCGAAGGGAGAGAGTGTGCGATGGTGATCGTATCAACCTTGGAATTACCTCCAACACACATCGTCACCTCGTCTTTGAGTAGTCTCTGTTCATTTTGCAATTCCCGTTTCGAGTTACTAATCTTAGCAACTGAACCGGTATCAAATACCCTGGCGTTACTATGAACACTAGTAAAGTACACATCAATAACTTGTATATCAAATATACCTTTTTTCACTTTGCCACCCTTCTTATCTGACAAGTATTTGGGGTAGTTCCGCTTCCAGTGACCATTCCCTTTGCAGTAGAAGCACTCAGTTTCAGCTTTAGGTCTAGCTTTGGGCTTCTTCATGGGAGCGGCAACTTGCTTGTCATTCTTCTTGAAGTTCCCTTCCTTTTCCTTTGCCCCTTCTATTGAAACTAGTGGTCTTGTTAACCATCAACACTTGATGCTCTTTCTTGATTTCTACCTTCGCCGAGTTCAGCATCGCGAAGAGCTTGGGAATCATTTTCGTCATCCCTTGCATGTTATAGTTCATCACAAAGTTCTAGTAACTTGGTGATAGTGACTAGAGAACTCTGTCAATCACTATCTTATCTGGAAGATTAACTCCCACTTGATTCAAGCGATTGTAGTACCCAGACATTCTGAGCACATGCTCACTGCCTAAGTTATGCTCCTCCATCTTGTAGGCAAAGTACTTGTCAGAGGTCTCAAACCTCTCGACACGGCCATAAGTCTAAAATACCAATTTCAGCTCTTGGAACATCTCATATGCTCCATGGTGTTCAAAACGTTTTTGAAGTCCTGGTTCTAAGCCGTTAAGCATGGTGCACTAAACTATGAAGTAGTTATCATACCGAGTTGGCCAAACGTTCATAACATTTGCATCTGCTCCTGCAATAGGCCTGTCACCTAGCGGTGCATCAGGGACATAATTCTTCTGTGCAGCAATGAGGATAATCCTCAGATCACGGACCTAGTCCGCATTATTGGTATCATCATCTTTCAACTTAGTTTTCTCTAGGAGCATATTAAAAATAATGGAGCTAAATCGCTAGCTATTGATCTACAACATAGACATGCAAATACTAACATGACTAAGTTCATGATAAATTAAGTTCAATTAATCAAATTACTTAAGAACTCCCACTTAGATAGACATCCCTCAAGTCATCTAAATGATACGTGATCCAAATCAACTAAACCATGTCCGATCATCACGTGAGATGGAGTAGTCATCAATGGTGAAGATCTCTATGTTGATCATATCTACTATATGATTCACGTTCGACCTTTTGGTCTACAGTGTTCCGAGGCCATGTCTGTACATGCCAGGCTCGTCAAGTTTAACCTGAGTGTTCCGCATGTGCAAAACTATCTTGCACCCGTTGTATGTGAACGTAGAGCCTATCACACCCGATCATCACGTGGTGTCTCAGCACGACAAACTGTCGCAGCGGTTCATACTCAAGGAGAACACTTATACCTTGAAATTTAGTGAAGGGATCATCTTATAATGCCACCGCCGTACTAAGCAAAATAAGATGCATAAAAGATAAACATCACATGCAATCAAAATATGTGACATGATATGACCATCATCATCTTGTGCTTTTGATCTCCATCTCCAAAGCATCATCATGATCTCCATCGTCAACGGCTTGACACTTTGATCTCCATCATAGCGTCATGGTTGTCTCGCCAACTATTGCTTCTACAACTATCGCTAACGCATAGTGACAAAGTAAAGCAATTACATGGCGTTTGCATTGCATACAATAAAGCGACAACCATAAGGCTCCTGCCAGTTGCCGACAAATTTTACAAAACATGATCATCTCATACAAGAACATATATCACATCATGTCTTGACCATATCACATCACAACATGCCCTGCAAAAACAAGTTAGACGTCCTCTACTTTGTAGTTGCAAGTTTTACGTGGCTGCTATGGGCTTCTAGCAAGAACTGTTCTTACCTACGCATCAAAACCACAACGGTGATTTATCAAGTTTGTTGTTTTAACCTTGAACAAGGACCGACCGCAGTCAAATTTGATTCAACTAAAGTTGGAGAAACAGACACCCGCCAGCCACCTTTATGAAGGAAATATGCCCTAGAGGCAATAATAAAGTTGTTATTTATATTTCCTTATATCATGATAAATGTTTATTATTCATGCTAGAATTGTATTAAACGGAAACTTGATACATGTGTGAATACATAGACAAAACAAAGTGTCCCTAGTATGCCTCTACTAGACTAGCTCGTTGATCAAAGATGGTTAAGTTTCCTAACCATAGACATGTGTTGTCATTTGATGAACGAGATCACATCATTAGGAGAATGATGTGATGGACGAGACCCATCCGTTAGCTTAGCATAATGATCGTTAAGTTTTATTGCTATTGCTTTCTTCATGACATATACATATTCCTCTGACTATGAGATTATGCAACTCTCGAATACCGAGGAACACCTTGTGTGCTATCAAAAGTCACATCATAACCGGGTGATTATAAAGATGCTCTACAGGTGTATCCGAAGGTATTTGTTGGGTTGGCATAGATCAAGATTAGGATTTGTCACTCCGTGTATCGGAGAGGTATCTCTGGGCCCTCTCGGTAATGCACATCACTATAAGCCTTGCAAGCAATGTGACTAATGAGTTAGTTACGAGATGATGCATTACGGAACGAGTAAAGAGACTTGCCAGTAACGAGATTGAACTAGGTATAAGGATACCGACGATCGAATCTCGGGCAAGTAACATACCGATGACAAAGGGAATGACGTATGTTGTTATTACGGTTTGACCGATAAAGATCTTCATAGAATATGTAGGAACCAATATGAGCCTCTAGGTTCTGTTGTTGGTTATTGATCGGCGATGTGTCTCGATCATGTATAGATAGTTTTCGAACCTGTAGGGTCCGCACACTTAACATTCTATGACGATTTGTATTATGTGTTATGGTGACCGAAGATTGTTCGGAGTCCCGGATGAGGTCATCGACATGATGAGGAGTCTCAAAATAGGCGAGAGGTAAAGATTGATATATTGGATGATAGTATTCGAACACTGGAATGGTTTCAGAGTGGTTCGGAATTTTTTTGGAGTACCGAGGGGTTACCAGAACCCCCCGAGGAAGTAATGGGCCTTAATGGTCCATAGGGGGAGAGAGGGGAGCCCGCAAGGGGTGCCCCCCAAGGGAGTTCGAAATGGATGAGGGGGAAGGGTGCGGCCCCATTCCTCTTTCCCTCTCCCTCTCCTTCCTTCTTCCTCCTCCGAAAGAAAGGAAAGGGGGGGAGAGTAGGATTGGGGGTCCTAGTCGGTTCCCCCCCTATGGCGCGCCCCTTGGCCGGCCTCCTCCCTCTCCTCCTTTATATACAGAGGCAGGGGGAACCCCATAGCACATCAATTTTTCTCTTAGCTGTGTGCGGTGCCCCCCTCCACAGTTTACTCCTCCGGTCATAGCGTCATAGTGCTTAGGCGAAGCCCAATGTGGATCACATCACCATCACCGTTCTATATATGAATATTTACCTCTCAACCATTTTGAGACTCCTCGTCATGTCCGTGATCTCATCCGGGACTCCAAACAACATTCGGTCACCAAATCACATAACTCATATAATACAAAATCGTCATCGAACGTTAAGCGTGCGGACCCTACGGGTTCGAGAACTATGTAGACATGACGGAGACACCTCTCCGGTTAATAACCAACAACGGAACCTGCATGCTCATATTGCTTCCCACATATTCTACGAAGATCTTTATAGGTCGTACTGTAATGACAACATATGTTATTCCCCTTGTCATCGGTATGTTACTTGTCCGAGATTCGATCGTCGGTATCTTCATACCTAGTTCAATCTCGTTACCGGCAAGTCTTTTTACTCGTCCTATAATAAATCATCCCGTAAGTAACTCATTAGACAGATTGCTTGCAAGGCTTATTATGATGTGCATTACCGAGAGGGCCCAGAGATACCTCTCCGATACTCAGAGTGAAAAATCCTAATCTTGATCTATGCCAACCCAAAAAACACCTTCACAGATACCTATAGAGCATCTTTATAATCACCCAGTTACGTTGTGATGTTTGATAGCACACAAGGTATTCCTCCGGTATCCGGGAGTTGCATAATCTCATAGTCATAGGAATATGTATATGACATGTAGAAAGCAATAGCAATAAAACTGAACGATCATTATGCTAAGCTAAAGGATGGGTATTGTCCATCACATCATTCTCCTAATGATGTGATCCCATTCATCAAATGACAAAACATGTCTATGGTTAAGAAACTTAACCATTTTTATTACGAGCTAGTCTAGTACAGGCTTAATAGGGACGCGGTGTTTTGTCTATGTATCCACACATGTATCATGTTTCCGGTTAATACAATTCTAGCATGAATAATAAACATTTATCATGATATAAGGAAATATAAAATAACAACTTTATAATTGCCTCTAGGGCATATTTCCTTCAGTATCGGGGGTATGAACCATGGAAAAGTTGGAATACAATAGATATTTCACCAATATAAATAAAGAATGAGTTCACAACAGTACCAAAAGTTGTGATTTATTTTCTTATACTAATGGAGCTTATATGATTTTCTGTTGAATTTTGTGTTGTGAAGTTTTCAAGTTTTGGGTAAGAATTTGATGGACTATGGAATAAGGAGTGGCAAGAGCCTAAGCTTGGGGATGCACAAGGCACCCCAAGGTAATATTCAAGGACAGCCAAGAGCCTAAGCTTGGGGATGCCCCAGAAGGCATCCCCTCTTTCGTCTTCATCTATGAGTAACTTTACTTGGGGCTACATTTTTATTCACCACATGATATGTGTTTTGCTTGGAGCGTCTTGTACGATTTGATTCTTTGCTTTTTAGTATGCCACAGTCATCCTTGTTGTACACACCTTTTGAGAGGGACACGCATGAATCATGATTTATTAGAATACTCTATATATGTGCCTCACTTATATCTTTTGAGCTAGGCAATTTTTCTCTGGTGCTTCACTTATATCTTTTTAGAGCACAACGGCGGTTCTATTTTATAGAAATTGTTGAACTCTCATGATTCACTTATATTATTTTGAGAGTCTCTAAATAGCATGGTAATTTTCTTTGGTTATAAATTTAGTCCTAATATGATAGGCATCCAGGAGGGATATAATAAAAACTTTCATATCAAGTGCATTGAATACTATGTGAAGTTTGATTTCTTATGATTGTTTTGAGATATAAGGATGGTAATATTAGAGTCATGCTAGTGAGTAGTTGTGAATTTGAAAGATACTTGTGTCAAAGTTTGTGTTTCCCGTAGCATGCTGATACGTCTCCAACGTATCTATAATTTTTTATTGTTCCATGCTATTATATATTCTGTGTTGGATGTCTAATGGGCTTTATTATACACTTTTATATTATTTTTGGGACTATCCTATTAACCAAGGCCCAGTGCAAATTGCTGTTTTTTTGCATATTTCAGTGTTTCACAGAAAAGGAATATCAAATGGAGTCCAAACGGAATGAAACCTTCGGGAGAGTTATTTCTGGAACAAACGTGATCCAGAGGACTTGGAGTGGACGTCAAGAAACGAACAAGGAGGTCAGGAAGCAGGGAGGCGCCCCTGCCCCCTAGGATCGCCCCCACCCTCGTGGGCCCCTTGTGGCTCCACCGACCTACTTCTTCCTCCTATATATACCTACGTACCCCGAAACCAACCAGGAGCACCACGAAACCCTATTTACACCGCCGCAACCTTCTGTACCCGTGAGATCCCATCTTGGGGCCTTTTCCAGCGCTCCGCCGGAGGGGGCATCGATCACTGAGGGCTTCTACATCAACACCATAGCCTCTCCGATGATGTGTGAGTAGTTTACCACAGACCTTCGGGTCCATAGTTATTAGCTAGATGGCTTCTTCTCTCTCTTTGGATCTCAATACAAAGTTCTCCTCGATCTTCTTGGAGATCTATTCGATGTAACTCTTTTTGTGGTGTGTTTGTCGAGATTCGATGAATTGTGGGTTTATGATCAAGATTATCTATGAACAGTATTTGAATCTTCTCTGAATTCTTTTATGTATGATTGGTTATCTTTGCAAGTCTCTTCAAATTATCAGTTTGGTTTGGCCTACTAGATTGATCTTTCTTGCAATGGGAGAAGTGCTTAGCTTTGGGATCAATCTTGCGTTGCTCGATCCCAGTGACAGTAGGGGAAACAACACGTATTGTGTTGTTGCCATCGAGGATAAAAATATGGGGTTTATATCATATTGCTTGAGTTTATCCCTCTACATCATGTCATCTTACCTAATGCGTTACTCTGTTCTTATGAACTTAATACTCTAGATGCATGCTGGGTAGCGGTCGATGTGTGGAGTAATAGTAGTAGTGCAGGCAGGAGTCGGTCTACTTGTTGCGGACGTGAGGCCTATATACATGATCATGCCTAGATATTCTCATAATTATGCACTTTTCTATCAATTGCTCGACAGTAATTTGTTCACCCACCGTAATACTTATGCTATCTTGAGAGAAGCCACTAGTGAAACCTATGGCCACCGGGTCTATTTTCCATCATATTAATCTCCCGTCAACTAGCTATTTCTTTCGCCGTTTATTTTGCAATCTTTACTTTCAATCTTTATCATAAAAATACCAAAAATATTATCTTATCATCTCTATCAGATCTCACTTTTGCAAGTGGCCGTGAAGGGATTGACAACCCCTTTATCGCGTTTGTTGCAAGGTTCTTATTTGTTTGTGTAGGTATGAGGGACTTGCGTGTGGCCTCCTACTGGATTGATACCTTGCTTCTAAAAAACTGAGGGAAATACTTACGCTACTTTGCTGCATCACCCTTTCCTCTTCAAGGGAAAACCAACGCGTGCTCAAGAGGTAGCAAGAAGGATTTCTGGCGCCGTTGTCGGGGAGTCTACGCACAAGTCAAGATATACCAAGTACCCATCACAAACTCTTATCCCTCGCATTACATTATTTGCCCTTTGCCTCTCGTTTTTCTCTCCCCCACTTCACCCTTGCCGTTTTATTCGCCCTCTTTTTTGTTCGCCTCTTTTTCGCTTACTTCTTGTTTGCTTGTGTATGGGATTGCTTGCTTGTCACGATGGCTCAAGACAATACTAAATTGTGTGACTTTGCCAATACCAACAACAATGATTTTCTTAGCACTCTGATTGCTCCTCTTACCGATGTTGAATCTTGCAAAATTAATGTTGATTTGCTGAATCTTGTCATGAAAGATCAATTCACCGGCCTTCCTAGTGAAGATGCCTCTACCCATCTAAATAGCTTTATTAATTTGTGTGATATGCAAAATAAGAAAGATGTGGACAATGATATTGTTAAATTGAAGCTATTTTCGTTTTCGCTTAGAGATCGTGCAAAAACTTGTATTTCGTCTTTGCCTAAAAATAGTATTGATTCTTGGAATAAGTGCAAAGATGCTTTTATCTCTAAGTATTTTCCTCCCACTAAGATCATCTCTCTTAGAAACGATATTATGAATTTCAAGCAACTTGATCATGAACATGTTGCACAAGCTTGGGAGAGGATGAAATTAATGATACGTAATTGCCCTACACATGGTTTGAATTTATGGATGATTATACACAAATTTTATGCCGGATTGAATTTTGCTTCTAGAAATTTTTTAGATTCGGCCGCGGGAGGCACTTTTACGGAAATCACTTTAGGAGAAGCTACTAAACTCCTAGATAATATTATGGTTAATTATTCATGGCACACTGAAAGATCTACTAGTAAAAAGGTGCATGCAATTGAAGAGATTAATGTTTTGAGTGGAAGGATGGATGAACTTATGAAATTGTTTGCTAATAAGAGTGTTTCTTCTGATCCAAATGATATGCCTTTGTCTACTTTGATTGAGCATAATAATGAATCTATGGATGTGAATTTTGTTGGTAGGAACAATTTTGGTAACAACGCTTATAGAGGAAATTTTAATCCTAGGTCGTATCCTAGTAATTCCTCTAATAATTATGGTAATTCCTACATCAACTCTTATGGAAATTTTAATAAGATGCCCTCCGATTTTGAGACTAGTGTTAAAGAATTTATGATTTCTTAAAAGAATTTCAATGCTTTGCTTGAAGAAAAATTGCCTAAGATTGATGAGTTGGCTAGGAACGTGGATAGAATTTCTCTTGATGTTGATTCTTTGAAACTTAGATCTATTCCACCTAAGCATGATATCAATGAGTCTCTCAAAGCCATGAGAATTTCCATTGATGAGTGCAAAGAAAGAACCGCTAAGATGCGTGCTAAAAAAGATTGCTTTGTGAAAGCGTGTTCTTCTAGTTTTCATGATAATAAGGATGAAGATCTAAAAGTGATTGTTGTGCCCCCTATTAAATCTTTGTTTTGCAATATTAATCTTGATAATGATGGGACTGGAGATGAGTCAACTTTAGTTAAAAGGCGTCCCAATGATTCGGAGTTTTTAGATCTTGATGCAAAAATTGGTAAAAGTGGGATGGAAGAGGTCAAAACTTTAGATAGCAATGAACCCACTATTTTGGATTTCAAGGAATATAATTATGATAATTGTTATTTAATATATTGTATTTCCTTGTTGTAATCCGTGCTAAATTCTCTGCATTCTTATAGTCAAAATAAGGCTTTTACTAAACATATCGTTGATGCTTTAATGCAATCTTATGAAGAAAAGCTTGAATTGGAAGTTTCTATCCCTAGAAAACTTTATGATGAGTGGGAACGTACTATTAAAATTAAAACTAAATATCATGAATGCTATGCTTTGTGTGATTTGGGTGCTAGTGTTTCCGCGATTCCAAAGACTTTGTGTGATTTGCTAGGTTTCCGTGAATTTGATGATTTTCTTTAAACTTGCACCTTGCGGATTCCACCATTAAGAAACCTATGGGAATAATTAATGATGTTCTTATTGTTGCAAATAGGAACTATGTGCCCGTAGATTTCATTGTCCTTGATATAGATTGCAATCCTTCATGTCCTATTATTCTTGTTAGACCTTTCCTTAGAACGATCGGTGCAATTATTGATATGAAAGAAGGGAATATTAGATTCCAATTTCCGTTAAGGAAAGGCATGGAACACTTTCCTAGAAAGAAAATTAAAATAACTTATGAATCTATTATGAGAGCCACTTATGGGTTGCCTCCCAAAGATGGCAATACCTAGATCTATCCTTGCCTTTATGCCTAGCTAGGGGCGTTAAACGATCGCGCTTGTTGGGAGGCAACCCAATTTTATTTTAGTTTCTTGCTTTTTGGTTATGCTTAGTAATAAATAATACATCTAGCTTCTGGTTAGGTGTGTTCTTGTGTTTTAATTAGTGTTTGTGCCAAGTAGAACCTTTGGGAAGACTTGGGTGAAGTCTTTTTGATCTTGCTGTAAACAACAGAAACTTTAGCGCTCACGAGATTAGCTACAACGTTTTAATAGAGAGTGCTATTTAGTTGATTCTTTTTGAAGATGATTAATAGATAAATTACTCATATACTGAAATTTATTTTAGAATTTTTGGAGTACCATAAGTTTGCGTTAGATACAGATTACTACAGACTGTTCTGTTTTTGACAGATTCTGTTTTTCGTGTGTTGTTTGCTTATTTTGATGATGGCTAGTATTGGAAGTTATGAACCATAGATAAGTTGGAATACAGTAGGTTTAACACCAATTTAAATAAGGAATGAGTTCATTACAGTACCTTGAAGTGGTGTTTTGTTTTCTTTCGCTAACGGAGCTCACGAGATTTTCTGTAAAGTTTTGTGTTGTGAAGTTTTCAAGTTTTGGGTAAAGATTTGATGGATTATGGAATAAGGAGTGGCAAGAGCCTAAGCTTGGTGCCCAAGGCACCCCAAGGTAAAATACAAGGACAACCAAAAAGCCTAAGCTTGGGGATGCCCCAGAAGGCATCCCCTCTTTTGTCTTGGTCCATCGGTACCTTTACTTGGAGGTATATTTTTATTCACCACATGATATGCGTTTTGCTTGGAGCGTCTTGTATGATTTGATTCTTTGCTTTTTAGTTCACCAAAATCATCCTTTCTGTACACACCTTTTGAGAGACACACACATTAATCGGAATTTATTGGAATACTCTTTGTGCTTCACTTATATTTTTTGAGCTAAACAATTTTGCTCTAGCGCTTCACTTATATCTTTTAGAGCATGGTGGTGGTTATATTTTATAGAAATAATTGATCTCTCATGCTTAACTTATATTATTTTGAGAGTCCTTTAGAACAGCATGGTAATTTTCCTAGGTTATAAAATTAGTCCTACTATGATAGGCATCCAAGATGGATATGATAAAAACTTCCATATAAGTGCATTGAACACTAAGAGAAGTTTGATACTTGGTAATTGTTTTGAGATATGAAGATGGTGATATTAAAGTCATGCTAGTTGAGTAGTTGTTAATTTGAGAAATACTTGTTCTAAAGTTTGTGATTCCCGTAGCATGCACGTATGGTGAACCGTTATGTGACGAAGTCGGAGCATGATTTATTTATTGATTGTATTCCTTATGAGTGGCGGTCGGGGACGAGCGATGGTCTTTTCCTACCAATCTATCCCCTAGTAGCATGTGCGTAGTACTTTGTTTCGATAACTAATAGATTTTTGCAATAAGTATGTGAGTTCTTTATGACTAATGTTGAGTCCATGGATTATACACACTCTCACCCTTCCACCATTGCTAGCCTCTCTAATACCGCCCACCTTTCGCCGGTATCATACACCCACCATATACCTTCCTCAAAACAGCCACCATACCTACCTATTATGGCATTTCCATAGCCATTCAGAGATATATTGGCATGCAACTTACCACCGTTCCATTTATTATGACAAGCTTCGTCATTGTCATATTGCTTTGCATGATCATGTAGTTGACATCCTATTTGTGGCAAAGACACCTTTATAATTCTTTCATACATGTCACTCTTGATTCATTGCATATCCCGGTACACCGCAGGAGGCATTCACATAGAGTCATATTTTGTTCTAAGTCTCGAGTTGTAATTCTTGAGTTGTAAGTAAATAAAAGTGTGATGATAATCATTAGAGCATTTTACCATGTGAGGAAAGGATGATGGAGATTATGATTCCCCCATAAGTTGGGATGAGACTCTGGACGAAAGAAAAAAAAAAGAAAGAGGCCAAAAAAAGAGAAGGCCCAAATAAAAAAATGAGACAAAATGAGAGAAGGGACAATGTTACTATCCTTTTTCCACACTTGTGATTCAAAGTAGCACCATGATCTTCATGATAGAGAGTCTTCTATGTTATCACTTTCATTTACTAGTGGGAATTTTACATTATAGAACTTGGCTTGTATATTCCAATGATGGGTGAGGGAGTCCTGGATTAGGGGGTGTCCGGGTAGCCGGACTATGACCTTTGGCCGGACTCCTGGACTATGAAGATACAAGATTGAAGACTTCGTCCCGTGTCCGGATGGGACTTTCCTTGGAGTGGAAGGCAAGCTAGGCAATGCGGGTATTCAGATCTCCTACCATTGTAACCGACTTTGTTTAACCCTAATCCTCTCCGGTGTCTATATAAACCGGGGGGGTTTAGTCCGTAGGGCAGCAACTCCAACATACAACAATCATACCATAGGCTAGCTTCTAGGGTTTAGCCTCCTTGATCTCGTGGTAGATCTACTCTTGTACTACCCATATCATCAATATTAATCAAGCAGGACGTAGGGTTTTACCTCCATCAAGAGGGCCCGAACCTGGGTAAAACATTGTGTTCCCTTGTCTCCTGTTACCATCCGCCTAGACGCACAGTTCGGGAACCCCTACCCGAGATCCGCCGGTTTTGACACCGACATTGGTGCTTTCATTGAGAGTTCCTCTGTGTCGTCGCAATCAGGACGGATGTCTCTCCCCGTCTTTAAAGACGGCGCCGTTATTAAGGGAGCCTTGGCTGTCGGCCAAACTCTCCGGCTAGGTGGTTTTCTTATGACCGCCTGTTCGGCTGTTGCGCCGACGGTGACCTCTCGGGTCATCAAAAGCAATCTTCACGTCAGCTCAGAAATCGTCGAGCAGTTGGATCCAATGGAGCTATCTTCCGTAAACGAGCTCTTGGATCGCGTCGCCGCCCTGGGGGTCACTACGGATTACGACCAGGTTGGGCTTAAACCCGATCTAATAGAGATTAATTCTCCCCAAGTCACCCATCATGTTGTCGTATTAGAGGCGCAGTGTGGCGACCCTTCATCTATCCTAAGGACTAGCTATGTCTGGATCCCCGATCCCTCCAAGCCGGTTAACCGCGGAGGGGAGGATGTAACTCAGGACCTAAACTTAGAATCAGGCAACGGGCTAGACTCATTGGACAACATCCAAGAATCCAAACTTCAGAGTTCGGAAACTCCTTGGCCTCTGAGTCCCAGATTGGGTGAGGTCTCGGATTTAATTCCACCCACCCACCCGAACATAAGCGATCTATCCCAAATCAGGCAAAAGCCCGAAGAAACAGTACATCATTACTAGGCAAGGTTCCTCCTGGTCAGGAACAGGATAAAGGATTGCCGAGAGGAAGACGCAATCTCAACCTTCTGCAATAATTGCACGGACCAATGAAACCTCAATGCCATAAGTCGTCGTGATATTACATGCTTTGCTGACTTGGCGTCCATAGTACAAAAGTACTGTGCGATGGAAAGCGCCTGGAAAACCGAATAAAATTTTGGGACAATCCAGCCTTGAATAGAAACCTCGTCCGAAACAAAAGGGTGCATCATCGTCAGACACCCGGGTCAAAAACCAAAAAACCAAAACCCTCTACAGGGCATGCAACCGTACTGGAGGGATGGCTTAATGGACCCTGTAAAATTCATAGTACAAAGGACGCCACACCAACTCACAGCCTTAGAGCATGTTGGATAATCCGGCAGGTGGCCAAAATGGGCGAAGATCCCCTAATTCCGGAGACCACAGAAAGCCACCTCAGGAACCCCAGTACAGTTTTAACAGTCTTCGAGACTTTCGCATCAAATAATATGCGAAAAAGAACACTCCGTAGCCTCGCCGAAGTCTACCAAGTAGCAACAATAAACCCATGGAGTAACACGGCTATTACTTTTAATGCCAGTGATGAACCTAAATTCCGAACAGCTCGAGCACCAGCCGCACTGGTCCTCAGTCCAATAGTGGACGGCTTTCGCCTCACCAAGGTACTCATGGACGGAGGCAGCGGATTGAACCTCATTTACGAGGAAACCCTTCAAAAAATGGAAATAGACTGGAACCGCATTGAGCGAAGCAGCACAACCTTTAGAGGAATAATCCCCAGTCGGGAAGCGCGTTGCACCGGAAAAATCACACTAGATGTGGTGTTCGGCACGTCGGATAATTATAGGTCCGAAGAGGTCACATTCCAGGTGGCCCCGTTCAGTACCGGATACCACGCTCTGCTAGGGCGGGAAGCATTCACAATCTTCCAAGCAATACCCCATTACGGGTACATGAAGCTCAAGATGCCCGGGCCAAACGGAATTATCACTCTCGCTAGTGATCCGGACATAGCACTCTGCGCCGAAAACAAGACAGCCGCATTGGTCCTTGAGGCACTGTCCGAAGCCCTAGGGGCTGAGGAACTGACTACGCTGCGCTCCACGGTAAACAGGGACGATGTGATACTCGACAAAAGATCCAAGTCCACCTCCTTTAAACCAGCGGATGAAATAGTCAAATTCCAGGTCCATCCAACGGACCCCAATAAAACAGCTTCCATCGGGGCACGACTAAACCCTGATGTAGACTCCGCACTGCGAGAGTTCCTACGTGAAAACTAGGACATTTTTGCTTGGCACCCTTCAGACATGCCAGGAATCCCACGCAGGCTGGCCGAACACAGCCTAAATATCCTAAAAGGATTCAAACCGGTCAAACAAGCCCTTCGGCGTTTCTCCGAACCCAAGAGACAGGCCATGGGAGAGGAGCTAGGCAAGCTATTGGAGGCCGGATTCATCAGAGATATAAAACATCCGGACTGGCTAGCAAATTTGGTGATGGTACCAAAGAAGGACAAATCCTGGCGCCTGTGCGTCGATTTTAAAGACCTTAACAAGGCTTGCCCAAAGGATCCCTTCCCCCTCCCCCGCATCGATCAAATTATCGACGCCACTGCAGGATACGATTCGTTGTGTTTCCTCGACGCATACTCCGGCTACCATCAAATCAAGATGGCAGAGTCAGACCAGGCCGCAATGGCATTCATCACACCATACGGCCCATTCGTCTTCAACACAATGCCTTTCGGACTCAAGAACGCCGGCGCAACATATCAGCGCATGATTCAGACATGTCTGGCAAACCAGATCGGCAAAACAGTGGAGGCGTACGTGGATGATGTGGTCATAAAAACAAGACATGTTGAATCTCTAGTAGACGACTTGAGGCTTACATTTGACAACCTCCGAGCATATGACATCAAGCTAAATCCGAAAAAATGCGTTTTCGGCGTTCCAGCCAGAAATCTCTTGGGCTTCATTGTATCCGGTAGAGGAATCGAAGCAAATCCAGCCAAGATCCGAGCTTTGTCACAATTGGATATCCCAAAGGACCTCAAACAAATACAAAAATTAACCGGATGCGTGGTGGCTCTAAGCCGCTTTATCTCCCGTTTGGGAGAAAAGGCGCTACCCCTCAATCGCCTCCTTCGGCGCACCGAACACTTCGAGTGGACGGATGCCACCACGGCCAGACTCGAGGAAATAAAAGCCATACTGGCAACAAACCCAGTCCTGGCCGCGCCAAACATCGGCGAACCAATGCTATTGTACATTGCAGCAACACACCAGGTTGTTAGCGCAGTGCTCGTCGTCGAACGAGAAACGGACGGACACAAATTCCCCCTTCAAAAGCCGGTCTACTATGTCTCCACTGTCCTCACTACATGCAAATCACGGTACCCACATTATCAAAAGATTGCATATGCGGTATTCATGGCATCCCGGAAGCTACGACACTACTTTCAAGAGTGTTCAATCACAGTAGCATCAGAAGTACCACTCAATGATATTATAAACAACCGTGACGCAATGGGCCGGATTGCAAAATGGGCCATCGAGCTCCTCCCGTTCGACATAACTTATAAGACACGGCGAGCTATCAAGTCGCAAGTTTTGGCTGACTTCATCGCCGAATGGACGGAGGCCGAACTCCCTAAAGAATACGGCACATATTCAAACTGGATCATGCATTTCGACGGCTCCAAAATGTTGGCCGGTCTAGGGGCTGGCGTCGTTTTGACATCCCCCACAGGAGACACAGTCCAATATGTACTCCAGATTATGTACACGGACTCCAACAATGCAGCTGAATATGAGGCCCTCCTACATGGTCTCCGGATGGTAGTATCCATGGGTATTCAACGCCTAGAGGTGCGCGGGGATTCGAACCTCGCGATATCCCAGATAAATGGAGACTTTGATGCCAAGGATCCAAAAATGGCAGCTTACCGCAATGCCGTCCTAAAAATGTCAGCTCGGTTCGAGGGGCTCGAATTTCACCATATAGCCCTAGAAAACAATCAGGCGGCAGACGTCCTCGCACGCATCGGCGCAAAACGCGATGCGGTCCCCTCCAACATCTTCCTGGAAAGCCTGTTCAAGCCATCCGTAGTATGGGAAGGGGAACATGGTAATATTAGCCCGAACCCAACCGCACTGTCCGACGCCGAACAATCTGACATAATCGGAGGCTCTGCCAATGAAATTACAACTTCAGCCCACGTAATAATGGTCGTCATCGCCCCGTGGACAGAACCATTCCTAGCCTACCTTAATAGGCAGGAGCTTCCAGAGGACCAAAATGAGGCACGCTGCATAGTGCGGCGATCCAAGGCCTATAAAGTCCATGAGGGAGAGCTTTATAAGAAAAACACTATCGAAGTCCTTCAAAGGTGCATCTCCGAAGAGGAAGGGCGGAACTTGCTGGCTGAAATTCCTGCCGGACTCGGTGGTCATCACGCCGCAGCTCTGCCCCTTGTAAGCAAAGCTTTCCGTATAGGCTTCTATTGGCTGACGTCCCGGGCAGACGCTCAGGACTTGGTCCAACGATGCGTTGGTTGCCAGCTTTTTGCAAACCAAAGCCATATGCCACCTACCGCCCTCCAAACTATCCCCGTCACTTGGCCCTTCGCGGTCTGGGGGCTTGACATGGTTGGACCCCCTAAAGGGGGAACTAACAAGAAAAAATACTTACTGGTCATGGTGGATAAGTTCACCAAATGGATAGAAGCCAAGCCTGTTAAGACGGCCGAATTCGGACCGGAGATAGACTTTATATCCGGGGTCGTACACCGTTACGGCGTCCCCCACAGCATCATCACTAATAACGGCACGAACTTTACGGCCGACGAGGTAAAACTCTGGTGCAAAAACATGGGCATCAAGCTCGATTATGATTCCGTCTATCACCCACAAACTAACGGCCAAGTCGAACATGCAAATGGTCTTATCATGAGCGGCATCAAACCCAGATTAGTGCGGTCCCTCAAGGAATCTAACACGCACTGGGTAGAGGAGCTCAACTCCATACTCTGGGGGCTGCAGACCACGCCGAATCGCACCACCGGATACACAACATTCTTTATGGTGTACGGCGCAGAGGCAGTTCTGCCTTGCGACATAATTCATGACTCACCTCGAGTGCGCATGTACGAAGAAAGAGAAGCCGAGCTCGATCGGCAGGACAGTCTGGACGCCTTGGAGGAGGAGCGCGACGTGGCAAAAGCCCGTTCCGCATTTTATCAACAGCAAGCTCGAAGATATCAAAGCAGAGAAGTGCGGGCCAAAAATTACAACGTTGGCGAATTAGTTCTACGCCTGCCGGACAAAAAAAAGGACAAACTCAAGCCCAAGTGGGAAGGTCCCTTCATAATTGACCAAGTCCTAACTGGTGGAGCGTACCGCCTGCGAGATGCCTCGGATAACCGACTCGAGCCGAACCCATGGAACGCAGCCCGTCTCCAAAGATTCTACGCCTAGCGCCGGACTCTGTGTTCGTCTCCTTCCTCTGTCCATTTTTTACATTTTTTGTCTTGTATTTCTCTCCTTCCACCCTTTCTTTTTTTTCTTATATTCATCAAAGGCTCAATAAGTGATGCGTTACTCACGCTCACTATACCTGGGGGCTTCTTTAAAACAGAAGCTTATTTATACGGGCTTCGCGCCCAACACATGTGTCAAACTTCCGCATGTACCTTTTCTTCACCATTATATGCATCGATATGACTTAAGTTTTGGCCAAGCTGGGTTGCCTGGCTCCTGTGCTTACGCCTACGTTCCCAATTGTTAGGCTAGGTGGTAAAGGGAGCACCTCTGCGATTGTTACTGTCGGGTAAGCCGGATGTGTACGTCAGACTGAGTGAAGCCGAAAGCTAGCGTTCTTAAGGGAATTTTCGGTCGGTGAACTAAAGATGATCTTTTTTACTTATCTATGTGCCCCTAGACGTTTTTTTTCCTGCATTCGCAGTCCGGACATGCACTTTAGGGCATGCCTCCCAGAGAAGGGAACCCCTAACGGAACTATTCTCTCTGGAAGATGTTTCTTACTAACCATGTAATATAACATAACTAGTTGGGCACTTGTCTGATAAAGCACTAATGACCCCTACGCATGGTCTCCTTGCATACCCCGGTTCTTATATAACCATAGGGTATTCAGACACACTCCAGACCATCAGGTCCCGAGGTCGAAGCGAAAAGGTCGGCAACGACAAATGATCTACAATCCGGCTAGAAGGCATTACATATGTCAATTAAAATTACATAGTCGCTCTGACTAATTGTATTCCTCTTCAATACCATCTAACAAGCTGTCTAATTTACAGTCCTGCTAGGAATACTTTGCGGCCAAATCTACTTGGCCGTACACTAAGCTTACAGGGATCTCCTTCCCATCGGGCCCCACAGGTCTGACCTCAGCCATATGGTTTGGGTCAGCCTTTGTGTACCGCGTCTTCACCATGACTCAGGCCTCCCTAGCGCCCTGACGGCAGGCTGATATCTTCCACAAACGGAAGCGCCGCCGTGCTCCCTTCAGCCTCTCGGCAAGCTCTCCAAGGCCCTCGGGCATAGAGAGGGATAGCCATAAGGCTTGGGCAACGCCTTGCATCGCCTGCCGAACTCGCTCGTGCAGTTGCAAGAGCTCAGGAAGAAGGTCACCCGTAGAATCGGGCATCTCCTCTATAGGACGACCTTTAATCATACCTACAAACATAATTCTGTTAGTCGACTTCCTCGCCGAACTCCTTTTTGAGAGTTCGTTCAAGCACTTACTAAATATGCCGCGTCGATGACGCCGATTCTCCTTAACGGAGTCCGACAGCTGGGCTCGAACATCTTTCAGTTCAACACCTAGCTTGGTGTTGGCATCCTGAAGATCATTCTTCTCCCGCCTCACCTTCGTTAGCACGCTCTCGCCAGCCTTTAGCTAGCGTAGGAGTTGTTGACTGTCCGGATCTAGTCCAGCGCCATCTGCAATTTCATTTGTCAGATTTGCACATATGCCGCATTTCACAATTATCTTTTTGAAGCATGTAGTACCAGAGGGGGTCTCCTTAGGCACCCCTGTCGCGGCCAGTGCGGCCTCAAGTTGGGCTCGGCACTCTTCTAACTCCTGAGACAACTGGGTATTCTTCTCTGAAAGAACCTGCATATTGCATGATCCTTAAATCAGTTATTCTCACTGCTTCAAGTCTCGGGGGCTACTGGTATATATAACCATCAAAATTTTCTCACCCGTATGTCTTTTACATATTGCTCCGTGGCTCTGGCTAGACCATTCTGAGCGGCACGGAGATATGCATCTCCCGAATTGAACACATCCAACGCCTCCTGGGAGAAACAGGCGTCGCGAAGAAATGTCCGGCGACGCCTGTGGTTCATGGCACTTTCCACCTCGGAAGGTGTGGCATACAGCCTATCCGTGTCCTCTGCCGGAGGAGCGTCCGGTGCGCGCCTCGTGTTCGCCTCCGCCTCCGGTCCGGGCTTTGGAGCCTGGCTGGTGGAGGCACGATTGGCAACCTCTCCGGATACAGTCCGGCGAGGTCTCTTTGTCCTGAACGGAGCACGAGTATTAATATTCCTTGAAGGAATAACACCTGGGAATAAGAGGGCGCGCTATACCTTTGCACCGGCGCCTCAGTCCGGACTTCACTTCTTTTTGCCCCACGGGGCCCTGCTGCCCCTTGTTGGCTAGCCGCCGCAGGCTCAGCCTCCCGCCTTAAGAATCTTCCCTGCAAAATACGGTTGTTATCAGGAAACTGAAAACACACAAGGACGAATTCCTTTTGAAGTACAGGGACTCCGGTCTCAGTTACCTGGGAGGCCGGGAGTAGCCCCGGGTAATCGGCCGTAATGGCCACCAGGGCATTGTCCCTGCTCAACTGATGAAACACCCCGTCAATCAGCTCCACAGAAATGTCCGGATCCTCTTCGGAGGCCGGATCGAGGGACCGTTCAGGATCCTCGGGCTATGGAGGACGGCTGTTTATATCCTTCACTTCCTGGCGCAGTTCCTGCGTAGGAGTCATTAAGACTATATATTTAATCATGGGAATATAAAACGGATGGGCAAGCAAGGTTGTCCGCTTACCCAGCTTGGAGGGTTGTACATAGTGAATCCACCCTGTGGGTTGACGCGGAGGAATTCCTCCTCTTCTCCCTTGTACAAAGAGGATAAGATATTTAATAGAGCGGCAGCTGAGCCCGGCCCCTTACGGCCATAACGAGTGGCGTGATCCTCCCCGTTAAAATCCCACATGGGGTGGCTTCTATATTGAAGCGGCTGCACCCCCCGCATGATACATGCGGCCATGACTCCGATCATGGTTAGTCCGGAATGGGATAGCAGTCTTATCCGGCCCATCAGGTAAAGGACGTCCCTGTCACTTTCTTTCCGAGAGCTCCGTGGACGCCAGCTTAGGCGCTTCTTCAGGGGAGCACTATTGAACTCAGGGAGGCCGATCCGAACGGGATCCGGCAGCGGGACATCCTCTATATAAAACCATTCCGAAGGCCAGTCCTCTCTTTGGGGTTCCGGATAAATATCCGGTCCCGGCGATGCGCCATACTTTGGCTCCGCCCACTTGATATATTGACCCCCTCTGAGAGCGGGGAACCAGGCAGAATAGCCTCTTCCACAACGTGAAGTGAGCCTCAACCCCTAAGAACAACTCGCAAAGGGCGACAAAGCCCGCGATATGCAAAATAGATGCACGCGTGAGGTTGTGCAGCTGGAGGCCGTAGAACTCCAGAAGCCACGGAGAAACGGATGAATTGGAAATCCGAGCCCCCTTATTAGATAAGGGACCAGGCATACCCGCTCTCCTTTAGAGGGAGTAGGGGCGCTCTCCGCCTGCTCTCCGCCATTATACGTGGCGAGTCCAGCTCGAACCGGGACCATATAGGCCGGAGGGAGAAATCCCTTGGTCTGGAGCGATACTAACTCGCTATGCGGGATGGAGCACCTCTCCCAGTCTTCGGGCTTAGGGCTGGAAGGGCGAGAGGAGGAGCTGCGACGGCTGGCCATGGTGGAATGGACCTTTGTCGGATGCGCTCTGATGAACACTCGCGGAAGGGAGAAGGTGTGGTTTGGATCTAAATCCCCATTCCTTTAAATAGGTGGCTCATTTATGCGGCTAGGGGTGTAAATGTAAAAACACCCAGACTTTTCGTATTCCTTTGACACGTGGAGGACGGCCATTATTGGGCGTGGAAGCCAAGGAGCACTACATTATAAAAGCCGGACATTATTCGACAGGTGCACAGAATTTGGAGAAGAACCCGCCTTGCAATGCCGAAGACAATCTGCGCGCCGGACTCGTCGTCATTGAAGCCTGGTTCGGGGGCTACTGAGGGAGTCCTGGATTAGGAGGTGTCCGGGTAGCCGGACTATGACCTTTGGCCGGACTCCTGGACTATGAAGATACAAGATTGAAGACTTCGTCCCGTGTCCGGATGGGACTTTCCTTGGCGTGGAAGGCAAGCTAGGCGATGCGGATATTCAGATCTCCTACCATTGTAACCGACTTTGTGTAACCCTAACCCTCTCTAGTGTCTATATAAACCAGAGGGTTTTAGTCCGTAGGACAGCAACTCCAACATACAACAATCATACCATAGGCTAGCTTCTAGGGTTTAGCCTCCTTGATCTCGTGGTAGATCTACTCTTGTACTACCCATATCATCAATATTACTCAAGCAGGACATAGGGTTTTACCTCCATCAAGAGGGCCCGAACCTGGGTAAAACATTGTGTTCCCTTGTCTCCTGTTACCATCCGCCTAGACGCACAGTTCGGGACCCCCTACCCGAGATCCGCCGGTTTCGACACCAACAATGGGCTTCCTTAAAATGCCCTAGGTCTTCGTGAGCAAGCGAGTTGGATGCACACCCACTTAGTTTCTTTTGTTGAGCTTTCATACACTTATAGCTCTAGTGCACCCGTTGCATGGCAATCCCTACTCACTCACATTGATATCTATTAATGGGCATCTCCATAGCCCGTTGATACGCCTAGTTGATGTGAGACTATCTTCTCCTTTTTTGTCTTCTCCACAACCACCATTCTATTCCACATATAGTGTTATATCCATGGCTCACGCTCATGTATTGCGTGAATATTGAAAAAGTTTGAGAACATCAAAAGTATGAAACAATTACTTGGCTTGTCATCGGGGTTGTGCATGATTTAAATACTTTGTGTGATGAAGATAGAGCATAGCCAGACTATATGATTTTGTAGGGATAACTTTCTTTGGCCATGTTATTTTGAGAAGACATGCTTGCTTTGTTAGTATGCTTGAAGTATTATTATTTTCATGTCAATATTAAACTTTCATCTTGAATCTTTCGGATCTGAACATTCATGGCACAATAAAGAAAATTACATTGAGAAATATGCTAGGTAGCATTCCACATCAAAAATTCTATTTTTATCATTTACCTACTCGAGGACGAGCAGGAATTAAGCCTGGGGATGCTTGATACGTCTCCAACATATCTATAATTTTTTATTGTTCCATGCTATTATATATTCTGTTTTGGGTGTTTAATGGGATTTATAATACACTTTTATATTATTTTTGGGACTAACCTATTAACCCAAGGCCCAGTGCAAATTTCTGTTTTTTTTTTTTGCCTATTTCAGTGTTTCGCAGAAAAGGAATATCAAACGGAGTCCAAACGGAATGAAACCTTCGGGAGAGTTATTTTTGGAACAAACGCAATCCAAGTGACTTGGAGTGGACGTCAAGGAAGCAACGAGGCGGCCACGAGGCAGGGAGGCGTGCCCAGGAGGTAGGCGTGCCCCCAACCCTCGTGGGCCCCTCGTGGCTCCACCGACCTCCTTCCTTCGCATATATACACTCATATACCCTGAAAACATCCGTGAGCACCACGAAACCCTATTTCCACCACCGCAACCTTCTGTACCAGATCCCATCTTGGGGCCTTTTCCGGCGCTCCACCGGAGGGGGCATCGATCACGGAGGGCTTCTACATCAACACCATAGCCTCTCCGATGACGTGTGAGTAGTTTACCACAGACCTTCGGGTATATAGTTATTAGCTAGATGTCTACTTCTCTCTCTTTGGATCTCAATACAAAGTTCTCTCGATCTTCTTGGAGATCTATTCGATGTAACTCTTTTTGCGGTGTGTTTGTCGAGATTCGATGAATTGTGGGTTTATGATCAAGATTATCTATGAAAAATATTTGAATCTTCTCTGAATTCTTTTTTGTATGATTGGTTATCTTTGCAAGTCTCTTCAAATTATCAGTTTGGTTTGGCCTAAGAGATTGATCTTTCTTGCAATGGGAGAAGTGCTTAGCTTTGGATTCAATCTTGTGTTGCTCGATCCGAGTGACAGTAGGGGAAGCAACACGTATTGTATTGTTGCCATCGAGGATAAAAAGATGGGATTTATATCATATTGCTTGAGTTTATCCCTCTACATCATGTCATCTTACCTAATGCGTTACTCTATTCTTATGAACTTAATACTCTAGATGCATGCTGGATAGCGGTCGATGTGTGGAGTAATAGTAGTAGATGCAGGCAGGAGTCGGTCTACTTGTTGCGGACGTGATGCCTATATACATGATCATGCCTAGATATTCTCATAATTATGCACTTTTCTATCAATTGCTCGACAGTAATTTGTTCACCCACCGTAATACTTATGCTATCTTGAGAGAAGCCACTAGTGAAACCTATGGCCCCCGGATCTATTTTCCATCATATTAATCTCCCGTCAACTAGCTATTTCTGTCGCCGTTTATTTTGCAATCTTTACTTATCATAAGAATACCAAAAATATTATCTTATCATCCCTATTAGATCTCACTTTTGCAAGTGGCCGTGAAGGGATCGACAACCCCTTTATCGCGTTGGTTGCAAAGTTCTTATTTGTTTGTGTAGGTACGAGGGACTTGCATGTGGCCTCCTACAGGATTGATACCTTGGTTCTCAAAAACTGAGGGAAATACTTACGCTACTTTGCTGCATCACCCTTTCCTCTTCAAGGGAAAACGAACACATGCTCAAGAGGTAGCACATGCACGTATGGTGAACTGTTATGGGATGAAGTCGGAGCATGATTTATTTTTTGATTGTCTTCCTTATGAGTGGCGGTCGGGGACGAGCGATGGTCTTTTCCTACCAATCTATCCCCCTAGGAGCATGCGAGTAGTACTTCGTTTCAAAAACTAACAGATTTTTGCAATAAGTATGTGAGTTCTTTATGACTAATGTTGAGTCCATGGATTATACGCACTCTCACCCTTCCACCATTGCTAGCCTCTCTAGTACCGCGCAACTTTCGCCGGTACCTGATACGTCTCCAACGTATCTATAAATTTTGATTGTTCCATGCTGTTTTATTATCAATCTTGGATGTTTTATAATCATTTGATAGTCATTTTATATCATTTTTTGGTACTAACCTATTGACATAGTGCCAAGTGCCAGTTGTTTTTTCCATGTTTTTTACATCGCAGGAAATCAATATCAAGCGAAGTCCAAATGCTACGAAAATCCATGATGATTTTTTATGGGCCAGAAGAAAGGCAATGGGCCCTGGTTACACCTGGGGGGTGCCCCGAGGGGGGCACAACCATTCATGGCACGCCAGGAGGCCCTGGCACGCCCTGGTGGTTTGTGCCCACCTCGGGTGCCCCCCGGACCGCCTCTTTCCTCTATAAATACCCAAATATTCTAGAAATCCTAGGGGAGTCGAAGAAATATTCATCCAGCCGCCGCAGAGTCCAGAACCACCGAATCCAATCTAGACACCATCTCGGATGGGGTTCACCATCTCCATTGGTGCCTCTCTGATGATGCGTGAGTAGTTCTTTGTAGACCTTCGGGTCCGTAGTTAGTAGCTAGATGGCTTTCTCTCTCTCTCTCGCTGATTCTCAATACAATGGTCTCTTGGAGATCCATATGATGTAACTCTTGTGCGGTGTGTTTGTTGGGGTCTGATGAACTTTGAGTTTATGATCAATCATATATTTTTATATCCATGAAAGTTATTTGAGTTTCTTTGATTTCTTATATGCATGATATCTTATAGCCTCGCATTCCTTCTCCAATATTTGGGTTTTGTTTGGCCAACTTGATTTATTTATCTTGCAATGGGAAGAGGTGCCCGATAGTGGGTTCGATCTTACGGTGCTTGATCCCAGTGACAGAAGGGGAATCGACATGTATGTATCGTTGCTACTAAGGATAAAAAGACGAGATCTATATCTACCACCATATATATAAACGGATCTTGTCTACATCATGTCATCATTCTTATTGCATTACTCCATTTTTCCATGAACTTAATACACTAGATGCATGCTGGATAGCGGTCGATGTGTGGAGTAATAGTAGTAGATGCAGGCAGGAGTCGGTCTACTAATCTTGGACGTGATGCCTATGTAATGATCATTGCCTGGATATCGTCATAATTATTTGAAGTTTCATCAATTGCCCAACAGTAATTTGTTTACCCACCGTTTACTATTTTTCTCGAGAGAAGCCACTAGTGAAACCTACGGCCCCCGAGTCTTCTTCTTCATATATTTGCTTTGCGATCTATTTTATTTGCATTTTTATTCAGATCTATTAAACCCAAAAATACAAAAATATCTTGCTGCACTTTATTTTATTTGTGTTCTATTATTTCAATCCATCACAATTTTCTCTCGTCACGTGCCTTCTGGTGTCGTTACCCTAAAGGGATTGACAAATCCTTTAACACGTCAGGTTGCGAGTGGCTGTTATTTGTGTGCAGGGGTTGTTTACGTTTTGTTGCTTGGTTCTCCTACTGGTTCAATACCTTTGTTTCATTACTGAGGGAAATACCTACCGTTGTTGTGCTACATCATCCTCTCCTCTTGGGGGAAACACCGACGTAGTCTTAGCAAACATCATCAAGGGAATTGCTGGGGAGGATCTTCAACATAACCAGGTTCCTAATCACAAATCTCATCTCTTTGCAATTTACATTATTTTCCATTTGCCTCTTGCTTTCCTCTCCCCCACTTCAAATAAATTTGCCGTTTTATTCGCCTCTCTTTTTCGTTCGCCGCTTTCTCGCCATGCCTGATCTCAGAAAAGCTAAGGGCTTTTTCCCTAATCTTAATGCTTTGGATAGCCCCTCTATCCTCTCTAAGCTCATAAACAATGATGCTATAGAAGGATCTACCGGGGTTGTTAAGGAAAATCTTAACCATTGGGATGAAAATGATCCCGGAATTTTGCGTTATTTACTTGATGAATCTTTGAAAGATGCTTGGCATAGGTTGTTGAGAACTCGAGCTAGCTATGTGCCCCAATATCAGATAGAAATATATTTGAAAAGTTTTTATGTTGGTTTACCTTCTTCCTTCAAGCAAGTTTTAGATTCTATATTTGAAAACGGTTTTCTTGAAGAGGATGCCATTGATACTTAGGAGAAGATGAAAGCCATATTTGCCACCCCAACGGAGAAAATATTGAATCAACTAATCTTTTTTGCTTTTATCAAAATGAAATAATTAAAGAGATGAAGGCTAGTTTAGATACGAATTTTGCCTACATGCTTAATCTTTCTTCTGCCATCAATGGCCATGTGCTTTCTCAAAATGGACAATTAAATGCCATTGATAGAAAATTTTCCCTTTTCTTTCCAAGGGACAAAGATGACAAAACTTAGATCCTTGCCTTATGCCTAGCTAAGGGCGTAAAACTATAGCGCTTGTTGGGAGGCAACCCAATGTATAAATTTTATTTTTGCTTTTTACTTTCTGTTCTTGAGTGTTTACACAATTATTCTACTGTTATGATTGTGTTTTTTATGTTTTAGTTAGTGTTTGTGCCAAGTAAAGCCTATAGGATCTTCTTGGGTGATAGTTGTTTGATCTTGCTGAAAAAGACAGAAAGTTTGCGCTCACGAAATAATTTTCATAAATCACATAAAAGATCTTTTGCTCTGGTTCTTTTTGCAAAAGATTAATATACAAATTTCCCTGGTCGTCCTATTTTCGTACAACTTTTGGAGTTCCAGAAGTATTCGTTTAAGTCAGATTACTACAGACTATTTTGTTTTGACAGATTCTGTTTTCTTTTTGTTGTGTGCTTATTTTGATGGCTCTATGGTTTTCTTTGATGAGTTTTTGCCATAGAAAAGTTGGAATACAGTAGATATAATACAAAAACAAAATAAGAATTGGGTTGATACAACACTTATAGTAGTGATTTATTTTCTTACACTAACGGATCTCACAAAGGTTTTGTTGAGTTTTGTGTGATTGAAGTTTTCAAGTTTTGGGTTATCTTACAATGGATGAAGGAAGGATGTAAGAGCCTAAGCTTGGGGATGCCCCGGCATCCAAGCTATTATCCAAGTAGGAGCAACCAACTAAGCTTGGGGATGCCCCCGAGTGGCATCCCCGCTTTCTTCCAACAACTATCGGTATTTTACTCGAGGCTATATTTTTATTCGTCACATGATATGTGTTTTGCTTGGAGCGTCTTGTATGATATATATCTTTGCTTGTTTTATTTTGTGTTTTAAGTCATCAATCCTTGCTGGACACACCTATTTGAGAGAGCCAAAATTATGTCTTGACTTGTTAGAATTGCTCTCTATGCTTCACTTAAATATTTTATGAGCTAGGACTTGCTCTAGTACTTCACTTATATCTTTTTGAGCACAGTGTGCTTTGTTATTTTTGAAGAAATGCTCTCTTGCTTCACTTAAATTATTTTGAGAGAAATAAAACTTGTTATGCTCATGATCTTCACTTATATTTGTTTGAGCTTGTGAAAAGCAACACATGAAAATTAGTGCCAAAGTGATAGATATCCAAGAAGGACAAAGAAAAAGAAAATGCTCTCTTGCTTCACTTAAATTATTTTGAGAGAAATAAAACTTGTTATGCTCATGATCTTCACTTATATTTGTTTGAGCTCGTGAAAAGCAACACATGAAAATTAGTGCCAAAGTGATAGATATCCAAGAAGGACAAAGAAAAAGAAAATGCTCTCTTGCTTCACTTAAATTATTTTGAGAGAAATAAAACTTGTTATGCTCATGATCTTCACTTATATTTGTTTGAGCTTGTGAAAAGCAACACATGAAAATTAGTGCCAAAGTGATAGATATCCAAGAAGGACAAAGAAAAAGAAAATGTCATGAAGATCATTAGACAAAATAAACTTGATTCTTAGTAATAGTTTTGAGATACGATGATGTGATATGTGAGTTATGTTGATGAGTAATTGTGCTCTAGTAAGAATATTGGTGTTAAGGTTTGTGATTCCCTATGCATGCACGAAAGTCAATAATCATGCATTGAAAATTATATCCTACTTGTGGTGCATTATTCGGTGTTAATTATGCTTAATGCTTGCTTATGAGATTATTTGTTTCTTGGTTGGTCGCTTCTCAATTTTTTGCTAGCCTTCATTTTGCACTAAGTATGACATCTACTTGTGCATCCAAAATCGTTTAAAACAGTTTTGCCACATGAGTCCACTATATCTACCTATATGCGGTATTCTTTTGCTGTTCTAAGCAAATTTGCATGTGCCATCTCTAATTTTCAAAATAAACTTCTCTTTTGTGTGTTTGTTTTCCTCGTGAAACGGTAATGGGTGGCTAATATTTTCCATGCTGGATGTGTTATTCTCAAGATGAGTGTTTATTCACTTGTCATTGGACGAGAGTAAGGAAAAGGTCTTAGGGACGCCCAGTCCCGAAATGCAAAAAAAAATGAATTTACTTTATGTTGTCAAATAATAAATCCCTTGCAAAGTGTTGGTATGGAGGGCACCCGTGGATACGGTTAGCCTTGGAAAGTGAAAGAAATGGTGGAAAAAGGAATAAACTTTATTTTCTATTTAGGGAACCACCTATGGCATATCTAGCATGGAAAGTGTTCGGAACTCTAAGTCGTTTTCATTGGTGGGATGAACACACCTCCCAAAATGTTTTTTATCTCTATTTTTCTCTTTGAGCTCTGGCACCTCTACAAATCCCTACTTCCATCCGCGAAGGGCTTTTATTTTACTTTATGCAATTTTTATTTTAAAATTTGAGTCTCCATCTTCTCTTACAAAAGCACCAACTAGGAGGCAATATGATCGTGCTCAAGCATTGGGTGTAGTTAATATTTGAGTGTGTTTCACGAATGGATCAATGTTTGAGCATGATGGGCTAGGGATAACTTGTTTTAGCATTGATATTTTGAAAGACATGGTTGCTTGTTGATATGCTTGAGTATCTAAATTATTATGTCAAAACTAGACTATTGCTTTGAATCACATAAAAGTCCAATTGTCCATGTTATAAAGAAAAGAATATGATATGACTTGATGAACAACACTCCACATCAAAAATTCTGTTTTTATCACTTACCTACTCGAGGACGAGTAGGAGTTAAGCTTGGGGATGTTGATACGTCTCCAACGTATCTATAATTTTTTATTGTTCCATGCTGTTTTATTATCAATCTTGGATGTTTTATAATCATTTTATAGTCATTTTATATCATTTTTTTGGTACTAACCTATTGGTATAGTGCCAAGTGTTGTTTTTTCCATGTTTTGACATCGCAGGAAATCAATATCAAACGAAGTCCAAATGCCACGAAACTCCACGATGATTTTTATGGGCCAGAAGAAAGGCAATGTGCCCTGGTTGCACCTGGGGGTGCCCACCTCGGGTGCCCCTGGACCGCCTCTTTGCTCTATAAATACCCAAATATTCCATAAACCCTAGGGGAGTCGACGAAATATTTATTCAGCCGCCACAAAGTCCAGAACCACCAGATCCAATCTAGACACCATCTCGGATGGGTTTCACCACCTCCATTGGTGCCTCTCCGATGATGCGTGAGTAGTTCTTTATAGACCTTCGGGTCCGTTGTTAGTAGCTAGATGGATTTATCTCTCTCTCTCTCTCTCTCTCTCTCTCTCTCTCTCTCTCTCTCTCTCTCTCTCTCTCTCTCTCTCCCTCTCCCTCTCTCTCTCTCTCTCTCGCTGATTCTCAATACAGTGGTCTCTTGGAGATCCACATGATGTAACTCTTTTGCGGTGTGTTTGTTGGGATCTGATGAACTTTGAGTTTATGATCAGTCATATCTTTTTCGGATTTTTATTTGTGTGCCCCTAGTTCGGTAGTTCTACTCATTCATCCCCACGCTCTTAACTTTTGCTCACTTTTCCCCACTCTCTTGCCCAAAACCCTTAGAACAGGTCACAGCGGACATTGCCGTCGGGTCAATGTCTTGACCGTTAACTCTGACTAGTGGGGCCGCGTAGGGCGGAGTCCACATTTTGACCGTTACGTGGTAACCAGTGGGGCCATGAAACTGACACTCACGGTAACCTGAATCAGATCCAGTCGCTTCCGCGCCGCCCCCTTCGCCACTGTCGTGCCGCCTCTGCCGCCGTCGCGCCGCCTCCGCCGCATCTACCCTCTCTCCCTATCTAGGATTAGGAAGCAATGTCGGGGGGTCACCCCGTCCGGCCCATCGACCGTGGAGATGATTGGGTCGAATCAGAGGCTGATAATTCATGGATTCGACTGGGTAAGCATCGTTTTCCTCTCAAATTGACTAGGAGATCCGTAAATTAGGCTGTATTTGACCACCGTTGGCGTGAATCAGCGCAATTTATCTAAAACAATTCGGCCTAACTACTCCCTTTATCTTATTTCAATCGAATAGGGTTGATCCTGCACTTGCTTCTCGGCTGGCAGTTAGAATGGAAACTAGCGAGCTGCATGGAACTAAACCGTGTGTGATTTCTGGATTTTTCTATCCTAAAGTGGTAGAAACCAGCGTTTCGTTCAGAGATTTCCGCAAGGCACTCTGTTGTGAGTATCCATGGAGCCCTGTCGATGTTGTTGAACTGAGATATTTCGACAGTACCGAGCAGAGATTTCTCCCATTAACTTGCGATGAGCATCTGGGATTGCTATTTAGTTTGAATGCTGACAGCCGTTTCGGTAAAATCCATATCGGCGTGCTTCAGGCATGCAAAAAGCATATCCCGAAGGGAGTTCAGACATCATCTATCTCTGCTAATAGCGAGCGTCCTCGCACTCCTTGTAGGTCGAGACCAAGTAAACCTAGTGGTTCTGAAAGCCACAACATGTCGGCTACCGCTAATTCTGCCACTTCTCTTCTCCCTTCTGCACCAGATGTAGAAGTAGATGCAGAGCCTCACGAGGAAGTGCCTCAACATGATGATGAGGATGAGATTCTATTCCCTGAACTGGTAGATAGAGTCAGCCAACAGGAAGTGGAAGATGAATATGCAGAGGAGCCTAGCAGTCGTGCTAGATCTGATGACACTGATGATGAAGAGAGGGAGGAGAACATCCACTCCTTAGTTTTACAAGAATATGCTGGTGAGGACATGCCAACAATTGAGTGGAACAGGGAGAATCCTGATCTTACTCCAGGAGCCGTATTCAAATCGATGGTGGACCGTCGTAATGCAGTGACTACATATTGCATTCTCACTAAAAACTCTTATGAGGTTGATAGGAGTGAGCCAGGAAGATTCACTGTTCATTGCCCTTATGATAGGTGTAGGTGGAGGTTGCATGCATCCACTATGCGAAAGAGCAAATTGATTCAGGTATTACAACTGAATATTGTTATCAGATTATTTATCCATTCTATATTCAGATCATGTGTACTGTTTCTTAATTGTATTTGACATCATTTTTCATTTTGTTTCAGATAAAAAGCAACCCACACGGGCACACTTGGCCACCTGGAGGGGGAGGGGGGAAGGACAAATCTAAGCTTACAAAGACTAGGTGGGTGGCAGATGCAATCCTAGATTGGGTGAGGGAAACACCAACAATTGGTCCAACAGCACTCCATGGGAAGCTATTTCAAAAGTACAAGATTAATGTACATTACATGAAGATTTTCTATGCTAAGGAAAGGGCTCTTGATAGGATTAATGGTCCATGGAATGAGAGTTCTCAGTTGCTTTACACCTTCAAAGCTGAAGTGGAGACGGCTAGTCCAGGGAGTGTTGTAGAGATTGACAAGCATACAGTTAAGTACAAATTAAAAGGGAAGGCAATAGAGAAGGAGTGCTTCAGGAGGGCTTTTGTTTGTTTCAAGGCTTGCCGACAGGGGTTTCTGAATGGTTGTAGGCCCTATTTGACTGTCGATGCGACTGCTTTGAATGGAAGATGGAGAGGGCAGCTAGCAGCAGCTTCTACAGTTGATGGACACAACTGGCTATTTCCAATTGCATTTGGTGTGTTGGAGGTAGAGAGTGAGGAGAGTTGGGTTTGGTTTCTGTAGCAGTTGCGCAACATTATAGGTACACCCTCAGGTTTAGTTATACACACAGATGCTTGCAAGGGTTTAGAAACTGCAGTAGAAATTGTATTCCCTGGAGTGGAACATGGGGAATGTACACGACACCTAGCATAGAATTGTAAAAAGAAATTCAAAGGCAAAGATTATGATGAGAATCTATGGCCAGCATCATACACATGCAGCTTGAGGAAGCATGAGCACCATTTGAGAGTGTTGTATGCTCATAATCCTTTGGTGAAGGAGTACATCGATGAACATCATGGAAAGCTGTGGTCAAGAAGCAAATTCAATGAAATCTGCAAACTAGACTATGTGACCAATAACCTCGCTGAGTGTTTCGATGCAAAGTTCAAGTCAGTGAAAAGGCTTTTGTTGTGGCAAGCATTTGATAATATCAGGCAGATGATCATGGTAAAGATGGCTCTTTGTAACAGGATTGCAGAAACACCATATGTTGGCCATCTTATGCTCCTATCTCTGATAAAGGCATTGCATGCCAAGGCAAGAGGAGTAAGAATGAAATGCATCCGACCATCGACATACAAGGCTGAGGTGACATACACAGACAGTAAAAATAGGGAATGGAGATATCCAGTGAACCTTGCAACCAATGAATGCAGCTGTAGGCAATGGCAGATCCGCGGGAAGCCGTGCATACATGCCCTACATCTCATGACTGTTATTGGAGGTGAAGATGGTGAGGTTGGTCAGTATTTCTCTGAATATTTCTCTGTTGCCAAATTTAGGGTTGCTTATGCTTAAAATGTGCCTGCACTCTTGGGAAAAGACCAATGTAACATAGTAGACCAGGGTTCAAACACCATTCTCCTATACTGACTAGACCACCAGGAAGACCAAGGAAAAACAGGAAAAGAGCTGGTGAAGAGGGTCGTGTAAAAAATAGCATAAGTGCAAAAGATGTGGTATCTTAGGGCATATTGCTAGGCGTTGTCCCAATCCAGTTGATGCATCATTTGGAGAAGAGGAACAATGGGCAGCAGCAAATGCATAGGAGAATGCAGCAGCGGAGGAGAATGCAGCTAGTTTAGAGGATAATGCAGCAGCAGAGGAGAATGCAACAAGTTTATAGAATGAAGCAACTGAAGTAGCAGCTTGGTATGTGTGCAATCTTTCCATTTTTTTTGCATTTGTTCTCTTTTTTATCGATGGCTAAGCTTATTTCTGTTTGACCCAGCTCTAGGGTAATTAGAGGCACAAGACAGAAAAGACCTAGAGAGAAAGAAACTTCGGTTGAACAATCATCTGATGCGGAATTTGAAACCATGGCTTACGAAGGTTTTGAAGCTATAAGAGAGGAGGAAGTTATTTTGTCTGAAGTTCCTTTAAAGATTAGTGAGCCCAAAGATGACCGTCAACTGGTCATCACTTGCGCGATCAGTCAAGGCTCAACAAAACCACCACCACCAGAAGTGAAGATCGGAAGCAACAAGACAAAGCTTTCAAAAGCACAAAATATCCCAGCCAGGGAAACTAGAAGCAAGATGGTTAACCCATCCCGGAACACAAGGAGCAAGGCAAAGATTTGAATTTGAACTTGAATGCAAGTCATAAACTTTGAACTTTAAAGATATGTAATAAGGATTCTGTCGTCAATCTGAAGTACTGTGAAAACTTGTAAGGTGTAATAATTCTATATGTAAACTTTGAATTTGAACTACTGAGGCAAACTTTGAATTTTAGGCAAACTTTGAATTTGAACCAACACTATAGTCCATTCCCCTGTGGTGTGAGTTGCACAGTTTGCTAAACTGTTATAAATGTTAGGGTGATCAATCCGATCTCTTTTGCGTCTACAAAACTTGTAAACATGAGAAATGTGCTCCAAATGAGCTCCCAAGCTAGGGTAAACAGCCCCATTTGTAATCTAGTTTTTTTAGACCTACTCCAAATGAGCCAAATATTTTTTATTAACACCAAATCAATCTATATAGTGTAGATTCGAAGAATCACTATTTATTGAATTAATCTTTCTATTTTCACATTTTTTCAAAAACTATACTTTAATAGAAAAACCATTAAAAAAACACGTTTACCATATGAAAATGGAAAACTAAGTTCAGATCCTTCTTATTCACTTTGAAATCAAGCTTTGGTGATTTTTTTTATTTTTTAAAAAAATTCAAAAACCAAAGGGAAACCCTACCTCCTCTCCTTGGTCTCTATATATGTGAAGGTTTTTCCATAGACAAAGTTTATGATTTTTTGGTTGGTAACATGTCACACAAGACAACATTGTGTGCAGGTTTTATATTTTTCTGATTTTTTAATTAATGGTGCTCATTTTACCTCGATCGTGCTAGCTAGGTTTTTTTTCTCTAAATGTACGCATACCAAGTTTAGTATTTTTCCTCGTTAGTGTGTCCTATAAAACGACGAACGGCGAAGGTTTCATATTTTTTCGATTTTTTTAAATTATTTATGCCCAATCAAAGCCTTTGAAACCCCGTTGACCAGCTCAAAACCCCTCTAACCCCGCGGGGTTTCACCTAACCCTAGCTCCGAACGTCAGCCGTCCGATCATACCGTAGCACCAAGCGACAACCCTCAGATGTGGTCTTCTAGAAGTAATTCTGAGGGCAGGCTGCGACCAGGCTCCAAGCCGTTGGATCACATGGACGGCTCCGCGTTGTTGGATCATGGGGGCGATCCGCGAGAGGCGATCCTCGAGACTTGTTGGTTGTGCCTCCCCTTTCTTCGAGTACCCCCTTTATTCTGGTGCTTATTCTGCAGCGACGAGAGGAGCCACTCCTCCTCTGCTACTTCTTCTCCGGCGACGAGAGGAGCCACTCCTCTGCTTCTTCTTCTCCGGCAACTTTGGGCGATATGTCGAGCTCCACTTCAGCCTCCCGCCCCTCGTGGACCCAGTATGGTCCACTTCCCATGGAGCGATGTCCTGACTGCCCACGCAGCGCGCCACTGATACGATTGACTTTGAAGGAAGTCAAGAATGGCAACTATGGGCGCGAGTTCGTGAAATGTGAGAGCAAGCCAGAGGGGCAGGTTAGATCTCATGATTTTTCTCTGATTTCTTTTTTTATTTGCTTTTAATTCTTTTTCGATCTGGGATTTAGGGTTCATTTTTTTGATTCAGATCATGAAGAAATGCACACATTTTGAATGGCTGGATGACTACGTTAAGCGGATTCAATTCAATGGGGCCCCAACCCATGAGCTCAATCTGCCATCAGCAACAACGAATTTGGTCTCTGAAAGTGCTGCTCTGACAGTTGGGGATGCAGATCTGAAGGGGGAAATAAAGAAGATGAACAAGAACCTGAAGGAGATGATTCAATTGAACAAGCAGGCGAATCTTATAGCTTTAGGATTTTATCCCTTTTATTTTTGTGTAGTTGCTCTAGGATATGCTTACTTCTGGTCATCACTCGTTAAAGATGTTATTAGTGTGGTGTCATGTGCTCTAGGATTTGGTTAAATCTGTGGATCATGTTCTCCACGATTGCTTAAATTTGTGGATCATGTGCTCTATGCTCTGTGTTGCTTAATTTGTGGATCATGTCAGTTTCGGGTACCCGTCAGTTTTGTACACTTTAAGTTTCTTCAGTTTCGTCAGACAACACCGACCGCAGAAGAAGAAAAAAAACCATAGTTCTAGGACTCAAATTGAAACTAAGCTCTGGTTGGGCCGTCTCATTGCGTTGAGTGTCGAAGGCCCACGCGCTGGCTCTGTTTTCCCCCTTGATTGTTACCATGGTAAATCCATTTATTGCCATCTCGAACAAAAATAGTGCATGATGGTAAATCGATTTATTGTTGGACTTGCACATGTCAAATTTATTTGTACATATCATGGCAATTTCCTTCTGTATATAGCCTACGGCACAACACTTTCATTTTTTGACATGCGGGTATTATAAACAAGTTTTTGTTGCAAGAAAAATATTGTATACACGATTTTTTGTTTTTGTTTTTTATTAAGAACATGTCAGACTTAATTATGTAGATCATGATATCCATCTCAAACCACGTCTAAAATAAAGTCCGATGGCACCATTAGCCAGCATATCCATCTAGAGAGCATGTCTAGGCTCGGCTATGGCACCATATCCATCTAGAGAGCTTGTCTACGGCTCGGCTACGGCACCATATCCATCGACCGATATCTCACGTAGCAAGCATACATCCATAACATAAAAAGTAGCAACCATATCATACTTCTTACACAAAACATAGGGTACCCTAAACCATAGCATAGTCCACAAACTATTCAAAAATTAGCTTGTTTTTCTTCATACAATATACGGAATAGGGCCACCAAGACTTCAAAAAAATAGCTTTTCTTCTTCTTCTTTTCAACATCAACATGGCTCATTTTTTTAGCTTTAGTTTCATTTTTGACACTTCAACTACTCCATTATCCGCGCGTGCGAAAACTTGACCCTACTCTAAATGGGCGAAAACTTCTGGTTTTCATTAAGGAATACTCAATCATTGATTGATTTAGCAGAAGGGCTCGTGTATGGCACCATATCCATCTAGCAATTTATCTCATGTCAAATAAGATAGAAATAGCAAGCAAAAACACTGATAACCAACGACATATCAAATAAGGGTAGCAAGCGTAACAAACTTCTTAGGGGATAACACGACAGAGATTAAAAGTTCACGGTACAATCAACAACATAATTAAGATAGAAATATATAAAAGATAAAAAGCCCTAACACCCTAGGTCAAGACAAGCTCATGATCGAGATCGGGACTTCACCACTATCTTCACTACGCCTTCTATTCATTGCTCCCTCTCCATGCCATCCTGGCCGATGTAGTAGGGGAGGTTGTGCATACCATCGCGAGTGGGGAAGATGCAGTCGAAGTTTGTGAAGATGTTGTGGGTTGTTAATGCGATGAATTCGCATCCACACCAAAACACCTTGCCGAGGAGGTAGTACGCATCAAATCTGTTGGTGAAGGTGATGGTGAGCCCTATCGGCGGAGTCCTGGAGTTTGGACGCACTTCCTCCAGTCGGAACATCACTGGCGAGCCCGCTGGGAGGTGGGCGAAGCCCGCACGGATGAACCACCCGGCAAACCCCCTTGCACCCCTCCAGCATGAGAACGCCCACACATGGAGCGTCCTCTCCACGACGACGACGGTCGGATACCGTCTCTCCGGCACAGTCGATGGGAGCTCAAAGGTGGGGCCGTTGTACTGCATCCTCGCCTCGCTTTGAGAATGCTCTGGGATTGGGTGGAGAAGAGAAGGGGGTGGCGCAAATGGATGTGTTGAGAATAGGTGGAGGGATGGTGGTTTAAATAGGGAAAGGGGAAGGGAAGGGGAGTGGCACCAGCCGCGCTTTGGATTTGCTACGTTCAAACGAACCGCGTTGATCGATATGCCACTTTAATTGCCAACAGGTTTTAATTGCCACATTGAATAGATGCGAGTGGATCAAAAAGTGTGAAACAATGCTCTACATCAAGGAGACATGCGTGGTAGATGATACAAACCAGCGGCAGCAACCGTCCCTGCGTCCGTGGCGGCTCGCGTGAAAATGAGGCCGGTCAGCATCCATGGCGGCTCGGATGAAAAAGAGGCCGGTCAGCGCATCGTGGCGGCAGGCAGTGGCGCATGCAGGTAGGCTAGCTACATGCATGCATGCAGGCTAGCTGGACACGTCGTGCATGCATAACAGACTTCTGTCGTTGCGGCACGCACACGGCCCAAGTCTAACCACGACCCAACGGGCTAACCGCGGCACCGTCCGTCGCGACCCCACTCATCAGGTCCAACGGGCGACACAGTCAGCACGGCCCCACTCATAAGAGTTAACGGTCAAAGCACTGACCTGACAGCATCCATCATTTGTGACCAGTTCTGAGGGTTCCGGGCAATGGAGTGGGGAAAAGTGAGCAAAAGTTAAGAGCGTGGGGATGGATGAGTATGGCTAAGGAACCAGGGGCAAAGATGTAAAAATCCCAATCTTTTTATATCCATGAAAGTTATTTGAGTTTCTTTGATCTCTTATGCACTCGTATTTCTTCTCCGATATTTGGGTTTTGTTTGGCCAACTTGATGTATTTATCTTGCAATGGGAAGAGGTGCCCGGTAGTGGGTTCGATCTTACGGTGCTTGATCCCAGTGACAGAAGGGGAACCAACACGTATGATAAAAAGACGAGATCTACATCTACCTCCATATAGATAAATGGATCTTCTCTACCTCTTGTCATCGTTCTTATTGCATTACTCCGTTTTTCCATGAACTTAATACACTAGATGCATGCTAGATAGCGGTCGATGTGTGGAGTAATAGTAGTAGATGCAGGCAGGAGTCGGTCTACTAATCTTGGACGTGATGCCTATGTAATGATCATTGTCTGGATATCGTCATAATTATTGGAAGTTATATCAATTGCCCAACAGTAATTTGTTTACCCACCGTTTGCTACTTTTCTCAAGAGAAGCCACTAGTGAAACCTACGGCCCCCGGGTCTTCTTCTTCATATATTTGCTTTGTGATCTATTTTATTTGCATTTTTATTCAGATCTATTAAACCCAAAATACAAAAATATCGTGCTGCACTTCATTTTATTTGCGTTCTATAATTCCAATCTATCACTATTTTCTCTCGTCACGTGCCTTCTGGCGCCGTTACCCGAAAGGGATTGACAACCCCTTTAACACGTGGGTTGCGAGTGGCTGTTATTTGTGTGCAGGGGTTGTTTACGTTTTGTTGCTTGGTTTTCCTACTGGTTCGATACCTTGGTTTCATTACTGAGGGGAATACCTACCGTTGTTGTGCTACATCATCCTCTCCTCTTGGGGGAAACACCGACGTAGTCTTAGCAAACATAATCAGTACCATACACCCACCATATACCTTCCTCAAAACAGCCACCATACCTACCTATTATGGCATTTCCATAGCCATTTTGAGATATATTTCCATGGAACTTTCCACCATTCCTTTTATTATGACACACTTCATCATTGTCATATTGCTTTGCATGATCATGTAGTTGACATCGTATTTTTGGCAAAGTCACTGTTCATAATTTTTCCATACATGTCACTCTTGATTCATTGCACATCCCGGTACACCGCGGAGGCATTCATATAGAGTCATACTTTGTTCTAAGTATCGAGTTGTAATTCTTGAGTTGTAAGTAAATAAAAGTGTGATGATCTTCATTATTAGAGCATTGTCCCATGTGAGGAAAGGATGATGGAGACTATGATTCCCCCACAAGTCGGGATGAGACTCCGGACGAAAAAAGAGAGGCCAAAAAATGAGAGAATGCTCAAATAAAAAATGAGAGAAAAGAGAGAAGGGGCAATGTTACTAACCTTTTACCACACTTGTGCTTAAAAGTAGCACCATGATCTTCATGATAGAGAGTCTCCTACGTTGTCACTTTCATATACTAGTGGGAATTTTTCATTATAGAACTTGACTTGTATATTCCAATGATGGGCTTCCGCAAATTATCCTAGGTCTTCGTGAGCAAGCGAGTTGGATGCACACCCACTTAGTTTCTTTTTGAGCTTTCATAAACTTATAGCTATAGTGCATCCGTTGCATGGTAATCCCTACTCACTCACATTGATATCTATTGATGGGCATCTCCATAGCCCGTTGATACGCCTAGTTGGTTTGAGGCTATCTCCTTCTGTTTGTCTTCTCCACAACCACCATATCCTATTCCACCTATAGTGCTATGTCCATGGCTCATGCTCATGTATTGTGTGAAAGTTGAAAAAGTTTGAGAACATCAAAAGTACGAAACAATTGCTTGGCTTGTCATCAGGGTTGTGCATGATTTGAATATTTTGTGTGATGAAGATGGTGCATAGCCAGACTATATGATTTTGTAGGGATAACCTTTCTTTGGCCATGTTATTTTGAAAGACATAATTGCCTTGTTAGTATGCTTGACGTATTATTGTTTTTATGTCAATATTAAACTTTTGTTTTGAATCTTATGGATCTGAACATTCATGCCACAATAAAGAAAAAATTACATGGACAGATATGATAGGTAGCATTCCACATCAAAAATTCTGTTTTTATCATTTACCTACTCAAGGACGAGCAGGAATTAAGCTTGGGGATGCTTGATATGTCTCCAATGTATCTATAATTTTTTTTGTTCCATGCTATTATATTATCTGTTTTGGATGTTTTATATGCATTAATATGCTATTTTATATTATTTTTGGGACTAACCTATTAACCTAGAGCCCAGTACCAGTTTCTGTTCTTTCCTTGTTTTTGAGTTTCGTAGAAAAGGAATACCAAACGGGCTATGGAGAGCCCAGTGCCAGTTTCCGTTGGTATTCATTTTCTATGAAGCTCAAAAACAAGGAAAAACAGAAACTGACACAGGGCTCTAGGTTAATAAGTTAGTCCCAAAAATAATATAAACTAGCATATTAATGCATATAAAACATCCAAAACATATAATATAATAGCATGGAACAATAAAAAAATTATAGATACGTTGGAGACGTATCAAATGTCGTGGTCGATGTGGACGTCGCGGCGGGATCCTCCTCGTGCTGTAGCGCAAACTAGCGCTCTCAGTTGGGGGAGTCCAGTGATGACCCACAAGTATATGGTATCAATCATAGTCCTTCCCGCAAGTAAGAGTGTCGAACCCAACGAGGAGCAGAAGCAAATGACAAGTGGTTTTCACCAAGGTAATGTCTACAAGCGCTGGATTGTAAGTAACATAGTAGTTTGTAGCAAGATAATTTGTAATGAGCAAGTAACAGTAATAGTAACAAAAGTGCAGCAAGGTATGCCCATCCTTGTGAGGCAAAGGACAGGCCAAAACGGTCTCTTATGATGAGCAAAGCGTTCTTGAGGGTACAGGGGAATGTCATCTAGTCACTTTCATCGTGTTGGTTTGATTTGTGTCCACTACTTTGATAATTTGATATGTGGGTGGACCGGTGCTTACGTGTTGTTCTTACTTGAACAAACCTCCTACTTATGACTAACTCCCTCGCAAGCATCCACAACTACGATAAAAGTATTAAGAATAAATTCTAACCATAGCATTAAACTTTTGGCTCCAATCGGTCCCTTACGGAATAGCGCATAAACTAGGCTTTAAGCTTCTGTCACTCTGGCAACCCATCATCTAAATACTACTCCACAACACATTCCCTTAGGCCCAAATATGGTGAAGTGTCATATAGTCGACGTTCACATGACACCACTAAGGGAATCACAACATACATACTATCAAAATATCGAACACATATCAAGTTCACATGATTACTTGCAACACGATTTCTCCCGTGACCTCAGGAACAAAAGTAACTACTCAGAAATGATAATCATGCTCAAGATCAGAGGGGTATTAAATAGCATAATGGATCTGAACATATAATCTTCCAGCAAATAAACCATGTAGTAATCAACTACAAGATGTAATCAAGACTACTAGTCACCCACAAGTACCAATATGAGGTTCCGGTACAAAGACTGAACACAAGAGATGAACTGGGGTTTGAGAGGAGATGCTGTTGTTGAAGATGTTGATGGATATTGCCCTCCCCAAGATGGGAGAGTTGTTGGTGATGATGACGATGATGATTTCCCCCTCTGGGAGGGAAGTTCCCCTGGCTGAATCGCTCCGCCGGAGGGCAAAAGTGCTCCTGCCCATGTTTCGCCTCTAGACGGCGGTGCTTCGTCCCGAAAGTCCTCTCCTTATTTATTTTTCTAGGTCAAAATGACTTATATACCAGAAGATGGGCATCGGAGGTGGGCTGGGCTGAGAACAACCCACCAGGGCGTGCCTAGGGGGCCTGGCGTGCCCTGGTGTCTTGTGCTCACCAGGTAGCCCCCTCGGGTAGTTATTTGCTCCAGTATTTCTTATTTATTCCATAAAAAATCCTCGTGAAGTTTCATCTCATTTGGACTTGTGCAGAATAGGTAGCCTGACGTAGCTTTTTCAAGTCCAGATTTCTAGCTGCCGGAATTCTCCCTCTTTGTGTGAACCTTGCATATTACGAGGGAAAGGCATTAGAATTACTCCTTCATCTTCCTCCATGGCAACCTCCTCAACTCTCTCTCCCCTTAGCTCCCCCTTTGGCAACCAAGCATCACCTTCTTCATGGTTGGAGAAGGAAAAATCCATGGTACCTGGCCTGACAGATCTGATAGAAAACAGCAAGAAAAGAAAACATAAGATTTCTTCGCGGTACAGAGGTCAATAGGTTTGGGGGCATATAAGGATTTTTTTTTATCTTGGGAAACAATCAAACCAAAGAAAAACGGAGTCCGGAAGGTACCCGAGGTGGGCACAACCCACCTGGGCGCGCCTAGCTTGCCAGCCGCGCCCTGGTGTCTTGTGCCCACCAGGGTCACCTTCCTGGTAGTTTCTTATTTTCCTAATTTTTGTTATATTCCAAAACGGACAAAAAATGTTTTTGCAGATTTTTCGGAGTCCGTTTACTTACCGTATCATGTACCTCCTCTTTTTCATGATTCTGGAGTGTTCCGGAAGGTTTCTTTTATATGTTCTTCCAGTGTCATAGTTTGGATAATATTGCTTTGAACATTAATGGGCGTACCTGAGATATAATGTTTTATTCGTTGCCCATTAACAACCTTCGGGTTAGTACCTTCGGCATTATTTATTTTGATAGCTCCAGATCGATAAGCATCCTCGATAACATAGGGTCCTTCCCATTTGGAGAGGAGTTTTCATGCAAAGAATCTGAAACGAGAGTTGTACAAAAGAACATATTCTCCAACTTTGAACTCACGATTTTGGATTCTTTTATCATTCCATCTTTTAAATTTTTCTTTAAATAACTTGGCATTTTCATAAGCTTGGGTTCTCCCTTCATCTAATGAGCTAATATCGAATAACCTCTTCTCACCGGCAAGTTTGAAACCATAGTTGAGTTCTTTAATTGCCTAATAAGCTTTATGTTCTAACTCAAGAAGCAAATGACAAGCTTTTCCATAAACCATTTTATAAGGAGAGATACCCATAGGATTTTTATATGTTGTTCTATAAGCCCAAACTGCATCATCTAATTTCTTAGGGCAATTATTCTCGGACCTATTGACAGTCTTTTGTAAAATTAATTTTATTTCTCTATTACTAAGTTCAACTTGACCACTAGACTGAGGATTGTAGGGTGATGCAATTCTATGGTTAACATCATACTTGGCAAGCATTTCACAGAAAGCACCATGAATAAAGTGTGAATCACTATCAGTCATTAAATATCTAGGGACTCCAAACCTTGGGAAAATAACTTATTTGAGCATTTTAATAGAGGTGTTGTGATCGGCACTACTAGTTGGAATAGCTTCTACCCACTTAGTCACATAATCAACAGCAACCAAAATATGAGTATACCCATTAGAGGAAGGAAAAGGTCCCATGTAGTCAAATCCCCAAACATCAAATGGTTTAACAGCTAGTGAATAATTCATAGGCATTTCTTGACGCTTACCGATATTACCTATTCTTTGACATTCATCACAAGATAAGACGAACTTACGAGCATCCTTGAAGAGAGCAGGCCAATAAAACCAAGATTGCAATACCTTGTGAGCAGTTCTGTCTCCTGCATGATGTCCTCCATAAGCTTTAGAGTGACATTTCCGTAGGATCTGTCCCTGTTCATGCTCAGGTACAAAACGTCTAATAGTACCATCTATTCCTTCTTTATAAAGATGTGGGTCATCCCAAAAGTAATGTCTTAAATCAAAGAAGATTTTTTTTCTTTTGTTGGTATGTGAAACTAGGTCGTAAATATTTAGCAACAATGTAATTAGCATAGTCAGCATACCAAGGGGTCTTATGAGAAACATCTACTGCAGTTAACTGCTCATCAGGAAAACTATAATCAACAGGAAGTGGGTCATCAAGAATATTTTCAAGCCTAGACACGTTATCGGCCACAAGGTTCTCAGCTCCCTTTCTATCAGTGATATGCAAATCAAATTCTTGTAACAAGAGAACCCACGTAATAAGTCTAGGTTTAGCATCTTTATTTTCCATAAGATATTTTATAGCGGCATGATCGGTGTGAACAATAACTTTAGAATCAAAAATGTAAGATATGAATTTATCACAAGCAAACACCACTGCTAAGAATTCTTATTCGGTAGTAGCATAATTTTGTTGAGCATTGTCTAGAGTTTTACTTGCATAATGAATAAAATTCAATTTCTTATCAACTCTTTGTCCTAAAACAACACCAACGGCATAATCACTAGCATCACACATAATTTCAAAAGGCAAGTTCCAATCAGGTGGTTGAACAATAGGTGCAGAAATTAAGGCTTTCTTGAGTGTTTCGAAGGCTTCTAAACAATCATCATAAAAAACAAAAGTAATATCCCTTTGCAAAAGATTTGTAAGAGGCCTAGAAATTTTAGAGAAGTCTTTGATAAATCTCCTATAGAAACTAGCATGGCCAAGGAAACTACAAATACCTTTGATATCTTTAGGACATGGCATTTTCTCAATCGCATCAACCTTAGCTTTCTCCACCTCAATACCTCCTTCAGAAATTTTATGACCCAAAACAATACCTTCGTTAACCATAAATTGGCACTTCTCCCAATTCAAGACAAGATTTGTTTGCTCACATCTCTGCAAAACTCGATCAAGATTGGTTAAACAATCATCAAAAGACTTCCCATAAACAGAAAAGTCATCCATGAAAAACTCAACAATATTTTCACAGGAGTTAGAGAATATAGCGGTCATACATCTTTGAAAGGTAGCAGGTGCATTGCATAAACTAAAAGGCATACGTCTGTAAGCATAAGTTCCAAAAGGACAAGTAAAAGTGGTCTTTTCTTGATCAGGTTGAGAAACAGGTATTTGTGAAAAACCAGAATATCCATCAAGGAAGCAAAAATGTGTGTGCTTAGATAATCTTTCTAGCATTTGATCAATAAAAGGCAGAGGGTAATGATCTTTTCTAGTTGCTTTGTTTAATTTTCTAAAATCCATTACCATTCTATAGCCTAAAACAATTCTTTGTGGAATAATTTCATTATTATCATTAGGAACAACAGTAATACCTCCTTTCTTTGGGACACAATGAACAAGACTTACCCATCTACTATCAGCTATGGGATAGATTATACCTGCTTACAGAAGTTCTAATATTTCCATTCTTACCAGTTCTTTCATCTTTAGATTTAATCGACGTTGGTGATTGATACGTCTGCAACGTATCTATAATTCTTTATTGTTCCATGCTACTATATTATCAATCTTGGATGTTTTATAGTCATTTTATATCATTTTTTGGTACTAACCTATTGACATAGTGCCAAGTGCCAGTTGCTGTTTCTGCATATCTTTTATATCACAGGAAATAAATACCAAACAGAGTCCAAACATAGTGAAACCTTTTGTGGAGTTTTTTGGACCAGAAGACATCCAGTGGGCCAGAGAAGCACCTGGGGGTGCTCCGAGGGGACAAAAACCTACCAGGGCGCGCCTGGGGGCCCATGCGCGCCCAGGTGGGTTGTGCCTACCTCGGGTGCCCCCTGAACCGCCTCTTTGCTCTATAATACCCCAATATTCCAGAAACCCTAGGGAGTCGACAAAAATTAATTCCAGTCGCCGCAGAGTCCAGAACCACCAGATCCATCTAGACACCATCAGAGAGGGGTTCACCACTTCCATTAGTGCATCTTCGATGATGCGTAAGTAGTTATTTGTAGACCTTCGGGGTCCGTAGTTAGTAGCTAGATGGATTCCTCTCTCTCTTTTGATTATCAATACAATGGTCTCTTGGAGATCCATATGATGTAACTCTTTTTGCGGTGTGTTTGTTGGGATCAGATGAACTTTGAGTTTATGATCAGATCTATCTTTTTATATCCATGAAAGTTATTTGAGTTTCTTTGATATCTTATATGCATGATTGCTTATAGCCTCGTATTTCTTCTCCGATATTTGGGTTTTGTTTGGCCAACTTGATCTATTTATCATGCAATGGGAAGAGGTGCTTTGTAGTGGGTTCGAACTTACGGTGCTTGATCCCAGTGACAGAAGGGGAACCGACACGTATGTATCGTTGCTACTAAGGATAAAATGATGGGGTCTATTTCTACATAAATAGATATTGTCTACATCATGTCATCGTTCTTATTGCATTACTCCGTTTCTCCATGAACTTAATACACTAGATGCATGCTGGATAGTGGTCGATGTATGGGGTAATAGTAGTAGATGCAGGCAGGAGTCGGTCTACTAAACTTGGATGTGATGCCTATGTAATGATTATTGCACGGATATCGTCATGATTATTTGAAGTTCTATCAATTGCCCAAAAGTAATTTGTTTAACCACCATTTGCTATTTTTCTCGAGAGAAGCCACTAGTGAAACCTACGGCCCTCGGGTCTCTTTCTCATACTATTTGCCTTTGCGATCTATTTTCCTTTGCTTTTATTTTCAGATCTATTAAACCAAAAATACAAAATACACTGCTGCATTTTATTCTTATTTATTTTATTTGGCATTCGATCTATCAATCTACTACAATTTATTCACGTTTGTTTGCCTATCTTGGGCGCCGCTACCCGAAAGGGATTGACAACCCCTTTTACACGTCGGGTTGCGAGTATTTTTTATTTGTGTGCAGGTGTTGTTTACGTTGTGTTGCTTGGTTCTCCTACTGGTTCGATAACTCTGGTCTCATAACTGAGGGAAATACCTACCGCCGCTGTGCTGCATCATCCCTTCCTCTTTGGGGAAATACCGACGTAGCTTCAAGCCGCATCAAAAGGAATTTCTGGCGCCGTTGCCGGGGAGGATCTTCAACATATACCAGGTTCCTAATCACAAATTCCATCTCCTCACAATTTACATTATTTGCCATTTGCCTCCCGTTTTCCTCTCCCCGACTTCACAAAAATTTGCCGTTTTATTCGCTCTCTTTTCCGTTCGTCGTTTTCTCGTCGGATATATCCTTTGCTTGCAATCATGGGTGATTTCGGTATGGCACCAATAGATGATGGCCTAACTCCTAAGATTGGACGTACGGGCAATCTGGAATCTACAACTTTTATCTTGGGGCAAGGGGATGTTATGGGAAAAGAACGTATCCAAGAATTTTTCAATTGTGTTGGAAATCTAAGTCTTGATGATGTTCCTATACTTAGGACTACTAGATCTTATGCGAATGCTATTTCGGCATGAGTTCTGAAAGTTGAAAGCAAATTTAACCGTAATCATCTTACTTTGCAAAGATTATTTTTTAGCTTCCCGTTATAAAGAATCCTAAAGCTAATAAGTTGGCCACTCTCGTTCTTATGAATGAATTTGACTACATAATACGGGAAGCTAGGGAAATCTTTGATTTTATGGTATGAATCGTGAAAAGCCCGTGATAGATGAAATTCTTTACAATAGTGAATATGCGTTAAGACATTTGCTTGGGGATAATATTTTTTTGATGAGAATCTTAAGAAGGAAGTCCCCATTCTAGATGTAATCCAACAAGTTTTCAATAATGTCAATCAACATTACTCTTGGATTGTTGCCGTAAATCAGCGCAGTTATGATAATGGGCAACTTAATAGTGCTAAGGTTTCTATGGACAATATGTTTTATGTTGTTTTTACAAAGCCTCATGATGAAAACACCTCTAAAGAAATCAAGAAGAAAGATGACAAAACGTAGATCCTTTGCTTTATGCCTAGCTATGGGCGTAAAACTACATCGCTTGTTGGGAGGCAACCCAATGAATAAAATTTATTTTTTGCTTTTTGCTTTCTATTCTTGAGTGTTTACACAATTATGATACTGTTATGATTGTGTTTTTTGTGTTTTAGTTAGTGTTTGTGCCAAGTAGAACCTTAGGATCTTCTTGGGTGATAGTTGTTTAATCTTGCTGGAAAAAACAGAAACTTCTGCGTCTAAAGTTAGAATTTTTTTTTAAATCACAGAAGGGACGAAAAACTCTGAATTTTTTACAGTAGATTAATATATAAATTTCTCAAGTCGTCACCTTTTTTCAGGATTTTTTGGAGTTGCAGAAGTATTCGTACAATTCAGATTGCTACAGACTGTTTTGATTTTGACAGATTCTGTTTTCTTTGCGTTGTGTGCTTGTTTTGATGATTCTATGGTTTTCTTTGACGAGTTTTTGCCATAGAAAATTTGGAATAAAGTAGATATAATGCAATAAAAAAATATGAATAGGTTGCAACAGTACTTATAGTAGTGATTTATTTTCTTATACTAACAGATCTCTCGAAGGTTTTGTTGAATTTTGTGTGATTGAAGTTTTCAAGTTTTGGGTTATCTTACGATGGATGAAGGAATAAGGAGTAAGTAGAGCCTAAGCTTGGGGATGCCCCGGCATCCCAAGATATTATCCAAATAGAGTAAGAAACTAAGCTTGGGGATGCCCCGAGTGGCATCCCCTCTTTCTTCTAACGACCATCGGTATTTTACTCGAAACTATATTTTTATTCGTCACATACTATGTGTTTTGCTTGGAGCGTCTTGTATGATATGAGTCTTTGCTTGTTTTATTTTGTGTTCTAAGTTTTGATTTCTTGCTGGACACACCTATTTGAGAGAGCCAAAATTATGCCATGACTTGTTAGAATTGCTCTCTATGCTTCACTCAAATTTTAATGAGCTATGGATTTGCTCTAGTGCTTCACTTATATCTTTATGAGCACAGTGTGCTTTAGTATTTTTGAAGAAATGCTATCTTGCTTCACTTAGATTTATTTGAGAGTAGGTAAAAATTCCAAGAAATTATTTCTTACTTCACTTAAATTAATTTTAGAGAAAGAAATATTATGCTCATGATCTTCACTTACATAGAATTCTAGATGGAAATTCAACTTAACAGTCTCCACTGCAGTACCGGTATATAAAACAGTGTTTTGGAACCAAAGGCAAAATTTTGTGTGCCTCTGGGATCTGGTAGGGGATTGCTGGAATTTTGTCTATTTTGGGCCTAGCCTAATAGCAGTTTCAAAAATTCCTAATAAATTCTAGAGGCTCGCGCAACCCATTTGTGCAAGGCAAGAGGTGAAACTAAAGTTTAGTCCCACATTGCTAGTTTAGTGGGAGTTGGACCTCCTTATAAGTGAGGTTCTTTCCTCACTTGTACGAGCATGAGAACAAGAGGGATATCCACGCGCGCTCCTCCTCCGCCGCCCGCGTCGCCATGCCACGCCACGCCACGCCTTGTCACGACGCGCCGCGGGTTGCGGGAATGAGCCGAGCCGATATCTAAATTTTTGCCACGCACTACGGGCATACGAAAGGCCACTCGGGAGCTGGAAATTTTTTGTTGTGGTGGATATTGAATACGAACGTTGCACCCTTCGGCTGCTGCCTCTTCGTTTCGTCTCCCTCGATCCCTTCAGCTCTCGGCGCAGCCTCTCGCCTCTTTCTCTTGCGCCTATAAAAGAGAGGTCGCTCCTCCCAGAGAGACGCACCAGAAGAACCTCTTCCTACTCTCGCCACAAGTTCCTGAGCACTGCGCTGCTGCTACGATCTTCCCTATCCCGGCTTGTGGCGTGCACCACAGGTCGGGACAGTAGGCCTCCGAAACCGCACCTCTTTGAGTCCTATACGGGAGAAGGGTGATAAGGTTTTTGGGGAGCGCTCCGCGCGACTACTGACTTCTTCATCACGGACTCCGACGACTACTTCCCCGATGACGACTTCTTCCCCGATGTCGACAACCTCCTCGACGACATGGCCGGCGAGGACATCGACCCCAAGTCCAGTGCAACTGCTGCTGCTATCCCGTATGTGTCCTCCTTTCTGTTCGAGGTTCTGCCACAATTCCTTCTTCTGTTGTTTGCCCCACATATGTTGGGTTCTGCTACATATATGATACTAGTCATGTTGTACACTCTAGATAAACTTGCCTATAGTTCATCTATGCAAATGTTATTTACCTTCTCCCTGTCAGATCGCATGACTAGTTTTATTACTGTTACATTAGTCATGCTTTATCTAATATTTCTGTTAATAAAATCATTTGGTAAATTGCTCATATTTCCAACAATACCACCATCCTGTTTATCTAACGAGAGCATCGCCCATGAGTTCCCGCTGAAGTTTCAAGTGCGTCATGTTGAAAAATATATCGGCTAAACCAACCCGAAGCATTGTCTCTGTGCCTACCTCACCAGTCACCACCATCCAGTTGGCTAATAGCTATCATTTTCATACCATGAAGCAACTGCCACTAATCCTCTCAGGCTCGCTAGGGCCTCGCTTCACATCTTCCGCCTGAATTGCTTTTTTTTTCATGGGCAGATGTCCTGGAGGAATTCCAAATGATCTTCCAGGGCGCCTATCAGCGGTCGGGCAGCCAATAGGACATTGGCATCTGCGTCCAGGTAGATGGCGAAAACATCTGTGATTTCATCTCTCAAATGATGAATAAGAAAAGCAAAATCTCGGAAGTCACTCACATCGAGGCCATTGTAGCTTGCCGCAATGGCTGCATTGACGAACTGCTCACCTTCACCCCCGAGCTGAGCTGGACAATCATCTAAACCATGGCCGGGAGGTATTCCATCTTTGGCATCAAAGGAACATTGATTTGGTGCGCTGGCAAAATGAAGTTTGAACAGCCCTGCAAAGAGGAATCTGGAAGATAAAGACAACAAAGATTTGGCTTGCATGAAAATAAACAAGAAAGGGGTACTTACATTGTTCGGCGGACGTTATGCCGTGAAGGCAGGAAATTAAGGGTCCATTGGAAGGCTTTTGGTTTTCCGCCTTAAGATCTGGGAAAAAAACTCGGTGGAGAGTCCTTAAAAAACCCGTCCAGCCTCTGGGTGCAATCATTGTCGCAAGCATACTCATATATCGGGAGCTCCCGGCCTTGAGGGGTTGGATATTCCAGTCTAGGAAGGTGGCCACACCGTGCTCATCCCAGAATCAACTAGGTGCCTCACTCTACTTGTGAACCGCGTCCCTGGAAGAGGAGGGGATGATGTAGCACAGCGGAGGTAAGTATTTCCCTCGGTTATGAAACCAAGATAATCAATCCAGTAGGAGAACCAAGCAATCTATGTAGACAACACCTGCACACAAACAAAAAATCCTGGCAACCCGGCGCATCGAGGGGTTGTTAATCCCGCTTGGGTAAAGTAATATGGTAAATAGATAAATTGATAGATGCAAATAAAATAAAAGCAAATAAAATGCAGCGATATATTTTTGGGTTTTTTATTATAGAGGTCTGAAATAAACGAAGCAAATAAATTGGAATACAAATAGCAATATAGATCTAAAAGTATGTGATGAGAAATAGACCGGGGGTCATAGGTTTCACTAGTGGCTTCTCTCGAGAAAATAGCATATGGTGGGTAAACAAATTATTGTTAGGCAATTGATAGAAGAGCAAATAATTATGACGATATTCAAGATAGTGATCATGGATATAGGCATCACATCCAAGATTAGTAGACCGGCTCCTGCCTACATTTAGGACTTTTACTCCACACATCGACCGCTATCCAGCATGCATCTAGTGTATTAAGTTCATGGAGAAACGGAGTAATGCTTTAAGAATGATGGCATGATGTTGACAAGATCTATTCACGTAGGAATAGACCCCATCGTTTTATCCTTAATGGCAACGATACATGCGTGTCACGTCTCCTTCTGTCACTAAGATTGAGCACCGCAATATCAAACCCATTACAGAGCACATATTCCCATTGCAAGATAAATCAATCAAGTTGGCCAAACAAAACCAAAATATCAAAAAAGAAATACGATGCTATAATAATCATGTATGGATATGAATACATCTGATCATAAATTCACACTTCATCGGATCTCAACAAACACACCGCAAAAAGAATTATATTGAATAGATCTCCGAAGAGAAAATTGTATTGAAAATCAAAAAGAGAGAAGAAGTCATTTAGCTACTGACTACGGACCCGTAGGTCTGTGGTAAACTACTCAGACATCATCGGAGGAGCATCAATCACGATGATGAACCACTCCATGATTGTGTTCTCCTCCGGCGGAGTGCCAGAAAAGGGCTCTAGATTGGATCTCTTGGCTTCTTGAACTTGCGGTGGCTGAAACAATATTTCGTCGACTCCTCTAGAGTTTTTGTAATATTTGGGTATTTATAGAGCTGAGAGGCGGTGAAGGGGCTCTCCATGGGCCCCACTATCCACCAGAGCGTGCCTGGGCTCCCTGGCGCGCCCTGGTGCCTAGTGGCCTCACGGGCCTCCCCTCGTGTGCTTCCTTAACTCTCTGGATGTCTTCTAGTAAAGAAAATCAAAAAGTTTCATGATATTTGGACTCTGTTTGATATTGATTTTTTGTGAAGTAAATAACAAGCAAAAAAAGCAACTTGAAGGTTAATATGTCAATATGTTAATCCCAAAAAATGATATAAAATTGTTAGAAAATAATTGTAAAACATCCAAAAATGATAATATAACAACATGGAACAATCAGGTCCTTTGAAGACAAGTAATGTCCTTTGTACCGCCCTCATGGTACTTCGGGGTCCGGGAACGAGATCAACTTGAAGGTGACGGTTTGAATGGCTCCAAATCAGCCATCCTGCCACTTCTTATTGGAGTCCAGCAGGGAGGACTTGGTGTAGTTAAATTTGGGCTTCAAGGTAAAAGGAGGTCGCATCGCATGCATACGTATCATCGACATTTGTACTTCACCTTGAAGTAGCGCTGCAACAACACAAACTGTGGCTGGATTCTAGAAAGCCTTCGCAGAGGATGAGTAAGCATGTTATATGTAGCACCCCATTAGGGTTCAGATGTTGCATCTATAGCTAATAGAGGTACACCAGACCATAGACGAACTCATAAAGCTGAAATGCCAATCCCCTTATCGTGAACAACATGAACAGGATGTGATTGCCAAATGTCTGCGTTGTCTGGCACCCCTCACATCAAACCGATGTGTGGGCGTATATGGAGACGCCCGCACACATCCTCCGCGTTGGACTGACGGGCGAGACCTGCACAAAAACACATCGGTCCATCGGTTTCCTCTCCCGATTTGGTGAGGATACATTCATGTCACTGCTCTGACACCTCGCCCGGGGACCAAAACTGGCAATCTAAGCTGAATGGCGAGGGTAAAGCTAGCCACCCCGTTCCCCTCCGCTCCCTCCTGTCCGCATCACCATCGCTTCCTTCTTCTCTCCCTCTTCCACTCTTCCCTCACCGTGCGCCATGGTCCATGAAAAGATTGCTTACTGCAAAATTCTCAAGCCCAAGCACCGGGTGGAGATCGCTGCCGAGATGCATGCTACAGAAGAGGCATGCAATACTGCTCAAATTGCGGCGGAGCAGGGGGAGGAGGTGGAGCCATTGGAGGAGATGGTCTCGAAGGAAGAGGAGGAGGCGGGAATGGAGGACATGGAGGAGGACGCGCCGGTATGGAGGTTGAGTCTGATGTCTTTGGCATGGAGGAGGCGAAGACAGAGTTCCAACACTCCCAAGATGTGGAGGCGGTGGCGCAGTTCAACACTAAGCAAACGGTCATCCTCAACTCTGTTGAAGGGTATATATGGATTTCGTAGGCCTTCCCATTAGTTTGAACTTTTGATTTGCATTGGCTAGTGCATGAAGCTGAACATTGTATCAGAGTCTAAGGTCTTGAGTTCAAGTCCCGACTTTCACACTTTATCCAAAAATTGTTGTTGCCCGTCACTATGTCCATGTATAGGCCTCTTGAGGCATGCCTCTGAGTCTATTGACGTGCTGATTTTCGGCATCACACATGGGATAGGGTGTTGAAGTGTATATTTGGATTACTAGCCATTTCTGTTAGTTTGTACATTTGATTGTGTTGGCTAGTGCACGAAGCTTATTAGACTCGATCCAATCTGAGTGGGAAGTGGCGGTGAATCACCATTGTATCTACCTCGTAGGTGTGAGGCGGGAGCAGCACTTTGTGGATCTCGACAACGACTATGAGGAAGAGAAGCCGGAGCTCCACTCCACCAAAATAATGATGACGCCAATCCGTCTAACATCGGGGTCATCGACATCTGCAACGATGAGTAGAAGTAGGGAAGTTTTCATTTGAATGTAGCTTGTTTTATCTATATATGTTGAACTACACAAGATAAATTTCACGTTGCGTGGATAATATGAAAGTAAGGGTTTGAAAATGAGAATTAATTATATCTAGATCCTAATAGATGAGTGGTGACAGGCTCCTGTCCGCGGACATGGAAGGGTGAGATTTGTATATTTCGATTAAAGATGCTCTAAGCCCGACCATTGGCTTACCAATAGCCACGGTAGAGGCTCCAAGACCCCTTGCGCTAAGAGCAAGGCTAATAGTATAGGCAGGTGTTGACTATATAAACATGGCATTAATTACTAGTATAATAGGGTTAGCTCTTGCATTAGCCCACTCCTTCATGTTTTCCTTGTCTCTCTCCTCAACATAAGTAAAAGTGTCAAGTAAGAAGGCTTATAGCCAAAAATGCATAGGAGCACATCCGGGCTACCTCCCTTGATATCTCACCATTCAATATGTATAGGAATTTGCACCGCTATATTAGCATGCTTTTATTATTTGTTATAGTTCATTTTATGTTTTCTTGTATAAGTAGTATAAGGAGATATTGTCCGCACAGACTGCACCCCTCCTGGCTCACTCATTCCCATGCTCTCATGCCAACCCCAACAACCAACAACGACATCATCATTAACTTGTGAATCACATGTATGCAGATTTTGATGATCTCGGAGTTTTGAATCATGCAACATATCTACTATTCGTTTGTCCCAAGTTTTTAAATGCAATATTATTTGAACTGTAAAAATATCTTTCACAAGTTTATGTTTTTGTACCAGTTTTAAAATTGTAATACCGTTTCAACTTTGAAAATAACTTATGTTTAATGCATTTTCATAACTTCCAAGATTTAGTAAATGTGAAATCAAATATATTTCCATTAAGTTATCTGTATTCCACAACCTGAGAATCTCATCATGGGATAATTAAAGTACATATTGGATTTCATGATTGTTAAAATTTCTAATAAAGAAGAACGATAATTCCAATATTGTAATTCTTGGAAAATTCATGGTACTAGAAAATTCTATAAAATTTAATGATAATAATTCTAGAAAAAATAATTATATTAATCTCATGACTTTTTCTGCCATAAAAAAGTTATGTTTTACGGATGTTGCCTGCTGATTTATCACTGCAGCTGTTTGGAACCGTTTATCTTCATGGTTCAGCAAAGATGAATTAACACTAATTACATTGCATACCATCGTTTGGTTTTATTTATTAAACCGTCGCATACATGTGAGCTCCAACACATTTATTACATAGCAAGTATCTGTCATCCTTTCTCTGCCAACACGCATGAGACTAGCCAGAGTGGGTAGTAACTTAGACTAAGACTAGCCAGAGTGGGTAGTAACTTAGACTAGTAACATGCATATGTTTACTAGTCTATGTTAGTACCTCTACAATGGAGAATAACATATGTGTGGTGTCATGCAACACTTTATTTATTAGATTATAGACTCATCTTGCCTTGGTACGTGTGATGTTACTCATAGTACTAGTAACTAGCTATGTTACTACATGCCTCTCTTTCTTCGTTAATTGCTTGCCACATCATCTATTTTATCTAGATATGTGTGATATTATCATCTATGTTACACCCACTGTGGGTACTCCCTCCTTCCATCTATATAGGGCCTAATGCGTTTTTCGAGGCTAACTTTGACCAAATATTAGAGCAATAATACATGACATGCAACTTACACAAAGCACACCGTTAAATTCGTGTGTGAAAGGAGCTTTCAATGATGTAATTTTCACATTGTGCATGCCATGTACTATTAATCTTGTCAATAGTCAAAGGTTGTCTTAAAAAATGCATTAGGCCCTATATAGATGGAAGGAGGGAGTAGTCTGAACTAACCATGTGTGCACACAAAGTCAATGCACATTTACTTTTGGCATACCATTAACAGTTCAAAAATCATGTCATGCGTCTGCGTCTGTACCCAATAACTCACCTTTTTAGTTCAATAGGGAAAGTAAAAAGGATTTAAATCCGCATCCCAATGGACATTGATTGTGGTTTAGATTAGGGGGGGTGCGCCTCCATGTGCTCTTCGTCCGCCTCCAGCTTATAGCCCACTAATATACTAGATCTATATGATGCCCAAATGGGCATAAGGCAGCTTATAGCCCACTAGTATACTAGATCTATATGATGCCCAAATGGGCATAAGGGACCTGTGACCACTACTAGCCTAGCAGTGACCTTTTCCGGCTGGACTGGTCGAGCCCCATCGAGAGTGTCGCATCCCAAAACCTAGCAATACGTCAGGCATCTCCAGATCCACGTCCGCCACCACCGGCAGTGCCACCAACGATGGAAGCGGGGGAGCTAAAGTCACACTGGAGCTTCGAGATAACATCATGTTCCTCATATGGGTACGATGAGATGTAGTGGCCGAGGCGAGATCTAAGTGACCTCACTATTGCACTGGTTGGATCCTTCCGATCTACGCTTCTCTTCATCGGCGGCGGTTGCTGTTTTGGTGCGCTGACCCTATGGGGCCTTAGCACAACAACTTTCTGACTGTCTACTACAACAATTTCTGCCCAACTCCAATGAGGGAGGGGTGATGATGGCGGCGCGCCTTCGGCTCGCTCCAGTGCTTGTAGTCGTCGCTAGGTGGTCTACGGACTTGAATGTAAATTTTACTTCTAGTGTTCTATGTACTACCTTGATACTTGATGAATAGATCGGAAGTTTACTCGAAAAAAAAGTGACCTCACTATTGCAGATCGTGTAGGGGGTAGCCAAGTGTGGATGGCCATATCCTGCGAGCTGCACCACCGGCTGCGGCGGCTGCAATAGGTGGACAACGTACGGGGCAGTGCCCACGTTGATGGGCGTTAATCGAGTGCTTCAAGGGTTTTTTTTTTCGCTTTGGATCTAGGGATGCGGGACCGGATCACACCAGGTTGGCAAAATATGAGAATTTGGTTCAAAATGCACTGTAAGCACCAAACCACCAAATGACTAGATCCAACCGCAGATTGCACATGAAGCGGGTTAAATTGTGGGTTACCTGCTGCTCCATCTAAAACGAACTTTGTACTCCTTGGTTATGTGATGGTGAGTGCTCAACAGCCAACCATGCACAGTTACACCTGACCCATGCAGGCCTAAACAAGTACCCCCTTTATCGTGACTATAAAAGCTAGTACCAAAGCATCGTCGAAGGTCATCCTGCACGGCAGCAGCTCAAGTGTGTACGTGTGTTGTAATTGATGGCATTCTCCAAGAGAAACGGAGAAGCATGTTCGGGCATGGCCAGGTACCATGCACCGCAGGCAACAATAATGGGGATTGGCACAGCTGTGCCACCAAATGTGCTGCGCCAAGTCTCCTTCCCTGATTACTACTTTGATGTCACAAATAGCAACCACCTGGTGGATCTAAAGGCCAAGTTCGCAAACATATGTAAGTTCATTCGTACACTCGCATATGCATTTTTTTTAGGCTTACACACATAAGAAATGTTTGTAGATATATGAGGTGATTAGAGACAATTTAGAAGCCCATCATAGAGTGTCTTTCTTGTCGTCTATGACATGAAGTTTGAGATGACCGGACCAGAGAGTCGTCAAGTTATGAGGAGATTATGGTTTTGGGTACCACCCGAGAAAAACGGTTACCGGGCGGTTGCCGAGTTTCTCGCCGCCCCACGAGAAAGGCATATCCCGAGCAAAAATTTCCGAAATTTTTGAATTTTTATCTCCAATATATACTAAAATAAAGTAACATCTCAAGAATATTACCAGAGTTAGCTGTGGCGTGGTGGTAACCATGTACTTCCGTCATCAGGACGACAAAGGCTAAAAGAATTTGAATTCAAAATTCAATAATAAATTTCGTCCGATATATTCGGTATTTCTCGGTAACCGTGGTAACCGAGAATCTCGCCCCCACATGAGAAAGTCCATCCATTCAGAATCCAAAACCTTGGAGGAGATACAATAGAGAGCTTTGTTTGAGAACATCTAGGATACTAGAACTGTCGATGTCACGAATGCCACTTTGGTAGGACTGTCTATGGCATCATTTCCGCATAAATATATAAAACATTCGCCATTTTTGAGATGGTGCAATTTGCGTGTGTTTGTGTATTTGTGTCATTTTTCCTATATGGGTGATGTGTACGTGTTTCCATGTGTGTGTGTGTGTGTGTGTGTGTGTGTGTGTGTATAAGCGCGCGTGTCCATGTATCTATGAGAGAGAGGGATTAGGGAGGCGATAGCCACATGAGATCTAATTCATTTTCCATGTGTCGAGAGACGATTAATCTCCGATGTTGTTGTATTTGTTGTTTGGATGCTGGATATTGACGCATAGATGCAAGTTCATTGAAATATGCATGGAATTCATAATGTTGTCTGAAAGATACACTACTATATTCTTCTTCTTGCATATTGAGAAATAGTGCAAGTTAGGTTTCCGTCATCATTTGCTTTAAGGTTTTTTCCTTTGTTCATTCTTTTTTAGGGTAAAACCAATTACCTTAATTATCCTACCTTTGAATAATGTGTGTCTTTGTTTTAGTTTACCTTCATTCGTTATGTTTCTTCTTTTGGGGTGAAATATACAATGCACATAATCTCTTAGAGCTTAATTTATTTTTGTTTGTATTTTTTGTTTACATTTTTAGCATATCATGCATGTTCTTCCTTCTTCATTTACAAAGATGCATGTATATCTTGAAAAATAATTAATGCAGGTGAGAAGACAATGATAGAGAAGCGACATTTTGCCATGTCAAGCGACTTTATGAGGAGCAACCCTTCCATCACTGCATACAAATCCCCATCTCTCAACCTTCGCCAGGGGCTCGCGGATGCCACCATACCCAAGCTCGGTGCTGAAGCCGCGCGGGGTGCCATTCGTGACTGGGGTAGACAGGCCTCGGACGTCACTCACCTGGTATTCTGCACGACGTCGAGCGGGTGCCTTCCTGGCGCTGATTTCGAACTCACAAAGCTCGTCGGTCTCCCGCTCTCCACCAGACGCTTCATGCTGTACCAAGTCGGCTGTCACGGAGGAGGCATGGCTTTACGCCTAGCCAAGGACCTCGCTGAAAACAACCCCGGCGCACGGGTGCTAGTGGTCTGCTCCGAGGTGATCACCCTGGCGCTTCGTGGCCCATCAGAGTCGCACATTGAGAACCTCGTAGGGCAGGCCCTGTTCAGCGATGGCGCGGGCGCCGTCCTCGTCGGAGCCGAACCTGTTGGTGACGAGCGCCCCATCTTCGAGATGGTGTCGGCGTGGCAGGACGTCATCCCCGGGACGGAAGAGATGGTCACGGCGAAGCTGCTTGAGGAGGGGATAGTGTATAACCTGCACCGGGACATACCGCGGCACATCTCGGCCAACATAGAACAACTCACGAAGAAGGCGCTGGAGCACGTGGGAGATGTTAAAGACAGGAACGAGGAGGTGTTCTGGCTGATGCACCCCGGAGGCCGGGCTATACTGGACAAGGTCGAGAGCACACTAGGCCTGAGGAAAGACAAGCTGGAGGTGTCCAGAGAAGTGATGAGGCACCATGGTAACACGCTGAGCACGTGTGTCATCACGGCCATGGACGAGATGAGGCGGAGGTCGGAGAGGAATGGGCTGCTCACGGCAGGAGAAGGGCTCGAGTGGGGACTGCTCTTTGCCTTCGGGCCAGGCCTCACAATTGAGACCATACTCCTCCATGCGCCGCGCAGTCCAACCCCGATCGCATAGAAGGAAGACTGGCTTGTTTATTCATGCCGGTGCTAAATGATACGTACTATCTCATCTCAGATATAAATCGATCTGGGCAATAAAAAGTTGTATCGCGTGTACGATCGCCTCGTCCCCTCGTCCCTCCCATCGTCCCTCGAGTTGCTCTCACGGGCGGCGGTGGGGGAACCCTAGCCCTCACCCCGCGCCCGCCTCCTACACCATCCCCTCCCCTCGCCGCCGCCAGAAGGCGCCGCCGGGCGAAGCCCGGTGCGCGTCGGCGGTGACGGGGCCCTTCTTCTTCTCTCGGCGTGTGGCTGTAGCGCGAGATGCGGCGGCGCGGCGGAGTCTTGGCTGATGCAGTGAGGGCGAGTCGTGCGGCGCGGCGGCCAGACGGCGGCGTGAGCGGGTGGCCAGGCCGTGGCGGCTGCGCGAGGGGTTGGCTTCGGGGCGGCGGCGCGGGCACGGATCCATCGTGGATCTCGTCCTGCGGGCGCGGTCTCAGCCTCCCCTGCTCGGCCGGCGGATCTCGGTGGGGGGACCTCTCCTTGCTGAGATTTGGCAGCGGCGGCTTGGATCATCCAGATCCCGGCAAGGATGACGGCGGCCCGTGCACGAGAGATGGAGGTTTTCGATCAGATCTGAATGAAAACCTGCTATTGGCTATTGCTAAGGCCGACGATGGCGACATTGTCCGCGTCGTTCCCTTTCTGAAGGCATCGCCGAGGAGAAGTTCAAGGCCACTCTCTGCTATCTTCGGGGGAAACCCTAAATCAGTAGATCGGATAACGGCGCCTCTCTGGTGTCGTTTCCCCCTTGGGGGCGTCATTCTTGAAGGTGCACACGGGCTCGAGGGACCAGAGGATGGCGTCTTTGGTGGAGCGGTGCTTCATCTTACACATCGATGGTGGCGGATCTTGGCGGCGTGGCGCTGTGGAGATTCGGCGTCTGATGCGCGGAGATGGACTCGCGCAGGAGGAGGAAGTTGTCTAGCGTCATGGCGGCGTTGATGGCAGAGAGGCCTGGCAAGGTCGGTGCTTCAGTTCTGCTCTGAGAATGGACCGAGGGATGATGGAGGTGACGGCCCTTGCAGCGTGCGGTGCTCACTGGGAGTGTGCCAGATCGATGTGGGACCCAATCCAGGTAGTGGCTTGGATGGGACACCCGGCTTTAGATGTTAGGCTTTGGTGCGATGTCTGTTTGGTATTAGGCCCGGATATTCGGCACGCCTTCATTAAGGGGATAGGAGTAGCAACAGTGTTGCCGAGATGGTGGCTTCAGGCTAATTGATATTAATAATATAACCGCATGCATCGTCCAGATGCAGAGGCCGGGGAACATCCTCCTTTTCTAAAAAAATAAAAAATATGTGTGTACGATCAGGGCCACTTGTATAAGTACTTTGTATTGTTTGTATAAGCGGCGCCATACAGCTGCTGCTACTGCTGCACTCCCGCAGCAATATATGATACTCCCTCCGTCCCATAATATAAGTGTTTTTTATACTAACGTATTGTAAAAAACATTTTTATATTATGAGACAAAGGGAATAGAATAAAAGCCACATCAGCTCATACATACCCGGTGTCATCACAATATAGTGCGTAATTTGTTTTTTGAAAGTCAAAAGTATCTATGTTTTTTTTGCGGGGAAACGTATCTATGTTTGACCAAGTTTTTAGAATAAACTATCAACATCTAAAGTACTCCCTTCGGTACATGATGTAAGACGTTTTTTGATATTAAAGTATTCCCTCCGTCTTATAATGTAAGATGTTTTTTTGAAAAAGTATTAGATAAATAAACATATACAAGTACACTTCATGATGTATCTAATGATGCAGACTTAGGGATAGTTTGGTTGTAAATATGGGCAACCCTGTTTCTTGTTTTTATGGAGTTGGGCTTACCGGGCTTCGCGTTTTTACACTGGAGGCGGGATAAGCTTCTCGAATTCAGCTTCTACAAGCCAACCAGTCGGGACAGCTCCTCTGGTTTTCAGCAAATGTTCAAAATTTTCAATAAATATTTAAACAAAAAATCACAAATCTTCCAGATTTCTACAAGGGTGAAAGATGTTAGAGCTCTTCTGGTTTTCAGCAGCCATTCATACGATTTTCTATATTGTTGCTGCGTGCGGCTCATATACTCACCCTCGTTATACGCCGGTTCTAATTAGCATATCACGTCGCTTTATAGGGGGGAAACTTTATAGGGGGAAAAGAGATTGTAATTATGTGTTGCCTGTGTGCTTTTCACTAGACAATAGTCTATATACGAAATTCCTTTTTATTTTCTATATGCATCCGAAAACCCGAATACTGAAAAGATCCTATATCAACCTAATGACACAGCTGATTGTGATAGCAATTGTCAGTGGTAAAATAGGCATAACTGTGTGTGACTTGTTGGATTATGGATGGGCTTAGACCCATATAAGACACTAATCCCTGGTTAATCTTGAGGTCCATGTATGAGATGGCAGGTGGTGGGAAGTTTAGTCCCACCTTGCTAGTTGAGGAGAGTTGAGACCCCTTTATAAGGGCTACTCTACCACTTGCCATTGGGAGCTTGGGAAGAGGAGTGGTACACGCGCGCTCCTCCTCCTCCGCCGCCCGCCTCGTCACGACGCGCCGCGGGTTGCGGGAACGAGCCGAAGCTTATTTTTGCCGGCTCTGGCCAGTGAAGTAACCTAGTTCGGTTCACTCACTCCCTCTCGCGTGACCTAGCTGTCATATACTGTTCCTTACTCTGTGCTGCCTCCGGCGATCCCGTCCCGACGACCGCGTGCACGGCTGGTCGGGAGAGCAGGTGATCCTGCCCGGGAGAACGGCAATAAGGTTTTTAGGGAGCGTCTCGACGCGACTGCTCCCGATCCGTCCCCAACTCCGTTCGTCTCTGCTTCCACTACTTCCTCTGCATCGACATCATGGCCGACGACGCCGCCGCTAAGAAGAAGGCCACGGACGACGCCGAGGCTGCTGCTGCCGCCGCCGTGTTGGCCTGGCCAACCGGAGGGTATGATCTGTTCATCCCTCGTTTATTCGTACTTATGCTAGCCGTATATGTGCTGCTCATAGAAGGTTCGATTATATATTTTGTACGTGCTAGTATGCTTAGGTATTGCTATGAGATGCATACCTTTTATGCCATGCTTACTGTTTACTCGTGGATAAGTCTAATCAGAAAAGTGCTAATATTTCCAACAATCCAAAACCCTTATTTTAGACACTTTTCGATTCAAGGCTTTGCTGCTACTCTGAAACCGGAAAAGTTTACCGGGACGCATTTCAAGCGTTGGCAGACTAGGACCATCTTGTGGCTCACAGCGATGAACGTGTTCTGGGTTGGTGGTGTGTCCCTCACAGAAGCGATTGCTCCTGAACAGGAGAAGGCGTTTAGGAAGGCAACCACAATCTTTCTGGGAGCAGTTCTGAGTGTGATTGGAGACAAGTTGGTTGACGCCTATATTCATATGGGTGTTGCCAAAAACTTGTGGGATGCGCTCGAAGTCAAATTCGGCGCAACTGATGCTGGCAGTGAGCTGTATGCCATGGAGCAGTTCCATGATTACAGGATGGTTGATAACCGTTCTGTATTGGACCAGGCTCATGAGATACAGTGCATTGCTAAGGAGCTGGAGCTCCTGAAGTGTGAGTTACCGGACAAGTTTGTCGCGGGTTGCATTATTGCAAAACTCCCTCCTAGTTGGAGGAACTTTGCTACTTCTCTCAAGCACTTGAGACGTGAATTCTCTGTTGAGGATGTCATTGGTCATCTCAGTGTTGAGCAGAACTCGAGAGCAAAGGACTCACACGTGAAAGGGGCAGAGGGTTCTTCTAGCGCCAATGTGGTGTAGAAGAACTTCCACAAGTTCAAGAGAAAGAACTCTGTCCAGCAGAATACTACCTTTAAGAAGAAGGGTAAGAAGAAAGACAAAAAGAGAGATGGCTGCTTTACTTGTGGTTCAGATTAACATTGGGCAAATAAGTGCCCAAACAAGTACAAGAAGCCAGCACAGGACTCCAAGTCTGTGAATGTCACTCTGAACAACAATGATGTGGCATCTGGGTATGGTAATCTCTTTACCATACTTTCAGTTTGTCAGTCCACCGATTGGTGGGTTGACAATAGGGCCAATATTCATGTGTGTGTTGATGTGTCTTTGTTTTCTTCCTACCAGGTCGCACGAGATTGTTCCGTCCTGATGTGGAATGGCTCGCATGCTTCTGTTCATGGTGTTGGCACGGTAGATTTGAAGTTTACTTGGGGAAAGATCGTGCAACTGAAGAACGTGCAGCATGTCCCCGCCATCAAGAAGAATCTCGTTAGTGGCTCCCCTCTATGTAAAGAAGGGTTTAAGTTAGTATTTGAGTCTAACAAAGTAGTCATATCTCGGTATGGACTATTTGTTGGAAAAGGATATGATTGTGGTGGTTTGTTCCGCCTTTCCCTGGAGGATTTCTGTAATAAAGTCGTGAACCAAATTCATTCTAATGTGAACGAATCTGAGGTTTGGCATTCACGTCTTTGTCACATAAATTTCGGTTGTATGACGCGGCTAGCTAAGATGGATTTAATCCCGAGTTTCACTTTAGCCAAAGGCTCTAAGTGCCATGCGTGTGTGCAAGCTAAGCAACCTCGTAAGTCTCACAAGCTTGCGAAAGAGAGACACCTGGCACCTCTAGAGCTCATACATTCAGATCTCTGTGAGATGAATGGTGTGTTGACTAAAGGTGAAAAGAAATACTTCATGACTCTGATTGATGATTCCACTAGATTCTTCTATGTGTATTTGTTAAATACTAAGGATGAGGCTCTACACTACTTTAAAGTCTACTAGTATTTATGCACGTGCAATGCACGTCATAAATAATGGAGCAATTTTGGCAAAACGAAAAAGTTCATATACATGCTAATAGATTCAAGGTATTTTTTGTTGTTGAAATAAGAATGTTGAATATAAGTATAGAAAAGGTAGATTAGTACGCAAGACCACAATTATGAGGCATAGAAGAATTCAAAATATGTACTTTGTTTTCTGTTAGTATTCCAGTTCTCCTCGCAGTCTGTTTGGGCTCATCACATCTTTACTAAATATGCAACATGACCTAAGAGGGCCCATGTACGGGCCTTCTTATCTGGAAAGGGTGAGGTGATGGTTCCAGAACATCATGGAAACAGCTGCGGTCACTGTTCACCGCGAATCCTGTTGCTCCCAGCCATTGGATTTAGCAAACCAACGGTTACGATTGATGCTACAGGCCCAAGTCAAGATTGGCATACTATATAGTAGTATAGATAAGGCTGAAGTTGAGAACCAACTTGAGAAGAAAATAAAACAAGTCTGGTCTGATCGTGGTGGAGAGTACTTTTGTAATGAGTTTGATTTATTCTGTGCGGAACATGGTATTATTCATGAGAGGACGCCTCCCTACTCACCCCAGTCAAACGGGGTTGCCGAACGGAAAAACCGTACTCTAACTGATTTGGTTAACTCCATGGTGGGGGGAGGCTGTATTGACATCTTGTCATGTCCTGAATAAAGTTCCCACAAAGAATAATGAGACTACTGAAGGAAATATGCCCTAGAGGCAATAATAAAGTTATTATTTATTTCCTTACATATCATGATAAATGTTTATTATTCATGCTAGAATTGTATTAACCGGAAACATAATACATGTGTGGATACATAGACAAACAGAGTGTCACTAGTATGCCTCTACTTGAGTAGCTTGTTAATCAAAGATGGTTAAGTTTCCTAACCATAGACAAAAGGAGTTGTCATTTGATTAACAAGGTCACATCATTAGTTGAATGATCTGATTGACATGACCCATTCCATTAGCATAGCACCCGATCGTTTAGTATGTTGTTGTTGCTTTATCCATGACTTATACATGTTCCTATGACTATGAGATTATGCAACTCCCGTTTGCCGGAGGAACACTTTGGGTACTACCAAACGTCACAACGTAACTGGGTGATTATAAAGGAGTACTACAGGTGTCTCCAATGGTAGATGTTGGGTTGGCGTATTTCGAGATTAGGATTTGTCACTCCGATCGTCGGAGAGGTATCTCTGGGCCCTCTCGGTAATACACATCACTTAAGCCTTGCAAGCATTGCAACTAATGAGTTAGTTGCGGGATGATGTATTACGGAACGAGTAAAGAGACTTGCCGGTAACGAGATTGAACTAAGTATTGGATACTGACGATCGAATCTCGGGCAAGTAACATACCGATGACAAAGGGAACAACGTATGTTGTTATGCGGTCTGACCGATAAAGATCTTCGTAGAATATGTAGGAGCCAATATGGGCATCCAGGTCCCGCTATTGGTTATTGACCGGAGATGTGTCTCGGTCATGTCTACATTGTTCTCGAACCGTAGGGTCCGCACGCTTAACGTTACGATGACAGTTATTATGAGTTTATGCATTTTGATGTACCAAAGGTTGTTCGGAGTCCCGGATGTGATCACGGACATGACGAGGAGTCTCGAAATGGTCGAGACGTAAAGAGTGATATATTGGAAGCCTGTGTTTGGACATCGGAAGTGTTCCAGGTGAAATCGGGATTTTACCGGAATACCGGGAGGGTTACCGGAACCCCCCGGGAGCCAAATGGGCCAACATGGGCCTTGGTGGAAAGGTGCAAGGGCTGCCCTCATGGGCTGCGCGCCTCCCCCCCTTCCCCTAGTCCTATTAGGAGTAGGGAAGGTGGCCGGCCAGCCCCTCTCTCTTTCCCCACTTGGGGAGTCCTATTAGGAATAGGATTGGAGGGGAGTCCTACTCCCAGCGGGAGTAGGACTCCTCCTATGGCTGCCGCACCCCTCCCCCTTTGCCCTTTTATATACGGGGGCAGGGGGCACCTCTAGACACACAATTGATCATTGAGATCTTTCCTTAGCCGTGTGCGGTGCCCCCTGCCACCAAATTCCACCTCGGTCATATTGTCACAGTGCTTAGGCGAAGCCCTGCCTCAGTAGTACATCAAGATCGTCAGCACGCCGTCGTGCTGACGGAACTCTTCCCCGAAGCTTTGTTGGATCGGAGCTCGGGGAACGTCATCGAGCTGAACGTGTGCCAAGAACTCGGAGGTGCCGGAGTAACGGTGCTTGGATCGGTCGGATCGTGAAGACGTACGACTACATCAACCGCGTTGATATAACGCTTCCGCTTTCGGTCTACGAGGGTACGTAGACAACACTCTCCCCTCTCGTTGCTATGCATCACCATGATCTTGCGTGTGCGTAGGAAATTTTTTGAAATTACTACGTTCCCCTTCAACTACTCCCTATGAGCAATGGGAAAAGAAAAGAACTACATTCTCTTACTTGCGCACTTGGGGCAGTTTGGCGAAAGTCAACGTGTCGATAATCAAAAAGCGCAAGTTGGGACCAAAGACCGTGGACTATTTTTTTCTTGGCTATGCCAAGCATAGCGTTGGCAATAGATTTCTAGTGGTGAAATCTGATGTACACAACGTGAAGGTCGATACAATTATAGAGTCTAGGGATGCTACATTCTTTGAGGATATTTTCCCCATTAGAGATATGCAAAGCGTGTCTAGACTAGAATCTGATGAGACTCTTGAACCTGCTATTCCGATGGAATACAATGAACATAAAAGTGATGAGAGTTCCGCGGAGGATGACGAGGAAGCTCCTGTTAGGAGCAAGAGGCAGAGGACTGCAAAGTCCTTTGGTGATGATTTCCTCGTGTACCTCGTGGATGATGATACTCCCAGTACCATTTCAGAAGCTTATGCATCTCCGGATGCTGACTACTGGAAGGATGCGGTCCGTAGTGAGATGGATTCCATCTTGGCTAATGGGACATGGGAGATCACTGGTCGTCCCTATGGTTGTCGACCATTAGGATGTAAGTGGGTGTTCAAGAAGAAGCTTAGGCCCGATTGTACTGTTGAGAAGTACAAGGCTAGGCTTGTGGCCAAGGGTTATACCCAAAAGGAAGAAGAGGATTTCTTCAACACTTACTCACCAGTGGCTAGACTGACAACCATTCGAGTGTTACTCGCTTTGGCTGCCTCGCATGGTCTTCTCATTCATCAGATGGACGTTAAGATGGCCTTCCTTAACAGAGAGCTAGACGAGGAAATTTACATGCAACAGCCGGACGGATTTGTAGTAAATGGTCAGGAAAGAAAGGTGTGTAAGCTGGTGAAATCTTTGTATGGCCTGAAACAAGCGCCTAAGCAATGGCATGAGAAGTTCAACACTACTCTGACATCTGCTGGCTTTGTTGTGAACGAAGCTGACAAATGTGTATACTATCGCTATGGTGGGGGCGAAGGAGTTATACTGTGTCTGTATGTCGATGACATACTGATATTTGGGACCCACCTCAAGGTCATTGAGGAGGTCAAGTCTTTTCTATCTCATAACTTTGAGATGAAGGACCTGGGTGTGGCTGATGTTATCCTGAACATCAAGCTACTGAGAAATACTGAGGGTGGAATTACACTTTTGCAATCCCACTATGTTGAGAAGATTTTGAGCCGTTTTGGATATTCGGACTGCAAACCTTCTACAACACCATATGATCCTAGCGTGCGGATTCGGAAGTTCGAAGGCACGACTGTAGATCAATTGAGATATTCTCAAGTGGTTGGTTCACTGATGTACCTAGCATGTGCTACTCGTCCTGACATCTCATTTGTTGTGTGCAAACTGAGCCGTTTTTTTTCAATCCGGGAGATGTGCATTGGCATGCTGTTAAGCGAGTGATGCGTTATTTGCAAGGTACTGCGAACTATGGAATTCACTATTCTGGGTACCCGACGGTACTTGAGGGGTATAGTGATTCAAATTGGATATCTGATGCTGATGAGATGAAAGCCACAAGTGGACATGTCTTCACACTTGGTGGTGGTGCTGTTTCCTGGAAGTCTTGCAAGCAGACGATCTTAACCAGATCGACTATGGAAGCAGAACTCACAGCATTAGACACATCATGCGTCGAAGCAGAATGGCTTCGAGAGCTTTTGATGGATTTGCCGGTGGTTGATAAACCAGTGCCGGCTGTCCTTATGAACTGTGACAATCAAACAGTGATTGCCAAGGCTAAGAGTTCAAAGGACAACATGAAATCCACAAAGCACATAAGAAGAAGATTGAAATCTGTCAGAAAATCAAGAAACTCCGGAGTAATAGCGTTGGATTATATCCAGACGGCTAAGAATCTGGCAGACCCTTTTACGAAAGGGCTATCACGAATTGTGATAGAAAATGCATCGAGGAAGATGGGTATGAGACACACGTAAGTTGCCATGGGGGTAACCCAACCTATGTGATCGGAGATCCCGTGAATTAGGAACTGGGAAAACAATCTAGCGGTCAACTGAGGAGAGTGTCATGAATTAACCCACTCTGTTGGAGATGCAATAATACTCTCAATTCTGTAAGGCAGGCTGACTTTTGTCTTAATGTGTTCCAAAGCTTATGTAAGCAAGATGCTAACCTAGATAGCATTCTTTGGAGGAACACACCTATGTGAGCCCGACTGCTGGTCACAGTCTATGAGATTGGGTAATCTCTAGTAAACTCATGAGAAGGTACGGAGTATGACTAATAAGCTCCATCCGTGGGGTTTAGCCTACGGCAGCCATGTATCAGCTGACAGTAGGCGAAACTTCTGCACGCCAAACTGACAATTCAAGGCATAGTCCATTGTTCAGTTGTGAAGAAGTCTAATCCTGTTGCTCTAGGTGGAAGTTCAACTTAACAGTCTCCACTGAAAATCTTGGTGTATCAAACATTGTTTGGAACAGCTGACAAACTTATGTGCCTCCAGATCTGGTGGGGGATTGTTGGATTATGGATGGGCTTAGGCCCATATAAGACACAAATCCCTGGTTAATCTTGAGGCCCATGTATGAGATGGCAGGTGGTGGGAAGTTTAGTCCCACCTTGCTAGTTGAGAAGAGTTGAGACCCCTTTATAAGGGTTGCTCTACCACTTGTCATTGGGAGCTTGGGAAGAGGAGTGGTACACGCGCGCTCCTCCTCCGCCGCCGCCTGCCTCGCCACTCCACGCCACGCCTCGTCACGACGCGCACGTGCCGCGGGTTGCGGGAATGAGCCGAGCCGAAGCTTATTTTTGCTTGGACTGTCATCTATTGTTCCTTACTCTGTGCTGCCTCCGGCGATCCCATCCTGATAAGTATATGTGAATGACATATTGTTGATCGGAAATAATGTAGAATTATTCTGCAAAGCATAAAGGAGTGTTTGAAAGGATTTTTTCAAAGAAAGACCTCGATGAAGCTGCTTACATATTGAGCATCAAAATCTATAGAGATAGATCAAGACGCTTGATAAGTTTTTTCAATGAGTACATACCTTGACAAGATTTTGAAGTAGTTCAAAATGGAACAGTCAAAGAAAGAGTTCTTGCCTGTGCTACAAGGTGTGAAATTGAGTAAGACTCAAAGCCCGACCACGACAGAAGATAGAAAGAGAATGAAAGTCATTCCCTATGCCTCGGCCATAGGTTCTATAAAGTATGCCATGCTGTTTACCAGATCTATTGTATACCCTACACTGAGTTAAGCAAGGGAGTACAATAGTGATCTAGGAGTAGATCACTGGACAGCGGTCAAAATTATCCTTAGGGGAATAAGGATATGTTTCTCGATTATGGAGGTGAAAAAAGGTTCGTCGTAAAGGGTTACGTCGATGAAAGTTTTGAACCCGATCTGGATGACTCTAAGTCTCGATCTAGATACATATTGAAAGTGGGAGCAATTAGCTAGAGTAGCTCCGTGCAGAGCATTGTAGACATAGAAAATTGCAAAATACATAACGGATCTGAATGTGGCAGACCCGTTGACTAAACTTCTCCCACAAGCAAAACATGATCACACCGTAGTACTCTTTGGGTGTTAATCACATAGCGATGTGAACTAGATTACTGAATCTAGCAAACCCTTTGGGTGTTGGTCACATGGCGATGTGAACTATGGGTGTTAATCACATGATGATGTGAACTATCGAAGTTAATCACATGGTGATGTGAGTTAATCACATGGTGATGTGACCTAGATTATTGACTCTAGTGCAAGTGGGAGACTGAAGGAAATATGCCCTAGAGGCAATAATAAAGTTATTATTTATTTCCTTACATATCATGATAAATGTTTATTATTCATGCTAGAATTGTATTAACCGGAAACATAATACATGTGTGGATACATAGACAAACAGAGTGTCACTAGTATGCCTCTACTTGACTAGCTTGTTAATCAAAGATGGTTAAGTTTCCTAACCATAGACAAAAGGAGTTGTCATTTGATTAACAAGGTCACATCATTAGTTGAATGATCTGATTGACATGACCCATTCCATTAGCATAGCACCCGATCGTTTAGTATGTTGCTGTTGCTTTATCCATGACTTATACATGTTCCTATGACTATGAGATTATGCAACTCCCGTTTGCCGGAGGAACACTTTGGGTACTACCAAACGTCACAACGTAACTGGGTGATTATAAAGGAGTACTACAGGTGTCTCCAATGGTAGATGTTGGGTTGGCGTATTTCGAGATTAGGATTTGTCACTCCGATCGTCGGAGAGGTATCTCTGGGCCCTCTCGGTAATACACATCACTTAAGCCTTGCAAGCATTGCAACTAATGAGTTAGTTGCGGGATGATGTATTACGGAACGAGTAAAGAGACTTGCCGGTAACGAGATTGAACTAAGTATTGGATACTGACGATCGAATCTCGGGCAAGTAACATACCGATGACAAAGGGAACAACGTATGTTGTTATGCGGTCTGACCGATAAAGATCTTCGTAGAATATGTAGGAGCCAATATGGGCATCCAGGTCCCGCTATTGGTTATTGACCGGAGATGTGTCTCGGTCATGTCTACATTGTTCTCGAACCATAGGGTCCGCACGCTTAACGTTACGATGATAGTTATTATGAGTTTATGCATTTTGATGTACCGAAGGTTGTTCGGAGTCCCGGATATGATCACGGACATGACAAGGAGTCTCGAAATGGTCGAGACGTAAAGACTGATATATTGGAAGCCTATGTTTGGACATCGGAAGTGTTCCAGGTGAAATCGGGATTTTACCGGAATACCGGGAGGGTTACCGGAACCCCCCGGGAGCCAAATGGGCCAACATGGGCCTTGGTGGAAAGGTGAAAGGGCTGCCCTCATGGGCTGCGCGCCTCCCCCCCTTCCCCTAGTCCTATTAGGACTAGGGAAGGTGGCCGGCCAGCCCCTCTCTCTTTCCCCACTTGGGGAGTCCTATTAGGAATAGGATTGGAGGGGAGTCCTACTCCCAGCGGGAGTAGGACTCCTCCTATGGCTGCCGCACCCCTCCCCCTTTGCCCCTTTATATACGGGGGCAGGGGGCACCTCTAGACACATAATTGATCATTGAGATCTTTCCTTAGCCGTGTGCGGTGCCCCCTGCCACCAAATTCCAGCTCGGTCATATTGTCACAGTGCTTAGGCGAAGCCCTGCGTCAGTAGTACATCAAGATCGTCAGCACGCCGTCGTGATGACGGAACTCTTCCCCGAAGCTTTGTTGGATCGGAGCTCGGGGAACGTCATCGAGCTGAACGTGTGCCAAGAACTCGGAGGTGCCGGAGTAACGGTGCTTGGATCGGTCGGATCGTGAAGACGTATGACTACATCAACCGCGTTGATATAACGCTTCCGCTTTCGGTCTACGAGGGTACGTAGACAACACTCTCCCCTCTCGTTGCTATGCATCACCATGATCTTGCGTGTGCGTAGGAAATTTTTTGAAATTACTACGTTCCCCTTCAACTACTCCCTATGAGCAATGGGAAAAGAAAAGAACTACATTCTCTTACTTGCGCACTTGGGGCAGTTTGGCGAAAGTCAACGTGTCGATAATCAAAAAGCGCAAGTTGGGACCAAAGACCGTGGACTGTTTTTTTCTTGGCTATGCCAAGCATAGCGTTGGCAATAGATTTCTAGTGGTGAAATCTGATGTACACAACGTGAAGGTCGGTACAATTATAGAGTCTAGGGATGCTACATTCTTTGAGGATATTTTCCCCATTAGAGATATGCAAAGCGTGTCTAGACTAGAATCTGATGAGACTCTTGAACCTGCTATTCCGATGGAATACAATGAACATAAAAGTGATGAGAGTTCCGCGGAGGATGACGAGGAAGCTCCTGTTAGGAGCAAGAGACAGAGGACTGCAAAGTCCTTTGGTGATGATTTCCTCGTGTACCTCGTGGATGATGATACTCCCAGTACCATTTCAGAAGCTTATGCATCTCCGGATGCTGACTACTGGAAGGATGCGGTCCGTAGTGAGATGGATTCCATCTTGGCTAATGGGACATGGGAGATCACTGGTCGTCCCTATGGTTGTCGACCATTAGGATGTAAGTGGGTGTTCAAGAAGAAGCTTAGGCCCGATTGTACTGTTGAGAAGTACAAGGCTAGGCTTGTGGCCAAGGGTTATACCCAAAAGGAAGAAGAGGATTTCTTCAACACTTACTCACCAGTGGCTAGACTGACAACCATTCGAGTGTTACTCGCTTTGGCTGCCTCGCATGGTCTTCTCGTTCATCAGATGGACGTTAAGATGGCCTTCCTTAACAGAGAGCTAGACGAGGAAATTTACATGCAACAGCCGGACGGATTTGTAGTAAATGGTCAGGAAAGAAAGGTGTGTAAGCTGGTGAAATCTTTGTATGGCCTGAAACAAGCGCCTAAGCAATGGCATGAGAAGTTCAACACTACTCTGACATCTGCTGGCTTTGTTGTGAACGAAGCTGACAAATGTGTATACTATCGCTATGGTGGGGGCGAAGGAGTTATACTGTGTCTGTATGTCGATGACATACTGATATTTGGGACCCACCTCAAGGTCATTGAGGAGGTCAAGTCTTTTCTATCTCATAACTTTGAGATGAAGGACCTGGGTGTGGCTGATGTTATCCTGAACATCAAGCTACTGAGAAATACTGAGGGTGGAATTACACTTTTGCAATCCCACTATGTTGAGAAGATTTTGAGCCGTTTTGGATATTCGGACTGCAAACCTTCTACAACACCATATGATCCTAGCGTGCGGATTCGGAAGTTCGAAGGCACGACTGTAGATCAATTGAGATATTCTCAAGTGGTTGGTTCACTGATGTACCTAGCATGTGCTACTCGTCCTGACATCTCATTTGTTGTGTGCAAACTGAGCCGTTTTTTTTCAATCCGGGAGATGTGCATTGGCATGCTGTTAAGCGAGTGATGCGTTATTTGCAAGGTACTGCGAACTATGGAATTCACTATTCTGGGTACCCGACGGTACTTGAGGGGTATAGTGATTCAAATTGGATATCTGATGCTGATGAGATGAAAGCCACAAGTGGACATGTCTTCACACTTGGTGGTGGTGCTGTTTCCTGGAAGTCTTGCAAGCAGACGATCTTAACCAGATCGACTATGGAAGCAGAACTCACAGCATTAGACACATCATGCGTCGAAGCAGAATGGCTTCGAGAGCTTTTGATGGATTTGCCGGTGGTTGATAAACCAGTGCCGGCTGTCCTTATGAACTGTGACAATCAAACAGTGATTGCCAAGGCTAAGAGTTCAAAGGACAACATGAAATCCACAAAGCACATAAGAAGAAGATTGAAATCTGTCAGAAAATCAAGAAACTCCGGAGTAATAGCGTTGGATTATATCCAGACGGCTAAGAATCTGGCAGACCCTTTTACGAAAGGGCTATCACGAATTGTGATAGAAAATGCATCGAGGGAGATGGGTATGAGACACACGTAAGTTGCCATGGGGGTAACCCAACCTATGTGATCGGAGATCCCGTGAATTAGGAACTGGGAAAACAATCTAGCGGTCAACTGAGGAGAGTGTCATGAATTAACCCACTCTGTTGGAGATGCAATAATACTCTCAATTCTGTAAGGCAGGCTGACTTTTGTCTTAATGTGTTCCAAAGCTTATGTAAGCAAGATGCTAACCTAGATAGCATTCTTTGGAGGAACACACCTATGTGAGCCCGACTGCTGGTCACAGTCTATGAGATTGGGTAATCTCTAGTAAACTCATGAGAAGGTACGGAGTATGACTAATAAGCTCCATCCGTGGGGTTTAGCCTACGGCAGCCATGTATCAGCTGACAATAGGCGAAACTTCTGCACGCCAAACTGACAATTCAAGGCATAGTCCATTGTTCAGTTGTGAAGAAGTCTAATCCTGTTGCTCTAGGTGGAAGTTCAACTTAACAGTCTCCACTGAAAATCTTGGTGTATCAAACATTGTTTGGAACAGCTGACAAACTTATGTGCCTCCAGATCTGGTGGGGGATTGTTGGATTATGGATGGGCTTAGGCCCATATAAGACACAAATCCCTGGTTAATCTTGAGGCCCATGTATGAGATGGCAGGTGGTGGGAAGTTTAGTCCCACCTTGCTAGTTGAGAAGAGTTGAGACCCCTTTATAAGGGTTGCTCTACCACTTGTCATTGGGAGCTTGGGAAGAGGAGTGGTACACGCGCGCTCCTCCTCCGCCGCCGCCTGCCTCGCCACTCCACGCCACGCCTCATCACGACGCGCACGTGCCGCGGGTTGCGGGAATGAGCCGAGCCGAAGCTTATTTTTGCTTGGACTGTCATCTACTGTTCCTTACTCTGTGCTGCCTCCGGCGATCCCATCCTGACGACCGCGTGCACGGCTGGTCGGGAGAGCAGGTGCCTCCGGAACCCTATCGTTTGAGATCCTGCCCGGGAGAACGGCAATAAGGTTTTTGGGGAGCGTCTCGACGCGACTGCTCCCGATCCGTCCCCAACTCCATTCGCCTCTGCTTCCTCTGCATCGACACCATGGCCGACGACGCCGCCGCTAAGAAGAAGGCCACGGACGACGCCGAGACTACTGCTGCCGCCGCCGCGTTGGCCTGGCCAACCGGAGGGTATGATCTATTCATCCCTCGTTTATTCGTACTTATGCTAGCCGTATATGTGCTGCTCATAGAAGGTTCGATTCTATGTTCTGTACGTGCTAGTATGCTTAGGTATTGCTATGAGATGCATACCTTTTATGCCATGCTTACTGTTTACTCGTGGATAAGTCTAATCGGAAAAGTGCTAATATTTCCAACATGACTTGTGTTCCATGTGGATCATGAACACATGTTGAAAGAGTGAAGACTTGAGGAGGCACCACAGCCGCTGAAACAGAAATGCAGATGATTTCAGTTTTGTAAGTTCGTCGGTAACTCGTGCCTGTTCAAACCAGCATAGCCAACTTTTTTCACTCAGCATCGCGTTAGTTTGGCTTTTAAGGCGAACTACGTAGCTTTGAAGGTGAACTGGTTGGTGCTTAGCATTGACCACATGAAAACGTGCCTGCTCTGAATCTATTGGGTATCGGTATGCCACCACGATCGGTTTGGCTGGGAACCGGAAGGAAAGACGGCTTCGGCGGATCGGAAGGGGTTAAAGTCTCACGCGTATATGTGCTACTGTTCTTATCTCCTCCAATCTGAGCTCTCTCTCTCTCTCTCTCTCTCTCTCTCTCTCTCTCTCTCTCTCTCTCTCTCTCTCTCTCTCTCTCTCTCTCTCTCTCTCTCTCTCTCTCTTCATAGCCAGTTTCTGACACTCTCTTGCTGCTTTCAACCGATTGTATTGATTTACTACTAGTGTACACTGTGTAACAAATACGTATACACATTGGAGGTTAATTGTGAATTAGAGATAGATCACATTTTTCTAGAGAAAACATCTCCTTGTACCCCAAGTAGGCTTTCCAAGTTTGAACCACTATATACACCCTCACGACTTCACGAGGGTCAGACCAATAAACACCTAATAATTTTCCTCAGAGTGAACCTTGTTAATCTCCTCTCATGCATCTATTTATAACACATAGCAAAATGGAAACTTCTCAGCTGTACACAACCTTTGTGCCAATTTGAGCTTTTGAGATGAAACGGTTGATGTATAGAACTTATAACAATGTACCAATAGCCACTCATGGACATTCATCACATGAGAATACATAAATGTTCCACCGACCTTGTGGAATAACGAGTGACTTTCCCCTTGTATATCACCCTGTAGTCACTGTGTAGATGGCACAACCTATCCCTCCATTTTGTTTTAGTGTGATGATGGCACACAAACATTGCAAAGAACATATGAGAGAAGAACCAAAGATATGTAAGAACACATAGGAGTGGGAGGCGTCGGGAATAGAGACGAGCTGAGTATCGGTCTTGGAAGAAGTCATCTTGGAATGCATAGCATGATCAAAACCACACTGAGAGCTAGGTGATACGGTATCACCTAGCTTATTACATCATTAGGGAAAATCACATAATCAAGTGAAAAAATTTGGGAGAGAAGAACCGAAGAGTGATAAGAACAAGTGGGAATAGTGGGCGATAGGAACATGTGCAGTCACTAGTAGAAAGAGGGCCTTTTGCCCCGGTTCGTAAGGCCCATTTGTGCTGGTTTGGGAACCGAGACTAAAGGATCGGTACTAAAGCCCTATACCTTTAGACCTGGTTCTTACACCAACTGGGACAGATGGGCCTCCACGTGGCCGCGGCGGCGAGCCCTGGTAGGGGGGCCTTTTGTCCCGGTTGGTAGCACCAACCGGGACCAATAAACTACCACACGTCAGCTGTTCAAGGGCTAGGGTTTTTGTTTTTTTCTGAAGGGGGGTGGGGGTTTTGTATGGTTAATTTAGGTGTTTCATATATTGTGTTAGGTAGCTAATTAATTAATTGAGAGAAGTGTCCTCTCTTATCTCTGTGCTTGGTCGACGCTACGTACTATACGTATAGAGAGGCCCTCGACACGCTAGCTAGGAAACAAATGAAGGAAACCATTAAGTACAGAAGTTCGTCATGAACATATGCATACAGAGAGAAGTGATATCGACCTCTCCTTCTCCGAGAGATTGGGCGAACAACAAGTTTTCGTATATCTATCCGACGCTGCTGGCTACATATATACAATATAAGATCTCTTACAATCCTCTAACATCTGAACTCAACTTCTACATGGTATTCTCCGGCTTTATTGATGACGTGATCAAGAAAGAATTCCGCCAATTCCTCTTGAATTGCTTTCATGCGATCTTGTGGTAGGAGTTCATTCCGCATCTGCCACGTCTAATTTGAAGAAGGGGGTTAATACATATATATGAATGAAACTCAACAGAAATGATGGTGTAATAAAATGAAATTGTGAATATTATTACTTACTCACATCATATTGTCTTTTAGAGTAGCCCCACTTATTTTTTCAAGTCACGTTGTAGATGAACTCGCACATGTAGTATCCACAGTAATCATTCCCTTGTTCCTGTCACAAGCACTTTACGAGAAATAGAGGTCAATCAAACTGATAATGAAGCATTATAAATGGCATTGATGAAAGTAGCTAGAATCAACAGGAGATGCGCGGAACTAGTTAGCTAGTGGTACTTACTTTCGGGTATGTAAATCGCAGCCCCCCCCCCCCCCCGGCAGTCCTGGAGATTATGCGGTGAATACTTTCCACACCATGCGAGACAAAGGAAATAATTACTTGATATTAGGAAATGAACAAAAAGGTATCAATATGGTGCGATAATGATCGATTGAACTTACTTCGTGAGAATTTTAGTCATGTCCGCATAGGTCTCGGGATCGCTTTGTCTCGAGTCTAAGACGGTTACTAGTCCCTGCTCAAGTTTAATCTCCAGGAAAATATAATGGGAGCTGCGCACGCATGCATAACTCATCAATTACATTACTATAACCTCGAGTAATAAGGGAAACCAAATATGCACAAGACAGTAACCCTCACTTGAAGTTGTAAGGAAAGAGTATTTTATCTTAGTTTTGATTTATTACCAACGATTTGAGCAAGTTGCCCTCGGTTTCTTTGGCTTGAAATTTAACCGTAAATTCATCTATGAGATTTGTGTTAATGAACCCAATATCATACATTTCTGCTTTTCTGCATTTGACGATCTTCAATCTGCATAATATAGTGAGGATAATTATAAATACATGCAATGAAAGAGCTGAGCTATATATAGAGACTTAATAACAGAAGTAGTACTTACAGACAGTAGCAAGTGACCGTTAATTTATCGAGGGCCTTTTGATTGAAAAACTGGAAGAACTCCTCAAATGAAATAGACAACACATCAATTCCAACGAGGTCGTGCTCCTCTTTAACTCTCAGCATCAAAGTATTTACCCCCCCCCCCCAGACTCTCTGCAGGTTTCCATGTACCAATCATGGAATCTTGGCATCATTGTTGTTAGAGATCTTTCATCTTTGACGAGAGGCTTCACGTAATGGTATTTGTGTTCGTCCACCTCCAAGAAATCATAATATACATTGTCGGGCAGGTAATCTCCAAGGTTGGTATTGGGCAAAATCTTCGGATGATTAGCGACGATATCGCTAGACACCTTGAGCGGGGGGCACGATTGGTTCGCTTGTTCACCGAGCTGGGCAATTTGTTCCCCAGCTCGTCGTTCTGCTAACCTTCGATCACTGGTAGTTCTTCCCAACCGCTCCGCTTCAATATATGCCTTTTCAGTAATGCGCTCATAGTTGTTTTTCGGCGGAGACGGTGGTAGTTTCTTCAGGGCATCGATAGTGCGCTTTGCTTTCACTGGATCTATCTTCTCCTCCGGAGGTGGATGTTTCTTTGCTTTCATCGCTTCAAAGAAGTCCCTCACTTCGGCTTGATAGATCTTCGCGGTTTCCTCCACGGTCCTCTCATATGGTAACTTCTCTAGAGGCTTGAGAGATGGACCGAATCTGCATTGCCTCCTGCCTCTGGCTGTACTGCTAGACGCCGGAGCAGACGGAGCGGTTGCGGCTGTCTTCTTTCCTTACTTATGAGGCGGAGGAGAAGGACTACAACGCGCTGGAGACGTCGGAGCGGCGGCGGGTCTCTTCTGCCCTTGCTGACGAGGCGGAGGAGGAGGCTGGCTGCTCGGGCTCGCCGATGCGGGCAGAAAAGAAGGCGGAGTGCCGCCACACGCCGGAGAAGGAGGCAGAGTGCCCTAATCACTCGCCGGAGGAGGAGGCGGAGTGCACTGGTTCGCCGGAGGAGGAGGAGGAGGCGGAGTGCCCTGACTCGCCAGAGGAGGAGGAGGAGGCAGAGGCATCCAGTTCAGAAGGTTGATGAGCTCCTTCCGCCATAGGCATGGAGTCTTCAGAGCAGAACCCAGCCGAGTCTCCCCTTCACCGGTAGGGTGGTCAAGCTCGAGGTCCTCAAATCCCTCTGTTATTTCGTCCACCGTCACCCTAGCATATCCTTCTGGAATTGGACGGCAGTGAAAAGTTGCGTCGGGTTCAGGATGTCGAATAGAGCCGACAGCCGCCTTTACTTTGAAGTTCTGCCATTGCCTCATAAGGTGGTAATGCTGAGACTCCGTGATAGCATCCACGGGGTAGCTAGCAGGAGCCGTGAAGACAGGCTCCAGCTGAAGCAGCTCGGTGGAAGCCACGCTGCTTCTCCGCTGAAATGGCGGGGTAGCTTCGGCAGGTCGCTTGCTGTGAACTGCTTCTCGTTCCTCTAGCGCTTGTACCCTTGCGTGCAGCTTCTGCAGTTGGGTATGCTCCACTTTCCTCCTCCTCTCCTGGCATTTGTAACCGCATGCGTCCGGAAACCCAGCCTTCCACGGAACGGAGCTTGGTATGCTCCGTGTCCGTCTAGGGTGCTCAGGATTCCCGAGGGCCATTGTGAGCTCATCGTTCTCTCTGTCTGGAATGAACGTCCCTTGCTGCGCTGCGGCGATATAGTCCTGAAGCTTCGTGACAGGTATTCGAAGTTGCTCGTTCGTCCAAACGCACTTCCCTAATACAGGGTCCAAGGTTCCGCCAACCCCAAAGAACCAAGTCTGCCAACGGTCTGGCCAGTTCAATGTCTCTGGTTCGACCCCTTTATCAAGCAGGTCATTCTCAGCCTTGGCCCACAACGGCCAGTCTTTGAGGTAGCCACCTGACCCCGTGCGATGGTGATGCTCCTTCTTCGCAGCATTTATCTTGTTTCTCGCTGACATCTTCTTACTCTTGTCCGATGTCTTGTGGGCCACAAATGCGTTCCAGTGATCTCTGATCTTCTCATATCGGCCGGTGAATTCTGGTGTCTTTTCTTGGTCGACAAACGATGTTTTCAGCTCATTCTTCCACCTCCTGAATAGATCTACCATCTTCTTAAGAGTATGAGACTTGATCAATGGCTCTTTAACTGGCTTCTTCGGATCCTCCTCTGGCAGTAGGGTGAAATTTGCCTTCAGCGCAGTCCAAAGATCATCTTTCTGCATATCATTGACATAAGACACCTGAGGGTCTTCCTTCTTAGGCTTATACCATTGGTGGATGCTGATCGGGATCTTGTCCCTAACAAGAACCCCACACTGAGCAGAAAATGCTTCCTTGGTCCGGATGGGTTCAATCGGTTGGCCATCACGCGCGATTGTTGTGATCGTGAACCTTTCATCCGAGCGTAACTTTTTCTTCAGGCCTCATTTCTTTACTGAAGTTGTGCTCGATCCAGAGGTCTAGAAAAAAGAAGAAAGACGAGAGTTAATATGTGTACATACCAAAACAATGAATGCATCAATTAGCTAGTTAGCAGAGGCTTAATTAATATATATACCTGGCCGGACTCTGCTCGGTCATCGGAGCCGTCATCGTGGTCTCCTTTTTGCACCAGCATTTGGTCACCGGAGCCATCATAATCATGTCCTTACTCCTCCATTGTTTGATAACCGTATCCTACTTCACCCTCTCCTTCCAGACCATCGGTTTCGTTGAGATACGACATGACATCACCTTCGGCTGCGATTATGTCCCCCAACACCTGTTCTGTGTCCTCGTCTCGGTCGTGCTCCATAGTTTCTACAAATATTACGACATGGCAATTATTATACAAACATGACAGATGGATATATTAGTGGCAAATGTAGACCTAGCTAGCTAATCATAACAAGGAATCATATTAGTGGCATCGACGCTTCTCTAGGGTTTGGGGTGGCCTCGGCAACGCTTCAAGGGTTCGGGGTGGCCTCGACGACAATGCTCTTTTAACTTGGTAAATTTGGCTGGCCTCGGCAATGCTTCAAGTGTTCACATGCAAAAGCCATGGATTTCTTCAATACTTTGACACTAGCTAGGCAACCTCTCGACCCCTCGGCGATCCTCGATCCTCAACCACTTGGGCGATCCACGACCCTCTACCCTATTTCCCGACCCTCGCCCCCCTGATGTCACGTTTGTCTAGTGTCAAAGGATTCAACAAAACCATGTCTTCATCATTAGGCGAAAGTAACAGGCGCATGATGGTACGAACATGGCAACAAAGTAACCCTTGGTCCCTCGACGACCCTCGAACCCTCTACCCCTCGACCCTCGAACCCTCGGCGACCCTCGACCCCTCGGTGACCCTCGACCCTCTACCCTAGCTAGTTCCCGACCCTCGCCCCTCGAATCCTCGGTGACCCCTCCCCCCCCCACATGTCGAAGTTATCGGGGAGGGGGTATATCGATAACGACATACCCGATAAAAAATAAGAAAAGGAAGAAGAAGAAGAAAAGAAGAAAAAAAAGAGGAGAAGAAGAAAGGAATAGAGGAGAAGAAGAAAAAAATAGAAAACGAGAGAAGAAGAAAGGAATAGAGGAGAAGAAGAAAAAATAGACATCTATTCCTTTCTTCTTCTCCTCTTTTTTTCCTTTTTCCTCTTCTTATTTATTTCTCCTCTTCTTCTCCTTTTTCTTTTCCTTCTTCCTACACTAAACATAAACTAAAATAATCCTAAAACTAAACGAAACTTCTCCTCCTCCCTTTTTTTTCTCTTCTTTTTTTTCATCCTAAAACTTTATGAACAAAATTACAACAGAAAAAAACAATAAAAATTCTATGAACAAAAGAAAAATTCTATGAACAAAATTACAACAGTAAAAAATCATAAAAATTCTATAAAAAATGACATATTCTTTGTATATGAACATACAAACATTTGCGTATTCTACACTAATATCACCAAAAAAATCTATGAACAGAAAAAATCCTAACTTTTGCATATGAACATACATACATACATACATCATCTACTACTACTACTACTACTACTACTACTACTACTACTACTACTACTACTACTACTACTACTACTACTACTACTACTACTACTACTACAATATGAACAAATATGTGTGTGTGTGTGAACAGGGCCTTCGTCGGCGGCGGCGGGGAGGGCGGCGGCATTGGGGCGGGCGCGCGGCGGCGTTGGGGCGCGCGGGGGAGGGGGATAGGAGGGGGAACGGCGCGGTGAGGCTCAATGTGCAGGCGAGCGGCGGCGAGGTCGGGGCAGGGCGCTCGGCGAGGTCGAGGCAGCGCGCGGCGAGGTCGGGACAGGGCTCGGTGACAGCGAGGTCGGGGCAGGGCGCGTCGAGGTCGGGGTAGGGTGCGGCGAGGCCGGGGCAGGGGCGACGGCAGCCTGGCAGCGTCGATGTCGTCGGAGCGACAACTGCGAGATGAAAAGTGAAAAATTTCACAAGTCCTGCTTATATGCCCAGAGCATTGGTCCCGGTTCATAGCACCAACCGGGACCAATGCCCCCTCTAGCCCCGGTTGGTGCCACCAACCGGGACCAAAGGTCTCTTTTCAGCAGCCCAAAGGGCGGGAAGCAGAGGCCTTTGGTCCTGGTTGGTGGCACCAACCGGGACTAAAGGGGGGCATTGATACCGGTTGGTGCCACGAACCAGGACCAAAGCACCCCTTTAGTCCCGGTTGGTGCCACCAACCGGTACCAAAGGCCTTGTGCTGCCCCGCGTCAAAAGTGTAGTCCCACCTCCCTAGCTGAGAGAGCTCAAGAGTGGTTTATAAGCGTTGTTGCGCCCACCCTCTCGAGCTCCTCTCAATTGCAGGCTTTCGGGCCTAACCGTACACTGTGTGCCTGTGGGCCTATTGGGCCTGTTGCGGGCCTGAATCCTGCCCCATGATTGGGTTTCTAGTCGTATTCAGGCCGTGGTGGCCCAGTAGGTGGCACTTTTTTTCCTTGTTACTTTATTTATTTTATTTTGTTTCTACTTACAACAAAATACTTACTGTTGCTATTTTATTTTATTTTGTTTCTACTATTTATTAAAGTTTATTTTGTTTCTACTTATTTATTTTATTTTGTTTTACTTATTTATTTTATTTTCTTTTTTGCTTATAATGTTTTGAACAGAAAATACTTTGATAATTTTAGTTGATTCCTTTTGCTATTAGAGTTTCATTAAAGTTTTTCTAGTTCATTCTTTTTCCTATTAGAGTTTCATTAAAGTTTATTTTGTTTCTACTTATTTATTAAAGTTTATTTTGTTTCTACTTCTTTATTTTATTTTGTTTCTACTTATTTTATTTCGTTTTGTTCCTACTTATTTATTTTCTTTTCTTTTTTCTTATAATGTTTTGAACAGAAAATACTTTGATAATTTTAGTTGATTCCTTTTGCTATTAGAGTTTCATTAAAGTTTTCTAGTTCATTCTTTTTTCTATTAGAGTTTCATTGAAGTTTATTTTGTTTCTACTTATTTATTTTCTTTTCTTTTTTGCTATTTTATTGATTTTATGTAAATTCTTTTTTGCTTTTAATGTTTTGGACATAAAATACTTTGACAATTTTAGTTGCATAAATTTTATATAATTTTAGTTTTAATAATACTAGAGGTTTATAAAAGCTTTTTAGTTGATTCCTTTAGTACCGGTTCTAAGGCTGTTACAAAGCCATTCCATTTAGTACCGGTTCTAAGGCTCCCCACGAGCACCTTTAGTACCGATTCTGCAGCTATTTTTTAGTCCCACATCGCCACATAGCTCCGTGGAGTCTACACTATTTCCTCAAGGCCTTAAGCTAAGCAACGTGCAGGTGAGCATTGCGCCTCTCTTTTATTTTAAGCATTGTGTGTTCAAAATGCACCATTCAAAGCCACATCATCAATTTTCAACACTTTATGACTTCATTTGTTATTTTCCATGCATTTACTGATTTGTTTGAGCTATAAGACGCTGAAATTCAAAAGCATTTCAAATGAACTTTGAAAAGGTTGAAAGTTGGCATGTTATCATCATTTCACCCACATAGTATGTGCAAAAAAGTTGAGAGGGTTACGGACTAGACGCACTTCGTGTGCAAAACGGACAATCTCTTTCGAAGTATCAGGGTTTCATACGGAAACTCATCTGTTACAAAGGGATTTCATTTTTCTAAACTTATTTGAACTCCAGACTTTTGTGTGTTCAAAATGCACCATTCAAAGCCACATCATCAATTTTCAACCCTTGCTGACTTCATTTGTTATTTTTCATGCATTTACTGATTTTTTTTAGCTATAAGACCTTGAAATTCAAAAGCATTTCAAATGAACTCTGAAAAGGTTGAAAGTTGGCATGGTATCATCATTTCACCCACATAGCATGTGCGAAATAGTTGAGAGGGTTACGGTAAAAACTAGATTCACTTCGTGTACAAAACGGACAATCTCTTTCGAAGTATCAGGGTTTCATACGGAAACCCATCTGTTACAAAGGGATTTCATTTTTTTGAACTTATTTGAACTCCAGACTTTTGTGTGTTAAAAATGCACCATTCAAAGCCACATCATCAATTTTCAACCCTTTCTGACTTCATTTGTTACTTTTCATGCATTTACTGATTTTTTTGAGCTATAAGACCCTGAAATTCAAAAGCATTTCTAATGAACTCTGAAAAGGTTGAAAGTTGACATGGTATCATCATTTCACCCACATAGCATGTGCAAAAAAGTTGAGAGGGTTACGGCAAAAACTAGATGCACTTCGTGTACAAAACGGACAATCTCTTTCGAAGTATCACGGTTTCATACGGAAACTCATCTGTTACAAAGGGATTTCATTTTTTGAACTTATTTGAACTCCAGACTTTTTGTGTGTTAAAAATGCACAATTCAAAGCCGCATCATCAATTTTCAACCCTTTGTGACTTCATTTGTTATTTTTCATGCATTTACTGATTTTTTTTAAGCTATAAGACCCTGAAATTCAAAAGCATTTCAAATGAACTCTGAAAAGGTTGAAAGTTGGCATGGTATCATCATTTCACCCACATAGAATGTGCAAAAAAGTTGAGAGGGTTACGACAAAACTAGATGCACTTCATGTACAAAACGGACAATCTCTTTCGAAATATGAGGGTTTCATGCGGAAACTCATCTGTTACAAAGGGATTTTATTTTTTTGAACTTATTTGAACTCCAGACATTTTGTGTGTTCAAAATGCACCATTCAAAGCCACATCATTAATTTTCAACCCTTTCTGACTTCATTTGTTATTTTTCATGCATTTACTGATTTTTTTGAGCTATAAGACCCTAAAATTCAAAAGCATTTCAAATGAACTCTGAAAAGGTTGAAAGTTGGCATGATATCATCATTTAATCCACATAGCATGTGCTAAAAAGTTGAGAGGGTTAGGGCATGGACAACACATAAAACCATTCTGCTTGTTTGCCTCAGCCACTTCGAGAAAATTATGCAGGCCCTTAATGTACTTGGAGGTGTGTCTGTCACCGTACATCCATTGCCGGTTCATCTGCGTGCATTATATATAATTATGTTTGTCAAAAACCATTACAGATTCACATGGATAGATAAGTGACCAAATTAATAGAAGTTCATCATCACATTAAAACCAAAGTACATACATAGTTTAAATTGAAAAACATATAGCTCTCTAGAGCATCTAGTTAAACCATACATTGAAACTATGTAAAACCTTTCAATGCAACAACAAATGCGATCATAATCACAATCAAGGTAACAATTGATCCAACAACATAATGATACCAAGCCTCGGTATGAATGGCATATTTTCTAATCTTTCTAAATCTTTCTAATCTTCAACCACATTGCATCCATCTTGATCTTGTCATCATCGACGACATCCGCAACTTGCAACTCCAATATCATCTTCTCCTCCTCAAATTTTTTTTTATTTTTTCCTTCAAGTAATTGTTTTCTTCTTCAACTAAATTTAACCTCTCGACAATAGGGTCGGTTGGAATTTCCGGTTCAACTACCTCCCAGATAAATAAAATCTATGTCACGTTGGTCGGCATAATTGTCATAAACAATAAATGAACCAAATAGTTATAAAAAGATAATATATACCACATCCTAATCATAGACAGGACGAGGGCCGATGGGGGCGGATACCAAAACCATCGTACTATATAATAACAAGGAATGATAAAATTAAGAAAATTAGACAAGTATCTATCTGAAGTAAGAATTTTTTTTTCTTTCAGAAAGAAGATAAGAACAAGAGGCTCACCACGGTGGTGCCGGCGGCGAGATCGGCGCGGGCGATCGACGGCGGTGAAGACGGGGACGGGACGTGACGGACCGCTAAACCTAGACAAATCTCGGGGAAAATGGAGCTCGGAGGTCGAGTTTCGAGAGGAGAAAGCTTAACTAGTATGGCTCGGGCATTTCATCGAACACCTCATGTGCATAGGAGGTGAGCTAGAGCACCACAAAGCTCTCCCCTCGTCGGCCAGAAAAAACAGAGCAGTGTGGAGTGCTCTGCTCGCCGGCGAGGGGGTATATATAGCCACCTCATTGGTCCCGGTTCGTGGCTGGAACCGGGACTAAAGGCTACCCTTCTGTCCCGATTCTAGGCATGAACCGGGACCAATGGTTGTGGTCCAGGAGCGAGGACCATTGGTCCCGGTTCGTTTCTAGAACCGGGACAAATGGGTCCACAAGAATTGGGACAAATGCCTCCCGAGGCCTGATAATCCCCAAGTGAAGGGAATCATCGTAGCAATTTCCAAAGATGGAAGTGATAAGTATGGAGTGTCGAACCCACAAGGAGCTAAAGGTAAGATCAATATTCTCTCAAGCCCTATCTGCCACTGATACGACTCTACGTACACCGAACGTTTGCTTCCAACTAGAAACGAAAAATAAAACTACGTTGTGGGTATGAAGAGGATAACTTTCCATGGTATCGGAGAGCTAAAATATAAAAGTAGGTGTTGTTATCATAAAGTTAGAATATATTACTAAATATTATAAATAGCGAGTATGGAATAATGGTGGATCGGTGTGCGGAATTGTCCTAGGCAATTGTTAACAAGACCGGTAGTCGTCATTGCAATTTCATATGAGGGAGAGGCATAAGCTAACATACTTCCTGTACTTGGATCATATGCACTTATGATTGGAACTCTAGCAAGCATCCGCAACTACTAAAGATCATTAAGGTAAAACCCAACCATAGCATTAAAGTATCAAGTCCTCTTTATTCCCATACGCAACAACCCCCTTACTCGGGTTTGCGTTTCAGTCACTCACCAACCCACTATAAGCGAATCATGAACGTATTGCAACACCCTACAACGGGAATCCCTCACGCTTGCGCCACACGGAGGGCACCATAGGAAAGCACCAAAATAAAACATACAACTCGTACCAATCTAGATCATCAATCAACCCAAAGACAAAGGATATCTACTCAAAACATCATAGGATGGCAACACAACATTGGATCATAATATGTGGCATAAAACATCATGTTCAAGTAGGGATTACAACGGGGTGCGGGAGAGTGGACCGCGTAAAAGAGATGAGGATGGTGATGATGGTGGTAATGTTGATGAAGAAGATCACCGCGGCGATGATTCCCCTCTAGATGGCACTCCGGTGCCACCAAGAGAGAGGAGGAGAGGTTCTCCCCCCTTGTGCTTCCTCCTCCATGGCCTCTTCCGTGGATGGGGAAAGGTTCTCCCTCTGGTCCTTGGCCTTCATGGTGATGATGGCCTCTCCGGGATCCTCCTCCATGGCCACCGGTGATGATGGCCCCCTCCGGCATGGTGCCGGAGAGGGACTAGATTGATTTCTCGTGGCTACAGAGGCTTGCGGCGGCGGAACTTCCGATCTAGGTTTCTTTCTAGAAGTTTGGGTATATATGAGAGGTGTTGGCGTCGAGAACAAGTCAGGGGGGTCTCCGGGCTGTCCACGAGGCAGGGAGGCGCGCCCAGGAGGGTGGGCGCGCCCCCACCCTCATGGGCAGCCCGGGACTCTCCTGGCCCAAATTTGACTCCGTGGCCTTCTTCTGGTCCAAAAATAAGCTCCGTCAAGTTTCAGGTCAATTGGACTCCGTTTGGTTTTCTTTTTCCGCGATATTCTAAAACAAGAAAAAAACAGAAACTGGCACTGGGCTCTAGGTTAATAGGTTAGTCCCAAAAATCATATAAAATAGCATATAAATGCATATAAAACATCCAAGGTTGATAATATAATAGCATGAATACTTCATAAATTATAGATACGTTGGAGACGTATCAAGGCCCGGCCGGCTCCCTGGGTGCAGAACCGGGACGCATGCCCCCCATGGGTCCCGGTTCGTGACAGAACCGGGACTAATGGGTTGTCCAGGCCCCAACCAAAGCCATGTTTTCTACTAGTGAGTGCTCGGATTTAATTCTTTTTTTTATAAAGCTTGCATTGTTTCTATGGATGAGTGAAGTTGAGCTAGAAGTTGCGGCATCTTTCTTAATGAGAGACGTATGTTCAAACTACTTTTGTTCCTGGAAGCAATCAATCTGTTTTTTTTCCTGCTGTACTGGTTATCGTCTATGTCTTGATTTCCATGTGGATTGTGAGGATGGCATGAAGAATTAATGCAGAGACAAGGGGTTTTCCCTTTTTACAGAAAATGATGAGAAGATGAGAGAAGAGTCAAACAAATGTACGGTGAACTACACTGTACACGGGAACGGAAGACATCAGGAGACACAGGGAGAGCCAGTTTTTTTTTTTTTTAAAACGGAGGCAAAAGATTTGCCTCATATATTAAATAAGGAGGAGAGAGAGTTTGTTACAACACACATCCAAGTTACGGCATGACAATTATTCTCGCAATAAAAAAGACTCTAGTTTCTTTGCCCCAGCTTTGATCCAAAGGTTTGCCTCGTCTTCAATGATGATGAGCAAGATTTGATGGAGAGCCGGTTCTTTAGAGAAACCAGGGATGAGGAGGAGCTGCTTAACGCAAAGCAAATGCAAGCCATTAATTCCAAGAGCTGATGTATGAAACAGGGTTCATGAAACGCCCAGGCCCCAGTGTCACCGTCACCAAGCGACACTGGTGGCACCCCAAGATGGCCGCCCTCATATCATCCTTCCTTCGGCGGTGTCGAGGACACTCCATGGCGGCACAACTGAAGATCACCTTGGACAGCAGCGAGCACCGGAAGTAGCGCCACATGGAACCTCAAGACGTTTCTTCAAGCGCGTTGTTCCCAATAGAGTAGCAACGTTAAGGACGCCACCATCATGCCAATTCAACTCCAAACCTAGGCTCTCGCCTGAAGGTAGCTACCAATCCTAAGAGCAAGCGAGGGAAATGACGACACACCTTGGTGATGCCTTCAAGAAGGGGACGACACCCACGGGCACTGTCTCCGCCAGCACCGACCTAGAATGGGCAGGAATTTCTTCCGAATCGCCAGCACCTACCCACCGGATTGGGGCCATACCGTCGAAGTAGACCACTCTGTCGTAGCCGAGAAGTCCTGGTCCATCCCAAGACCTGCACAGGCAGGAGCACACAACCTGACAGCCAACACCCCCACGGCTGAGAACTCGCAGAGCTCCCTCCATTGCCCGACCAAGGGGTGCCGGAACCGCTCATCCATCCGTCAAGCCAACTCCCGACAGACGACTGTGCGTGGCCCTGCGGCCCATATCAGGCCCATCCGACCCGCGCCACCGCCTCCAACACCCACGACCACGAGACTAGGAGGGGTCACCGCAACGGAGGCGCCAGGAACCGTGTCATGCTCGGGCGCTGCAAGCGCAACAACTCCTGGCCGAGCACCGACACGCTAACAAGGCCTAGTCACACCGTCGTCGCCTCCAGGAGGAGCCACCGCCCAATGACAATCTCCTCACACGAGCCCTAGTCGCACACTTCCTCCCGCTGGAAGCTCCGCCGTGCGCCATCACACCATCTACAGATCCCACAACAAGCAGCTCCACATTCCCGACCACCTCGGGGGTCACGCTCGACCAGCGTGAGCGCGTGTGAACCGGATCCTGCCGCCGCCGACAGCGAACGGGCTTTCCCCGCCGATGTGCGTTGACGACGGCGATGAGGGGGTGGGGGTTGAGGGAGAGGGGGCAGCGGCGGCAGTGGTTGGGTTTTCGCCCAAGCTGCCCCAAGGGAGCGATGCGGGGGTTGTGGAAATAAACTGACAAGTATGAATATGAGAAACACAGGAATATGATAAGAACGAATGAGCAAAACAGAGGATTGGAAAATGCAGGAATTTTGCAAGCTTGAGGGCTCATTTGGTTCATAGGATTCTTAGAACGCAGAAATAAGAAAAATATAGGAATACGTCTTGAAAACAGAGGATTGGAAAACACACACACACACACACACACACACACACACACACACACACACACACACACACACACACACACACACACACACACACACACACACACACACACACACACACACACACACACACACACATATATATATATATATATATATATATATATATATTGTCAAAGTCGGTGTTTGGTTCACAGAAACGTAAATTCGTTTGTTCGTGATTTCGAGAAAAATATTGTACTGTTCAAAAACAAATGTTTGTGAACATTTTAAAACTATTCAGGCTTTTAAAAAAAATATTTATGTCATTTTGAAAAATGTTTAGACAATGTAAAAACATGTTTATGTTCTAAATAAATGTTTGTGACATTTTTTTATCAAAAATTAAACAATGTAAAAATATTAACGTAGTTTAAAAAAATGTTTCGTACCATTTTAAAAAAATGCATGATATTTAAAAAATGTTCACACGTTTCAAGAATATATTCACGACATTGAGAAAACAATTATGCAATGTAAAAAAATCATAGTTTACAAAAATATTTGTATCATTCAAAAAACAAATTCAATGTGTATCTGAAAAAATGTCTAACATGCACTCAAAATAGTGTTTAAAACATGTATTTGAAAAATGGTGCTCAACTTGTATCACAAAACTATTATGTGTATACGAAAGGTGAACATCATGCATTGGATAAATTAGACATGTATTAAAAAAGTAAAACACCAATCCTGAAGAAAACTGTGAAAGCAAACTAGAAAACCCAAAAAGCCACAGAAAGAACAGAGAAAACGAACAGAAAACAGAAGACTAGCTGCCGTTACTGGGCCGGGCCATTCACTGCGCGCTCTGTAGCCCGATGGATGGCCCAACGCGCGCGTGGCGGAGTCGTCTGGCATTTCCTATTTAGCGGGAGCAACTAGTTAACGAGCGCTCCTTCGGGAGCCTCGCAACGATCAGCGCCACTTGGAGCGCTCTCAGCCATTTGCCACGTGTCGCGCTCTGGACGCTCCCTTCGGATTTTTTTCCGCACGTGTTTTCGGCTTTTTAAACGGTTTTTTTCGGATTTTTTTAACGTTTTGGTTTTCCCCCGGCCTTTCTTAGCTTTTCGATCAAAAAAATTCGAAAAAATAATTTTGCGCGAAAAAACGCGTTTTCTTTTTTTCTTTTCTTTTCGCAAAAGTCGCGGTTTTTCTTCCGCGAGAGGCACGGTTGTGCTTTAGCGAGAGTCACAGCCGTGCCTTTCGGAAACGGAAAAAAACGCGTTTTCTGTTTTTTTCTTCTTTTGCGAGAGTCACGGTTTTGCTTCCGCGAGAGGCACGGTTGTGCTTTCGCGAGAGTCACGGCCGTGCCTCTCGGAAAGGGAAAAACAAAACGCGTTTTCTGCTTTTTTTTCTTTCAGGAGAGTCACGGTTTTGCTTCCGCGAGAGGCACGGTTGTGCTTTCGCGAAAGTCACGGCCGTGCCTCTCGAAAAAGGAAAAAATACGCGTTTTCTGCTTTTTTTTCTTTCGCGAGAGTCCCGGTTTTGTTTTCGCGAGAGGCACGGTTGTGCTTTCGCGAGAGTCACGGTCGTGCCTCTCGGAAACGAAAAAAAACGTGTTTTCTGTTTTTTTTCTTCCACGAGAGTCACGGTTTTACTTCCACGAGAGGCACGGTTGTGATTTCGCGAGAGGCACGTTCGGTTTTTTCGCCCGGTTTTTTCCAACCGTTTTTTTCGTGAAAAAAAAAGTTCGTCAAAACCTATCAACATGGGATCTAGTTTTGAAGATCTCGACGCGAGGAATCCAACGGTGAAAACCGTTCGAGATTTGGACGCACGGTTTAAGAGATAAAACATTTTGAATAAACGGATCTATGAAAAAAGGAAAACTCCCAGGTTGCGACAAGTGGCGCGCTGCATGTGCGCCACTTGTCATGACCTGAGAAAGTGGAGTGCTCTTTATTAGTGATTTCGCTATTTAGCGCTGCAGGCGCCCGTTTGTGTGCATTTCGTAAACTGGCGGCTGCAGCGCTCCGTGCTGGGCCGGCCCATGTAGGGGTGCCTGAGTTTTTCCTTCTAAGTTTTTATAACGCAAAAAAGTGATGGACTAGGTTGCTACTCGAACCTGGGACCTCATGCATCTGTTACCACCCCACCACGCAGCACATTCTGAAAATTTATGAACTTTCCTCTCTTTTATTCACTCTTTTTCGTGTTTTTCCTTTTTCCTTTTGTGTGTTCTGCTTTTTCCTTTTTGTACGACTAGGTACCCCCTGCACCCCTTTGAATTCGATGAACTATTTTTCAAATTCGATGAATTTTTTTGAAATTCTATGAACTTTTTCAAATTTCTTTAACCTTTTTCCAATTTTCATGAACTTTTTTTCAAAATCAACGAACTTTAAAAAAAATCAATTAACCTTTTTCAAATCAATGAACTTTTTTCTAAGTTGATGAACTTTTTTCAAAATCAAGGAACTTTTTCCAAAACCATTGAACTATTTTTTCAAATTTGATGAACTTTTTTTTATTCAAAATCAATGAACTTTCTTAAGTTGGTGAACTTTTTGTTCAGTATGGGTGAACTATTTTCAAAATCGATGAAATTTTCCAAATTTGTGAACTTTTTTGAATTTTCATGATCTTTATCCTAAATTTTGCGAACTTTTTTCAAATTCGTGAAGTTTTCTCAAATTCATGAAAACTTTTCAGTTTTTACAACCATTTAAATTTTATGAAATTTCTTTGAAATTCATGTTTTTTATATTTTCTATTCATTTTCTTTTTTCTTTTCATTTTATCATAAAATAATAAGTATAACAGGCTGGGTATATACAAAAGATTGTTTGTCCCAAAAAAACGGCATACTTAGGTTGGCCTACTGCTGGGTTCGAATGCTAGTGCGCTAGCGGTTAGAGATCGAATCCTGACTCTACTGCATTTTTTGCGATATAAGAGCCTCGCTGTGCCTGGCTGCGTTTCCTGGGCCGGCCCAGTTCGGTTCCGTGCAGGCGCCAGTGGCGCGAACCGGCGCGTACAGCGCGGTATAGGAGCTCCCGAGTCGTCTGGTGTTGTACTTCTTTTTCCAATCAGGAACAACATGGAGGAGGTCTTGCAATCTGTTCCAGTTAAGGTAACACACCAGATGAACACCATGCTTAATGCTCCCTACGAGAACGAGGAGGTAAAACGGGCACTTTTTCAGATGTTTCTGATTAAGGCGTCGGGGTCAGATGGTTTCCCCGACCACTTTTTCTAGCGCCACTGGGACATATGTGGGGAGGAGGTTACGATGGCAGTAATATGTATCATTGATGGGACGGAATCAACACCATCTATCAACGAGACGATTTTGGTTTTAATTCCAAAGGTAAAAAAATCCGACCCTGCTTTCACAATTTCGGCCGATTAGTTTGTGCAATGTTCTCTATAAGATTGCATCAAAGGTGATCTCTGATCGTCTGAAGCACGTGTTTCCGGAGATAATATCTGAGGAACAATCAACTTTTGTCCCGAGAAGGTGCATAACTGATAATATTATTGCTGCATATGAATGCCTTCATTTTATGAAGAGGAATAAAGCAAAAAAGAATCAACATTGTGCGCTTAAGCTGGATATGATGAAGGCCTACGACAGAGTTGAATGGGCATATCTGAGGGCTGTCATGTTAAAATTGGGTTTCACAGAAAGGTGGGTAAACATTGTTATGAATATGATCAGCTCGGTTAAGTTCTCAGTTATATTGAATGGGACGAAACTAGATCAGTTCACGCCTACACGAGGTATAAGGCAAGGGAACCCTATATCCCCATACTTGTTCCTGATAGCAGCAGAGGGCCTTTCGTGCCTGTTGAAATCGAAGAGTGAGTCATCAAACCTACACGGTCTGATTGTGGCACCTACGGCGCCACCAATCAACCATTTACTTTTTGCAGATGACAGACTGATGTTTGTTAGGGCAAATAGTATGGGTGCTACGGAGGTGCACCAAGCCTTGGATGCCTATTGTCAAGCTTCGGGACAGCGTATAAATTGTGACAAGTCCTCGATTTATTTCAGCAAAGGGGTTCCTGATAGTGCTCGCCAGCAAATCAAAGATCTACTCCAGGTGCCCAATGAAACTTTGAATGAGAAGTATCTTGGTATGCCAAGCGATATAGGAACATCTAAGAATGGGGCCTTCAAGTATTTGAAAGATCGGCTGTGGAATAAAGTTCAGGGATGGATTGAGAAAACCTTGTCAATGGCGGGTAAGGAAGTATTGGTGAAGGCGGTGGCCCAAGCAGTCCCGGTCTATTCAATGTCTTGCTTTAAACTACCAAGAGGGCTGTGTGAGCATTTGAGCATGTTGATTAGAAAGTTTTGGTGGGGAAGTAAGAACGGTCAGCGTAAGCCCCATTGGGTGTCCTGGAAGGCAATGACACAACCCAAAAACATGGGTGGCTTGGGTTTTAAAGATTTTGAACTTTTTAACTTGGCTATGCTAGCCAAACAAGCATGGATGATTTTGCAAAATCCTGATTCACTAAGTGCCCGTATCCTCAAAAGTGCCTACTTCCCAACTTCTGCTTTCCTGGACGCTGTCCTAGGAAGTCACCCGAGCCAAATTTGGAGGGTTGTGATCGAAGGGAAAGATGTATTGAAACAAGGACTGATCAAACGGATGGGCAATGGCGAATCAACTAATATCTGGAATGAAAATTGGTTGCCACAAACAGAGATGATGCGCCCGTATGGTAGTAGAGTTCCAAACCCTCCTGTCCAGGTAGCAGAACTAATTGACGCCACCTCCGCTACCTAGGACAGGGAAAGGATAGCACAAGTGTTTCTGCCGATGGATGTGCCTTTCATACTGGGTATACCTCTTTGTACAAGGAATATGGGTGACTTCTGGTCTTGGCACTATGAAAAAACTGGTTCATTCACAGTCCGGTCAGCATATGCAATGTTGGTTTCTACCAGAAGAAGGAGGGAGGCATGGCTTGAAGAAACTGGGTCTTCGAGTGCGGACCACGATGGCAGCGCGTGGAAATCGTTATGGACAACAAAAGTACCAGGTAAAGTACGGATGTTTTTGTGGAGACTTGCGAGGCAATCTCTGCCAACTGAGGACGTCAGATCACATAGAAATATGTCAACGACAAGCTCGTGCGGTTTGTGTGGAGCACAGGGTTCCTGGCGGCACTCGTTGTTGGAATGCGCTTCAGCAAGATGTGTTTGGGCCCTAGCTGATGTTGAACTATCTGAACAACTGAGTATCTCAACAGAATCGAATGCTAAACACTGGCTCTTCATGATGATGGAAGTACTTCCGCATTCTACCTTTGTAAAGCTATCAGTGACCCTCTGGGCTATATGGTGGGCCCGTCGGCAAGCAATTCATGAACGAATTTTCCAAAGTCCTTATGCTACTCACGGTTTTGTAGAGAAGTTCTTAGGGGGGCTGGAGACTATTGGTACTAGCAAACCAGATGGTACCACGAGGGGAACAGCAAACACAAATGCCACAGCTGCTACCCGACCTAGGGCACCAGGCTTTGCCAAAATCCATGTCGAAGCCGGAGTTGCACGGCACAACAGGGGAGGAACAGCGGCGGCAATCTGCAGGGATGACAGTGGCAATTACCTGGGCAGCTCAGTTTTGGTAATCCCAGGGGTGTGTGATGTGGCAACATTGGAAGCTCTCGCTTGCCGGGAAGCACTCGCGCTCGCTGAAGATCTGCATATTCATCAGTTCATCATAGCTTGAGATTCAAGAGAAGTGATCAACGACATAAACAACAGCTACAGAGGGAAGAATGGCGCGATCATCTCAGAGATTAACCTCCGAGCTTCTGGTTTCAATTTTTTCTTTTACTTTCGAAGGCCGGCTGTCGAACGGCGATGCCCATAGAATAGCTAGATCGTCACTTTCTTTACAGCAGTGGCGCCATATTTGGCTTGTTTATCCCCATGCAAATTGTATTTCACAAACTGTGACTTTTGATCAATAAAGTTTGGTTTTATACCCCTAAAAAAATGTAGTTCTTTTTCTTTCTAGTAAGAAAAGCAAAAGGTTTTTTTTTAGCATCAATACAGACACAAGCGCTCATATACACGCGCATACACTCGTCCCTATGAACGCACACACGCACACCCTACCCCTATGAGCACCTTCGAGAGACTGAGCCGGCATATCATCTTGAGATTTACGAAGTCACCGTAGGCGCCTCGTCGTCGACGGGAACGTCTCCTCCCACTGGAAGCGCATCGCCGGAAATCCTGAAATAAATCCAGGAATAATGCGAGCACCAGGATTTGAACCCTGGTGGGTTGGGGATACCACTGTCCACCTAACCAACTCAACCACAGGTTGATTCGCAGAAAAGCAAAAGGTTACCATACGGGACGAGATCCATCGGTATTCAGTAAACGGAACGGATTGAGCCCTGCCCCGCGCCGATACGAACGCCGTCCGCTGCCGCCTATATATAACATACGTGATCCGATCTGGGACGAGAGCAAGACGCACTGCTAGCTGCACACGATCTGGGACGCACTTGCAGCCAGTAAAGGAGATTATCGATTGGCCATGGCCATGACCGTACTCTTCTCTCCAGGTCGGAAGAGATTCCGTGCTAATTTATTTAATATCCATCACGGCCGGAGTCCATCGAGTATATATTGTTGGCTTGATCAAGTATTTGTTTCTTTGATTTGCAGAGGAGGAAGAGAGGAAGGAAACGGAGAGGATAGTCAAGCTTTACGCGATCGCAGCCAGGGAGCTGCAGAGGAAAAGGGAGTTGGAGGCAGAGAACATTTATTTGCAAGAGCAGCTGGTTGGTCTTTACTGTTACTAAAAGTTTTTACAAGATGCATATCCTCATTGTTGCTCACATTCATTATGTGTTCCTGCTTTGGCAGCGAGAGATTGAGCTCAGCAGGCAACAGCACGCGGCTGACTTGCAGGACAAAAATAGGCTTTCCCGATTGTTGGAGCATAAGGTATGTTGTTTTATTCTTAATCAGCTTTCCAAGATTATAAGTAACATAGTCGGTTTTTTCACCGAGGGAGGATTTCAATTAATGGTTAATTGTCCAAAGGCCTGGGTTTTTGTTGTGTTAAAATTTGTTGGCCTAATTGCTGACAAGACCTAACGTGGTCAGAATCAATGTTTGCAGAGGAGTCAGTTTAATTTTGGTGGCTTGGATCCAGATTTGTTGTATTTCAATATTTTTAATTTTTGCTTTATGGGTATTGTCAACTTATGAGCATTTTACATCATGTAGTATTTGTTTTCGTTTTGACAACATTATATTCTCTTCCACCTTTTGTATCTTTTAAAAATTAGGCTTGCCATCTTTATCAAACCTTTTCAATTTCTCTTTTGTTGTTTCAGAATGCTTTCCTGGAAAGAGTTGTCCAACGTCGAGAAGCTGAGTTTAATAGCCAAAAGAAAGAGAGGGAAGAAAGGATTAATCAGTCGATTTCAAGAAAGCGTGCAAAGGAGACTCTGCTGAAATTGATGTATTATCTGTTTCCGGAGGAAGAGCGGATCCAAATGTTCCATGCACTAGACGCTAGAAAACGTGAAGGTAAGTAGATTCTCATACTAGCTTTACTCTTTGTTCTGCTCGCTAATCGTGCACGGTACTAGAGCTTTATTGTTATTTTTGGTAACTTCGGAACGTGAAGTTAACAACTTAATTGTTGTTCCCACAAGCTTATATTATGTCAGACCAAATCTACAGCCTATAGGTTGCTTAATTTTAGTTTATTCCGACTCTATTCGAGTGTGGAAACTACTTTGAATTGTCATTATCTTCGAGGATCGACCGCAATGCAGTATTGATTTCTCATACTTGGACAATGGATCGCTGAAAATAAATCCTACACTAGTTGTGGCTTTCTTGCTAATCCATGTTGTTTGTGTCATTTGGAAGCGAGGAAAACACATCATAGCCGATCAAGTATTGTTGGCAATAACATCTCGCCTCTTTGATCTGCAGAGGAAGAGAGGCGGAAGAGGGAAGACGCGGAGATGAGACTAAAGCTCGACACACTTAAAGCTAGCTAAGCAACTGCGGAAGTTAATTAATAGAGATTGAAAAGAAGGAGAGGCTTGGTCTCTTAAATATTTGAAGCATGGATCTTTGAACCATGCATTTCGAAGTCATGTTTGATCTATGAGCCACACTACTCCCATACATAACATGATGCTACTTGTTATGGTATTTTGAACTATGATGTTAGTATTGCTCAGGTATAACAAAATTTTAGATTAGTTATATGTAGATTTTGTTTGCCGCAAGGGATGTATTCATTGCAAGCGACGTCTGCTTTTTCTGCGTGTTTCTTCGGCTTGTGTGTCGCTGTCGTGCGATCATCCTTGCACCTTTGCTTTGTTCTGCCAACTTCATTTCATTTCGGCGAAGTTATCGTCATCTCCGACGACGAGAGTGGCAAGATGGGCCGCGAGGAGGAGATCTATGTCGAGGAGTGGCATAGCGTCTTCCCCGGTGACGACGATGACGGCACCAGCCCGGACCAGGCTCTCACCGAGGGCGGTCACGAGGAAGAACTGGCTTGACCTCCACTTCGACCGTGTTTAGTTTAAGTTTTTAGTGTAGTTTAGTTTTAGTTTAAATTCAAGTTTAATGTTTGATTGCCAGGACTTTTGATGTTGAACTTATGTTTGTATGCATCATCTTGCGTTTAAAATTTGATTGAATTTGTGCAAAATTACTTTTACTCCGCTAACTTTAGAGGGTCGGCTAGGTCAGGCGAATTTTTAGTGGAATATATATACTCCACTAAGGTATACTAGGCAGTTTACTCCCTTAACCTTTAAGGAATCGGTTAGAAATGCCCTAAGTGTGTGTGCGCCCCACTTATTTTGCTCCCTTGCATTTGTTCAGCGTCTTGCTCTGCGATACTCTGCTTTTGCTGTTTTCCAGAGATGGCCTACATGCGTATTATTGAATAGTAAATACTCCCTCCGTTCTAAAATACTTGTCGTAGAAGGGCGTACATAACAATACTACAATACTAGTTGTTAAGCGCGCGTGCAGGCTTACATAGCGCCTACTGAAGATCGGATCGGAACTATGGAGCTTTAAGATAGACAAAGTGGCTCGGCTACACACAACCCTTCAGAATTTCTACTCTAAATAATAGCCACGCGACAGTTGGTAAAAGAAAAGTGGTATAATTGGAGTCAAGTAAACAACAGAAGAATCTGAAGTAGTAATAGTCAGAGCTCAGTAATTAGTGCATCCGTATTATTCTACAACAGACACCCCTAGCAGCAGAAGAAGCTAGCTCGCCACAAGCATATCTCAGGGAGGCATAAGACCCCAAATTTCTGTAGTCTTACCTTCAGATTTATAGTACCCTTATTCAGGGCCACTGGCTTCACCATCACCTACAAACCTTGAAACGACCACCAAAATTAGACCTCTCTGATCTACTTCTACATCGAATTTTTACGAGCATTAATCCAACAGAAAAAATTAGCCAGACAATACGATTAACGGCGCCTGTACCAGATTCAGAGGTACATCTCATCAAGGAAAAGATGTGAATGTTCAACTTCGTTAAGCAGGGCACTGCACCCAGTTCCAAAACTTGGTGATCTATTATCCATCTGGACCTGAAAACTAGAGCTTGGAACACAAACCCTTGCCTCTTTTCCAGGGCAATGGCACCATCGCAAGGCTTGGAGATGAATCATTGCAGTCATACGAAAAGATAGCACAGGCACAACTCCAGACATTGCAACAGAACCTGTATGTGGGCATATGGCCATGCACAGGGAAAAAAACAGGCATCAGCAATGTGATGAATTACAAATACAAATACAAATACAAATGGTAAGTTGCAGTATGAAGCACAGAAGCCCCAATGTCCTCAAAAGAGACAAATGCATCAGGTTGCAGTATAACTGAAACAAGTATGCATCAACGCTGTCAGAAAAATTTACTGAACTACAGGACACTAACAAGGTACAGAAACAAACTCTGTTTGTTCCTCAGCTGCTTCTTTTTGTTGAATCGGGACATTGCATTCACTGGAGTATTGTTGCAGGCTTACAATCATGCTCTTCTGAAGACAGGAGTACACAACTCCGATGCCTATTATAACAAACAAGGAAATGACCATGCCCATGACAATAACGTGCAAGCAGAACTCTTCCATCTCAAAAAAATTTGCTGAGCTTCTGACTGAAGCTCCTCTCTGTCTTGTACTCTGCTGCTTCCAATATATAGCCGTACCTTACCGACGGACGACCATTTTCTCTGCAAAACAATGTGCAAATCTCTCATGGCGTAGCAATCCATTCATGATAAAGTAACAAGTATGTGCTTGTAAAAAACTACAGGGGTAATAATCGGAGATACTAAATCCTAACAAGTGGTGACGGTTGATAAATCAGAGGTAATTCCTACAGTAAGCTACAAAACTGAGCTGTTATGCAAGGCACATTTGTTAAATCAATGATGAAAAGCTTCATTCTTTCTTTCTTTCTGAATCGACAAATTGCATTCATTGGATCAATGATGTTGTGACAAGGCACAAACAAGCACAATCGACCACTTGGGACGGAGCATACACCTAGCTAGATCCCTCATAATACTAGAGTCGAGACACATATTTTGAGACGGAGGGAGTACTACATAAGAGTCACTAGCCTGACTGCGAGATGAGTTTGGTTTCAGACAGTCAGAAACCGTCCATCATTTTCCTTTTGAGTTGCCGGAACGTGTCGGCGTCGACGACGACCTCTGATTTAAGATGAGCAACGATGGCTCTGAAAGCCTCACCACGTGCCTGGTCGACCCGCCTCCGCGCCTGGGCCTCGGCGCCAACGCAGTCGTAGTCGACCTCCACGAATCCTTTGGAGGCGTACTCGCGGCGGACCTTGGCCTGGAACCCGGCGAACCTATCCAGATGCTCGTAGCACTCGCGCGCGTGCCGGTAGAGGAGCACCGTGCGCTCGTCCTTCTCCTCCTCCGGCGATGGCAGAAGCGACGGGTTGCCGCGCTTCAGGTCTCGGTACACGGCGGGAGGGACGGACGGCGACCAGTCGACGATCCGGTCGACCTCCTCCCGCGGCAGCCGCCACATCTTCTTCGCCGCCGGAATCTCCTCCTCTCCTCGGGAACAGCCGGCCGTCCTCTTGGCCTTCGGGGAAGGCTCCTCGCCGGAAAAAGACGCCGCCTTTCGTTTGCCAGGGCAGACACACTCGACGGCGACGCCGGCCATCGGCTGATCTGGTTTCTGCTCTACTCGCCGGGAGATGTTGAGATCTGGATTGGGGGCTGCCCGCGTTCGATTTTCGATTTTGGGGAGGGGGCTTGCTCCTCCTTATATTGGTTTCAGCCCCGTCCACGCGTCGGACTATCTGAGTCACAGACTCACAGTCGGAGCCAAACCGAAACGGCGCTCTGTGCAAAACCGTGATTAAGGCTGGTCATAGTGGGGAGTAACTTAGACTAGTGTCATATGCATGACACTAGTCTAAGTTACTACCTTCATAGTGCAAAGTAACATAGTACTAGTGTCATATGTAGTCTCATTTAATAGCTTGTAGACTCATGTTGTCTTGGAAAGCGCTATGTTACAGTAACATATTATGTTACTACTTCTCATTTATTACTTGCCACATAAGCAAAAAATTCTCGAGGTGCGCTATGTTACTACCTAAGTTACTCCCACTATGACTAGCCTAACTATGCGGAACATTTTCTAATTTTTATATCTATACTATAGGGGAAATACTTTAAATCAGGCGGCTGATTTTACTGGACCCGTCCGCCACGCGCTAAGCCGTCGGATCGCCTAATCACGGTTTCTGTTGGGCGCGTGTTGGACTGCTGGTTCCCTGATTTCTCTTGCACAGCTGTCCTTGTGCCATCTTTTGCACGTGAGTGGTCCCCATGGCCCATGGTATGATTCCTTTGCATGCTAGTGTACTTGATGCCATGCACTACTAAAAGCTACTCCGTGCATCGCTCCCTGGACTACGTGTGCTGCTTCCTCCATAGCAAGCTGGTCCCCTGATTTCTCTTGCACAGCTGTTCTTGTGCCATCTTTTGCACGTGAGTGGTCCCCATGGCCCATGGTATGATTCCTTTGCATGCTAGTGTACTTGCTGCCATGCACTACTAAAAGCTACTCCGTGCATCGCTCCCTGGATTACGTGTGCTGCTTCCTCCATAGCAAGCTGCAAGACCTAATTTGGACGACGAGCCCGCAAGCCAGCTACGATGCTGCTTCTAGCCAGCAGAAGAGGGTGGTTCTACGGTCACCATGTCCGCAAGGATAGCGTCCCGCTCGCTGCAAGCTGCTACAAGGTCAGACCACCGAGTGCTAAAATGGTCAGCACGATATTGCAACAAAGCCGGTTTCGCAACATGCATCACATTGCAAAGGGGTTTCGCAACATGTGTCGTGCTGCAAAGACACTCTGCAACATGTGTCACGCTGCAAAGGGGTTTCACAGCATGCGTCACGCTGGAAAGGGGTTTCACAACATGCACCATTTTGCAAAGAGACTTCACAACATGTGTCACACCACAAAGGGGTTTCGCGACATGCGTCATGTTGCAAAGGGGTTTTGCAACATGCACCCTGTTGCAAGGAGACTTCGCAACATGCACCATGTTTCAAAAGGGAGACACGATGGGATGCTCGATGGCTTCATAACATGTGGTGCGATGCAAAGGGGCTTGGCAACATGTGGCGTCATGCAAAGGGGCTTTGCAACATGAATGATGTTGTAAAATGGAGCCCACAACTAGGCTGCTCGATGGCTTCGCAACATGCATTGTGTTGCAAAAAGGCTTCACAACATGCATCGTGATGCAAAGGGAAGCCTATACGGCCCCTCGAACACGACGGTCAAGTGACTGCCGACCTGACCAATATTTGAAAAAGATCAGTCGACCAACACATAGCGCGGGCCTATTTTATTTTTCTAGTACAAATTTGGTCTACCATGCTGCAAAGAGGGTTGCATCACATTGCATGTTGCGAGTCAGATGCTTGACGCTGCAAGGCCGGTCAAAGCTACTACAAGCCGCTTGCGCAACGTCACAAGGTCGGACATCATTTCCTTTCTTACTCACACAAAATCGGCCGACCATTGGCAACGCCGCAAGGCCAACTAGAGCTACTGAAATCTAATGCACAACATTACAAGGACGGACGTCATTTTTGTTGTGGCAAAAACCGGCCATTTCGATGTTGCATGGCCGGTCGGCGCCACTGTAAGTGAGACACATGATGCTGCAAAGCCGATCGACAATGCTTCAAACCCGAGCGCGATGTTGAAATGCTATATCATGTTTTCTTATTGCTTGTTTTTTTTCAAAAAAAATAGTTTTTTTGCTCCCCCAAATTGTTATTAAGTTTAGCAACTTTGTTGCAACAGTCTACCATGTTCTTTGCAAAAATCAAAAGTTTTTCAATGTTTTTATGTAGGGATGCATTTTTTCTTGCAATAGCCGGTAGATTTTATTGCAAAGCTACAATCAATGGGGAGCTTTTATTTTTGGGCCGTGCTACGCGTCGGCCGGCGGATAACTCCCCCACCATCAGATCAACCATAATCAAGCGGACCACAATGCCCCCCTTGCCTTGTGCATCATCAGTGACGATGTAAGCATTGCAACATTGGCCATGTTTCAGCAGCACTAGTGATGTTGCAACCCCGTAAGCACACAGACTCATATCTCTGCAACAAGGATGATGTTTCAGTAATGCTCCTCTGCAACAATATTTTAGAAACATGTTTCTGCAACAACGTCAATGTTTCAGAAACACCGGTGTTGCAAAACACGCCTCTGCAACAACAATGATGTTTCGGAAACTCGCCTCTGCAACAATGATGATGTCTCAGAAACGCCAATGACGTTGCAATCTGGGCACGTGTTGATCACACATGATGGCTTGCCGCACCGTACATTTAATCGGATGACAGCGCATGCGGATGATGTCATGCGCACATCAGCCGACGGAACACAACTTTTTTTGTGTGTGTTTCCATCTCTTTACTGGGAGCAACTAATGAACTGAGGTAGCTGCGTCCGTGGACTTCTTGCCCAAAATCTAAGGTAGTTGAGCAGCACATACACTACGGGTTGTCTAAGCAGCATGGAGGAAAGGAACGTGGTGTGGGCTACTAGCGCAGCAACAGAAGGAGCGGTGCATGGATTAGTACAAAAGGAAAATCGATTGCGGTACACCAATACGTCAGCATGAAAGCGACCTGTGCATGATGTCCCCCTCAAGCGGATCAAATGGTTAAATCGAACGGCGGTTGACCCGGCTGATCCCACGCGCGGATCAGCCGGCTGACGCCTAGCACTGCCCATACTATAGAGTAAAATGCATCTTTGATCCTTAAAGTTGTTGGCGATGTCTATAATGGTCCCGAAACTCACAAACTGCTTTTATACAGTCCTGAAACTTGCAAATACGGACTCAGTATGGTCCTTGAAGTTGTTGAACCGGTCCTGGGCTACGGCAACGCGTACGCCCCAGCGTACCGCACCAGCCACGTCAGCTTAGGAGTAGTTCGTGGGCATCCGCCGCGAGTCGTGGACATATTCAGTTATTCCAATTCCAGTCGAATCTTTGTGATCAGGCTGCGGCGGCGTTCCCCTGATCATCGACGACAAGGTCGGCCGGTACCTGAGCGCCCTGGCTACGGCAGAGGAGGGAAGGGCCTCCCAGCCGTAACTGCCGGCGGCGGTCTGCGGCGCCTATGGGTGCGCCGATACGACGGCTCAATGAAGTGCCGGCGCCGATGTACAGTAAGGCCAAATATTCCGGGCACGGGAACGATTTTTCTTAAGATTGCAATGTTGTAGCACGAAAATAGAAGCTAGCCATTGTATATGTTGCACTGGTTACTGCAGGATGCAAGAGTTACAGAAATTGTGGTTTCTCTAACGATTGCATGGCATACGTTACAGCGTAAGCAGCAGAGGGGTATCTAGTACGCTGGCTATTTTGAGTGGAGTTTGGGGAATCAACTGACTGTAGCTCATTGCACTTGATGAAGGGGGGAAATTTAATTGCAGTATATTAAACATTTTTGATACAGTAGCAGCAGTACAAAGATTTTCTCAGGATGATTGCACTACATTAAACATTTTTTATATAGCAGCATCAGTACATAGATTCATTCAGTTTAGGGTTTATGTATTTATTTGGTTCCTTAAACTGAGAGGTTAAATGTTTAATTATCCTTTTTCCAGGAAAAGACAGTCCTTTTTTCACTGTGGAGTTGATTCATGGAGGATATTTCCATGGAAGCTGTAGACACAGGTCATATCTGAATGGTGCAAAGGCTTGTTATGATTTCTGTGATAGTAGTTGTGTATGCATGAAAATGTTTGATGATTTGATAGAGGACATCGGTTATGAAACTGCTGGTAGGATTCATCTATATTGGTTGCTGCCTGGGTGTCAACTGAATGAAGATGGTGCTAGGTTGTTGTCCAGTGATGAAGAAACTGAGAGCATTGCGAGAATGGTAAAGAATGGGCACAAATTCCTGATGTTTTATGTGGATCATCGGGATAGCTACAGTGGTGGGGGAGGAAAAGAATGGAATGATGTAGTTGCTAACCCCATAGCTCATTTATCACTTGTTTCCAGTCCTAAGAAGGCAAGCCTTAGTCATGTTGTGCAAAGCACCACTGATTCCAGTTATGTTGATGATAACAATGTCAGTGCAACCATTGAACTTGAAAGCAATGGGCAAACAAGAGTTAAGTTGAGGCCAAGAGGAAAGAAAGATGATATTGAGGAAGATGATTGTGGCACCGATGATGATTCTACCGACAGTGATTATGTGCCAGAAATAGTGGACAGTGATTTTGACATAGAGGATGGGGATGAGGACTTGGCCCAAGATCAATTGCGTTATCTCAGTGACAAGAAAGGCAAGCAGGTTGTAGAAGATTGCAACTCTGAAGATGAAAAACTAGAAGCTCCAGATTCGGATGAGGATGAAATGAAGTTCAATTTCAAATCATTTACAGCAGAAGATATGCATGATCCCAAATTCCATGTGGGGCAGTTGTTCTCATCAGTTGATCTTCTTAGAAAGGCTATTAGGGAATATAGTGTGAAAGAGAGAGTGAACATCACATTTCCCAAGAATGACCGAACAAGGCTTGGAGGTAAGTGTACAGAGCATGGATGCCCATGGTATATTTATGCATCTTTGGATAACAGGACAGATTCCATCATGGTGAAAACATTTAATGGTGAGCATAATTGCAGCAAGAAGTGGCAGGTGCGGGCATTTACTGCTAGGTATATTGCTGACAAGTATGTGGAGAAAATAAGAGCAAATGAGAAGATGACATTGAAGGGCTTGGCAGCACTTGCGCAAGAAGATTTCAACATGACAGTCAAAAGGGGCAAGCTAGGAAGAGCCAGAAAATTAGCTTTCAATATGATATATGGAGATGAAATTGCATAATATGACATGTTGTGGGACTATGCAAATGAGCTTAGGAGATCAAATCCTGGTAGTACCTTTTTTGTAGAACTTACAGATGATGGCCAGTTTCAGAAATGCTATTTCTCTTTTGATGCTTGCAAGAGGGGTTTCCTATCTGCCTGTAGGCCTGTTATTTTCCTAGATGGATGTCACTTGAAGACACAGTTTGGAGGCACTCTACTTAGTGCAGTAGGAATGGATCCGAATGATTGTATTTTTCCTGTTGCACATGCAGTGGTTCAGAGTGAAGACACAAAAGCTTGGAGGTGGTTCTTGACAGCTCTGAAGCAAGACCTTGGCATTAGAAACACTTCTCCTTGGACAATCATGTCTGACAAGCAAAAAGTGAGTATTTCACATATGTAATACATGTATAATTAATTGTACTATTGCATATCTAATTATTTTATGTTTGCTTACCAGGGTTTAATTAAGGCGGTTAGAGAACTGTTTAGTGACTCCTCACATAGATTCTGTGTCAGACATTTATGGCAGAATTTCAACAAAAACTTCAAAGGTGAGGCCCTTAAAAACCAACTCTGGAAATGTGCTAGAAGTAGCACTGAAGGACAATTTAGACAAAGCATGAATGAGATGTTAGTTCTTAATAAGGGGGCCCATGATTGGCTAGAGGAGTTGGCACCTGAAACATGGGTAAGGGCCTATCAAAACGATTTCCCTAAGTGTGATGTTCTGTTGAACAATAATTGTGAGGTGTTCAACAAATACATATTAGATGCAAGGGAAATGCCCATTATAAGCATGTGCCAAAGGATTAAAGGGCAGTGTATGGGAAGAATTTATGGCAAGCAGCAAGAGCCTTTTAAGTGGCATGGTACAATATGTCCGAAGATAATGAAAAAGTTGGATAGAAATATTGAAGCCGCAAGAACTTGTCTTGCTTCACCTGCTGGAAAGGGCATCTTTGTAGTAAATAATAGAGGTGTGGATTTTAGTGTTGACACCGTACTGGCAAAGTGCAGCTGCAGGAGATGGGACTTGTCTGGTATTCCGTGCTGTCATGCAGTATCTGCCCTTAGGTATGACAAGATTTCTCCAGAAGATAGGGTCAACTCATGCTACTCAATTGCAACATATTGCAAGGCCTATGAACACATAATTTTGCCATGTAGAGATGTTAGTGAGTGGACTAAAATGAACGGAAGGCATATCACACCACCACCATTGTTTAAACAGAAAGGTAGGAGGAGGAAAAATAGGAGAAAACAACCAGAGGAGAAAGAAGGGAAGAAAGGAGTAAAAATTAGTAAGAAAGGGGCAATAATTCATTGCAGTTACTGTGGATTAGCTGGTCATAACAAAGGTGGTTGCTTGGACTACAAGTTAGGCCTCAAACCTAAGAAAAAGTTTCACGGGGTAAAAGTCAGAGCTGAGCCGGATGTTTCCTCCTCAGATGAGGAAGAACCTGCTATAACTCAGGTAAATGTGGTTTTATTTGCACTGTTTGAGGATTTCCTAATTATTTAGCATTCATTGATCATTACATATTTATTTTCTATGTGTAGAAACAAAACCAGCGAACTGAACGAATAGTGACGCATGAGCGGCAACATTATGAGCCTGAGATCATTGCTACCTTAACCCAAGAGGTATGGGATTTAATCCATATATAAAATTAGTATATTTATAGGTTTCCAGAAGAGCAGTTTATATGTTTATATCCTATTTTTGTTCAGAGAGTTTCTAGCCAGAGGGAATCAGTTGCACATGGGCCATTACCAGAAAATTCTTTCATCCAGATGCATGCAATGTCTCAGCAACCAATTGCTCGAACTACTGCAACGACTGTGGGGAATGTGCACAGGAAGAGGGAGGTTATTGCACTTGCAAAGCTCAAAGCTACAGCAGAGAGAAGGGAGGTAGCTGATCAAGCCAAGTTCGATGCAGCAATGGCAAAACTGAAAGAGGAAGAAGAAAAGTTGTTGCAAGCAGTTGAGAAGAGAAAAGCTGAATTACTAGCTAAAAAAATAGCTGCTGAGGACAGGAAGAAAGCAATACTAGAAGAAAAGAGAATTGCTGCAGAGGAAAAAAGAAAAGCTAGTGAGGAGAAAAAGAAAAAAGACCAAGAAGAGAAACTTGCGATGGCAGAGAAGAGAAGGCAAAGCATGGCCGAAAGAAAAAGAATTGCGGAAATAGAAAAACAAAGGAAGGCTGAGGAGAAAAAAAGACTTGCTGCTGAGAAGAGAATGATTGCACATACATCATTCAACAGGAGGAAGCAAATTTTCTTATACATCAAGCAGAGGAGGAGGAGAGGCGGCAGACTTGGCAAGAATATTTGCAAACTGAGGAGGCTGCAAGGCAACAAGCTTGGAAGCAGCAGCGTCATTCTCAAGACGCGCAAAGGATTGTTGACTGGGAGGAGAGAAAGAGAGTAGCTGAAGAAGTAACTCTAGTAAAGCAGCAAGACATGGATGAGAACAATGAGAAAAAGAAGGCTGAAGACGTAGCAAAAGTTAACGCAATGGATGAGCAGGATAACATGAAACATTGGCAAACTCAGACAGAAACATCAAAACGGGCACCTTCCAACCAGGAAAGGTCAAGGTTTAAAAAACCAAGAAAAGTTAACATGTTTGATGAGCTAAGGAGTGGCTGAATGCCATGTGTGAACTTGTCAGGGTTAGATTATTTTATTAATGAACTAGTAATGTCAGCTGCAGAACTTGTAATCAGTGTTTTATGTACTGTTGAGATCATATACGCTTGGTGTTCAGATCATATACGCTTGGTCTGCTTCTCCTAAATTTAGTTAAATCGTCTTTATATTTGTTTTCTGTGATTCCTACTGAATGCACTTGCATCTCATGGAAAATCAGCTATGGAGAAGTTTCATTTGTGTTCTGTGAGTCCTGCAAAATTCGCCTACATCTTGTGAAAATTCAGCTATGGAGATGTTTTGTGTGCTGTGTAGTTCTGCAAAGGCACTTACATGCTGTCAAAATTTAGCTAGGGAGATATTTTATTTGTGTGCTGTGTAGTCCTGCAAAATGCACTTACATCTTGTGAAAATTCAGCCAAGGAGATGTTTTATTTGTCATGTGTAGTCCTGCAAAATTGAGTCACATATATGCTCAATTGTTGCTTCAGGTTGGTCTCGGTACTGTACAAATTGCACTTCACATGCATGTAATACAGAAGGATAGATGAGGACAACACTTCCTGACATTAACATAGTTCTCATGCATAGCTGACATTACATTACATATAACAAAAGAGGCACGTACTGTTGGCAGTAAATACAGTTCACAAAAGAGGCACGTACTGTTGGCAGTAAATACAGTTCACGTAAAAGCTGACTGCCAAGTTCACTAATCTAACATACATAACACTGAGAAATATATAGTCTGATATTCAGAAGTTCAGAACTCACACTGCCATCAACTTTGCCCAGAACATGGTTGTTTCTGTGCACGCGAGTCAGGTCGATTCGCACCTCTTGACAGCAGTACAGCAGGATGACCACCTCGGATGACACAACACCCACCACTGGTCGATGGCGGGAAGGAGTGCGACCGGCGTCATCGCATCACCGCCATCTCCGACCGCCGTCGCCATCAGCACGCGCCGATGTTATCGTGCCTCCAGCGCATCCATGGCGGATGTGCGCGCGAGGCACATGGCCTTACCTCCCGCGATGGCGACCTCATGCCCGCAAGCTCCGACTCGAGCCACCGTCGGCGACCACAGGAGCGAAGCCGATGACACCCGCGCCATTGATGGAGAGAACTCGGTCTCGCCGCTCATGCTGAGAAACGAAAGGGGAAAAAATTAGAGTTAGGGATTTGGGAGGGAATCGGTGCCGTGAACCAGTTAATCGGCTGGTCGTGGGCCCTATACTGACGTGGCGGGTGTGGCGTACACCATACGTACGCGTTGCCGTAGCCCAGGACCGGTTCGACAACTTCGAGGACCATACTGAGTCCATATTTGCAAGTTTCAGGATTGTATAGAAGCAGTTTGTGAGTTCCGGGACCATTATAGACATCGCCAACAACTTTAAGGATCAAAGATGCATTTTACTCCTATACTATACCTACCTACTTCCCTCCGTTTCAAATTACTCGTCGCAGAAATGGATGTATCTAGAACTAAAATACATCTAGATGCATCCATACCTGCGACAAATAATTCGGAACGGATGGAGTACTAATAAAGCAAGATGCGTTTCTACAAATTTTTTCATCCGTTCACCGCTGAAATAATATTTTTTTCCGAGATGGTACTAAAACTTTTGCAGGTCCATTTGTTAGCAAAGGAAAAATGATTTCTGCAGAATTTCGTAGTGGGCCACGTGCGCTATGGCCCAGTAAAGTCAGCCCGTGTTATCCTGCCCAAGCAGCAATAAAAGAATCCTTGTGCGCACCATACTCAAGGGAGGAAGTGAAGCATGCTCTTTTTCAGATGTTTCCCACAAAGGCACCGAGGCCCGACGGCTTTCCAACACATTTTTATCAACGGCACTGGGATCTGTGTGGGGATGAAGTAACTTCGGTGGTGATGAGAATAATCAGGGGAGAAGAAAGCCCGGAAAGTATTAACGATATGGTCATTGTTTTGATCCCAAAGGTAATGAACCCGTCTCAGTTGTCTCAATTCCGTCCAATTAGCCTTTGCAATGTGCTTTATAAGATCGCCTCAAAAGTGGTGGCCAATAGGCTGAAGGTGGTCTTGCCAGAGATCATATCAGAGGAGCAATCAGCCTTTGTCCCAGGTAGACTCATAACTGATAACATTATCTGTGCTTATGAATGCCTTCATTTTATGAAGAGGAACAGGTCCAAATCAAACAGCTTTTGCGCGGTCAAGCTTGATATGATGAAGGCCTATGACAGATTAGAGTGGGACTACTTGCAAGCAATCATGGGAAAACTGGGTTTTGCTACCCAATGGATTCAGATAGTCATGGGCATGGTTAGGTCTGTTTCTTTCTCGGTCTTGTTTAATGGAGAGAAGCTTGATCAGTTCAAACCGTCGAGAGGTATTCGATAGGGAGATCACATTTCCCCTTACTTATTCTTACTTGCAGCAGAGGCCTCTCGGGCCTATTAAAATCTAGTTCACAGTCGTCTTTGCTCGGAATCAAGGTGGCCCCCTCAGCTCCAGCTGTTAACCACCTTTTGTTTGCAGATGACAGCCTACTGCTTTTTAAGTCTAGCGTGGAGGGTGCAAATCTGGTTTCAAACCTGTTGGATGTTTATTGTGTGGCGTCGGGGCAACGAGTGAACCATGACAAGTCATCACATTTACTTCAGTAAAGGGTGTCCTGATTCTCTCAAGCAGGAGGTGAAAAACTATTTAAATGTGCAGAATGTGTCCCTTAGTGAGAAATATTTGGGCTTGCCGACAGAGGTGGGGCAATCGAAGAATGGTACATTCAAATATCTAAGGGATAGGGTTTGGGAGAAGATAAAAGGTTGGATGGAGAAACTTTTGTCAGTTGCCGGGAAAGAGGTTCTTATCAAATCAGTAGCACAATCCATACCTGTCTTTTCCATGTCTTGTTTCAGATTGCCAAGAGGTTTATGTGAAAGCATCACTTCGATCATAAGACAGTTTTGGTGGGGAAGCAAGCAAGGAAGGAGAAGGCCCTGTTGGGTGTCATGGGATGTTATCACTCGACCAAAAAATCTAGGAGGGTTGGGCTTTAGAGACATGGAACTTTTTAACCTTGCATTACTAGCAAAACAATCATGGAGACTGTTGAATGAGCCCAACTCCCTCAGTGCGAGACTGCTCAAGGCAGTTTACTTCCCTGACACTACAATCCTAGAGGCGGAGCTGGGGCACCATCCATCTCAGATTTGGCGTGTTGTCCTAATGGTAGAGATATAATGAAACTGGGCATTGTACGCAGAATAGGAGATGGTACCACGACAAATATCTGGACACACAATTGGATACCCCGGGATCTTTTACTGCGACCGATCAGGGCCATGGTTGACAATCCACCACAACTAGTGTCTGAGCTCATCGATGCAACATCAGCAAGTTGGAAGGAGGAGCTAGTACGCCAAGTCTTTACTCCTCTATATGTTGAATCAGTACTTAAGATCCCACTTTGTACCAGGCAAGTTGAGGACTTTTGGGCATGGGCCGGTGACCCACGAGGCATTTTTCTGGTACGATCAGCATATAGCTTACTCAGCCGAGTCAAAGGGGGAAGAGAAGCATGGCTGGAGGGCAGTGAAGATACATCAAATGTCGCGGGAGACCGGCGGGGCTGGACGGCGCTATGGAACCTTAAGGTCCCATCAAAACTGAAGGTGTTCACATGGCGGCTAGCACAGCATTCCATTCCAACAAGCGACGTGCTTCACCGATGAAATATGTCAAATTCTCATGTTTGTGCTATCTGCGGTGTGACGCCCCCGATTCAATCGTACACTAATCATGCACGCAAATGTGTACGATCAAGATCAGGGACTCACGGAAAGATATCATAACACAACTCTACAAATAAAATAAGTCATACAAGCATCATAATACAAGCCAGGGGCCTCGAGGGCTCGAATACAAGTGCTCGATCATAGACGAGTCAGCGGAAGCAACAATATCTGAGTACAGACATAAGTTAAACAAGTTGCCATAAGATGGCTAGCACAAACTGGGATACAAATCGAACGAGGCGCAGGCCTCCTGCCTGGGATCGTCCTAACTACTCCTGGTCGTCGTCAGCGGGCTGCACGTAGTAGTAGGCACCTCCAGTGTAGAAGGAGTCATCGTCGACGGTGGCGTCTGGATCCTGGGCTCCATCATCTGGTCGCAGCAATCGGGTAGAGAAATGGGGAAAAGGGAAAACAAGGCAACCGTGAGTACTCATCCAAAGTACTCGCAAGCAAGGACCTACACTACATATGCATGGATATATGTGTAAAGGGCCATATCAGTGGACTGAACTGCAGAATGCCAGAAGAAGAGGGGGATAGCTAATCCTGTCGAAGCCTACGCTTCTGGCAGCCTCCGTCTTGCAGCATATAGAAGAGAGTAGACTGAAGTCCTCCAAGTAGCATCGCATAGCATAATCCTACCCGGCAATCCCCTCCTCGATGCCTTGTTAGAGAGCGATCACCGGGTTGTATCTGGCACTTGGAAGGGTGTGTTTTATTAAGTATCCGGTTCTAGTTGTCATAAGGTCAAGGTACAACTCCAAGTCGTCCTGTTACTGAAGATCACGGCTATTCGAATAGATTAACTTCCCTGCAGGGGTGCACCACATAACCCAACACGCTTGATCCCATTTGGCCGGACACGCTTTCCTGGGTCATGCCCGGCCTCGGAAGATCAACACGTCGCAGCCCCACCTAGGCACAACAGAGAGGTCAGCACGCTGGTCTAAACCTAAACGCACAGGGGTCTGGGCCCATCTCCCTTAGCACACCTGCACGTTGCGAACGCGGCCGCAAGCAGACCTAGCCTAGCAGGCGTTCCAGTCCAATCCGGTGCGCGCCACTCAGTCGCTGACGTCACGAAGGCTTCGGCTGATACCACGATGTCGAGTGCCCATAACTGTTCCCGCGTAGTTGGTTAGTGTGTATAGGCTAGTAGCCAAACTCAGATCAAATACCAAGATCTCATTAAGCGTGTTAAGTATCCGCGAACGTCGAACAAGGCCAGGCCCACCTCTCTCCTAGGTGATCTCAACCTGCCCTGTCGCTCTGCCTCAAAGATCCACTCGCGGGAACTCCTACGAGCCGACCCGTCTTTGGTCACCACATGTATCATGTATAAAGTATAGTATATACCCGTGATCAACTCCCGAGTGATCACGGCCCGATAGTATAGCATAGCAGACGGACAAGAATGTAGGGCCACTGATGGAAAACTAGCATCCTATACTAGGCATGTAGGATTGCAGGTAAAGGTAACAACAGTAGTAACAAGGACAGGCTATGCATCAGGATAGGAATAACGGAAAGCAGTATCATGCTACACTACTCTAATGCAAGCAGTTTAGAATAGAGTAGGCGATATCTGGTGATCAAGGGGGGGGGGCTTGCCTGGTTGCTCTGGCAAGAGAGAGGGGTCGTCGTCGACATAGTTGAACACAACGGCATCAGCGGTAGTTTCGGGGTCTACTAGAGAGAAGAGGGGGGAGAAACAGTAAATACCTAGCAATCAAGAACATAACATGACAACAGGCAGAGCTAGACGTGTTCTAACGCGGTGCTACACGTTACCGGCGAAGGGGGATAACATCCGGGAATGTTTCCCCAGGTTTAGCATTTTCGGACAGATGAAACGGAGGGGAAAAGTTGCATGTTCACATAGTTAGGGGCATGTGGCAGACGAACGGATCGCGTATTCGGATTCGTCTCGTCGTTCTGAGCAACTTTCATGTTGAAAATAATTTAATCCAAATTACGGATTAAAAGATATGATTTTCTAAAGATTTTATTAATTTCTGGGATTTAATTAATTATTTAACTTAATTCAAAAATGGATTTATGACATCAGCATGAGGTCATGCTGACGTTAGCAGTCAACAGGGTTGACTGGTCAACCTGACCAGTGGGTCCCACTGGTCAGTGACACATTTTAATTAATCATATCTATTAACCTAATCAGGATTAATTAGGTGTGGGCCCCACTGTCATATAATTAATTAGCTAATTAACTAACCAGGTTAATTAGATAACTAATGTTTAATTAGTTTAATTAGTTGTTTAGTTTAGTTAATCAAAATTAATTAAGTTAATTATTTCTTTAATTAATTAATTATTTTTATTTTTATTATATATATATATTAATTCCCTTTTTTTATAAATCGTTCTGGGGGTGGGGGCCCCCTGTCATTGGCCCATAGGGGCTTAGCGGGCTAACGGGCACGGTTGCGGGCAGCGGGCGACGGGAGCCAGGATCTGGCGCAGCCTCGCTGGCCCTGGACGCCGGCCGGGACGGAGGAGGCCGCAGGGAGGCCGCTAGGCGCAGGCGCGCGCGGCGTACATGCAAAGTAGGAATGAGGCGGCGTGGTGCACGGGGATAGGGGAGCGAGCGCGGTGCAGGCGAAGCAGAGCAGCTGAAGCAGGGGGTGCGACGCGGGCTGGACGAGGAAGCAGCGGGACGGCGCGGCAAGCGCGAGCGAGCAGTGGCTCGCGACGGGTGCGGGCGTGCGTGGGTACGAGGGGAACCGGGGCGTCGCTAGGCGGCGGTGCGAGAGTGCGGTGAGCGGGCGCGGGGAGGGGCCAGAGGCGCGCGGGAGCGCGGCCAAGGCACAGACGAAGCAAAGCTCCGGCCATGGCGGCCTAACTCGGGCGGGGCTCCTACGGCGAGGAACTCGAAGGGGAGAGGCGGGGAATCGGCAGAGGGGCTCACCACGAGCCTGTAGAGGTGCTAAGTGGGCTCGGGGAGGGCTCGACGACGCGGCACCGACGATGAAGAGGACGACGGCGATGGCGTTCAGCGATGGGTCGGCGAGGTGGGCGTCGGGGTCGCCTGGGTCGGCGGCAACGCGGCGTTGGCATCAAGGCGAGGAGGAGGCCGGTGACGGGGCGAGGCGGCATCGGGGACAGGCGCCGATGTCGGGGTGCGAGGCGCAGTCGTCGGGGGCGGATCCCCGATCCAGATCGAGGGGGAGTGGGAGGAGCGAGGGGGGATGAGTGGGGGCGTCGTGTGAAGTGGGGGAGGGGGTTAGGGTTTCTGCGAAGTGCGGGGGTAGGTGTAGTGGGGGTGCTGGGCCGGCTAAGGGGCCTGGTAGCCCTGTTGGGCCGAACGGCCCAAGGGAGGGGGTCTTCCTTCGTCCCTTTTTTTATTTTTGCTTTGTTTTTGTTTTACTTTTTCTTTTTCTTTTTGCTGTTTTTATTTTAGTTTCCTTTTGAATTTGGTTTTATAAACTACACCACTGGTTCCTAACTTAGTTTTAATAAGTATGCCACTGCCCCATAAGTTTTTGGCAATAAAACAAATAGTTTAACATTTTGTCAAATTGAAAAGGGTAGTTAGTTAAATGTTTTGCTGCTGTTTTAAATATTTTAGTGCACTTGAACCTTTTATAAAATTGTGGTTTCTCCACTAGTATTATCCATGATTTATTTGACACATTTTGGACATTTTAGTTTTAATGTTTGAAAACTTTTATTGCTTGCCTGATTTTGAATTTTGAATTTGAATCGGTTTCGAACTAACTCGAGTTTATCAACAGTAACCAAGGTGACGTGGCAGCATTAGCAGTGGTTTACTGTAGCTTGAATATCCGGGCGTCACATGCAGCGTGGAAGATAGTTGGCGACACTCTCTGCTGGACTGCACATTATCTCGGAGTGTTTGGGCACTGTCAAATGAGGAGCTGGTGCAACACATGTGGCCTGGTTATTTGCCATGAGTGATTCGGTCTCACAGCAGGAGTTTTCCATTCTCATCACTACCCTATGGGCCATTTGGTATGCACGGTGGAAAGTTATCCATGAGGGAATTCTACAGACACCATTTGCAACTCATGCATTCATAAACAAATTTCTGGCTGATCTTGAATATATGGCTTCTCCTCTGCCTGCTGTTCGTGAGGCTGTTCCACCACGACCAAGGGGTTGGTTACCACCCCCCGAAGGTCATGCAAAGATCAACTCGGACGCTGTAATTCCAAGGACAGGTCGTTTTGGTGCGGTTGGGGTAATCTGCTGGGATGAGGAAGGATTATTCCAGGGGGATTCAGCTATGGTGTTCGGGAACATTGAAGATTTGGAGGTGCTTGAAGTGCTAGGTATCCGAGAGGGCTTAGCTATAGCTAATGATCTATACATCCAAAAGGTCGCGGTGGCATCGGATTGCAAAGCTGCGGTGGAGGCAATTGGAAAGGGTACCTCATCTGAGCATGGAGCAGTAGTGCTGGAGATCAAACAGTTGGCTAGATATTTTAATTCTTGTATTTTCTCTCATGAGTTTAGAACCTCGAATGTCAAGGCCCACAAGCTTGCAAAGCATGCCTTAACTCTAGGGACCGGTCGCCATGTTTGGTTAGGCCACCCTAGAGAGCTTAGTTTCGTCGTTGTAAACATTGTAACGGGTTAATAAAAAGCTTTGCGAGTTTGCCTAAAAAAAGCAATAAAAGAAATTATATTTCCCGCACGGTGCGACAAATAGTTTAACTACGCACAGGGCGCCCAAGACATGGCGCCCCACTTTTTTCTGCGTTCTCTTTCATTTTTTAATTTTCTATTTCTTTCTCATTTTATTTTCTCCTTTTCCCCATTCCAAGTCTATTTTTTTTTACATTTTTTCTGATTTCTGAAATTCGAGATTTTAAAAAAAGTTCTTAATTTCCATTTTTATTCAAATGTCATAATATGTTACGAATTACAATATGTTTTCCTATTTTAAAGAACTTTTGGAATTTCATTTTATTTCTGTCGTGCCAAATTTGTACAAATTTTAAAAAATCTCATGTTTTAATTTTTTTTGTATTTTTCAAAAAAAATTCCAAATTCGAATAATATTCTGGTTTTAACGATTTTTTCAAAAATTGAAAGTAATGTTTCCATCCGTTCACCATCGAAATTTATTTTTCTATTCTAGGAGGTACTAAATTTTTGTGCGTCCGTCTGTTTTTTGTTAGCAACCCGGATTTTTGTACTTCGGCTGCACATGTTGTGGTCCAGCCAAGCCAGCCCAGTTATTTGCCTCCTTAGGAAGCTGCAAAAACTCTATTTGACGCTGGCGTGGCAGATAGTCAGAGCTTTGGACAGGACGCCCAAACTGTGCCGACCCGTTTTATTTTTCCTTCCAACTTTATTTTTTACCTTATTTATTATAAAACTTTTGAAAAAAGTTAAGAATTTATTTTTTCCAAATTTTTGTAAAATGTTCAGAATTACAATACTGTGTTCCTGTTTTTATGAGTGTTTGAAAAAATATATTTTTTTCTCGTTCCAATTTTTTAAATTCAAAACATATTCAATTTTTTCCAAAAACTGTTTGTGTTTTCAAAAATGGTTTGGATTTTCAAAAGATAGTTTTAAAAACTATTCCAAATTTGAAAAATATTCTTGTTTTAGTAAAATATTCACAAATTCAAAATAATGTCTGCATTTAAAAATACATTTTATAAAACTGTTCTAAATGTACAAAACATGTTCCGTTTTCAAAATTTGGTCACAACTTTAAAAACGTTTGTGTTTTCATAAAAAATTCATGTCTTAAAAAAATGACGTCGTTTAAAAAAATCATATTTGTTTTCAAATTGGACGGAATATTAAAAACATTATTCCTAATTTCAAAACATATTCACTTTTCCAATAATATTCGGCAATTCATATTTTTAAGATAATCTATTTTTTTATAAATCTGACGTTGCAGTATGTTCTTAAATGCTTTGGCCATTGGTTAGCAGTAGGTATCTGTTGCCATGGCTAGCAGCATGTGGTCGAGTCTTTCAGGTCATGTGTTCGATTGTTCAACCCATCATTTTTCTGAATTATTACTCGTGCCTTGCAAATAAAGGTCATTTCGGTGCCTGCCAGTAGCTGGTCGATTGGTTGTGCGTTCCACACACTATTTGACGCAACTAGCGTCATATAGTAGGTCCACAAAGCTGCCCCAAGAAAAGCAAAAATATACATATAGATTTAGTTTCATCCATTCCACACGTAGTTTCCCATTTTTTTTGGCTTATTCCCAACTAGGCCTACCACACATTTCTTTTTCTATCACACTCACAAGCAGCAAAAAATTAAGGGCGCGAGGGGATTGAACGATGAACCTTCCCTATTGTGTCAATGGACAAAGCCAACTCAGCTAGCTTGCAATTATGATAGGAATAGTCCCACATTGGAATTTTATACTAAATCGCACCAGTTTTTATACGTTTCTAAGTGTTTGGAAATAAGAAGGTTGTGTGCGAATAAGAAAGTTGTCTCGAGAATCATGTGCAAAACACGGTACTCCACAAATTATTGCCGATGGTAACTTGCATGTGCCAATAAAAAGACAATATGTTGATTGGCTATAGCCTATAATTGAAAAAATTGTGGGCACATGCTAATAGAAAAAATATGCTGGTTTTGCTCTAATTAATAAAAATTTATGGGCACGTGAGCGCAAAAATAGCCGAAGAGAATAAACCCTGATAATAAAGGGACATTCATGCCTGGTTATGTGCTAATTATGCCAATCAAACAAAAATTATGCACTGTAATTAGTAATCCATCCGGTTACATCGTCGTAGGAGAGAGTGGTCGAAGCAACCGTGCCCTGAAGGTCACCGCGTAGCAACCAAATAAGGACGCAACCACAACTTTGAGACGGAGGCGGACCCGGAGGAAAAAAAGGCACCAGTTGGTGGTCGCCACCACGCCGACCAACCCCACTATTATCTAGATCTCGCGGGCCGGCGATGGCCGAAAGGAGGATAAGCGACAGTATAGATCGTGCGTTGTGTTCACATAGAGGATGTGGAACAATGTGTTCAAGGTTGTGGGGAATGCTCGCATATTATTTTTCTCCCCGTTGCAACGCACGGGCATATATATGTGCCATATGATTTAATATGTGTAGCTCTTTGAAGTCTGTCCCTTATTTTGGACGATTTATTTTTCGACAACTCCTCAAAAAACAAGTGGTCAGAAACAATGTATATGACTATTTTAGAATCATGCCTAGGTTTATAATTTTTGTAGCAGACCTACTTGCGAATTATATTTGCAACACCGACAATAGTTCGGTTGACGAAGGAGGTGACTATAGGCGAGGCGCTAGCCGATGACACCTAACCGACGCGGCCGAGCATTAATGCCGACTATCTCCTCCCATTATTGACGGTGGTCGCCCACATCGTTCCACTGACACAAGGTTGGACTACCACCGCCGACGATGGCAGGAAGGAGAATAAGCGACAATATAGATCACACGGTGTGTTCACATAGAGGACGTGGAAGAGTGTGTGCGGGGATGTGGGAAATGCTGAGATATTATTTTCTCCCGTTGCAACGCACGGGTATATTTCCTAGTATATAATAATCAAACATGGCGCATGCTACAGATCAACCGGTTGATTTCTTCATGAAATCAGTCGGGTCGTGGGCCGTCGGATCCTTCCCTCGCAGCCATTGGATCGGGTGAACATACGGCGAAGCAACAACATGAGTCGCCGCGGAAGCAGCGCCGCCTGGCTCGCGAGCAGGAGCCACACCACTTTGTCGACGAAGCTGGGCGTTTGACTGCAATGGTAGCGCGATGATGCTCCAGAGCAGTGCCAGCACTGGCGCGACGGTGATGCGAGGTGCCCTGTCCCAGCATCGACCATGCTTCATTGCAGCCGCCACATCGGCACACGGTGCTGCAACGCATCACCGGCGGCCCGTCGCAGCTCTGGTGATGCTTCATTGCAGTTGCGACACCGACACGGCAGTGCTCCATCGCAGCACCAGCGGCCCATCGCAGCGTCGGTCATACTTCATTGCAATTGCGACACGGACACGCGGTGCTCCAGCACAGCGCCGGCAACCTGACGCAGCTACACGGAAGAAATCCGCCGATGCTTCATTGCAGCTGCAGCACAGCACCTGCGACACAGTGAGATATTACTTGTGCATCCAAAAACCCTAAACCCATACTCATTTTTTAGAGTCCACCATACCTACCTATGGATTGAGTAAGATCCTTCAAGTAAGTTTTCATCGATGCAAGAAGGCAATAAAAATTGCTTCTAAATGTGTTTGATCCTTTAGTGTAAGGGAAATTAAGCATTGTACGAACTTGTGATGGCAAAGTAATAAAAGCGACGGACTGCATAATAAAGGTTGATATCATAAGGGGCAATATAAAGTGACGTTTCTTTACATTAAGTGACTGTGCATACAAACCAAAAAGTGAATGACAACCTCTGCTTCTGTAACGCCCAAGATGCGGTTATATCTCCTACATGTCGAGGCACGACTTAGAGGCATAACCGCATTTTGATATGATCGCAAGAGGGGTCATCTTCACACAATTCCATGTAAATGAACAAGGAAGTAAATAGTTGGCTTACAATCGCCACGTCACACAATGATGAAATTATTCATACATCATTTAGAGTGCACACAAGGTCCGACTACGGACGGATCCAAATGAAAAGAAGATAACCACCCGTGCTAAGTCCCGATTGTCCCTACTGGGCGCCACTACTGATCATCCGGAAAACAAAACATAGTAACGGCCAAGGTCTTCGTCAAACTCCCACTTGAGCTCGGTGGCATCACCTGCATTGGTATCATCGACACCTGCAACTATTTTTGTAGTATCTGTGAGTCATGAGGACTCAGCAATCTCAAAACCCGCGAGATCAAGACTATTTAAGCTTAACGGTAGGGTGTGGTTATAAGGTGAAGTTGCAGTAAGCACAAAGCAAATATGGTGGCTAACATACGAGTACAAGAGTAAGATGAGAAACTACGCAACGGACGCAGAAGTGATCAAGAAGTGATCCTGAACTACTTACGTTCATACATAACCCAACCGTGTTCACTTCCCGAACCTCGTCGAAAAGAGACCATCACGGTTACACACGCAGTTGGTGTACCTTAATTGAGTCTAGTTTCAAGTTCTCTACAACCGGATACTAAAAAATTCCCATCTGCCACATAACCGCGGGCACGGCTCTTGAAAGTTTAAACCCTGCAGGGGTGTCCCAACTTAGCCCATGACAAGCTCACGATCCGCGGAGACAATCCTCCATCGCGGGACCCTCCGATCAGACTCGGAATCCCGGTGCACAAGAAATTTCGACAATGGTAAAACAAGTCCAGCAAGACCTCCCAGCGTGTCGTCACCCTGATAGTATCTGCGCGTATCTCGTCTCAGGCCACGTCGGATGAGCACAATGTACAACGACTGAGACCCGAGTTGCCCCGGGGGAAGCCGCACATGACTCTACTTTGGACCAACACTCACGAGGAGCATTGGCCCGGGGGTTGATTAAGAATCCACGGGTTAATTACTCCCTATGCAGATTTTAGTTGTTATTAGGAAAATGGTAAAACCAATGTTGGGCCTTGTTGGAAGAGTTTTATTCAAAGCGAACTGTCAAGAGGGGCCATAAACCCTCACCGTGTTAGGGACGCAAATTCAAGGAACATAACACCGGTATGACGGAAACTAGGGCGGCAAGAGTGAAAAAAAAACACCAAGCAAAAGGCCAAGCCTTCCACCCTTTACCAAGTATATAGATGCATTAATTAAATAAGAGATATTTTGATATCCCAACATAACCATGTTCCTACATGGAACAACCTGCACTGTACCTGCAACTAGCAACGCTATAAGTGGGGCTGAGCAAAAGCGGTAACATAGCCAAACAACGGTTTGCTAGGAAGGTGGGTTAGAGGCTTGACATGGCAATATGGGAGGCGTGATAAACAAGTGGTAGGTAGCGCGACATAGCGATAGAGCGAACAACTAGCAAGCAAATATATAAGTGATATCGGGGGTAATGATCATCTTGCCTGCAAAGTTTTCAGGGTTGTCGAAAGCTTGCTCCTTGTAAACGTACTTAACAGGTTCCTCGTTCACGAACTCATCTCCCGGCTCTATCCAAAGCAAGAACACAAGCAACAGAACAACAATCAATCACGGTGCAATGCATAAGCAACATGACGCAAGACATGACATGGGATGCAAGATATGATGTGCAATGCATATGGGTACTCTGGAACGGGAAAGATGATCATGGCATCAACTTGCCAAACCAAGCATGCCACTAGATAGGTTGGGAGATTTTTAATGAAATCGATATGAAGATCACCGGAAACGGATGCACGGTTTGCAAATGACAAGCAAAACAAGATATGATGCAATCTGCTTAACACAACAACATGGCCACTTAGATGCAAGGTTTAAATATACTACAACACCCAAACATGAAAACACAATACATGGCAGTGAACTACCGGTGAAGCTCTACAAATCATGAACACTGAGCTACTACTAGAAACCCCTAGAACAAGTCTAAAACAGCATGGCAAAAATGCAAAAGTTAACAGTTTAACAGACTTAACAGAAATTCATTGATCATGACAGAACAACATCATGTAGCAATATTTAGAGCTAGTAAACTACATGCTACCGGAACATATCATGGCAAACTTCAGCATGGCATGCTAGTACTAAAGGCAATGAACAAAACTCCCTTACTGAACTTGTCCCAAAGGTCTACAGAATTGATGACAACACCAATGCAAACATGGCAAATAATATGAACAAATATTAGACTTGGAGGAAATCATGGCATGGCATAAGCAGATTTCTGATAGCAACTTTGCAAGCTTGTGTCACTCATCACAGTGCACTAAAAGGCATGAAATAAAATCTAGCATGAAGTAGACATGAAAATGAAGCTATCCATGTGCAAAACAACCACATAGCATATTTGAATTTAATCCCACAAAAATGAAAAAACAGTAACATGATGTAAAATGACATGGTCATGAACTTGCTCAAATGCAAAAACTAATGCCACCACTGGATTGGTAGGATTTTTCTACCCCAAAAACATATACTCCCTCCTTTTCTTGATATAAGGTGTATAGATTTTTAAGAAAAAAAATCCAAAATATAAGGTGTACTAGGCTGCACCACTCGTTTGGATAATTATTTTAGGGATTTGATTACATTTCCTTATAATGCGAACTTAGGTGCTGGAGCTTGAGTGCGCAAGAATGGATGAGCAAGGAGGAAGAGGGCGTGGGTGAAAAAGATGAATCCTTGTCCCTTTATAAGGGCGGAAGAAACTATGCGCCTCCCCACCTGCCTGGTAAACTCGCTTATTCCCCAAGCGTCGTAATTGATGGCACGGTTGGGTTACCCACACCCGTATTGATGAGAATCCCGTGATAAGGGGGACACGATCTCTGCTTCGACAAGACGTGCCAAGAAAACCGCCTCGCAATATGTGCAGTGGCTGGTTGAGAAAAACGGTTCGAATAATGACCGGGCCGTGGTGTGATGTCACGCTGCAGAGTGTGTCAGCAGATTAGATTTGTGGAAATATTATTGTTCTCTCTATGGTGGTATGTGGAATTTGTTCTACAGAGCCGGACACTATCCTTGTGTTCGAAATCTTCTATGGAGTATTCGGAGGAAGAACCCGCCTTGCAATACCGAAGACAATCTGCGCGCCGGACTTATCGTCATTGAAGCCTGGTTCAGGGGCTACTGAGGGAGTCCTTGATTAGGGGGTCCTCGGACAGCCGTACTATGTACTTTAGCCGGACTGTTGGACTATGAAGATACAAGATTGAAGACTTCGTCCCGTGTTCGGATGGGACTCTCCTTGGCGTGGAAGGCAAGCTTGGCAATACGAATATGTAGATCTCCTCCCTTGTAACCGACTCTGTGTAACCCTAGCCCCCTCTGGTGTCTATATAAACCAGAGGGTTTAGTCCGTAGGACAAGAACAATCATACCATAGGCTAGCTTCTAGGGTTTAGCCTCTACAATCTCGTGGTAGATCAACTCTTATAATACGCATATCATCAAGATCAATCAAGCAGGAAGTAGGGTATTACCTCCATCGAGAGGGCCCGAACCTGGGTAAACATCGTGTCCCCCACCTCCTGTTACCATCTGCCTTAGACGCACAGTTCGGGACCCCCTACCCGAGATCTGCCGGTTTTGACACCGACAGGGAGCACTTGTGCTTTCAAGACCGATTTCATTAGGATTAGGGCATAACGTAATCTCGGTGAGACCGATGACACAAACTCGGTGGGACTGATTTTTGTAATAAGCTAACCAGAGAGTTGGTCAGGCAAACTCGGTGGGACCGATCCGCTCATTTCGGTTTGACCGAAACATTACGAAGGGGAAAGAGAGAGTTTGCAATGCAATCTCGGTGGGACTGATCGCTCATCTTGGTTGGACCGAAATGTTACAAAGGGAAACAGAGAGATTGCAACCCCATCTCGGTGAGAACGAGATCCCTATTGGTGAGACCGAAGTGATTAGGGTTTGTGGCAGTGGCTATGTCAAGTGAAATCGGTGGCGCCGAATAGAAGATTTTGGTGGGGCCGAGTTTGACTTTCGGTTTGGGACAAATGTGGATATGAGAAAGTGGTTGAGGGCTTTTGGAGCATATCACTAAGCATTTTGAGCAAGAAACCCATTAAGCAACACCTCACCCCCTTTTAATAGTATTGACTTTTCCTATGGACTCAATGTGATCTTGGATCACTAAAAGTAAAATGTAGAGTCTTGTGCTTTGATCTTGAGCATATCTTTTGTCCTTAGCATTTTTAGGGGTCCACATTCCTAATCCATGCCATGCCAATCATTGAGCTTTCCTGAAATATTTATCTCGAGATAGCATTAGCTCAATGAGCTATATGTTGTTAGGAATTACCAAAACCACCCAGGGATAGTTGCACTTTCACAATGTCAATAGGTCGATTTGATGCACTTTTGGGGCGAAAACATGTTTCCTAGTTGTGATTAGGCTGTTTTGCCCATGCTATTTATCCGAATATGTCGATTGGATGCAATTTCCCACAATTGTTCTAGGGTTTTAGTATCTCCAGGGCACAAATTTTGAATGTTTGCTGTATTTTTTTATTTTTCAGAGCAACGCGGTGGATTGTTCGGTGTTGAGGTGATCCATGGAGGTTTTTTCTTTGGTAGTGGGCAGGATAGGAGCTATTTGAATGGGCATAAGGTCAGCTATGTTTACTGTCATGTGGAGTCTGCATATTACAAAATGTCTGAAGAAATTGTGGAGCACTTGGGCTATGAGAAGGAAGGTAGGACTGATATGTACTGGTTGCCTCCTAGGTGTCAGCTGAATGAAGGTGTTGCAGTTCTTTTGTCCAATGATGCAGACTTAGATCATATGTATCTGTTGATCAAACAAGGGCACTGTTTTCAAATGATATATTTCGATCATTTGGATAGCCACATTTCCGGAGGAGGAGCAGAATGGGATGATGTTGTGGCTAATCCAGTAGCGCACATCCCTCCTGTTTTCATCCTAATGAAGAAGCCACTGGATCTAAGTGACAACAAAGATATATGTGAAAGCAATGTTTCTTGTAGTGTTCTGGATGAAAGTGTTTAAATTGAGAGCACAGACCAGTTCATTGTTAGGTTGAAACCAAGGGGAAAGAAAACAGAAGAGGAGGAAGAACAATATTTAGACTCATATTCTCAGATAGTGATTATGAACCTGAAATTGTTGACAGTGACTTTGACTTGGAGGATGGAAATGATGATCTGTTGCAGGGGCAGTTGCAACCAATGCAGGACAAGAAAGGGAAGAAGGTGGTTGAAGATTGCAATTCTGAAGATGAGGAATTGAATGCTCCAGGATCTGATGAGGTTGAAATGAAATTCAATTTCAAATCTTTCACAGCAGCAGACATGCATGAACCTAAGTTCCATGTAGGGAAATTGTTCTCTTCTGTGGAGCTCTTAAGGAAAGTTGTTAGAGAGTATAGTTGCAAAGAGAGGGTCAACATCAAATTTCCAAAGAGTGACAAGATAAGGCTTGTTGCAAAGTGTGGAAAGGGTTGCCCCTGGTATCTGTATGCATCTTCGGACAATGGGTCAAATTTTGTAATGGTGAAAACATTCAATGGGCAACATGCTTGTGAGAAAAAGTGGCAAGTTACAGCCTTTACAGCTAGGTACATTGCTCACAAATATGTAGACAAAATCCGGGCATGTGAGAAAATATCATTGAAGGCCTTAGTAGGTTTTATGCAAGAAGATTGGAAGATGGCAATTAAAAGGGGAAAGATAGGGAGAGCTAGGAAAATTGCATATGATATCATATATGGAGATGAGATTGCACAATACAACTTACTATATATATGGGACTATGCAAATGAGCTGAGGAGATCAAACCCTGGGAGTATCTTCCTTCTTGGACTGTCAGAAGAGGGACAATTTTAGAAATGCTACTTTTCCTTTGATGCATGCAAAAGGGGGTTCTTATCTTCTTGTAGGCCTATCATTTTCCTTGATGTTTGCCATTTGAAGACATAATATCACTAGTAGAAAAACGACCTAATGTTCACCTCATTAGTCCCGGTTCGATTATGGCCCGGTACTAATGGTACCATTAGTCCCGGTTCAAATGGCTATGCATTAGTCCCGGTTCATTTGTGACCTATAATCTCGGTTTGTGTCACAAACCGGGACTAAAGGGGTGGTGGCAGGCTGGCGTCAGGCCGGGGCCCCACGAGCCACTTTAGTCCCTATTTGTGTCACAAACCGAGACAATAGGTTAGACCTTTAGTCCCAGTTGGAGCTACCAACCGGGACTAAAGGGGTCTAACCTTTTAGTCCCGGTTTGTGGCGGACTAAAGGTCCCCTAGCCCCCAGCGCGGGCTCGTGCCACGTGGTGGGCCTTTGGTCCCCGGTCGTGTTGAACCGGGACAAGGGGGGGGGCCTTTAGTCCCCACCCTTCAGTGCCGGTTCCAGAACCGGGACTAAAGGTCCTTATGAACCGGGACTAAAACCCGATTCTGCACTAGTGTATGGAGGTGTTCTCTTAAGTGCAGTAGGAATGGACTCCAATGATTGCATTTTTCCTATGCTCATGCAGTGGTGCAGTGTGAAGACACCAAAGCTTGGAGGTGGTTTCTAACTTCATTGAAGCAAGATCTTGGAATTGAAAACACTGAGCCGTGGACAATCATGTCTGACAAACAAAAGGTATGTCTTTGTTCCTATAATTCTATGACAAAAGTCTGTTCCTATAATTTTGTGATATAATTTTGTTTTATAATTTTGTACCTATAATCTATGATATAGTTCTATTATATAATTTTGTTCCTATAATTCTGTGATATAGTTCTGTTATATAAATTTTTTCCTATAATTATGTGATATTAGTTTGTTTCTATAATTTGGTGATATAATTATGTTCCTATAATTTGGTGGTATAATTATGTTCCTTATTGAGAAACAGTATAACGAGCCTACCTACAAGCCTCCACAGCGATTTAACATTCTTAGCCGGCGGATTGCTCGAACGTAGGATTCAGATCAACTCGGCTCTCCCAAGTCGTTACGCACGCTCGCGACACCGTCTTGCGGGGCACTGCTCCGGAGAACGACCTCCTGTTTACCTCCGTCAGCGGGCCATCGAAGGCCCAGGTCTTCTGATGCACTGATAGGCCCATTCGTCCAGTTCCAGCGCAAGCCCGCTCACTTGCTCTCCTCCTACCCCTAAAGAAACCCTCCTCTCCTCCTTCCTCCGCGATGCGCCGCCGCCGTGGGCGAGTTTCTGCCGCGCATCCGCTACCCCTTCTTTATTGTTTTTTAATTTCCTACTATTGTTTTTAGTGCAGCGTTCTTCCATCGCATCTGCGGCGGCCATCCGCGCCGTAGGCATCCATCGCCGGCTGTCCTTCTCCTACATCCGCATCCATGCCTTGCAGTTGTACCGCGTGTTGGATACTCTCCTCATGAACCTCACAGCCCCTCCCAACAGCAACTAGATCCCCTCCTTTCCCTGCAACCAGAGCACAATATTTCCCGTCGATCGGTGGTAGTCACATCAATCGGCAGGCTACTAGCAGCAACGGCGGATGGATTGAGAACGGAGAATGGACGGGTGACAGTCAAGGTGTGTGGCTGCAAGCTCCCCTTCCCACTATTCTCCATTCACGATGCAGGCTGCATTTTTCTGACAACCAGATCAAGACAACGGAGATAGGGAGCAATTTTGGTATGGTTTTTTATTTGATCTGAGGCTATTTATGTTTTTTATCTCAAGAATGACAGTTTCAAAAGATGGATTCTTAACTATTCATTTTTTAGATACTCATTCAACCACAAAAGCATTGAGATAGTGGGATTTGATACTCAAAGCATGCATCAGTCACTACTCAGTTATTTTGAAAACCATTTCAATTATGAACCATGCCGTTTTCTTTTGAAAACCAAATCAATTATTTACTAACCGACCTTGCCCATAGCCAGTCTAACTTGCAAACACCAATTGACTTGATAATTCATGGTACAAAATTGCTCCACCAGTCATCCAGGCTAACTACGAATTTCAAATCTCTAGCCCACAGAAAAAATGGTATTATCGTGAATTTAAGATGATGCCATGAAGCGCAATTATAGGGTAAGTAAAGGGAATAGCTTGTGCAAAATGATGGATCGCCCTTGGTGCTGCGACCGGCTGCCTGTCCTTCGCCTCGCCGCGCTAAGTAACCTCGAGGTCCTCTTCTCCTCCATGCTCGTGCTCGAGATCTGTTGCTGATGAGCTCAACGCCTCCCTAGCTCCCCTCTCTTACCTTGAACACTACCCCTTTGTTAATCTCGACCTAAATTCCACCTTTTGTGTGTATCAGGCTTCATGGTACCTATGAATCCATCAGCAGTCTGGCAACATTGGTCGAAGAGAGGTAAAAACTATTCAGTTAGGTTGCCCTTTTTCTTAAATTATTAGCTCTATTTTGCCACTTTACAGTCTTATAATTACAAAAGTAATCAACATTTTGGTTCTGCACAATGTCTTTAGGTTGCAAGGTAAAGAACTTCTGGTAGAAAGCATTTAGCTTCCAAAACAATAGTAATATATGGACACAATTGATTAAAAATTTAACAGGAATGATGCTGGAGAGATTTTGTTCAGAGCAGATCGTTTTAAGCCACTGTCGCTTTCAGGAAAGAGAAGGTACATATAGTTGTTATTATAGATAACATATGATAGTTCAATTCGTTCATAGCAGGGCGTTTCAAGCTACTGCTGTTTTCAAGGTTGATTGCTACTATTTGGAAAAAGAGTTGGAGTGAAATAAGATATTAAATAGCACATGGAAGCACCTACAACTACAAGGGGGTCTCACTAGGTACTGTATGCAGGATGCTCTTCCAGAAATTGTGCCAGGTGTATAATAAGTAAATGGCACTAGGTATTGATCTATTTTTGACTTTTTGTATCTTGAACTCTTTCTGTTGTGGGCTCCTGAAATCCAGTTTATAGATGCACCTCTCAGTCTACAATTTGCGTGCTCCACAAGAAAGTAAATGGTACAAATTTCTCAGATATTTCTAACTACACGAATCTTTTGACATATTTCTCTTTCCTATATTAGATGTCATCAAGATAGGCGGGCGCGGCAACGCGCGCTTCGATGATCTAGTGTTTTATATGTTTCGTGCAGGGTTTAATAAAGGCAGTCAAAGATTTGTTTCCTCTATCACCTCACAGATTTGGTGTGAGGCATTTGTGGCAGAATTTCAACGAGAAATTTAAAGGAGAAGCTTTTAAAAATCAACTATGGAAATGTGCCAGGAGTACTACAGAGAGGAGATTTAGGGAAAATATGAACTAGATGTTAGTGCTCAGCCAGGAGGCCCATGATTGGCTTGCAAAGTTAGACCCTAAAACTTGGGTTAGTGTTTACTAGAATGATTTCCCCAAGAGTGATGTGCTCCTAAATAACAATTGTGAGGTGCTCAACAGATATATATTGGAGGCCAGGGAGATGCCAATCATAACCATGTGCCAGAGGATCAAAGGGCAGAATATGGGAAGGAATTTTGCAAAGCAACATGAGACTTTGAAGTGGCATGGTGCTATATGTCCAAAGTAAGAAAGAAACTGGGCAAGAGTGTAGAATTTTCTAGAACTTGTCATGCTGCACCAGCTGGCAAAGGACTGTTTGTAGTAAATGATAGAGGAGTTGATTTCGGTGTGGACACAAGGAAGGAAATGTGCAGTTGCAGAAGATGGGATTTGTTAGGTACTAGTGGTTGGGGCCCGCCATTGCGGGCCGCTTGAGAGAAAGCTATGCACAACTCACCATCATGTCAAAAAATTTAAAAATATTCTTGCGTCACGTGGACATCACAACCATCTTACAAGGAAAGAAAAACGTAGAAAAACTTCTCTAAAAAAGTCTTCCTGCCATTTTAAAAAACTCTAAAAAATACTTTCTCACCGTGAGGCGTCACGTGGACATCACAACCATCTTAAAAAGAAAGAAAAACGTAGAAAAACTTCTCTAAAAAAGTCTCCCTGCCATTTTAAAAAACTCTAAAAATATACTTTCTCACCGTGACCAACCAGCATGCGCCACATGGCGTAGCTGATTGGCCACCATTCTAGCGCCTCTTAATGGGTTTAATACCTTGTTGTCATGGGGTTTCTGCTCTTAGATATGAAAAAATTCCACCTGAGTCTAGGGTGAACTCATGTTACTCCATTGCAACTTATTGCAAAGCATATGAGCACATTATTATGCCTTGTAAAGATGTCAGTGAGTGGGCAAAGATAAAAGGCAGAAAAATCATACGACCACCACTTCAGAAGAAGAAAGGAAGAAGGGCAAAAAAACATAAGACAACAACTAGAAGAGAAGCAAGGAGAAAGAGGAGTGCAAATCACAAGGGCATGTGCTATCGACAAGGTTCAAGAAGAAGGGCGCCGCCGCCTGCCGCCATCCACAAGCCCAACTTCAAGCCACCAAAGATTTCTGGACAGGTCGACGACATCGAACAAGATGTCGTGCGCCGACCCGTGACACCTACACTTGCTGGATATGAAGACCGCAGAGACACGAGAGCCAATTGCCCCCTCGCAAACACTGATTGGAGCGCTGCTGAGATGAAGGAAGGGCAGAGGCAATTTATTCCGACGCGGCGCCATCCCCTCCATCAAACAGACGTCCCAAGGACAAACGAGGCCCTACCCTATCTACTAGCCAAATCACTGGGGGGGGGTCCCACCTCTGTCATCGCCGGAGCGGCAGGCGGAGGCGAGGACTTGCGGCGTTGCTGGCGTAGGAATGGGGCAGTTATTTCAAATCACCTCGTGCAGTTTGGATTGGGGGCGAAGCGGTACGTCGCTGCCCGCTGGGGTTGCGGAGGGTGCTTTGAGATTGCCGTCAGGGGCCATCGAATTCGCTCGATTTCTCTATTTTATATATCAAATTGAATGATTCTTTTGAGAATTGTCAAATTGAATTAAAAGGAAGAAAAAATGTCCAACACATTGTTGGACGTCTTCCCTTCGCCCAAGGAGGGACAGCCAAAATTGAAATTCCCGCTCGGACGCAACACCTCAACAAACCAAATTGAATCGACGGCTCCAGCTCCGTAACCGAATCCCCGCACCGCCACCGCAGCGGCTCGCCGTCGACGGGCCGCGCCCCCTCCCCGTCCTCTCGCCCCGTCTCCCCTCAGTTCAAGAGACCTCGCGCCGCGCCTCCCCTCGGTTCAAGCCCCTCGCCGCGTCGACCGGCTCCCCTTCGTGTCCGTGCGCGCCGCACCGACCTCACCGCCGTCGAGCCCGGTGCCTCCGCGCCTGCTCCGAGAACCCTCGGTCGGACACACCTCGGCGAGCGCAGGGCCTCCTGCTCGTCCCCGCGCGGTGCGTCCCCGATCCTGGGCGCACCAGCTCCGAGCAGCATCAACCCCAAGACCCTCTCCCTCACGCGCGTGGTCCTCGAGGAATCGAGGTGCTGATGGGCTCTCAAGGTGATCTGCACGGCGGCGGCGGCGGCGGCCGCAATCAGGGCCACGCTGATGGACCAGAGCCTCTGGACCAATCCTGTCGCCATGATGCGGCCCTGCGCGTATAGCTTCTCTTCCTTCTCTTGTTTAGTTTCTCTGCAATTTTTATGCTGTATGTATCATTCTTCAGTATCATGTCATTTGGGACTTTGGGTATTCTTGAAATGAACCTGCTGCACACCATTATCTGTGCTGCTGCTGAATGGTTCAGTTCGAGAATGTTGTGGCCACACCATTAGCTGAACCTGATGATGAACACCCTTCTGAACTGAACCTGATGAACTGTGGGAACTGAACCCAAGAGGAGAACAACAGGAAGACGCGGCATTAGGTGTTCAGAATAGGTTGGTTAGCAAGGGGTGCGTTGATGGTGATTTGTGATAATTGCATTGAACCATTGTCTCGTTGTCGGATAATTGCATTGAACCACGCCAGGGTCCAGTTGACCATTCATAATTGTGGGGGCTTTCTTTGGTATACGTATTACTTAGTTCAAATCCAATATATCCTCAGTATGTGAATATGAAACCATAACTTGTTTCTTGCTTGCAGATTGCAAATGCTTTTCTTGATGAGGAGATTAAAAACATCAACAACTCACTCGTTGACACAGAGATCAACGTTATAAGCGACAGTGCTGATGCCGGGACAGTAATTACCCTTTCCTACATGGCCGTGGCCGTTGCTCCTGACCTCAAAGCCTTGTTTGCAAGATCAGAAAAGGTACACCTGTAGAGACAACTACTGTTGCTTAAAATCGCTTCAATATCACCGTAAATTAGTTAATTTTCAGTTGCTTCAATGTCACTGCAAATTCTAATTTCGTGAACAATACAGCCTCCTATCAGCGCTGCAAAACTACTTGTCCCCACGGATTACCCAAGGAGTTCTCCTGTGCTTGTTGAGGATGATGAAGATGCGCAGGAGAGGTGAGTTGACGTAGTTAGTTAATGGTGATCTCTAGCTCCTGCTGGTTACAATAAAAAATTCTGATGTTTTTTCAATAACCCAGTGCTATCAACTATCTGCAGGAATGAATTCAATGCCATGTCAATCTCGGTCCACAAGCAATTTAAGCGTGTCCTACCTGAGCTTAGGTCCATCAGTGATATTGCAAGGGAATGGGATGCCTGTGTGCATTCAGCCGTGCTGAAGTTAGCGAAATCTTTTGGCGGAGACACCTTCACCTCAAGGTATGGCAAATGGGAGAGTGTCTCATCACTTGGATCGAATGGTGCAGCTGCTAAAGGGGAAGACCATGAGTGTGATAGAGCTGAAACAACAATCTCCGAGAAATCCGCAGGAGTAAGTCTATTTGTTCGACTCAATCGTAGTCGATGTTATGTTCCAAACTCTTTATTGATAAATTTTATCTGTTGATGTGAGCGGCAGTCTTCACTGTCCGCAGCTCAACACACCTTAGCTCCTTCAATGTGGTCTGTCCGTATAATGAGCGATAACATACGTGTGCCATATGGGAAGATTGGTGATTGTTCTGGGGGATATAGTGTTCTGAACACATTTTAGAGGGAAAAATACACAGCTGACATTCTTAGCCATTAACTTCTGAAGTTTTTAGTCCAAGGGAATCTGTTATATTTTGCTGCATTATTTGTTCAAGCAATTATTTGTTCTGTTTTAGAATTATTTGCCTGTTTGCTAGGAACTTTTTGCTGTCTCTAGTGACTGACTGTAATTTTGTGGTTCAGAAATCAGAGATAACACAAGCAGATGGCCATTCTAATACCAGAGGTCACGCCTGGTCCACTCCAGCTCCCTTTCCTCCGCTCCAGCCGCAAGCTCACAGAACCACTGCTCTGAGCACTCACAGTTTTAAGGTAATGTCGTTTACACTTCTCATTGTCATGACAGACCAATGAATACAACGTTCTTTTATTTTCCTGAAATGTACTTCAGGTTAAAGGATCTGTTAAGTGTCTGAAAGCCTAAACTGTCACGCACCTTCAAGCAGTTCACTACTTTTTCGATAAACGGTGGTTTTATTGACTCAAAACATAGCAACGACAGATACAATTATAATGAGCTACACCCGGCCTCTGCATAAGCCTAAGCAGTTCACTACTATGTCGATCATCTTTTTATGTTTCTATATGGGGTGGAGTTGCAACTTGCATAAGTGGATTAGTGCTAGCTTATGCATATTTGAGTTGTACACAGGTTAAATGCTTGAATATTTAAACTAAGAAATGAGTCGTTTATTATCTGAATGTTGTATGTTTCTGCTGGTACACCTGGCTAACGTGTCTATGCATTGCAGCAATGGTACCTATCTTCAATACAAGGTGATTTAGCTGAGGAATTACAGAAGATGGAGGTGATCTATGATGTGATCATGGAGAGGCAGTCGACGAATGAGAGGGATGATCTGAGTGATCTGTGGCAACGCATCAATGATGGTGTTAAGAAGTGCGAAGGTATCCGCTTAGAAATTCATGCCTTGGGAGGGTCCTGGGATCAGGAGATCGACCCGAAATTCATCTGGTGATCTCACTAGTAGTTGAACGATGTTGGAACACGAGGATGTACTTGGACTTGGTAGAGCCCACGACATCGGGTTTTTTCTTCGTACAGAGTTGAATTCACACGATGAGGTGTTGTGCTTCTGCAACAATCTGAAACTGTGGCTATGCAACATATTGAAATTCGCATACGAGTGAAGACATTGTTCAGTCAGCAGTGTATATTCAGGATAGGGCTCCTAGCAAATGGTTGTTCGTGTATTCATTTTCTTCTGCTTTCAGCAGAACATGTTGAATGTTGATGTCAAAATTCAATCAAGATGTTGAAATACTGGTCATGAGGTCACGATTAATTCAACCGTGTATACATTTCTCCAGCCGTCTGCCATCAAGAATCTCTGTTGCATTGCCAAGTGTGGCCTATCAAGTACTCCCTTCGTAAAGAAATACAAGAGCATTTAGATCACTATTCTAGTGTTCTAAATGCTCTTATAAATCTTTGTCAGAGGGAGTACCAATAATCATATTCATGTATCTGCAATGCAGCGGGATTTTGAACCAGCTTAGATGAACACTGTACTTGCACATCGGTATAAACAGTCAAGTTGGTGTAGATAGTACGACATTTTTTTTTAAAAACACCCATATATTAATTAACCCAAAGAAAAAATTCTTACAATCATTCGTTACAGCATACACCATGCAGGGCGGAACAAAATTGAAAAGAATCCCATCGGACCTAATACTAAAGCTAAACTTAGCAGTCTCATGTGCCATCCCATTGGCAGTCCGACTTATCTTTGCAATATTAAAATTTTGGATCATCCTAGATATACTCAGAGCCTCATCCATCAGATCAGCCAGAGGGGACCTGTCAAACTTCTCATTTGCAAGAAACGAATGTACGAAAGCACAGTCAGTCTCTAAAATAATAGATTGGTGAAGGGTGATACCTATATAAAGTCCTGCGAGGCAGGCGCGAAGCTCAGCTTCATTCACACTGGTACACCGATCAATAAAGTCCCACGAAGAAACAATAATTTCTCCACATAAATTACGAGCTATGACCCCCACACTGGCTGCATTAGTACTCTCCACAAAACTGACGTCAACATTGATCTTGATATGATCATTAGGGGGAGGAATCCACACCACATGATCTTTTAATGGTGTGTAATCCGCTACAACTCCGCTCACCTTCTCCTTACCTTTATTGCTAGCGTCCAATTGAGCGGTGTCATGACTAGACGTGAAAGTGGACCAAAAATTGTCCACAAAATGTGCAGAGGCATTAACGGATTCTTTCCCCTTCCCAAAAATTAAATTATTTCTCAAATTCCATGCTCGCCATTACAGAAATATGATTTGCTCCCTCTGCCGCAAACCCAACTGCGCCAGCAAAATCAATAACCAATCTGGTCCCGTGCACTTGAAGAACTCATCGGGAATATTTCACCGCTCTCTCATGGCCATTCGAAGAGCACGAGCTTTAGAACAACTCACCAGAGCATGAAGGATGTCTTCATCTTGAACCCCACAAATAGAACACATACATGAATCAGTCTGATGGTGCTTAACTCTATTCATCTGGACCGCCAAGCTATTCGTAGCAGCTCGCCACGCAAAAATCTTGATTTTCTGAGGTATATTAGCCTTCCATATTATCTCCCAAATCCCTCTTTCCCCCTCTGGTTCGCCACTAGATTGTTTCTGAGGTACGACAAAAATATTTAGCCTAGCGGGTGGTTTGTTGTGCGCTTGTGCAGTTTTAGTAATACTTGCAAGGTTTTGTTTCCCATCCTTATGCTTGTAGCGCACCAATGGCCACACTTCATGCTCAAACTGCTGGAACGGTCTTGGCTATGATTGCGACTTGTGCGCTGAGCCTGAGACTGTAACCCACTGCTCTGCCATGGAGCGTGTCCTCCGTGTGTGGACCTTGTGTGGTTCTTGTAAAAATGCTAGACATACAAGACTTACACGCTTTTACACGCTTCTTCCATCTAACAACCAATCACAAACCTCTCCCCCCCGATTTTTAGGGGGTGGGTCGCTCCGCTCACCTATTGACCAATCAAGATTAACCATCCTGTAAAAGCCTGTAAATCGTTTGTACGTGTAGCATTGCCGGTGGTTCTTGCGATACAGACAACATTTTTCCTTTACAAAATAAGCTCCAGATGAGCCTGGTTTTAAATTGACAAAGGTATCAACCGACCAAGAATTACAACACAACAACAAGCCGCAATGGCCCGAACCGATGGAAGGGAGCTTATTCGGAAGTTTACAACACAATGACCAATACCAGCACCTAAGAAAGGGAAAGAGAGAACATAATTAGCAAAGACTCTACCCCCCACACTCTGGCACCAAAGAAAGTTAACCAGAAGAAGCAAAGTGAGGATCAACCTAGAGTTACAGGTGAAGTCCAGATCCAAGTGACGCCAAACTGAAGAAACACACCATATTATATTCTCAAACAGTGAAGAGGGGCCCTACCCCCTCGCCTTGGTTTGAAAGGCGGCACATTATCGGATTGTAGAGACGCTCACCTAAGAGCTAGAAGTATGTTGGCCTCGATGCCCGTGGCAACACTACTTCAAAACTGCCTATAGGTGAAAGCATATAGTAGTATAGGAAAACTTAGTACTGGCATGGGGGACGACGCACCACCAATATGATGCAACTGATATAACCCACATACTAGTGGCGTTCCATTACACACACACCACTAGCATCACACACTAAGGGCGTGTTTGATATTCTTTTTAAGAAATAATATTTTTTCCTACCGGTGGCATTTGCGGGATTAGGCACGCTACTAATGACGAGGAACAATAATGGCATGGCTTTTTGGCCACATGACACTTATATAGTTTTCAGGCCTAGAAAATGTTGTCACCACAATGTTTTTCGCTTTCTCACTTTGTTGCCAAGGCAGCCTTTTTGTCCCTGTCATGGCATCAACTATAATTATATCAGTAATAGACGTTTGCACATTATAATGATATCTCAATATAGAAAGTATGAATGAATCATAAAAAGAGAAGTGACACAAGGGAACTTTAGATAGCTCGGCACGTTTGGAAGAACATTAACACAGGAACAATGTAATATATACCCACTAGTACCCCAACACCGTCACTCTGCTTTGACATAGCTAGCGCTTGCTTCAGTTGTTGACGAAACTATAGTGGCGAATGTTTGCTATCATGCTGAAGAAGGGCAGGAGGTCATCAACCTATCCCTTTAAGCGAGCCTCTACCTCCTACATACTAGCTGCGCCGCCATTGAACATCCCACTAGCATCGATGGCATCCTGGTTGGTGATGTTCACAAACTTCAACTAGATGCATCTGAACTGATCTCTGCAATATCCATCTGGGATTTCATGCATTCTTTTCCCCTAGTTGATGATGTCACCTGATGTAATGGGTGTTGTGGCCGGCGATTTCGCCGCACCCACTAGTTAATGGAATGCATGCATGGTGTTCCAGACAAAAAAAACATCCACTTGCAACGATTCATCCCAAAACAAAGCCAAACCACCACTTATGTTGTCATGACCAACACCATGAAAACTCTTCATACCTAACCCCGACTTCATCTTCTCAATCTTAGTTGAAACTTGTCTTGTCTCGCAGAGAAAAACCAAGTTTCGAGACAATGAATTTTGCGAGGGCCAACACCTCACGAATTGTTTGGTGGTTCCCATCCCACCCGTCAGTTCTAGAATAGGAGATTCATTGTTCCTGGCGGCGCCCCTCTTTGGAGCCCACAAAACATTTTGCACCATCACCGTTGTACCCATCCATTTTCGCCTTTTTGCTGCTAGAGCTCGATGTAGGAGATACATGTTGTTTGTCCTCTTCTCTGCCGTCAGTGTGAGCTAGAATTCCGTTACCAGAAATAACTTTCTCCATACTCAGGCGTTTCCTTGCCCCTTTGCCAAGTTACATCGAAGCAACTACAAGCAGATTCTTATGGGGACTCGTGGCAGAATCCCTAACATCATCATCCACCTCCACCCCCTTACTCGGCATACCACCAAGACCACTACCGCCAGCCATGTTCCTAGTATTCCCATGAGAATCGAAGCCGGCATGAAGCTTGCTTGGGGCATCAGCATAAAGCGAGTCATCGAACTTCAAACCTTTAGCTTAAAAAAACCACACTCCTTGAACTCATGCCAAATTCTTTCGCAAGCCTTGCAAAACCGAGCAAGTTTCTCATATTGAACAACGAACACATGCCACTCCTTACAACCAGATAATGCTCACATGTATTGTCAAGGGGGCATGAACATCATGCTCAATCCTAACACACACATAATCACTCTTGAGGCCTTGAGTTCCGAGTCAGCCTCACATCAAGCACCTTCCTGACGTCTTTATGAACTTTTGCACTATTTCTTTGTTGCAATAACCATCGGGGAGCTTATGGATTTGCAACCACATAGGCATAAAACTCATGTGAATCTCTTTCGCCTTGCTGACGCCGTCATATGGGTGTAGAAGAACCCCCCAGTAACGGAATATCCAAGGTCTTTGGTTCACGATCCTCTCTGAATCTCCTAAGTACGGAGCTTGCACCACAAACATATTTGCACCCAACAACCGAAAGCGGACCTCTTGGGATTTCAGGCAGAATATTATGCCCTTATTTGATCTTTGAAACTTAAGCATACTTTAAAATTGCAGTGGTCGATGAAAAGGTGGGATGCGGGAAGAGAAACTTTAGTGCTTCTTGTGGTGTGGTTGAGGCATTTTTCACCATCTGCTTATTGCAACACACATGCATTGTCCTAGTAATAATATCACCGATATTAATAAGAAAAACCTCCCACTAAACTTGATCCATTTTTTTAGGCCAAAGCTAAAACTGAAGAAAAAAAGAAATGTATTTGTTGGACAAAAGAGTTGGCAACTCCAAACTTTTTTTATGGCAAGTTTAGTAATGTGAGGATGACAACTTTACTTGTCGAGCATGACAACTTCTTTTCAGATGGCAAGTTTCATTTTTTCTGGTATTTTATTTGATTGCAACTTTAGTTATAAAAACATCAGGTCCGGAGTGCCTCGTGCCACGGGATCGTGTGACACTTATCGTTTATCGTTTAGGTAAAAAAAAAGTTACCATAGGAGAAGACAGATCATTCTCCATCGAGAAACCGCTGCTACAGAAGAGAGCTCGACGGGAACTGGATCCAGAAGCACCGCACGCAGAGCTCGGCGGGAGATCGATCGGCCGATCGTCCATCCATCCATCATGGCCAAGGTGATCACCTCGGACACATTTCTCTCTCCGATCCCCGTCCAGTCTATCTTCCGGCCGCCGCCGCGATTCACCGCGTGCACATCTGAATGGGGTTCGTAGGTTGCCCGCTTAGGAGGAGGGCGACGGTGGCCTGATGGAGGTGCGGAAGGGGAAGCGGCGCCGGCACCTCCGCTCTCTCTGGGCGGCGGCGGCGCGGCCGGAGCTTTAGGGTTTAATTTGGGGGAGATTGATTGAACCGCGTGCTCTCGCATAATTTCCCTGATTCAAAGCGACTTTGCAAATTCTATCGCGAGAATGCTGATTGCCATGGTCTGATTTGTGTTTGCTGACTGAACATTCGGGTGTCCTGTATCAAAATCTGGATATGGACCTCTGAAGAGCCTTGAAATCTCTGAAAGATGGATGATATGCGTATTCTCTGCCTCACTGTCATATATGCCTATATGGCCATCCCTTGCATTGTTACTGAACTTTGCATTTTGCTGGGAGCAATTTGCAGAAGGCTGGTGCAGATAGAACCGCGGCGGTGAAGGCACAGAGCTGCTCCAGGAAGAAGGCTAGGGTCGAGCCCGAGGCCAAGGCTGCGTCCTCCTCCAAGATCACTGTCACCTTAGACCCCAAGTTGCTCGAGTGCTCGGTTTGTTGCAGCCCACTGGTTGCTCCCCTTTCTCAGGTACTGAACAGAGCCTGTACCCGACGAACTAGTATTAAGTATTCCCTTGTTGAATTGAATTCTCACTCCATTTTATTAGATTCTTTTTATACCTTGCAATTTAGTATCGTGTTATGAGGTTTCGACGATTTGTATCTTGTATGTTGATGTTGATGTATAGTTTCTGATATTTCACTTGTACCAAATCTTGAATCAGTTATGATGTCTTGATCAGTATGCTGATCCTAGAATTCTATTTTTTTTTCTTTCGTCTCATTTCAGTACAACTGGTTGAATGTTACTAGGGAAGCTAATAAAATTAAGATGTGCACATATTGGTCCCAACTCATTTCAGTATGTATTGGTCAGTAACTTTGCATTTAGGTAAACTAAGTTTCCTTTCAGAGCAATGCGGACATATATTTTCTCCTGTGGCTTGTCAATTTCCATTACCAAGAATATATGATGCATTGCCAATCTTGGCCTATGGCAGCATCAACTCTCTGGATAACTGAGTGGAACTAGGTTCAACAAACTGTTATTAGCATGAAAATCATATATATGCTCAGTAACAGAGTCTGAGCCAAAATTTTGGAAGCCCATTATCTAGTCAAGTGATACATGAAACATGCGCGAGCATGCTATGCTTTGCATCAAAATCACCGTAGATAGTATGGCACAAATTTGGCAGCAGTGGTAATCCAGTGTTATGGTGTGCTTGTGCACTTCTGCTGTTTCAGTAACACATTCCTGTTTCTCTCTTTTTGTCTGCAGTGCGCAAATGGCCATATCACATGCTTCGAGTGCTCCTCCGATGTGAACTACAGTTGCAGCTTGTGCTCTGGGCCTGCCAACACCCACTGCAGCGCCTTGGAGCGCATCCTCGGCGGCCTGGCCGTGCCGTGCTCGTTCCAGGAGCACGGGTGCACCGAGATGATCCCGTTCAAGGAGAAGCTGGCCCATGAAGAGTCCTGCCTCCATGCCCCATGCCACTGTCCCGTCACTGGCTGCTGCCCCTACCCCGGCCGGTCCCTGCGCGACCACATCAACGCGGAGCACCCTACGATCCAGTAGACCCGCATCACGGCTGGCCGCCTCTACCCCCTGAGCATGAGCCATGATGAGCCGGCCCGCCTTGTATCCCTCGGCAGCAAGGCGGTCTTTCTTCTTGTGGTTGAACGGAGCATCCCGTCGGGGCTCACATTGTCGGTGATCCACCTCATGAGCGACCCGATCGAGAGGGAGGACTTCAAGTACAAGATCCAAGTGCATACGCAGACGGGCATTCTCTCTCTGTCCGGCGAGACACAGAACGTCGGTCGACTGAGGGGGCCTTACCAGGCTGGCGCGTCGCTGTTCGTCTCGGACACCATGTGGTCTCCCCCAGATTCTCCAGTGTACCTCGAGCTGAAATGCTAAATCTGTACTCAATCTGGTAGTAGAAGAATTCTGAGCCTCCATTCTATGTTTGCGCTCTTGTCAGCTGTGTCAATGTGGTTACTAGGAGTACATTATCTCTGTTGTTTATCGAAGTTGGGTAATTGGATCATAACATATGGATGGTGCAATGCTAAGTTGCTAGCAGTGCTAGCTTAATTATTAAGTGAAAGGTAATTCTTGGAGAGTGCAGATTTGTGAGATGTCTGTAGCCCGGCCAAGAGCTGCTACTCCTTTTTTTGTCCAACAGTGGGTTTGCAGATTTGTGAGGTTTCTGGTGCCCGGCCAAGAGCTACTATAATTCTTTTGCAGCTTTTCTCCATGTATGCATGCATGCATGTATTCTTGAGCTCCATCGATCCGTGAAGCGACAAAATTGAAAGAGTTGCCATTTTTCATGGTAGCACGAATAGTTTTCCAGAAGTTGAATGCCTTGTTTTGTCTTTAATATAGATATATAGAGTTCCGTTGGAGCTTTTGAGGAGTAGATAGTAAATAGTGATTGGGTCGCATCAGGACCGTTGGGGCGAAGGGGTGTTGCCAGGGCCAACAAGGGCTGTTGGATAAAGACGTCTGTTCTGAACTTACTGAACACTTGAACACCGCGTCGCAGCAATGTTGCAAACTAGCAATAATTTGAGAAAACTTCCTCCTACCATGCTCTGCATCTTGCAAAGTTGTATGTTCAGAAAAATCTTTTGCAATGTTACAGCAGTATTATGCACACCAAACCTAGCGAAGCCTCATTAGACTAGCCACAATGGAGAGAAACATACACATATCCCTAGACTATGTTACTACCTTCATAGTGGGTAGTAACATAAGTGTGATAACATGCAGAGCTTCATTTATTAGGTTATAGACTTATATTGCATTGGAACATGTGATGTTACAGTAACTAGCTAAGTTAGGCTAGTCATAGTGGGAGTAACTTAGCTAGTAACATAGCGCACTTTGAGAAAATCCTGCTTATGTGGCAAGTAATTAATGAGAGGTGGTAATATAATATGTTACTGTAACATAGCGCTTTCCAAGACAAGATGAGTCTATGAGCTAATAAATGAAGCTATCTATGATACTACTATTATGTTACTTTGCATTATGAAGGTAGTAATTTAGACTAGTGTCATATGCATAACACTAGTCTAAGTAACTCCCCACTATGACCAGCCTTACTACAACTATCTCTCACCTCATTAACTCATTGCCACGTAAGCAAACTTGCTGAGTTGGACTTGGATGTTACTGCTGAAGTTACTCCCACTGTGGCTAGTCTTAATCTCGTAGTAAATTACTAGTTTGTTAGGTAATCTCAACCTGATTTTCTGATATTGTTTTATGAGCTTCAGAGGAGAGAAAGTGCACACATATATTTATTACAGTTACAATGTGAAATCCCATCCACCAATATCCAAAATAAAAGTTTCAGGACTATACAGGAAGCAAGAAGTATAGAACCACCTTCCTGGCTCCAAGATAAGGATGAAATCGGATAAACATGTTTGAAACAAGAACATGAGGCGACATTCAAGCTACCTATGATGTCGGGCGAGCTTGGCGGACTCAGCGGTGATAATTAGACCAATGCTAGTGGATCAAGATACTAGTAAATCTAACAACTACAACAATTATGATGATGTGGAAGCATGTATTACTAAGATAATTAGAAGTAGTGGTGTAACGTCCCGGACCTGATGCGCCAGGTGTCCGTCAGTTATTCGCTGTTGTTGCTTTGTCATTTGCTTGCGTGTCGCATCTTGTCATGTCATCATCCGTATTGCATCATCATATTTTCGAAACTTGTATCCGCCCCGGTCTCTTTGTTCTCTCCGTTGTCCGTTCTGAGCCCACACACACTTGCACGCGCCTGCGGCATGTCCGAAATATTATTTTATAAGTGGCCGAGAAATGTTCTCGGAATGGGATGAAAGTTGGCATGCGGTGTTGTTTTGTTGTTAGTAGATCGCCTGCCAAGTTTCATCGCATTCGGAGTCCGTTTGGTGCCCCAACGGATAACTATAGCGGCATTATAGCCGGGCAAACGTCGGACGTTTTCGGTCTCCGGAACAGTTGCCGGGCTGCACTCCTCTCCTCTCATCTCAGCCCAACCTCTCTTCACAGCCCACTAGCCACCTATCTAACCCCCTCCTCGCGTCCGGTGCCATCCGATCGAGATCGGAGGGTCCGAAACCCCTCCTAACCCCCCTCAAACCCTAACCTTCTCTATATATACACCCCCTTCCAAATTGGGCATCCCTAGCCCCTCCACCTACCTCTAGCCTTCCCCCTCGGATCAGCCGCCGCCGCCACCTCGAAATCCGCGCCGCCAGCCACATCCAACCACCTCCCCCTCGTTTTCCGGCGCCGTCCACCTCCTCAGCGCCACTTGGCGAGTCGCCAGTGGGCGCGCCGCCTCCAGCCGACGCCCGCAGCCACCCAGGCGCTGCCACGCGCCCCCTGGCTTCCCCGCCGCCGAGGCCCGCCCGGCCCACGTCGGTCCGCGCCGGGCCGAGCCGGGCCCGAACCCCGCCGCCGCCTGGCTCTCCCCGCTTCCCCGTTGCCCCGCTCGAACCGGATCGGGAGGAGCCCGATCCCGATCTCCTCGCGCCGCCCGAACTCACCGGCGCCTCCGCCCCGTTGCCCTCTACCCCGCCGCCTCGCCACTGCGGGCGAGCGCCGCGCCGGTGCCGCCGCTGACCCGGTGAGCTCGTGCCTCCCCGTCGTCCTCTCCTTCTTGCTTCTCTCTCTCAGATCTCTCTCTCTGCAGAACGCCGCCGCCGCGCTCCAAGCTCCACCACCGGTGGCCCTGAACCATTCTGACGCCGGGAACGGGTCCCCGGCCTCGCCCTCCTCTGGATCCGCCAGAGCCCGGCCTCCCCGCCGTCCAGGGGCGCCTCGCCGGCCCTGCCGAAGCCGCCCGCCGCCGCCATGGTCCTCTGCTTGGGTGAGACGAGGACGCCGCCCAGGCCGCCCCTCGCCCTGGTGGGCCTCGCTCAGCGCCAAGGCCCAGCGCGCCCAGCCGGCCTGCCCCGCCTCCCGCTTCACCCACTGGGCTTAGCCCATGGTCAGCCCCTAAGCCCAGCTCCCCAACAGATTTCGGCCTATGTGATATTTTTTCCTGTCAGGACGTTTTTCCAATTATCCAGAAACGGCGGTTTTACAGAAAAACCCTTGCACTTCATGCATATCCTAACTAATTAACTGTGCATCGGATCTAAATAAATTATATATGAAACTTGCTCAGAGTCTTGTGTAGATTAATAATTTGCAACTTTCACCCATGTTTAAAATGTTTAAAATGCTGTTTGGTTAGATTTGCTCCTATGCCATGTTAAAATGATTTATTTCATAACTAATTAACCGTAACTCAGATTTAAATAAACTTTATATGTAAATGGGGTGGAAAAATGCATAGATTAACATGTTACACTTTATTTTCCTGTTTAACAACAATTAAAATATGCTTTAGGTCAGATCAGTACCAAATCTAAAATATGCATATGAGGTCTTTCCGGAATTGTTGTTTGTTGTTCCGGCCTCATTTAAACTTGTCTAGATAGGTAGTTTTGTTGTGCTTCACCCCTTGCCATGTTAATCAACATTTAATATTATTAGGTACATAAATAAGAGAGAACTAAATACTTGTTTGTGGTGTTTCGTCAATATGCAACTCGTTGCATATTGAGCTCCACTTAATTTGTAGTGTTGTTTGTTGCATTTGCCATGCCATGAATCATTAAACCGGACATGCATCATGCTTGTTTATGCATCATGCCATATTCATGTGTTGTTTGTTTACTATGTTGTGTGCTTCTTTCCGGTGTTGCCTCTTCGGGTTGATTCCGTTATCATCGCGTTTGTGAGGACCCATTCGACTACGTCCGTTTGTCTTCTTCATGGACTCGTTCTTCTTCCTTGCGGGATCTCAGGCAAGATGACCATACCCTCGAAATCACTTCTATCTTTGCTTGCTAGATTGCTCGCTCTTTTGCTATGCCTATGCTGCGATACCTACCACTTGCTTATCATGCCTCCCATATTGTTAAACCAAGCCTCTAACCCACCTTGTCCTAGCAAACCGTTGTTTGGCTATGTTACCGCTTTGCTCAACCCCTCTTATAGCGTTGTTAGTTGCAGGTGAAGATGAAGTTTGTTCCTTGTTGGAACATGGATATGTTGTTCCTTGTTTGAACATGTTTACTTGTTGGGATATCACAATATATCTTATTTAATTAATGCATCTATACACTTGGTAAAGGGTGGAAGGCTCGGCCTTATGCCTGGTGTTTTGTTCCACTCTTGCCGCCCTAGTTTCCGTCATATCGGTGTTATGTTCCCGGATTTTGCGTCCCTAACACGGTCGGGTGATTTATGGGACCCCCTTGACAGTTCGCTTTGAATAAGACTTTTCCAGCAAGGCCCAACCTTGGTTTTACCATTTGCCTACCACCTACCCCTTTCCCTTGGGTCTGATCAACCCGAGGGTCATCTTTATTTAGCCCCCCCGGGCCAATGCTTGTCTAAGTGTTGGTCCGAACCGAGCAACCTGCGGGGCCACCTCGTGGAAACTCGAGGCCTGGTTTTACTCGTAGCTTGACTTATCCGATGTTGCCCTGAGAACGAGATATGTGCAGCTCCTATCAGGATGTCGGCGCATCAGGCGGTTTTGCTGGACTTGTTTTATTACTGTCGAAATGTCTTGTAGCCGGGATTCCGAGACTGATCGGGCCTTCCCGGGGAGAAGGAATATCCTTCGTTGATCGCGAGAGCTTATCATGGGCTAAGTTGGGACACCCCTGCAGGGTTTGAACTTTCGAAAGCCGTGCCCGCGGTTATGTGGCAGATGGGAATTTGTTAATGTCCGGTTGTAGAAAACCCGAAGTTGATCTTAATTAAAATACACTAACCGCGTGTGTAACCGTGATGGTCTCTTCTCGGCGGGGTCCGGGAAGTGAACACGGTTGTTGGAGTTATGTTTGACGTAAGTAGTTCAGGATCACTTCTTGATCATAGTTGTTCGACCGTGCTTTTGCCTTCTCTTCTCGCTCTCATTTGCGTTTGTTAGCCACCATATATGCTAGTCGCTTGCTGCAGCTCCACCTCATACCTTTTACCCTACCTATAAGCTTAAATAGTCTTGATCTCGCGGGTGTGAGATTGCTGAGTCCCCGTGACTCACAGATACTTCCAAAACCAGTTTGCAGGTGCCGATGAAACTGTGCAGGTGACGCACCCGAGCTCAAGGAGGAGCTCAATGAAGATCTTGTCATTCATGTTGTTTCGTTCTAGTCGATCAGTAGTGGAGCCCAGTTGGGGTCGATCGTGGACCTTTTGTCGCTTTTGGGGTTTCTTCTTTTATTTTGGCTCCGTAGTCGGGCCCTGATTGTAACTGTATGATGCAATGTTTTATTCATGTATTTGTGTGAAGTGGCGATTATAAGCCAACTATGTATCTCTTTCCCTTATGTATTACATGGGTTGTGTGAAGATTACCTCACTTGCGACATTGCTTTCAATGCGGTTATGCCTCTAAGTCGTGCTTCGACACGTGGGAGATATAGCCGCATCGAGGGCGTTACAAGTGGACCATTCTCTAGGTATATAGGCTTAGTTATATACGGAGTATAAGAATAGCTAAAAACATGACTTTTTTTATGGCCAAAGAACTTTATATTTACCACTTGGCATGAGTGGGTAAGCTAGATAAAAAACAAAGAACTTTATACTCCCTTCCTTCCCATAATATAAGAGCGTTTTTGCCACTACAGTAGTGTCAAAAACGCTCTTATATTATGGGCGGGGTTATATTTTTTAAATAATGGACATATCGTTTACAATATAAGATGGAAAATAAAGTCTACTGAATATCTTCACTCATTTTTAAGTATTTACATTGCTTTGACATATCCCGCTCGAGCGGACAGCAGTGGTGCTGAGTAGATGACCTTGGTGGGAGGCGTTGTGTTGAGCCACTGATGGAGGCACTACTGTAGGGGAAGCAGAAATTCAAAATTTTCCTACGTGTCACCAAGATCTATCTATGGAGAAACCAACAACGAGGGGAAGAAGAGTGCATCTACATACCCTTGTAGATCGCTAAGCGGAAGCGTTCAAGTGAACGGGGTTGATGGAGTCGTACTCGTCGTGATCCAAATCACCGATGACCAAGTGTCAAACGGACGGCACCTCCGCGTTCAACACACGTACAGCCCGGTGACGTCTCCCATGCCTTGATCCAGCAAGGGGAGAGGGAGAGGTTGAGGAAGACTCCATCCAGCAGCAGCACAACGGCATGGTGGTGGTGGAGGAGCGTGGCAATCCTGCAGGGCTTCGCCAAGCACCTGCGGGAGAGGAGGAGGTGTCACGGGAGGGAGGGAGGTGCCAGGGCTTCAGGTGTGGCTGCCCTCCCTCCCCTCCACTATATATAGGGGCAAGGGAGAAGGGGGAGGCGCAGCCTTGCCCCTTCCTCCAAGGAAGGGGTGCGGCCAAGGGGGGGGGAGGAGTCCATCCTCCCTAAGGCACCTCGGAGGTGCCTTCCCCTTTGAGGACTCTCCCCCTTTTCTTATATCTTGGCGCATGGGCCTCTTGGGGCTGGTGCCCTTGGCCCATATAGGCCAAGGCGCACCCCCTACAGCCCATGTGGCCCCCCGGGGCAGGTGGACCCCCCGGGGCAGGTGGACCCCCCGGTGGACCCCCGGACCCCTTTCGGCACTCCCGGTACAATGCCGATAAAGTGCGAAACTTTTCTGGCGACCAAAATAAGACTTCCCATATATAAATATTTACCTCCGGACCATTCCGGAACTCCTCGTGACGTCCGGGATCTCATCCGGGACTCCGAACAACATTCGGTAACCACATACGAACTTCCTTTATAACCCTAGCGTCACCGAACCTTAAGTGTGTAGACCCTACGGGTTCGGGAAGCATGCAGACATGTCCGAGACGTTCTCCGGTCAATAACCAACAGCGGGATCTGGATACCCATGTTGGTTCCCACATGTTCCACGATGATCTCACCGGATGAACCACGATGTCGAGGATTCGATCAATCCGTATACAATTCCCTTTGTCTAGCGGTATAGTACTTGCCCGAGATTCGATCTTCGGTATCTCGATACCTTGTTCAATCTCGTTACTGGCAAGTCTCTTTACTCGTTCCGTAACACATCATCCCGTGATCAACTCCTTGATCACATTGTGCACATTATGATGATGTCCTACCGAGTGGGCCCAGAGATACCTCTCCGTCACACGGAGTGACAAATCCCAGTCTCGATTCGTGCCAACCCAACAGACACTTTCGGAGATACCCGTAGTGCACCTTTATAGCCACCCAGTTACGTTGTGACGTTTGGCACACCCAAAGTATTCCTACGGTATCCGGGAGTTGCACAATCTCATGGTCTAAGGAAATGATACTTGACATTAGAAAAGCTTTAGCATACGAACTACATGATCTTGTGCTAGGCTTAGGATTGGGTCTTGTCCATCACATCATTCTTCTAATGATGTGATCCCGTTGTCAATGACATCCAATGTCCATGGTCAGGAAACCGTAACCATCTATTGATCAACGAGCTAGTCAACTAGAGGCTTACTAGGGACATGGTGTTGTCTATGTATCCACACATGTATCTGAGTTTCCTATCAATACAATTCTAGCATGGATAATAAACGATTATCATGAACAAGGAAATATAATAATAATCAATTTATTATTGCCTCTAGGGCATATTTCCAACAGTCTCCCACTTGCACTAGAGTCAATAATCTAGTTCACATGATATGTGATTAACACTCAAGGTCACATCCCTATGTGACTAACACCCAAGAGTTCTGGGTTTGATCATGTTATGCTTGTGAGAGAGGTTATAGTCAACGGGTCTGAACCTTTGAGATCCGTGTGTGCTTTACAAATATCTATGTCATCTCCTAGATGCAGTTACCACGCTCTATTTGGTGCTATTCCAAATAACTGTTCTACTATACGAATCCAATTTACTACTCAGAATAATCTGGATTAGTGTCAAAGTTTGCATCGGCGTAACCCTTTACGACGAACTCCTTTTCCACCTCCATAATCGAGAAAATTCCTTAGTCCACTAGTTACTAAGGATAACCTTGACCGTTGTCCTGTGATCCATTCCTGGATCACACTTGTACCCCTTGACTGACTTATGGCTTGGCACACTTCAGGTGCGGTACACAACATAGCATACTTTAGAGCCTACATCTAAAGCATAGGGGATGACCTTCGTCCTTTTTCTCTATTCTGCCGTGGTCAGTTCTTGAGTCTTACTCAACACTCATACCTTATAACACAGCCAAGAACTCCTGCTTTGCCGATCTATTTTGAACTCCATGAAAATTTTGTAATGGTATGCGTTCGTTTGAAAGTACTATTAAGCGATTTTGATCTATCCTTATAGATCTTGATGCTCAATGTTCAAGTAGCTTAATCCAGGTTTTCCATTGAAAACACTTTTCAAATTACCCTGCATGCTTTCCAGAAATTCTACATCATTTCTGATCAAAAATATGTTAACAACATATACTTATCAAAAATTCTATAGTGCTCCCACTCACTTCTTTGGAAATACAAGTTTCTCATAAACTTTGTATAAACCCAAAAATATTTTATCATCTCATCAAAGTGTACATTCCAACTCCGAGATGCTTACTCCAGTCCTTAGAAGGATTGCTGGGGCTTTGCATACTTGTTAGCATCTTTCAGGATCGACAAAACTTCTGGTTGCATCACATACAACCTTTCCTCAAGAACAAGGAAACAATATTTTGATATCCTATCTGCAAGATTTCATAAATAATGCAGTACCTGCTAATTCCAATAGACTCTTAGCATCGCTACGAGTGAGAAAGTCTCATCGTAGTCAACTCCTTGAACTTGTCGGGAAACATCTTAACGACAAGTCGAGCTTTCTTAATGGTGACATTTACCATCATTGTCCATCTTCCTTTTAAAATCCATCTGTACTCAAAAGCCTCACGACCATCGAGCCGTTCTGCCAAAGTCTACACTTTGTTTTCATACATGGATCCTCTCTCGGATTTTATGGCCTCGAGCCATTTTCGGAATCCGGGCCCACCATCGCTTCTCCATAGCTCGTAGGTTCTTTGTTGTCTAGCAACATGACTTCCAAGACAGGATTACGTACCACTCTGAAGTAGTACGCATCCTTGTCATCCTACGAGGTTTGGGAGTGACTTGATCCGAAGTCTTATGATCACTATCATAAGCTTCCACTTCAATTGGTGTAGGTGCCATAGGAACAACTCCTGTGCCCTGCTACACACTAGTTGAAGTGACGGTTCCATAACCTCATCAAGTCTCCACCATCCTCCCACTCAATTCTTTCGAGAGAAACTTTTCCTCGAGAAAGGACCCGATTCTAGAAACAATCCCTATTGCTTTTGGATCTGAGACAGGAGGTATACCCAACTGTTTTAGGTATTCTATGAAGATGCATTCATCCGCTTTGGGTTCGAGCTTATCATCCTAAATCTTTTCACATAAGCGTCGTGACCCCAAACTTTTAAGAAATGACAGCTTAGGTTTCTCTAAACCATAGTTCATACGGTGTCATCTCATCGGAATTACGTGGTGCCCTATTTAAAGTGAGTGCAGTTGTCTCCAATGCCTAACCCATGAACGATAGTGGTAATTCGATAAGAGACATCATGGTATGCATCATATCCAATAGGGTGCAGTTATGATGTTCGGACACACCATCACACTATGGTGTTCCAGGCGGTACTAGTCGTGAAACAATTTCCACAATGTCTCAATTGTGTACCAAACTCGCAATTCAGATATTCATCTCTATGATCATATCATAGATATTTTATCCTCTTGTCACGACAATCTTCAACTTCACTCTGAAATTACTTGAACCATTCAATAATTCAGACTTGTGTTTCATCAAGTAAATATACTCAACATTTACTCGAATCATCTGTGAAGTGAGAACATAACGATATTCACTGCATGCCTCAGCACTCATTGGACTGCACACATCAAAATGTGTTACTTCCAACAAGTTGCTATCTTGTTCCATCTTACTGAAAACGAGGCTCTTCAGTCATCTTGCCCATGTGGTATGATTTGCATATCTCAAGTGATTCAAAATCAAGTGAGTCCAAACGATCCATCTGCATGGAGTTTCTTCATGCATATACACCAATAGACATGGCTCGCATGCCTCAAACTTTTTCAAAAATGAGTGAGTCCAAAGATCCATCAACATGGAGTTTCTTCATGCGTTTTATACCGATATGACTTACATGGCAATGCCACAAGTATGTGGTACTATCATTACTATCTTATATCTTTTGGCATGAAAATGTGTATCACTATGATCGAGATTCAATAAACCATTCCTTTAGGTGCAAGACCATTGAAGGTATTATTCAAATAAATAGAGTAACCATTATTCTCCTTAAATGAATAACCGTATTACGATAGACATAATCCAATCATGTCTATGCTCAACGCAAACACCAAATAACAATTATTTAGGTTTAACACCAATCTCGATGGTAGAGGGAGCGTGCGATGCTTGATCATATCAACCTTGGAAACACTTCCAACACATCTCGTCAGCTCACCTTTAGCTAGTCTCCGTTTATTCCGTAGCTTTTATTTCGAGTTACTAACACTTAGCAATCGAACCGGTATCTAATACCCTGATGCTACTAGGAGTACTAGTAAAGTACACATTCCCATAATGTATATCCAATATACTTCTATTGACAGCCTTCTCATCTACCAAGTATCTAGAGTAATTCTGCTCTAGTGACCGTTCCCCTTATTACAGAAGCACTTAGTCTCGGGTTTGGGTTCAACCTTGGGTTTCTTCACTAGAGCAGCAGCTGATTTGCCGTTTCATGAAGTATCCCTTCTTGCCCTTGCCCTTCTTGAAACTAGTGGTTTCACTAACCATCAACAATTGATGCTCCTTCTTGATTTCTACTTTCGCGGTGTCAAACATCGCGAATATTTCAAGGATCATCATATCTATCCCTGATATGTTATAGTTCATTACGAAGCTCTAGCAGCTTGGTGGCAATGACTTTGGTGAAACATCACTATCTTATCTGGAAGATCAACTCCCACTCGATTCAAGTGATTGTTGTACTCAGACAATCTGAGCACAAGCTCAACGATTCAGCTTTTCTCCCTTAGTTTGCAGGCCAAGAAAATCGTCGGAGGTCTTATACCTCTTGACGTGGGCACGAGCCTGAAATCCCAATTTCAGCCCTCGAAACATCTCATATGTTCCGCGACATTTCAAAAATGTCTTCGGTGCCTCAATTCTAAACCATTTATCATTACCGAACTATCATGTAGTCATCAAAACGTGTATGTCAGATGTTCGCAACATCCACAGACCACATTCGAGGTCCAGCACACCGAGCAGTGCATTAAGGACATAAGCCTTGTACTGTCCGCATAATTGCTACTATCAACTTTCAACTATATTTTCTCTAGGAACATATCTAAAACAATATAACTTAAGCGCGAGCTACGACATAATTTGCAAAGATCTTTTGACTATGTTCAGGATAATTAAGTTCATCTTATGAACTCCCACTCAGATAGACATCCCTCTAGTCATCCAAGTGATTACATGATCCGAGTCAACTAGGCCGTGTCCAATCATCACGTGAGACGGACTAGTGATCATCGGTGAACATCTTCATGTTGATCGTATCTACCATACGACTCATGCTCGACCTTTCGGTCTCTTGTGTTCCGAGGCCACGTCTGTACATGCTAGGCTCGTCAAGTCAACCTAAGTGTTTCGCGTGTGTAAATCTGGCTTACACCCGTTGTATGTGAACGTAAGAATCTATCACACCCGATCATCACGTGGTGCTTCGAAACGACGAACTTTCGCAACGGTGCACAGTTAGGGTGAACACTTTCTTGAAATTTTAATGAGGGATCATTTTATTTACTACCGTCGTTCTAAGCAAATAAGATGCAAAAACATGATAAACATCACATGCAATCAAATAGTGACATGATATGGCCATCATCACTTTGCTCCTTTTGATCTCCATCTTCGGGGCTCCATGATCATCGTCGTCACCGGCATGACACCATGATCTCCATCATCATGATCTCCATCATCGTGTCTTCATGAAGTTGTCACGTCAACTATTACTTATACTACTATCGCTAACGCTTTAGCAATAAAGTAAAGTAATTACATGACGTTTATGTTGACACGCAGGTCATAAATAAATTAAAGACAACTCCTATGGCTCCTGCCGGTTGTCATACTCATCGACATGCAAGTCGTGATTCCTATTACAAGAACATGATCAATCCCATACATCACATATATCATTCATCACATCCTTTTGGCCATATCACATCACATGGCATACCCTGCAAAAACAAGTTAGGCGTCCTCTAATTGTTGTTTGCATGTTTTACGTGGCTACTATGGGTTTCTAGCAAGAACGTTTTTTACCTACGCAAAATCACAACGTGATATGTCAATTGCTATTTACCCTTCATAAGGACCCTTTTCATCGAATCCGATCCGACTAAAGTGGGAGAGACTGGCACCCGCTAGCCACTTTATGCAACTAGTGCATGTCAGTCGGTGGAACCTGTCTCACGTAAGTGTACGTGTAAGGTCGGTCCGGGCCGCTTCATCCCACAATGCCGCCGACTCAAGATTGACTAGTAACGGTAAGCATATTGAACAAAATCAACGCCCACGACTACTTTGTGTTCTACTCGTGCAAAGAATCTACGCAATAGACCTAGCTCATGATGCCACTGTTGGGGAACGTAGCAGAAATTCAAAATTTTCCTACGTGTCACTAAGATCTATCTATGGAGAAACCAGCAACGAGGGGAAGAAGAGTGCATCTACATACCCTTGTAGATTGCTAAGCGGAAGCGTTCAAGTGAACGGGGTTGATGGAGTCGTACTCGTCGTGATCCAAATCACCGATGACCAAGTGTCGAACGGACGGCACCTCCGCGTTCAGCACACGTACAGCCCGGTGACGTCTCCCATGCCTTGATCCAGCAAGGGGAGAGGGAGAGGTTGAGGAAGACTCCATCCAGCAGCAGCACAACGGCGTGGTGGTGGTGGAGGAGCGTGGCAATCCTGCAGGGCTTCGCCAAGCACCTGCGGGAGAGGAGGAGGTGTCACGGGAGGGAGGGAGGCGCCAGGGCTTCAGGTGTGGCTGCCCTCCCTCCCCTCCACTATATATAGGGGCAAGGGAGAAGGGGGAGGCGCAGCCTTGCCCCTTCCTCCAAGGAAGGGGTGCGGCCAAGGGGGGGGGGAGGAGTCCATCCTCCCCAAGGCACCTCGGAGGTGCCTTCCCCTTTGAGGACTCTCCCCCTTTTCTTATATCTTGGCGCATGGGCCTCTTGGGGCTGGTGCCCTTGGCCCATATAGGCCATGGCGCACCCCCTACAGCCCATGTGGCCCCCCGGGGCAGGTGGACCCCCGGACCCCTTTCGGCACTCCCGGTACAATACCGATAAAGTGCGAAACTTTTCTGGCGACCAAAATAAGAATTCCCATATATAAATCTTTACCTCCGGACCATTCCGGAACTCCTCGTGACGTCCGGGATCTCATCCGGGACTCCGAACAACATTCAGTAACCACATACGAACTTCCTTTATAACCCTAGCGTCACCGAACCTTAAGTGTGTAGACCCTACGGGTTCGGGAAGCATGCAGACATGACCGAGACGTTCTCCGGTCAATAACCAACAGCGGGATCTAGATACCCATGTTGGTTCCCACATGTTCCACGATGATCTCATCGGATGAACCACGATGTCGAGGATTCGATCAATCCGTATACAATTCCCTTTGTCTAGCGGTATAGTACTTGCCCGAGATTCGATCGTCGGTATCTCGATACCTTGTTCAATCTCGTTACTGGCAAGTCTCTTTACTCGTTCCGTAACACATCATCCCGTGATCAACTCCTTGATCACATTGTGCACATTATGATGATGTCCTACCGAGTGGGCCCAGAGATACCTCTCCGTCACACGGAGTGACAAATCCCAGTCTCGATTCGTGCCAACCCAACAGACACTTTCGGAGATACCCGTAGTGCACCTTTATAGCCACCCAGTTACGTTATGACGTTTGGCACACCCAAAGTATTCCTACGGTATCCGGGAGTTGCACAATCTCATGGTCTAAGGAAATGACACTTGACATTAGAAAAGCTTTAGCATACGAACTACATGATCTTGTGCTAGGCTTAGGATTGGGTCTTGTCCATCACATCATTCTTCTAATGATGTGATCCCGTTATTAATGACATCCAATGTCCATGGTCAGGAAACCGTAACCATCTATTGATCAACGAGCTAGTCAACTAGAGGCTTACTAGGCACATGGTGTTGTCTATGTATCCACACATGTATCTGAGTTTCCTATCAATACAATTCTAGCATGGATAATAAACGATTATCATGAACAAGGAAATATAATGATAATCAATTTATTATTGCCTCTAGGGCATATTTCCAACAACTACACTGTCAGGATGTGTCCGTCATGACGCCAATGAGGCATGACGGCATTTATTGTACCGGAAGGTGCTGCAGTTAGGCGGTCTCCTGGTCCTTTATCTCTAGCTATTTTGTGTCGCTACTTCTACTTTTATTGTCTAATGCATATATTTGGAGGATTTCGGTCAAATGTCCATGTTAGCAGTGAATACTGTATTCTTATGTATTCCCAGGAAACCTTTTGTTTTGACAAGAATTGGTGAGTTAGTGGGACCATACATCAGAGGATTATTTGCAACTCTGTTATGCAAGCCAATTTAAAATGTTTGTCATATTATTGATTGATGGGTTATATAGTCCTCACATTATGGTACAGTATGAGTGTTTTTGAATGTGTTAATATTCTCATAATAGCATATGCTGATGTCGATGTACATGGCTCACTAAATGCATAATTAACCAAGCTGAGATCAGGACCCAAGTAGCCATCCTAATATGCTTAAATAAAATTGAAGCGCACATGACTCCCTCAAGAAGCGCGCCACGACCCCTAGTTTTTCTTCATCCTGTAAGATCCTTGCCAATCCGAAAGCATCAAGCCAACCCATTCTGTATACCTACCCTTTTAACATCGCAATTAAGCATAAACAAGTATTCCCTCCGTCCCAAAATAAGTGTCTCAACTTTATACCAGCTCTAGTATAAATTTGTACTAAGCTCAAGACACTTATTTTGAGATGGAGGGAGTACTCAGTAAGATTAGCACGCGCCCGACCGGAACCCAAAGAGCCCCTGGCCGACATGGTGCAGCACCTCAAACGTCCGCTGCTGCACGCTGCCGATGATGCTGGTATCGCTGGTGGCAGTGAACGCGAGGCAGTCTTGGAACATGATCCCGTCATAGTCCAGGTCGACGACCGCGCCGCCGTCGAGCACCAGCTCGACGGTCGGCACATAGACCTCGTCGTCTAGCCCGGTGAAGTCGTAGCACGTGTCCAAGATCCCTTGGGATGACGCCCGCTTGTACCGCCTCATGCCGGACCTGAACGCTGACGAGAGCGCCGAGTAGGCCCTCCGTGGTAGCCACGTCACGGTGCTGCCAGAGTCCATCACCGAGCCGTCGGAGAAAACGGAGGGCTGTATTCCGAGCGGCCTTCCGCCCACGGCTATGTCCCGGAGGAGCACGCCGTAGAACGTCGGCACCTGCGTCCACCTCAGCATCGGCGTCGTCACGAAGCCAGACGTCCCGTTCGGCGTGCCGAACGTGAGAAACCCGGACGTGCGGTTCGTCGGCTGGAGGCAGTAGGAGAAGGACTTGCCGTACGTCGCCGCCGTCTGCGACACGAGCGACGGCGCGTCGCCGCCGAGCCCCATGAGCCCGTCGAGTCTCTCGTTGTCGAAGCCTTCCTCCTGGAGGCTGCAGCCGAAGTGACCGTGTCGGAGTCGCTTAGCGCCAGCGTGTCGGAGCCGTACGTACCGGTGGTGTTGGAGTCGTCGAGGTACCGGACGGTATACTGGCACCCTGAGTTTGAGCAGTTGTCGCGCTGGGAGCCGAGCTGTGCGCACGCCGCGGAGCTGCAGGACAAGGGGGCGTACGTGGTGGACTTGCTGGGGTCGAAGAGCGTCAGTCCATCCGTGGAGCTGCAGCGCACCCATGACAAGTCGCTGCCGGTGTCGATCATCATGGTCTGGGTGACCTCCGGGGAGCCGATGGCGACGGTGATTACATACGCGTCGAGGGCAGACCCCAGGGTGGTCGGCACGGTAAGGTCCAACGGTTGGACCCCGTCCGTGCCATTCTTCCCTGCAGACAACTTCCGTTGGATGTACTTGGCTCGGAGCTGGTCATGGCGGAGCAGCTCCAAGAGGGTTGGCACCTTTGCGGATGGCGCCGGCGAGCACGGGCCATGCCGGTGGTTTAGCGCCACCGTAGCTCCACTGGACGAAGATGGAGTTACTGCAAAATGATCCATAGCCAATTGCACTTATAGCCGGAACTGCATGCATGCGCAAGTACTCCCTCCATTCCTAAATGTATGTCTTTTTAGAGATTTCAATATGGACTACATAAAAAGCAAAATGAGTGAATCTACACTCTAAACTACGTCTATATACATCCGTATGTAGTTCATATTGGAATCTCTAGAAAGACTTATATATTTAGAAACGGAGGGAGTACATGCATATATAGAGTAGAACCTAGTGCAAGTGTAATGATGTACACGTACCTGAGCACACGGTATCAGCCTCGAGTGAGCGGACGGCGAGAACCCTATAGCTACGTGCATCATTCCCTGCACGAGCAGCGACAGAATAGTAGCCGCAGCCGCACAGCATGAGAAGAAGCAGCAGCAGCAGCTTAACTGATCGGTCCTGGCTTCCCTCTCTCTGAGAGACGGCCATTGTTGGAGCTCAGCTGGTTAGTTAGCTGCATCTCTACGATTCCTGCAAACCCTACTTATATAGAGCCCCGGGACACAATGCAACCACGCAGCTTGGAACGGGCACAATTAATCCTTCCTAGTTGACTTTACACACATATAAGTAGAGCAACTTGGGAAGAGTACGTACGTACCTAGGACGACAAAGGGGTGTGCGTGCGTAGGACGATTGCTGTCGAGTTCGTCACACAGCTTCCTCCGCGCGTAAGTAACGCGTAGGCGTTGATCAATAATTATGGTTTTTCTTCTACGCTGCTCTGTGATGATATTGGTGGGTTGGTTGACACGGGAGTTTTAGATCTTAGTGGCACAATCTGGTGCTGTAAATTAGTAAGTACTAGATTGATCTGGACCAAGTCCCCACACGGTTGATGAACCTTATCTTCAACTTCAGCCAAACATAGCGCACAAGCAGAAGTATCATACGAAGCGTCAAATCGGATCGCTGCCTTGCTACGTTACGCCCTCCGTCGTAGATGTCACATCGATGACCGTGGATGTGGCATCGTGATATGTATCCAACATATATATAATTTTTTATTGTTTCATGCTATCATATTGTTAATTTTGGATGCTTGATATGCAATATATTGTGTGACCTAACCTATTTACTCGATGACCTGTGCGAGTTCCTTATTATCTGCATGTTTTTATTTTCAGGAAATCAATATCAAATGAAGTTCAAACACGATAGAATTTTACGATGTTTTTCTTCTGGACAGAAGGAACCCTAAAAGCTTTGGGAGGAGTCTACAGGAGATATGAGAGAGCCACAAGCTCACACGCCCCCCCAGGGGGGAGGAGGCGCCACCTAAGCTTGTGGGGCCCATGATGCTCCGTTTGACCTAATTCCAAGGCTATAAATTCTCATAAATCCTGAAACCGACCGAGAGCCACCCGAAACAATTTTTCCGCCGCCACAACCTTATGTTCTTCCGTGATCCCATCTGGATGCCTTTTTCGGTACTCTGCCGGAGGGTGAATTAATCACGGAAGGCTTCTACATCAACCTTACTGCCTTCTGATGATGTGTGAGTAGTCTACCATTGACCTACGGGTCCATAGTGATTAGCTAGATGACTTCTTCTTTCTCTTTGGTCCCCAATACAATATTCTCCTTGATCTCCATGTAGTTCTATTCGATGTAATCTTTTTTGTAGTGTGTTTGTTGGGATCCGACGAATTGTAGGTTTAGGATTGGAATATTCATTGAAATGAATTGAGTCTTTTCTAAACTTTATTATGCATAATTATTGTATTTCTCTCTGATCTATCCGTTTTGTTTGGCCAACTAGATTAATTTATCTTCAGTTGGAGAGGTTCTTTGTAATGGGTTTAATCTTGTGGTGTCCACATCCACTGACAGTAGGGGTAGCGTATTTGTATTTTTCTCATTAAGGTTAAAACGACGGGGTTTAATCATATTGCTTGAGTTTATTTTTTCTACATTATGTCATCATACCTCATGCATTACTCTGTTTGTGATGAACTTAATACGTACGTAGAGAGGCTAGCATAGAAGCGCTCTTGAAGTGGAGTAATAGTAGTAGCTGCAGTCAGGAGTCGGTCTACTTGTCACAGACGTGATGCCTATATTCATGCTCATTGCCATGAATAACATCATAACTATGTGCTTTTCTATCAATTGTCCAACAGTATTTTGTCTACCCACCGTATGATGTTTATTCGAGAGAGAAGTCTGTAGTGAAAACTATGACCCCCGGTCTATTTTAATCATATTACTAATACCAAAAATACCTTGTTGCAATTTATTTATTTTTATTTTGCTTTGCAATTTATCTATCTATCACTACACGATTTAATCTTTGCAACTAGCGAGTTCAAAGGGATTGACAACCCTCTTGCCCGCGTTGGGTGCAAGTATTTGCTTTTGTGTGTGCAGAAGCTGTTCACTAGGATTTGCGTGGTTCTTCTATTGGTTCGATAACCTTGGATCTCACTGTGGGAAATACTTATCAGCTACTATATTGCTTCACTTTTCCTCTTCGGGGAAAATCTCAACGCAACTCGCAAGTACCAGTCTGCAAAGAAATAGGCCACGATTTCTAGGTCCAATATAGAAGCAGAGTAGATGGTATTGACCATGGGATGCATGACACAGAAACTCCTCGTCATTGGTGTGACAATCTTGATGCCACATAGTTGTCAACTAATCCCGTCTTCCATGCAAGAACCAAGCATATTGAAATAGATATCATTTTGCAAGAGAAAGAGTTGCCACCAAGGAACTAGAGATTTGGTTTGTGCACTCTAAAGAACAAGTTGCAGATGGTTTTACTAATGCACTATCTTCAAGACCATTTGAGGAGTTCAAGCGTAATATGAACTTAACCACGTTATGATTAACGAAGAGTGTTAAACATATTGTTAATACTGAATAGGTTGTTAGGAGTCTAGAGATATTTCTCTTTAAAGTTGTAGCTTACCTCTTTATCTCTTGTAACTTCCTACCTCTAATCTATCTCTCTGATCCCGATGTAACTCCCTACGTGCATTGCATGTTGATTGTATGCGACCACCGAATATCAATATATACACATGCGGGTCTCCGTGTTAGAGATTGAGATGCTTCAGACTTTCGGAATGGTCAATTTGACATAGTCCAAATCCCACGTATGAAAGAAAGATCTTATAAATTAAATAATCCCTCACATCCAACCTATGAACTAGAGGCCGCTTCATAGCAAGGAGATAGCCAGAATAATAACCTCAACACTCTATATAACATGTCGGCCAGGTACCCACCTTACATGTACTTGTTTGTCAATTTAAGCAATTAATGTACTAGCATATTGTGTGATGTACTACCTCCATTCCAAAATACAAGACGTTTTGGTAGGCTAGTCGTATATTTCGGATCGGAGGTAGTAACTATTTGCAAACTAGAGTAGCCCTTCTGTGGCTGCTTATCGAGTCTATTTTTGAATGGTCATGTTCACTAATATCCCTACTTTTCTCATGCCACTTTGTCATTAGGCCCTTAGCTACACCTTCCTTTCACAAGGTATGTTGTGCGGCTGTGTTTGCCAGATTGTGTTGCTACATGAATAGTTTTTGGAGAACTGAGGCTACGGTCATATTGTTATCTGCAACAAGAAAAGCCAACTGAAGCTTATAAGCGGGTGCGCTTTGTAAAATAGGCCATGACACGTTGTTTGTTATAGTTCCCATGGTTTTTGTTGTTTTTTCCTGGAGCGTGCTCTCCGGTCACCTTTTCCTTTGCATGTTATGCATTCGTTATTTGAATCATGTGTCTCTATGCCACTAAGATAACTAACATTAGTACATCATTTGAGTAAAGCAATTAACTTCTTTGTCTGGTTCTGTAGAACAGTATATGTGTTGTTGTTTTTTTGACAAAGGGTGAATTTTATTGTCTCAAAATGAAGCATCAAGGGGATACAGACACAATGAGCACACACCCGGCCTCTGCATAGCTAGGATGCACACAGCCAACATCAACACACGCACACATAAACACGCCGGCAATAGCAAAGTCATTTCACACCAAAGCTATGCGCAGGCAAGGAAAAAAGAAAAACCCAAAGCGATCTGATCTGCAATTGGCAAGCTACAACAATGACCATATCCGCACCAACTGTTTTTTGACATCACACAGACAACGACGTTCTTCAATAGCAACGCCTTCAGGAAGTGAGTGACGCTTAAGCGCCGTCGTCACCGGATCCACCATCCACAGTTAGAATCTAGGTTTTCACCCTGAAGAACAGTCCGAGCATATCCGAGCAATGCCTTCAACAAGGTAACAACGTAGAAACATCGCCATTGCCAGGTATAGCCAACTTGGGGAGACCTAGGCTTTCACCCCGGAGCTCGAGACCGGTTGCTCAAATAGCAACACCATCAAAGTAACACATGTGTTGTCCCCACCACTTTTCCACGATCCCAGCAGCTACATGCACCGCTGCCGCTGCACAACCATTCCTCTGCATCAAGCCACCATCCATAGATTGCATCTCACCGATGAAGTCAACCACCGGATCTTGGAAAGAGAAACCCTCATCAAAACCTTTCGATGGCCAATCCGCAGCAACACCGCCCCACAGACGGGTTGATCAATAAGAACCAACACCGATTACGGAGCACACCGCCACCGACTACCAGCTCGCCGGAGAGAGCTCTACTCTGGCTCGTCATCCCTCAGGTTTGCACAGACCCGAGCCGACATTTCCAGAGCTAGAGCACAAAAGACAGATCACCTTCGCCGAGGCGCACTCGCGGAGCCCAATCACCGCCAGATCAGGATTGCACAACCACCTGCAAGGCCGCACCATGCGAATCCCCTGGATCTAGAAGTCAAGCAACACTCGATCCAGCACAAAGCCTCGAGACAATCCGCAACAACACCTCATCACAGCCGACACACGTCACACGGCCGAACGCCGATGCAATTGCTCACCGCAACCCCACTCTGGGGCCGAGCCCACCGGAAGGAGGCCATTGGACTAGCAGCCGCAAGGTGCCTAGTTCAGGGCGCTCCCACCATCACGCGCGGACAGAAAGCCTGCTGTTGTGCCCTCCGTCAGGTCATCCATGTCGGATTCGAGGCTGCCAGATCTTGTCAAAGCTCAACGCCAAGATGCACCTGAAGCCGCCGCAAGCCAGCAGGACACCCATCAGCCGGCGTCCCCGTCGCTGCCCGCACAGCCGAAGTGGAGCGCCGCCACTCACAGTCGCGCTGGCGAGAGCGCCTTCATGACCGTGTCCGAGGCCGCCGCCCCGAGTCCCACCACCGCCGCCAGGATGATGCACGGGTGCCCCTCCCCCTTTGAGGCAGGGGCCCGCCGCCACCGCAGCCAACGCCGGCGGCAGCGGCGGCTGGGCAGGCACGAAACACGCCCTCCTCTGGCGGCTAGGGTTTGACGGCCCGGTGCCGCTAGGGTATCTGTGTTGTTTGACACATCCACCGCTTGCTTGAATGAAGCAGATCGATACTGGCCAACGAAATTAACACCTCCAACTCCAAGACAAGTAAAGCCCAAACCAACACAGGCAAAGCTGAAATGAGCAGCCCACTATAAAAAAAAGAAGACTAATCCAACAAGTGAAAAGCGATGCAGCAAAGCGCGCGTTACCCTCCAGTATCCTCTAAACCGACTAGAATAGGAAACAAACAACATCCTCCAAACTGAGACATGGCAGTTCTGAGAGTTGCTGTTGAAATCGATACCGATTTCTTTTAAAATGTGTTTGCATAACCTGCCTAGCATTTGTTCATACACTATAGGCAGCACCATCCAACTAGACAATTTATCCCAGCTGGGAATGACTAATAGTAGGTGATTAAGCACAAGGTGTTGGTCAGCTACTCGACTAGCGCCTTGGCAAACATTATGTTCCAAGTGATCGCCACCATAACACTGTTAATAATCAAGCCTAATCGAGCTACATCATTCCTACATGGGGGAAACACTCAGCTGTAACCTATAGCAATCTATGGTAGCTGGCCAAGTAGTGAGCAGAATGCTTAATGTCCGTTATGAAGAAATTGCTGACTAGTAAACTTAGCCATGGATAAATAAAGGCTCCTAAGCTAGTTGCCGAAACTGTGTTAAACTGTTGAGGCTCACTCTAAACTCTCTCTCTCTCTCTCTCTCTCTCTCTCTCTCTCTCTCTCTCTCTGTGTGTGTGCGCGCGCGCGCGCGCGCACGTGTGTGTTATTGTACTGCTGGTCTGACATATAAATATAGTTTTTTTTCTTCCTGTGATAACCAAAGAATAAATACTCAATAGATTAACTAGCGCATAAGCATCAGGCATGTCAGGTTCATCAAAACCTTGTTTCCACAAAAGGAATGAAGATCCCACCAGCTCAACTGTAAAGGCGACAATAGGTGCCCACAGCTCAATTTGAGTAGTCGTGGGTACTCTCCTTCACCGCAATAAGGGCCTTGGATAGGGTGTTTATGGTAGAGTTCACTACCTTGTTCTTCTCAAATTTAAGAGAACTATTTTCTTTCGGTAATGGACATCCGGACCGTCGATGACAAGGTGAACAATATTTGCAGGCGATGATCTTTTGGACAGTCCATGTTACCCATTCTTTTTTCCTCTCTCTGAAGTGACAGGGTATCTGGCTCGGGCTCTGCTGTCATGTTGCATGATGTTGCCTCATCTTCTACTTTGGTGAGTATCACTAATAGATAGTATAGCACCGCGCCCGATATGCTTGAAATAATTGTGGTTGCCGCCAAAGACATCCGCACCCCCAACTCCCCTTAAAACGCTCTTCATATAATCCTTCTAGGAGATCACCGATTCCTTGAAGCCTTTCCTCCCCCCACTCCTTTGTAACCAGATCTCTTAACACGATGTCTTGAGTGGGACCTGAAACACCCTTCAACATGCGCTATAAGCTTGTAAGTGAGACAATCTAATCGTCATTATGCGCTCTAAGTAGGAAGCCAACAAAGGTGGGTCTTTGGCGTCGCGGTATTCGCCCTCGCCGTCATCAGCCCCGGTCGCTGGCTGGTGCACCATGTTGTGAATTGCCAATGAGCTACCCAAAGTTCTAGTAATCACATAAAGAGAAGCATGTTGCAGCTAATAATCACGCGACGAGAAATATGGATGGTCTATTAGCCTAGGATGAATCATAACCAATATAAATTATTTACTAGATTTTTTCCTTTTTATGGTTCAATATTTCATTAAATGCTAACTAGTTGTTTCACTTACAATCATAGCATACAATATTAATTGTTGTTTATTTCATCTATACATAAAAACTGCCATAGTTGTGTTGTGTTATTAAAACTCGAATTATGCTATTTATAAAATTCTAAGGTCAATTATTACAAAGAGATACACAAGCTAGTGCCATGTTAGGATTATATTTTCATGTGGATATACTTTTATTTTTCAAATTTATTTTTGTCATTTCACATATCTGGGAAAATCATATATACACCGATGGCAAAATCTCATAGATCTAAAAAATAACTCTTGCTTTGTGTGTTTATTTTTGTTTGTGTCTATATGGCACATTTAAATATGTTCATAGAGTTCTACATTGTACAACCTAATAAATATCGTCATAGCGGTCTGTAGTAAAAGGTTGTTTAGCTTCACTAATACATAATTTTAAATATATGACCTCTCAATAAGTGGTTGACCCTCGAAGCTGTATTCACCCTCACTAGTTGAGGGAGCTCCACTACTATAGATTGGCCCTATGATGGTGGTTGCTTAACATCCTCCACTAATGATTAAGCCGCTTATTAGTGAGCAAATGTCTGCTTACGGATATGTCCTAAGGGTATTGATATTGTAGTGTGCATGCTATATTCCTATCATTTATTGCAATATTTAAATTTTATTTGGACTAACCTATTAATAAAGGCCCAATGTGACTTAATATTTTTAGTGTTTTAGTTTGAGGAAAAACTGATATTCTCCATAACGGGGAGATAAAAATGAAAATATGAGGGATGTTTAAGGCATATCCAAGTACGAGCGAGGTTTAAGGCATTGCGTCCTTGTGTCCATAAACCATTATCTAAATGCATCTATAGCTAATACTCCAACCACTACAGTTATCCGGCATGCATATCAAAGTATTAAGTAAAAACAGAGTATCGGCATTAAGTAAAGTGGCATAATGTTGATAGTATATTCTCTTTACCTCCTCCAGTTCATCACCAAGAAAATTAGGCAACACTGTTTTTTTTATCATCAGTGGCAATAACACAATACAAGTGTTTTTCTCATTTCACCCCTGAGATAGATTACTTGCAAGGCTAATCCCAACTATCATACAGAACTCCCTCTTGAAGATCATTTATCTAAACATGGCCAATATAAGACTAATAGATGGAAGAGCATGTATGTCTACAAGTCATGCAAGAAAGAACTCAAAAGAATCTATACCTACTAATAAAGCAAGGTGTGTTTCGCCAATTTTTTCATCCGTTCACCGTTGAAATTTATTTTTCTATCCGAGGTGGTACTAAATTTTTGTCTGTCCGTCTATTTTTTATTTTACAATCCAGATTTCGACTTGGGCCGCAGACCATGTGGGCTGTGGCCCAGCCAAATCAGCCCACTTATTTGCCCGCTCATGAAGCTGCAAAAACTCTATTTGTCGTCCGACGCGGCAGATAGTTAGAGCTTCGCACAGGGACCCCAAAACTGTGCAAGCCCGTTTTGTTTTTTCTTCCAAATTTATTTTCATTTTAACTTATTTCGTAATAACAAATAAAAAATCAGCATTTTTATATTTGTCAAATTTCCGAAAAAATTTACAATTAAATATTGTGTTCCCGTTTACATGTTCCATTTTCAAAAGTCGGTCAAAACTTAAAAAAAATGATTTTGTTGTCATAAAAGGTTCATGTCTTCAGAAAATGATGTTGTTTCAAATTTTGTTCATGTTTTAAAATGGATGGAAAATTAAAAATATTGTTTGTAATATAAAAAAATGTTCTATTTCCCAAGAATATTCGGCAATTCATATTTAAAAAAAAATAAAAAATGTTTTAAATCTAATGTTGCGGTATGTCCTTAAATATTCGCGCCGGCTATTGGTTAGCAGTAGGCATTAGTTGTCATGGCCAACATCATCTGGTTGAGTCTTTAAGGTCATGTGTTTGATCGTTCAACCAGTCGTTTTTTTGGATTATTACTCGTGCCTTGCAAACACAGGTCATATCGGTGCCTGGCAGTAGCTGGCCCAGACGCGATCGGTTGTGCCTTCCACGCGCTATTTGACGCAACTAGCATCATGTAGTAGCTCCCACACAACTATCCCAAGAAAAAGCAAAAATATACGTATAGATTCTGTTTCACCCATTCCACACGTAGTTTCCCATTTTTTATTTATTTATCCCCAACTGGGCCTACCATGCATTTTCTTTTCTATCACACTAACAAGCAGCAAAAAATTAAGGGCGCGAGGGGATTGAACTATGAACCTTCCCTATTGCGCCGACGGACAAAGCCAACTAGCGAGCTTGCAATTATGATAGGAACAATCCCATCTTGGAATTTTATACTAAATCACACAAGTTTTTATATGTCCCTAAGTTGTTAAATAAGAAGGTTGTGTGAGAATATGGAAGTTGTCTCGAGAATCATGTGCAAAACGCGACACTCCACAAATTATTGCCGGAGGTAACTTGCACGTATCAATAAAAGACAATATGCTGGTTGGCTATAGTCTGTAATTGAAAAAATTGTGGACACGTGCTAATAAAAAAGAATATGTTGGTTTTTCTTTAATTAATAAAAAATTATGGGCACGTGAGCGCAAAAATAGCCGAAGAGAATAAACCCAGATAATAAAAGGACATTCATGCCTGGTTATGCGCTAATTATGCCAGTCAAACAAAATTTATGCGCTGCAGGAGGTGACAATAAGTGAGGCGCTAACCGACGACACCCAACCGACGCGGCCATGCACTATTGTCGACTATCTCCTCCCATTATTGACGGCCGCCGCCCACGTCGTTCCACAGACACAAGATTGAACTACCACCACCGATAATGGCAAGAAGGAGGATAAGCGACAATATAGATCAGGCAATGTGTTCACATAGAGGGCGTGGAAGAGTGTGTGGGGGGATGTGGAGAATGCTGAGATATTATTTTTCTCCCGTTGCAACGCACGGGCATACTTCCTAGTAAAAAATAAATCATATATAGGTATAATCATAAAGTGACAATTTATCACACCACAACATACACACCGAGAATTGCATCATTTGGATCACAATCATGTAGGGTAGTTCATGTGATCCTTGTATTGAGAAGCAAGGGAGAGAGGATGCCATCTACCTACTATATTATATATGAACCCATAGCCCATGAATTAGCCCCCAACTGTCAGGATAAAACACCGCCGACGGCGCTGGAGCACGTCCTCGACACGCCACTGAGGGAGGTAGTCGTCGTCATCGACTCACAGCCACCCCAGAGGAGATGTGGCTGTTCATTGGAAAAGTATTATTCAAGGCGGCGGCACAATTGACATTCAATGGCGTCTTTGTCACCATCACTAATCTTATCTTGCCCCTCAGCCTCCTCCTTGCCTATCTGACAATGTACTGTCCCTGCGTGGTGCCATTTCATCTTGATACTTTTAACTTTAAAGAGGTTTGTTGAAAGGAAAAATGTATTTGGCAATCCTGTGCCCTATTGCAAATTCGCCACACGACCTGGATGATGTCCATTTCAAATCCGACGCACGAGAAACGTTCAGCGAGCAGTTTTGTTTTGTCTGTCGCTGGTGTGTGGGCCATCGCTCTCTCGCCCGCTTGGCTCGAACCGTCTCCCACCCGATGCCGAGTGGGAGTGCCAAGGCGTCACGCTCCCCGAGTCTTCCCATTTCTCTTCCGCGCCTCCTCCTCTTGCCGTGCTCGCACTGCTCCTGCTCCCAAAACCCGACGCCGCCTCCCCGTCGCCGCTCGCCTGCGGCGCCGCGGCCTCGATGCCGCATCCCCAACCGACTACTCCCCGCCGCGGCGCCGCCACTCTCCCTCCGCGCCAGCCGCCTGCGCGCCCCTCTCTCCGCCTCCGCGCCCTCCGCGCCCCTCCCTCCCTCCTCGTACCACTCGGGGAGGTAGCTCGGCCGCTTTCCCGCGATGCTGAAGTGGACGGGAGGCTCCAGGAGGCAGGTGTATGCCGTGAGTTCTCGGATCCCCCGCCCCCTGTTTACGCCGCGCTTAATTTGGGGATTTAGCATGATTCGGGTTGTTTTTGTTTGAAATCTGTATTTGGGTAGTTTCTGCGCCGCAATTGCAACGGCGGCTGCTGGCTGACCTAATAATCGTAGCATGCAGCAGTGTATTTCGTAAGGAATTGCTAACATTTGATTCATTTTTGGGGACCTGACGGCTTTGCGTTGGGCGTGTTGGTGCTTGAAATGAGCGCAGTCCAGGAAATCGACACAGAGCAGGTAACCTTGTTAGGCTCACCGATTTCAAGCTGTGAAAGTTGCTTCGACACAGTTAGTGTTCTCATGTCGCTGTGACTGACTATCGGAACAAACATGGTGGGCAGGCAGAGGCAGTACTTTGAACAAAAGAAGCGGCAGCAGCAGACGGCAGGGCTGCAGAACCAGGATGGCACAGATGGCACAGGCGGCCAAGCTGTTGGTGATCTGGCGCCTCGATCGCTTGACATCCTAAGCCTGAACAATTTGGCAGCTCCAGTCAGTCACCGCAAATGGCCCTGAAAGTGAGTTGCTGTACATGTTTTGCAGTCTTCGAAGTGAACTTACTACACATGGATTTTTTTTCTGTGGTTGACCCTGCTGCTCTTCTAGCACAATGCCAGAGAATCTGGTCGAGTAGGCTGACCAATGTCACTCTAGTCAGATAGAAAATTTCAAGTACATGAACCCAACAACAATGGATCTGGTTTCCTTCAGGAATAGAAGAAACTTGAGAACAATGCTCATCTAGCTATGCAATAGAACTAGTGAGCTGCTCTTTGGCTAAATCATAAATGTAAACTCAACAATGGTATTATTTAACAGATGCACTTCTACAATGTGCTTTCTGTGTCTTATTTTGTTCTGCATGGTGTTTTATTAATGATGCATGCTTCATCATGAAGCTGAATGCCTGCCGTATTTTTAACCTCTTGATATTTCTTAGTATGACCCTTTTACTCTTATTTCAGATGCAGGTAGTTTTCTTCCAAATTTGGACAACGCAAGTTTTTGTGCTTCCCCTCTAGAGGCGCTGAAGAAGATCACTTCTTCATATAATATTGATCCGAAGGAAACAAGTAAGAGTACAGCTATATGTATATCAGATGAGGGAATTCATTATGCTTTTCTTGTTATATTGTATTTGCATGCTTAGCACAGATATATTAACAAGATCAATGGCATCCACAAATTTCACATCGTATGAACTGTGTTTATATGTTTCTCTCTTGAATATGTGCATCAAAGGTTGTTGAAAAGCATAACCTTGGTTTTTTTGTGTACATAGCATTGGTAATATACGCACCACAAACTACATAACTTATGTACAAACACCGCGGTAAATTTAAGTCGGAGGGAAAAGATGTTGAAAATACCTCCGATGATTTCTTGGTATTTTGGACCCAGGAAAAAAGTTCCTGAAAACGTACCCACGATAAATTCTATGTAAGTAGCATGACAATATATGCACTACAGACCTGATAACTTAGGTGAAAACACCATGGTAACTTTGAAAAATGGGAAAGAAAGTTGTTGAAAAGATCCCCAGGTAATTTCTATGTAAATAATACGGTAATATGCACACCACATACCTGATAGCTTAGGTACAAGCACTGCAGTAGCTTTGACCATGCGGAAACAAATTGTTGAAAAAATACCCTCGGTAACTTCTGTGTAAATAGGATGATAAATACACACCGCAGACATGATAAGTTAGGTGAAAACACCATGGTAACTTCGGATCGAGCAACAAATTTTTTGAAACATACCCCTGGTAACTTCTATGTAAGTAGAATGGTCATATACACACCACAGACTTGATAACTTACGTCAAAAATACCGCAGTAACTTACCCATGGGAAAAAAGTTGATGAAACATACCCGGTAACTTCTGTGTAAATAACATGATATTTTAAGCATCGCGAACCTGATAACTTACGTACAAACATCGTCAAAAATTTGACCAAGGAGGGGGAAAAGTTGCTAAAAACATACCCTTATAACTTATATGAAAATAGCATGGTAATAAACCAACCACATACTTGAGAAGTTACATACAAACAACACGGTAACTTGACCAACGAGATAAAGAAGTTGTTGAAAACACCCCCCCCCCCCCCCCGCCCCCCATAAGTTATGTGAAAATAACTTGATAATTTATGGACCGCATACCTGATAACTTACATAAAAACATTATGACAACTTTAACCAACAAGGAAAAACAATTATGGAAAAACACCACTCATAACTTATGTGAAAATAACATGGTAATATAAGAATCGCATACCCAACAACTTACGTACAAACACCGCAGTAACTTTTTACCAAGGGGAGAAAAAGTTGTTGAAAAACATGACCCCCCCAATAACTTATGTAGCCCAGGCGTGGTAACTTTTGATTCGAAAAAAATCATCAAACCATACCAACATGAGATCTAGTTTCAAAGATCTCGGCACGACGAATCTTTTATATGAAAATGGTTTTTGCGTCGGACAAAGGGTTCGGGCTACAAAACATTTTAAATTTTTAGAATAAAAAGAATTTAGGATGACATCAACTTTTTTGTCCTCTATTGCATACATGCATGTGCATGTGGAGAAGGTGGGAGAACTACCCTCCGGTAACTTATATGAAAATAGCACGATAAGTTGCATCCACAGCCATGGTAACTTATGTCACCGATGCGTGGTAACTTTTGACCTGAAAAAAGTTATCGGAACATACCAACATAGGATCTAATTTCGAAGATCTCGTCGCGGCAAATCTTTTATGTCAAAACGGATTTTTCATCAGACCAACGGTTTGAGCTACAAAATATTTTAAATTTTCAAAATAAGAAGAATTTAGTAATTAAAGAACCGTGTACACGATAACTTACGTACAAATATTGCGGTAACTTTGACCAAGGAGAGAAAAAGTTGTTGAAAACATAACCCCCTCCCCCTGATAACTTATGTGATAATAGCACGGTAGTACACGAATTACATTCCTGATAACTTAAGTACAAACACCGTGTAACTTTTGACCAAGTGGGAAAAATTGCTGAAAAATATAACCCGAGTAACTTATGTATAAATACCACGGGGAATTACATACTACAGGGGTGGTAATTTATGTACCGAGGCATGTTAACTTTTGACCCAAAAAAAGAAGTCGTCGAAGCATACGTATCAACATGGGATATAGTTCCGAAGATCTCGTGGCGACGAATCATTTATGTGAAAACGATTTTGCATCAGATCGATGGTTTGAGCTACAAAACATTTTGAATTTTGGGAATAAGAAGAATCTAAGATGACATCAACTTCTTTTGTGCTCGAGTGCATACATACATATGCATGTGGAGAAGGTGTGAGAACAATGTTTATTCCTTTGGTAATTTATGTGAAAAGAACAACGTTTATTTCTTTGGTAATTTATGTGAAAATACCACGGTAAGTTGCATACTACATGTGTGATAACTTATGTAGCCGAGGCGTGGTAACTTTTGATCTGGAAAAAAAAAATCGTCGGAACATACCAACATGGGATCTAGTTTTGAAGATGTCGTCGCGACGAGTCTTTTATGTCAAAACGATCTTTCCATCGGACTGACGGTTTGAGCTACAAAACATCTTGAATTTTCGGAATAAGGAGAATCTAGGATGAGATCAACTTTTTTGTCTTCTAATGCATGCATGTAATTAGAGTAATGAATGCACGTGAAAAAAAGGTGATTCATTCTAGTAATGCAATTATGCATGTAATTAAAAAGGAAAGAGGAGGTGTGTGGTAGTTTTAGCTATGTGGCACACGTGTGCCAAATATCACGGTCCTTGTTGAAAATACTCGAACTGTCCATTAATCTGCTATTATAAGAATTGCAGTCTTCTTGCTAATGAAATTTCGGAACCGACCAAAAAACTACGGTGTCCTCTTCCATATTCACTATCTACACCTCGTTCACGACTGCGGTCTTCAACTCGAGTGTCTTGGGTACGTGCACCTCATTGCCTTTTTTTTACAGTTGTGCACCTTGTTCATGACTGCGATAGTCTATTTTGCATATGTGCAATGGAAGTGACACGCTCGTGGTTGCGGCACTATTATTGGGTTATACTTATATCTGCTTTTGTGTTGTAACAGGTTTTATTAGTTCTGTCTTGAGTTAACCACAATTTTTATAGAGTAACCTATCAAGTCAACTTGTAGTATTAGTTCCGTATTACTCCTTCCGTCCCACAAGGGTCTCCCCCAAAAATCTACGGTGTTCTCTTCCATATTTACTATCTACACCTCGTTCACGACTACGGTCTTCAACTCGAGTGTCTTGGGTACGTGCACCTCATTGCCTTTTTTTACAGTTGTGCACCTTGTTCATGATTGCGATAGTCTATTTTGCATCTGTGCAATGGAGGTGACACGCTCGTGGTTGCGGCACTATTATTGGGTTATACTTATATCTGCTTTTGTGTTGTAACATGTTTTATTAGTTCTATCTTGAGTTAACCACAATTTTTATAGAGTAACCTATCGAGTCAACTTGTAGTATTAGTTCCATATTACTCCTTCCGTCCCACAAGGGTCTCCCCCCCGCCGCCGGCGGGTGCCCCCGGCGACGGCGGGCCCTTCCTTCCCCACGCGCTCGTCTCCTTTCCGGGGCTGGTGACGGCGGCGGCGCTTCTCGGCTGGGCGGCGGTCCGGCGACCCGGCGGCGATCGCCGGCGGTGGGCGCGGTGGCGGTGCTGCCCTTGGCGGCAGGGCGGCGTGGTGACGTGCGGTGGACGGCGGCGCACCCCCGGCCCAGATCTGGGCCCTCCCGGCCCCATCTGGGTCCTAGCAGGCCGGCCTCCCGGCGTGGCCTTGTTGTCTGCAGCTCGGGGTGGAGGAGGAGCAGCTCGGATGTGGGGCGGTGGCGCCGACGGCGTGCCGGCAGCAGCGCGAGGGCGGGAGCTTTACGGGCCCACGAGGGCTCGGCCGGGCCTGTGGGCTTACGGGCCTGGTGTGCTCCTACTATTGCGTCCGGACGGCTACCGTCGCCGACGGTGGAGGTGGGGCCCTCCCGCGTGCCGACGGTGCTGATGCCCTAGTCCCGGCTCTGATTCTTCGCCGTGCTGTCCTCACTTCGCGGTGCCGTGGTGAGACGGCGTGGGGACTCTTGACCGTGTGGGCGAAGGGTGGTGGTTGGCTTGGTGGCAGGCTCCGGAGCGTCCGAGGTGCGGGTTGGGATGGGAGGAAACCCCTGTCGGCATGGCCGACACCGGTGCGGTGGCGCCTGTGGGTGCCACCTGACCTTCCGGGAGGGCGTCGGGGGCTACCCTTCCTCTCGCCTCGTCGTGTACCGGGGGAAACCCTTGGCAACAGCGTCGTCATCGTCGCGATCCTTCTTGGAGGTGTTGATAGGTGCCGGCGCTTCGGAGTCTTGGAGCATAGTGGAAGTTCCCGGTGGGCGCAGTGGTCGCGAGGCTTCTTCGTTTTTGTTGATCCGCCGTTGTCCGCATTTGTGTCTTTTGCTCTTTCTCTGTTGTTTCTTTTGGGCGAGCCTGTGCTGCTTCCGCCCCAGCACCTATTTCTGTATGGTTCGGTTGGTTGCTTTGTATACAAAGCGGGGGAAACCCTTTTTCGGTATCATGAAAAGTAAAATTGGTACACAATGAGAGTTGATTCTCCCGCGCCTTAGATTTTCCATCTAATTTCTAAATTTGTGCTGCTCTGTTTCTTAAGTTAAAATTTAGTACTCTGTTCCCACCCAGACACATACAAAAATGCAAAATAACCATTACAGATCAACACTCATAGGTCGATACTCCCACTGTAAAGAAATATAAGAGTATTTAGATCACTGCTTATATTTCTTTACAGAGGGAGTATATCACATAGAAATAAGCGATGCTACAGTCACACGTTTTAGAAATACCAACAAAGCAGTATTGTATAATGGTGCAAGGGATTCAATAGTGCTAAATGGCATAAACAACAAAACAGGCATATATGAATTTTATTTCACACGGTCTGGATGTTTAAATTTCAAATTGGTTCACAATGTTCTGAACAGTAGTACTAGAATATCTTGGAGGCGAACGAATGCCTTCTCTAATTTGCCCAGTTCGCCACGTCCATGGCCAAATCATTGTTGGTGTGGACTTGTGCCTTCTTCGCTCAGTTGGCCACGTTCCATGGCCAAGCTCGGCGGCGGACTTAGCAGCAATTACTAGTAAATGAAACTTATTCAGTACTGCACCAAATCATATATAGTGAAGTGTGGTGGGTTTGGGAAATTTCTGGATAACTCTCTTCCTCTCTAGTCTGTACAATACATATACTGGTTTACATGGGCCATGTGGGCCAGATTCACAGATATACAGCCCAACACTCCCCCTCAAGATGGGTGATAGATATCTATCATTCCCATCTTGTCACACGCAAAATTACACTCCTTGACACTTAAACCCTTAGTTAAACAATCAGCCACTTGTTCTCTAGAGCTCACATAACTTATCCTGATTATGCCATCATCTTACTTCTCCTTGATGAAGAAGCGGTCTATCTCGACATGCTTGGTTCTGTCATGCTGAACTGGATTATTAGCAATGCTGATAGCTGATTTATTATCACACCATAACCTTAGGGGATCCTTCCTTATTACCTTTAACTCAGAGAGAAGATTTCTTACCCATAACATCTCACTCAAGCCTTGTGAAATAGCTCTATATTCAGCTTCAGCTGTTGATTTGGACACCACTGGCTGCTTCTTACTTCGCCATGACACCAAGTTTCCCCCAACAAACACACAATAACCAGAAGTTGATCTTCTGTCATCCAAACAACCTCCCCAGTCTGCATCACAGTATCCATCTATATTAAGATGCCCATTCTTCTTAAATCATAGCCCCCTTCTTGGATTACCCTTCAGATATCGAAGGATTCGATAGACAGCCTCTAAGTGTCCACTCCTAGGATCATGCATGTATCTGCTCACCACACTCACTGCATATGAGATATCGGGTCGTGTATGACATAGGTAGATGAGCCTTCCAACAAGTCTCTGGTACTTCTCCTTATCCACTGGTTCCCCAGATTCAGCACATAACTTATGATTCTGGTCAATAGGTGTTGAAGCAGGCCTACACCCAAGCATGCATGTATCACTAAGCAAGTCGAGAGCATACTTCCGTTGTGACAGAACAATTCCTTTAGGGGATCTAGCAATTTCTATACCAAGAAAGTACTTCAGTTGGCCTAAATCCTTTACCTCAAACTCCTTGCTCAGGCTCTTCTTCAGTCGTGATATTTCCACATCATCATCTCCGGTGATTATAATATCATCCACATACACCGCAAGGATTGTAATCTGACAACTTGAGTGCCGGTAGAATACTGTATGATCCCCATTGCACTGTTTATATCCCATATTGCACACATTACGTCTGAATCTATCAAACCATGCTCGTGGAGACTGTTTGAGGCCATACAAAGACTTCCTTAACTTGCATACCTTTCTTGATGTCTCGGGCTTTGAGAAACCAGGTGGAATCTCCATGTAAACTTCCTCATGTAAATCACCATGCAGGAATGCATTCTTTACATCTAACTGATGCAAAGCCCAACCAAAGTTAGTGGCACAAGAAATTAAGGTTCTCACTGTGCCCATCTTTGCGACAGGTGCAAAAGTCTCATCATAATCAATCCCGTATGTCTGACTATAGCCCCTAGCCACTAACCTTGCCTTGTATCTTTCTACCCTTCCTTCAGGAGTCTGCTTCACAGTATACACCCATTTACAGCTAACCGGTCGTTTTCCTGCTGGAAGAGGTACAATATCCCATGTCTTGTTCTTTTCAAGTGCTCTCATTTCCTCCAACATTGCCTCGTACCACTTTGGATCCTGCTTTGCCATTTTCCAATCTCTTGGAGTCACCACAGATTGCAATGATGCAATGAATGCTTTGTATCTCGGAGACAGAGATGTATATGATACGTAATTAGCTATGTCATGCTCAAAACCATACCTCTCTGGAGGTTTTCCAGCTCCAACTCGGGTTCCTTTCCTCCAGGCAATAGGCAAGTTCATTGAATCGTTTACATTAGATGGAGTTGGAGTGGCACATGTCTCACCATCAGACAATTCAACAATTTCAACACTTGTTGGAGCCTGTTGCTCCCCCTGCACATGTGTGTCACTTGCTATTGGAGATTGTTGTTGTTGCTGCTCATCTTGTAGTTGCCTCCTGGTATAGACCCTTAAATTTTCTTCCTCATTTGGATTTCTCCATTTCTCTTCAGTCATAGGTTGCCTCCTGGTATACACCCTTAGATTTTCTTCCTCATTTGGCTTTCTCCATCTCTCTTCCCTTGCATGACATGGAATTGAACTAACCACAACTCTCGGTGGTTCATCTTCCTTTGTCCTTGGTGGTTCACTCCCGCCCTCTTGACTAGCACCACTCATGCTAGGAGAGTCGAAGTCAAATAACGAGCTGAGATCCGTTTTTTCTCCATAAAACGGTTCAGACTCCCTGAATGTCACATCCATGCTCACAAATGTTCTCCGCTCGTTGGGACTCCAACACTTGTATCCCTTCTGACCAGATGGGTAACCTATGAAGATGCACTTTACTGCTATTGGATCCATTTTTCCCACTGAGGGTCTATGATCCCGGACAAAGCAGGTGCATCCAAATACCTTAGGAGGAACTAAGAATTTGTTCTCACCTAGTAACATCTCACATGGCGACTTCATTCCAATCACCCTTGACGGCATCCGGTTGATGAGCATCCGGTTGATGAGGAATGTAGCTGTCATTACAGCCTCACTCCACAAGAATTTTGGCACGTTCATTGTATACATTAGTGACCGAGCAACCTCCAAAATATGGCGATTCTTCCTCTCAGCTACTCCGTTTTGAGGTGGTGTACCCGGACAAGATGTTTGGTGCAATATACCTTGACTTGATAGGAATGTGACAAACTCCTTATGCACATACTCTGTCCCATTATCTGTCCTGATCATCTGTATCTGTGTATTGAACTGATTTTTCACATAAGCATAGAAATACTGAAAGCATTTAAAACCTCATCCTTATGCTTCATAAGATACACCCATGTCATACGAGTATAGCAATCAATGAATGTAACAAAGTACTTCATTCCACTTAGAGAGATAACAGGACATGTCCACACATCTGAGTGAACAAGCATAAAAGGGGAAATACTCCTAAGACCCTTACTCACGTAAGATGTCCTTGTGTGTTTAGCAAACTCACATGCATCACACACAAGCTTGTTCTTATCCACCCCACACATTACATCGGGAAAGACTTTACTCATCTTCTCAAAAGACATATGTCCCATTCTACAATGGTGAAGCATTACCTTTGTTTCCTTTTCTCCCATCATTGTTGCTAACATCGTAGACACCGCATTATTTGGCACCTCGCGATCCATGTACCATAGCCCATTACGCCTGGTTCCAGTCCCAAGCCTCTTCCCCGTTTGCCTCTCCTGAATTAGACATAAATAGCGGTCAACTATTACTCGACAATCCACATCGTCAACCAAAGCACTCATTGACATAAGATTGACTGGAATGGCAGGAACATGCAAAACAGATGAAAGTTTAATAGATGGTGTGCATTGTATTGTGCCAATGCCTTTAATGGGTTGTGAGGTGCCATCAGCAGTTTCGATAGTCTCCTTACATGTGGGTGGATATGGAATATATGACTCAAATTCCATTGATGTGCCGGCAACATGCTTTGATGCCCCCGAATCTAATATCCAATAAGGATGTGATCTTTGTGAGAGAATAGATGCATGAGCACAATTACCTTCATCTGTAGATACAAAGTGAGCAAAGTTGCCATAACTACAATCCTCATGATCCTTATCACCTGTGCTTTCTGTTCTTTTCTTTGATTCTTCTTGGGTTGCGAGTGAGGATCCTTCTTCTGAGACTGCCACATTTGCCCTTTGACCACCAGAGTATCCCCGGCCTCGGCCTCCCCTTAATCCACATCGGTTATATCCTCTCCCCCTTCCACGCATGTTCCTACGTGGAGCCGTGCAAGAACGAATCAAATGACCCTTCTCACCGCAGTTGAAGCACTCTCTGCTCTTATAGTCGGTTGCTATGAAGGTTGGATGAGATGGAGTCGTTGTATTGTTCTTCATCAACTTTAATCGGACCTCCTCCTGTGCCATTGCTGCTATGGCATCCTCTAAGGCAGGTAGAGTAGGTTGATGAAATAAAGTAGCACGTCTCGCCTCAAATTCAGAGTTCAATCCTTTGAGAAACTGCATCACTCGTCTGCGTTCAATCCATTTTCTAGCAGCTGCTATGCAATCTGCATGTGGCAAATCCAGAGGATCATAGTGATCTAAATCAGCCCACAAATGCTGCAGTTCAGCAACATACTCCATCACAAAATTTTCCCCTTGTCTAAGTTCACCAACTCTCTCCTCTGTTTCAGCTATTAACATCACATTCCCTTCACCTGAGTACAGTTTTGAGAGGGTTTTCCATACCTCAGTAGCAGTTGAGATAGTCTCAACAGTTGCAGCAATGGTTGGAGACAAGGAGTTCAACAACCATGCCACTATCAAAGAGTTGGTACTGCTCCATGTCCTCCATTCTGAAGTTTTCTTGTCTCCTGGCTCCTCTGCCTCACCACTGACAAAGCCCTCAAGCCCTTTAGTCCTCAAGATGAGTAGCGCCCTTCTTGACCAGCTCAAATAATTCTTAACACCTTCCAGCTTAATTTCATTTGGCATCAAGTCAATTTTCTGAATTGGCTCAATGTGAGGAACAATTGCGTTATTTAGAGATGTTGCAGCTCCTACCTTGGCTGTTAGGAGCTCAGCCAATTTTTCAATTGCCTTCTCCAGTCCCTGATTTTCTCCCATGTCTTGCCTCAATCATAGCAGGCAAGAACTTTCCTTCTTCCTCAGTACGCTATCTAGCAGCCCCTCACACAACAGCACCAAATCAATCCAGGAGCTCTTACCTCCTCTTCTCTGCTAACTCCACTGTAGTACACCACCAGCAGCAACAGAGTCAGCAGCAGCACTTGCAAGCAGCAACAACAACATCTTCCTCCTTCTCCTCTGCAAACAACAGCAGTTCCAGCACACAGCAGCCACAAGCAGCAGCAGTGCAAAGAGCACCCTCTGCCGCACCAACAGCAAGCAGCAGCAACTGCAGACTGTTCTCAGTCTTTCTCCAGCAGCAGCAAGCCAGCCGCACAAGCAGCAAACCAGCCAGTACTTGGCCTCTCCCCTGGCGCAGCCGCCTCCTTCCTCTGCCCTCTGCCACACACAGTAGCACCCGCAGCACAAGGAGCACAACCTCTTCACGGGAGAGAGCAGTGCCGCCTGTAGCCTCCAATCCCCTCCAGGCGCTCCGCAGGCAGCCCGCGCGCTCGCACGCAGCCGTGCCCGCCGGCCCTCTCCAGGCGCGCCTCTACCGCCGCCGGTCCCGCCTCCAGTGCCCCGTGCAGCACACGCGCGCCAACAACCACCCTGGGTGCCCGGAGCTCCGCCCCACGCTGCCGATTCACCGCCGGTGACCTACAGAACCCAGCATCGCCTCCGGCCTGTGCTCTGACACCATGAAGTGTGGTGGGTTTGGGAAATTTCTGGATAACTCTCTTCCTCTCTAGTCTGTACAATACATATACTGGTTTACATGGGCCATGTGGGCCAGATTCACACATATACAGCCCAACAATTATCATCAATAACATGAACCAGGTGAGATACATACTTCACAGCATCCTCGAGAAGGCCCATTCAATTCATCTCTTCACGTGGGTGCAGGCTACGAGACACTTCTTTCACACGTCCATTGCATGTGTGTTAGGGGCCCATAGGAATGATAAAAGAGTCATTGTTGCAAATAAGCTCGTCTCATTGGCAGGCAGATTCAAACAGAAGCATCCCACGAAGTGTCTTAAGTGAAGACGACTTGATCCGTTTGTTTGATCTGAGTATGGTGGATATGTAATATGTTTATTGCACCCGTTAAATCTTAATTGATTGAATATGTTACTTCTGAGTGTGGATGTTTATGTTATATATTTTGCACTCACTAGTTACTCAATTCTCAGGAGGACCCGCCAACTCCACTCGTAAAATTTCATGAAAAGTAAACGTAGAAATGATTGCATGCATGTAGTCGCGAAAAGTAATTAACAACCATGTCATACTCAACCACAATAGCGATGTCCAAAGTAGGGTTCCACAAGTCGGACCCTCACACTAAAGCTGCATGGCTACAGTAGCCGACATCTAGTCCTTCTTCTTCTTCGATGCTCCCTCCGGGCCATCGTCTAGGCGAGGACGCTTGGCACGAATCGTCGACTGGTTGTCGTCGTCCTCCTCCTCGCCATCCTCCTCCTCCTTCTCATTCTCATCCTCCTTGTTGTCGTCCTTGTCCTCGTCGTCCTTCTCCCATTTGGCCTTCAAGGGCTCCTTCGGCCCTTCCGCGAACTCGATATAGTCAGGGTCGTCAAAACTGTAGAGGTCGGAGGGCATCCTCAGCGCACTTGAATATTTTTAATCAATATTTCTAACAATTAAATAATTCAATTAATAATTTTAACTAATAAATTATTTGCTTCTAATTAATATTTAATTACTACTCCCTCCGATTCAAAATAAGCGTGGTTTTTGTTTAGAGGGAGAAGCATTTTAACAATTTGCTACTACTAGTAAATCAAACTTATTCAGTGATGCACCAGATCATATATACAGTAGTTACCATCCATAACATGCACCAGGTGAGATACATACTTGACTGCATCCTCCTTGATGTCCTGGCCTGTGGTGTAGTTGACTTCATTGGGAGCGCCTGCGGAAAGTGGGTTCAGATCGATCCACACGCTGAGCGTGAGCGTGTCGCCCGAGAGCATGTCCTGGGGCACCGCCAAGAACATCCCCTGCCACGGCACCGGTGCGCCGGCGGCCAGCGCGCTGCTGCTCACCGGCGAGGCCATGAGGACCATGTCGATGCCCGGGGGCCCCACGGACAGCTTGCACCAGAACCGGGGCGCCGCATCGGCCTCAGCGTCGGGCCTGACGCACACCAGCGACACGGCCGTAGCCGCGCCCAGCAGGCCCAGGGACACGAGGAACACGCTGCGATCCTCCTCGCCAACGAGCATGTGCCAGGGCTGCGACATGAAGAAGCTCAGGTTCGAGGACAGGCCATAGCGGACCGTGACGGCGGGGCGCTGGTGGCCGGCGGCGAAATGGTCGAGGAGCATCGCAGGGGAGCCCACGAAGGCGCACCCGGACTCCGGGCAGGAGCAGGCCATACTGCACTGCTTCTTCTTGGTTGCGGCGGGCTGTAGTGCGGCGAGAACCACTGGAAGTAAGCAGTAGGGGGGAAGCGCTGAGAATAGGCAGGGACGGCAGCCATTTTATACCCTCTGCACGGACGCGTCTCTTGGACGGATAAACGCGTATGTCTCATTATGAAAACGCGTACGCGTCCCTTCAAACGACGAACCAACGGCTGTCAGGAATACGTGTTTGTTAATCAGGCAAGTAACGAGCGCCACGGCTGTCAGGCAATACGTACGCTCATATTGGTCCTTGTGGCAATCCCATGGCGATACTTAGACTCGCAGAACCAATCCATGTGTACCTGCACCTGATTAGTCCTGGAGGCACTCCCATGCACTTACTGCCACTACTATGTTTTCAAAACGAAGGCATAAGATTTGGCTCATCGAGTAAATAAGGAGGGAATAGAGTTTAGAGTTTTACAAAGCACCCACATACACGGCATGATAATTACTCACGCAAAATGATATGTCCTAGTCTTTTAGCGCCCGCGGGTAACCCAAAGCTTTGCCTCCTCTGAGATGATGTTAAGAAGGATAGGCAGTGGCGCACACTTACGTTGAAACACCCGAGCGTTTATCTCATTCCAAATGGTCGGAGAGACAAGCATGGTTTGGGAGGTCATAGCGCGCTGGTTGGGAACATGGTTGCCAGTTCTCTTGTCCACCATTCGTGAACGGATCCGTCAAGGTGCCAGTCGGCGGTGTCCATGTGCGCAAGGCCAAGCTTGGTGATGATTGACCTTCAAAGCCTAAGCATGTAGCGACACTTAAGGAAGAGGTGTGCACCCGCTTCTTTTTCCCTTTTGCAGAGAGGGCAAAGACCACAATTTTTCCAAACTCGCCTCTCCAAATGATCGGCGGTTCAAATATTTTCTTGTAGAGCCAACCATGCAAAGAATTTGACCTTCAGGGGTGCCCAAACTTTTCAAACCATGCGGTCCATGGGGAAAAGGGCTAAGCCAAAGAATTGAGCCTTATACGCAGTGGCCGCCGTGTAGATCCCATCATTAGAGTGCTTCCGAAAAAATACCATCCTCGAGGTGCTCATCAAGATGGAAGTCAATCACAAGCATCAAAAGAGTGAAAAATTCCTGAATGTGTTCACCGGAGACGACAGTGTTATACTTGATTTTGAAGATCCACACGTTCCCCTTGAGAGCTCCCTCACCTTCCAATTCTTTCTCCTCGAGGCCTTGAAAATTAGCCACACAATATCCTTGAGCTTGCGCCCAAGAAGCCAAGTGGAAGCCCAAAACGGCATTTTGGCGCCGTCCCCCACGGTGATAGTAGTCGAGGCGTAGAAGAACTTGAGACCATCCTCCATGCAAGGGTTGCCAAATCCTACCCATAGCTTGTGGGGTTCCTTTCACTAATACCAAAGCCATCTTAGCCGTAAAGCACCTGCAAACTTGTTGGTATTAAGCACTCATAGGCCACCATACTCCTTCGGTCTACAAACCGTTTCCCAATTGACCTTGCATTTAACTCCCATTGTCTTTGTCCACACCAGACCAAAGAAAAGCTCTTTCAATCTTGTTTAGGTTATGAAGTGAGCTTGGTGGCATGATGAGAGGCGTGACGGAGTAGACCGCCTGGGAGGAGATGACCGACTTGATGAGGGTGGTGACCATTAGTAATGACGTTTTGACCCTTCCAAGTGACCAATTTACTGGCCGCCTTGTTCTCAAGGTATTGGAAGTCCACCTTCTTAAGGATTACACCGGAAACGTTGCTCGAGTTGCTAGCACACTCTCAAGTATGTGCCCAAAATTAAGGTGATTGGAGAGAATTAGCACCACTGAGCTTTTCTGGAAGTTGTTGCGGAGGCCCGTACATCACCAAAACCTCTCAAGATAGAAGCTAGGTTGTCAATGTCCCTCTTGATGGGAGCAGAAAATACCACCGCGTCATCTGCATGGAGAGAGGTTCTCACCATGCCATCCCGGCCTTGAATCTTATGAAGAAGACCTTTCCTCATTGCCAAGTCATGAATTTTATGGAGAGGGTCAATCGCAATGACAAATAGGAGGGGTATAGGGGGTCCCCCTGCCGAAGCATGCGGATGTGATTGATTGGAGGGTAGGGCAGCCCATTTAGAAGGATCCATGACAATGATGTCGATAGAAGCGCAGCGATCAAAGCCTGAAATTTGGCAAGAAACCCCAAACATTGAAGAAGATCAAGGATGTACCCCAGTTGACCGATTCAAAAGCGTTCTTGATGTCAAGCTTGAAAAGGAGAGTAGGAGTTTTGCACTTGTGTAACCTCTGTTCGTTGTTTCAAACGTATATGAAGTTGTCATGAATGCTTTATAAAGTACTACTACATGCACACAACTAAACCATCTTGGCACCGCCGCTTTAGTCGATGCACTAGGCATTGTAGTTTCTAGCCAGCTTTTTAGTCACACCAAAAATGTGGAGAGAAATAGAGGAAGAAAAGAGTTAATTAAATGCCAGATTTTAATTCATACACTACATGTAAATTCATGTACGACGAGTGTTTTTCACTCGTACTCATCAACCAGATTGTCCTAAGTCCAACTTCATTAAGTTTGATCAAATCTATATAAATTTATATCAATATCTATAAAATTAAATTGGTTTAATTATATTCATTATGAAATATATTTTCATATTATATATAGAGAATGTTGCCAATCTCTGTGGATTTTTCTCCAAGCCTGGACAAACTTAAAAACAATATTACCCCCAAGTCATGTTCAAGTATCTCAAATTTAGTGTGGGCTTTAGATATGGCACAATGGAAAACACCTAGGAATCCTAATAAAAATTCAACATAAAATCGAGGGGAAAATCCTAGAGCTCCCTCTACCTCTCTAAAGTCAACCATAACATTGTGTAACCTTGCACAATTAAAATTTTCAGCTCAACGTCTTTATCACTGATACGTCTCCAACGTATCTATAATTTTTGATTGCTCCATGCTATATTATCTACTGTTTTGGACAATATTGGGCTTTATTATCCACTTCTATATCATTTTTTCGGACTAACCTATTAACCGGAGGCCCAGCCCAGAATTGCTGTTTTTTTTTACCTATTTCAGTGTTTTGAAGAAAACGAATATCAAACGGAGTCCAATTGACCTGAAACTTCACGGAACCTATTTTTGGATCAAAAGAAGCCCACAGAGTACCGGAGTTGCACCAGGGGAGTCCCGGGCTGCCCACGAGGGTGGGGGCGCGCCCACCCCCCTAGGGCACGCCCCCTGCCTCGTGGACAGCCCGGAGGTCCACCGACGTACTTCTTCCGCCTATATATATATTCATATACCCTAAAAACTTCGGGGAACAAAATAGATCGGGAGTTTCGCCATCGCAAGTCTCTGTAGCCACCAAAAGTCAATCGGGACCCTGTTCCGGCACCGTGCCGGAGGGGGGAACCCTCACCGGTGGCCATCTTCATCATCCCGACGCTCTCCATGACGAGGAGGGAGTAGTTCACCCTCGGGGCTGAGGGTATGTACCAGTAGCTATGTGTTTGATCTCTCTCTCTCTCTCTATCTATCTATCTCTCTCTCTCTCTCTCTCTCTCTCGTGTTATTGATTTGGCACGATCTTGATGTATCGCGAGCTTTGCTATTATACTTGGATCTTATGTTTCTTCTCCCCCCCTACTCTCTTGTAATGGATTGAGTTTTCCCCTTGAAGTAATCTTATCGGATTGAGTCTTCAATGATTTGAGAACACTTGATGTATGTCTTGCCGTGCGTATCTGTGGTGACAATGGGATATCACGTGATTCACTTGATGTATGTATTGGTGATCAACTTGCGGGTTCCGCCCATGAACCTATGCATAGGGGTTGGCACACGTTTTCGTCTTGATTCTCCGGTAGAAACTTTGGGGCACTCTTTGAAGTACTTTGTGTTGGATTGAATAGATGAATCTGAGATTGTGTGATGCATATCGTATAATTATACCCACAGATACTTGAGGTGACATTGGAGTATCCAGGTGACATTAGGGTTTTGGTTGATTTGTGTCTGAAGGTGTTATTCTAGTACGAACTCTAGGGATGTTTGTGACACTTATAGGAATATCCCAACGGATTGATTGGAAAGAATAACTTTGAGGTGGTTTCGTACCCTACCATAATCTCTTCGTTTGTTCTCCGCTATTAGTGTCTTTGGAGTGACTCTTTGTTGCATGTGGAGGGATAGTTATATGATCCAACTATGTTATTATTGTTGAGAGAACTTGCACTAGTGAAAGTATGAACCCTAGGCCTTGTTTCCTATCATTGCAATACCGTTTACGCTCACTTTTATCATTAGTTAGTTGTTTTTATATTTGAAGATTACAAAAACCTATATCTACCATCCATATTGCACTTGTATCACCATCTCTTCGCCGAACTAGTGCACCTATACAATTTACCATTGTATTGGGTGTGTTGGGGACACAAGAGACTCTTTGTTATTTGGTTGCAGGGTTGCTTGAGAGAGACCATCTTCATCCTACGCCTCCCACGGATTGATAAACCTCAGGTCATCCACTTGAGGGAAATTTGCTACTGTCCTGCAAACCTCTGCACTTGGAGGCCCAACAACGTCTACAAGAAGAAGGTTGCGTAGTAGACATCAAGCTCTTTTCTTGTAAATCAAACTTATTCAATACTGCACCAGATCATATATACAGTAGTTACCATCCATAACATGCACCAGATGAGATACATACTTGACTGCATCCTCCTCGATTTCGTTGTCCTGGCATGTGGTGTAGTCGACTTTGTTGGAAGCCCCGGCGGAAGGTGGGGTCAGATCAATCCAGACGCTGAGCGTGAGCGTGTCGCCGGAGAGCATCTTCTGGGGCACTGCCAAGAACATCCCCTGCCACGGCACCGGTGGGCCGGCGGCCAGCGCGCTGCTGCTCACCGGCGAGGCCATGAGGACCATGTCGATGCCCGGGGGCCCCACGGACAGCTTGCACCAGAACCGGGGCGCCGCCTCGCCCTCGCCGTCTGGCCTGACGCAAACCAGCGAAACGGCCGTAGCCGCGCCCAGCGGGCCCAGGGACACGAGGAACATGCTGCGGTCCTCCTCGCCAACGAGCACGTGCCAGGGCTGCGACATGGAGAAGCTCAGGTTCGAGGACAGGCCATAGCGGACCGTGACGGCGGGGCGCTGGTGGCTGTCGGCGAAATGTTCGAGGAGCATCGCCGGGGAGCCGACGAAGGCTCACCCGGACTCCGGGCAGGAGCAGGCCATACCGTAATGCTTCTTCTTCGTTGCGGCGGGCTGTAATGGCTAATGCGGCGAGAAACACCGTAAGTGAAGCGCTGAGATTAGGCAGGGACAGCAGCCCCCTTTTATACCCTCTGCACGGCCGCGTCTCTTCGGCGACTAAACGCCTACATGTCTCATGCAAACGCGGGATGAGTCGCTCCAAACCCACGGCTACTGATCCCCACGCGTCTCTGGCAATACGCACGTAGTACGTTATTAGTCGTAGTAGCAATTCATGTACTTGCACCTGATTGGTCCTTGAGAGAATCCCATTTGCATGCACTTCCACTAGTACGTACGTAGCCAGTATCTAGTATATGCACGCAACTAAACCATGTTGGCACCGCTTTACTCCATGCATGCACTAGGCATTGTAGTATCTAGCCAGCTTTCTACGTGCCACCAAAATACACACCAACATGTGATGACTAATACAGGGAGAAAAGATGGAAGTAAAAACCCACATTTTAATCTATTTATTCCTATCCCGTTGGTGTCTCCTGAAACATTCCACGGTCCCGACAGTTTCTCCTCAAATATTTTCTACCCCACAACAAATTTTCGCCGAAATAATGCACTTCTGCTCAGGCCCAATACACTAAAAAAATTATATTGCGCCTGTATTTCCGGAAAATATTTTGCGGTCCCGCCCATAGCTCCCAAATTACTTACCATTGTCCCGTCATAATTTCCTACAAAAATATTGCGCTTCTCCCAGGGCCAAAAGTCCAATAGGCAAAAATTCTATCCCATGGTTGTCTCACGAAATAATTCCTCCCACCAAAATTTTTGCCAAAATATTCTGCTCCGGTCCGCTGACAGCCAAAAGCCCTATAGTCAAAAATTCATATACCACCGATATGTATTGTAATACTCGGAATCCCATCATTGTACTCTGGACTTTTTGTCATCCCGCCGTAATATTTTCCGATGGCAGGATGCAGAGTATTATGAGACATATCTTCTACAACTTTAAAAGTGATTATAATTAAAATATATTTCTAACCCCATTTCAAAGTTAGCGGGAATAGAACTGTCATTATCACATGTATGTATATATTTGACACACCAAAACCCTATACTTAATGAAGTTATATAATTATATTATTGACCTCCACAAACAATATTGCCCCCAACACATGTTCAACTATGTAGGCCCAATGAGAATCGGGGTACCCTGGGCCAACGGGCCTGGGGCTTGACGGTGGCGCTGGGACGGCAACCCTGCTCCAGACGGCACAAATGGAGGCTCAACTTTTCCCTGGTTAGGAGGGTAGGTCGCAAGGGTCTCTTTCAAGGCGCTTTGCGGGGGTTACGGCTCCGGGAGAAACTTCCCTGGGTTGCCCGGGAAGTTGTACGCCTGTGAGTTCTTTCCCCGTGAAGGAACCAGGGAATTTGACTGCCAGGAGCATTGAATGCACGCCACCCTCCTCCTGTCGCTACCATCGTCAGCAGCTGGGATGTGACACGTTGGGATCGTCCTGACGTATAGGTACCAATGAGGTGCGCCACCCGCCAAGGTCATCCACAGTGGTCGTTGAAGATTGATCTACTATGCACACGGCTATAGGAGCGGTGTCCTACGGCTGCCACCTGGTACGAACGGGCGTGCCCCGGCCGGTCACGTTCACTACAAAGTTTGCTCTATTTTGCAAGTATATTTTCATGTGGATATACATTTATTTTTCAAATTTAGTTTGACATTTCACATATCTGAGAAAATCTTATATACATTGATGCAAAATCTCATATATCTGGAAAATAACTTGTGCTTTGCATGTTTATTTTCGTTTGTGTTTATATAGCATATTTAAATATGTTGATAGAGAGTTCTACATTGTACAACCTAATAAATATCGTCATAGTAGTATGTAGTAAAATATTGTTTAGCTTCACTAATACATAATTTTAAACATATGACCTCTCAATAAGTGGTTGACCCTCGAATCTGTATTCACCCTCACTAGTTAAGGGTGCTCCACAACTATAGATTGACCCTATGATGGTGAGTGGTTGCTTAACGTCCTCCACTAATGATTAAGCCACTCATTATGATTAAGCCACTCATTAGTGAGCAAATGTACGAGGGTATCTATAATTGTAGGGTGCATGCTATATTCCTATCATTCATTGCAATATTTAAATTTTATTTGGACTAACCATTTAATAAAGGCCCAATGTGAGTTTCTATTTTTAGTGTTTTAGTTTTAGGAAAAAAATGATATTCTAGAAAAATAAAAATAAAAATATGAGGGAAGTTTAAGGCATATCCAAGTATGAGCAAGGTTTAAGGCATTGCATCCTTGTATCCATAAGCCATTATCTAAGTGCATCTATAGCTAATACTCCAACCAAAACAGCTATCCAGCATGCATATCTAAGTATTAAGTAAAAACAGAGTATTGGCATTTACAAAGTGACATAATGTTGATAGTATATTCTCTTTACCTCCTCCAGTTCATCACCGAGACAATTAGGCAACAATGTTTTTCATCGTTGGTGGCAATAACACGATCCAGGCCTTTTCCTCATTTCACCCCTGAGATAGTACACTTGCAAGGCTAAACCCAACTATCATACACAACTCCCTCTTGGAAATCACTTCACTGAACATGGCCAATATAAGACTAATAGATCGAAGAGCATGTATGTCTATAAGTCATGCAAGAAAGAGCTCAGAATAAAAATAAATCATATAATCATATATTGATATAATCATAAAGTGACAATTTATCACACCACAACAAACACACCGAGAATTACATCATTTGGATCACAATCAAGTAAGGTAGTTCATGTGATCTTCGTATTAAGAGGCAACGGAGAGAGGATGCCATCTACCTACTACTATATATGGACCCATGCATAGCACAGGAATTAGCCCCCAACTGTCAGGATAAAACACTGCCGACGGCGTTGGAGCATGTCCTCGACTTGCCGCCGAGGGAGGTGGTCGTCGTCATCGACTCACAACCACCTCAGAGGAGCTGTGGCTGTTCATTGGAAAAGTATTCTTCATGGCGGCGGCACAACTGACATTCAATGGCGTCCTTGTCACCATCACCAAGCTCATCTTGCCCCTCAGTAGCCTCCTCGCCTATCGGACAATCTACTATCTGTGTTGTGGTGCCATTTCATCTTGATACTTTTTACTTCAAAGAGGTTTGTTGAAAATACTCGAACTGTCCGCTAATCTGCTATTATAAGAATTGCAGTGTTCTTGCTAATAAATTACGGAACCGACCAAAAAACAACGTTGTTCTCTTGCATATTCACTATTTACACCTCGTTCACGACTGCGATCTTCAACTCGAGTGCGTTGGGTACGTGCACCTTATTGCCCTTTTTTTTGTAGCCGCGCACCTTATTCATGAGTACGACAGTCAGTTTTACATATGTGCAATGTAGGTGACATGCTCGTGGTTGCATCACTATTACTGGGTTATACTTATGTCTGATTTTGAATGGTAACAGTGTTTATTAGTTCCATCTTTAGTTAACCACAATTTTTTTTGAATAACCTATCAAGTCAACTTGTAGTATTAGTTCCGTATTACTCCCTCCATCCCACAATATAAGATGTTTTCACAAGGTAAAACAGCTTGCAAAAAGCTCTTATATTACGGGATGAAGGGAGTAGTTCTTAAGTAGTTCCGCATCGGTCAACTTGCAGCCCATTCCGTTTCCAGGTGCCACGAAGGGATCCCCAAGGAGAGGAGACTCGGGCTGTGAAGAAGATGTGGCGACCCCCATGGGACGATGTTGACAGGATCGTCGACCTGTCGTTGTACTTACCTTCCGTCACATACCGAGACCTAAATCGCGACAACTCGACGCTGGAGGAGAAGGACGAGCACACGGCGTTCCTCTACCTGTGTGCACGCGAGTACTACGAGGCTGTACAGGAGTTCATAGGCTTCCAGGCCTGGGTCCACCACGAGTACGCCTCCAAAGGACTTGTGGAGGTTGACTACGACTATGTCAGAGAGGCTGAGCCACACAGGCGTTCAGAGCCATCATTGTTCATCTTCCTTCAGATGTCCTCGTTGACAACGACACGTTTAGGTAACTTAGGGGGAAAATGATGGACGGTTTCTGACCGAAATCCAACTCTCTGTCGGATACATATATAGATGGTGTTGGCAGCCAGGCCCGTGACTATTATGTCATATTATGAAGGAGCTAGATGTTGTATGCTCCGTCCAAAGTGATTGTGTGCTTGGGCATCACTAGTAGAAAAAGGGTCAAACGTGAAGCACATTAGTGCCGGTTTGAATTTGAGCCGGCACTAATGTGTCCATTAGTGCCGGTTCCAACGGCTAGCCGGGCCGCTCTCATTAGTACCGGTTCGTGGCGAACCTTTAGCACCGGTTCGTGCCACGAACCGATACTAATGTGAGTGGTGGCGGGATGTTGTCAGTCTGGGGCCCCTCCAGCACCTTTAGTACCGGTTCGTGTCATGAACCGATACTAAAGGTCGTCCTACATAAACCCTTCGTCCACCCGCCGAGCTCGCTCTGTTCTTCTCTTTCCCCTCCCTCTCTGTTCTTCCCCTCTTCCTCTCGAGCTCATCACACATTTTGCCCAAAATTTGTCAAGATTTGAAGGTCCCCATCGATTCAAATGATCACAAAGGTTAGCAACTTTGTCCTTTCATCTCTCATTGCTAGATTAGCTCTTGCAATGCTTTATATAGTGTTTAATTTGTGAGTTTAGTAATTTGGGAGGAAATGTGCTAGTATTTGATTTATATGCAATTTGAGGTCAAAAATAACACTTAATTTGCATATGTAGGTGTGGTTTACTTAGTGCCTTCAAAATCTCCGCCGTAACCACCGTCGATCGCCCGCACCGTCCCGTCGCCGACACCACCTTGTGGTGAGCCTCTTGTTGATGAAATTTTATATAAAAATTGATGTTTGTGTGATTTGGATATATAGTTACTCGTATAATTATCTTACCCGTACGTTGTTTGTTATACATAGTGCCATGGTTTTGATATCCGTCCCCGTCGGCCCTCGTCTTTGTTATGATTCGGATGTGGTATATATATTCTCTTTTAAAACTAGTTGCATTTCATGTTTATGACAAATTATGCCCATCAAGTTGACATAGATATTTTTTCTAGGAGGTATGTGAACCGTAAATTCCAACTGACCCTATTGTTGAGAGGTTAAATTTAGTTGAAAGAGAAAACGAGTACTTGAAAGAAAAATTAAAAAGAATTGAGGGGGAGAAGATGGAATTGGAGTTGCATGTTGCCGATGTCGTCGATGATCACAAGATCAAGATGAAGAAAATGCGCTTGAAGATTAGAAAGATTCGAAAATATGACATCGATAGTGAGGCTTGGTATCATTATGTTGTTGGATCAATTGTTACCTTAGTTGCGATCTTGATCGCATTTGTTGTTGCATTTAAATGCTTTAGCTAGAGAGTTATTTGTTTGTTGCATTTAAGTGTTGTATGAACTTTATGTATGAACTTTATGTATTGTATTAATTTGGTGTTTTCGGTGCTGTGTATTGAAGATGAGCCGGAAATGGATGTACGATGACCGATGCTCTCCCGAGTTCATTAATGGCGTGCAAACTTTTCTGCTTGTGGCTGAGGCAAACAACCGGGCAGATGGTTTTATGCCTTGTCCATGTGCCGGCTGTAAGAATGGTCAAAATTACTCTAAGTCAAGAACCATTCACGTCCACCTGTTTAAGTCCGGTTTCGTGCCCCACTATAATGTTTGGACCAAGCACGGAGAAAGAGGGGTTATGATGGAATACAATGATGAAGAATAGGACGACGACAACTATCCTGGCCATGGGTTCCCTGAATACGATGATACAACAATGGGGGAAGAAGTTGAGCCGGTAATGCGGGAAGAAGCTGAGCCGGCAATGCGGGAAGAAGCTGAAGAAGAGGCATCAGATGAGCCCGTTGATGATCTAGGTCGGGCCATTGCCGATGCAAAGAGAAACTGCGCAAGTGATTTGGAGAAGAAGAAGTTGCAGCGCATGTTAGAGGATCACAAAAAATTGTTGTACCCAAATTGCGTAGGTGACAAGAAAAAGCTGGGCACCACACTGGAATTGTTGCAATGGAAGGTAGAGAATGGTGTATCTGACAAGGGATTTGAAAAGTTGCTGGTAATGATAAAGGATATGCTTCCAAAGGACAACGAATTGCCCGAGAGTACGTACGAAGCAAAGAAGGCTGTCTGCCCTCTAGGGTTAGAGGTGCAGAAGATACATGCATGCCCTAATGATTACATCCTCTACCACGGTGAGTACGAGGATTTGAACACTTGCCCGGTATGCGGTGCATTGCGCTATAAGATCAGCCGCGATGACCCTGGTGATGTCGAGGGCGAGCGCCCCAGGAAGAAGATTCCTGCCAAGGTGATGTGGTATGCTCCTATAATACCACGGTTGAAACGTTTGTTCCAAAACAAAGAGCATGTTGGAAATATGCCCTAGAGGCAATAATAAAAGGATTATTATTATATTTCCTTGTTCATGATAATTGTCTTTTATTCATGCTATAATTGTGTTATCCGGAAATCGTAATACATGTGTGAATACATAGACACCAACATGTCCCTAGTAAGCCTCTAGTTGACTAGCTCGTTGATCAACAGATAGTCATGGTTTCCTGACTATGGACATTGGATGTCATTGATAACGAGATCACATCATTAGGAGAATGATGTGATGGACAAGACCCAATCCTAAGCATAGCACAAGATCGTATAGTTCGTTTGCTAGAGCTTTTCCAATGTCAAGTATCTTTTCCTTAGACCATGAGATCGTGTAACTCCCGGATACCGTAGGAGTGCTTTGGGTGTACCAAACGTCACAACGTAACTGGGTGACTATAAAGGTGTACTACGGGTATCTCCGAAAGTGTCTGTTGGGTTGACACGGATCGAGACTGAGATTTGTCACTCCGTATGACGGAGAGGTATCTCTGGGCCCACTCGGTAATGCATCATCATAATGAGCTCAATGTGATCAAAGTGTTTGACCACGTGATCATGTATTACGGTACAAGTAAAGTGACTGCCGGTAACGAGATTGAACGAGGTATTGGGATACCGACGATCGAATCTCGGGCAAGTAAAATACCGATTGACAAAGGGAATCGTATACGGGGTTGCTTGAATCCTCGACATCGTGGTTAATCCGATGAGATCATCGAGGAGCATGTGGGAGCCAACATGGGTATCCAGATCCCGCTGTTGGTTATTGTCCAGAGAGCTGTCTCGGTCATGTCTGCATGTCTCCCGAACCCGTAGGGTCTACACACTTAAGGTTCAGTGACGCTAGGGTTGTATAGAGATGAGTATGCAGTAATACAAAAGTTGTTCGGAGTCCCGGATGAGATCCCGGACGTCACAAGGAGTTCCGGAATGGTCCGAAGGTAAAGAATTATATATAGGAAGTGCAGTTTCGGCCATCGGGAGAATTCGGGGTCACCGGTATTGTATCGGGACCATCGGATGGGTCCCGGGGGTCCATCGGGTGGGGCCACCCATCCCGGAGGGCCCCATGGGCTGAAGTGAGGAGGGGAACCAGCCCATAGTGGGCTGGTGCGCCCCCCTTGGGCCCCCTGCGCCTAGGGTTGGAAACCCTAGGATGGGGGGCGCCCCACTTGCCTTGGGGGGCACTCCACCCCCCTTGGCCGCCGTCCCCAGGAGATCCCATCTCCCAGGGCCGGAGCCCCCCCAGGGGGCCTATATAAAGGGGGGGAGGGAGGGCAGCCACACCCTGAAGTCTTGGAGCCTCCCTCTCCCCTGCTACACCTCTCCCTCTCGCAGAAGCTCGGCGAAGCCCTGCTGCGGTGACTGCTGCATCCACCACCATGCCGTCGTGCTGCTGGATCTTCATCAACCTCTCCTTCCCCCTTGCTGGATCAAGAAGGAGGAGACGTCACGCTGACCGTACGTGTGTTGAACGCGGAGGTGCCGTCCGTTCGGTGCTAGGATCTCCGGTGATTTGGATCACGACGAGTACGACTCCCTCAACCCCGTTCTTTGAACGCTTCCGCTCGCGATCTACAAAGGTATGTAGATGCACTCCGATCACTCGTTGCTAGATGAACTCATAGATAGATCTTGGTGAAATCGTAGAAATTTTTTATTTTCTGCAACGTTCCCCAACAAGTGGTATCAGAGTTAGGTCTATGCGTAGTTCTCTTTGCACGAGTAGAACACAATTTGTTGTGGGCGTAGATGTTGTCAACTTTCTTGCCGCTACTAGTCTTATTTTGCTTCAGCTGTATTATGGGATGAAGCGGCCCGGACCGACCTTACACGTACGCTTACGTGAGACAGGTTCCACCGACTGACATGCATTAGTTGCATAAGGTGGCTAGCGGGTGTCTGTCTCTCCCACTTTAGTTGGAGCGGATTGGATGAAAAGGGTCCTTATGAAGGGTAAATAGAAGTTGACAAATCACGGTGTGGCTTTAACGTAGGTAAGAAAACGTTCTTGCTAGAACCCTATTGCAGCCACGTAAAACTTGCAACAACAATTAGAGGACGTCTAACTTGTTTTTGCAGCAAGTGTTTTGTGATGTGATATGGCCAAAGTTGTGATGAATGATGAATGATATATATGTGATGTATGAGATCATGTTCTTGTAATAGGAATCACAACTTGCATGTCAATGAGTATGACAACCGGCAGGAGCCATAGGAGTTGTCTTTATTTTTTGTATGACATGCGTGTCATTGAGAAACTCCATGTAAATTACTTTACTTTATTGCTAAACGTGTTAGCCGTAGTAGTAGAAGTAATAGTTGGCAAGCAACTTCATGGAGACACGATGATGGAGATCATGATGATGGAGATCATGGTGTCATGCCGGTGACAAGATGATCATGGAGCCCCAAGATGGAGATCAAAGGAGCTATGTGATATCGGCCATATCATGTCACTATTATTTGATTGCATGTGATGTTTATCATGTTTTTGCATCTTGTTTACTTAGAACGACGGTAGTAAATAAGATGATCCCTCATAATAAATTTCAAGAAAGTGTTCCCCCTAACTGTGCGCCGTTGCGACAGTTTGTTGTTTCGAAGCACCACGTGATGATCGGGTGTGATAGATTTCAACGTTCACATACAACGGGTGTAAGACAGATTTACACATGCAAACACTTAGGTTAAATTGACGAGCCTAGCATGTACAGACATGGCCTCGGAACACAAGAGACCGAAAGGTCGAACATGAGTCGTATGAAAGATACGATCAACATGGAGATGTTCACCGATGATGACTAGTCCGTCTCACGTGATGATCGGACACGGCCTAGTCGAGTTGGATCATGTTTCACTTGGATGACTAGAGGGATGTCTAATCTGAGTGGGAGTTCATTAAATAATTTCATTAGATGAACTTAATTATCATGAACTTAGTCTAAAATCTTTGCATAAATGTCTTGTAGATCAAATGGCCAACGCTAATGTCAACCTCAACTTAAACGCGTTCCTAGAGAAAACCAAGCTGAAAGATGATGGCAGCAACTATACGGACTAGGTCCAGAACCTGAGGATCATCCTCATAGCTGCCAGGAAACAATATGTCCTAGAAGCACCACTAGGTGAAGAACCCATCCCAGAGAACCAAGATGTTATGAACGCTTGGCTGCAGCGTGCTGATGATTACTCCCTCGTTCAGTGCGGCATGCTTTACAGCTTAGAACCGGGGCTCCAAAAGCGTTTTGAGAAGCACGGAGCATATGAGATGTTCGAAGAGCTGAAAATGGTTTTCCAAGCTCATGCCCGGGTCGAGAGATATGAAGTCTCCGACAAGTTCTACAGTTGTAAGATGGAGGAAAATAGTTCTGTCAGTGAGCACATACTCAAGATGTCTGGGTTGCACAACCGCTTGTCCCAGCTGGACATTAAGCTCCCAGACGAGGCGGTCATTGACAGAATCCTTCAGTCGCTCCCACCTAGCTACAAGAGCTTTGTGATGTACTACAATATGCAGGGGATGGAAAAGACCATTCCTGAAGTATTTTCAATGCTGAAATCCGCGGAGGTAGAAATCAGAAAGGAACATCAAGTGTTGATGGTCAATAAAACCACCAAGTTCAAGAAAGGCAAGGGTAAGAAGAACTTCAAGAAGGACGGCAAGGATGTTGTCGCGCCCGGTAAGCCAGTTGCCGGGAAGAAGTCAAAGAATGGACCCAAGCCTGAGACTGAGTGCTTTTATTGCAAAGGGAAGGGTCACTGGAAGCGGAACTGCCCCAAATACTTAGGGGACAAGAAGGCCGGCAACACTAAAGGTATATGTGATATACATGTAATTGATGTGTACCTTACCAGTGCTCATAGTAGCTCCTGGGTATTTGATACCAGTGCCATTGCTCATATTTGTAACTCAAAGCAGGAGCTGCGGAATAAGCGGAGACTGGCGAAGGACGAGGTGACGATGCGCGTCGGGAATGGTTCCAAGGTCGATGTGATCGCCGTCGGCACGCTACCTCTACATTTACCTACGGGATTAATTTTAAACCTCAATAATTGTTATTTAGTGCCAAGTTTGAGCATGAACATTGTATCAGGATCTTGTTTAATACGAGATGGCTACTCATTTAAATCCGAGAATAATGGTTGTTCTATTTATATGAGATATATGTTTTATGGTCATGCTCCGATGGTCAATGGTTTATTCTTAATGAATCTCGAACGTGATGTTACACATATTCATAGTGTGAATACCAAAAGATGTAAAGTTGATAACGATAGTCCCACATACTTGTGGCACCGCCGCCTTGGTCACATTGGTGTCAAGCGCATGAAGAAGCTCCATGCTGATGGACTTTTAGAGTCTCTCGATTATGAATCATTTGACACATGCGAACCATGCCTCGTGGGCAAAATGACCAAGACTCCGTTCTCCGGAACAATGGAGCGAGCAACCAACTTATTGAAAATCATACATACTGATGTGTGCGATCCAATAAGCGTTGAGGCTCGTGGAGGATATCGTTATGTTCTCACTCTCACTGATGACTTGAGTAGATATGGGTATGTCTACTTGATGAAACACAAGTCTGAGACATTTGAAAAGTTCAAGGAATTTCAGAATGAGGTAGAGAATCAACGTGACCGAAAAATAAAGTTCTTACAATCAGATCGTGGAGGAGATTATTTAAGTCACGAATTTGGCACACACTTAAGGAAATGTGGAATCGTTTCACAACTCACGCCGCCTGGAACACCTCAACGTAATGGTGTGTCCGAACGTCGTAATCGCACTCTATTGGATATGGTGCGATCTATGATGTCTCTTACTGATTTACCGCTATCATTTTGGGGATACGCTCTAGAGACAGCTACATTCACTTTAAATAGGGCACCGTCTAAATCTGTTGAGACGACACCGTATGAATTATGGTTTGGAAAGAAACCTAAGCTGCCGTTTCTAAAAGTTTGGGGATGCGATGCTTATGTCAAGAAACTTCAACCTGAAAAGCTCGAACCCAAGTCGGAAAAATGCGTCATCATAGGATACCCTAAGGAAACCATTGGGTATACCTTCTACCTTAGATCCGAAGGCAAGATCTTTGTTGCCAAGAACGGATCCTTTCTAGAGAAAGAGTTTCTCTCAAAAGAAGTAAGTGGGAGGAAAGTAGAACTTGATGAAGTACTACCTCTTGAACCGGAAAGTAGTGCAGCTCAGGAAAATGTTCCTGTGGTGCCTGCGTCCACTGAAGAGGAAATTAATGATGATGATCAAGGTACTTCGAATCAAGTTGCTGCTGAACTTCGTTAGGTCCACAAGGACACGTTCCACACCAGAGTGGTATGGCAACCCTGTCCTGGAAATCATGTTGTTAGACAACGGTGAACCTTCGAACTATGAAGAAGCGATGGCGGGCCCAGATTCCAACAAATGGCTTGAAGCCATGCAATCCGAGATAGGATCCATGTATGAAAACAAAGTATGGACTTTGACAGACTTGCCCGATGATCGGCGAGCGATAGAAAACAAATGGATCTTTAAGAAGAAGACGGACGCGGATGGTAATGTTACCATCTATAAAGCTCGACTTGTCGCTAAGGGTTATCGGCAAGTTCAAGGGGTTGACTACGCTGAGACTTTCTCTCCCGTAGCGAAGCTGAAGTCCGTCCGAGTCATGTTAGCAATTGCCGCATACTATGATTATGAGATATGGCAAATGGACGTCAAAACGGCATTCCTTAACGGTTATCTTAAAGAAGAATCGTATATGATGCAGCCGGAAAGTTTTGTCGACCCTAAGAATGCTAACAAGGTATGCAAGCTCCAGCGATCCATTTATGGGCCGGTGCAAGCATCTTGGAGTTGGAACATTCGCTTTGATGAGATGATCAAAGCGTTTGGGTTTATGCAGACTTATGGAGAATCCAACGTTTACAAGAAAGTGAGTGGGAGCTTTGTAGCATTTCTCATATTATATGTAGATGACATACTTTTGATGGGAAATGATATAGAACTTTTGGACAGCATTAAGGCCTACTTAAATAAGAGTTTTTCAATGAAGGACCTTGGAGAAGCTGCTTATATATTAGGCATCAAGATCTATAGAGATAGATCAAGACGCCTCATAGGTCTTTCACAAAGCACATACCTTGATAAGATATTGAAGAAGTTCAATATGGATCAATCTAAGAAGGGGTTCTTGCCTGTGTTGCAAGGTGTGAAATTGAGCTCAGCTCAATGCCCGATCACGGCAGAAGATATAGAAGAGATGAGTGTCATCCCCTATGCCTCAGCCATAGGATCTATTATGTATGCCATGCTATGTACCAGACCTGATGTAAACCTTGCTGTAAGTTTGGTAGGAACGTACCAAAGTAATCCCGGCAAGGAACACTGGACAGCGGTCGAGAATATCCTGAAGTACCTGAAAAGGACTAAGGACATGTTTCTCGTTTATGGAGGTGACGAAGGGCTCGTCATAAAGGGTTACATCGACGCTAGCTTCGACACAGATATGGATGACTCTAAGTCACAAACCGAATACGTGTATATGTTGAATGGTGGAGCAGTAAGCTGGTGCAGCTGCAAGCAGAGCGTCGTGGCGGGATTTACATGTGAAGCGGAGTACATGGCAGCCTCGGAGGCAGCACATGAAGCAATTTAGGTGAAGGAGTTCATCACCGACCTAGGAGTCATACCCAATGCGTCGGGGCCGATCAAACTCTTCTGTGACAACACTGGAGCTATTGCACTTGCCAAGGAGCCCAGGTTTCACAAGAAGACCAGGCACATCAAGCGTCGCTTCAACTCCATTCGTGAAAATGTTCAAGATGGAGACATAGAAATTCGCAAAGTGCATACGGATCTGAATGTCGCAGATCCGTTGACTAAACCTCTTCCGCGAGCAAAACATGATCAACACCAGAACTCTATGGGTATTCGATTCATCACAATGTAACTAGATTATTGACTCTAGTGCAAGTGGGAGACTGTTGGAAATATGCCCTAGAGGCAATAATAAAAGGATTATTATTATATTTCCTTGTTCATGATAATTGTCTTTTATTCATGCTATAATTGTGTTATCCGGAAATCGTAATACATGTGTGAATACATAGACACCAACATGTCCCTAGTAAGCCTCTAGTTGACTAGCTCATTGATCAACAGATAGTCATGGTTTCCTGACTATGGACATTGGATGTCATTGATAACGAGATCACATCATTAGGAGAATGATGTGATGGACAAGACCCAATCCTAAGCATAGCACAAGATCGTATAGTTCGTTTGCTAGAGCTTTTCCAATGTCAAGTATCTTTTCCTTAAACCATGAGATCGTGTAACTCCCGGATACCGTAGGAGTGCTTTGAGTGTACCAAACGTCACAACGTAACTGGGTGACTATAAAGGTGTACTACGGGTATCTCCGAAAGTGTCTGTTGGGTTGACACAGATCGAGACTGGGATTTGTCACTCCGTATGATGGAGAGGTATCTCTGGGCCCACTCGGTAATGCATCATCATAATGAGCTCAATGTGATCAAAGTGTTTAACCACGGGATCATGTATTACGGTACGAGTAAAGTGACTTGCCGGTAACGAGATTGAAAGAGGTATTGGGATACCGACGATCGAATCTCGGGCAAGTAAAATACCGATTGACAAAGGGAATCGTATACGGGGTTGCTTGAATCCTCGACATCATGGTTCATCCGATGAGATCATCGAGGAGCATGTGGGAGCCAACATGGGTATCCAGATCCCGATGTTGGTTATTGGCCAGAGAGCTGTCTCGGTCATGTCTGCGTGTCTCCCGAACCCGTAGGGTCTACACACTTAAGGTTCGGTGATGCTAGGGTTGTATAGAGATGAGTATGTAGTAATCCGAAAGTTGTTCGGAGTCCCGGATGAGATCTCGGACGTCACGAGGAGTTCCGGAATGGTCCGGAGGTAAAGAATTATATATAGGAAGTGCAGTTTCGGCCATCGGGAGAATTCGGGGTCACCGGTATTGTATCAGGACCACCGGATGGGTCCCGGGGGTCCACCGGGTGGGGCCACCCATCCCGGAGGGCCCCATGGGCTAAAGTGAGGAGGGGAACCAGCCCATAATGGGCTGGTGCGCCCCCTTGGGCCCCCCTGGGCCTAGGGTTGGAAACCCTAGGGTGGGGAGGCGCCCCACTTGCCTTGGGGGGCACTCCACCCCCCTTGGCCGCCGCCCCCGAGGAGATCCCATCTCCCAGGGCCGGCGCCCCCCCAGGGGGCCTATATAATGGGGGGGAGGGAGGGCAGCCGCACGTGTGTTGAACGCGGAGGTGCCGTCCGTTCGGCGCTAGGATCTCCGGTGATTTGGATCACGGTGAGTACGACTCCCTCAACCCCGTTCTTTGAACGCTTCCGCTCGCGATCTACAAAGGTATGTAGATGCACTCCGATCACTCGTTGCTAGATGAACTCATAGATAGATCTTGGTGAAACCGTAGAAAATTTTTATTTTCTGCAACGTTCCCCAACAGAGCATGCCAAGGCGATGCGATGGCACAGAGAAGACCGTAAGAAAGACGGAAAGTTGAGAGTACCCGCTAACGGGTCGCAGTGGAGAAAAATCGAAAGAAAGTACGGGAAGGAGTTTGCAGATGACGCAAGGAGTGTATGGTTTGGTCTAAGCGCAGATGGCATTAATCCTTTTGGGGAGCAGAGCAGCAACCATAGCACCTGACCTGTGACTCTATGTTTGTATAACCTTCCTCCTTGGTTGTGCATGAAGCGGAAGTTCATTATGATGTCAGTGCTCATCCAAGGCCCTAATAAACCCGGCAACGACATTGATGTGTACCTAAGGCCATTAGTTGAAGAACTCTTACAAATGTGGAATGGAACAGGTGTACGTGCGTGGGATGAGCACATGGGGGAAGAATTTGACCTAAAGGCGTTGTTGTTCGTGACCATCGATGATTGGCCTGCTCTCAGTAACCTTTCAGGACAGACAAACAAGGGATACCGCGCATGCACGCACTGTTTGGACGATACCGATAGTACATATTTGGCTAATTGTAAGAAGAATGTGTACCTGGGACATCGTCGATTTCTTCCAAGCAGGCATCCCGTAAGAAAGAAAGGCAAGCATTTCAAAGGTGAGGCGGATCACCGGACGAAGCCTCGCCACCGTACTGGTGCTGATGTACATGATATGGTCAAGGATTTGAAGGTGGTCTTTGGAAAGGGTCCTGATGGACAACCTGTTCCGAATGACGCTGACGGACACGCACCCATGTGGAAGAAGAAATCTATATTTTGGGACCTGCCCTATTGGAAAGACCTAGAGGTCCGCTCCGCAATCGACGTGATGCACGTGACAAAGAATCTTTGTGTGACCCTGCTTGGCTTCTTGGGCGTGTATGGGAAGACAAAAGATACACCTGAGGCACGGGAGGACCAGCAACGTATGCACAGAAAAGACGGCATACATCAGGGTCATGCAAGCTACGCTCTTACCAAAGAAGAGAAGGAAATCTTCTTTGAATGCCTGCTCAGTATTAAGGTACATCTGGCTTCTTGTCGAATATAAAGGGAATAATAAACATGACAGAGAAAAAGTTCCAGAACATAAAGTCTCATGACTGCCACGTGATTATGACGCAACTGCTTCCGGTTGCATTGAGGGGGCTTCTACTGGAAAATGTTCGATTAGCCATTGTGAAGCTATGTGCATTTCTCAATGCAATCTCTCAGAAGGTAATCGATCCAGAAATCATACGAAGGTTAGAGAATGATTTGGTGCAATGTCTTGTCAGTTTTGAGTTGGTGTTCCCACCATCCTTCTTCAACATCATGACGCATGTCCTAGTTCACCTATGCGAAGAGATTAACGTTTTAGGTCCCGTATTTCTACACAATGTGTTCCCCTTTGAGAGGTTCATGGGAGTCTTAAAGAAATATGTTCATAACCGTGCTAGGCCAGAAGGAAGCATCTCCAAGGGCCATGAAAATGAGGAGGTCATTGAGTTTTGTATTGACTTTATTCCTGACCTTAAGCCGATTGGTGTTCCTGAATCGCGGCATAAGGGCAGACTGGATGGAAAAGGCATGCTAGGAGGGGAACAAATAATATGTATGCACGGACATTCTCTCACTGAAGCACACTACATGGTTCTACAGAATTCCGCCTTGGTGGCTACGTATATGGATGAACACAAGAATTTGCTACGCTCCAAACACCCGGAGCGGTCTGATGACTGGATTACACGTGAACAAACCAGGAGTTTCGCCAGTTGGTTGCAGACACGTACCATGCATGACGCCTCTATTGAAGATGACCTGTACTTGCTGTCCTAGTTACCATCTTCGAATATAATGACTTTCAAAGGGTACGAGATAAATGGTAATACATTTTACACGATCGCCCAAGATAAGAAGAGCACCAACCAAAACAGTGGTGTCCGCTTTGATGCAGAAACCAAGACGGGAAAGGAAACATATTATGGTTATATACAGGACATATGGGAACTTGACTATCGACGTGGTTTGAAGGTCCCTTTGTTTCGGTGCAAATGGGTCAATTTGACACGAGGCGGGGTAACGAAAGACCCGCAGTACGGAATGACAACAGTGGATCTCAACAATCTTGCGTATGCAGACGAACCATTTGTCCTAGCCAATGATGTGGCACAGGTTTTCTATGTGAAGGACATGTCTACCAAGCCGAGAAAAAGAAAAGATAAGGAAGCGAAGGCATCGTACGATGAGCCAAAGGGGCACATAGTTCTTTCTGGGAAGAGAAACATCGTGGGAGTGGATGACAAGACAGACATGTCTGAAGATTATGAAAAGTTTGATGAAATTGCTCCATTCACAGTGAATATTGACCCGAGCATCCCGTTAAATGATGAAGATTTTCCATGGTTACGGCGCAAAGGGACACACGCGAAGAAAAAGTTTCACACCCAAAGATCTGGGATGTGATCGGCTTCACTATCATCACTTTCTTCTGTGTTTCACACCCAGGAGGGAAATCTCTATAATAGTTAGGGTAATTATGTGTTTTGGCATTTGAAGCACGAAGAAATTTTATGTGCAAACAAATTCTTTCATGCCTTTACTGATTTTTAAAGTTAAGTTATTCACAAACTAGTGATTCACACTAATTTCAAATAATTCAAAATTTAAACTATTCAAATTTGAAAACTACGGGCAGTAACAGAAAGTTTGTAATTTTTTGTACCTAAAGCAAAAATATTCACAAAGAAACTCTAAATACACAAAAAAAAACAACTCAAAAAAGCCCGCCTACTGGGCCAGAGCGGCCTGCATACGACTAGAAACCCAACCTGTTGTTGGGCCAGGATGCAGGCCCGCAAAGGCCCAGTAGGCCCATGGGGCAGCACAACACAGGTAGGCCCAGAAGACCTGCATTTGAGAGGAGCTCAAACGAGCAGCCGCGGCTGGGTTTATAAACCAGTGCGGCTTCCCTTCGCTAGGCGAGGTGGGACTAAATTTTGCGCCCCTCGCCTGTCAGCGCACCCCCCTTTAGTACCGGTTCGTGCCACCAACCGGTACTAAAGGAGGGCCTTTAGTACCGGTTCGTGCCATCAACCGGTACTAAAGGGGGTGCGCTTCCCGCCGCTTGGCCTGCCCAAAAGAGGCCTTTATTACCGATTGGTGGCTCCAACCGGTACTAAAGGTCCATCCTATATAACTAAACACTTCAAAAATTTCAGTTTCTCATCTGCTTCTTCTCCTCTGCCCCGTCGCCCGCCGCGCGCCCCCGTCCATATCCCTCTCGTCGCCGCCCCCGTCGTCCCCGTCAACGTCGTCGCCGCCCCATCGTCCTCATCCTCATCGTCACCGCCGCCCCGTCCCGGCCCGTCCCGCGTCGTCCCCATCCCCGTCGTCGCCGCCCCGTCCCCGTCGTCGCTGCCCCGTCCCCGTCCCCGTCGTCGCCGCCCCGTCCCTGTCCCCGTCGTCGCCATCCCCATCGTCGCCGCCTGTCGCCGTCCCCGTCGCGCGCCGCCCCCCGTCGCCTCTCGCCTCGCTGGTGAGCACACACAGAGACACACACACACACATACATTTTTTTAGTTTTTTAGTTATAGAAATAGTTATAAAAAGTTAGAAAATTTTCTTTTTTTAGTTATAGAAATAGTTAGTTATGTAGCATATTGTTAGAAATGTTATAGAAATGTTAGAATTGTTAGAAATTTTTCTGTTTTTTAGTTATAGAAGTAGATATTAAAACGTTAGAATTGTTAGAAATTTTTCTGTTTTTTAGTTATAGAAGTAGTTATAAAAAAGTTAGAATTGTTAGAATTTTTTCTGTTTTTTAGTTATAGAAATAGTTATAAAAAAGTTAGAAAATTTTCTTTTTTTTAGTTATAGAAATATTAGAAATTTTATACAAATGTTAGTTATATATATATAAATGTTATTTTTTTTCTATTTCTTAGTTATAGAAATATTAGAAATGTTAGTTATATAGCATTTCTAGAAATGTTATAGAAATGTTAGTTATATAGAAATGTTAGAAATTTTAGTTACCAAAATCCAATCATTAAAAAAATGTTACTTTTTACGGGAATATAGCTAGTATTTGTTCTCGAAAATGCCCGGCCCGCATCCTCGCCGTCGACCCGTCCACGACGATGTTCGGCTGACCCATGTCCGGGACTGGGCTCCGCCGGGCTGGCACTGGGAGGTGCTGCCTGGAGGGGCGCGCCGCTTGATGAGGAACCCGGCCCCGGGTCCCGTCATCGACAATGATCTCGTTTGGTGGCGTTCGCGTGGGCCAGTTTCTGTGCGGAGGGAGCCGGCCCCGCCGGAGGTGGTACGTCGCCGTGCCAGGGAGGAGGACGAGCACGTCCATCGCTATATGGTTGCGTTAGGGGGCGGCATGTTCTCCAATACCTGGCAGTTTCTTCAGGGATCTCACTTCAGTTATGATCCTGTGAGGGTTCCTTCTCTTTGGGTGTCCACCGCCCGCGCCGCAGGAACCATGAGTGTCCTAGATTCTTCTGTAGTATTCGATCTTTATTAGCTACCTAGCTAGCCAGTGATGTATTCGATATATAATATTCGAGACGATGTATTCGAGATTATATATTATTTGAGACGATGTATTCGAGATTATATCTATTATTCGAGACGATGTAATTTGAATACTAAATTGTTTTATATTTCTTTTGGATTAGTTAAATAAAAGCTATGGCGGACAATACGGGCAGAGAGGGAGAACAGGCCATGTTCGATATGATACGCCATCCTCGCAGGCCAGATGATGATCATAATGAAGAAGATTATGACGGCTCCGAATTTCTAAACAACACCGGGGAGGGTGATATGATATTCGATCGCGACGACCGAATTGATGAAGTCATGAACTATGATTATGATGATGACGAAGAAAATGTTGATCTTGAAACAACAAAGACCGGCGAGGTATATATATTTATATAAGCAGGCATGTGGTGATCATCACATGTTTTAAATGACTTGAAGATATATTAACGAATCGATCTTTCTTCTTTCAGCCATCCGGATCGAGCAAATCTTCAGGCAACAGGACGGAACGAGGCCCGAACAAAAAGTTGAAGGAGTGCGTAAAGTACAATTTCGAGGCAATCAGACCTAATGGCGAACCATTAGCGCCTAAGAAGATTGCGGACAAGTTCGTTCGTCAGTGCGGAGTTCTTGTGAAGGACCAACTCCCGATCTCCCTTCAAGAATGGAGAGAGCCAGCAAAGCCACGTCCAGATGTTACTTTTGTCGATAATAGAAAAAAAGGTCTGCTTTGGGATACTCTCATGGAACATTTTGAAGGAAATATGCCCTAGAGGCAATAATAAAGTTATTATTTATTTCCTTATATCATGATAAATATTTATTATTCATGCTAGAATTGTATTAATCAGAAACATAATACATGTGTGAATACATAGACAAACAGAGTGTCACTAGTATGCCTCTACTTGACTAGCCTGTTGATCAAAGATGGTTATGTTTCCTAGCCATAGACATGAGTTGTCATTTGATTAACGGGATCACATCATTAGGAGAATGATGTGATTGACATGACCCATTCCGTTAGCTTAGCACCCGATCGTTTAGTATGTTGCTATTGCTTTCTTCATGACTTATACATGTTCCTATGACTATGAGATTATGCAACTCCCGTTTACCGGAGGAACACTTTGTGTGCTACCAAACGTCACAACGTAACTGGGTGATTATAAAGGTGCTCTACAGGTGTCTCCGAAGGTACTTGTTGGGTTGGCGTATTTCGAGATTAGGATTTGTCACTCCGATTGTCGGAGAGGTATCTCTGGGCCCTCTCGGTAATGCACATCACATAAGCCTTGCAAGCATTGCAACTAATGAGTTAGTTGCGAGATGATGCATTACGGAATGAGTAAAGAGACTTGCCGGTAACGAGATTGAACTAGGTATTGAGATACCGACGATCAAATCTCGGGCAAGTAACATACCGATGACAAAGGGAACAACGTATGTTGTTATGCAGTCTGACTGATAAAGATCTTCGTAGAATATGTGGGAGCCAATATGAGCATCCAGGTTCCGCTATTGGTTATTGACCGAGAATGGTTCTAGGTCATGTCTACATAGTTCTCGAACCCGTAGGGTCCGCACGCTTAAGGTTTCGGTGACAGTTATATTATGAGTTTATGAGTTTTGATGTATCGAAGGAGTTCGGAGTCCCGGATGAGATCGGGGACATGACGAGGAGTCTCGAAATGGTCGAGACATAAAGATCGATATATTGGACGACTATATTCGGACATCGGAAAGGTTCTGAGTGATTCGGGTATTTTTGGAGTACCGGGGAGTTACGGGAATACGGGGAAGAGTATTGGGCCTTAATGGGCTTTAGTGGGAAGGAGCCAGGAGGTGGCGCGCGCCCCTCCCAAGCCCAGTCCGAATTGGACAAGGGGTTTGGGGCGCGGCCCCCTCTCCCTTCCTTCTCCACTTCCCTCCTTTCCCCCCTTCTCCTAGTTGGACTAGGAAAGAAGGAGTCCTACTCCCGGTGGGAGTAGGACTCCCCTTGGCGTGCCCCTCCTAGGCCGGCCGCCCCCTCCTCCCTTGCTCCTTTATATACGGGGGCAAGGTGCACCCCATGGACACACAAGTTGATCTTTGTGATCGTTCCTTAGCCGTGTGTGGTGCCCCCCTCCACGATATTACACCTCGGTCATATTGTAGCGGTGCTTAGGCGAAACCCTGCGACAGTTGAACATCAAGATCGTCACCACGCCGTCGTGCTGACGGAACTCCTCCCCAAAGCTTTGCTGGATCGGAGCCCGGGGAACGTCATCGAGCTGAACGTGTGCCAAGAACTCGGAGGTGCTGGAGTAACGGTGCTTGGATCGGTTGGACCGGGAAGACGTACGACTACTTCCTCTATGTTGCGTCAACGCTTCCGCTTCGGTCTACGAGGGTACGTAGACAACACTCTCCCCTCTCGTTGCTATGCATCACCATGATCTTGCGTGTGCGTAGGAATTTTTTTGAAATTACTACGTTCCCCAACACATTTCACCCTACCAGATCATTTCACAGAAGCAGATGTGCAGAAAGTCAAGGACGCTGCTCTTAGGAAGATGGCGATTGCATTCAAGAACCACAAGAATCGTGAATGGGACAAGTACTTCAAGGGAGGAAGGAAGACTCCAGTATTCGAGGGAACACTAGAGAAGCAAAGTGCTCATTGGGATGATTTTGTGAAATTCAAGGATTCGGAATTAGCTAAGGAACGGTCGAGAATAAACAAGAAGAATGCCGAAAAAAGGATAAGTTCCATAAGCTGGGGCCAGGTGGCTACGCGGTGGCAATGCCTAAGTGGGATAAGTCTGAGAAAGATATGGAGGATGCAGGTGTCACTCCGGTTGCCAAGAGCTGGACCCCAGGTGCAAGACTTGGTTCTATGCGCATGGGAGGGAGTTGGACCCGAAGACAGGCAAAGTTTTGACGAAGGCATGTCTGGACGGAGCCGACGATGCGCTACTTGTTGCAATAGAAGAGGCTCGATCGGGGGTGTTCCAGCCCAACAGAGAGAACGACGAGCTTATGCGTGCCCTAGGAAATCCTGAACACCCGAGAAGAACACGAGGCAAGGGCGCTATTCCGTGATATGAGGGGTTTTCAGACTGGAACGCCGACTACAGAACCCGTGCGAGAAAGAAGATTGCGGAGGAGAAGAAGAGGAAGATGGAGGAGGAGCAGAGGATGCGGGACTATGAACGCCTTCAAGGCCTAGAAGCAAGTCACGCGGACTTGGCAGTCAAATTCCAGCGGCAGCAGGAGCAGATCGACTCACTTAGCCAGCAAAGAGGGTCTCAGCAGCTGCAGCAGCTAGCGGATGATCCAGCATTGGATAGCACCGCCCCATTCATGCCGAGAAGCACTAAAAAAATTATATTACGCCTGTATTTCCGGAAAATATTTTGCGGTCCCGCCCATAGCTCCCAAATTACATACCATTGTCCCGTCATAATTTCCTACAGAAATATTGCGCTTCTCCCAGGGCCAAAAGTCCAATAGGCAAAAATTCTATCCCATGGTTGTCTCACGAAATAATTCCTCCCGCCAAATTTTTTGCCAAAATATTCTGCTCCGGCCCGCTGACAGCCAAAAGCCCTATAGTCAAAAATTCATATACCACCGATATGTATTGTAATACTCGGAATCCCATCATTGTACTCTGGACTTTTTGGCATCCCGCCGTAATATTTTCCGATGGCAGGATGCAGAGTATTATGAGACATATCTTCTACAACTTTAAAAATGATTATAATTAAAATATATTTCTAACCCCATTTCAAAGTTAGCGGGAATAGAACTGTCATTATCACATGTATGTATATATTTGACACACCAAAACCCTATACTTAATGAAGTTATATAATTATATTATTGACCTCCACAAACAATATTGCCCCCAACACATGTTCAACTGTGTAGGCCCAATGAGAATCGGGGTACCCTGGGCCAACGGGCCTGGGGCTTGACGGTGGCGCTGGGACGGCAACCCTGCTCCAGACGGCACAAATGGAGGCTCAACTTTTCCCTGGTTAGGAGGGTAGGTCGCAAGGGTCTCTTTCAAGGCGCTTTGCGGGGGTTACGGCTCCGGGAGAAACTTCCCTGGGTTGCCCGAGAAGTTGTACGCCTGTGAGTTCTTTCCCCGTGAAGGAACGAGGGAATTTGACTGCCAGGAGCATTGAATGCACGCCATCCTCCTCCTGTCGCTACCATCGTCAGCAGCTGGGATGTGACACGTTGGGATCGTCATGACGTATAGGTACCAATGAGGTGCGCCACCCGCCAAGGTCATCCACAGTGGTCGTTGAAGATTAATCTACTCGGCACGCGGCTATAGGAGCGGTGTCCTATGGCTGCCACCTGGTACGAACGGGCGTGCCCCAACCGGTCACGTTCACTACAAAGTTTGCTCTATTTTGCAAGTATATTTTCATGTGGATATATATTTATTAAACTTGAAAACAATTCATGTATTTTTAGTAAAAGTTCAGTGAACTGAAAAAATGGTTTCATCCATTTTAAAAATATGATGTTCATAAAATTTCAAAAAAGTTCATCTATATGAAAAAAAAATTGTGAAAATTTTAAAAAAATTCTTCCATATTCAAAAAAGTTCATAGAATCTTTAAAAAAAATCGTCAACCGGCGCCTCGATGGGCCGACCTATTTACGGACGCCACAGGCGCCAGTTAGCAAAAATGCACGTTCACTGGCGCCTTTGGCGCCAAATAGGAAATACTGTAAACTAGTGACCTATGCGCAAAATAGGATTCGTGACCTTCTATTTGATGCTCACTGGCGTGAAATAGAAGACGCTCCGCGTAAAAGAGACAAAAAATGGGCCGGCCCACTCTTCTACGAGAAGTTGCTTTTTATTCAATTTTCTGTCAATAAACATTTTATTTTTTCTTTTTCCGTGAAAAGAAGAGTTTTTTCACGGAGCTTGATATTTCAAATTATTAAAAATACAAATTTTAGAAAATTGTTCAATATATTTTTTGAAAAGGTTCAGTGTGTAAAATATATAGCGTGTATTTAAAAAATATTCATCGTATATGATAAATTGATCACAGTGCGTTAAACAATTGTTCATCATTTATTAAAAACTAAAGAAAATGAAGATTGATGGATGGAAAGAAAAACAAAAAACAATAAAAGCTCTGAACATGAAAAACAACAAGAAAAAGCGCCCCAAACTGGGTCGGCCCAACTCGTTTTACCAGTAGTCGTCCATGGGGTTACCTGGGTCTATAGTTGCCTGTGGGTCGCGAACTAGGTCCATTGCCATTACTTGCTGTCGCCCCATGCGCGTGTGCTTTGGATGGCGAATCCTGAAATTATTAATTAAGGAGTACTCCTTTCAAAGACCACCCCCATCTTTTTCAGGTTCTGACAAATGGGGCGCTGTACGTGAACCACTTGTCACAACATGAGAGTTTTTCATTTTTTATCTGTTTATTCAAAATGTTTTATATTTTAAACCATGTGCTCAAATCTCGAACCATTTTCACTTTTGGATTCCTCGCACTGAGATCTTCAAAACTAGATCCATTGTTAATATGTTTTGACAAAAAAAATCCACGAAAAAACCGAACCGGGAGCATATTTTTTTTCCTTTCTGGAAGCCGTTTCCGAGAAGCACGGGTGTGCCTATCGCGGAAGCAAATTCATGCCTCTCGCGGAAGAAAAAAAAGGAAAAATAAGTTTTTTCGTTTTCGAGAGGCACGATCGTGCCTATCACGGGCGCAAAACCGGGCCTCTCGAAGGCAAAACCGATCCACTCACGGATGAAAAAAACCGCGTGTTTTTCGTTTCCGAGAGGCACGACCGTGCCTCTTGCAAAACCGTGTCTCTCGCAGAAGTAAAACCGTTCCTCTCACGAAAGAAAGAAAAGAGAAAATGTGTGTTCTCACGCAAAAAAATATTTTTTTCAATTTGTTTGTCAATAACCTAAGAAATTAGACCGTTGAAAAACCGAAAAGTCAAAAAACCATCTCAAAAATTAAAACACGTGCGAAAAAATAAAATCCGGAAGGAGCGATCAGAGCGCGACACGTGGTGGCGATTGAGATCGAGCACGCCAAGTGGCACGCTCTCAGCCCATCCATATGATCGTTGGGAAGGAGGCTCCTCAACTAATTGCTTTCAGCAAATCCTATTCGACGCTGCAGGTGCCTGTTAATGTGTATTTTCCAAACAGGCGCCCTGCGCTGGGCCAACTCATATAGTAATTTCTTTTATGTTTTTAATCTTCATAAATATAGCGTGCCCGTGGAGATTTGAACGAACGACCTTCCTCTTCTGTACAGGCTGGTACAACCACCCTGCCAACTAGACGGATCTGGTTAATAAGAAGGAAAAAGTCTAAAATAAACCTTGAACTTGTAGGCGAAAGCTAAATTAAACCTTGAACTTGCAATCCCTGAAATCAGCATACCGAACTTTCTAATCTCGGTCTATTTTAAACCTTGACGGTATTTAGCTGGTATTTGTTGACATGGCAAGGGCTGGCTGAACATTAGACAAATTGGGCCGGCGCATTAGCACAGTCGCTCGCTTGCTCTATACTCTGTTGATTTTTTTTTTCAACAAAAAATACAAGCAGCTGCAAAAATAACAGCACAGTCGCTCGCTTACTCTACTCTGTAGTGTGTTTTTTTTTACAAAAAATATAAGCAGCCGCAAAATTAAGTTTTGCTAGGAGACTCGAATTCAGGAAAACGCACTAGCATAGATCGCACTTAGCCAATAACCCTGATGGCTCCTAGTGATTATAAATAGCGTGTCGCATTAAAAAACTGTTAGAAGCGTTCATATATTAAAAAACTGATAAAAGCGTTCGTGAAAAATTTGGAAACATTCCTGAAAAAAATATGAACACTTTTTAAATACCGATAATAATTCTTTAACAAAAATATTTCACGAAATTACAATTTTTTAAATGTGACACGGTAACATTTTGCCAAATACATGTATTACATTTTATTAATGACATAAAGATTTCAGAAAATTATACGACAGTTTCTTACAATTTTTTATTTTATTTTATTTTAAATCAGGTTGGAATTTTTTTTCCCATGTTTAAAAAAATATATATTTCAAACGGTGTTCACTTTTTCGAAATTGGTTGTTTTTAAATAAATGTTCATATTTTAAAAAAATATTCAGAATTTTCTAAAATTGCACCCATTTAAGAAACGGATATTTCAAAGATTGTTCAGGCCTGCACGTTTTCAATATTTGTTTGCCCTTCAAAAAATGATTTAAATCTCAGCGCTGCTCTATGTGGTTTAAATGTTCAGGCCTCGCATCATAACAGCAACATCAAATGATTGTAGTGGCTAGTGGGAGCAATTCAGCAGTGTTAGGTTGCGAGTACGGATCCTAGTTTTTTTCCTTTTTATGTGTTTTTTACTATGCGTGTTTTACAAAAAAGAAAAAATCGCCTCGTGTCTATTCGCCCAGACCAGTTGCGACAGTACCCTTTAGGTATTTGTTTTACGAAAAAACAAATCCCTCAAGAAAATGGAAAAGAAACAAAATCTTGTTTCGTGTCTATTGGGCCGGCCCAGTAATGAACGCACACAACGATGCCAGGATTCGATCTGCCATGTTGCCAATCCCTGTTTGGAAACGCTCTTAAGGTTCAAAATAGACCGGGATTGAATAGTTCGGTGTGCCAATTTCCGGGATTACAAGTTCAGGGTTCAATTTAGCTTTCATCTACATGTTTGAGGTTTATTTTGGACTTTTTCCTAATAAGAACCTTTCCTTCCCTTTATTCTTGCCTTTCCGTTTTCTCCTTTTTCAGTTTTTATTGTTTTGCTTTCCCTTTTTTTTTCTATTTCTCCTTTTTCTTCTTCTTCCTGGGTCAATGAAATATCTTGCAAATAAGTGAACTTTCTTTTCCAATCGATGAACTTATTTCAAAATTAGAGGAACCTCTTTAAATTCAATGTACATTTTTTAAATTGATGAGCTTTTTTAAAAAAAATGTGTATTTTTTTAAAATTGATGAACTTCTTTTCCGTTTATCTGATGAACCATTTTCAAATTGATGAACTTTTTTCTCAAGCCCATTGAACTTTTTTCAAAATCGATGAAATCTTTCAGATTCAATGAACTTTTTCTAATTATGATGAAATTTTCTCAAATTCGAAGAACTTTTCTCAGATTCCATGAACGTTTTCCAATTATGATGAACTTCTCTCAAATTCGATGAACTTCTCTCAGATTCGATGATCGTTTTCCAATTATGATGAACATTTCTCAAATTCGATGAACTTTTTTTCAGATTCGATGCACTTTCTTAAAATTTAATGATTTTTTTTCATTTTGATGAACTTTTATCAAATTCAATGACCTTTTTTCAAAATCAATGTTAGTTTTTCAAATTTTTGAACTTTTTGTTAAATTTACAAATTTTTTTCATAATTTCATCAAATTTGAATAATTGTTCATCCAAAATGAATAATTTTTTTTGATTTTAAAAGAGTCCACAAATTTGAAAAAAAGATCATCAAATAAGGAAGAAAAAAACAGAAACGAAAAATAGAAAAAAGGAAAAAAGGAAAGAAGGAAAAAAGAGAGTTGTAAAGAATCTAAAAATGGAAAAGTTGTAAACATTCACACCAGGCCAAGTTGCTGAGTGCTCAGCGCAGCGTAGCAGGTAACATGAGGTTGCAGGTTCGATTCATTTGAGGGCGCGAACTTTGCACTTTACATAGGCCGCAGCCGCTGAACCGGATCTGAGTTGGCCAACACGTGTTTGTTATCTTCTGATGCCCGCTCCTCTTCGAGTATCGAGGATAAGCAACCACGCAAACAACAGTAGAACACCGAAATTTATTAAAGGACACGTCTAGGCAGTGGCCATTGGCTGGTTAGCGCTACCGAGCATCCACCCTGATTAGAAAACTTTTTGTCTCATGTCATCTAATTAGGAAATCCTTCAGGTCATGCAAAAACCGATTTCACCTGGTCCCTTCCACCTCCCTTCATGTTAAACAAAGTGCAGTGTGAACGTACTAAATTTATATTTCATTTTCTTTGAAAAGTCATAACTTTTAAACCAGAAATCGAAATTGAGGTTCGCTTTCACCGTTGGAATCATCGTGACATGCTCTTCAAAACTAGATCCCGCATGCTTATGTTTTGACAGACTTTTTTCTGTGCAATTTACTCCCCGTATTGTGCAACTGAATAGTATTCAATGTGCAACTACCTCAGAGTCCATGTGCTACTTATCGACATGCAATTTTAATAGTTGTAAACGCATTCAATGAAGGTTTCTTTTAACAAAAAGTCATAACTTTTGAGCCAAGCATCAAAATTAAGATCCGATTTCATCATTGGAATCCTCGTGACGCGTTCTTCGAAATTTACTTCCCGTTTTATGCAACTGTTTAGCAGTCGATGTGCAACTAGAGAGTGTGCAACTCAGCGGCCATGCATGTGCGACTATGTGGCCATGTAGGAGATTGTGCAACTCTATGGCCATGCATGTGCGACTATGCCGACAAAAGTGTGCAACTCCGCGGCGGGGCGTTAGCACCTTCCACAACAATTCATGTGCGACTATGCGGACGAGATTGTGCAACTCTGTGGCCATACAAGTGCGATTATGCCGACGAGAGTGTGCAACTCCGTGGTCGGGCGTGACTTTGTGGCCAGGCATGAGCGACTATGCCGACGAGAGTGTGCAACTTTGGCCGGGCGTGAGCACCTCCCACGATAATTCATGTGCGATTATGCGGATAAGATCGTGCAACTCTGTGGCCATGCATGTGCGACTATACCGACGAGAGTGTGCAACTTCGCGACCGGGCATGAGCACCTCCCCGGCAATTCGTGTGCGTCTATGCGGACAAGACTGTGGAACTCTATGACCGTGCATGTGCGACTATGCCAACGAGAGTGTGCAACTCCGCAGTTGGGCGTGAGCACCTCCCACGACAATTCATTTACGAGTACGCGGACGAGATTGTGCAACTCTGTGGTCATGCATGTGCGACTATGCCGATGAGGGTGTGCAACTCCGCGGCCATGCGTGAGCACCTCCCACAACAATTCTTGTGCGACCATGCGGACAAGATTGTGCAACTCTTTGGCCATGCATGTGCGACTGTGCCGACGAGAATGTGCAACTCCACAGCCATGCGTGAGCACCTCCTGTAGCAATTCATGTGCGACTACGCGGACAAGATTGTGCAACTCTATGGCCATGCATGTGCGACTATACCAGCGAGAGTGTGCAACTCCGCGGCCGGGCGTGAGCACCTCCCACGGTAATTCATGTGCAACTATGCGGACGAGATTGTGCAATTCTGTGGCCATGAATATGCGGCTGTGCCGACGAGAGTGTGCAACTCCATGGCCATGCGTGAGCACCACCCGCGGCAATTCATGTGCGACTATGCGGACAAGACTGTGCAACTTTGTGGCCGTGCATGTGCGACTATGCCGACGAGAGTGTGCACTTCCACGACCGGGTGTGAGAACCTCCCACGGTAATTCATGTGCGACTATGCGGACGAAATTGTGCAAGTTTGTGGCCATGCATGTGCGACTGTGCCGACGAGAGTGTTCAACTCCGCGGCCATGCGTGATCATCTCCCGTGGCCGTGCGCGTGCGATTATGCGGACGAGGGTGTGCAACTCTGCTGCTATGCCGATGAGAGCATGCACCTCCGCGGTATAATAGTCTTGTTGTGCAACTTTTCGATGATCATATCCAACTCTAAATTAATATATATGCAACTATAACTATCGTGGATGCCAACATTTTCTTTTGGACACCGCTAACTGCCACACGTGTGGGCGTTAAGGAATCTGCCCACACGTTCTGTGTGGTGCCTAAGAGGATCAGCCCACACGTCTGTGTGTGGGCAAAACAATTAGCGCCCACACGCCTCTTTTTTCCCTCCCGGTCCCTCTTACACGCGTGTGTGTGGGCGAAATAGATAATGCCCACACGCCCGGTACGCCAGGCCTCGTACCTCGTGGTCCCGCGCGCCCCACGTGACACTTTATCGCGCGCCCCGCAGTTGCCATGGGCCGGACCCTCGTTCATGTCTGTTTAAGTGCAGTTGCCATGTCGCTGAACTACGGTTGCCATGTCGGACAACTACAGTTGCCATGTTTGCTCAACTGCAGTTGCCATCTCAGGTCAAAGTTCCAGATTGCCATTTTTTGGACAAACTACAGCTGTTGCCATGTGTGGTCTGGTCTACTGCAGTTGCCATGATTTCAAAACTTTAGGAGTTGCCACCTACTAACACTAGGCAGTTGCCATGTAGCGCTACAAAAAAAGGCATGGCAAAGTTTCAGATTGCCATTTTGTGGACAAACTACAGCTGTTGCCATGTGTGGTTTGGTCTACTGCAATTGCCATGATTTCAAAACTTTAGGAGTTGCCACCTACTAACACTAGGCAGTTGTCATGTAGCGCTACAAAAAAGGCATGACAAAAAACATGTTCGGGTAAAAGAGAGAGTTGCCATGTGCTCACAAGCATGCTAAGGCAGTTGCCATTTAAAAAGAAAGAGTTGCCATCTGCTTACGTGCACGCTAGGGCAGTTTGCCATGTACCATGCAAAACATATGGCAACTGACATGTTCGGGTAAAAAAAAGAGAGTTGACATCTGCTTGCAATCATACTAGGGCAGTTGCCATGTACACTGCAAAACGCATGGCAACTGGCAGCTTGGGTGTGGGAGAGGAGGCGGGTGTGTGTGGGCGAGATGGCAAACGCCCACACACCAGCCCTTGTGCGTGACTGAAAACTGGTGTGTGGGCGAACTGCTAAACGCCCACACAACGGCCCCTTCGTGTGGTAAAACGGATGTGTGGGCGACCTCTCTCACACACCACACACGCGAGTTGTCCTACGCGGCATATAAAATCAGCTAATTCGTGCCAAGATTCGTGCAAAAGTTACTAGACGGTGATGGAGGTGTGTGGACGAGTTGGCTAACGCCCACACGTGTGGGCGTTAACATTTTCGTTTCTTTTTGGTACGAGTAGATATCATAGCAATCGAAACAAATATACTTCCGTTTCTTCTTGTTGAGCTACATACGCATATATTTTCTTTGCCTCATAAGCCAAACACATGTACTCTGTTTTCTTTATGAAACATTCAGCTGAGCTATTCACGCATATGTGGCGTTGCAGGTAGCATAGCAGGAGATCAAACAATGAAATTTCATCGACATGAAGCTCTTATTCTGTACACTCTAGCCTTTGATCCGTGTTTCCTTTGATCCATGTTTCATCAACAGTATCCTTGTCATCTGATCCATGTTCAGTCTTCAACGAGATGAGCTCTCGTACTGCCCACTCTTGTCTGGATCTTCTTCTTGCTTCCGTCAAACTATTCAAGAACCATCTAAGTTTCCTCCTTCCAATAGATCAGCTGAGGCGACTGAAGGGCAATTCGTGGGCGGCAGCCGGAGTAGATCACGGGGGATGGCCACACAGAGTCGATGGCCGGGCAGAGCGCTGGGTAGCAGCAACGTGTGCTCCTTCACGTGGCATCCCCGCCGTAGTTCGCTCGTCCAGGGCGGCAACCGGAGTAGATCACGCCATCATGGGGCGGCGGCCATTCCCTGGTGGCTGGGATGGCGGCTCGCAGAAGGAGGTGAGCGGCGGCGGCGCACTAGCGACAGCTATGGGCACGAGGTAGGCGGTGGGGGCGGGTGGCGTAGCCGGGAGAAGGATCGGGGCGGCATCCACATCGCCGGGAGTAGGAACGCAGCGAAGGGCATGTGGCCAGGAGAAGGAGCGGGGCGGCGGTCGCGTTGCCTGGGAGGAATGCGGGGAGGCAGGTAGTGGGAGGTGGGCTAATATATAAGATGCAAGAGGTGGATCAGCGCGTGCGCTGATTTGTCGGTAACGTGGCCGCTCGGTACGACGAAATTGTGCGCACGCATTTTTTAGATTTTAGGTTTATTAAAAAGGTTCACCAACATTGCTACTATCTCTGTTTCAGTTTAGAAGTCCTACGCGTATATCTAGGTTGTCAATTTTATCACCCTAATATAAGCTATATAACACAAAAATTATACCGTTTGAAAATAGAATATCTGAAGTTTATATTGGTATATTTTTTTAAATATATGACTTGTATTAGGTTGATCAAATTAACGATCTAGAGATACGTGCACGCCCTGTAAACTGAGAGAGAGGGAGTAAATCCCCGGGGCATGTCCACTGGCACTTGTCTGCATGTACTAAATCAACACCGGACAATCAGGGATAAGCCAGCAGGTCCACGGTGACCTTGCTGGCCTCCTCTTCCGCCGGCACCCGGCATCGGTTCATCTTTCAAGATTTTCCACGTCCTTTCCCTCTACCGATCTGTACCGAACCGGAACGTACTACACGTCTACACCTCTTTGCCCCACGGTCTACACCTCTTTTGTTTTGACTTCCCATCCGTCCCATGCATTCCAGGCATAATGACACGACGGTAGACGAGGATGCTGCAATTTACTACTTCCATCTGTTCCGAACTTCCGATGATCATTGATCTTCTTTGGGCGCACGATTTGATACTTCCTCTTTGACCTGATCCTGACATGCAGATGCATGTGCTACCCGATCACAACACAAGTGGAACTAAAATTGGACGACAATAGGAGCATCTTCTACAGACTCCCAAAAACTCCACCAATCAAAGGATATTGGAGCTCTTCTAATAAATTATGGATGGTTTACAGGTGGGGGCGCTTTCCAAAACCCCAATAAACTCTTTCCCAATACTACATCTGACCAAGAGGCTCCACTTGTCAATGTCCTCCCTCCGTTTAGGTGTGTAAGTCACCTTACAAAAATCAAATAATCCCAAAACACTTAGGCACGGTACATTAACTCACTCCTCGTTTCTTGTTTCGTGACATATCAACCAATAAGAGATGTCGACCGTGCATGCTTTGAATGACTTGAGACTATCAAACATGATATGCAGTGGTTAGTTCATTGCATGCAATGCTATTAATTAGCAAAAAGACATTAAGTTCTCTCGTTTTCCCCTCCATCTTGGTCGCGGTGCACAACCTAAGATGACTTACACACCTAGACGGAGGGAGTAATGCCCTCTCTCCAGAGGCGGCGGGCGGGCCGCAGCAGTGGCTGTGTGGTGCACTCCAATGATGGCGCGCCAATGTGACATTTCTTCTTCTTCTGAAAGATCTAGCAACGCTGGCCTTTTGGTTGATCATTAGCAGGAAACAATGGAAAATAACAAGGTGGGGAGGAAAAATAAAAACAAACTTAAAAAACAAAAAAAACAAAGGAAAACACAGACGACCGGATGAAACTAACTGCTAAAAAATATCGTCCAAAACAGGAAAAACCAGATCTGAAAAAACATCAAGAAAAGTGGAAAAGCATGCCACGAAGTGTCTTAAGTGAAGACGACTCGATCTGTTTGTTTGATCTGGGTATGGTGGATATGTAATCTGTTTATTGCACCCGTTAAATCTTAATTGATTGAATATATTACTTCCGAGTGTTGATGTTTATGTTATATCTTTTGCACTCACTAGTTACTCGATTCTCTGGAGGATCCGACAACAGCTACTCGTAAAATTTAAAGAAAAGTAAACATAGAAATGATTGCATGCATGCGCTGATATATAAGTAATTAACAACCATGTCATACTCAACTATAATAGCGATGCCCAAAGTAGGGTTCCACAAGTCAGACCCTCACACTAAAGCTGCACGGCTACAGTACCCGACATCTAGTCCTTCTTCTACTTCAATACTCCCTCCGGGCCATCGTCTCGGCGAGGACGCTTGGCACAAATCGTCGGCTGGTTGCCGTCGTCCTCCTCCTCCTCCTTCTCATCCTCCTTGTTGCCGTCCTTCCCCGAGTTGGCCTTCAAGGGCTCCTTTCGGCCCTTCCGTGAACTCTATATAGTCGGGGTCGTCAAAACTGTAGAGGTTGGAGGGCATCCTCAGCTCACTTGAATATTTTCTATCAGTATTTCTAACAATTTAAATGATTCAAGAAATAATACATTTTAACAAATAAATAATTTTCTTCTAATTAAGTATTTAATTACTACTCCCTCCGATCCAAAATAAGTGTGGTGGTTTTAGTTTAGAGGGAGTAGCAATTTACCGATTTGCTACTACTGGGGCCGGCGGACTTAGCGGCAATTACTAGTACTACTGCTGTCCCGGTGTATAAGCCATTTGCGTAATTCTAGGTCAATAATTTAACTCTCTAAACATGTATTATATGTGACAAATTTAGAAACTACATCCGTTTAAAAATCTAGTGATATACTTTTCATGACATATAACACATATTTAATTTCTCAAATTGATGACCTAAAACCACGCGAATGACCTATACATCAAGACGGAGGTAGTAAATCAAACTTACTCAGTACTGCACCAGATCATAAATAGATCCCATCAATAACATGCACCCGATGAGATACATACTTGACAGCATCCTCCTCGATGTCCTGGCCTGTGGTGTAGTCGACTTCGTTGGGAGCGTCGGCGGAAGGTGGGATTAGATCGATCCAGACGCTGAGCACGAGCGTGTCGCCCGAGAGCAGCTCCTGGGGCACCGCCAAGAACATCCCCTGCCACGGCGTGGGTGCGCCGGCGGCCAGCGTGCTGCTGCTCACCGGCGAGGACATGAGGACCATGTCCATGCCCGGGGCCCCACGGATAGCTTGCACCAGAACCGGGGCGCCCCCTCGGCCTCACCGTCGGGCCTGACGCACACCAGCGACACGGCCTTAGCCACGTCCAGAAGGGCCAGGGACACGAGGAAAACGCTGTGGCCGTCCTTCCCGACAAGCGCATGCCAGGGGTGCGACAGGGAGAAGCTAGGTTAGAGGACAGGCCATAGCGGACCGTGACCGCGGGGCGCTAGTGGCCGTCGGCGAAATGTTGGAGGAGCATCACCAGGGAGCCCACGAAGGCGCACCCGGACTCCGGGCAGGAGCAGGCCATACTGCACTGCTTTTTCTTGGTTGCGGCGGGCTGTAATGACTAACTAGACCATGAAGGTGCATGTTGCCGCACCCGTTCATCCTCAAGAAAAGATACGTAAATTCAAGAAATATTTGATAAAATTTAAATGAATCAAATTACAACATTTTATCTTAATCTTGAGTGCTAATTGGACTGTCCGAGAGTTCTTCGATGGAATATCTCAATAGAATTAGCTATATTCTATATTCTTAGGTAAAATGAGCATGCTGCAGCAGGGCACAAACGGTATTCAAACTCAGGATCCTCACAAGCATTCAAAGCTTTGAACATATTTTTTACTTAAAAGGTAATCATTCTGTATTAACCATGAGCAAGTCCGGAAACAACAATCTGACAAAAAAACTGTCTAACACATCTTTAGCAAGCGCCACCACAAGTTAGTTTTCAGAATGCTCTTGTATGCTAGGAGTATTTACCTGAACTTCCTCGTGCACATATTCTGCAGTTGATATGCTTGTAAAAGACATCCTATGCTAAGTAGCTATGATTAGGATAACATAAGCTAAGGAGCTGATTTGCATGCTTGCAATTGCTTGGGTAACATGTAACAACGCCTACAAAGATTTGTATTGTTCAAACTGCCTCGCTCGGCCAGTGTACTCACAGATTCAGGTATAATCTTTGCATACATGTATCAGAAGAGAAAAATGAAGGTATAACTCATAAGAAGGCTCATATTTATCTCCTTTAGAACATGAACGACATTGCTATCAATTCTTTGGTTTGTTACTTTAGGACATCATTACTGAAATTTTAATTATACAAAATGTCTTCCATGAGTAGATAGGTATGTACTGAAAATTTTGGGTCAGAACTTCCTATAATTCGTTGAGTAATAAAGAAACAAAAATATATACTTAAAACATGGGGGGCATATGTACCAAACAAAAAAACCTCAACTAAGCACAGAGTGGGAGTGGAGAACATAAAATCACCAAGGGAAAAAGCTCACCTCGCCTTGGGACTGTTTGCGCCATGAGGACTGATGAGTAGCTGCCTTCACGTCGCCTTTGTCGCCCAGCCTGGAGAATATTATGCAACTCACGATATATTGATCGGGTGCAATATGCACATATATATAAGTACATATGGGAGCCACGTCCTCAACTATACATGGAAGGAGGAGGGCTTGTTGTACAAGAAATATACATGCTATATCTATATCTCAACACTCCCCTGCAGTCGAAGCGGCACCAAGGTTGACGCAAAGACTGGAACGGAACTCCTCAAAGGACGCAGTAGAAAAGCCCTTGGTCATGATGTCAGCAAACTGTTGAGAGGTAGGGACATGTAACACGCGTACATGACCAAGAGCTACCTGTTCCCGAACAAAATGGATATCAATCTCAATGTGCTTGGTGCGTCGATGATGAACCAGGTTGGCGGAGAGGTAGACCGCGAAGATGTTGTCACAGTAGACAATCGTAGCCTTGTCAACTGGAGACAAGAGCTCATGTAGAAGCTGATGAAGCCAGGAACACTCAGCAACGAGGTTGGCAACAGCGCGATACTCCGCTTTAGCGCTGGAGCGGGAGACAACGTGTTGCCGCTTGGAAGACCAGGGGATGAGTGGTAGTGGAAGCTCTAATTAATTAAGTAGACTTTTGTTTCGACTTCCCATCCGTCCCCATGCATTCCAGGCATAAGGCTGGTCATAGTGGGAAGTAACTTAGACTAGTGTCATATGCATGATACTAGTTTAAGTTACTACCTTCATAATGCAAAGTAACATGATAGTAGTGTCATAGATGGCTTCATTTATTAGCTTATAGACTCATCTTGTCTTGGAAAGCGCTATGTTACAGTAACATATTATGTTACCACCTCACATTAAATACTTGCCACATAAGCAAAAACTTCTTGATGTGCGCTATGTTACTAGCTAAGTTACTCCCACTATGACTAGCCTAAGGCTGGTCGTAATGGTAGTATCATAGCTCGTATCATGCATGCCAACTAGGCAATTTTGATAAGATGTCATGACATTAAATGAAGAAAAAGAGGGTGTAGTATCATATCATGATACCGTATCATATTAAATGCAATGCTACTTTGTGTCATGCATGGCAATAAATAGAGTACTACATGATACTAATATATGATACTATGCATTAAGGAGGTAGTATCATACACTAGTATCATATGCATGATAGTAGTATATGATACTTCCCATTACAACCAGCCTAATGACACGACGGTAGACGAGGATGCTGCAATTTACTACTTCCATCTGTTCCGAACTTCCGATGATCATTGATCTTCTTTGGGCGCACGATCCGATACTTCCTCTTTGACCTGATCCTGACATGCATATGCATGTGCTACCCGATCACAACACAAGTGGAACTAAAATTGGACGACAATAAGGCTGGTCACAATGGGGAGGAACTTAGTAGTAATATCACACACTTAAATACAATATTGCTTATGTGGCACATATTTAATGAAGAGAAAGGTGTTTGTGGTAACTAGCTAACTTACCGGAACATCACACACTTCAAGAAACAATGAGTCTATAACCTAATAAATACACTGTTGCATGACACTACATAGATGTTCTTACCCACTATGGATGTAATAACATAGTCTAGGAAAATGTGTAAGTTACTAGTTTATGTTCTTACTCATTGTGACCAGCCTAAGAGCATCTCCAACAGACTTCCAAAAACTCCACCAATCAAAGGATATTGGAGATCTTCTAATAAATTATGGATGGTTTACAGGTGGGGGCGCTTTTCAAAACCCCAATAAACTCTTTCCCAATACTACATCTGACCAAGAGGCTTCACTTGTCAATGTAATGTCCTCTCTCCGGAGGCGGCGGGCGGGCGGCAGCAGTGGCTGTGTGGTGCACTCCAGTGACGGCACGCCAATGTGACATTTTTTCTTCTTCTGAAAGATCTAGCAACGCTGGCCTTTTGGTTGATCATTAGCAGGAAACAATGGAAAATAACAAGGTGGGGAGGAAAAATAAAAACAGACTGAAAAAAAAAAAACCAAAGGAAAACACAGACGACCGGATGAAACTAACTGCTAAAAAATACCGTCCAAAACAGGAAAAACCGGATCTGAAAAAACATCAAGAAAAGTGGAAAAGCATTACCTCTGATTTATCACCCTGAGTGCGTATTACATATTTATGACCCCTGAATACTTCCTAGATATATTTATCACTCCAGAGTACTTGTTAACAATTGTCTCTGTTGTAGTAATTATATCTGATTTATCAATAATCCTAGTGATACAAATATCAACGGACTACTAATTACGAATTCCTTCACATAATCTCCCCCCCCCCACACACACCCCCTAAATTTCACAATGATGGCCCCCTCCTCCCCTTTAATCTCCAATTAATTAGAAACTACCACGTAACAATATTTCGTAGAATCTGTAAAATGGGATCAGTAGTTGTAGTATTACTCCTGATTTATCCCTTCGCTTGTTTCCCAAGCATATATTTGTTACTTTATCATGGAGGATTATTGATGCACAATGAGAATTTTGCACATTGTTCTTAGAGAAAATATCCTAAGACCTATGTATACTGTATTATGTTGGAAGCATTAGAGTACAAAACTGGAGAGGAGCTTGAGAAGCTCAACAAATTTTTTTGATATGAAAGAGTTTTGCTTGCACATTATTGCCATGGGCATTGCCATTTTCTTATTAATCGTATCAAAGATGTATCATCCTGTCTTGACAAGAGCATATGATTTTAACCCTGCAATAATACTTCAATGAATGTGATTTCTCGATTCAACAAAAAGAAGCCGTTGATGAACAAATATAGCTTATTTTTTGCAACTTGTTAGCGTGTGATACACTGCTCTTGCTTCTTCAATACAATGATGTGTATTTCCCTTAAATTCCACAGTATGTGTGATATTCTGTCTGCATGGACATGCTTCCTGTTGACATATAAATGTATTGCCTTATAATAGAAAACAGGGCTTTGGTCCAAGCTCAATCTACGCATTAGTTCCGGTTGCATTACGAACCGGGACGAATGTGAGCATTAGTCCCGGTTCGAGCAGCTAGCGCGCCGGGCAGGCATTAGTCCCGGTTCAAATGGGACCTTTAATCCCGGTTGGAGCCACAAACCAGGCCTAAAGGGTGCGCTGCCCTTTAGTCCCGGTTCGTGGCTAGTCCTGGTTCGAGCCGCCAACCGGGACTGAAGGGGTTGAGGCTTTAGTCCCGGTTCGAGCCACGAACCGGGAATAAAGGGGTTCTGAAATTTCTTTTTTGTTTTTCCATTTGTTTTTTGTTTTCAATTTCTGTTTTAAATTGTTTATATCTTTTAGGATATTTGATTTCTTTGAGTGATTCTTTTTTGCATTAGATTCAAAAAATTCTAGTTTCTGTTTGTGCCATTAGTTTTCAATTTTTAATGATTTAAATATGACTTTGTTCAAATTTGCTTCAAATCCTAGATTGTGAATAATTTGAGTTTAAAGATAGTTTTTAATTTACTTCTTTTTTTCTCCTAGTCACATGTTAGATTGTTGTCATAGTAAGATTTATTTGGTTATTTTTAGAATAATTTAAATTGGGATTTCAATTAAAAATGTATTGTTTTGCTTGTATAGTTGTTTTAGTCTCTTAATTGTTGTTTTCAATTATTTTAGTTAGTTCTTTCTGTAGATTTTAACATGTTGTAGTATGCTTCTGTTAGACAACAGTAGATAAATTTTATAATTAATTAATAATAATTTTGCTACTGTTTTGTATTAATAGTTGTTTAGCCTTTAATAATAGTTGATAGAATTAGTTTTGCCATATTAAAAAGTAATTCTTTTTGCCACTTTAATAGAACGTGACTCTGGCTTGGTTAACCTTAGTTGTGACTCTGGCTGGGATGGTGCTAGCAGATGTAGTCGACGGTAGGATTGGCTGGACACTATCCCGGACTAAAGGGGCAATTTTCAAACTCTACGCCCCCCCTAATCGTCATTTCAGTTTTGAAAAAAAAAGATAAAAATTTCAAAAATTAAAATCCTTCGAGATATAGTTATGTTACTACATCTACTAGTTAGGAAAAATTAAAAACATAAATTTCGACATGTTTTGCAAAAAATGTTATGAAAAAGTAAAACGACTATAACTTTTGCCTACGATGTCGAAAAAAAACATATAATATATCAAAATGTTCAGCACGAAAACCCGGTTCCGAATTTTTGACGGCCATAGGCCATTTTGCAAATTTTTAGAACCATCAAATTCTGAAAGGAAAAAAACTTATCCTCAAATTTAAGTTTTTTTGAATTTTTGGTCAAACTCTGGTTAAATTATGGTCAAACTACTTATTCAAGGAATATTAGTGTTACTAAATAATTTTTTTAAATAATAGTTTCAAACTCAAACGGTGAAATTGTGACTTCATGCTCAAGTTCAACTCCTAAGGGTTAATAGGATAGACATTTTACTATTGTGAGGAAAACAACAAGTGCAGACTTGAAAACTAGGGAGAATAGAACTCAGTAATTAAGCGTGCTTAGGCTGGAGTAGTGAGAGGATGGGTGACCAACCGGAAAGTTAGACGATTTGGAATGAGTGGTCCATACTTGAGCAGTGATTAGAGATTAAATTGTCAAATAATTCAGAAATTTGAAAATCGGGAAAAACAAAAAAAAATACAAAATTTTCTTTTTCAAAAAACTTCAAAAAACAATTTTTTTTAAAAAGTTAGTCCCGATTGGTGTTACCAATCGGGACTAAAGGTGGAGCTCCAGACAACGGCCACATGGAGCTCCTTTAGTCCCGGTTCGTAAGCCAACCGGGACTAAAGGTTTTGGGCATTAGTCTCGTTTGTTTTGTCCCGGTTCCAGAGCCGGAACTAAAGGCCCTCTGGAACCGGGACTAAAGGTCCGTTTTCTACTCGTGTTAGTCTCTTCCATCAGATCGGTCTGTTGATTGCATTGACTAGAACATGCACTTTTACATGGTATCTGAACCCAGAAGTCTTGAGTTCAGGCCCGGCTGGCGCAATTAAATTACATCCCAGAATTGGTGCACAACAAGAGTTGCTTCTCTCGTGCCTGGATTTTGCAACTAATTACTGAATCTGTCCTGCTCTGTTTCTCGGTTCAATTTTTTATTACTCTGTTCTGACATAGACATAGTATAAAAAATGCAAAATAAGTTTGATTACAAGGATCGATCCATCAGAATGATCAATTTTTTTATTAGTAAGCTTGATTGAATTTTTTGTCATCACAAGGATGGATCCATCAAAGAAACAAGTGACCCCCATGTCGCCCCCGCTCGGGCGACTCAGGTGGTTCCCCAACCCTAGCCGCTGTCGGGGCCGACTCCTTCCCTCACCCCGTCGTCGCCGGAGGATGCCGCCGGGATGTGTCCGGGGGCTGACGGTGGTGGCGGGGATCCTCCTCTCTCCAGCGTCTCACGGGTGCTGTGGAGCCCTTGCTCGTGTGGAGGCACGACAGATCCAGCGGTGGCTGGCGCTGCCACGGGCGATGGCGACTGCGGCACGCCCGACAGCCCGGTCACGGGCGGCGGCTTGCCTGGTTCGGGCGGCGGCGACTTCTGCTGCGATGGTGCGTCATCCGTCTTCGGATCTCCATCGGCGTGGAGGGGCTAGTGGGCTGCTTGGTAGCACCTCCGGTCAGATCTGTTCTGGCTGGTGCAGCTGGCGGTGGTGGTCATCTCCTCCGTCGGAGGTGGTCGTCCTGAGGCTGGGTGATCGGATCCAGAGATCCTTCACCTAGTCCTAGCAGCGAGTCAGGGAGACATGGTTGCCGGTGAAAACCGAGCCAACAGCAGGCGATGTCGGTGTTCTGCGTCGTTACCTTGATGAAGGCATCGTCGAGTAACTACTGTCAACCCACTCGTGCTGCTCCGGGGGAAACCCTAGAATCTGGTGTTCCATATCGGACGGTGGCGGCAATACGGTGTCGTTTCTCTCTTGGGAGTATTGTTTGTGGACCAGCGCTGGAAGGCAGAGGCGGAGCGGCTTCATCTTGAACGGAGCTTCGGTGGACATGTCAAGTCATGCCTGGCCGACAGGTGTACGCTTTGGCATGCCTAGTAGGCAGGTGCTATGCACGACAGATCTTTCAGAGTCTCCGCGTCAGGATGGACGAGCGCAGGGTGGTGGTGTCGTTGGGTGTTGTGGTGGCGTCAACGGTTGGTCGGACTGGCAAGGATGATGCGGATCTCTCTCTTGAAGATGGAACAGCAGTTCGATGATGATGGCGGCCTCTAAAATGTGTGCATGTCATGTACCTTTAGGTCTGCCGCACCAGTTGCTGGTTCCGATACGTTATATGGATGGATCGGCGACGACATCGTTTATAGATACGGGGAATGAGAACACTCCACATTATCAAGTTTGTAGGTGTGAGTGGCGGCTTCGGGTGACTTGATGTATGTTTTTGTCAGACCTTCATGAAATAATTAATAAAAATGGCCGTATGCATCGATTGATGCAGAGGCCGGGGGTTTAACCTCCTTTTCACAAAGAAACAAGTCACATGTTTTAAAAATATCAACAAAGCAGTACTGTTTAATGGTGCAAGGGATTGAGTATTGCTTAATGGCATACTCAACAAAACATGCATATAGGAATTTTATTTCACACAGTCTGGATGCTTAAATTTCAAATTGGTTCATAATTTTCACAGAGTCCGCCACGTCCACGGCCAAGCTCGCCAGCGCGCGGAGCCAATACGAAATCATTGTTGGTGTGTACTGTGGAATAAGCTCACCAGCGTGTGGACTTGTGCCTTGCTCGGCCAGTTGGCCACGTCCATGGCCAAACTCGCCGGCGGGGTTAGCTGCAATTACTAGTAAATGAAACTTATTTTGTTATTCAGTACTGCACGTCTGCACCAGGTGAGATACATTCTTCACTGCAGTTGGATATATGCATGTTTTGTTGAGTATGCCATTAAGCAATACTAAATCCCTTGCACCATTAAACCATACTGCTCGTTGTCGTCCTTGTCCTCATCGGCCTTCTCCGAGTTGGCCTTGGAGGGCTCCTTCGGCCCTTTCATAACTCGATATAGTCTGGGGTCATCGGAACTGTAAAAGTCGGAGTGCGTCCTTAGTGCACTTATTTTTTTATCAATATTGCTACCAAATGAATAATACAGTTTAATAATTAATAATTTGATTCCAATTAATTAATTACTACTCCCTCCGATTCAAAAATAGGTGTCGTGGTTTTAGTTTAGAGGGAGTAGCATTTTAACAATTTGCTTCTACTGGGGCCGGCGGACTTAGCTGCAATTACTAGTAGATCAAACTTATTCAGTCCTGCACCAGATCATAAATAGTTACCATCCATAACATGCACCAGAGGAGATACTACATACTTGAGTGCATCCTCTTGGATGTCCTGGCCTGTGGTGTAGTCGACTTCGTTGGGAGCGCCAGCAGAAGGTGGGTTCAGATCGATCCACACGCTGAGCGTGAGCGCGTCACCGAAGAACATCTCCGGGGGCACGCACCGCCAAGAACATCCCCTGCCACGGCGCGGGTGCGCCGGCAGTCAGCGTGCTGCTGCTCACCGGCGAGGCCATAAGGACCATGTCGATGCCCGGGGGGCCCATGGATAGCTTGCACCAGAACCGGGGCGCCGCCTCGGCCTCACAGTCGGGCCTGACGCACACCAGCGACACCGCCGTAGCCGCGCCCAGGGGCCCAGGGACACGAGGAAAACGCTGCGGCCGTCCTCCCCGACGAGCGCATACCAGGGGTGCAACGGGAAGAAGACAAGGTTCGAGGACAGGCCGTAGCAGACTGTGACAGCGGGGCCTGGTGGCTGTCGGCAAAATGTTGGAGGAGCATCGCCGGGGAGCCCACGAAGGCGCACCCGGACTCCTGGCAGGAGCAGGCCATACTGCACTGCTTCTTCTTGGTTTCGGCGGGCTGTAATGGCTAAGTGAAGCGCTGAGAATAGGCAAGGACAACGGCCACCTTTTATACCAAAAAAGCTAGACATACAAAGACTTACACGCTTTTACACGCTCCTTTCATCTAACAACCAATCACAAACCTCCCCCCCTGATTTTCAGAAGGGTGGGCCGCCCCGCTCACCTATTGACGAATTAAGATTAACCATCCTGTAAAAGCCTGTAAATCGTTTGTACGTGTAGCATTGCCTCTTTTATACCTTCTGCACGGACGCGTCTCTTCGGTGACTAAACACGTACATGTCTCATGCAAACGCCGGATCGTTGCTTCAAACCAACGACTGCTAAGAGTAACTCTAGCAGACCCCGCATCCCGGCCCGATCCACAAAATAACTGTCAAAATATGGGTTGGAGCGAAAACCCTGCCCGATCAGATCCCGCGTCATGCCCCGGCCAGAAAAATTTTTAGGGGGCCGCGGCAAAATCCCGACCCTCGCTCGGAAATACACGGGTTTCTCCCTCGCGCCTGCAGTGCCTTGCATATAAGCGAAAGCGGTTGGTGCGGAGGACATTTCAGCCCGCGCTTTCCCCACCAACCACCTCACCTCCCCTCTCGCGCCGCCACCGGGCCGCCGCCCAAGATTCCGGTGAAACCCACCGGCAGTAGCACGCCGAAAAGCCGCCACGCGCATGAGACCTCGCCTCCCTCCCCCCTGCATTGGTGGGCCGCCGGATTTGCGGATCTGCGGCACTTCAGCGCGTGCCGTCGGATTTGGCTTTTCCGGCCGCCTGTTGCTGCGCCAAGCGCTGGACTGGTCGGGGAGCCTCTCCCGCAGCCCCGGCAAAGGGCGCATCGCCGCATGCAGGTTCGGGTTCGTCCGCCCGCCGCCGCTGACGGTTTGTGGGCATGGATTCGTCCGGCCGTCCAACGGGCTTGGTGCTCGCGCATCGTCTCTGTGGCTTGCCGATGCCGCTCATACAATGCAACGACTGCACGCGGACAGTGCTGCGGCTAACTTAGGGCACGCTGAAGCACCCCGGATGGGTGTTCTACAAATGCGAAAACAAAGGGGTACGTGCATTTGCCGTAGCTCATTCTTTAGTTTAATTGCGGGTCCTTATTTCGAACAGGGTCATTCTTTTGTGTAGGACGATGGATATTTATTTTGGTTTTGAGAAGGCCAATACATTGATTTGTTGATAGAAAGAAACTTAATAGATGTTCGTGCACGCCTTAGTAGAATCCAAGGCAATGATGCGGCTACATGTGCAATTAGAGGGGAAGCAACATCTACTTCTTTCAAACCAAAGATGAAGAAAGAAGAATGCAAAATCAAGAATCCACAGATCAACAACGAATGCATGGAGAAGATATTAGTCTCACTAGTGGAAGCAGTTATGGAAGTTGAAAATCTTCTAAAATGCATACTTGTGGTTCTTGTTTTCTTTGGTCTTGCTATTCTAACAAAGATTTGGTGATGTCTTTTGTATCCAATGTTGTTGAAAAAGCAAAGAAATGCAATTTGCTAGATCAAATTAAGGTGCAAATTTAAGTTTTGCAGGCCGGAAGGAGCTGCGCCAGATCAGACGCCGCAAAGCCGACCCATAAAAAAACATATTTTAAAAATATCTTTTTTTACGGGTCCATTATACAGGGTCTGCAACTGCGGCCGTCCGCGCCGGCTCGCATAGGCGTTTTTCTGCGAACTGCAAACACGTTTTATGGGCTGAGAGGATACGGGCTCTGCTAGAGTTGCTCTAATCCTCATTCCCGCACTTCCACTAGTACGTAGCCCGCGACTAAACCAGCTTGGCACCGCTTTACTCGATGCATGCACTAGGCACCAGCTTTCTACGTGCCACCAAAATTCACACCAACATGTGAAGACAAATACAGGGAGAAAAGAGGGAGCTAAAAACCCACATTTTAATCTATCATTCCAATCCCGTTGGTGTCTCCACAAATATTTCACGGTCCCGCCAGTTTCCCTTAAATTTTTCTATCCCACAACAAGATATTTTCAGGCCCAATACACTAGAAATAAAATTATATCACACCTGTGTCTCGGGAAAATGTTTTGCGGTTCCACCCATAGCTCCCAAATTACTTATCATCGTCCCGTCCTAATTTCCTGCAGAAATATTGCACTTCTCCCAGGGCCAGAAGTCCAATAGGAAAAAATCCTATCCCACAGATGTCTCACAAATATTTCCTCCCGCCAGAATTTTAGCTAAAATATGTCGCTCCCGCTGACGGCCAAATAAAATTATATCACACCTGTGTCTCGGGAAAATGTTTTGCGGTTCCACCCATAGCTCCCAAATTACTTATCATCGTCCCGTCCTAATTTCCTGCAGAAATATTGCACTTCTCCCAGGGCCAGAAGTCCAATAGGAAAAAATCCTATCCCACAGATGTCTCACAAATATTTCCTCCCGCCAGAATTTTAGCCAAAATATGTCGCTCCCGCTGGCGGCCAAAAGCCCTGTATACAAAAATTCATATACCACCGATATGTAGTGTAATACTCTGAATCCCATCATACTCTGGGCTTTTTTTTCATCCCGTCGGAATATTTTCTGATGGCAAGATGCAGAGTATTACGAGACATATCTGCTACAACTTAAAAATGGTTATTTTGAAAGAATTTAAATATATTTCTATCCCCTTTTTAAAGATAGCAGGAACAGTGACATGCGCTCCTCGCAAGGCCAACATGACCTGGGCCTTTCATAGGAGGAAGTTCCTCCTTGCTAATTTCTCTATCTCGGTGGCGGTCTGAGGTTGAGGGAAACCGTAGCCAAGGAGGAAGACATAGCGATTGGATTGAGTTTTGCTGGATGCAACCTCTCTATACCATGTTAGATGAAAGCCTTCCTACTCCGTGGAGGGAGCTGCATGGTGTTTATTTATCAGAGATGAGAAGCCCTTGCGGTGGCGTATAAGAGAAGAACTGATCACTTGGATACAGTCATTACAGAGGATGCGTACAGGAGGAGGGAATAGATATAGGGGTGATTGAGATTACAACCTCTAAATATGCCCATTACCTATACGTTTACCAGCCGACACGAACCACATCTGCTGCTCGATATCACTGCTCACCTCATAGGCCAGGGCCTCCGGAAAGGTTTTATGGAATTCATCAGCTCCGGTGTGGAGCACATACTACTAGGTGAGGCTGGCTCTGAGAGAGCATTGTTGGGAAATATCGTAGAAAACAAAAAAAAATCTTACTTACGATCGCCTAAGATCAATATGAAGATGCATAACAGGTTGAGATCGTGATCATTTTCGTCGTACTTGGAGTCCCTCAAACCTTTGATGAACTATCACTCGTACCGCCCACGAACAGTCGTTCGAACTAAAAACCAAAAGCACGACATCTCTACTTGGTTGCAAGCGTGCAGCCTTCATGATCCAGTAGTGCTTCGCCGTCCAGAGCTAATCGTCGCCGGAGAATTAGAGGGAGGAGATTAGAACCACATAGGATTTCTAACTATGAAGACATGAGTCTAATAAGTCAATTAGGACCAACTAGAACTAGAACTAGAAGAACAAGAGGAGGCTCCAAAACATGTACATACAATAGAGCAAAACTACTTCTTCTTCTTCTTCTTTCCACAGTTCTCTGATTACTTCATTGATATTGACTTTTGCCTAAGCATAACCTCTAGGTTGTTCAAGGTCTAATATAACAAACTGCTTGGGGTAATAATATAACCCACAAAAGAACAAATCGTGCTTTTCTTTTTGTGAAAGACTTCCAACCTATTCATCTTCCATCATGGTAGTACAATGAAGACTAGAAATAATAAAAATTAAATCCAGATCCCTAGACCACCTAGCGACGACTACAAGCACTGAAGCGAGCCGAAGGTGTGCCGGCATCATCGCCCTCTCTCGCTGGAGCCGGAGAAATCATGTTGTAGTAGAAAGTTGAGAAGTCGTCGTGCTAAGGCCTCATAGTACCAGAGCACCAGAACAGCAATCGCCGCCATTGAAGAGTAGCATAGATCTGAAGGATCCAACTTGAAGACACATAAGCGTAGATGTACTACGACAAGATCCAAGAAAATCCACCAATGACAGATCCATCGGAGACACACCTCCACACACCCATCAGCGATGCTAGACACACCACTGGAACGGGGACTAGGCGGGGAGAACCTTATTCCATCTTCAGAAAGCCGCCGTTGTGTCATCTTCCTGAGCATGACACAAACCCTATCAAACTTGAAGGAACATCTAAAGACGGAGCCCTCCCGCTGGGAAGGGCCACTAGTAGAAAAACGACTTTAGTACAGGTTCGTAAGGACCTTTAGTACCGGTTCTGGAACCAGTACTAAAGGGTGGGTACTAAAGGTCCCCCCCTTTAGTCCCGGTTCAGCACGAACCGGGACCAAAGGCCCACCACGTGGCACGAGGCGCGCCGTGGTCTTGGGGACCTTTAGTCCCGGTTGGTGATTTTTTAATATTTTTTTTGAAATAAAGCAAAAACTGCCCGCCTACTGGGCTGACACGGCCTGCATACGACTAGAAACCCAACCTTTAGTTGGGCCAGGATGCAGGCCCGTACGGCCCAGTAGGCCCCACAGGGCAGAAGACTTGCAATAGGCCCACAAAGGCCTGCTTAGAGAGGAGCTCGACACGGTAGCCGCGGCGGGGCTTATAAACCGGTGCGAGCTCCTCTCAACTAGCGAGGTGGGACTAAACATTGTGCAGTGCGGGTGGCAACGCACCACCTTTAGTACCGGTTGGTGGCTTCAACCGGTACTAAGGGGGGGGTCTTTAATACCGGTTGGAGCCACCAACCCGTACTAAAGGCCACCATCTTTAGTACCGGTTGGAGCCACCAACCCGTACTAGGGGGGGGGGGTCTTTATTACCGGTTGGAGCCACCAACCCGTACTAAAGGCCACCACCTCTTTAGTACCGGTTCGTGCCACGAACTGGTACTAAAGGTTCGTCACGAACCGGTACTAATGAGCGCCGCCCGCCTAGCCGTTAGAACCGGCACTATTGGTCACATTAGTGCCGGCTCAAATACAAACCGGGACTAATGAGCTGAACATTTGACCCTTTTTCTACTAGTGGGCCGGGATCCACACCACGCCGCTATGGCCCTAAGCCCAATGAAGACGAGGCGGACCGGTGCGGAGCCAGCGGGAGACAGAGGAAAACTAGCATTTTCTTTTCTTGGGGGGGGGGGGCGTCCCAAGACCAATGTTGTGTACTGCTTGCTCAAACCATTTGGGTTAAGCCATGTGCTTGGGGGGTATATCCATGGTTCAGACTTGGTGATGCTGCCTAGATCACTAGGTTATGTACAGGTTGATCGAAAGGTGCACCAGTGACAAAGCGTAGCGCGTGCAGGTTCTTGAGTTCACTAGGTACGTTTTGTGTGAAAATAGGAAGAACCGCAACACACTCTGTCATGTTCTGAAGGCTGCTCGTAATCAACCTGTCGCTGCTACTCTAATTTCAAACTTGCAATAATGCTGCCACACACTAAGTCGCGCGCAGAGAGGGGACGAATTCATCTGTACATTATAACCGAATTTATCTGTAGTTCTGTACTAGCAACAAAAACCTAATATTAAAAAAATCAGATTTGTTGTCGGTTTCGTCGGTTTTTATGCCAACTCAAAACACTGGACATGACGATGGATATTCGCCCAAGTTACCAATACATTCGGGAGTCTCTGATTTTTTTAATCACATCAATTTTGAATTAAAAGACAACAACACAGATCATGGAGATCTAAACAGATAATAAACGACATAAATGCCGGGTCTGACCTAATCTTCCTGCTCCTACCTTGACAATATAGGTGGTACTTCCATTTAGATATACATGCTCCGCATGGGCATGGGAACATCAGCGCCGCACAATTACGCATGGGGACCGGTGTCTTTGCCCTTCCCAGCTGCTGAGTCAAATAGAGAGGAAGGTGACCTCCCATCCCTAGCGCATGTGACGTTCAAGGAGGACACAGAGTGGTACCCATGGCTTGGTGACAGGTCAGGTTGATGCAAGGGCGTATGGATTTGGGCAGTATCAGCCCGCATGTCTCTACTGGCGACATCCGGGCGATCGAAAGCTTGGCCGGCGGTCGCGCACTATGGAGAGAGATACATATAAAGAGGAGAGGAGAAGAATAGGGGAGAACTCAGTGGAGATTTATCGATGGAGGGGAGACGAAGAAAACCACCGAACGAAGAGGTAGTAGTAAAACGAAGGGGCTGATCAGGGACACTGATTATCGTGGTGAAGACTATAGGAAGAATGGTAGGCTCGACTACTTGTGATTCGTTTGGTAAAGAAGACAAACAAGTCCCGTACTATTGGGGAGGAGAGAGCACCGTACTCTTCGCTGGTGAAACTTTAATGGACGCTAATGTAGCAGGACTATTGTGTCGGTCGGGCCCATTCATAAGCTGGTAATGAAATGTTGATGTGGCGGGCCTACTGAGGTGGATAGACTGCAGGTCAAGAGAAATAACATAGTGGGAACGAACTAATTGGGTAGTATAGATAGGATTGTAATTGCAAGGCTCTGATGCCAATTGTTAGTGCTGCCTCCTCGTAGTGCCTCTTCTTCTTTCTCTCACAACTCTTTTGTGATATCTCTCAAGAAAACACTCACACACACACACACACACACACACACACACACACACACACACACACGATGTCAAGGACTCAACACATATGCACACACACGTCAAGGATGAAACCAAGCACTAGCTTTGTCGAGTGGCTCTCCTCCTTGTGACACAAGTGCTTTATCTTTTTCCCAGCCCTCACGGCCTCTTTCATTTACTCAACGCTATATCTTTTTCTTTTCTTGGGGGGGGGGGGGGCGTCCCAAGACCAATGTTGTGTACTGCTTGCTCAAACCATTTGGGTTAAGCCATGTGCTTGGGGGTATATCCATGGTTCAGACTTGGTGATGCTGCCTAGATCACTAGGTTATGTACAGGTTGATCGAAAGGTGCACCAGTGACAAAGCGTAGCGCGTGCAGGTTCTTGAGTTCACTAGGTACGTTTTGTGTGAAAATAGGAAGAACCGCAACACACTCTGTCATGTTCTGAAGGCTGCTCGTAATCAACCTGTCGCTGCTACTCTAATTTCAAACTTGCAATAATGCTGCCACACACTAAGTCGCGCGCAGAGAGGGGACGAATTCATCTGTACATTATAACCGAATTTATCTGTAGTTCTGTACTAGCAACAAAAACCTAATATTAAAAAAATCAGATTTGTTGTCGGTTTCGTCGGTTTTTATGCCAACTCAAAACACTGGACATGACGATGGATATTCGCCCAAGTTACCAATACATTCGGGAGTCTCTGATTTTTTTAATCACATCAATTTTGAATTAAAAGACAACAACACAGATCATGGAGATCTAAACAGATAATAAACGACATAAATGCCGGGTCTGACCTAATCTTCCTGCTCCTACCTTGACAATATAGGTGGTACTTCCATTTAGATATCCATGCTCCGCATGGGCATGGGAACATCAGCGCCGCACAATTACGCATGGGGACCGGTGTCTTTGCCCTTCCCAGCTGCTGAGTCAAATAGAGAGGAAGGTGACCTCCCATCCCTAGCGCATGTGACGTTCAAGGAGGACACAGAGTGGTACCCATGGCTTGGTGACAGGTCAGGTTGATGCAAGGGCGTATGGATTTGGGCAGTATCAGCCCACAGGTCTCTACTGGCGACATCCGGGCGATCGAAAGCTTGGCCGGCGGTCGCGCACTATGGAGAGAGATACATATAAAGAGGAGAGGAGAAGAATAGGGGAGAACTCAGTGGAGATTTATCGATGGAGGGGAGACGAAGAAAACCACCGAACGAAGAGGTAGTAGTAAAACGAAGGGGATGACCAGGGACACTGATTATCATGGTGAAGACTAGAGGAAGAATGGTAGGCTCGACTACTTGTGATTCGTTTGGTAAAGAAGACAAACAAGTCCCGTACTATTGGGGAGGAGAGAGCACCGTACTCTTCGCTGGTGAAACTGTAATGGACGCTAATGTAGCAGGACTATTGTGTCGGTCGGGCCCATTCATAAGCTGGTAATGAAATGTTGATGTGGCGGGCCTACTGAGGTGGATAGACTGCAGGTCAAGAGAAATAACATAGTGGGAACGAACTAATTGGGTAGTATAGATAGGATTGTAATTGCAAGGCTCTGATGCCAATTGTTAGTGCTGCCTCCTCGTAGTGCCTCTTCTTCTTTCTCTCACAACTCTTTTGTGATATCTCTCAAGAAAACACTCACACACACACACACACACACACACACACACACACACACACACACAAACACACACACACACACACGATGTCAAGGACTCAACACATATGCACACACACGTCAAGGATGAAACCAAGCACTAGCTTTGTCGAGTGGCTCTCCTCCTTGTGACACAAGTGCTATATCTTTTTCCCAGCCCTCACGGCCTCTTTCATTTACTCAACGCTATATCTTTTTCTTTTCTTGGGGGGGGGGGCGTCCCAAGACCAATGTTGTGTACTGCTTGCTCAAACCATTTGGGTTAAGCCATGTGCTTGGGGGTATATCCATGGTTCAGACTTGGTGATGCTGCCTAGATCACTAGGTTATGTACAGGTTGATCGAAAGGTGCACCAGTGACAAAGCGTAGCGCGTGCAGGTTCTTGAGTTCACTAGGTACGTTTTGTGTGAAAATAGGAAGAACCGCAACACACTCTGTCATGTTCTGAAGGCTGCCCGTAATCAACCTGTCGCTGCTACTCTAATTTCAAACTTGCAATAATGCTGCCACACACTAAGTCGCGCGCAGAGAGGGGACGAATTCATCTGTACATTATAACTGAATTTATCTGTAGTTCTGTACTAGCAACAAAAACCTAATATTAAAAAAAATCAGATTTGTTGTCGGTTTCGTCGGTTTTTATGCCAACTCAAAACACTGGACATGACGATGGATATTCGCCCAAGTTACCAATAGATTTGGGAATCTCTAATTTTTTTAATCACATCAATTTTGAATTAAAAGACAACAACACAGATCGTGGAGATCTAAACAGATAATAAACGACATAAATGCCGGGTCTGACCTAATCTTCCTGCTCCTACCTTGACAGTATAGGTGGTACTTCCATTTAGATATCTATGCTCCGCATGGGCATGGGAACATCAGCGCCGCACAATTACGCATGGGGACCGGTGTCTTTGCCCTTCCCAGCTGCTGAGTCAAATAGAGAGGAAGGTGACCTCCCATCCCTAGCGCATGTGACGTTCAAGGAGGACACAGAGTGGTACCCATGGCTTGGTGACAGGTCAGGTTGATGCAAGGGCGTATGGATTTGGGCAGTATCAGCCCGCAGGTCTCTACTGGCGACATCCGGGCGATCGAAAGCTTGGTCGGCGGTCGCGCACTATGGAGAGAGATACATATAAAGAGGAGAGGAGAAGAATAGGGGAGAACTCAGTGGAGATTTATCAATGGAGGGGAGATGAAGAAAACCACCGAACGAAGAGGTAGTAGTAAAACGAAGGGGCTGATCAGGGACACTGATTATCGTGGTGAAGACTATAGGAAGAATGGTAGGCTCGACTACTTGTGATTCGTTTGGTAAAGAAGACAAACAGGTCCCGTACTATTGGGGAGGAGAGAGCACCGTACTCTTCGCTGGTGAAACTGTAATGGACGCTAATGTGGCAGGACTATTGTGTCGGCCGGGCCCATTCATAAGCTGGTAATGAAATGTTGATGTGGCGGGCCTACTGAGGTGGATAGACTGCAGGTCAAGAGAAATAACATAGTGGGAACGAACTAATTGGGTAGTATAGATAGGATTGTAATTGCAAGGCTCTGATGCCAATTGTTGGTGCTGCCTCCTCGTAGTGCCTCTTCTTCTTTCTCTCACAACTCTTTTGCGATAACTCTCAAGAAAACACTCACACACACACACACACACACACACACACACACACACACACACACACACACACACGACGTCAAGGACTCAACACATATGCACGCACACGTCAAGGATGAAACCAAGCACTAGCTTTGTCGAGTGGCTCTCCTCCTTGTGACACAAGTGCTATATCTTTTTCCCAGCCCTCACGGCCTCTTTCATTTACTCAACGCTATATCTTTTTCTTTTCTTGGGGGGGGGGGGGGGCGTCCCAAGACCAATGTTGTGTACTGCTTGCTCAAACCATTTGGGTTAAGCCATGTGCTTGGGGGGTATATCCATGGTTCAGACTTGGTGATGCTGCCTAGATCACTAGGTTATGTACAAGTTGATCGAAAGGTGCACCAGTGACAAAGCGTAGCGCGTGCAGGTTCTTGAGTTCACTAGGTACGTTTTGTGTGAAAATAGGAAGAACCGCAACACACTCTGTCATGTTCTGAAGGCTGCCCGTAATCAACCTGTCGCTGCTACTCTAATTTCAAACTTGCAATAATGCTGCCACACACTAAGTCGCGCGCAGAGAGGGGACGAATTCATCTGTACATTATAACCGAATTTATCTGTAGTTCTGTACTAGCAACAAAAACCTAATATTAAAAAAATCAGATTTGTTGTCGGTTTCGTCGGTTTTTATGCCAACTCAAAACACTGGACATGACGATGGATATTCGCCCAAGTTACCAATAGATTTGGGAATCTCTAATTTTTTTAATCACATCAATTTTGAATTAAAAGACAACAACACAGATCGTGGAGATCTAAACAGATAATAAACGACATAAATGCCGGGTCTGACCTAATCTTCCTGCTCCTACCTTGACAGTATAGGTGGTACTTCCATTTAGATATCTATGCTCCGCATGGGCATGGGAACATCAGCGCCGCACAATTACGCATGGGGATCGGTGTCTTTGCCCTTCCCAGCTGCTGAGTCAAATAGAGAGGAAGGTGACCTCCCATCCCTAGCGCATGTGACGTTCAAGGAGGACACAGAGTGGTACCCATGGCTTGGTGACAGGTCAGGTTGATGCAAGGGCGTATGGATTTGGGCAGTATCAGCCCGCAGGTCTCTACTGGCGACATCCGGGCGATCGAAAGCTTGGTCGGCGGTCGCGCACTATGGAGAGAGATACATATAAAGAGGAGAGGAGAAGAATAGGGGAGAACTCAGTGGAGATTTATCAATGGAGGGGAGATGAAGAAAACCACCGAACGAAGAGGTAGTAGTAAAACGAAGGGGCTGATCAGGGACACTGATTATCGTGGTGAAGACTATAGGAAGAATGGTAGGCTCGACTACTTGTGATTCGTTTGGTAAAGAAGACAAACAGGTCCCGTACTATTGGGGAGGAGAGAGCACCGTACTCTTCGCTGGTGAAACTGTAATGGATGCTAATGTGGCAGGACTATTGTGTCGGCCGGGCCCATTCATAAGCTGGTAATGAAATGTTGATGTGGCGGGCCTACTGAGGTGGATAGACTGCAGGTCAAGAGAAATAACATAGTGGGAACGAACTAATTGGGTAGTATAGATAGGATTGTAATTGCAAGGCTCTGATGCCAATTGTTGGTGCTGCCTCCTCGTAGTGCCTCTTCTTCTTTCTCTCACAACTCTTTTGCGATAACTCTCAAGAAAACACTCACACACACACACACACACACACACACACACGCACACACACACACACACGACGTCAAGGACTCAACACATATGCACACACACGTCAAGGATGAAACCAAGCACTAGCTTTGTCGAGTGGCTCTCCTCCTTGTGACACAAGTGCTATATCTTTTTCCCAGCCCTCACGGCCTCTTTCATTTACTCAACGCTATATCTTTTTCTTTTCTTGGGGGGGGGGGGGGGGCGTCCCAAGACCAATGTTGTGTACTGCTTGCTCAAACCATTTGGGTTAAGCCATGTGCTTGGGGGGTATATCCATGGTTCAGACTTGGTGATGCTGCCTAGATCACTAGGTTATGTACAAGTTGATCGAAAGGTGCACCAGTGACAAAGCGTAGCGCGTGCAGGTTCTTGAGTTCACTAGGTACGTTTTGTGTGAAAATAGGAAGAACCGCAACACACTCTGTCATGTTCTGAAGGCTGCCCGTAATCAACCTGTCGCTGCTACTCTATATTCAAACTTGCAATAATGCTGCCACACACTAAGTCGCGCGCAGAGAGGGGACGAATTCATCTGTACATTATAACCGAATTTATCTGTAGTTCTGTACTAGCAACAAAAACCTAATATTAAAAAAATCAGATTTGTTGTCGGTTTCGTCGGTTTTTATGCCAACTCAAAACACTGGACATGACGATGGATATTCGCCCAAGTTACCAATAGATTTGGGAATCTCTAATTTTTTTAATCACATCAATTTTGAATTAAAAGACAACAACACAGATCATGGAGATCTAAACAGATAATAAACGACATAAATGCCGGGTCTGACCTAATCTTCCTGCTCCTACCTTGACAGTATAGGTGGTACTTCCATTTAGATATCTATGCTCCGCATGGGCATGGGAACATCAGCGCCGCACAATTACGCATGGGGACCGGTGTCTTTGCCCTTCCCAGCTGCTGAGTCAAATAGAGAGGAAGGTGACCTCCCATCCCTAGCGCATGTGACGTTCAAGGAGGACACAGAGTGGTACCCATGGCTTGGTGACAGGTCAGGTTGATGCAAGGGCGTATGGATTTGGGCAGTATCAGCCCGCAGGTCTCTACTGGCGACAACCGGGCGATCGAAAGCTTGGTCGGCGGTCGCGCACTATGGAGAGAGATACATATAAAGAGGAGAGGAGAAGAATAGGGGAGAACTCAGTGGAGATTTATCAATGGAGGGGAGATGAAGAAAACCACCGAACGAAGAGGTAGTAGTAAAACGAAGGGGCTGATCAGGGACACTGATTATCGTGGTGAAGACTATAGGAAGAATGGTAGGCTCGACTACTTGTGATTCGTTTGGTAAAGAAGACAAACAGGTCCCGTACTATTGGGGAGGAGAGAGCACCGTACTCTTCGTTGGTGAAACTGTAATGGACGCTAATGTGGCAGGACTATTGTGTCGGTCGGGCCCATTCATAAGCTGGTAATGAAATGTTGATGTGGCGGGCCTACTGAGGTGGATAGACTGCAGGTCAAGAGAAATAACATAGTGGGAACGAACTAATTGGGTAGTATAGATAGGATTGTAATTGCAAGGCTCTGATGCCAATTGTTGGTGCTGCCTCCTCGTAGTGCCTCTTCTTCTTTCTCTCACAACTCTTTTGCGATATCTCTCAAGAAAACACTCACACACACACACACACACACACGATGTCAAGGACTCAACACATATGCACACACACGTCAAGGATGAAACCAAGCACTAGCTTTGTCGAGTGGCTCTCCTCCTTGTGACACAAGTGCTATATCTTTTTCCCAGCCCTCACGGCCTCTTTCATTTACTCAACGCTATATCTTTTTCTTTTCTTGGGGGGGGGGGGGGGCGTCCCAAGACCAATGTTGTGTACTGCTTGCTCAAACCATTTGGGTTAAGCCATGTGCTTGGGGGGTATATCCATGGTTCAGACTTGGTGATGCTGCCTAGATCACTAGGTTATGTACAAGTTGATCGAAAGGTGCACCAGTGACAAAGCGTAGCGCGTGCAGGTTCTTGAGTTCACTAGGTACGTTTTGTGTGAAAATAGGAAGAACCGCAACACACTCTGTCATGTTCTGAAGGCTGCCCGTAATCAACCTGTCGCTGCTACTCTAATTTCAAACTTGCAATAATGCTGCCACACACTAAGTCGCGCGCAGAGAGGGGACGAATTCATCTGTACATTATAACCGAATTTATCTGTAGTTCTGTACTAGCAACAAAATCCTAATATTAAAAAAAATCAGATTTGTTGTCGGTTTCGTCGGTTTTTATGCCAACTCAAAACACTGGACATGACGATGGATATTCGCCCAAGTTACCAATAGATTTGGGAATCTCTAATTTTTTTAATCACATCAATTTTGAATTAAAAGACAACAACACAGATCGTGGAGATCTAAACAGATAATAAACGACATAAATGCCGGGTCTGACCTAATCTTCCTGCTCCTACCTTGACAGTATAGGTGGTACTTCCATTTAGATATCTATGCTCCGCATGGGCATGGGAACATCAGCGCCGCACAATTACACATGGGGACCGGTGTCTTTGCCCTTCCCAGCTGCTGAGTCAAATAGAGAGGAAGGTGACCTCCCATCCCTAGCGCATGTGACGTTCAAGGAGGACACAGAGTGGTACCCATGGCTTGGTGACAGGTCAGGTTGATGCAAGGGCGTATGGATTTGGGCAGTATCAGCCCGCAGGTCTCTACTGGCGACATCCGGGCGATCGAAAGCTTGGTCGGCGGTCGCGCACTATGGAGAGAGATACATATAAAGAGGAGAGGAGAAGAATAGGGGAGAACTCAGTGGAGATTTATCAATGGAGGGGAGATGAAGAAAACCACCGAACGAAGAGGTAGTAGTAAAACGAAGGGGCTGATCAGGGACACTGATTATCGTGGTGAAGACTATAGGAAGAATGGTAGGCTCGACTACTTGTGATTCGTTTGGTAAAGAAGACAAACAGGTCCCGTACTATTGGGGAGGAGAGAGCACCGTACTCTTCGCTGGTGAAACTGTAATGGACGCTAATGTGGCAGGACTATTGTGTCGGCCGGGCCCATTCATAAGCTGGTAATGAAATGTTGATGTGGCGGGCCTACTGAGGTGGATAGACTGCAGGTCAAGAGAAATAACATAGTGGGAACGAACTAATTGGGTAGTATAGATAGGATTGTAATTGCAAGGCTCTGATGCCAATTGTTGGTGCTGCCTCCTCGTAGTGCCTCTTCTTCTTTCTCTCACAACTCTTTTGCGATATCTCTCAAGAAAACACTCACACACACACACACACACACACACACACACACACACACGATGTCAAGGACTCAACACATATGCACACACACGTCAAGGATGAAACCAAGCACTAGCTTTGTCGAGTGGCTCTCCTCCTTGTGACACAAGTGCTATATCTTTTTCCCAGCCCTCACGGCCTCTTTCATTTACTCAACGCTATATCTTTTTCTTTTCTTGGGGGGGGGGGGCGTCCCAAGACCAATGTTGTGTACTGCTTGCTCAAACCATTTGGGTTAAGCCATGTGCTTGGGGGGTATATCCATGGTTCAGACTTGGTGATGCTGCCTAGATCACTAGGTTATGTACAGGTTGATCGAAAGGTGCACCAGTGACAAAGCGTAGCGCGAGCAGGTTCTTGAGTTCACTAGGTACGTTTTGTGTGAAAATAGGAAGAACCGCAACACACTCTGTCATGTTCTGAAGGCTGCCCGTAATCAACCTGTCGCTGCTACTCTAATTTCAGACTTGCAATAATGCTGCCACACACTAAGTCGCGCCCAGAGAGGGGACGAATTCGTCTGTACATTATAACCGAATTTATCTGTAGTTCTGTACTAGCAACAAAAACCTAATATTAAAAAAATCAGATTTGTTGTCGGTTTCGTCGGTTTTTATGCCAACTCAAAACACTGGACATGACGATGGATATTCGCCCAAGTTACCAATACATTCGGGAGTCTCTGATTTTTTTAATCACATCAATTTTGAATTAAAAGACAACAACACAGATCATGGAGATCTAAACAGATAATAAACGACATAAATGCCGAGTCTGACCTAATCTTCCTGCTCCTACCTTGACAATATAGGTGGTACTTCCATTTAGATATCCATGCTCCGCATGGGCATGGGAACATCAGCGCCGCACAATTACGCATGGGGACCGGTGTCTTTGCCCTTCCCAGCTGCTGAGTCAAATAGAGAGGAAGGTGACCTCCCATCCCTAGCGCATGTGACGTTCAAGGAGGACACAGAGTGGTACCCATGGCTTGGTGACAGGTCAGGTTGATGCAAGGGCGTATGGATTTGGGCAGTATCAGCCCACAGGTCTCTACTGGCGACATCCGGGCGATCGAAAGCTTGGCCGGCGGTCGCGCACTATGGAGAGAGATACATATAAAGAGGAGAGGAGAAGAATAGGGGAGAACTCAGTGGAGATTTATCGATGGAGGGGAGACGAAGAAAACCACCGAACGAAGAGGTAGTAGTAAAACGAAGGGGATGACCAGGGACACTGATTATCATGGTGAAGACTAGAGGAAGAATGGTAGGCTCGACTACTTGTGATTCGTTTGGTAAAGAAGACAAACAAGTCCCGTACTATTGGGGAGGAGAGAGCACCGTACTCTTCGCTGGTGAAACTGTAATGGACGCTAATGTAGCAGGACTATTGTGTCGGTCGGGCCCATTCATAAGCTGGTAATGAAATGTTGATGTGGCGGGCCTACTGAGGTGGATAGACTGCAGGTCAAGAGAAATAACATAGTGGGAACGAACTAATTGGGTAGTATAGATAGGATTGTAATTGCAAGGCTCTGATGCCAATTGTTAGTGCTGCCTCCTCGTAGTGCCTCTTCTTCTTTCTCTCACAACTCTTTTGTGATATCTCTCAAGAAAACACTCACACACACACACACACACACACACACACACACACACACACACACACACACACACACACACACACACACACACACACACACACACACGATGTCAAGGACTCAACACATATGCACACACACGTCAAGGATGAAACCAAGCACTAGCTTTGTCGAGTGGCTCTCCTCCTTGTGACACAAGTGCTATATCTTTTTCCCAGCCCTCACGGCCTCTTTCATTTACTCAATGCTATATCTTTTTCTTTTCTTGGGGGGGGGGGGGCGTCCCAAGACCAATGTTGTGTACTGCTTGCTCAAACCATTTGGGTTAAGCCATGTGCTTGGGGGTATATCCATGGTTCAGACTTGGTGATGCTGCCTAGATCACTAGGTTATGTACAGGTTGATCGAAAGGTGCACCAGTGACAAAGCGTAGCGCGTGCAGGTTCTTGAGTTCACTAGGTACGTTTTGTGTGAAAATAGGAAGAACCGCAACACACTCTGTCATGTTCTGAAGGCTGCCCGTAATCAACCTGTCGCTGCTACTCTAATTTCAAACTTGCAATAATGCTGCCACACACTAAGTCGCGCGCAGAGAGGGGACGAATTCATCTGTACATTATAACCGAATTTATCTGTAGTTCTGTACTAGCAACAAAAACCTAATATTAAAAAAAATCAGATTTGTTGTCGGTTTCGTCGGTTTTTATGCCAACTCAAAACACTGGACATGACGATGGATATTCGCCCAAGTTACCAATAGATTTGGGAATCTCTAATTTTTTTAATCACATCAATTTTGAATTAAAAGACAACAACACAGATCGTGGAGATCTAAACAGATAATAAACGACATAAATGCCGGGTCTGACCTAATCTTCCTGCTCCTACCTTGACAGTATAGGTGGTACTTCCATTTAGATATCTATGCTCCGCATGGGCATGGGAACATCAGCGCCGCACAATTACGCATGGGGACCGGTGTCTTTGCCCTTCCCAGCTGCTGAGTCAAATAGAGAGGAAGGTGACCTCCCATCCCTAGCGCATGTGACGTTCAAGGAGGACACAGAGTGGTACCCATGGCTTGGTGACAGGTCAGGTTGATGCAAGGGCGTATGGATTTGGGCAGTATCAGCCCGCAGGTCTCTACTGGCGACATCCGGGCGATCGAAAGCTTGGTCGGCGGTCGCGCACTATGGAGAGAGATACATATAAAGAGGAGAGGAGAAGAATAGGGGAGAACTCAGTGGAGATTTATCAATGGAGGGGAGATGAAGAAAACCACCGAACGAAGAGGTAGTAGTAAAACGAAGGGGCTGATCAGGGACACTGATTATCGTGGTGAAGACTATAGGAAGAATGGTAGGCTCGACTACTTGTGATTCGTTTGGTAAAGAAGACAAACAGGTCCCGTACTATTGGGGAGGAGAGAGCACCGTACTCTTCGCTGGTGAAACTGTAATGGACGCTAATGTGGCAGGACTATTGTGTCGGCCGGGCCCATTCATAAGCTGGTAATGAAATGTTGATGTGGCGGGCCTACTGAGGTGGATAGACTGCAGGTCAAGAGAAATAACATAGTGGGAACGAACTAATTGGGTAGTATAGATAGGATTGTAATTGCAAGGCTCTGATGCCAATTGTTGGTGCTGCCTCCTCGTAGTGCCTCTTCTTCTTTCTCTCACAACTCTTTTGCGATAACTCTCAAGAAAACACTCACACACACACACACACACACACACACACACACACACACACACACACACACACACACGACGTCAAGGACTCAACACATATGCACGCACACGTCAAGGATGAAACCAAGCACTAGCTTTGTCGAGTGGCTCTCCTCCTTGTGACACAAGTGCTATATCTTTTTCCCAGCCCTCACGGCCTCTTTCATTTACTCAACGCTATATCTTTTTCTTTTCTTGGGGGGGGGGGGGGGGCGTCCCAAGACCAATGTTGTGTACTGCTTGCTCAAACCATTTGGGTTAAGCCATGTGCTTGGGGGGTATATCCATGGTTCAGACTTGGTGATGCTGCCTAGATCACTAGGTTATGTACAAGTTGATCGAAAGGTGCACCAGTGACAAAGCGTAGCGCGTGCAGGTTCTTGAGTTCACTAGGTACGTTTTGTGTGAAAATAGGAAGAACCGCAACACACTCTGTCATGTTCTGAAGGCTGCCCGTAATCAACCTGTCGCTGCTACTCTAATTTCAAACTTGCAATAATGCTGCCACACACTAAGTCGCGCGCAGAGAGGGGACGAATTCATCTGTACATTATAACCGAATTTATCTGTAGTTCTGTACTAGCAACAAAAACCTAATATTAAAAAAATCAGATTTGTTGTCGGTTTCGTCGGTTTTTATGCCAACTCAAAACACTGGACATGACGATGGATATTCGCCCAAGTTACCAATAGATTTGGGAATCTCTAATTTTTTTAATCACATCAATTTTGAATTAAAAGACAACAACACAGATCGTGGAGATCTAAACAGATAATAAACGACATAAATGCCGGGTCTGACCTAATCTTCCTGCTCCTACCTTGACAGTATAGGTGGTACTTCCATTTAGATATCTATGCTCCGCATGGGCATGGGAACATCAGCGCCGCACAATTACGCATGGGGATCGGTGTCTTTGCCCTTCCCAGCTGCTGAGTCAAATAGAGAGGAAGGTGACCTCCCATCCCTAGCGCATGTGACGTTCAAGGAGGACACAGAGTGGTACCCATGGCTTGGTGACAGGTCAGGTTGATGCAAGGGCATATGGATTTGGGCAGTATCAGCCCGCAGGTCTCTACTGGCGACATCCGGGCGATCGAAAGCTTGGTCGGCGGTCGCGCACTATGGAGAGAGATACATATAAAGAGGAGAGGAGAAGAATAGGGGAGAACTCAGTGGAGATTTATCAATGGAGGGGAGATGAAGAAAACCACCGAACGAAGAGGTAGTAGTAAAACGAAGGGGCTGATCAGGGACACTGATTATCGTGGTGAAGACTATAGGAAGAATGGTAGGCTCGACTACTTGTGATTCGTTTGGTAAAGAAGACAAACAGGTCCCGTACTATTGGGGAGGAGAGAGCACCGTACTCTTCGCTGGTGAAACTGTAATGGACGCTAATGTGGCAGGACTATTGTGTCGGCCGGGCCCATTCATAAGCTGGTAATGAAATGTTGATGTGGCGGGCCTACTGAGGTGGATAGACTGCAGGTCAAGAGAAATAACATAGTGGGAACGAACTAATTGGGTAGTATAGATAGGATTGTAATTGCAAGGCTATGATGCCAATTGTTGGTGCTGCCTCCTCGTAGTGCCTCTTCTTCTTTCTCTCACAACTCTTTTGCGATAACTCTCAAGAAAACACTCACACACACACACACACACACACACACACACACACACACACACACACACACGCACACACACACACACACACGACGTCAAGGACTCAACACATATGCACACACACGTCAAGGATGAAACCAAGCACTAGCTTTGTCGAGTGGCTCTCCTCCTTGTGACACAAGTGCTATATCTTTTTCCCAGCCCTCACGGCCTCTTTCATTTACTCAACGCTATATCTTTTTCTTTTCTTGGGGGGGGGGCGTCCCAAGACCAATGTTGTGTACTGCTTGCTCAAACCATTTGGGTTAAGCCATGTGCTTGGGGGGTATATCCATGGTTCAGACTTGGTGATGCTGCCTAGATCACTAGGTTATGTACAAGTTGATCGAAAGGTGCACCAGTGACAAAGCGTAGCGCGTGCAGGTTCTTGAGTTCACTAGGTACGTTTTGTGTGAAAATAGGAAGAACCGCAACACACTCTGTCATGTTCTGAAGGCTGCCCGTAATCAACCTGTCGCTGCTACTCTATATTCAAACTTGCAATAATGCTGCCACACACTAAGTCGCGCGCAGAGAGGGGACGAATTCATCTGTACATTATAACCGAATTTATCTGTAGTTCTGTACTAGCAACAAAAACCTAATATTAAAAAAATCAGATTTGTTGTCGGTTTCGTCGGTTTTTATGCCAACTCAAAACACTGGACATGACGATGGATATTCGCCCAAGTTACCAATAGATTTGGGAATCTCTAATTTTTTTAATCACATCAATTTTGAATTAAAAGACAACAACACAGATCATGGAGATCTAAACAGATAATAAACGACATAAATGCCGGGTCTGACCTAATCTTCCTGCTCCTACCTTGACAGTATAGGTGGTACTTCCATTTAGATATCTATGCTCCGCATGGGCATGGGAACATCAGCGCCGCACAATTACGCATGGGGACCGGTGTCTTTGCCCTTCCCAGCTGCTGAGTCAAATAGAGAGGAAGGTGACCTCCCATCCCTAGCGCATGTGACGTTCAAGGAGGACACAGAGTGGTACCCATGGCTTGGTGACAGGTCAGGTTGATGCAAGGGCGTATGGATTTGGGCAGTATCAGCCCGCAGGTCTCTACTGGCGACATCCGGGCGATCGAAAGCTTGGTCGGCGGTCGCGCACTATGGAGAGAGATACATATAAAGAGGAGAGGAGAAGAATAGGGGAGAACTCAGTGGAGATTTATCAATGGAGGGGAGATGAAGAAAACCACCGAACGAAGAGGTAGTAGTAAAACGAAGGGGCTGATCAGGGACACTGATTATCGTGGTGAAGACTATAGGAAGAATGGTAGGCTCGACTACTTGTGATTCGTTTGGTAAAGAAGACAAACAGGTCCCGTACTATTGGGGAGGAGAGAGCACCGTACTCTTCGTTGGTGAAACTGTAATGGACGCTAATGTGGCAGGACTATTGTGTCGGTCGGGCCCATTCATAAGCTGGTAATGAAATGTTGATGTGGCGGGCCTACTGAGGTGGATAGACTGCAGGTCAAGAGAAATAACATAGTGGGAACGAACTAATTGGGTAGTATAGATAGGATTGTAATTGCAAGGCTCTGATGCCAATTGTTGGTGCTGCCTCCTCGTAGTGCCTCTTCTTCTTTCTCTCACAACTCTTTTGCGATATCTCTCAAGAAAACACTCACACACACACACACACACACACGATGTAAAGGACTCAACACATATGCACACACACGTCAAGGATGAAACCAAGCACTAGCTTTGTCGAGTGGCTCTCCTCCTTGTGACACAAGTGCTATATCTTTTTCCCAGCCCTCACGGCCTCTTTCATTTACTCAACGCTATATCTTTTTCTTTTCTTGGGGGGGGGGCGTCCCAAGACCAATGTTGTGTACTGCTTGCTCAAACCATTTGGGTTAAGCCATGTGCTTGGGGGGTATATCCATGGTTCAGACTTGGTGATGCTGCCTAGATCACTAGGTTATGTACAAGTTGATCGAAAGGTGCACCAGTGACAAAGCGTAGCGCGTGCAGGTTCTTGAGTTCACTAGGTACGTTTTGTGTGAAAATAGGAAGAACCGCAACACACTCTGTCATGTTCTGAAGGCTGCCCGTAATCAACCTGTCGCTGCTACTCTATATTCAAACTTGCAATAATGCTGCCACACACTAAGTCGCGCGCAGAGAGGGGACGAATTCATCTGTACATTATAACCGAATTTATCTGTAGTTCTGTACTAGCAACAAAAACCTAATATTAAAAAAATCAGATTTGTTGTCGGTTTCGTCGGTTTTTATGCCAACTCAAAACACTGGACATGACGATGGATATTCGCCCAAGTTACCAATAGATTTGGGAATCTCTAATGTTTTTAATCACATCAATTTTGAATTAAAAGACAACAACACAGATCATGGAGATCTAAACAGATAATAAACGACATAAATGCCGGGTCTGACCTAATCTTCCTGCTCCTACCTTGACAGTATAGGTGGTACTTCCATTTAGATATCTATGCTCCGCATGGGCATGGGAACATCAGCGCCGCACAATTACGCATGGGGACCGGTGTCTTTGCCCTTCCCAGCTGCTGAGTCAAATAGAGAGGAAGGTGACCTCCCATCCCTAGCGCATGTGACGTTCAAGGAGGACACAGAGTGGTACCCATGGCTTGGTGACAGGTCAGGTTGATGCAAGGGCGTATGGATTTGGGCAGTATCAGCCCGCAGGTCTCTACTGGCGACATCCGGGCGATCGAAAGCTTGGTCGGCGGTCGCGCACTATGGAGAGAGATACATATAAAGAGGAGAGGAGAAGAATAGGGGAGAACTCAGTGGAGATTTATCAATGGAGGGGAGATGAAGAAAACCACCGAACGAAGAGGTAGTAGTAAAACGAAGGGGCTGATCAGGGACACTGATTATCGTGGTGAAGACTATAGGAAGAATGGTAGGCTCGACTACTTGTGATTCGTTTGGTAAAGAAGACAAACAGGTCCCGTACTATTGGGGAGGAGAGAGCACCGTACTCTTCGTTGGTGAAACTGTAATGGACGCTAATGTGGCAGGACTATTGTGTCGGTCGGGCCCATTCATAAGCTGGTAATGAAATGTTGATGTGGCGGGCCTACTGAGGTGGATAGACTGCAGGTCAAGAGAAATAACATAGTGGGAACGAACTAATTGGGTAGTATAGATAGGATTGTAATTGCAAGGCTCTGATGCCAATTGTTGGTGCTGCCTCCTCGTAGTGCCTCTTCTTCTTTCTCTCACAACTCTTTTGCGATATCTCTCAAGAAAACACTCACACACACACACACACACACACGATGTCAAGGACTCAACACATATGCACACACACGTCAAGGATGAAACCAAGCACTAGCTTTGTCGAGTGGCTCTCCTCCTTGTGACACAAGTGCTATATCTTTTTCCCAGCCCTCACGGCCTCTTTCATTTACTCAACGCTATATCTTTTTCTTTTCTTGGGGGGGGGGGCGTCCCAAGACCAATGTTGTGTACTGCTTGCTCAAACCATTTGGGTTAAGCCATGTGCTTGGGGGGTATATCCATGGTTCAGACTTGGTGATGCTGCCTAGATCACTAGGTTATGTACAAGTTGATCGAAAGGTGCACCAGTGACAAAGCGTAGCGCGTGCAGGTTCTTGAGTTCACTAGGTACGTTTTGTGTGAAAATAGGAAGAACCGCAACACACTCTGTCATGTTCTGAAGGCTGCCCGTAATCAACCTGTCGCTGCTACTCTAATTTCAAACTTGCAATAATGCTGCCACACACTAAGTCGCTCGCAGAGAGGGGACGAATTCATCTGCACATTATAACCGAATTTATCTGTAGTTCTGTACTAGCAACAAAATCCTAATATTAAAAAAAATCAGATTTGTTGTCGGTTTCGTCGGTTTTTATGCCAACTCAAAACACTGGACATGACGATGGATATTCGCCCAAGTTACCAATAGATTTGGGAATCTCTAATGTTTTTAATCACATCAATTTTGAATTAAAAGACAACAACACAGATCATGGAGATCTAAACAGATAATAAACGACATAAATGCCGGGTCTGACCTAATCTTCCTGCTCCTACCTTGACAGTATAGGTGGTACTTCCATTTAGATATCTATGCTCCGCATGGGCATGGGAACATCAGCGCCGCACAATTACGCATGGGGACCGGTGTCTTTGCCCTTCCCAGCTGCTGAGTCAAATAGAGAGGAAGGTGACCTCCCATCCCTAGCGCATGTGACGTTCAAGGAGGACACAGAGTGGTACCCATGGCTTGGTGACAGGTCAGGTTGATGCAAGGGCGTATGGATTTGGGCAGTATCAGCCCGCAGGTCTCTACTGGCGACATCCGGGCGATCGAAAGCTTGGTCGGCGGTCGCGCACTATGGAGAGAGATACATATAAAGAGGAGAGGAGAAGAATAGGGGAGAACTCAGTGGAGATTTATCAATGGAGGGGAGATGAAGAAAACCACCGAACGAAGAGGTAGTAGTAAAACGAAGGGGCTGATCGGGGACACTGATTATCGTGGTGAAGACTATAGGAAGAATGGTAGGCTCGACTACTTGTGATTCGTTTGGTAAAGAAGACAAACAGGTCCCGTACTATTGGGGAGGAGAGAGCACCGTACTCTTCGTTGGTGAAACTGTAATGGACGCTAATGTGGCAGGACTATTGTGTCGGTCGGGCCCATTCATAAGCTGGTAATGAAATGTTGATGTGGCGGGCCTACTGAGGTGGATAGACTGCAGGTCAAGAGAAATAACATAGTGGGAACGAACTAATTGGGTAGTATAGATAGGATTGTAATTGCAAGGCTCTGATGCCAATTGTTGGTGCTGCCTCCTCGTAGTGCCTCTTCTTCTTTCTCTCACAACTCTTTTGCGATATCTCTCAAGAAAACACTCACACACACACACACACACACGATGTCAAGGACTCAACACATATGCACACACACGTCAAGGATGAAACCAAGCACTAGCTTTGTCGAGTGGCTCTCCTCCTTGTGACACAAGTGCTATATCTTTTTCCCAGCCCTCACGGCCTCTTTCATTTACTCAACGCTATATCTTTTTCTTTTCTTGGGGGGGGGGGGGCGTCCCAAGACCAATGTTGTGTACTGCTTGCTCAAACCATTTGGGTTAAGCCATGTGCTTGGGGGGTATATCCATGGTTCAGACTTGGTGATGCTGCCTAGATCACTAGGTTATGTACAAGTTGATCGAAAGGTGCACCAGTGACAAAGCGTAGCGCGTGCAGGTTCTTGAGTTCACTAGGTACGTTTTGTGTGAAAATAGGAAGAACCGCAACACACTCTGTCATGTTCTGAAGGCTGCCCGTAATCAACCTGTCGCTGCTACTCTAATTTCAAACTTGCAATAATGCTGCCACACACTAAGTCGCTCGCAGAGAGGGGACGAATTCATCTGTACATTATAACCGAATTTATCTGTAGTTCTGTACTAGCAACAAAATCCTAATATTAAAAAAAATCAGATTTGTTGTCGGTTTCGTCGGTTTTTATGCCAACTCAAAACACTGGACATGACGATGGATATTCGCCCAAGTTACCAATAGATTTGGGAATCTCTAATTTTTTTAATCACATCAATTTTGAATTAAAAGACAACAACACAGATCGTGGAGATCTAAACAGATAATAAACGACATAAATGCCGGGTCTGACCTAATCTTCCTGCTCCTACCTTGACAGTATAGGTGGTACTTCCATTTAGATATCTATGCTCCGCATGGGCATGGGAACATCAGCGCCGCACAATTACGCATGGGGACCGGTGTCTTTGCCCTTCCCAGCTGCTGAGTCAAATAGAGAGGAAGGTGACCTCCCATCCCTAGCGCATGTGACGTTCAAGGAGGACACAGAGTGGTACCCATGGCTTGGTGACAGATCAGGTTGATGCAAGGGCGTATGGATTTGGGCAGTATCAGCCCGCAGGTCTCTACTGGCGACATCCGGGCGATCGAAAGCTTGGTCGGCGGTCGCGCACTATGGAGAGAGATACATATAAAGAGGAGAGGAGAAGAATAGGGGAGAACTCAGTGGAGATTTATCAATGGAGGGGAGATGAAGAAAACCACCGAACGAAGAGGTAGTAGTAAAACGAAGGGGCTGATCAGGGACACTGATTATCGTGGTGAAGACTATAGGAAGAATGGTAGGCTCGACTACTTGTGATTCGTTTGGTAAAGAAGACAAACAGGTCCCGTACTATTGGGGAGGAGAGAGCACCGTACTCTTCGCTGGTGAAACTGTAATGGACGCTAATGTGGCAGGACTATTGTGTCGGCCGGGCCCATTCATAAGCTGGTAATGAAATGTTGATGTGGCGGGCCTACTGAGGTGGATAGACTGCAGGTCAAGAGAAATAACATAGTGGGAACGAACTAATTGGGTAGTATAGATAGGATTGTAATTGCAAGGCTCTGATGCCAATTGTTGGTGCTGCCTCCTCGTAGTGCCTCTTCTTCTTTCTCTCACAACTCTTTTGCGATATCTCTCAAGAAAACACTCACACACACACACACACACACACACACGATGTCAAGGACTCAACACATATGCACACACACGTCAAGGATGAAACCAAGCACTAGCTTTGTCGAGTGGCTCTCCTCCTTGTGACACAAGTGCTATATCTTTTTCCCAGCCCTCACGGCCTCTTTCATTTACTCAACGCTATATCTTTTTCTTTTCTTGGGGGGGGGGGGGCGTCCCAAGACCAATGTTGTGTACTGCTTGCTCAAACCATTTGGGTTAAGCCATGTGCTTGGGGGGTATATCCATGGTTCAGACTTGGTGATGCTGCCTAGATCACTAGGTTATGTACAGGTTGATCGAAAGGTGCACCAGTGACAAAGCGTAGCGCGTGCAGGTTCTTGAGTTCACTAGGTACGTTTTGTGTGAAAATAGGAAGAACCGCAACACACTCTGTCATGTTCTGAAGGCTGCCCGTAATCAACCTGTCGCTGCTACTCTAATTTTAGACTTGCAATAATGCTGCCACACACTAAGTCGCGCCCAGAGAGGGGACGAATTCGTCTGTACATTATAACCGAATTTATCTGTAGTTCTGTACTAGCAACAAAAACCTAATATTAAAAAAATCAGATTTGTTGTCGGTTTCGTCGGTTTTTATGCCAACTCAAAACACTGGACATGACGATGGATATTCGCCCAAGTTACCAATAGATTTGGGAACCTCTAATTTTTTTAATCACATCAATTTTGAATTAAAAGACAACAACACAGATCATGGAGATCTAAACAGATAATAAACGACATAAATGCCGGGTCTGACCTAATCTTCCTGCTCCTACCTTGACAGTATAGGTGGTACTTCCATTTAGATATCTATGCTCCGCATGGGCATGGGAACATCAGCGCCGCACAATTACGCATGGGGACCGGTGTCTTTGCCCTTCCCAGCTGCTGAGTCAAATAGAGAGGAAGGTGACCTCCCATCCCTAGCGCATGTGACGTTCAAGGAGGACACAGAGTGGTACCCATGGCTTGGTGACAGGTCAGGTTGATGCAAGGGCGTATGGATTTGGGCAGTATCAGCCCGCAGGTCTCTACTGGCGACATCCGGGCGATCGAAAGCTTGGTCGGCGGTCGCGCACTATGGAGAGAGATACATATAAAGATGAGAGGAGAAGAATTGGGGAGAACTCAGTGGAGATTTATCGATGGAGGGGAGATGAAGAAAACCACCGAACGAAGAGGTAGTAGTAAAACGAAGGGGCTGATCAGGGACACTGATTATCGTGGTGAAGACTATAGGAAGAATGGTAGGCTCGACTACTTGTGATTCGTTTGGTAAAGAAGACAAACAGGTCCCGTCCTATTGGGGAGGAGAGAGCACCGTACTCTTCGCTGGTGAAACTGTAATGGACGCTAATGTGGCAGGACTATTGTGTTGGCCGGGCCCATTCATAAGCTGGTAATGAAATGTTGATGTGGCGGGCCTACTGAGGTGGATAGACTGCAGGTCAAGAGAAATAACATAGTGGGAACGAACTAATTGGGTAGTATAGATAGGATTGTAATTGCAAGGCTCTGATGCCAATTGTTGGTGCTGCCTCCTCGTAGTGCCTCTTCTTCTTTCTCTCACAACTCTTTTGTGATATCTCTCAAGAAAACACTCACACACACACACACACACACACACACACACACACACACACACACACACACGATGTCAAGGACTCAACACATATGCACACACACGTCAAGGATGAAACCAAGCACTAGCTTTGTTGAGTGGCTCTCCTCCTTGTGACACAAGTGCTATATCTTTTTCCCAGCCCTCACGGCCTCTTTGATTTACTCAATGCATGGTATATGTATGCACAGCTAACACGCCTAAGACCTGAACTGCCTGATCCACTTCTTATGCACACGTCCAGAACGTGTGAAACTATTCTACTATTGTAGATGCATGCAACCTCCTCTAGCCAATGTTATGCACGTACTAATCAACTTGACCGAATCACCCAGCCATATCCCATCTAACTCATGCGTGCACCGCTACGTCAACAAACTTAGCGGCTCAGCTGTCCATCCTGCTCAACCTGATGCCTGTAACGCTTCAGCTTTCGTCGCGCTTTGCTGCTTCTCAAGGCATTGTCGTATTGCACAACATAATCGGCATCTCACCATGCTCACCGGATCGCACCGCAGCCTGGGATCTCGCCTCCTTCACACGAACGGCTGAAGCATCATTGGCATAAGTACACTTTCCTAGATCATCTAAACTATACATGCAAAACAAAAACCAAACATGCTAATACACAATACTCCCTCCATTTTTATATTGTACAAGGCCACAAAATCAAATTACAGGTATCAAGGTAAAATTGGCATACCTGACAAACCAACTTTTTTTTATGTTTACCAGGGTCATTAATACGCAACATGCATGCAAGGAAACTGTGTGGAGAAGTAGTTAGTATCATTATGACTGCATATATGCAAGTATTAAACATGTTACTAGTACGAGAAAATATCATTAATTCTTTCATGGATTGCTATTGATGGCCTTGTATTGATGTAAAACGTATATTGCATAGTGACCTTGTATATAAAAATGGAGGGAGTATCAAGATTTGTGCTAACAGGCAGCGCCCATGACAATTATGTAGTATTATGAAGGAGTTAGATGATGTATGCTCGGACCAAAGTGATTGTGCGCTTGTGCATTGTTACAGCATCACTGATCCAATAAACGCAGTTTGCGGATTCAGCAAAAAAGAAAGCAGCTTTACATTGATGAACAAACGCCTTGCAGTTTTGTAGCATACTGTAGAAAAACGATGTGTGTAATATTTTGACTGTATGGACATGCTTCCCATGCCCCTGATCTTCATTAAGAGAATGCATGTGTAGAAGACTAGCACTATTCTTCTCTGGGTGCTAATTGTTTGTTTTTGAACTGAACCTTCTGGTTTGCAAACATATATTTGTCATTTTATATGAAAAGTAAAATTGGTACATAATGAAAGTTGCTTCTCCTGCGCCTAGAGTTTGCATCTAATTACTAAATTTGTGTGCTGCTCTGTTTCTTAAGTTAAAATTTAGTACTCTGTTCCCAACCAGACACATACAAAATGCAAAATAACCTTGACTCAGTTTCTGGTCATCACAATGATCGATACTCACAGGTCGATACCCCCCCCCCCCCCAAAACCCCGTAAAGAAATATAATAGAAGGTTTAGGTCACTACTTATATTTCTTTACAGAGGGAGTACATCACAAAGAAACAAGTGATGCTGCAGTCACACGTTTCAGAAATATCAACAAAGCAGTATTGTATAATGGTGCAGGGGATTCAGTAGTACTAAATGGCATAATCAACAAAACGGGCATATAGGAATTTTATTTCACACGGTCTGGATGTTTAAATTTCAAATTAGTTCACAATGTTCTGAACAGTAGTACTAGAATATCTCGGAGGCTTACGGAAGCCATCTGTAATTTGCCCAGTTCGCCACGTCCATGGCCATATCATTGTTGGTGTGGTGTGGACTACGGCCTTTTCCGCTCAGTTGGCCACGTTCCATGGCCAAGCTTGACGGCGGGCTTAGCAGCAATTACAAGTAAATCAACTTATTCAGTACTGCACCAAATCATATATAGTTATCACTACTGGAATCTGGCATTTTGCCGTCTGCCATCTCTTTGCCATCCGATTCCACAAAGCAGACAACAAAGAAAGTGCAGATGGCAAAAGGGCTATTTGCCTGGACGGCAGACGACAAAGAGCTAGGTGGGCCCCACAGGGCACGGCATGGCTAGGTCAGATTCTTTGCCGTCTGCTAGCGGACGACAAAGAGGTGACAACTTTGCCGTCTGCTAGCAGACGGCAATGTTACTCCTTTGCTGTCCGGACGACAAAGAGGAGACGTGGGCCAGCCCTAACGGTCGCCCTCTTTGCCGTCTTCTAGCAGACGGCAAAGAAGACCCACTTAACGGGCCGAGCCATCTCCTCTCTCTCTCTCTCTCTCTCTCTCTCTCTCTCTCTCTCTCTCTCTCCCGCGCGCCCGCCTCTCTCCTCTGTCGCCACTATCGCCGCCGGCCAGCCAGGCCCGCCCCCCGGACCCAGCCCCCGCCGTCGTCCAGCCCTCCCCCCCCCCGCCCCTGCGAACAGGAGCCCCGTGGCACCCCGTCGTCCCACCGCCCCGCCGCGCCCCGTCGTCGGAGAGGCCTGTGCCGGGTCGCCCCGGTGCCGGACCCCTCCCCGAGGCCCCTGCGCCGCCCCGCCCCGTTGCCTTCCTCCTCCCCGCGGCCCCTGCTCCGTCCCGCCCCACCGGCCGACCTCGCCGGAGCAAGAGGTAATTTTTTCTGTTTTTTTTCCTTTTTTTTGTTCTCTATTTTCCTGTTTTGTTTTAGGTTAGTGCTAGGTTTAATTAGGTGTAGTTTTGAGTTTTTAGGTTTAGGTTAGTGCTAGGTTTAGGTGTAGTTTTGAGTTTTTAGGTTTAGGTTAGTGCTAGGTTTAGGTGTAGTTTTTTCCTGTTTTGTTTTAGGTTAGTGCTAGGTTTAAGAAGAAGAAGAAGAAGAAGAAGAAGAAGAAGAAGAAGAAGAAGAAGAAGAAGAAGAAGAAGAAGAAGAAAAGGAAAAAAAGAGAAAAAAAGAGAAAGAAGAAGAAGAAGACGCCGACCCACACCCCGACACTACATCCACGTCCCACAAGTGACGCCGACGTCTGGTGTCCCAAAGCAACTGTTCTCGGCGTCGATGGCGGTTGAGCACCATTGCCAATTCGCCAAGGTGTTCGACCGTCATCGGCCACTAGAACTATTGTTGCTGGACGCCGGGCGCCGGCTTCGCTTGTGGGATGTGGATCTACTGTTCAACACCGACCGTATCATGTAACTTGCACCGATGGTAGTTGCTATTTAGTTTACTCGGAAACGAGCGGGTTAGGGGGTTCCTCGGTGTCTATGGTACCTAAAATAGCAAGTATCGTCAGTGCGAGGTACATGTGGCCGTCGGTGTCGAATACTACATCCACGTCCCACAAGTGACACAGTGTTGGAAATATGCCCTAGAGGCAATAATAAATTGGTTATTATTATATTTCCTTGTTCATGATAATCGTTTATTATCCATGCTATAATTGTATTGATAGGAAACTCAAATACATGTGTGGATACATAGACAACACCATGTCCCTAGTAAGCCTCTAGTTGACTAGCTCATTGATCAATAGATGGTTACGGTTTTCTGACCATGGACATTGGATGTCATTGATAATGGGATCACATCATTAGGATAATGATGGACAAGACCCAATCCTAAGCCTAGCACAAAGATCGTGTAGTTCGTATGCTAAAGCTTTTCTAATGTCAAGTATCATTTCCTTAGACCATGAGATTGTGCAACTCCCGGATACCGTAGGAATGCTTTGGGTGTACCAAACGTCACAACGTAACTGGGTGGCTATAAAGGTACGCTACAGGTATCTCCGAAAGTGTCTGTTGGGTTGGCATGAATCGAGACTGGGATTTGTCACTCCGTGTAACGGAGAGGTATCTCTGGGCCCACTCGGTAGGACATCATCATATGCGCAATGTGACCAAGGAGTTGATCACGGGATGATGTGTTACGGAACGAGTAAAGAGACTTGCCGGTAACGAGATTGAACAAGGTATCAAGATACCGATGATCGAATCTCGGGCAAGTGCAATACCGCTAGACAAAGGGAATTGAATAAGGGATTGATTGAATCGTCGACATTGTGGTTCATCCGATGAGATCATCGTGGAACATGTGGGAGCCAACATGGGTATCCAGATCCCGTTGTTGGTTATTGGCCGGAGAGTTGTCTCGGTCATATCTGCATGGTTCCCGAACCCGTAGGTTCTACACACTTAAGGTTCGGTGACGCTAGAGTTATTATGGGAAATAGTATGTGGTTACCGAAGGTTGTTCGGAGTCCCGGATGAGATCTCGGACATGACGAGGAGCTCCGGAATGGTCCGGAGGTGAATATCGGTATATTGGACGAAGGGTATTGGAGTCCGGAATTGTTCTGGGGGTACCAGGTGATGACCAGCTTGTCCGAAAGGGGTTTCGGAGGCCCCGACAAGCGTTGGGGGGCCTTATGGGCCAAGGGGAGAGGGCACATCAGCCTACTAAGGGGATGAGCGCCCCTCCCACCCCATCTCACGTAACCAGGAGAGGTGGGGGCGCCACCCCTAGGGCAGCCGCCCCTCCCGGCTTGGGGGGCAAGTTTCCTAGGGGGTGGGGGCGCCCAAACCCATCTAGGGTTTCCCCTGTGGCCGCCGCCCCTCCCCTAGGGAACCCTAGGGCGCCTCCCCCTCCTCCCTTACCAATATATATAGTGAGGAAGAGAGAGGGCAGCCGCACCCTTCCCCAAGCGCAGCCCTCTCCCTCCTCCAACACCTCATCCTCCTCCGTAGTGCTTGGCGAAGCCCTGCCGGAGAACCACGAGCTCCATCACCACCATGCCGTCGTACTGTCGGAGTTTTCCCTCAACTTCTCCTCTCCCCTTGCTGGATCAAGAAGGAGGAGACGTCTCCGTTCTGTACATGTGTTGAACGCGGAGGTGCCGTCCGTTCGGCGCTAGGATCATCGGTGATTTGGATCACGACGAGTACGACTCCATCAACCCCGTTCACTTGAACGCTTCCACTTAGCGATCTACAAGGGTATGTAGATGCACTCTCCTTCCCCTCGTTGCTAGATTACTCCATAGATTGACCTTGGTGATGCGTAGAAAATTTTAAATTTCTGCTACGATCCCCAACAGTGGCATCATGAGCTAGGTCTATGCGTAGTTTCTATGCACGAGTAGAACAGAAAGTAGTTGTGGGCGTCGATATTGTCAATTTACTTGCCGTTACTAGTCTTATCTTGATTCGGCGGCATCGTGAGATGAAGCGGCCCGGACCGACCTTACACGTACTCTTACGTGAGGCAGGTTCCACCGACTGACTTGCACTAGTTGCATAATGTGGCTAGTGGGTGTCTGTCTCTCCCACTTTAGTCGGATCGGATTCGATGAAAAGGGTCCTTATGAAGGGTAAGTAGAAATTGGCATATCACGTTGTGGTTTTGCGTAGCTAAGAAACGTTCTTGCTAGAAACCCATAGCAGCCACGTAAAAACATGAAACAACAATTAGAGGACGTCTAATTTGTTTTTGCAGGGTATGCTATGTGATGTGATGTGGCCAAAAAGAATGTGATGAATGAGATGTGATGTATGAGATTGATCATGTTCTTGTAATAGGAATCACGACTTGCATGTCGATGAGTATGACAACTGGCAGGAGCCATAGGAGTTGTCTTAATTTATTGTATGACCTGCGTGTCAATGAACAACGCCATGTAATTACTTTACTTTAGTGCTAAACCGTTAGCCATAGTAGTAGAAGTAATAGTTGGTGAGACAACTTCATGGAGACACGATGATGGAGATCATGGTGTCATGCCGGTGACGATGATGATCATGGAGCCCCGAAGATGGAGATCAAAAGGAGCAAAATGATATTGGCCATATCATGTCACTTTTGATTGCATGTGATGTTTATCATGTTTTTGCATCTTATTTGCTTAGAACGACGGTAGTAAATAAGATGATCCCTCACTAAAATTCCAAGAAAGTGTTCCCCCTAACTGTGCACCGTTGCGAAAGTTCGTCGTTTCGAAGCACCACGTGATGATCGGGTGTGATAGATTCTAACGTTCACATACAACGGGTGTAAGACAGATTTACACACGCGAAACACTTAGGTTGACTTGACGAGCCTAGCATGTACAGACATGGCCTCGGAACACAAGAGACCGAAAGGTCGAGCATGAGTCGTATGGTAGATACGATCAACATGAAGATGTTCACCGATGATGACTAGTCCGTCTCACGTGATGATCGGACACGGCCTAGTTGACTCGGATCATGTAATCGCTTAGATGACTAGAGGGATGTCTATCTGAGTGGGAGTTCATAAGATGAACTTAATTATCCTGAACATAGTCAAAAGATCTTTGCAAATTATGTCGTAAGCTCGCGCTTTAGTTCCACTGTTTAGATATGATCCTAGAGAAAATTTAGTTGAAAGTTGACAGTAGCGATTATGCGGATAGTAGAAAGCTTATGTCCTCAATGCACCGCTCAGTGTGCTGAACCCCAAACGTCGTTTGTGGATGTTGCGAACATCGGACATACACGTTTAGATAACTACGTGATAGTTCAGTTAAACGGTTTAGAGTTGAGGCACCAAAGACGTTTTCGAAACGTCGCGGGACATATGAAATGTTTCGAGGGCTGAAATTGGGATTTCAGGCTCGTGCCCACATCAAGAGGTATAAGACCTCCGACGATTTTCTTAGCCTGCAAACTAAGGGAGAAAAGCTCAATCGTTGAGCTTGTGCTCAGATTGTCTGAGTACAACAATCACTTGAATCGAGTGGGAGTTGAACTTCTAGATAAGATAGTGATGTTTTGCCAGAGTCATTGCCACCAAGCTGCTAGAGCTTCGTGATGAACTACAACATATCAGGGATAGATATGATGATCCTTGAAATATTCGCGATGTTTGACACCGCGAAAGTAGAAATCAAGAAGGAGCATCAATTGTTGATGGTTAGTGAAACCACTAGTTTCAAGAAGGGCAAGGGCAAGAAGGGATACTTCATGAAACGGCAAATCAGCTACTGCTCTAATGGAGAAACCCAAGGTTGAACCCAAACCCGAGACTGAGTGCTTCTGTAATAAGGGGAGCAGCCACTGGAGCAGAATTACCCTAAATACTTGGTAGATGAGAAGGCTGTCGATAGAAGTATATTGGATATATATTATGTAAATGTGTACTTTACTAGTACTCCTAGTAGCACCAGGGTATTAGATACCGGTTCGGTTGCTAAGTGTTAGCAACTCGAAATAAAAGCTACGGAATAAATGGAGACTAGCTAAAGGTGAGCTGACGAGATGTGTTGGAAGTGTTTCCAAGGTTGATATGATCAAGCATCGCACGCTCCCTCTACCATCGAGATTGGTGTTAAACCTAAATAATTGTTATTTGGTGTTTGTGTTGAGCATAGACATGATTGGATTATGTCTATCGCAATACGGTTATTCATTTAAAGAGAATAATAGTTACTCTGTTTATTTGAATAATACCTTCAATGGTCTTGCACCTAAAATGGATGGTTTATTGAAATCTCGATCGTAGTGATACACATGTTCATGCCAAAAGATATAAAATAATAATGATATTACCACATGCTTGTGGCACTGCAATTTGAGTCATATTGGTATAAAACGCATGAAGAAGCTCCATGTTGATGGATCTTTGGACTCACTTGATTTTGAATCACTTGAGACATGCGAACCATGCCTATTGGTATATATGCATGAAGAAACTCCATGCAGATGGACCGTTTGGACTCGCTTGATTTTGAATCACTTGAGACATGCAAATCATACCACATGAGCAAGATGATTGAAAGGCCTCGTTTTCAGTAAGATGGAACAAGAAAGCAACTTGTTGGAAGTAATACATCTTGATGTGTGCAGTCCAATGAGTGCTGAGGCATGTAGTGGATATCGTTATGTTCTTACTTCACAGATGATTTGAGTAGATGCTAAAGTATATTTACTTGATGAATCATGAGTCTGAATTATTGAAATTCAAGTAATTTCAGAGTGAAGTTGAAGATCGTTGTGACAAGAGGATAAAATGTCTGAGTTACGAGTTTGGCACACAATTAAGACATTGTGTAAATTGTTTCACGACTAATACCGCCGGGAACGCCATAGTGTAACGGTGTATCCGAACATCATAACTGCACCCTATTGGATGTGGTGCATACCATGATGTCTCCTATCGAATTACCACTATCGTTTATGGGTTAGGCATTAGAGACAACCGCATTCACTTTAAATAGGGCACCACACAAATCCGTCGAGACGACACCGTATGAACTATGGTTTAGAGAAACCTAAGTTGTTGTTTCTTAAAAGTTTGGGGCCATGACGCTTATGTGAAAAAGTTTCAGGCTGATAAGCTCGAACCTAAAGTGGATAAATGCATCTTCATAGGACACCCAAAATAGTTGGGTATACCTCCTGTCTCAAATCCGAAAGCAATAGGGATTGTTTCTCGAATCGGGTCCTTTCTCTAGGAAAAGTTTCTCTCGAAAGAATTGAGTGGGAGGATGGCGGAGACTTGATGAGGTTATTGAACCGTCACTTCAACTAGTGTGTAGCAGGGCATAGGAAGTTGTTCCTGTGGCACCTACACCAATTGAAGTGAAAGCTTATGATAGTGATCATGAAACTTCGGATCAAGCCACTACCAAACCTCGTAGGATGACAAGGATGCGTACTACTTCAGAGTGGTACCTAATCCTGTCTTGGAAGTCATGTTGCTAGACAACAATGAACCTACGAGCTATGGAGAAGCGATGGCGGGCCTAGATTCCAAAAATGGCTCAAGGCCATAAAATCCGAGAGAGGATCCATATATGAAAACAAAGTGTAGACTTTGGAAGAACTACTTGATAGTTGTAAGGCTGTTGGGTGCTGATGGATTTTAAAAGGAAGACGGACAATGATGGTAGGTGTCACCATTGAGAAAGCTCGACTTGTCGTTAAGATGTTTCCCGACAAGTTCGAGTTGACTACGATGAGATTTTCTCACTCGTAGCGATGCTAAGAGTCTGTTGGAATTATGTTAGCAGTTACTGCATTATTTATGAAATCTTGCAGATAGGATGTCAAAACATTGTTTCCTCGACGATTTTCTTGAGGAAAGGTTGTATGTGATACAACCAGAAGGGTTTGTCAATCCTGAATGATGCTAACAAGTATGCAAAGCACCAGCAATCCTTTTAAGGACTGGAGTAAGCATCTCGGAATTGGAATGTACGCTTTGATGAGATGATCAAAGATTTTAGGTTTATACAAAGTTTATTAGAAACTTGTATTTCCAAAGAAGTGAGCGGGATCACTATAGAATTTCTGATGAGTATATGTTGTTGACATATTGTCTATCGAAAATGATATAGAATTTCTGGAAAGCATATAGGGTTGTTTGAAAAGTGTTTTTCAATGGAAAACCTGGATTAAGCTAATTGAACATTGAGCATCAAAATCTATAAGGATAGATCAAAATCGCTTAATAGTACTTTCAAACGAACACATACCATGACAAGATTTTGAAGGAGTTCAAAATAGATCAGCAAAGAAGGAGTTCTCGTCTGTGTTACAAGGTGTGAGTATGGAGCAAGACTCAAGACATGAACATGACAGTATAGAGAGAAAGGACGAAGGTCGTCCCCTATGCTTTAGTCATAGGCTCTAAAGTATGCTATGTCGTGTACCGCACCTGAAGTGTGCCAAACCATGAGTCAGTCAAGGGGTACAAGTGTGATCTAGAAATGGATCACATGACAACGGTCAAGGTTATCCTTAGTAACTAATGGACTAAGGAATTTTCTCGATTATGGAGGTGGTAAAAGAGTTCGTCGTAAAGGGTTACGCCGATGCAAACATTGACACTAATCCAGATTATTCTGAGTAGTAAACTGGATTCGTATAGTAGAACAGTTATTTGGAATAGCTCCAAATAGAGCGTGGTAACTGCATCTAGGAGATGACATAGAGATTTGTAAAGCACACACGGATCTGAAAGGTTCAAACCCGTTGACTATAACATCTCTCACAAGCATAACTTGATCAAACCCAGAACTCATTGAGTGTTAATCACATGGTAATGTGAACTAGATTATTGACTCTAGTAAACTCTCTGGGTGTTAGTCACATGGGGATGTGACCTTGAGTGTTAATCACATAGCGACGTGAACTGGATTATTGACTCTAGTGCAAGTGGGAGACTGTTGAAAATATGCCCTAGAGGCAATAATAAATTAGTTACTATTATATTTCCTTGTTCATGATAATAGTTTATTATCCATGCTAGAATTGTATTGATAGGAAACTCAGATACATGTGTGGATACATAGACAACACCATGTCCCTAGTAAGCCTCTAGTTGACTAGCTCGTTGATCAATAGATGGTTACGGTTTCCTGACCATGGACATTGGATGTCATTGATAATGGGATCACATCATTAGAAGAATGATGTGATGGACAAGACCCAATCCTAAGCATAGCACAAGATCTTGTAGTTCGTATGCTAAAGCTTTTCTAGTGTCGAGTATCATTTCCTTAGACCATGAGATTGTGCAACTCCCGGATACCGTAGGAATACTTTGGGTGTGCCAAACGTCACAACGTAACTGGGTGGCTATAAAGGTGCACTACGGGTATCTCCGAAAGTGTCTGTTGGGTTGGCACGAATCGAGACTGGGATTTGTCACTCCGTGCGACGGAGAGGTATCTCTGGGCCCACTCAGTAGGACATCATCATAATGTGCACAATGTGATCAAGGAGTTGATCACGGGATGATGTGTTACGGAACGAGTAAAGAGACTTGTCGATAACGAGATTGAACAAGGTATCGGGATACCGACGATCGAATCTCGGGCAAGTACAATACCGCTAGACAAAGGGAATTGAATACGGGATTGATTGAATCCTCGACATTGTGGTTCATCCGATGAGATCATCGTGGAACATGTGGGAGCCAACATGGGTATCCAGATCCCGCTGTTGGTTATTGGCCGGAGAGTTGTCTCGGTCATGTCTGCATGGTTCCCGAACCCGTAGGGTCTACACACTTAAGGTTCGGTGACGCTAGAGTTGTTATGGGAAATAGTATGTGGTTACCGAAGGTTGTTCGGAGTCCCGGATGAGATCCCGGACATGACGAGGAGCTCCGGAATGGTCCGGAGGTGAAGATGGGTATATTGGACGAAGGATATTGGAGTCCAGAATTGTTCTGGGGGTACCAGGTGATGACCAGCGTGTCCGAAAGGGGTTTCGGAGGCCTCGGCAAGCGTTGGGGGGCCTTATGGGCCAAGGGGGGAGGGCACATCAGCCCACTAAGGGGCTGAGCGCCCCTCCCAACCCCATCTCACGTAACCAGAGAGGCGGGGGCGCCACCCCTAGGGCAGCCGCCCCTCCCCGCTTGGGGGGCAAGTTTCCTAAGGGGTGGGGGCGCCCAAACCCATCAAGGGTTTCCCCTGTGGCCGCCGCCCCTCCCCTAGGGAACCCTAGGGCGCCTCCCCCTCCTCCCTTACCCCTATATATAGTGAGGAAGAGAGAGGGCAGCGGTACCCTTCCCCTGGCGCAACCCTCTCCCTCCTCCAAGACCTCATCCTCCTCCGTAGTGCTTGGCGAAGCCCTGCCGGAGAACCACGAGCTCCATCACCACCATGCCGTCGTGCTGTCGGAGTTTTCCCTCAACTTCTCCTCTCCCCTTGCTGGATCAAGAAGGAGGAGACGTTTCCCAACCGTATGTGTGTTGAACGCGGAGGTGCCGTCCGTTCGGCGCTAGGATCATCGGTGATTTGGATCACGACGAGTACGACTCCATCAACCCCGTTCACTTGAACGCTTCCGCTTAGCGATCTACAAGGGTGTGTAGATGTACTCTCCTTCCCGCGTTGCTAGATTACTTCATAGATTGATCTTGGTGATGCGTAGAATATTTGGAATTTCTGCTACGTTCCCCAACACGAGATTGGTATTAAAACCTAAATAATTGTTATTTGGTGTTTGCGTTGGGCATAGACATGATTGGATTATGTTTATCGCAATACAGTTATTCATTTAAGGAGAATAATGGTTACTCTGTTTATTTGAATAATACCATCCCGATCGTAGTGATACACATGTTCATGCCAAAAGATATAAGATAGTAATGATAGCACCACATACTTGTGGCACTGCAATTTGAGTCATATTGGTATATATGCATGAAGAAACTCCATACAGATGGACCGTTTGGGCTCACTTGATTTTGACTCACTTGAGACATTCAAATCATACCACATGAGCAAGATGACTGGAAGGCCTCGTTTTCAGTAAGATGGAACAAGAAAGCAACTTCTTGAAAGTAATACATCTTGATGTGTGCAGTCCAATGAGTGCTGAGGCATGTAGTGGATATCGTTATGTTCTTACTTCACAGATGATTTGAGTAGATGCTGAGTATATTTACTTGATGAAACACGAGTCTGAATTATTGAAAGGTTCAAGTAATTTCAGAGTGAAGTTGAAGATCGTCGTGACAAGAGGATAAAATGTCTGTGATATGATCATAGAGATTTATATCTGAGTTACGAGTTTGGCACACACAATTGTGGAAATTGTTTCACGACTAATACCACTGGGAACACCATAGTGTGATGGTGTGTCCAAACATCATAACTGCACCCTATTAGATATGGTGCATACCATGATGTCTCTTATCGAATTACCACTATCGTTTATGGGTTAGGCATTAGAGACAACCGCATTCACTTTAAATAGGGAACCACACAAATCCGTTGAGACGACACCGTATGAACTATGGTTTAGAGAAACCTAAGCTGTTGTTTCTTAAAAGTTTGGGGGTTACGACGCTTATGTGAAAAAGTTTCAGGCTGATAAGCTTGAACCCAAAGCGGATAAATGCATCTTCATAGGACACCCAAAACAGTTGGGTGTACCTCCTGTCTCAGATCCGAAAGCAATAGGGATTGTTTCTAAAATCGGGTCCTTTCTCGAGGAAAAGTTTCTCTCGAAAGGATTGAGTGGGAGGATGGTGGAGACTTGATGAGGTTATTGAACCGTCACTTCAACTAGTGTGTAGCAGGGCACAAGAAGTTGTTCCTGTGGCACCTACACCAATTGAAGTGGAAGCTTATGATAGTGAACATGAAACTCCGGATCAATTCACTACCAAACCTTGTAGGACGACAAGGATGCGTGCTATTTCAAAGTGGCATGTAATCCTGTCTTGGAAGTCATGTTGCCAGACAACAATGAACCTACGAGCTATGGAGAAGCGATGGTGGGCCCGGATTCCGAAAAATGGCTCGAGGCCATAAAATCAGAGAGAGGATCCATGTATGAAAACAAAGTGTAGACTTTGGAAGAACTACTTGATGGTCGTAAGGCTGTTAGGTACATATGGATTTAAAAGGAAGACAAACAATGATGGTAAGTATCCCCATTAGGAAAGCTCGACTTGTCGTCAAGATGTTTTCCGACAAGTTCAAGGAGTTGACTGCGACGAGACTTTCTCACTCGTAGCGATGCTAAGAGTCTGTTGGAATTATATTAGCAGGTACTGCATTATTTATGAAATCTTGCAGATAGGATGTCAAAATATTGTTTCCTTGATGATTTTCTTGAGGAAAGGTTGTATGTGATACAACCAGAAGATTTTTGTCAATCCTGAAAGATGCTAACAAGTATGCAAAGCTCCAGCAATCCTTCTAAGGACTGGAGTAAGCATCTCGGAGTTGGAATGTACGCTCTGATGAGATGATCAAAGATTTGAGTTTATACAAAGTTTATGAGAAACTTGTATTTCCAAAGAAGTGAGTGGGAGCACTATATAATTTTTGATGAGTATATGTTGTGAACATATGGTTGATCAGAAATGATGTAGAATTTCTGGAAAGCATATAGGGTTATTTGAAAAGTGTTTTTCATTGGAAAACCTAGATTAAGCTACTTAAACATTGAGCATCAAGATCTATATGGATAGATCAAAAACCGCTTAATGGTACTTTCAAATGAGCACATACCTTGACATGATCTTGAAGGTGTTCAAGATGGATCAGTCAAAGAAGGAGTTCTTGCCTAAGTTGTAAGATACGAAGTTAAGACTAAAAGCTCGACCACGGCAGAAGAAAGAGGAAGGACGAAGGTAGTCCCCTATGCTTTTGTCATAGGCTCTATATGGTATGCCATGCTGAGTACCGCACCTGATGTGTGCCTTGCCACATGTCTGGCAAGAGGGTACAAAGATGATCTAGGAGTAGATCACCAGATATCGGTCAAAATTATCCTTAGAGGAATAAGGATATGTTTCTCGATTATGGAGGTGATAAAGAGTTCGACGTAAAGAGTTACATCGATGCAAGCTTAACACCTATCCGGATAGCTCTGAGTAGAGATACTGGATTCGTATAGTAGAACAGTTATTTGAAATGGCTCCAAATATAACGTAGTAGCTGCATCCACAAGATGACATACATACGGATCTGAATGTTGCTGACCTGTATACTACAACCTCTCTCACAAGCATAACATGATCAAACCTAGAAATCATTGAGTGTTAATCACATAGTGATGTGAACTAGATTATTGACTCTACTAAACTCTTTGGATGTTGGTCACATGGCGATGTGACCTGTGAGTGTTAATCACATGGCGATGTGAACTAGATTATTGACTCTAGTGCAAGTGGGAGACTGTTGGAAATATGCCCTAGAGGCAATAATAAATAGGTTATTATTATATTTCCTTGTTCATGATAATCGTTTATTATCCATGCTATAATTGTATTGATAGGAAACACAAATACATGTGTGGATACATAGACAACACCATGTCCCTAGTAAGCCTCTAGTTGACTAGCTCGTTGATCAATAGATGGTTACGGTTTCCTGACCATGGACATTGGATGTCATTGATAACGGGATCACATCATTAGGAGAATGATGTGATGGAAAAGACCCAATCCTAAGCCTAGCACAAAGATCGTGTAGTTCGTATGCTAAAGCTTTTCTAATGTCAAGTATCATTTCCTTAGACCATGAGATTGTGCAACTCCCGGATACCGTAGGAATGCTTTGGGTGTACCAAACGTCACAACGTAACTGGGTGGCTATAAAGGTACACTACAGGTATCTCCGAAAGTGTCTGTTGGGTTGGCACGAATCGAGACTGGGATTTGTCACTCCGTGTAACGGAGAGGTATCTCTGGGCCCACTCGGTAGGACATCATCATATGCGCAATGTGACCAAGGAGTTGATCACGGGATGATGTGTTACGGAACGAGTAAAGAGACTTGCCGGTAACGAGATTGAACAAGGTATCGAGATACCGATGATCGAATCTCGGGCAAGTGCAATACCGCTAGACAAAGGGAATTGAATACGGGATTGATTGAATCCTCGACATTGTGGTTCATCCGATGAGATCATCGTGGAACATGTGGGAGCCAACATGGGTATCCAGATCCCGCTGTTGGTTATTGGCCGGAGAGTTGTCTCGGTCATGTCTGCATGGTTCCCAAACCCGTAGGGTCTACACACTTAAGGTTCGGTGACGCTAGAGTTGTTATGGGAAATAGTATGTGGTTACCGAAGGTTGTTTGGAGTCCCGGATGAGATCTCGGACACGACGAGGAGCTCCGGAATGGTCCGGAGGTGAAGATCGGTATATTGGACGAAGGGTATTGGAGTCCGGAATTGTTCTGGGGGGTACCAGGTGATGACCAACGTGTCCGAAAGGGTTTCGGAGGCCCCGGCAAGTGTTGGGGGGCCTTATGGGCCAAGGGGAGAGGGCACATCAGCCCACTAAGGGGCTGAGCGCCCCCCACCCCATCTCACGTAACCAGGAGAGGTGGGGCGCCACCCCTAGGGCAGCCGCCCCTCCCGGCTTGGGGGGCAAGTTTCCTAGAGGGTGGGGGCGCCCAAACCCATCTAGGGTTTCCCCTGTGGCCGCCGCCCCTCCCCTAGGGAACCCTAGGTCGCCCCCCCTCCTCCCTTACCCCTATATATAGTGAGGAAGAGAGAGGGCAGCCGCACCCTTCCCCGAGCGCAGCCCTCTCCCTCCTCCAACACCTCATCCTCCTCCGTAGTGCTTGGCGAATCCCTGCCGGAGAACCACGAGCTCCATCACCACCATGCCGTCGTGTTGTCGGAGTTTTCCCTCAACTTATCCTCTCCCCTTGCTGGATCAAGAAGGAGGAGACGTCTCCGTTCTGTACATGTGTTGAACGCGGAGGTGCCGTCCATTCGGCGCTAGGATCATCGTGATTTGGATCACGACGAGTACGAATCCATCAACCCCGTTCACTTGAACGCTTCCGCTTAGCGATCTACAAGGGTATGTAGATGCACTCTCCTTCCCCTCTTTGCTAGATTACTCCATAGATTGATCTTGGTGATGCGTAGAAAATTTTAAATTTCTGCTACGATCCCCAACACAGAGGGGTTCTGTGTCCAGCATCAACAGTTCTCGGCGTCGATGGTGGTCGAACACCATGGCAAATTTGTCTAACAGCCTCAGAGATGATGATTGAAAGCTAAGTGTTGAAACTTGAAACACCCAAACTAACTCAAGTCGGTTTGGTTGTTTGAAATTTCAAAACTTGGCTTTAATCCTCATCGCAGAGGCTGCCAGACAAATTCGCCAAGGTGTTCGACCATCATCGGCCATCAGAACTATTGTTGCGTGACGTCGGGCGCCGGCTTCACTTGTGGGATGTGGATCTAGTGTTCAACGCCGACCGCCTCATGTAACTTGCACCGATGGTAGTTGCTATTTAGTTTACCCGGGGACGAGCGGGTTAGGGGGTTCCTCGTATGTGGAGCTATCTATGGCCGACCGAAAGTTTACAAATTGTTGTGTCTCTGCTATCGGCGAAGGAGGTATCGAGTATTATGGAAGAGTTGAAGCAATTTATGAACTTCAATTCTATGGTGAAAACCCACCAAACGTCGTAGTCTTCAGATAATAGTTATTATTATATTTCCTTGTTCATGATAATAGTTTATTATCCATGCTAGAATTGTATTGATAGGAAACTCAGATACATGTATGGATACATAGACAACACCATGTCCCTAGTAAGCCTCTAGTTGACTAGCTCGTTGATCAATAGATGGTTACGGTTTCCTGACCATGGACATTGGATGTCATTGATAACGGGATCACATCATTAGAAGAATGATGTGATGGACAAGACCCAATCCTAAGCCTAGCACAAGATCGTGTAGTTCGTATGCTAAAGCTTTTCTAATGTCAAGTATCATTTCCTTAGACCATGAGATTGTGCAACTCCCGGATACCGTAGGAATACTTTGGGTGTGCCAAACGTCACAACGTAACTGGGTGGCTATAAAGGTGCACTACGGGTATCTCCGAAAGTGTCTGTTGAGTTGGCACGAATCAAGACTGGGATTTGTCACTCCGTGTGACGGAGAGGTATCTCTGGGCCCACTCGGTAGGACATCATCACAATGTGCACAATGTGATCAAGGAGTTGATCACGGGATGATGTGTTACGGAACCAGTAAAGAGACTTGCCAGTAACGAGATTGAACAAGGTATCAGGATACCGACGATCGAATCTCGGGCAAGTACAATACCAATGGACAAAGGGAATTGTATACGGGATTGATCGAATCCTCGACATCGTGGTTTATCCGATGAGATCATCGTGGAACATGTGGGAACCAACATGGGTATCCAGATCCCGCTGTTGGTTATTGACTGGAGAACGTCTCGGTCATGTCTGCATGGTTCCCGAACCCGTAGGGTCTACACACTTAAGGTTCAATGACGCTAGGGTTATAAAGGAAGTTTGTATGTGGTTACCGAATGTTGTTCGGAGTCCCGGATGAGATCCCGGACGTAACGAGGAGTTCCGGAATGGTCCGGAGGTAAAGATTTATATATGGGAAGTCATCATATGGTCACCGGAAGAGTTCGGGGGGACACCGGCATTGTACCGGGACCACCGAAGGGGTTCCAGGGGTCTACCGGGAGGGTCCACCTGCCCCGGAGGGCCCTATGGGCTGTATGTGGAGAGGGACCAGCCCCTTAGTGGGCTGGGCGCCTCCCCCCCTAGGGCCCATGCGCCTAGGGTTTGGGGGAACCCTAGAAGGGGGCGCCCCCCTTGCCTTGGGGGGCAAGGGAACCCCCCTGGCCGCCGCCCCCTCCTCAGATGGGATCTGAGGGGGCCGGCCCCCCTCTCCCTTGCCCCTATATATATGTGAGGGGTGGGAGGGCAACCACACCAATGTGCTGGCGCAGCCCTCCCCCTCTCCCAAGTTCTTCTCCTCTCCCATGGTGCTTGGCAAAGCCCTGCAGGATTACCACGCTCCTCCACCACCACCACGCCGTTGTGCTGCTGCTGGATGGAGTCTTCCCCAACCTCTCCCTCTCTCCTTGCTGGATCAAGGCATGGAAGACGTCACCGGGCTGTACGTGTGTTGAACGCGGAGGTGCCGTCCGTTCGGCACTTGGTCATCGGTGATTTGGATCACGACGAGTACGACTCCATCAACCCCGTTCACTTGAACGCTTCCGCTTAGAGATCTACAAGGGTATGTAGATGCACTCTCCTTCCCCTCGTTGCTGGTTTCTCCATAGATAGATCTTGGTGACACGTAGGAAAATTTTAAATTTCTGCTACGTTCCCCAACAGTGGCATCATGAGCTAGGTCTATTGCGTAGTTTCTATGCACGAGTAGAACACAAAGTAGTTGTGGGCATCAATTTTGTCAATCGTTACTAGTCTTATCTTGATTCGGCGGCATTGTGGGATGAAGCGGCCCGGACCGACCTTACACGTACACTTACGTGAGACAGGTTCCACCGACTGACATGCACTAGTTGCATAAGGTGGCTAGCGGGTGCCAGTCTCTCCCACTTTAGTCGGATCGGATTCGATGAAAAGGGTGCTTATGAAGGGTAAATAGCAATTGACATATCACGTTGTGGTTTTGCGTAGGTAAGAAACGTTCTTGCTAGAAACCCATAGCAGCCACGTAAAACATGCAAACAACAATTAGAGGACGTCTAACTTGTTTTTGCAGGGTATGCCATGTGATGTGATATGGCCAAAAGGATATGATGAATGATATATGTGATGTATGAGATGATCATGTTCTTGTAATAGGAATCACGACTTGCATGCCGATGAATATGACAACCGGCAGGAGCCATAGGAGTTGTCTTAATTTATTTATGACCTGCGTGTCAAACGTAAATGTCATGCAATTACTTTACTTTATTGCTAACCGTTAGCTGTAGTAGTAGAAGTAATAGTTGGCGAGACAACTTCATGAAGACACGATGATGGAGATCATGATGATGGAGATCATGGTGTCATGCCGGTGACGATGATGATCATGGAGCCCCGAAGATGGAGATCAAAAGGAGCAAAGTGATGATGGCCATATCATGTCACTATTTGATTGCATGTGATGTTTATCATGTTATTACATCTTATTTGCTTAGAACGACGGTAGCTTAAATAAGATGATCCCTCACTAAAATTTCAAGAAAAGTGTTCTCCCTAACTGTGCACCGTTGCGAAGGTTCGTCGTTTCGAAGCACCACGTGATGATCGGGTGTGATAGATTCTTACGTTCGAATACAACGGGTGTTGACGAGCCTAGCATGTACAGACATGGCCTCGGAACACATGCGAAACACTTAGGTTAACTTGACGAGCCTGGCATGTATAGACATGGCCTCGGAACACAAGAGACCGAAAGGTCGAGCATGAGTCGTACGGTAGATACGATCAACATGAAGATGTTCACCGATGATGACTAGTCCGTCTCACGTGATGATCGGACACGGCCTAGTTGACTCGGATCATGTAATCACTTAGATGACTAGAGGGATGTCTATCTGAGTGGGAGTTCATAATATGAACTTAATTATCCTGAACATAGTCAAAAGATCTTTGCAAATTATGTCGTAAGCTCGCGCTTTAGTTCTACTGTTTCAGATATGTTCCTAGAGAAAATATAGTTGAAAGTTTATAGTAGCAATTATGCGGACAGTAGAAGGCTTGTGTCCCTAATGCACCGCTCGGTGTGCTGGACCTCGAACGTGGTCTGTGGATGTTGCGAACATCTGACATACACATTTTGATGACTACATGATAGTTCGGTAATGATAAATGGTTTAGAATTGAGGCACCGAAGACATTTTTGAAATGTCGCGGAACATATGAGATGTTTCAAGGGCTGAAATTAGGATTTCAGGCTCGTGCCCACGTCAAGAGGTATAAGACCTCCGACGATTTTCTTGGCCTGCAAACTAAGTGAGAAAAGCTCAATCGTTGAGCTTGTGCTCAGATTGTCTGAGTACAACAATCACTTGAATCGAGTGGGAGTTGATCTTCCAGATAAGATAGTGATGTTTCTCCAAAGTCATTGCCACCAAGCTGCTAGAGCTTTGTAATGAACTATAACATATCAGGGATAGATATGATGATCCTTGAAATATTCATGATGTTTGACACCGCGAAAGTAGAAATCAAGAAGGAGCATCAATTGTTGATGGTTAGTGAAACCACTAGTTTCAAGAAGGGCAAGGGCAAGAAGGGATACTTCATGAAACGGCAAATCAGCTGCTGCTCTAGTGGAGAAACCCAAGGTTGAACCCAAACCCAAGACTGAGTGCTTCTGTAATAAGGGGAACAGCCACTGGAGCAGAATTACCCTAGATACTTGGTAGATGAGAAGGCTGTCGATAGAAGTATATTGGATATACATTATGTGAATGTGTACTTTACTAGTACTCCTAGTAGCATCAGGGTATTAGATACCGGTTCGGTTGCTAAGTGTTAGTAACTCGAAATAAAAGCTACGGAATAAACGAAGACTAGCTAAAGGTGAGCTGACGAGATGTGTTGGAAGTGCTTCCAAGGTTGATATGATCAAGCATCGCACGCTCCCTCTACCATCGAGATTGGTGTTAAACCTAAATAATTGTTATTTGGTGTTTGCGTTGAGCATAGACATGATTGGATTATGTCTATCGCAATACGGTTATTCATTTAAGGAGAATAATGGTTACTCTATTTATTTGAATAATACCTTCAATGGTCTTGCACCTAAAATGAATGGTTTATTGAATCTCGATCATAGTGATACACATGTTCATGCCAAAAGATATAAGATAGTAATGATAGTACCACCTACTTGTGGCACTGCCATGTAAGTCATATTGGTATAAAACGCATGAAGAAGCTCCATGTTGATGGATCTTTGGACTCACTCATTTTTGAAAAGGATCGAGACATGTGAACCATGTCTATTGGTATATACGCATGAAGAAACTCCATGCAGATGGCCCGTTTGGACTCACTTGATTTTGAATCGCTTGAGACATGCAAATCATACCACATGGGCAAGATGACTGAAAGCTTCGGTTTCAGTAAAATGGAACAAGAAAGCAACTTGTTGGAAGTAACACATTTTGATGTGTGAAGTTCAATGAGTGCTGAGGCACGCAGTGGATATCGTTATGCTCTTACTTCACAGATGATTTGAGTAGATACTGAGTATATTACTTGATGAAACACAAGTCTGAATTATTGAATGGTTCAAGTAATTTCAGAATGAAGTTGAAGATCTTCGTGATAAGAGGATAAAATGTCTATGATATGATCATAGAGATGAATATCTGAGTTGCGAGTTTGGTACACAATTGAGAAATTGTGGAAATTGTTTCACGACTAGCACCGCCTGGAACACCTTAGTGTAATGGTGTGTCCGAACATCATAACTGCACCCTATTGGATATGATGCATACCATGATGTCTCTTATCGAATTACCACTATCGTTCATGGGTTAGGCATTAGAGACAACCGCACTCACTTTAAATAGGGCACCACGTAATTCCGATAAGATGACACCGTATGAACTATGGTTTAGAGAAACCTAAGCTGTCATTTCTTATAAGTTTGGGGCTGCGACGCTTATGTGAAAAAAGTTTCAGGATGATAAGCTCGAACCCAAAGCGGATAAATGCATCTTCATAGGACACCCAAAACAGTTGGGTATACCTCCTGTCTCAGATCCGAAAGCAATAGGGATTGTTTCTCAAATCGGGTCCTTTCTCGAGGAAAAGTTTCTCTTGAAAGAATTGAGTGGGAGGATGGTGGATACTTGATGAGGTTATTGAACCGTCACTTCAACTAGTGTGTAGCAGGGCACAAGAGTTGTTCCTATGGCACCTACACCAATTGAAGTGGAAGCTTATGATAGTGATCATGAGACTTCGGATCAAGTCACTCCCAAACCTTGTAGGACGACAAGGATGCGTACTACTTCAAAGTGGTACGTAATCCTGTCTTGGACGTCATGTTGCTAGACAACAATGAACCTACGAGCTATGGAGAAGCGATGGTGGGCCTGGATTCCGATAAATGGCTCGAGGCCATAAAATCCGAGAGAGGATCCATGTATGAAAACAAAGTATAGACTTTGGCAGAACGGCTCGATGGTCATGAGGCTGTTGAGTACAGATGGATTTTAAAAGGAAGACGAACAATGATGCTAAATGTCACAATTAAGAAAGCTCGACTTGTCGTTAAAATGTTTCCCGACAAGTTCAAGGAGTTGACTACGATGAGACTTTCTCACTCGTAGCGATGCTAAGAGTCTGTTGGAATTAGCAGGTACTGCATTATTTATGAAATCTTGCAGATAGGATGAAAAAAAATATTGTTTCCTTGTTCTTGAGAAAAGGTTGTATGTGATACAACCAGAAGTTTTTTGTCGATCCTGAAAGATGCTAACAAGTATGCAAAGCCCCAGAAATCCTTCTAAGGACTGGAGTAAGCATCTCGGAGTTGGAATGTACGCTTTGGTGAGATGATCAAAGATTTTAGGTTTATACAAAGTTTATGAGAAACTTGTATTTCCAAAGAAGTGAGTGGGAGCACTATAGAATTTCTGATGAGTATATGTTGTTGACATATTGTTTATCGGAAATGATGTAGAATTTCTGGAAAGCATATAGGGTTGTTTGAAAAGTGTTTTTCAATGGAAAACCTGGATTAAGCTACTTGAACATTGAGCATCAAGATCTATAAGGATAGATCAAAATCGCTTAATAGTACTTTCAAACGAACACATACCATGCCAAGATTTTGAAAGAGTTCAAAATAGATCAGCAAAGAAGGAGTTCTCGACTGTGTTACAAGGTGTGAGTATTGAGCAAGACTCAAGACATGACCACGGCAGAATAGAGAGAAAGGACGAAGGTCGTCCCCTATGATTTAGTTGTAGGCTCTAAAGTATGCTATGTTGTATACCGCACCTGAAGTGTGCCAAACCATGAGTCAGTCAAGGGGTACAAGTGTGATCTAGAAATGGATCACAGGACAACGGTCAAGGTTATCCTTTGTAACTAGTGGACTAAGGAATTTTCTCGATTATGGAGGTGGTAAAAGAGTTCGTCGTAAAGGGTTACGCCGATGCAAACTTTGACACTAATCCAGATTATTCTGAGTAGTAAACTGGATTCGTATAGTAGAACAGTTATTTGGAATAGCTCCAAATAGAGCGTGGTAACTGCATCTAGGAGATGACATAGAGATTTGTAAAGCACACACGGATCTGAAAGGTTCAGACCCGTTGACTATAACATCTCTCACAAGCATAACATGATCAAACCCAGAACTCATTGAGTGTTAATCACATGGTAATGTGAACTAGATTATTGACTCTAGTAAACTCTTTGGGTGTTAGTCACATGGGGATGTGACCTTGAGTGTTAATCACATAGCGATGTGAACTAGATTATTGACTCTAGTGCAAGTGGGAGACTGTTGGAAATATGCCCTAGAGGCAATAATAAATTAGTTATTATTATATTTCCTTATTCATGATAATAGTTTATTATCCATGCTAGAATTGTATTGATAGGAAACTCAGATAGATGTGTGGATACATAGACAACACCATGTCCCTAGTAAGCCTCTAGTTGACTAGCTCGTTGATCAATAGATGGTTACGGTTTCCTGACCATGGACATTGGATGTCATTGATAACGGGATCACATCATTAGAAGAATGATGTGATGGACAAGACCCAATCCTAAGCCTAGCACAAGATCGTGTAGTTCGTATGCTAAAGCTTTTCTAATGTCAAGTATCATTTCCTTAGACCATGAGATTGTGCAACTCCTGGATACCGTAGGAATACTTTGGGTGTGCCAAACGTCACAACGTAACTGGGTGGCTATAAAGGTGCACTACGGGTATCTCCGAAAGTGTCTGTTGAGTTGGCACGAATCGAGACTGGGATTTGTCAGTCCGTGTGACGGAGAGGTATCTCTGGGCCCACTCGGTAGGACATCATCATAATGTGCACAATGTGATCAAGGAGTTGATCACGGGATGATGTGTTACAGAACGAGTAAAGAGACTTGCCAGTAACGAGATTGAACAAGGTATCGGGATACCGACGATCGAATCTCGGGCAAGTACAATACCGATGGACAAAGGGAATTGTATACGGGATTGATCGAATCCTCGACATCGTGGTTCATCCGATGAGATCATCGTGGAACATGTGGGAACCAACATGGGTATCTAGATCCCGCTGTTGGTTATTGACTGGAGAACGTCTCGGTCATGTCTGCATGGTTCCCGAACCCGTAGGGTCTACACACTTAAGGTTCGATGACGCTAGGGTTATAAAGGAAGTTTGTATGTGGTTACCAAATGTTGTTCGGAGTCCCGGATGAGATCCCGGACGTAACGAGGAGTTCCGGAATGGTCCGGAGGTAAAGATTTATATATGGGAAGTCATCATATGGTCACCGGAAGAGTTCGGGGGGATACCGGCATTGTACCGGGACCACCTAAGGGGTTCCGGGGGTCCACCGGGAGGGTCCACCTGCCCCGAAGGGCCCTATGGGCTGTATGTGGAGAGGGACCAGCCCCTTAGTGGGCTGGGCGCCTCCCCCCTAGGGCCCATGCGCCTAGGGTTTGGGGGAACCCTAGAAGGGGGCGCCCCCCTTGCCTTGGGGGGCAAGGGAACCCCCCTGGCCGCCGCCCCCTCCTCAGATGGGATCTGAGGGGGCCGGCCCCCCTCTCCCTTGCCCCTATATATATGTGAGGGGTGGGAGGGCAACCACACCAATGTGCTGGCGCAGCCCTCCCCCTCTCCCAAGTCCTTCTCCTCTCCCGTGGTGCTTGGCAAAGCCCTGCAGGATTACCACGCTCCTCCACCACCACCACGCTGTTGTGCTGCTGCTGGACGGAGTCTTCCCCAACCTCTCCCTCTCTCCTTGCTGGATCAAGGCATGGGGGACATCACCGGGCTGTACGTGTGTTGAACGCGGAGGTGCCGTCCGTTCGGCACTTGGTCATCGGTGATTTGGATCACGGCGAGTACGACTCCATCAACCCCGTTCACTTGAACGCTTCCGCTTAGCGGTCTACAAGGGTATGTAGATGCACTCTCCTTCCCTCGTTGCTGGTTTCTCCATAGATAGATCTTGGTGACACGTAGGAAAATTTTGAATTTCTGCTACGTTCCCCAACAAAGGACCAGAGGGGAAACCCTTCTCCCATCTAGGGAGGAGGTCAAGGAAGAAGAAGACGAAGGGGCCCCCTCTCCCCTTCTCTTCCGGTGGTGCTGGAACGCTGCCGTGGCCATCATCATCACCGCAATCTTCACCAACAACATCACCGCCATCATCACCAACTCTTCCCCTCTCTATGCAGCGGTGTAACCTCTCTCTTACCCGCTGTAATCTCTACTGAAACATGGTGCTCAACGCTATATATTATTTCCCAATGATGTATGGCTATCTTATGATGTTTGAGTAGATCCGTTTTGTCCTATGGGTTATTTGATGATCAAGATTGGTTTTGAGTTGCATGTTTTTTATTGGTGCTGTCCTATGGTGCTCTCTGTGTCGCGCAAGCGTGAGGGATCCCCGCTGTAGGGTGTTGCACTACGTTCATGATTCGCTTATAGTGGGTTGCGTGAGTGACTGAAACACAAACCCGAGTAAGGGGGTTGTTGCGTATGGGATAAAGAGGACTTGATGCTTTAATGCTATGGTTGGGTTTTACCTTAATGATCTTTAGTAGTTGCGGATGCTTGCTAGAGTTCCAATCATAAGTCCATATGATCCAAGTAGAGAAAGTATGTTAGCTTATGCCTCTCCCTCAAATAAAATTGCAATAATGATTACCGGTCTAGTTATCGATTGCCTAGGGACAAATAACTTTCTCGTAACAAAAAGCTCTCTACTAAAACTAATTTAGTTGTGTCTTTATCTAAACAGCCCCTACTTTTTATTTACGCGCTCTTTATTTTCTTGCAAACCTATCCAAAAACACCTACAAAGTACCTCTAGTTTCATACGTGTTCTAGGTAAAGCGAACGTCAAGCGTGCGTAGAATTGTATCGGTGGTCGATAGAACTTGAGGGAATATTTGTTCTACCTTTAGCTCCTTGTTGGGTTCGACACTCTTACTTATCGAAAACTATTGCGATCCCCTATAATTGTGGGTTATCAAGACATTTTTCTGGCGCCGTCGCCAGGGAGCAATAGCGTGGGGTGAATATTCTCGTGTGTGCTTGTTTGCTTTATCACTAAGTAATTTTTATTTGATGTTCTTAGTTGTTCTTTAACTTTAGTTATGGATATGGTACACGAAATACCAAAAAAATTAGGTGTACTTGCTACTCATGGAGATGGGGAACCTCCTAAAACCCTCGATACTGGTTATGTGAAAGATATTATGTACTACTTTGATAATACTGAGAAAACCCCATTCAATTATGTTATGGGAGTAACGTTGGATCAACGTGAATACTTTAGGGATTATCGCTTGACTCAAAAAGGGAAACTATTATGGGATCAAATTCATATATTGAAGTGGTATGCTAGGCAACTATGCTTGAGTCATGATTATACTTGTTGCTCTAGGATGAAGGCTCCACACCTTCCCTTTTCATGCAAATTTAATGATAATAAAACCTTAGATTCCTATGCTAATGGTATATATGATTACTATGATGTGGAACAAATAGAAGAATTTGTTGCTTTTATGGGTGCTTATGAAATTGAATCTATGTTTAAAGAGTTTGAAGATTTTGATGATGCTGATTATAGACCTGAAAATTTAGCTATCCTCAAATATTGTTATGAGAATTATGAATACAATTTTGATATTAATGCACTTATTGAGAAAGTCTCCGCTGTCCAAGAATAGACTAATATTTTTTAGGAGTCTATGGAAGAAGAAGTTGATGAAACTATGAGCTCATTGGATGAAAAAGATGAGGAGGAGAGCGAAGAACAAAAGGAGGAAGTGTGGATTGATCACCCGTGCCCACCTTCTAATGAGAGTAACTCTTCAACTCATACATTGTTTAATTCCCCTTCGTGCTTACCGAAGGATGATTGCTATGATGACTGTTATGATCCCTTTGATTCTTTTGAAATATCCCTTTTTGATGATGCTTGCTATGCTTGTGGACAAGATGCCAATATGAATTATACTTATGGATATGAGCTTTCTATAGTTACTTACGTTAAATATGAAAATTTTGCTATTGCGCCCACGCATGATAGTCTTATTATCTTTTTGAATTCTCCCGATTATACTATATCGGAGAAGTTTGCCCTTATTAAGGATTATATTGATGGGTTGCCTTTTACCATTGCACATGATGATTTTGATAGATATAATATGCATGTGCTTACTACTCCTACTTGCAATTATTATGAGAGAGGAACTATATCTCCACCTCTCTATGTTTCCAACATGATAAAATTGCAAGAAACTGTTTATACTATGCATTGGCCTTTACTTTGTGTGCATGAATTGTTCTTTTATGACATGCCGATGCATAGGAAAAGAGTTAGACTTCGTTGTTGCATGATATATGTTGCTTTGTGCTCACTACTAAATACAAATCATTGCTAATTAAAATTGGCTTTGATATACCTTGGGATCCGGGTGGATTCACTACTTGAGCACTATATGCCTAGCTTAATGGCTTTAAAAAAAAGCGCTGCCAGGGAGACAAACCGGAAGTTTTAGAGAGTCATTTATTTCTGTTGATTGCTTTCATATAGTTTAAAAACAACAAAAATAAAGAGGGGAACCCAAAACTTTTTCAAAAAGGAAAGTGAAAGTGAGAGAGACAAGCATTGTTGAAGTGGGAGCTAGCCTTGAACTTTGTTCAAATCTCACGGAAACTTTGTGAATCTTGATTACAGAAACTTTTCAACAAAAGTAATTATACCCTTGTACAAGTCCATTGTATTATAAAAATAATGTGCCAAGGTTTGCCTTTAGGACGTTTACAATGCTTGTTGGTTTGTGCGGTGCAGGACAGAAACTTTGGCTGTAGTGCGCAATTTTACATTTTTTACTGGAACGTCAAATGGTTCTGATTCTTTTTGCATTGTCTTGCTGTGCAAATTTTTTATTTTTCCTAATTTTGGTTAGAAGTTTTTAAGTATCAGAAGTATGGTGAATGTTCAGATTATTACAGACTGTTCTGTTTTAGACAGATTCTGTTTTTGATGCATAGTTTGCTTGTTTTGATGAAACTATCAATTTATATCAATGGATTAAGCCATGAAAAAGTTATATTACAGTAGACACAATGCAAAAACAAAATATGAATTGGTTTGCAATAGTACTTAGAGTAGTGATTTGCTTTATTATACTAACGGATCTTACCGAGTTTTCTGTTGAAGTTTTGTGTGGATGAAGTGTTCGATGATCGAGAAGGTCTCGATGTGAGAAGAAGGAAGAGATGCAAGAGATCAAGCTTGGGGATGCCCGAGGCACCCCAAGTAAATATTCAAGGAGACTCAAGCATCTAAGCTTGGGGATGCCCCGGAAGGCATCCCCTCTTTCTTCAACAAGTATCGGTATGTTTTCGGATTCGTTTTGTTCATGCGATATGTGCAATCTTGGAGCGTCTTTTGCATTTACTTTTCATTTTTCTTTTATGCACCATGCTGGTATGAGATGGTCCTTGGTTGATTTATAGAATGCTCTTTGCACTTCACTTATATCTTTTGAGTATGGCTTTATATAATGCTTCATGTGCTTCACTTATATCATTTGAAGTTGGATTGCCTGTTTCTCTTTACTTAGACAACCGCCATTTGTAGAATGCTCTTTTGCTTCACTTATATTTGTTAGAGCGTGGGCATATCTTTTGTAGAAAGAATTAAACTCTCTTGCTTCACTTATATCTATTTAGAGAGATAACATGAACTGGTCATTCACATGGTTAGTCATAAAATCCTACATAAAACTTGTAGATCACTGAATATGATATGTTTGATTCCTTGCAATAGTTGTGCGATATAAAGATGGTGATATTACAGTCATGCTAGTGGGTGATTGTGGATCGTAGAGATACTTGTGTTGAGGTTTGTGATTCCCGTAGCATGCATGTATGGTGAACCGTTATGTTACGAAGTCGGAGCATGAGGTATTTACTGACTGTCTTCCTTACGAGTGGCGGTCGGGGACAAGCGATGGTCTTTTCCTACCAATCTATCCCCCTAGGAGCATGCACGTAGTACTTTGTTTCGATGACTAATAGATTTTTGCAATAAGTATGTGAGTTCGTTATGACTAATGTTGAGTCCATGGATTATATGCACTCTCACCCTTCCATCATTGCTAGCCTCTTCGGTACCATGCATTGCCCTTTCTCACCTCGAGAGTTGGTGCAAACTTTGCCGGTGCATCCAAACCATGTGATATGATACGCTCTGTCATACATAAGCCTCATTATATCTTCCTCAAAACAGTCACCATACCTACCTATCATGACATTTCCATAGCCATACCGAGATATATTGCCATGCAACTTCCATCATTATCATATACATGACTCGAGCATTCATTTCATATTGCTTTGCATGATCGTAAGATAGCTAGCATGATATTTTTATGGCTTGTCCGTTTTTTGATATCTTTGCTATGCTAGATCATTGCACATCCCGGCACACCGCCGGAGGCATTCATATAGAGTCATACCTTCGTTCTAGTATCGAGTTGTAATATTGAGTTGTAAGTAAATAAAAGTGTGATGATCATCATTATTATAGCATTGCCCCGGTGAGGAAACGATGATGGAGACTATGATTCCCCCATAAGTCGGGATGAGACTCCGGACTTTACAAAAAAATAAAAGAGGCCAAAGAAGCCCAAATAAAAAAAGAGGCCAAAGAAGCCCACCAAAAAAAGAAAAAAATATAATAAAAAAGAGAAAATAAAAAAATTGAGAGAAAAAGAGAGAAGGGGCAATGCTACTATCCTTTTACCACACTTGTGCTTCAGAGTAGCACCATGTTCTTCATATAGAGAGTCTCTTGAGTTATCACTTTCATATACCAGTGGGAATTTTTGTTGGAAATATGCCCTAGAGGCAATAATAAATAGGTTATTATTATATTTCCTTGTTCATGATAATCGTTTGTTATCCATGCTAGAATTGTATTGATAGGAAACTCAGATACATGTGTGGATACATAGACAACACCATGTCCCTAGTAAGCCTCTAGTTGACTAGCTCGTTGATCAATAGATGGTTACGGTTTCCTGACCATGGACATTGGATGTTGTTGATAACGGGATCACATCATTAGGAGAATGATGTGATGGACAAGACCCAATCCTAAGCCTAGCACAAGATCATGTAGTTCGTATGCTAAAGCTTTTCTAATGTCAAGTATCGTTTCCTTAGACCATGAGATTGTGCAACTCTCGGATACCGTAGGAGTGCTTTGGGTGTGCCAAACGTCACAACGTAACTGGGTGGCTATAAAGGTACACTACAGGTATCTCCGAAAGTGTCTGTTGGGTTGGCACGAATCGAGACTGGGATTTGTCACTCCGTGTGACGGAGAGGTATCTCTGGACCCACTCGGTAGGACATCATCATAATGTGCACAATGTGATCAAGGAGTTGATCACGGGATGATGTGTTGCGGAACGAGTAAAAGAGACTTGCCGGTAACGAGATTGAACAAGGTATCGGGATACCGACGATCGAATCTCGGGCAAGTATCGTACCGATAGACAAAGGGAATTGTATACGGGATTGATTAAGTCCTTGACATCGTGGTTCATCCGATGAGATCATCGTGGGACATGTGGGAGACAACATGGGTATCCTGATCCCACTGTTGGTTATTGACCGGAGTACATCTCGGTCATGTCTGCATGCTTCCCGAACCAGTAGGGTCTACACACTTAAGGTTCGATGACGCTAGGGTTATAAAGGAAGTTTGTATGTGGTTACCGAATGTTGTTCGGAGTCCCGGATGAGATCCCAGACGTCACGAGGAGTTCCGGAATGGTCCGGAGGTAAAGATTTATATATGGTAAGTCATCATACGGTCACCGGAAGAGTTCGGGGGTTACCGGCATTGTACCCGGACCACCGAAGGGGTTCCGGGGGTCCACCGGGAGGGTCCACCTGCTCCGGGGGGCCCTATGGGCTGTATGTAGAGAGGGACCAGCCCCTTAGTGGGCTGGGCGCCTCCCCCCTAGGTCCCATGCGCTTAGGGTTTGGAGGGAACCCTAAAGGGGGCGCCCCCCCTTGCCTTGGGGGGCAAGGCACCCCCCCAGGGCCGCCGCCCCCTCCTCAGATGGGATCTGAGGGGGCCGGCCCCCCTCTCCCTTGCCCCTATATATATGAAGGGGGTGGGAGGGCAGCCGTACCATAGTGTTGGCGCAGCCCTCCCCCTCTCCCAAGTTCTTCTCCTCTCCCGCGGTGCTTGGCGAAGCCCTGCAGGATTGCCACGCTCCTCCACCACCACCACGCCGTTGTGCTGCTGCTGGATGGAGTGTTCCTCAACCTCTCCCTCTCCCCTTGCTGGATCAAGGCATGGGAGACGTCACCGGGCTGTACGTGTGTTGAACGTGGAGGTGCCGTCCGTTCGGCACTTAGTCATCGGTGATTTGGATCACGACGAGTACGACTCCATCAACCCCGTTCACTTGAACGCTTCCGCTTAGCGATCTACAAGGGTATGTAGATGCACTCTCCTTCCCCTCATTGCTGGTTTCTCCATAGATAGATCTTGGTGATACGTAGGAAAATTTTGAATTCCTGCTACGTTCCCCAACAGTGGTATCAGAGCTAGGTCTATTGCGTAGATTCTTTGCACGAGTAGAACACAAAATAGTTGTGGGCATTGATTTTTTTCAATATGCTTACCGTTACTAGTCAATCTTGATTCGGCGGCATTGTGGGATGAAGCGGCCCGGACCGACCTTACACGTACACTTACGTGAGACAGGTTCCACCGACTGACATGCACTAGCTGCATAAGGTGGCTAGCGGGTGCCAGTCTCTCCCACTTTAGTCGGATCAGATTTGATGAAAAGGGTCCTTAGGAAGGGTAAATAGAAATTGACATATCACGTTGTGGTTTTGCGTAGGTAAGAAACGTTCTTGCTAGAAACCCATAGCAGCCGCGTAAAACATGCAAACAACAATTAGAGGACGTCTAACTTGTTTTTGCAGGGTATGCCATGTGATGTGATATGGCCAAAAGGATGTGATGAATGATATATGTGATGTATGAGATGATCATGTTCTTGTAATAGGAATCACGACTTGCATGTCGATGAGTATGACAACCGGCAGGAGCCATAGGAGTTGTCTTAATTTATTTATGACCTGCGTGTCAACATAAACGTCATGTAATTACTTTACTTTATTGCTAAAGCGTTAGCCATAGTAGTAGAAGTAATAGTTGACGTGACAACTTCATGAAGACACGATGATGCAGATCATGGTGTCATACCGGTGACGACGATGATCATGAAGCCCCGAAGATGGAGATCAAAAGGAGCAAAGTGATGATGGCCATATCATGTCACTATTTGATTGCATGTGATGTTTATCATGTTATTACATCTTATTTGCTTAGAACGACGGTAGCTTAAATAAGATGATCCCTCACTAAAATTTCAAGAAAAGTGTTCTCCCTAACTGTGCACCGTTGCGAAGGTTCGTCGTTTCGAAGCACCACGTGATGATCGGGTGTGATAGATTCTTACGTTCGAATACAACGGGTGTTGACGAGCCTAGCATGTACAGACATGGCCTCGGAACACATGCAAACACTTAGGTTGACTTGACGAGCCTAGCATGTACAGACATGGCCTCGGAACACAGAAGACCGAAAGGTCGAGCATGAGTCGTATGGTAGATACGATCAACATGAAGATGTTCACCGACGTTGACTAGTCCGTCTCACGTGATGATCGGACACGGCCTAGTTGACTCGGATCATGTAATCACTTGGATGACTAGAGGGATGTCTATCTGAGTGGGAGTTCATAAGATGAACTTAATTATCCTGAACATAGTCAAAAGGTCTTTGCAAATTATGTCATAAGCTCGCGCTTTAGTTCTACTGTTTTAGATATGTTCCTAGAGAAAATATAGTTGAAAGTTGATAGTAGCAATTATGCGGACAGTAGAAGGCTTGTGTCCCTAATGCACCGCTCGGTGTGCTGGACCTCGAACGTGGTCTGTGGATGTTGCGAACATCTGACATACACGTTTTGATGACTACATGATAGTTCGGTAATGATAAATGGTTTAGAATTGAGGCACCGAAGACATTTTTGAAATGTCGCGGAACATATGAGATGTTTCAAGGGCTGAAATTAGGATTTCAGGCTCGTGCCCACGTCAAGAGGTATAAGACCTCCGACGATTTTCTTGGCCTGCAAACTAAGTGAGAAAAGCTCAATCGTTGAGCTTGTGCTCAGATTGTCTGAGTACAACAATCACTTGAATCGAGTGGGAGTTGATCTTCCAGATAAGATAGTGATGTTTCTCCAAAGTCATTGCCACCAAGCTGCTAGAGCTTCGTAATGAACTATAACATATCAGGGATAGATATGATGATCCTTGAAATATTCGCGATGTTTGACACCGCGAAAGTAGAAATCAAGAAGGAGCATCAATTGTTGATGGTTAGTGAAACCACTAGTTTCAAGAAGGGCAAGGGCAAGAAGGGATACTTCATGAAACGGCAAATCAGCTGCTGCTCTAGTGGAGAAACCCAAGGTTGAACCCAAACCCGAGACTGAGTGCTTCTGTAATAAGGGGAACAGCCACTGGAGCAGAATTACCCTAGGTACTTGGTAGATGAGAAGGCTGTCAATAGAAGTATATTATATATACATTGTGTGAATGTGTACTTTACTAGTACTCCTAGTAGCATCAGGGTATTAGATACCGGTTTGGTTGCTAAGTGTTAGTAACTCAAAATAAAAGCTACGGAATAAACGGAGACTAGCTAAAGGTGAGCTGACGAGATGTGTTGGAAGTGTTTCCAAGGTTGATGTGATCAAGCATCGCACGCTCCCTCTACCATCGAGATTGGTGTTAAACCTAAATAATTGTTATTTGGTGTTTGCGTTGAGCATAGACATGATTGGATTATGTCTATCGCAATACGGTTATTCATTTAAGGAGAATAATGGTTACTCTATTTATTTGAATAATACCTTCAATGGTCTTGCACCTAAAATGAATGGTTTATTGAATCTCGATCATAGTGATACACATGTTCATGCCAAAAGATATAAGATAGTAATGATCGTACCACCTACTTGTGGCACTGCCATGTAAGTCATATTGGTATAAAACGCATGAAGAAGCTCCATGTTGATGGATCTTTGGACTCACTCATTTTTGAAAAGGATCGAGACATGTGAACCATGTCTATTGGTATATACGCATGAAGAAACTCCATGCAGATGGACCGTTTGGACTCACTTGATTTTGAATCGCTTGAGACATGCAAATCATACCACATGGGCAAGATGACTGAAAGCTTCGGTTTCAGTAAAATGGAACAAGAAAGCAACTTGTTGGAAGTAACACATTTTGATGTGTGCAGTCCAATGAGTGCTGAGGCACGCACTGGATATCGTTATGCTCTTTCTTCACAGATGATTTGAGTAGATACTAAGCATATTTACTTGATGAAACACAAGTCTGAATTATTGAATGGTTCAAGTAATTTCAGAGTGAAGTTGAATATCGTCGTGACAAGAGGATAAAATATCTATGATATGATCATATAAATGAATATCTGAGTTACGAGTTTGGCACTGTGGAAATTGTTTCACGACTAGTACCTCCTGGGACACCATAGAGTGATGGTGTGTCCAAACATCATAACTATTGGATATGATGACGTCTCTTATCGAATTACCACTATCGTTCATGGGTTAGGCATTGGAGACAACCGCACTCACTTTAAATAGGGCACCACGTAATTCCGATGAGATGACACCGTATGAACTATGGTTTAGAGAAACCTAAGCTGTCATTTCTTAAAAGTTTGGGGCTGCGACGCTTATATGAAAAAGTTTCAGGCTGATAAGCTCGAACCCAAAGCGGATAACTGCATCTTCATAGGACACCCAAAACAGTTGGGTATACCTCCTGTCTCAGATCCGAAAGCAATAGGGGTTGTTTCTCAAATCGGGTCCTTTCTCGAGGAAAAGTTTCTCTCGAAATAATTGAGTGGGAGGATGGTGGAGACTTGATGAGGTTATTGAACCGTCACTTCAACTAGTGTGTAGCAGGGCACATGAGTTGTTCCTATGGCACCTACACCAATTGAAGTGGAAGCTTATGATAGTGATCATGAGACTTCGAATCAAGTCACTCCCAAACCTCGTAGGATGACAAGGATGCGTACTACTTTAGAGTGGTACGTAATCCTGTCTTGGAAGTCATGTTGCTAGACAACAATGAACCTACGAGCTATGGAGAAGCGATGGTGGGCCCGGATTCCGATGAATGGCTCGAGGCCATAAAATCCGAGAGAGGATCCATGTATGAAAACAAAGTGTAGACTTTGGCAGAACGGCTCGATGGTCGTGAGGCTGTTGAGTACAGACGGATTTTAAAAGGAAGACGGACAATGATGGTAAATGTCACCATTAAGAAAGCTCGACTTGTCATTAAGATGTTTTCCGACAAGTTCAAGGAGTTGACTGCGATGAGGCTTTCTCACTCGTAGCGATGCTAAAAGTCTGTTGGAATTATGGTAGCGATTACCGCATTATTTATGAAATCGTGCAGATAAGATGTCAAAGCATTGTTTCCTCGACGATTTTCTTGAGGAAAGGTTGTATGTGATACAACCAGAAGATTTTTGTCAATCCTGAAAGATGCTAACAAGTATGCAAAGCTCCAGCAATCCTTCTAAGGACTGGAGTAAGCATCTCGGAGTTGGAATGTACGCTTTGATGAGATGATCAAAGATTTGGGTTTATACAAAGTTTATGAGAAACTTGTATTTCCAAAGAAGTGAGTGGGAGCACTATAGAATTTCTGATGAGTATATGTTGTTGACATATTGTTGATCAGAAATGATGTAGAATTTCTGGAAAGCATATAGGGTTATTTGAAAAGTGTTTTCAATGGAAAACCTGGATTAAGCTACTTAAACATTGAGCATCAAGATCTATAAGGATAGATCAAAATCGCTTAATAGTACTTTCAAACGAACACATACCATGACAAGATTTTGAAGGAGTTCAAAAATAGATCAGCAAATAAGGAGTTCTTGGCTGTGTTATAAGGTATGAGTGTTGAGTAAGACTCAAGACCTGACCATGGCAGAATAGAGAGAAAGGACGAAGGTCATCCCCTATGCTTCAGACATAGGCTCTAAAGTATGCTATGCTGTGTACCGCACCTGAAGTGTGCCAAGCCATGAGTCAGTCAAGGGGTACAAGTGTGATCTAGGAATGGATCATAGGACAACGGTCAAGGTTATCCTTAGTAACTAGTGGACTAAGGAATTTTCTCGATTATGGAGGTGGTAAAAGAGTTCGTCGTAAAGGGTTATGCCGATGCAAATTTTGACATTAATCCAGATTATTCTGAGTAGTGAACTGGATTTGTATAGTAGAACAGTTATTTGGAATAGTTCCAAATAGAGCGTGGTAACTGCATTTAGGAGATGACATAAATATTTGTAAAGCACACACGGATCTGAAAGGTTCAGACCCGTTGACTATAACCTCTCTCACAAGCATAACATGATCAAACCCAGAACTCTTGGGTGTTAGTCACATAGGGATGTGACCTTGAGTGTTAATCACATATCGATGTGAACTAGATTATTGACTCTAGTGCAAGTGGGAGACTCTTGGAAATATGCCCTAGAGGCAATAATAAATAGGTTATTATTATATTTCCTTGTTAATGATAATCGTTTATTATCCATGCTAGAATTGTATTGATAGGAAACTCAGATACATGTGTGGATACATAGACAACACCATGTCCCTAGTAAGCCTCTAGTTGACTAGCTCGTTGATCAATAGATGGTTACGGTTTCCTGACCATGGACATTGGATGTCGTTGATAACGGGATCACATCATTAGGAGAATGATGTGATGGACAAGACCCAATCCTAAGCCTAGCACAAGATCATGTAGTTCGTATGCTAAAGCTTTTCTAATGTCAAGTATCGTTTCCTTAGACCATGAGATTGTGCAACTCCCGGATACCGTAGGAATGCTTTGGGTGTGCCAAACGTCACAACGTAACTGGGTGGCTATAAAGGTACACTACAGGTATCTCCGAAAGTGTCTGTTGGGTTGGCACGAATCGAGACTGAGATTTGTCACTCCGTGTGACGGAGAGGTATCTCTGGGCCCACTCGGTAGGACATCATCATAATGTGCACAATGTGATCAAGGAGTTGATCACGGGATGATGTGTTACGGAACGAGTAAAGAGACTTGCCAGTAACGAGATTGAACAAGGTATCGGGATACCGACGATCGAATCTCGGGCAAGTACAATACCGATGGACAAAGGGAATTGTATACGGGATTGATCGAATCCTCGACATCGTGGTTCATCCGATGAGATCATCGTGGAACATGTGGGAGCCAACATGGGTATCCATATCCCGCTGTTGGTTATTGACCGGAGTACATCTCGGTCATGTCTGCATGCTTCCCGAACCCGTAGGGTCTACACACTTAAGGTTCGATGACGCTAGGGTTATAAAGGAAGTTTGTATGTGGTTACCGAATGTTGTTCGGAGTCCCGGATGAGATCCCGGACGTCACGAGGAGTTCTGGAATGGTCCGGAGGTAAATATTTATATATGGGAAGTCATCATACGGTCACCGGAAGAGTTCGGGGGTTACCGGCATTGTACCGGGACCACCGAAGGGGTTCCGGGGGTCCATCGGGAGGGTCCACCTGCTCCGGGGGGCCCTATGGGCTGTATGTGGAGAGGGACCAGCCCCTTAGTGGGCTGGGCGCCTCCCCCCCTAGGGCCCATGCGCCTAGGGTTTGGGGGGAACCCTAAAGGGGGCGCCCCCCTTGCCTTGGGGGGCAAGGCACCCCCCTGGGCCGCCGCCCCCTCCTCAGATGGGATCTGAGGGGGCCGGCCCCCCTCTCCCTTGCCCCTATATATATGAAGGGGGTGGGAGGGCAGCCGTACCATAGTGTTGGCGCAGCCCTCCCCCTCTCCCAAGTTCTTCTCCTCTCCCGCGGTGCTTGGCGAAGCCCTGCAGGCTTGCCACGCTCCTCCACCACCACCACACCGTTGTGCTGCTGCTGGATGGAGTCTTCCTCAACCTCTTCCTCTCCCCTTGCTGGATCAAGGCATTGGAGACGTCACCGGGCTGTACGTGTGTTGAACGTGGAGGTGCCGTCCGTTCGGCACTTAGTCATCGGTGATTTGGATCACGACGAGTACGACTCCATCAACCCCGTTCACTTGAACGCTTCCGCTTAGCGATCTACAAGGGTATTTAGATGCACTCTCCTTCCCCTCATTGTTGTTTTCTCCATAGATAGATCTTGGTGATACGTTGGAAAATTTTGAATTTCTGCTACGTTCCCCAACAATTTTCATTATAGAACTTCGCTTGTCTATTTCGATGATGGGCTTCCTCAAATGCCCGAGGTCTTCATGAGCAAGCAAGTTGGATGCACACCCACTTAGTTTCCAGTTTGAGGTTTCATACACTTATAGCTCTTAGTGCATCCGTTGCACGGCAATCCCTACTCCTCACATTGACATCAATTGACGGGCATCTCCATAGCCCGTTGATTAGCCATGTCGATGTGAGACTTTCTCCTTTTTGTCTTCTCCACACAATCTCCACCATCATATTCTATTCCACCTATAGTGCTATGTCCAGGGCTCACGCTCATGTATTGCGTGAAAGTTGAAAAGGTTTGAGAACATCAAAAGTATGAAACAATTGCTTGGCTTGTCATCGGGGTTGTGCATGATGTGAATATTTTGTGTGGTGAAGATGGAGCATAGCCAGACTATATGATTTTGTAGGGATAACTTTCTTTGGCCATGTTATTTTGAAAAGACATGATTGCTTTATTAGTATGCTTGAAGTATTATTGTTTTTATGTCAAATGATAGACTATTGCTTTGAATCACTCGTGTCTTAATATTCATGCCATGATTAGATACATGATCAAGATTATGCTAGGTAGCATTCCACATCAAAAATTATCTTTTTTATCATTTACCTACTCGAGGACGAGCAGGAATTAAGCTTAGGGATGCTGATACGTCTCCGTCGTATCTATAATTTTTAATTGTTCCATGCCAATATTCTACAACTTTCATATATTTTTGGCAACTTTTTATACTATTTTTGGGACTAACATATTGATCCAGTGCCCAGTGTCAGTTCCTGTTTGTTGCATGTTTTATGTTTTGTAGAAACCCAATATCAAACGGAGTCCAAACGGGATAAAAACGGACGGAGAATTATTTTGGAATATTTATGATTTTTGGGAAGTAAGATCAACGCGAGACGGTGCCCGAGGGGACCACGAGGCAGGGGGTCGCGCCCCAGGGGGTCAGGCGCGTCCTGGACCCTCGTGGCCACCCCGTAAGGCAGTTGGAGCCCTTATTTCGCCGCAAGAGATCGTGTCCAAAATTCAGCCCAATCGGAGTTACGGATCTCCGGGAATTTAAGAAACGGTGAAGGGCCAGAAAACAGAACGTAGAAACAGAGAGATACAGAGAGAGATATATCCAATCTCGGAGGGGCTCTCGCCCCTCCCACGCCATGGAGGCCAAGGACCAGAGGGGAAACCCTTCTCCCATCTAGGGAGGAGGTCAAGGAAGAAGAAGACGAAGGGGCCCCATCTCCCCTTCTCTTCCGGTGGCGCCGGAACGCTGCCGTGGCCATCATCATCACCGCAATCTTCACCAACAACATCACCGCCATCATCACCAACTCTTCCCCCCTCTATGCAACGGTGTAACCTCTCTGTTACCCGTTGTAATCTCTACTTAAACATGGTGCTCAACGCTATATATTATTTCCCAATGATGTATGGCTATCTTATGATGTTTGAGTAGATCCGTTTTGTCCTATGGGTTATTTGATGATCAAGATTGGTTTGAGTTGCATGTTTTATTATTGGTGATGTCCTATGGTGCTCTCCGTGTCGCGCAAGCGTGAGGGATCCCCGTTGTAGGGTGTTGCAATACGTTCAAGATTCGCTTATAGTGGGTTGCGTGAGTGACTGAAACACAAACCCGAGTAAGGGGGTTGTTGCGTATGGGATAAAGAGGACTTGATGCTTTAATGCTATGGTTGGGTTTTACCTTAATGATCTTTAGTAGTTGCGGATGCTTGCTAGAGTTCCAATCCTAAGTGCATATGATCCAAGTAGAGAAAGTATGTTAGCTTATGCCTCTCCCTCAAATAAAATTGCAATAATGATTACCGGTCTAGTTATCGATTGCCTAGGGACGAATAACTTTCTCGTAACAAAAAGCTCTCTACTAAAACTAATTTAGTTGTGTCTTTATCTAAACAGCCCCTACTTTTTATTTACGCGCTCTTTATTTTCTTGCAAACCTATCCAAAAACACCTACAAAGTACCTCTAGTTTCATACGTGTTCTAGGTAAAGCGAACGTCAAGCGTGCGTAGAATTGTATCGGTGGTCGATAGAACTTGAGGGAATATTTATTCTACCTTTAGCTCCTCGTTGCGTTCGACACTCTTACTTATCGAAAACTGTTGCGATCCCCTATATTTGTGGGTTATCAATGAGCACGTCATTACCGATAGTGATGATGATGATGCATTTATTGATCCCGGAGCATTTATTAAACCCGACGATCCAGATTATTATTAGATATTCAAATTTTTATGTTAGTTATTGGTATGATTGTATGATTCATATAGTTAGTATGTATAATTTTCTTACTTTGTATGATTGTTTCTTATACATAGTGCCATGGTCTTGATGTCCGTCCCCGTCGGACCTCGCCCGCTTTATGATTCGGATGTGGTAAATTCTCTTTCATAACTATTTGTTGCATTTCGCATTTATGAAAATTATGGCCATCAAGTTTTCATAGAGATATTTTAATCTAGGAGGTATGTGAACAGGAATTTGAAACCGGCCCTCTTGTCGAGAAGTTAAATTTAGTTGAAAAAGAAAATGAGTATTTGAAAGAAAAATTAAAAGAATTGAAGAAGAGAAGATGACATTGGAGTTGTATGTTGCGGATGTCATCGATGATCACAAGATGAAGATGAATGCAATGCGCTTGAAGATGGATGCAATGCGCCTGAAGCTTAAGAAGATTAGAAAATATGCCATTGATAATGAGGCTTGATATCATTATGCCGTTGGATCAATTGTTACCTTAGTTGCGATCTTCATCACGTTTGTTGTGATGAGGGTAAGTTTTCTCTAGTGTTTTGCTTTACAAATGGATACTTAGTTTATTTTCCTCCTAAATGGCATAAGTACCTAAGTTAGATATAAAAATGATCTATACTTAGCTTATTCAGTTCATTTATGACATACTTAGCATACTTAGGTCAAAAATGGCATGATAATCTTTGTTACCTCCAAAATGATATAGACTTAGCTTATTTTCCTCGAAAATGACATAATAACCTTACTAAGCTCCAAAATGACCTATTTACCTAGCTTAGCTCTAAAATGACCTACACTTAGCATTTTTACCTAGCTTAGCAATAAAATGACATTTTTACCTACCTTAGTTAGAAGAAGAAGATAAAGAAGAGGAGAGGAGAAAAAGAAAGAGAAGAAAAAAAATCTTCTTCTTATTCTTCTTCTTCTTATTCTAACTAGTCTTCTTCTTCTTCTTCTTCTTCTTCTTCTTCTTCTTCTTCTTCTAAATTTCATCTTTCCCAATTTGCAGATTTGCTGTACATGAGGAAGCTCGGATTCATGGAGTGTACTATTCTTCTGGTGCTTCCTTGTTGTTTATGAAAACTTGTTGGATATGTATGTCTATTTGGATATGTTGTTGGAAACTTGTTTCTGGTTATGTATATATGGATATGTTGGACTTTGTTGAACTATGTTGTTGGATATATATGTTGGATTTGATGAAATATGTTGTTGGACATGCTGTTGGATATGTTGGATATGTATGTATGTATATCTGTGTTTGAAACCATGTCTAATTAATTGGATTTAAATAAAAACAGGGGGCAAAGAGGACACGTGGCAGTCACCTGTGCAAACTGGGAACATTGGCTGCCTATTTGGTCATTTTGCCGTCTGCTAGTAGACAGCAAAGTGACCAAATAGGCCTGGCAAACAGGGCCATCTATGCCGTCTGCTGGCAGACGGTATAGCTGGCCACATGGCAGCTTCCCAGTGTTGGCCTAGCTAAGCTCTTTGCCGTCTGTCAACGGACGGCAAAGAGCGTCGTTAACCCCCTAACGGCTCTCACCCCACACCACTTCCGTCCGTTCTCTTTGCGTCTGCCGGCCTCGTTTGGCGGACGGCACAATCCTTTGCCGTCCGTTTCTATAAAGCGGACGGCAAAGAAGGCCTTTACCAGCACGTGTTCAGATGGACAGTTTGCCATCCGCTGGCTGACGGCAAAGGAGTTTGCTGTCCGGGATCTATGCCTTTGTCATCCGCCATAAGAAGCTGATTCCAGTAGTGTATCATCCATAACATGCACCAGGTGAGATACATACTTCACAACATCCTCGAGAAGGTCCGTTCAATTCATCTCTTCAGGTGGGCGCTGGCTACGAGACACTTCTTTCACACGTCCATTGCATGTGTGTTAGGGGCCCATAGGAATGAAAAAAGAGTCATTGTTGCAAATAAGCTCGTCTCATTTGCAGGCAGATTCAAACGAAAACATCCCACGAAGTGTCTTAAGTGAAGACGACTCGATCTGTTTGTTTGATCTGAGTATGGTGGATATGCAATCTCTTTATAGCACCCGTTAAATCTTAATTGATTGAATATGTTACTTCTGAGTGCTGATGTTTATGTTATAACTTCTGCACTCACTAGTTCCTTGATTCTTAGGAGGACCCGACAACGGCTACTCGTAAAATTTCATGAAAAGTAAACATAGAAATGATTGCATGCATGTAGTCACGAAAAGTAATTAACGACCATGTCATAATCAACCACAATAGCGATGTCCAAAGTAGGGTTCCACAAGTCGGAACCTCACACCAAAGTTGCATGGCTACAGTAGCCGACATCTACTTCTTCTTCTCCGCTGCTCCCTCCGGGCCATCGTCTCGGCGAGGACGCTTGACACGTCGACTGGTTGTCGTCCTCCTCCTCGTCATCCTCCTCGTCGCCGTCTTCCTCCTCCTCCTCATTCTCATCCTCCTTGTTGTCGTCCTTTTCCTCGTCGTCCTTCTCCGAGTTGGCCTTCAAGGCTCCTTCGGCCCTTCCGTGAATTCAATATAGTCAGGGTCGTCAAACTGTAGAGGTCGGAGGGCATCCTCAGCGCACTTGAATATTTTTTATCAGTATTTCTAACAATTAAATAATTCAATAAATAATACATTTTAACTAAAAAATAATTTGCTTCTAATTAATTATTTAATTACTACTCCCTCCGATTCAAAATAAGCATGGTTTTAGTTTAGAGGGAGTAGCATTTTAACAGTTTGCTACTACTAGTAAATCAAACTTATCCAGTGCTGTACCAGATCATAAATAGTTACCATCAATAACATGCATGAGATGAGATACATACTTGACAGCATCCTCCTCGATGTCCTGGCCTGTGGTGTAGTCGACTTCGTTGGGAGCGACGGCGGAAGGCGACTAAGTTTTTCTACCGGAACCGGTACCTACTGGTGTGACATCCACCACACATGCATTTCATCAAGATTCGTGTGATCTGATAACGTATATTATATCTTGCTCTATACATTGTGAATACTAGTGACACAGCCTGACAGAAAGTACATGGTGGCAGCCTTTTACAGAGAAGAGAGAGAGATAGGGAGGAGAAAAATAACCGTGCATGCATGCATTCTCTCTCCCATACATATAACAACATTAATTTTCATCCTCATATTTTAAATGATTGATATATTTTCAAACAAATGTTCACTTTTTAAACTTTTTATATATTAGAATTCGCGCCGACAAGACCTTCAAAACAAGATCAATCTAGGATATATTTCAACTACTTTTATTTTGTATATTTCAATTATCTTTGAAATCACTTTCAGAAAAATATAACATTATTTCGGTATTTCACAAAAATGATTTCGACAGTTTCACTAATTTCCAAAGAAATATGATTTCACTTGTTAAAAAAACTAATTTCAAACTTTTTAAACACTGGTTTCACTTATTTAAAAATGTATATTTCACTAATATTCAAAATCAAGTTCACTAATTTCATAAAAATGATTTCACTCATTTAAAAGAACTAATTTCACTCATTCTTAAACACTACTGGAAGTGTTACATATTTCTCAAAACGATTGAATGATTTTCAGTGAGATATTAATTGAAATAGCTATGTGTAGTTGAGCTGTGTAAAATATGTGAAACTGATATTTCAATGTGTTGTTGCACGTTGTCAAACTAATTTCTGTGAAAAAATATGAAATCACTTCTCTGAAATATATGAAACTGATATTTCTCATATTTGTAACTTGTTATTTCAGTGAGATATGTATTGAAAAATATGAAATTACTTCCTTGAAATATATTTCAATGTGGTATTGCAAGCTGTGAAACTATTTTTTGTGAAAATATATGGAATTACTTCTCTGAAATATATATGAAACTGCTATTTCATATATTTGTAACTTGTTATTTCAGTTAGATATTACTTCCCTGAAATATATTTCAATGGAGTTGCAAGTTGTGAAACTAAATTCTGTGAAAATATATGAAATTACTTCTCTAGAATATATGAAACTGCTATTTGTCATATCTGTTACTTGTTATTTCAGTGGGATATGTATTGAAATATATGAAAGTACTTCCCTGAGAAATATGTAATGACTTCCCTAAAAAAATATTTCACAAGTTTGAAAAAACACAATTATGTGATTTGGAAAACTGATTCACTCTTTACAAAAACAATCTCTTTACAAGTGCTTTCGCACATGAAACAATCCATTTCACATATCCAAAGTAACAAGTTTCACATATATTAATAAAATGAACCTAAATTGTTGCATAAATCTCACTTCGCTCATTTAAGAAATATAATTTCACTCATTTTAAAAAACTTATTTCAATCCTTAAGAGACCGATTTAACACGTTATTCCAAATAAACTCGATTTCAGTCATTTTGATTTACTGATTTCAGTTATTCAAAAAACATCTTTCAATCGCTTCATAAAATATGTTTCGGTCATTTTTTTAAATAATCAGTTTCACATGTTTGAAATAACTAGTTTCACGTATTTCACACCCAAAAAATGTGGCATGTGTACTTCACATATTTCACTCATCTTAAAAATTTGGTTACATTTATTTCAGAAAACTAATTTCACTTATTTTAAAAAATCATTTCAACGAACAATTTCACTAGTTTCAAAACAAGATTTCACGCATTTAAAAAAATAAATTGAAATAATCAGCTCACATTGTTTAAATAACTAGTTTCGCATACTGCACACTGAAATATGATATTTCAGTTTTTCTAAACAGTAAAATAGTAAATTATTTTAATATATTGAAGATTGGTCTTGTTCTACAAATCATATGTCAAGGAATTTGAATATATAACTTTTTTCAGTAATAGAGCATTCTTGTAAAAGATATTGACCGTCTAAACTTTTAGGCAAAAATAAAATGCATGCAGTTGTTTTGGAGAGAGACAAGGAAGTTGATGCATGCATGGAAAAAGATTTATTCTATTGTTGAGAGGGACCTACTTAGCTGACACAGATTTGACTATTAAAAGAGATACGTGAGATTGCTGCCACAATACAAACCACTATACACATGCAGTGGGGCCTTGACACACGAATCCCAAAGCAAATGAAAGGTGGATGGCTCGCCGGTAGATACCCGAACTGGTAAAAAGGACTTTGCGCGGCGGAAGGTGGGTTCAGATCGATCCAGACGCAGAGCGTGAGCGTGTCAGCGGAGAGCATCTCCTGGGGCACCGCCAAGAACATCCCCTGCCACGGCGCGGGTGCGCCGGCTGCCAGCGTGCTGCTGCTCACCGGCGAGGCCATGAGGACCATGTCGATGCCCGGGGGCCCCACGGACAGCTCGCACCAGAACCGGGGCGCCGCCTTGCCCTCGCCGTCTGGCCTGACGCACACCAGCGACACGGCCGTAGGCCCGTAGCCGCTCCGAGCATGTCCTCCTCGCCAACGAGCACATGCGGCGCGACAGGGAGAAACCGAGGTTAGAGGACAGGCCGTAGCGGACCGCGACGGCGGGGCGCTGGTGGCTGTTGGCGAAATGTTCGAGGAGCATCGCCGGGGAGCCCACGAAGGCGCACCTGGACTTCGGGCAGGAGCAGGCCATACTGCACTACTTCTTCTTCGTTGCGGCGGGCTGTAATGGCTAATGCGGCGAGAAGCACCGTAAGTGAAGCGCTGAGAATAGGCAGGGACAGCAGCCCCCTTTTATACCCTCTGGACGGACGCGTCTCTTCGGCGAATGAACGTGTATGGCAGTACAACGAACAGCATAAATAAATAAAAATTACATCTATATTCATAGACCACCTAGCGATAACTACAAGCACTGAAACGAGCCAAAGGCGCGCCGCCGTCATCTCCCTTCCATCGCCAGAGTCAGACACAACTTGTTGTAGTAGACAATGAGAAAGTCACCGTGCTAAGGCCCACAGGACCAGCGCATCAAAACAACAACCGTCTCACGCAAACGCCGGATGCGTCGCTTCAAACCAACGGCTGCTGATCCCCACGCGTCTCTGGCAATACGCACGTAGTACCCATTTGGTCCTTGAGACAATCCCATTTGCATGCACTTCCACTAGTAAGTAGCCATTATCTAGTACATGCCCGCAAGTAAACCATGTTGGCACCGCTTTACTCCATGCATGCACAAGACATTGTAGTATGTAGCCAGCTTTCTACGTGCCACCAAAATACACACCAACATGTGAAGACAAATACAGGGAGAAAAGAGGGAACTAAAAACCCACATTTTAATCTATTATTCCAATCCCGTTCGTGTCTCCAGAAATAAGTAACTGTCCCGCCAGTTTCTCCTTAAATATTTTCTGTCCCACAAGAAATTTTTGCCGAAATAATGCACTTCTGCTCAGGCCCAATACACTAAAAAATGTATCGCGCCTGTGTCTCTGGAAAATATTTTGCGGTCCCACCCATAGCTCCTAAATTACTCACCATCGTCCCGTCATAATTTCCTTAAAAAATATTGCGCTTCTCCCAGGGCCAAAAGGGCAATAGGCAAAAATACTATCCCATGGCTGTCGCACGAAATATTTCCTCCCTCCAGAATTTTCGCCAAAATATTCTGCTCCAGCTGACAGCCAAAAGCCCTATAGTCAAAAATTCATATACCACTGTTATGTATTGTAATACTCGGAATCCCACCATTGTACTCTTGACTTTTTTTCATTCCGTCGTAATATTTTCCGATGGGAGGATGCAGAGTAATATGAGACATCTTCTACCACTTTCAAGATGATTATTTTGAATGAGTTAAAATATATTTGTAACGCCATTTCAAAGTTAGCGGGAACAGTGACATGCGCTCCCCGCAAGGCCGGCATTACAGAGGATGCGCACAGGGGGAGGGAATAGATATAGGGGGTGGTTGAGATTACAACTGCTAAACATGCCCATTACCTATACGTCTTCCAACCGACACGAACCACATCCGCTGCTCGATATCACTGCTCACCTCATAGGCCAAGGCCTCCAGAAAGGTTTGATGGAATTCATCGGCTCCGGGGTGGACCATGTACTACTAGGTGAGGCTGGCTCTGAGAGAGCATTGTTGGAAAACATAGTAGAAAACAAAAAAAAAATCGCACCTACGATCGCCCAAGATCAATATGAAGATGCATAACAGGTTAAGATCACGATCGTTACCGTCACCGAGTTCTAGTAGGACAAGAACGTGTCGGTGTAGATCGTACTTGGAGCCCCCGAACCTTCGATGAACTATCACTTGTAGTGCCCACGAACAGTCCCTCGAACTAAAGACCTAAAGCATGGTATCTCTACTTGGTTGCAAGCATGCAGCCTTCACGATCCAGCAGCACTTTGCCATCCAGAGGTAATCATCGCCGGAGAATTAGAGGGAGGAGATTAGAACCACGTAGGGTTTCTAATTATGAGGATGGGAGGATTAGCCTAGCTCTAATAAGTCAACTAGGACCAACTAGAACTAGAACTAGAAGAACGAGAGGAGGCTCCAAAACTTGTGTATACAATAGAGCAAAACGTCGTCGTCATCATCATCATCATCATCATCATCATCATCATCATCTTCTTCTTCTTCTTCTTCTTCTTCTTCTTCTTCTTCTTCTTCTTCATCATCATCATCATCATCATCATCATCATCATCATCATCATCATCATATTCTTCTTCTTCTTCTTCTTCTTCTTCTTCTTCTTCTTCTTTGATGGATATTGCCCTCCTCAAGATGGGAGAGTTGTTGGTGATGATGATGACGATAATTTCCCCCCTCCGGGAGGGAAGTTCCCTCGGCGGAATCGCTCCGCCGGAGGGCAAAAGTGCTCCTGCCCAAGTTTCGCCTCGAGACAATGGCGCTTTGTCCCGAAAGTACTCTCCTTATTTTTTTTCTAGGTAAAAATGACTTATATACGAGAAGATGGGCACCGAAGGTGGGCTGGGCTGAGCACAACCCACCAGGGCGCGCCCTGGTGTCTTGTGCTCACCAGTTGGCCCCCCTCCGGTAGTTATTTGCTCCAGTATTTCTTATTTATTCCATAAAAATTCCTCGTGAAGTTTCAGCTCATTTGGAGTTGTGCAGAATTGATAGTCTGGCGTAGCACCTGTCAGAATTCTCCCTCTTTGTGTGAACCTTGCATATTATGAAGGAAAAGGCATTATAATTACTCCAAAAAGCATTATTATGCATAAAAACATTATAAATAATAGTAGGTAAACATGATGCAAAATGGACGTATCATCTGGCGCGTAGGCACGCATCGCGCGCTGGTTCGGCTTAAGGAGCTCGCGGTACCGGTGAACCTCCTCCCCGTGCGCCCGCGCTGACCGAGACGCTGCCAGAATGGGGATGAGGTGTGGGTCCATATGCCAGCCGTGCGGCAGGTTCACATCCGGATAATGCAGGGGCTGGCGGTACTCCCAGTGCCACCACACTGGTGGACTAGTATGTAGAACCGCTCTCGCTCCCGCGGTGGTGTGCCGCATCTAGCCGGCGGAGGCGGAGGAGGGAGCCCACGGGAAGAGCTCACGCTGGCGATGTACCTCCCCTTCCCCTTCCCCTTCTCGCTGAAGAAGCCCATGGCTTGCTAGGGTTTCGGGCTGGCTGGCTAGGGTTTACTGGTCGCCGGCGAGGGAGCAAAGATGGCCAGATGTGGATGGGAAGTGGGTGAGTCCGACCCTGCCGCACACTTCCATTAAAAAGGATGGGCACGCGGCCCTTCCACACACTGCTAAGTGGGCCCTCGGTAGGTGGTCGCGTTAATTACGACCACATGTGGTGGTTCGCTAACTGACATGTGGGGCCGCGGCGGACATCGAGGGGACGCGCGACACATCCGCTTTGTGTCTACACCGATGCTGCGTCGGCGCAGAGCGGATGCATTTTGGGTTTGGGTCATCGTGTTGGGCCGGTTTTTCGTCCGCCGCGACCCAAACGGCATGGACGGACGAAATGGGTCACCCGATTGGAGTTACTCTAAGCGCATCGGTGGCAGAAAAAAGTTACCACATCAATAGCCAGGTAGAACGAGTGCTCCGACGCCGGGGAACGGCTCCTGGGGCGGCGGGGAGGGTCGCGGCCAGACGGAGGGTCGCCATCACCCTCATGGCTCGGGTCGGCCTCTGGGTCGGAGCCATCCACGGGATCAATAGGAGGCGCGGACAATGCCCCCTCAACGGAGACCCGGAGATCATAACCAGCATCATTGAAGAACATCCGGAAGGTCATCTGACGCTTGGATGGGTCCGGGGACTTGAGCTGGACACGCAGAGCCGGCCCCTTGAGCAGCGAGAGCGGGTCGATTGACACAATCTTGCCCAAGAGCCGGGACATGCCCCGGATAGCCCCCTCCACACGGGCAATGGGAGGAAGTCCACGAATCTGAACCCACACGGTGGAAAGAGAAGCCACGACGAGGGGGTCCACTGAAGGTACCGAGATGCGCACCTTCATTTGGTGAAGAGCTAGGGTCAACTCGGCGCTGCGAGTACCATAGCAGAGACTGACAGGGTCGGGGAAAATGGCGGTGAACTCCCGATCAGAGATGGGGGCCACCTCCCAGTCCCAATCGGGATTGAACAGGTGACGGAGCTCCTCATCGATGATCCCCGGGGACGCCGTCTTGCCATCCAGGACTGAGATGAGAGCAGTCAGGGAGGAGGACGCAGGCAACACTGGGAGATCCATCTGGAAGAAGCCCAAATCGTCAAGTGCGTAGCCAAAGAGCCCAAGGACCCCCGTAGACGGATGGTCCGGGCAGAGCGCAACAGGGTGGTCAGCGCGCTTGCACTTGAAGCAAGCAGGCGGCCGAGTGCAGTCGACCTGGCAATGCCCCTCCACCCCGCAGTTAAAGCACGTCACTGCCGGGGACGGTGGACGGGGGGTTCCCGTTGTCGACACGGTGGGGGGGTTGGAGATGGAGGATGCCGGAGCAGATGCGGCTGCGCCCTGCTGAATTGCCGCGCGTTTCTTCTTCTTCTTCGCAAAGGCCCCGCGACCGCTGCGGTTGTTAGGACCAGAGGGCGGAAACTGCGCCTGACGCCGCGGGGGGTCGTAGCGCCGCGGGGGGGGGGGGAGGCCTCGGAGCGGCCAGACCGAGCCGGCGAGCGGGAACGGCGGGGCGGGGATCACCGATCCCGGTCGCGGCCGCGCCACTGCTCCGGAGAGTGGTCCCGCGAATCAGCACCGCGCCACCCACCCTCCGATGCGGACGCAGCCCCCTTGCCCTTGAGCATCGAGTCGCGGAGCTCGGCCTCCCGGCGAGCGCCATCCGAGGAGGATCGTGGTCCCCCGCCCCGGTCCGGCGTGGCGGCCCCCCCGGCATGCTCCAAGACCCTCACCCCGGCCCTTCCTGCGGATACTTCGGGCGTGGGAGTGGAGGACGCCGCGCTCACCGCCGTTATGCTCGATGAGACGGTGCAGGTCTCCTCGTCTGATGGTGGAGTCAGCGACACGAGCAGCGTGGGTATGGAGGTGATCCCGGCATCCTCGCCCCGGCCCTCTTCTCCTGCCCCGCTTCAGGGTTCCTCCGACGTCGCCCTCCTCGTGCCCCCGGCCTTGCCCGTCCTCCCCGACCCGGGTCCGGCCTCGGGCCCCTCAGCGCGGGCCGCTCCTCCCCGCCCGCCTGCGGCCAAGCGGTGCCCGCGGTCGACCTCCACTCCGGTGACGTCGGCCCGGAAGAGTGCGCGGCTCGAGTCGGCATCCCCCTGGATGGGCTCCTCTCCTACCGCGGTGGAGAAGGCTTCCCGTTGTGCCGCGGCGCGGAACCTTGACGCAGGTCCGTCCTCCCACCCCCCTCCGGTTCTTTCATGCAATGAGGATGTGTTACTTGAGGATTCTTCCTTCTCGGCCCTTGCGGGCGTTCCGTTGGGTCACTTAGCGAAAGTCGCGGCGGACTCCGCCATAGTCTTCCGAGGGGAGAAAGGTCCCCCCTTGGAGCAGGTTGCCGCCCTCCAGCCCAAGGAGATCTTGGAGGGACAGCCTGCGGCGGCCCGGGCTCGCGCCGCGGCTGCGGCCGAAGAAGCGGCTCCACCGACTCCTCGCCCGACGCATAGTTCGACGACTAGGGACTTAGCTCCCGAGGAGGTCCGGGGTCGGACCCGTTCGCGAACCGCGCAGTTACGCCGTGCCCTTAGTGCCAATTCCACAGTGGGGTCCCGGGTGCCCCCTGTCTGCGAGTAGTCATGCGTGCGTTGTTCTGGAATCTACGGGGCTTCGGCCATGACGGCCGTCGTAGACAATTGATTGACTATGTGGTGGCGGTTCAGGAAACTATGCGGCAGGATTTTTCTCTGGCCGAGCTTGAACGTCTGAGCCGCCACTTATTCGCCTGGCACTGGCTGCCATCTAGTGGAGTGTCCGGACACTCCGGTGGGATCCTTCTAGGTGTGAAGGATGACACCTTTGAGGTGGGATCCATGGATCGTGGATCCCACTTTGTTAGTATGGAAGTGTGGGAGCGTGCGGTTAACTTCAAATGGGAAGTTATTGTGGTCTATGGCCCTGCCGATCATAGTAGGTCGGCGGCCTTCCTCGCCGAACTCCACACCAAGATCGCCTCCGCGACGCTCCCGGCGGTAGTTGGTGGAGACTTCAACCTCCTTCGCGCAGCGGAGGAGAAGAGCAACGCAAGAGTTGACCCTTCAGAGATCCGTCGTTTCAACGACTGGGTAGCGGATCTAGGCCTACTTGAGTTAGATAGGGTTGGGGCAAGATACACCTGGACCAATAAACAGGTTAACCCAACCCTTAGTGTGCTTGATCGGGTATTTGTATCCCCCGACTGGGAACTGCGGTTCCCTCTAGCCTCCCTTCGGGCCATTACGCGCATCGGTTCGGATCATGTGCCCCTTCTCTTGTCCTCTTGTGATGAGAGGCCCCGACCCCCTCCGCGGTTTCGTTTCGAGACATTCTGGCTGCGGCAACCGGGCTTCTCTGCTGCCGTCCAGGCTCACTGGGCCTCGGCCTTATTGGAATCCCATAGGTCGATGTCGCTCCTGGATGAGTGGCATCACCTGTCCAAGCGTTCGAGACAATTTATGAAGGGATGGGGCGCCAATGTTGGGAGAGACACTCGGGTCCAAAAGGCCAACCTTCTGGAAGAAATCCGTATATTGGATTTGCGCGCTGATACCTCGGGGATCTCCGCTGAGGAATGGGCCTATAGATACACTTTGGAAGAGTCTCTCATGGAGATCTACTCCAAGGAGGAAGAATTCTGGCGTCAACGCGGGTCTATAAAATGGATACTGTTTGGTGATGCCAATACGGCTTACTTCCAGGCGATCACCAATGGCCGCAGGAGACGTTGCTCCATCCCTCTACTATGGGAGGGCGGCCATCTTTTTCAGGACCCTGCTGCGATTCGCGCTTTGGTGGATGACTTTTATAAGTCACTATTTATGGGTCGTCCCAGGGGTGGTGTAGCTCTGGCCGACCATATTTGGTCTCATGACCAATTAGTTTCACCGGCTGAGAATGCGGCGCTGATGGCCCCATTCGATGCCGCGGAGGTGGAAGCGATCGTCAAATCGATGAACCCGGCCTCGGCCCCTGGCCCTGACGGGCTTCCAGTCCGGTTTTTTCAGGCTTTCTGGCCGATGGTTAGGGTGATCATTCTGGAATTATTCCAGGACTTCGCCAGGGGGACTTTGGACATGTCTCGTCTCAACTATGGGATCATCTCCTTGATTCCTAAAGTCCCCGGCGCAACTGACATTAGACAGTTCCGCCCTATCACCGTCCTTAATGTGATTTTCCGGATTTTGGCCAAAGGGTGCGCCACTAGGGCGGCCCTGATCGCCCCTCGGATTCACCACCCTAACCAATCGGCCTTCACGAAAGGTCGATTCATTCTTGATGGAGTTCTTGTCCTCCATGAAATCATTCATGAGGTCAAAACCAAACACATGCGGGCAGTGTTCTTCAAGATTGACTTTCACAAAGCCTATGATACGGTCCATTGGTCCTTCCTTCGGGAAGTATTACTAAAACAGGGTTTCGACCCTCATTGGGTGGCCCGGGTGATGCAACTTGTGACGAGCGGTCGCACGGCTGTTAATATCAATGGGGAGATTGGGCCCTACTTTCCTACGGGTCAAGGTGTCCGTCAAGGAGACCCCATTTCCCCCTTCCTTTTCAATCTTGTGGTTGATGCGTTGGCCTCTATTCTGGACTTGGCAAGACAGGCAGGCCACATTAGGGGGATTTGCCCCCACCTGGTGGCCAACGGAGGCCTAACCCACCTCCAATATGCCGACGACACCATTATGATGGTGGAGGGGTCCGACGAGGATATCCAGAACCTCAAATTTCTCCTCCTGTGTTTCCAGGAGATGTCGGGCCTCACGATCAACTTTGCAAAAAGTGAGGTCATGGTGTTGGGGTATTCTTCTCCGGAAGCCCAGCACATTGCTAACCACCTAAACTGTCGGTTGGGATCATTCCCTACGACTTATCTTGGCCTGACGGTTAGTGATAACCGTCTATTAGAGAAAGATTTCCGCCCGATAGTGGCCAGGCTCCAACCTCGGATGGAGCCGTGGCAAGGGAGATGGCTTTCCAAGGCCGCTAGAGTGATTTTGATGAACTCCTCCCTTATTAGCCTCATGATGTATATCATGGGATTCTACAATTTACACGAATCCCCCCATCAGGAGATTACCAAAATCCTCTCCCGGTTCTTCTGGGCCGGCGAGAATAGTAAACAGAAATACCACATGGTGAAGTGGTCCGAAATCTGTAAACCTAAGGACCAGGGTGGTCTTGGGGTCATCTCATCCAAGCGGATGAATATCGCTCTCCTCTCGAAATGGCTCTGGCGTATCCAGACCGAGGAGAGCGGCCTTTGGTTGGAGATTATCCGCGCTAAATACCTTCGTGGGCAACCCTTGGCCTTTGCCTCTCGGTCAGGCGGATCCCAGTTTTGGCAAGCGGTGATCCGGCTCATGCCTGTGCTACGCATTGGGACCGCGGTCTCGGTTGGGTCTGGCACGGGCACCCTTTTCTGGCTTGACCGATGGGCAGGGCCAAGCGCATTTCCGGTGCGCTTCCCTTTGTTGTTTTCAATCTGCACCCGCCCGCACTTATCGGTGGCTGCTGCCCTAGTAAACTTGGAGGCTGTCACCTTCCGTCATACCTTTGGGGCGGCGGAACGCCAACAATGGGACGAACTAAACGCATGTATTGCATCCCGCTCTCCTGCGCACCAGCCCGACACGCTATCTTGGCACCTTGAGCCAAATGGCCGCTTCTCGACTAGGTCCCTCTATCAGGCGATTATTCCCACTCCGGGACCGGCGGAGCTCTCCGTCCTTTGGGAAATTAAACTTCCCCTGAAGATCCGCATCTTCCTTTGGCAGTGGGTTCGCGGCCGCCTACCTTCGGGCACGGAGGTCCGTAAGCGTAGCGGCCCTGGAGATGGCCTCTGCCCCCTCTGCTTGGTCTCGGAAGACTGCAACCACATTTTCTTCCGTTGCCCTGCAGCTCAATTCCTTTGGAGTTGCTTCCGGGAGGTTATAGGCGGCAACTGGTGCCACGATAACCTCCCGGACTTATTTGGGGAGGCATTTCGTCTCCCTGGTACCCGGAAGGCTGCCACTTGGGTAGCCTTGGGGACCCTGGTTTGGACCCTGTGGTGTTCCCGTAATAAGCTTGTCATCGAACGTGTGATCCCTAACCGTGCGACTGATGCTATATTGAAAATGTGTGGCCTCTTACAGCTTTGGAGACCGCTTAGCCAGCGGCGTGATCGAGATATCCTGGACTTCATCAGCGCAGGCCTTCGATCTTCGGCAGCAGCCCTCTCGCCAGCACCACCTCCACCACCACCTCCTCCCGAGCCGGATTAGCTTTCTTCTTTCATTTTCTGCTTTTGGGGCTTGTTTGGCTGTGCCCCCAGCATGACCTCTTGACTTGATTGATACTTGTACTCGTATGTTGGATGCTTGGTCGTTTGCTTTATATATAAAGCGGGAGGAAACCCTTTTTCGTCCAATAGCCAGGTAGAACTGTCAATGTCTCACAATTCTTTGATCAAATTGAGTTTATTTTTCCCAAGAATATTAATGAGTGCATTTATGATTTATTGGACTAATTTGCATTTTTTGCACAAAATACCTCGCACATAAGAGCAGGTGGTGGGGCCGTCCCTTTGCTGGTGAGGGGCCGCCCGTGATGGAGCCCAGCTAGCTCTCCTCCGTCTTCAGGTAAGTCTGTCTCCACGGCCCTCTCCCCACCTCCCTCCCCATGACAAGGTATGCTCGTCTGTCCCTACCTCTGCATGTTGGTTAGGTATTCTTCTCCTTCGTGATACCCTAAGTTTTTAGGCGGAAATTTTGTCATCGAGCAATGTATATTTGTTTAGGAACCTAATTTTTGCTGAGTAAATAGGTAATTTTCCGATTAATTTAATTCAGGAAATAATCATGAACATGGCATTGACAGAATTAACGTCATACTGATTACGATCTAGATAAGCACGTACTACGCAAATAGTAGACACATATACATATAATGCTAGTACGACTAACATAGAACTAAATAGGAGCGGGATAAATGAGTTATACCCTACAGCAGGCCAGGCAAAAGCCACGGGGGTGGCGGTGGCGGCGTCCTTAGCGGCCTTCTTGTCGGCTTCGAGTTTCTCGGTGGCGGCTCTCTCGGCGCCAATGGACATGGTGATGACGGAGATGATGCGGACGTGGACGAACGGCGGCGAGTAGTCGCATAGGAGACACTCCCCACAAACCTAATCGCCCCTCTCCCGTACAGGATCCGAAAATACGGGGTTTCGGAAGCCTGCCCTCCCTTCGACCATGTACGCGGCAGACGGGATGGGATCACCGGCAGCAACAGCAACGGGACAACGTGGGCATGGAGGTAGATGTGATCTAATTCTTGTGACGGCTAGGGTTGGCCGACGCCTCACATATATAGGCACGTCCGGATGGAGAGACGTGGGCTGGACATACATCCGAGTCGGTAACAGCCCATGATATGATGTCTCAGATTGTGGTCCACTTGTCAAAGGCTCTCCGTTCCTAACCTGCAAAACTAAGCACATAGGTTTGAGCTCGGCTCATTCCCACAACCCGCGGCGCGTCGTGATGAGGCGTGCGGCCGAGGAGGATGCTACCTCTTGAGCATGTGTTGGTTTTGCCTTGAAGACGAAAGGGTGATGCAGCAAAGTAGCGTAAGTATTTCCCTCAATTTTTGAGAACCAAGGTATCAATCCAGTAGGAGACTACACTCAAATTGCCTAGTACCTGCACAAACAATCAAGAATCTTGCAACCAATGCGATAAAGTGGTTGTCAATCCCTTCACGGCCACTTGCAAAAGTGAGATGTGATAAAGATAATAAGATAAATACTTTTTGTATTTTTGTTGTATAGATTGGAAAATAAAGATTGCAAAATAGTAAACTAGAATAGTAGATTGGAATTTTATATGATGTAAAGTAGACCCGGGGGCCATAGGTTTCACTAGTGGCTTCTCTCAAGATAGCATATATTACGGTGGGTGAACAAATTACTGCCGAACAATTGATAGAAAAGCGCATAGTTATGATGATATCTAAGGCAATGATCATGAATATAGGCATCACGTCTGTGTCAAGTAAACTGAAACGATCCTGCATCTACTACTATTACTCCACACATTGACCGCTATCCAGCATGCATCTAGAGTATTAAGTTCATAAGAACGGAGTAACGCATTAGGCAAGAGACATGATGTAGAGGGATAAACTCAAGCAACATGATATAAACCCCATCTTTTTATACTCAATGGCAACAATACAATATGTGTCGTTTCCCTTTCTGTCACTGGAATCGAGCACCGCAAGATTGAACCCAAAGCTAAGCACTTCTCCCATTGCAAGAAAGATCAATCTAGTAGGCCAAACTAAACCGATAATTCGAAGAGACTTGCAAAGATATCAAATCATGCATATAAGAATTCAGAGAAGACTCAAATAATATTAATGGATAATCAAGTTCATAAACCCACAATTCATCAGATCTCGGCAAACACACCACAAAAATTATTGCATCGAATAGATCTCCAAGAAGATCGAGGAGAACTTTGTATTGAGAACCAAAGAGAGAGAGAAGAAGCAATCTAGCTAATAACTATGGACCCGAAGGTCTATGGTAAACTACTCACACATCATCGGAGAGGCTATGGTGTTGATGTAGAAGCCCTCCGTGATCGAATCCCCCTCCGGCAGATCGCCGGAAAAGGCCCCAAGGTGGGATCTCACGGGTATAGAAGGTTGTGGCAGTGGAAAAGTGGTCTCGTGGCTCTCCTGGATTTTTCAGGGTATAAGAGTATATATAGGCGAAAGAAGTAGGTCGGTGGAGCTACGAGGGGCCCACGATGGTGGGGGCGCGCCCTCCTGCCTCGTGGCCGCCTCGTTGCTTCCTTGACGTCCACTCCAAGTCTCCTGGATTGCATTTGTTCCAAAAAAGATCCACGCGAAGGTTTCGTTCCGTTTGATATTCCTTTTCTGCGAAACACTGAAATAGGAAAAAAAACAGCAAATTGCACTGGGCCTTCAGTTAATAGGTTAGTCCAAAAAATAATATAAAAAGGTATATTAAATCCCATTAAACATCCAAAACAGATAATATAATAGCATGGAACAATCAAAAATTATAGATACGTTGGAGACGTATCATAGGGCGAGCGGGAACCACTTCTCTTCTCAAGCTCCAATAGCATGTGGAAGAGAATTCCTTATAAAGAGGTCCAACTCCTCTCCAACTAGTAGTATGAGACTAAACTTCCCACCATATCCATTGTCATTGAACCCACATGGGCCTTTAGAGATTTTTCTGAAATTGTTAGATGGGCCCTAGGCCCGCCATAATATTTCAACAATTTTTTGGGCGTTTGTGCAATAGCACGAAACAATAAAAAATTATAGATACATTTGAGACGTACCAGCGATCGGCCCCCTGTCCCCCTCAGGGTCGGCCTGTATCAGATATTATTTGCATATTGTAATGAAAAAGAATTCTGGTTCTAAATGTTATGTATGGGCAATCCGTCTTATCAACAAACCCGAGAAAAAGCCAAGGTTTCATGGTCATTTCTTTCGTCTACATGGGCAAATGGCTTTTTTTGCCACCGGTGCATTTACAAACTGGACTTACTTGTCATAAATCATGTTAACACATGTAAATGATGGATTAGACCTAACTCATCAAATTACCCCAATATATGATATTTTGTGCAACAAATATGTAAAGTAGGTGGTTTATGCAACACTAGAACCAAAAGTAAGTTGGTCCTAAAAAACGCACCAAAAATAAGTGGTTTGTGCAATTTCATCTTCCCTACCCTTCCCTGGAGGGAGCCCCAACACGAGGGAAATTTTTGTGTTTTGACCCTTTTAGCAAAGATTTTTAGGATCTGACTCTAGTTTATTTATTTTTTGAGATCGGACCCTTTTGCTACCGCCACGGGTCTCGGCGGTAGGGTCAAGCATCCTACCGCCAGGAACCTGGCGGTAGCAAAGATGGCCACAACCGTCAACTAACGGCCGGCACACCACCCTACAGCCAACGGCCTCGGCGGTAGGTTATGGGGGCCTACCACCGAGCCCCGTGGCGGTAGGTAGGGTCCAAAGGTTTTTTCCTGCGAACAAGCGGTAACCGAAAAACGCAAAACCCTAGCGGTCAGGTCTGTGGTTTTGCATTTTTTGCAAGTTTTAATGCTTGTTTCATTTCTAAATTTTTATCACAACAAAGAATACAATATAATATATATTTAAGAGCCTAAAATATGCAGATCTCACACAATATAACATGTATCACACTCAAGATATTAATAAAGGTTCAACTAATAGACATGTCACACATGGCAAATTGTAGCAAACGGTTCCACATAGTTTCACAAATAGCAAATAGCAAATAGCAAATAGCAAACGGTTCCACATAGTTTGACAACCCCAACTAACACAAGTAGTTTCACAAAGCCAACTAAAACAAGTAGGCTAGCAAGCCAAGACCACAACTACGTGCTTCTTCCCCTCTTGGAGGTACAGTCCTCATTGTTCTTTGAACGAGTCTCTTCAAGCTTCTTCTTGCGCCCTCCTCGAGGAATCGGTTTCTGGAATGGGGATGGACTCTGCCAATCCTTCTTGGCTTATTCCTCTTCGGAAGCTGAGATGGTTGAGTTGGTGGAGGTCTGTATTCTTCATCATACTCCTGCTTCCAATTGCTCTCCTCCTCCTCTTCTTCATGGGCCTCCTTCTCCTCGTCGTCCTCAACCAACCTAGCCGACGAGGCGGCATGGCTCGATGAAGCGACGTTACCCTGTGTGCCTGCAGGATCATGAGCTTCAACCGAGCCAGCGCACCCAAGCATGCCTACCATCTTGCGACAACGCTTCACGAACTTCTGCACTCGCAATGAAACAATGACATAATATGGATCAGATTTATGATTGCAAATGAACAAGAACATAGGGTATTCTAGGCGGATGAAATGTTACCTTCATCGTCTCCCTCATGATGTTCTCAGAATCTCCGGTCCTGGGGGCACCAGCTAGTGCATCCGAGCCATCAAAGATGCATATGTTCAGCTCGCCGGACTATAAAGGCATAAGTGAGTCACAATGACGAATAAAATAAATCACATACAGCCGTTGGTTTAAGATAGAAGAACACAACTTACCACTCTATTGATCAGGGGTGCAAACTCCCTAAATCCACTCATGTCTCTGATTCTGGCCTGGTAGGCCTGTTCCTGGGGGGCATCCATCTCCAGCTCCGCGATATCTTATGTCGTCCACCGAAGCCTGAGATGAAGACGGTGCTTCTGGCCATCATCGTACCACCTCGTGTGTTGGGCGTAATCATCCCAATAAAGCACTCGCTTCTCCCCATATTTACGCCACCTGTGCCAATTGCACTCCATCACAAAAGTTTTATGCTCCTCTCCCTAGTCTGTGATTAGCTGATTTTTCTTCCGTCTCTTCCTACAAGGCATAAACAACACAAAACATCATAAGAACGTCACAACGAAATCATGGTAATGGAGAACAATGCACACACAAGTGGAGTTCGTGGCCACTGGTATCGTTCGGCATGCCCAGTGGTGTATGCTGGTAGATCCCAAACTGTGTGGCCACGCGATGTGGCAAGTGCCACTCGACGGCGTACACACATAGCATGGGCACCATGCACCACTAGAGACTCATGTCCTGCTCGCACATCATGTTCATCTCAAACCCCCACTCTCGGTCATGATACGGCGACCAGTTTACCTACTACACAAACATTGGTAAGTTCTCGATGAAAGTGGCATCAAAGAGAATGGTGAGCTAGTTCATATACCTGCGAAGGCGTAAAAGCGTCCATCTCGTTGGTGAAGGCCTTGTATGAAGCCTTGGATGTGCCTGTGTAGAGACGCACAACGTCCCACTCGTAAGCTACGGTCGGGTATCGAGTAGATTCGCCATCTTCGCCATACGCATCCCATGGACGTCTTCACAACTTCTCCGGGCGCCCCACTGGCAGCCGCTCCCACATCCAAATGGAGAGGACCCACACAAATCCACACATACCAGAAGTATCTTTTGTCCTCTGGGTTGCCTCGTCAAGCTACAAAACAACAATTGATGATCAGATACAACACAATATCATGGAGCATACATTTGTAAAAAGCAATGAGGTACTCTCTTACCGAGCGGTATAGGTAGGCGAGAGAGGCGCCCCCCCCCCCCAACTGTACCCTGCATCCCAGTCGGCTAGGAAGAAGAGATACGAACAGAGGGTAGAGTTCCCGGAGCAGTCTGGAAACACGACCTCTGTGAGAAGGTACCACAGGTTGGCCCTCGCGTACTGCTCCACCATTACCCTCATCGGCATTTACGGGGCATTTCTTCCGGTTCTTCAGGAGCCAGGGCAGCGATACACCGGATGTCCGGTTACCCTTAGTGTCGGGGTAGTCACCAATGAGGGTGGTAACCCTCTGCTGCCAGTTGGTCCTCTCCACTCGCCGGGTGAGTGCATGACCCTCGATCGGTAGGGCCGTAATCATCCCCCAATCCTCGAGGGTAACTGTCATCTCCCCGCATGGGAGATGGAAAGTATGCGTCTCGAGTCGCCACCGGTCAATCAAAGCCGTGAGAGCTACATGGACGAGCGTCGGCGGTTGACGCTTGAACTACAGGACGAAACCCAACAGTCGGGCTCTCCTGAAAAACAGCGCGTAGCGCTCGTCGTACTCCATCTTCACGGCATTCGCGTGACCCCTCATGCGCGGTGGTGGGAGCATGTGTCGAAAAGTGGACGCCAAAAGTTAGTAACTTATTTTCATCAATCTGAAAACTTTGGTACAATATTTCGATCGTAGTACTTACCACTCCGTTCTCTATGAAACGGGTACGATGACCCTTGTCGAATGCGTGGTCAAGCATGGAGTACCGTTTGCCGATGTTGTCCGCAAGAGGTGCCCGCCTAAATAAAATTTCATAAACATAAGCATTATAAGCATAAGCATAAGCATAAATAAAAATGAAACATGGTTGATTCATCCATACAACATTCATATAATTATTCATAAAATATTCATATATAACATCCACATGCATCATATATCAAAACAAATTCCTCCAACATGCATCATATCATCATTTTTTTTTACATTTTTTATAAACTAGGGTTCATCTTGAGGGTTCACCATTTTTTCTCCAACAACATCCACTACACATCTTGCATCATATCATATCAACATGCATCATATATCAAATAAAATTCCTCCAACATGCATCATATCATCATTCTTTTAAACAAAAAAAATTATGAACTATGGTTCATCTTCACACTACCATTCAAACTAGTGAGTAGTGTTCGTATTCAACACCACTAGTGATTAGAGAACATCTAAAATCAACCTAAAACAATCCTAGTTAAAAAATAGAGGTGATTTGAAGCAAATAATGCGTTGAATCAGAAGCTATTTGACTAAAAGTAATTAGAGGGATCGGAGGAGTTTACTTTTCTTTCTTCGGAGCCATCTTGATCCGCAAAAATGGTGAAGAAACAAAGAAGATCCAAAAGGGAGGAGTGGAGAGGGGCGAGAGAGGGCAAGAACAGAGTTCTTGGTGGCTGGGAGGAGAGGGGATGGGGGAGATGGGGCTGAGGCGGGGCGTCGGCCCGTATAACTGCTCGCACCCTACCGCCAGGGTCCACGACGGTAAGGTTATACAGGCAACCACCAGGGACAGTGGCGGTATAGGGGGACGGCGGCCGTCTGGGGCTGCTGACGTGGATTAGTGCCTTACTGCTACCCATGGCGGTAGGATGTGTATCCCTACCGCCAGGACCCATGGCGGTAAGAAAAAGGATCATATTTGAAAACAAAATTAAAGGAGGGTCAGATCTTGAAAATCTTTGCTAAAAGGGTCAAAACACGAAATTCCATCCCGACACGACGCTTGTCGTGGTACAAACGAGAAACATTGAAAAGACTGGGCGTACGCTTGCCTTCCCATCGGCTTGTACGTATGGCCCATGTACGTACATGGCAGGCACAAGCTTCAAGGACATGGCAGGCACACGCATCAACTTTTCCGTTCAAACGCGCTTGCGCAGGCAGCACGAGTGAAAACACTCGCTGCTGGGTATGCTCCCCGTAGAGATAAGCGTCTATTGTACATGCATGTACACATAAATACACGTCCATCAACAATTCAACATGCACACAAGTCTACTATATGTACATGTAGAACGGCACTGCTGCTACTGCTACTAAGCTAGGGATATCCTTGCTTCCTATCAGAAAAAGTCTGATGCCGTAGGAGGCAAAATTTCGTGTTTTGACCCTTTTTGCAAAGAAATTCGAGATCTGAACCCTGTCTGAAACTATTCGGGATCTGACCCTTTTGACTACCACCAGGAGGGCCGGCGGTAGGTTTGCACGTCCTACCGCCATCAGCAGTGGTGGTAGGCCCTCTAACGGCGACTGACGGCCGTCGGCGCGTACTGACGGGGAAAAGGGCCTACCGCCGCAGACAGTGGCGGTAAGGTTCGGTGGCCTACCGCCCGAGGTGGTGGCGGTAGGTATCGAAGAGGCAACTGATGCTGCGGGCGGGCCCTACCCCACCCACCAGCCCGTTCTTCCTCCTCCCCTCGACTTGAACATAGTCGAGCGCCGCCTCTCTCCTCCTCCCGATCCCCTCCCTCGATCTCCCTCTTTCCTCCACCATTTTCGCTGATCTTTGGGGCAAATCGAAGATACCAATAAGCTCCTCCATTCCCTTCAATCAGTTTTCGCAATGGTTTTTTTATTTTTGAAGCTATTTTTGGCAGTAGGTGCAACCTAGGTAAATTTTTTTAATGATGTTTTAGTTGTTTAGGAGTATATGATTTAGTAGTAGGCCTATGTGAGGATGTGTGGGTGAAACAATTGCAAGATATGTGAGGATATGTTGGTGAATGCATATATGTTGGTCCATTTTGTTTTGTTATGTATATATGAATTTTATAAGAAATCTTTCTGTATGCTGAATGCAAGATTGTGAGGATGAAGGCATAACAAAATTCGTAGATGGTTAATGTATTGCAAATTTGTGAAGATGGATGTTTTGCAAAATTGGTAGGTGGTTAATGCATAGTGTGAAAATGTGTGTATTTCTATTTCATATAGTTGCAAATGTATGAACCCTAGGTTTAGTCTTTCTTATAGCCATACGAGCAACCATCTCTAGTTGATATGATGAACCCTAGAACCTAGATGAACCCTAGGTTTAGTCTTTCTTATAGCCATATGTGATGATTTCTTGTGTGAATATTGTAGATATTTGTTTTGCTATATATCTCCATTGATTTAGGTGGAATCTACCTATATCTGATGAATGCTTGCATTAGAACAAATATTGATGTTTAATTAACTTTATTCAATCAATGCTTATATAAGGAAAATGGCGCCACCACCACCATTTGATGAGGATGATGACTATGAAGACCCACTTGAGGAAGCCATCTGTGCTCAAAGAGTGAGGCTGAGCGAGCAGAAGGTGTGCAACCTGTGGGACAACTTTCTGCCACATGCTGACTTGATCGGGGCGCCATTCGTGACCCGTCTGACAAGTACCATGATCGATCGACATGTCATGGTATGTTATTAGTGTAGAATCCAAGGAATTGTTAATAGTTTAGATAATCCATACTTATTAATTGATATGTTTTTTTTATTCAGAAATTGCCAAAGAGCCTATCTGAGAGTTGTGGCATCGAGGCTGATGAAGGAGGCTATGCTAGAATACGCCTTACCGCAAGGGGCCCCGTCACTACTTGTGCGTACGGCGTGGACACGGACGGTCGCACACATTTAAGCTTGGTTGGGTGGAAGAGCTTCCTCGTTGACAAGAATCTTCATGTTGGACAGGCCATCCTTATTACTATCAGGAACACCAACCGTCAAGGCTTGAAGATGATGATCGTCATCGATATCATCTAAACTATATATGCGCGTGGCTGCTGATGATCGTCATGTTTGATTGCTACCTATGGATGAAACCTTTTATGTGGTCGATGACCGTTGAACTTGTTAAACTTCTTATGTTGGCTTCATGAAACTATTTGGATGTGATCAAACTATGTTATGTGATCAAACTATGTTATTTGGTACTTGTTTCTTAATCCGTAATGGCAAAACTAATTGGATGTGATCAAACTACGTTATGTGATCAAACTATTTTGGATGTGATCAAACTTCTTATGTCTATGAAACTTTACACAAAACACAGGACCCTACCGCCAGGCGCCTTGGCGGTAGGGTCACACAGCCTACCGCCGTGAGTCCTGGCGTTAGGGTGAACCTACCACCAGGGCGCTTGCATATTTCGTTATAGAAGGCATGCACGGCAAAACCCTGCCACACCTTACCGCCAGAGCCCTTGGCGGTAGGGTTAGACAGCTTACCGCCAGGCTGTCTGGCGGTAAGGTACTTATCCACTTCAGCGCGCGGTGACGGCCGCCGTCCCCCTCCGTCACACCCTACCGCCAGGGCATCTGGCGGTAACCTGTCTAACCCTACCGCCAGGGGCTCTGCCGGTAGCAAAAGGGTCAAATCCCGAAAAAATTTCGAATGGGGTCGGATCTTGATTTTGTTTGCAAAAAGGGTCAAAACACGAAATTCGGAGCTAGCCGTAGGACCAGAAGTGAAGACCCCTGCTGACTGATTTGTTTCCTTCGTTAACAACCTGCTTTTAGTACGTCCGCTAAAATCGCTAGCCCACTATAGTTTCCAAAAACTGCTTCCGATAATGGTGTAAAATCCCAGCTTTTGTGGAAACAATCTTGGTAAACAATGATTATTTATCTCATTTAAATCCAACAATTAGTTACGTTCCTAATTTTAGATGGCAGCATATTTTTTGGACCATGAAAATATTCTTCTTATTGCTAGGAAGCATCATTTTCTGGTGTGATGGAACCAATTGTTTGAATGATAGGATACATTTTTTTGTTCTATAGAAGCAGTTGGAATTGCTTTAGAAGCATCATCGACTAGATAATTTGCTTCGATGGCAACCGATTTTTTATGGTCGTAACAAAAAATAATATTTCAAAGCACTTTGCTTCCTAGTAACAAAACTTTGCTTCTAAGAATTTGTTTCCATATCACAAAATTTAAGTCTCATGTATCTTTATATCAAAGTTTCCAACACAAGAATTTGTTTCCATATCACAAAACTTTGCTTACTAAAGTGTATCCATGGTTTTCTTTTAACCAGATATAATAAGTTAGTTTCCTGCTTCGTTAGTTCATACAATAAGTTTCAGATATGATACTAATTTGTTTCCTTCAAGTCATAAAAAATGCGTACAATGCTTCCTAAATTAACATTGTATTTTCGTATAAACCATAGACTTGCGGCCCCTTGTTTGTGGTCGTCCTCATTGTAGGGCATATCCAAGTGCCATCCCACTTATTGGTGCATGCATTGGTCACCTCCATATATGACTCCAGTGGTGCCCATCGGCTCCAAAGCCAAAACACAACCGCGCTTGAAGTATACTTCTGTTTCACATGGTGCATAAGTATGGTACAGCCAAAGCCCATCGGCTCCAAGCCCTGGTCTCCTTCCCCTCACCGCCGCCGGTGGCGTCATGAAGGCCGTGTGGCGTAGGCGGTGGCGAGGCGACTTTCTCCCGCGCGCTGGAGGTGTACACCGCAGGGCGCGACCTTCCGCGTCGACAGTGTGGGTCGTCGGGCCCTACCCCTCCCCCCGGCGGTGCTGCTCCCCCTCCCTGTGGCGGCTCGTGGGGTTCCGTGGTTGGGGGACTTGCTGGCAACAGATCTGGTTCCCCCAACCCAGATCCGAGTGGTGGGGCGGCAGCGCGCGTCGGTGGTGGCGGCGACCTAGATAAGGCAGTGGCGGGGTAGCTGGCGGCCAGGCTGTTCCTTCGGGTGTGGCGGGGCGCTCGGCATCTACGGCCGGGGGGCGGGTTGCGACTTCGGCGGCGTGGCGCAGCTGCTGCAAGGCGGCTCGGGGCTGCCCCTCGGGGTCCCGACGTGGATGTGGGTTGCCATGGCTTGGTGGTGGCTCATGGTGGTGGTGTGGGTCGTTCCACGGCAGCGGTTGGAATTCTCCGGTGTTGGCCCGTCGGTGAGCAGCTTGTGTCGGCCTTCGATGCCTTTCCTCATCGTCCGGGCACTACCTTCATCGAAGGGCTGACCATCTCCCAGCAACGGTCCATTGCTCATCTCACGCATGGTGTTGTGGGACCGTACTCGTCTCGTGCCAAGCAGTAGGACCGAACTCGTCTTGCACCCGGTGCAGCAGGACGGATCGATGGAGGCCAGTTTTGGCCGACCTTTTGGGTCTCGGCGTTGGGGGCCTCCCATTGGTGCGAAAGGCGGGACCTTTTCACTCGTCTATTTGGTTGGGGTAGTGGCGGATCTCGGGTGACTTGGTGTCAAGGTCATGGATACCGGGGCGGCGGCCCTGGTGGTGGTAGCACGGTGCTCATTGGCAGAGCCCGTGGCTTGGTGCTGCCCGGTGACCATGGCCGTGTGGGCGGCATGGTAGCTGGGGTGTGGCGTTCGGTTGTGGTGAGTGTTGGCCGGGGTGAAAACATGTTCTATCTTCGCACAGACTGGCGGTGGCAAAGATCGTTCCCTTCTTGAAGGCGTCGTTGCGGCCCTCACTGCCCGTCGTGTTTCTCCAAGTGAAACTCTGACCCTTGGGTTGGGCGGTGGCGGCACTCCGGTGTCGTTCCCTTTCTCAAGATGCCGCCTTGAAGCTCACAGTTCGTCGCATGCGGTTTCATCTCTTCACGGTGGCGTGTTCACATCTAAGGACCCCGGTTCTTCTTGTAGTGCCTGGGGTGGTGTTGCTGTGCTCAGCGCCTATGTATCCTTCCTGCCTTGGGTGTGTGCGTGTGTTGTGATGGGTGAGTTTATACCGTGTTGTTGATGATCGTTGCTTTATATATAAAGCGGGGCGAAAGTCTTTTTCAGCAAAGAAAGTTTCTTATACATGACAAAGTATAATGGCAGGAGTTGATACATTGAGACATGGTCATATTTGGAGAGTGGGAGATGGACAAAAAATTGAGATTTGAGAGTAGAGGTAGTCATCTTCTATCCAGCGTTTCAGACGTCATTGATCCCTCTTCTGGAGATTGGGATACAGATTTGGTGAATCAGACTTTTTGCCATGTTGATGCTCAAATAATACACTTGGCTACCGCTCCCTCGTCGGCCCCTGAGCCCTTTAGCCTGATCTAGGACATTCGCCTTCCTTTAAAGATCAGGATCTTCCTACGGTAGTGGATCCGGCGACGCCTTCCCTCTGGGGTAGAGGTCCTCAAGCGTAATGGACCAGGAGACGGGGTATGTTCCCTGTGTCGCACGGTGGAGGATGCTAACCACATCTTCTTCTCCTGCTCCACAGCCCGGTTCCTGTGGTCCTGCTTTCACGAGACGGTCGGTGGACAATGGTGCAACACCAACTTCCTGGACCTGCTTGCAGAGATCCACGCCTCTGCCCCTCGCCACCGCCATATTAGATGGCGGTGCGTTGGGGTTCTCGCCTGGACGCTTTGGACCATTCGGAACAAGCTTGTTATTCAGAAAGTGCCTCTCCGACGTGCGACTGACGCGATCTTTAAAATGTGTGGTTACCTGCAGTCTTGGCGGCCGCTTAGCCGCCCCTAGGATCGGGACGCCATCAACACCCTCCTCGCCGATCTTCACTCGATGGCCTTCGTGGCGCCCCTGCTACCGCCCACTCCTCCGGAGCCCGATTAGGCCTGCTGCTTGGGTTCCTGTGTGTGAGCTTGTTGTTTTGGTTCAGGGCTTGTTGAGTTGTGCCCTCAGCATTAACCCAGTGTGCTACTGTGTGTGTTTGTGAGACTTGTGTGTGTGTGTGTGTGTGAACCTTGTTGGATGTTTGGCTTGGACGGTTTGCTTTATCTATAAAGTAGGGCGAAAGCATTTTTCGGTAAGAATACTTGCAATTCCTCTACATGTACATGAGGTGCCAGATTTCTTGGCTTGAAATTTGTCAAAAAAACAGGAGCTTTTGTGGTTCGGTCCACCTATGATGCTGTTTGGGAGCACCACTTTGGGAATAATCTACATGCTACTGGTAGTAGCTCATCATCTTTTTGTGAATACGCAAGAGTGCGTATCATTTCATTGATAGGAAGGAAGCATACAATAGAATTGGGGGATCTGCGAGCTTGATGCCTTGTGCGCTAAGGGCAAGCCAGGGAGCCGCAGAGCATTGGTGTTGGGATGCTCAGCTGTTACATGTAAGGACCTATTCTAGCAGAAGGCTTAGTCCACGTGCGCCTGCTCTGGCCCAGGCGCTGGCCTCGTCCCGGATCGACGTGAAGTGCCGCCAAATGGACCACGCCGTGAGCACAGCCAACGTGGCAAGGCCTTTACGGTGGCAAGTGGGTGATCCGTTGATGGTTGTCGAGCACCAGGAAAGGAAGTCTTCATCTCCAGAGGGAGGGTGTGGTAGCACGCACCCAAGCAAGCACGTCATGCCAGATCTGCCTAGAGAAAGGGCAGCGATGACGATATGCTGCATGGTCTCATCTGCCTGGTCGCAGAGAACACGGCGGTCGTTGCGCGGCAGGCCATGGCGAGTGAGTCTAGCGGAGGTCCAGCAGCGGTCAAGTCGGCGATCCATGTGAACATCTTGACGCGGAGGGGAGCCCAGCATCTCCAAGTCAGGCGCCAGAATGGTGCGGTCGTAGATCCGGCGTAGAGGGCCCGGTAGCAAGATTTGGTCGAGTAACTGGCGTTCGAAGTCCATCGCCATTGAAGGCGGTATGGGGAGTTGGAGAGAGTAGTAGGTCGTAGCAGTCTCCAGAGCTGGACAGATTTGGCCAAAGCTGTTGGAGTCAACGCGCCGCGGAGGTTGGCGATCCAACGGTGGTCCGAAAGTGCATCGTCCACCGTGCGCTTCCTCAGGCGTCGGGGCACGAGGGGAAGGAGGGAGGGGGCTAGGTCCGAGATGGTTTGGCATCGATCCAATGGTCAGTCCAGAAGAGGCAAGTTCGGCCGTCGCCAACGGCCCACGTAGTAGATGCCCGAAAGATGGAAGAGGCGTCAGGGTCACTTGGGAGGTGCAGATGCGCCCAAGGCCTGGTAGGATCTGTGCACTGTAGCCATAGCCGGCGTACCCGTAGCGTGATGCCTTGGCGATGGAGGTCCTAGATGCCGAGTCCACCGAGCTCGAGAGGGCGGCAGACACGTTGCCAGTTCACGGGACCATAGCCACCTCGGGTTTCCTTCTGACCGTACCAAAGGAACTCGCGGATGGTGCGGTTGATCTGCTTGAGCACCGGCGGGCAGATGGCGATGGCAACCATAATGTGAGACGGGATCGCGCAGAGCACATGCCGGACCAGAGCGAGGCGCTCGCCTCAGGAAAGAAGGGCCGCGCGCCAGGTGGATAGCTTCTTCGCAAGCCTCTCGGCAATTGGCAGCAGGGAGGATGCCGAGGGTTTTCGAACCAACAAGGGGATGCCAAGGTAGGTGATGGGGAAGTCAAGAACGGCGCAGGCAAGCTCACTACTAATGCATGCAAGCTTTGTGTCGCCGCAACGGACGGGTGTAGCCGAGCATTTGGCGAAGTTGGTGCGGAGTCCGGATGCCACACCGAAAAAGCGCAGCAGCTCGCGAATGACATGCAGGTCGTGGCTCGAAGGGTGGCGAAAGATGACCACATCATCGGCGTAGAGAGATATGCTCGAGGCAGCATGGCAGGCCGTGAGACCCTGAAGTAGTCCGCGCTGATGGGCGTGCAGCAGCAAGGAGTTGAGGGCGTCGATGGCCATCGTGAATAGCATGAGAGAGATAGGATCTCCCTGTCGCAGGTCGCCTGCCAAGGCGATCGGGGGGGGGGGGGGCAGGGGATCCGTTGATGAGAAATCGCGTGTTGGAGGTGGAGAGGAGGATGACAATCCACTCGATCCAACGCCTTCCGAACCCAAGATGACGAAGGACGTCGATGAGGAATGGCCAGGAGACCGTGTCAAAAGCACGCGCGATGTCGAGCTTGAGGAGGACCCATGGTGACCGTAGGTTGTGAAGCTGGCGGGCAGTCTGTTGGACCAAACATGAAGTTGTAGTAGCTCATCATCACCAAATATGAAGTGGGGTTCTTTATGGAGCCTCCAATGCCCATCGAAGATCAAAATTTTCATATGGAGAGTAATATAGAGTGCTATTCCCTGTTGTACGATATTAGCTGATCTACATATTAAAATCAAGGCTGAATGTCCTTCCTGCAAATTATGTTCAGAAACTATTCAACACCTACTATTTGAATGTTCGGTGGCCACGGAAGTTTGGAAATTGTTGGGGTATCATGATGAAATAATGAAGGCACTCGAGTCAAGCAGGGCGAGTGAGATGACTCTGGGTGACGGTATCCTGGACTAGGGGGTACTCACCACGTCATCTCCCGATCTGTTAGATTGGGCCGAGGACCCCCATGGCCGTATACTCATGGGCCAGTTCGGACAGCTGCCGCATACAAGGAAGATTCCACAAGACTTGGCGATCAAGACAAGGACTCCTCCCCACCGGCGTATTCGGCTAGGACTCTTGTTATCCTAGGCCTCTGGTGCATTATACAAACCGAGGCCAGGCTAGTCGATAGATTATATACAACAATCATACCATACGCTAGCTTCTAGGCTTTAGCATCTACGATCTCGTGGTAGATCAACTCTTGTAATACTCATATCGTCAAGATCAATCAAGCAGGAAGTAGGGTATTACCTCCATCGAGAGGGCCCAAACCTGGGTAAACATCGTGTCTCCCGTCTCCTGTTACCATCGATCCTAGACGCACAGTTCGGGACCCCCTACCCGAGATCTGCCGGTTTTGACACCGACATTGGTGCTTCCATTGAGAGTTCCGCTGTGTGATCGGCAAAAGGATCAATGGCTCGCCCGCAGGTCAACTGCGACGCCGGCATCTTCGTCGCCGGCTCGACTGGTCACCTTGGCTCGACCGAGGACTGTGCTCCATCTCCGATCGTCATGTTCGGACGGGGGCCTTCATCAACATCAACTCCGATCTCTATCATGATCGTAGAGGAATCATCCATGGAGCTCGAGGGCTCAACGTCAACATTGCCCTCGGGCGGCCGTGCTGTTTTTCTAGACAGCGAACTTGTATCCGCCGTCACCGCCTCCTCGAGCGTCGGTTTCACGATTGCTTCGGTGGAACAGTGCGTAATTATGTCTACAACAGCCATGCAAAATTTCGTCGAGTTCCGATGGAGGAATCTCCGACAATCTACGATATACCAGAGCCTGTCAAATCTGGACAAGTTTAGGGTGTGGTCTCCAGAGCCCAGCTTGGATGTCCTTTGGAAGATCCAACCATTCATCTACTATGGAATTCCCATATCTACCACCCCTCCAAATTTCAGCTCGATCCGATGGTTAAAACTCTGGGAGCCTTCCGATGAGTGGACCAATTTTCGGATCTGTTTTCTGCGCGAATACGGATCCGACCCGAGAGATCACCCCAAGGACGCCCTCGGCGTCCATGGGTCACGGACCGACCATAGACCCTGTTCAATAAGTGGAACACATTACCCGGCCGCTCTCCGGTTGGGCAGTAAGGTTCAGAGAAGGGCAATCACTCATTCTTAAAACCAGCATTCTTAAGATCAAAGAGTCGGGCGGAAAAAGGGGAGAGCTCCCTGCTCCTGGTTCTCCTGTAACTGGATTCCCCGGAACCACAAGAATCCTTAGAATGGGATTCCATCTCAGCACCTTTGTTTCTTTATAAACGTGATATTGGACAACCTTTTTAAAGGAATTATCTTCTAGGGTATTGTGCGTCGTTTTTAAACACGCGCCCATAAAATTTAAGCCTCATTTGAGGTCGTCTTCATCATCATGCTGGTGTCAAACCAGTCCGACAATATTGCTCCAAGGCTGCCGACCTGCGCTAGACACGTCGTCGCTTTGCTGAGCCGAGCTCAACTTCTTCAGATCATCGTCTCGGCAAGCCGAACAAGAGTTCGGCATCGCGAAGGATAAATCATCACCAACATCGCTGCCCCACGGATTACACGGAACGGGCACACCGGCATCGCCGCACGGTCAGTTCATCAAGCCGGCATTGACCACGTCACGACCTACATTGGCAGGGCCGCACTGTTGCTCCTTCAAAGCCGGTGTCCATCACGCCGACCTACTTCGACTCATCGGCTGACATCAAGGCTTCGACATCTCGGCTGAACCGGGGGCTTCGCCATCTCTTCATCAACCTACTCCGGAGACTTCGGCGTCACTAGCGGACCAGCTTTGTCACATTAGCTGGACCGAGGGCTTTGCCTCGGCGAGCCAACCGTTGCCAGCATCGCCATGCCATCGCTTTATCGCCCATCAGGAAATGGGTGCGCGGATCGAGTCCCAATTTTGGGAATCACCTTTCTTCGGATTGCTACAACAAATAAACCAGGTGCTATTAACCCTAGTATTTTTTTGCTTGTTTGGGTTCATTTTTTCCAAGGAATTATTACTCTGGTTTGTCCATCATATGTACGCAGGTCTATCAAATGGTGGCTGCATTAACGATGGTCGCATGGTGGTTCGATCAGTTTCCGCACATAGTCCGGCGAACGCCGCATCCGGAACTCGGACTGATCTATCAATTCAGGCTTTGCCACGCCTTTACCGCATCACGCCGACGCCCTACATTGACATTGACTTCGGCGCCAGGCCATATTTCTTTTATTACTCACTTTGCATAAATTATTTATTATGCAATGATTTTTTTATTATTACTATTATCTTCGGTTTGCACTATTTTTTGTGCACAGAAAAATGATCCGGGTTGGGCAGTATCGTCAACTTGGCGTACTGACATACCACGTCACCTCGGCTGGATGGGGGGCTTCGTCAACACTTCATTACCCCATGCCGGGGACTTTGGCATCACTCTGCCGGCCTGCATTGACCGTGCTATGTCACCACTTCGGAGTGCCGAGCTCTTTGCTCCGCCACCTCGGGACCGGCTTGGGGGATGGAACCTTGTCCCGCATCAAGTTTGGACCGCGTCATCAATACCGAACACATTAACCAGCTAAGTTGCCTTCATGCTCAAAGTTTTAAATTTTTAACGTGTGTTCGGTTCGACCAAGCATTATACTTTTTTGGAAAAAAGTTGCCTGTAAAAAATCTCCTTGTCAAAACTTTGTTTGTGACACACAAATTTGAATACCCCGTTTACTTGGGGGCTTCCTTTATGAAGCCTTTCCTCCTGAAAATGATTACACTTGTACGGCTTCGTTCCTTGTTCGTGTATAACGCCACAATATGCACCATATTGACTTAACCAATTTGCAAGCTGGGTTGCCTGGCTCCTGCGCTTACCCCTACGTTCCCGATTGTTCGGCTAGGGAGTAAAGGGAGCACCTCTGCGATTGTCACGACCGGGTCATCCGAGCTCTGACCTCAGACTGGGTGAAGCCGAAAGCTAGCGCTCTTATTGTTGTCAATCATGGCCGGCACACAACGGAACTCATGAGTACAAAAAATCTATTGCACCAGTCTCATAGTAATAATGAGCACCGAAGAAAGGTATCGGTGGGGGTACTATTTTCTTCGAAGATGCTTCTTACACTTCGTCTGTAATATAGCATAAGTTCCCTGAGCGCGCTTTGTCTGTTACAGCCTTATGGCCTGATTGCCTGGTTATCGGGAACACCGTCGATATTTTTGACAGGTGGAGTACATAACACTTTTCGGTCCTTGACCGAAGAGGGAGAAGCCGACGGTCGGTTAAGATGCGTTTAAAGTTGGGGTGAACACGGATATGATATAAGTACTTCGGTACATACAATCATTATACATAAAATTCTTTTACCCAAGTCACATGGGGGCTCTTAAATTTATATGAGCCGTTTTATAATAAGTGTTCTTCTTCTTAGTCGTTGCAAAGTTTTTATTATTATTATTTATCACTCCTTTTTTCGACACGAGTGTGTGGTCACTAGTCGGGGAGCCTAATTTCTCTCTCAAAGCTGCTAGAGTTCAGTTTACTAAACTGGCCTAATGAGAAGTACTCCGCCTTCGGGATAGGAGGTTGAAGCTGTAGGCTGACCTGCTTGAAGTCTTGAGATACGATGTGTCATGTTAAAGCACGACAGAAGCACCTTTTTTTCTAAAGTCCAATTTTCAGATTGGCACCGAACACTTGATCTTGTTCGGCCGTCAGGTGTTCACTGACATTTTTTGGTTTTCCAGGCCTATGACACTTTTAAACTATTTGTGTGCTTCTAGCGTTAGTCTCATAGTGGAACGCCGGACACCTTTAGAGATTCGGCAAAAAAAAATTCTCGGATATTGCCATATATGCATCGGTTTTGAATTGTGTCTTCGGTCAATAGTTGGGTTGCCCGGCTCCTGTGCTTGCCTCCTACGTTCCGCTTTGTTCGGCTAGGTGTGCAAAGGGAGAACCACTGCGATTGTGCTTCCAGCTCGCATGGTTAAGCACCTCAGTGGAGAAAGCCGAAAATTGACTATCACACTAGGCGTAAACTGGTCAGCGATCTGATGACTATGTTAAATGACGGGACGTTCATAACATTGGCCGAAGTGTTTACGGCTTGACCTCGGCTGTCGCCGAACACTAACCGGGGGCTCATAGCTAGCTTTCCCAGTATAAAACTCCTATGGCTAAGCGAAAGCTATAAAGCCCGCATATCTGATTGCCTTGTTTCCGCTAACACAACCGCCTTCGGGCACCGAGACGTCGGCTAAGGGTTCTCTTGTTATTGCGGAAACACCCTGTGTAGCATCTACAAAGGGGTAGAAGCCAACGATGGGCCACTTTCAACTGATAAACGGTCGCAATGGAGTCAAAATAATGATGTAAAGTACTTGGATACATAGAATCATTACTCATAATTTGTGATTTTTACTCTAGATATCGATCCTTAATTCGGCCACCCGTGCCCACATTAAGGCTCGGGGGCTACTGGGCTTTGCGCTCATTATTTACAAATATTAAAGGGGCACATCGATCCCCTGATCTGGTGTTGCCACCCGACCAGTGTCTCGGGGCTACTGCATTGCCTATTCCATGTAGAAAATTCAAAGGGCTTTGTGTTCGGCTTGCTTAAACTATGGGAAAGCACGTCTTCGGACAACAATAAGTACCATCTGGACCTATCTGTCATCAAGCTAATATATCACGACGACTTCTCACGACCCTCTCTCAGGGGCCTGTCCACTGATCATTATTATTTCTAATATATTACACTGCATTTCTATTCCTATGTATGCTGCCGAGCTAGGAGTTGATCCTCAGGCCGATTTCGCGCATCGGCCTGAGTCTCAGGGGCTACTAGGAACAGCAGTTTCATGTTTTCCTTCAGGTGCATCTCAGGTTTTAGACTGATACACACCTTGAGGGCTACTGGATATACACATACTGGCTATATACCTCGGCAGAGAATAAACTGCACCAGTTAAAAATATTCACAGAAAAATCAGCCCGCGGTCGGGGTGGTGCACCGCCTTGAAAGCAGTCCAGCATAAAGCTCGGGCGCCAGCGGCTAGCTCCATAGAGGGCATTTCCGGCATTAAGCTCGGCTAAACTCTTTCAACTTTTTCGAACCAAGGTGATAAATGACACCTCGGATATAGTCCGGTGTTGGAGTTTGGATACAGTCCAGCGTTGGAGCTTGAAAACAGTCCGGCGTTGGTGCCTGGCTGCAAAGGATACCTCGAATGCAGTCCGGCGTTGGGGCTCGGATGCAAGAGGACACCGCCGCACGGGAACAACTTCAAACCCGAGGCGTGGCATAAAAATAACAAGGCATTGATAAAGGCCGGAAACTTAAAGGGGCTCCTCGGATACCCGATGTGTAAACTCTTCGGATGCACTTCGGCGATCCTCAAGATCGAAGATGAGAAGATTTGTTGAACCAGTTTTCAAGACCGACAACCGAAGATGAAGAACAGTTCGGAAGAATCAAGGAGCGTCCCTAACTTGAGGACCGGTCCAGGGGGCTACTGACGGTGTCCTAGACTAGGGGGTACTCACCACGTCATCTCCCGATCTGTTAGATTGGGGCGAGGACCCCCATGGCCCTATACTCATGGGCCAGTTCGGACAGCTGCGGCATACAAGGAAGATTCCACAAGACTTGGCGATCAAGACAAGGACTCCTCCCCACCGGCGTATTCGGCTAGGACTCTTGTTATCCTAGGCCTCTGGTGCATTATATAAACCGAGGCCAGGCTAGTTGATAGATTATATACAACACTCATACCATAGGCTAAATTCTAGGGTTTAGCCTCTACGATCTCGTGGTAGATCAACTCTTGTAATATTCATATCATCAAGATCAATCAAGCAGGAAGTAGGGTATTACCTCCATCGAGAGGGCCCGAACCTAGGTAAACATTGTGTCTCCCGTCTCCTGTTACCATCGATCCTAGACGCACAGTTCGGGACCCCCTACCCAAGATCCGCCAGTTTTGACACCGACACTGGGATATCTGCTTAGTGTTCCGAATAGTGAAGTGCATGTTCTCGGGCTCCCAAAGTTCAGAGAGAGAGACATTGGCCACTTGTTGCTGGTATTTGTAGTGGGAACGTCGGAATTTAACACATGGGGGAGACATATAGAATGCAGACCAAATCAATCTGGCAGTAAGAGCTCTAGCATCGAACTTTGCCCTCTCTTGTACACCTAAGACAAAAGTTCGTACAGGAGCTTGGACCAGACCTAGGCTTGGTTATGTAAAACCAAATGTTAATGTGGGTTTTGACCCTGACTCGCTAGAAGGTGTTGACACCAGATTTTGGCATGGTACGAAATACAATTAAGATGGTTTCAAATGGAGAAGTGATCTTCATGAAAAAGTTTCATATTTTCTACATGAACATCTTTGAAGTTTGGGCCATCACCGTCTAATCTCATCTCGAAGGCCGAAGTTGTGTTCGAAATACTGATTTTGTATCCAGAGCATTGTTCGGCCAATTACGCCTCAAGGACGGCACCAAATGAAAAAAAATTCTACACAATTGTATTCATCTCGTCGAAAGGGTTGATTTTGATATAAAAATCGTCTCAATCCGAGATCGTCTGTAAAAGTTAGAGCCACCTGAGTGCGGCAAGCCAAAAGTGGCGCGCCCCATCAGACATGTTGTCTGATGGGTAGCGCGAATAATAGTCTGTCTTGCGCGAGCGATTCGGCCGTGAAGATGGCCTGAAATCGAAAAGCATTCAACGTGAAAATTGTTCGTATCGTCGAGACGATTAGATTTTCTTTTGAGCGCATCTTCATCCGAGGTCGTTTGTGGACTGTGAGAGTCAAAAACCGAACTGATATCTCAAATTTGCCTAAATCCGAGTTCGGTTAATTTTGAAAAGATTTGGACAGGATTTGAATTCCTTTTCTTGTATGGGAAGTTCAGCCGCATCATAAATAGATGAGAGGTGACGGCTAATTGAACAACACACAGTCGATCAAATCATCTATCACTTTTTATCTTTTTATCTTTCTCCTTAACCCTAGTTCTTGTTCCTCGTTTTTCGTTCGTTCTTCTTGTTGCAGGGCGACGAACCTCGAGGCCCTAGGGGCGGTCAGGCCAACCTAGGGCAGCCCATAGCCGTCGTGCGCCCTGATGGGGTCCCTCCCGGACGTGTGGGGTTTTGGGTCTATAAAAGCACCCGCCAGATTGCTTGCGTACCACGCTTTCAGTCGGGTCTCCTTAGACATGAGCTGCGGTGCATCACCCCATCGTCGAGGGTACACAGTGACGTGTTCGTGTGTGAACAGAAGGAACTGTTGGAGCTGTTCTTAGAGACCACACGGGTAAATTTATTGTGGCTGCTAATGAAAGGCTAGAAATTTGTTATGATGCCTTCACAGTTTAAGCGATTACGGTAAGGTTTGGCATGAACCTAGCCCAAACCCGTCGGATGCAGCTGAATTCTAACAGTCCAGAGGTCGTCGCTGCACTTCAAGAGGGATACTCTCCTTCAATGGTGAGTGTTGTTTTTGATGACTGCTAATTTTATGTCCTTAGATTTTACCCATATTATTTATGAGCATTTAATAGATAGAACAACATGAGTAGCTAGGGTAGCTAAATTTACTCCTCCTAATGTTTGGATGGATGCTGCCCCAGGGGTTGTAATTCCTCTTATTACTACTTCCGATGATACGATCGTAGCCAAGTAATAAAAGAGGTGGTTATTGTAAAAAAAAGTTCCTACGGTGCTTACAGATGTCTCAGCAGTTCTTTGGCACTTATTTTTATAACTCGGATGCACATTTTTTTCAAGTTTTAGCCGTTGGTTATAAGCCTTATTTGGCGCTTCTTTCTATAACTCTGATGCACCTTTTTTCAAGTTTTAGCCGTTGGTTATAAGCCTTCTTTGGCACTTCTTTCTATAAGGCTAGTCATAGTGGGAGTAACTTAGGTCCTTCCGAGTGCTCCACCGTGGACATGTGCTAAGCATGCCACATAAGCGAGAAAATGGCATGGCACAACAATTAAGGAGAAGAGAGAGCATTTTGGTGACCCTAGAAAGAACCAATGCCAAACGCGTGAACCTAGGCAAACCACTTAAATGAAAGAAGCTGACCAATGCATGAAAGAGTTTAGGTGCTAAATCATTAAATAAAGTGAGCTTAGAAACAACATGTTAAGACCTATACATTGGCGAGTTGAGTTGCTGAGCTATTTAATGCACTTAGCACCTCATGTAAGCACCTTTGCACTGGAAGAGGTCTTAGGCTAGTCATACTGTGAGTAACTTAGCTAGTAACATAGCGCACTTCGAGAAAATTCTGCTTATGTGGCAAGTAACTAATGAGAGGTGGTAACATAATATGTTACTGTAACATAGCGCTTTCCAAGACAAGATGAGTCTACGAGCTAATAAATAAAGCCATCTAGTATGATACTATTGTTATGTTACTTTGCATTATGAAGGTAGTAATTTAGACTAGTGTCATATGCATGACACTAGTCTAAGTTACTCCCCACTATGACCAGCCTTAGATAGTAACATAACACATCCCAAGAAAAGTTTGCTTATGTGGCACATACTTAATAAAGAAAGAGGTGTTTGGAGTAACATATTATGTTACCATTACAACCATATATAATAATTGCAACCATATATAATACTACTTTTTTTGCGAGGGTAAAGGGAGTTTATTGCATGGGTAAAGAGTTACACTCAAGAGGCCACAAGTCCTCGATACAAGGTGGAACCGAGCCTAGCCAAACTGAAGTGGCACGCTCGGTTCGGCTATACTTAGCCAATTGATCGGCAACTCTATTCTGAAATCTAGAAATCTTTTGAGGAAAAAACTCCCTACTACCTAACAGGTCCTTGATCTCCAAGACAATCTGTCTGTAAGCCGAGCGAAGAAGTGCATCATTGGTCAGACATGATAGCGCTTCAGAGGAGTCCGTTTGCACCACCACCGGGAGATGAGAATGCTGAATTGCAAGGGCCAAGCCCTGCATTATCGCATGTAGTTCTGCCTCAAGCGGGTCGTTGCAATAGAAGATGAAATGATAGGCCGCCATGAGGACCTCTCCCTTCTCATTTCTGAGTACCATGCCGATAGCAGCTGAGCCATCGTCCTTGAGGAACGAGTCATCGACAGACAGCGCCAGTCTTCCCTCGCCCGGCGCCGGCCATGGGGCTTCGGGTGGCTTGTCACTCCGACAAGGAACAGGAACAACCGAAAGTGGCATCTTGCCCCTGATGATTTCCTCCGTTGAGCAGCTCCCAGCGATCGAGATTGACTTGTAGTAGCTATCCAGATATTCAACCGTGGCTGGCACTGGTGAAACTTCCTTCCCATGTGTCAGCTCATTGCGTAGGTGCCAGATCCTCCAGATCAACATGATGAGCATATCCCGGACCTGGACCGTACATTTTGCCAAGAGGGAGGCAAACCATTCCTTCCCATCAAATAGCAGAAGATCATCACCCGGAATCGGCCAACGACGCCTCATGTTAGTCCATAAAATTCTCGCATGAATACAGACGACCAACGCATGAAATGAGTCCTCCTCCTCAACCCCACAGAGTTGATAGGTCGAACTTGTCGATATATGTCTATAAACCTTGCATCTTTGGGTCGCCAGCATCCCCGTAATGCATCTCCATGTGTGTATCTTCATTTTTTGTGGAACCGCAGCCTTCCAGACGAGGTTCCAGGCTGAACGGTACCCCTCAGGGGCGCTGCTGGACGCACCATTGGCCGCTGCAACATTCTGATCGTGCGTGGCCAGTTTGTATGCACTTCTCACAGTAAAGCAACCACTCTTCTCAGGATACCAGGACAGAAATCCGTCCCTCTGGCGAGGCGATGTACGTATCTTCAGTATCTGGTCAACATCCATAGGCCAGAAAAACTCACCGAGCCGATCCTGCCGCCATGCACCGTTACCATCCAGGAAATCTGAAACCCTATTGAAGCGGCAGTTTCCCTTCGGGGTGATTGGGCGGAAGGAGTAAGGTCGGGGGAGCCATGGGTCACGCCAAGTGCGGATCTTCGTACCGTTGCCGACACGCCAAATGACACCCTTTTTAACCAGCTCAAGACCGTGCAAGATTCCTTTCCAAACTTCTGATCCAGTGCCCGGGAACACTGTGTCCAAAAGCTGGCCAGAGGGATAGTATCTCGCCTTAATTAAGCGTGCACATAAACTATCCGGTCTGTCTAGTAATCAACAGGCTTGTTTAGCGAGCAAAGCTTGGTTGAACGCCCTCATGTCTCTAAAACCCAATCCTCCCATGGGTTTAGGTAATCTCAATTTTTCCCAACTCATCCAAGCCATCTTCTTCTTCCCGTTCTCAACTCCCCACCAATACTGCTGTATCATACGTGTGATATCATCGCAAACCGAGGCGGGGAGTTTAAATATGCTCATAACATAAGCAGGGATGGCATGTGCAATAGATTTGATAAGGATCTCTTTGTTCCTCATGGACATGTATTGCTCGCTCCAGTCAAAGAGAATTTTCCTCAAACGCTCCTGGGTGGACTCAAAGTTCCCCTTATGCATTCTCCCCTCGGGCACAGGCAGGCCCAAGTACTTGGGTTCAAAGGCCTCCTGTGAAATTTCCAACGTAAGCTTAATCTCTTGTACCACAATAGATGGGCATTGTCCTGAGAATAGAATGGAACACTTCGACGGGTTGATAAGTTGTCCAGTCGCTGCCGCAAACGTGTTCAACACTCCTTTCACCAACAATGCATATTATTGCGTAGCATGGAAGAACAAGAGTGAGTCATCCGCAAATAAGAGATGTGTGATCTCCGGCGCACCTCTACAAATCATAATACCTTTGAGCCCGTCCTCCCTTGCAGCCTTCTCCATCAACAAAGAGAGGGAATCAGCAACAAATAAAAAGAGGAAAGGGGACAAAGGGTCACCTTGGCGGAGTCCCCTAGAGGGAGAGAAGGACTCCAATAACTTGCCATTAAATTTCACCGAATACTTGACCGAGGACACACATGCCATAACACGAGAAATCCATAGCTCTGAAAAGCCCCACCTAGCCAGGGCTTTCTCCAAAAAAGACCAGTCCACCCGGTCATAGGCTTTAGATAAATCAAGTTTGTATGCACATAGACTTGGCGCATTGTTTCGCGCAGTCTGAATATGATGGAGACACTCAAAATGCAATTATGGAATTGTCAGTGATTAGCCTCCCAGGAATGAAGGTGCTTTTGTTTTCTGAAATAAGCTCTGTCAGAATAAGCTGCAATCTATTCACCATACACTTCGAGACAATCTTGTAGATGACATTACACAAACTTATTGGCCTAAAATCTTTCAAGTCTTTAGGATGAGGGACCTTCGGAATTAGCACAATAGCCGTGTCATTAACTCCTTCAGGCATAACCCCAGTCACAAAAAACTCACGGACTACAGCAACAATTTCCACCTTCAGCAATGCCCAGTTACGTTGAAAGAACTGTTGGGGAACGTAGTAATTTTAAAAAAAATCCTACGCACACACAAGATCATGGTGATGCATAGCAACGAGAGGGGAGAGTGTTGTCCACGTACCCTTGTAGACCGAAAGCAGAAGCGTTATAACAAAGCGGTTGATGTAGTCGTACGTCTTCACGGCCCGACCAATCAAGCACCGAAACTACGGCACCTCCGAGTTCTAGCACACGTTCAGCTCGATGACGATCCCCGGACTCCGATCCAGCAAAATGTCGGGGAAGAGTTCCGTCAGCACGACGGCGTGGTGACGATCTTGATGTTCTACCGTGGCAGGGCTTCTCCTAAGCACCGCTACAATATTATCGAGGATTATGGTGGAGGGGGGCAGCGCACACGGCTAAGAGATCAATGATCAATTGTTGTGTCTCTAGGGTGCCCCCTACCCCCGTATATAAAGGAGCAAGGGGGAGGAGGTGCGGCCAGGAAAAGGGCGCGCCAGGAGGAGTCATACTCCTACCGGGAGTAGGACTCCCCCCGCCTTTTCCATGTTGGACTAGGACTTGGGGGGAAAGGAGAGAGAGGGGGGAAAGGAATGGGGGGGCCCTCCTTGTCCAATTCGGACTTGGGGGGAGGGGCGCGCGGCTGCCCCTTGGCCTCCTCTCCTCTTCCTCCACTAGGCCCATTAAGACCCATTAGGTTACCGGGGGGGCCCGGTAACCTCTCGGTACTCCAGTAAAATGCCGATTTCACCCGGAACACTTCCATGTCCAAACATAGGCTTCCAATATATCAATCTTCATGTATCGACCATTTCGAGACTCCTCGTCATGTCCGTGATCACATCCGGGACTCCAAACAACCTTCGGTACATCAAAACATATAAACTCATAATGAAACTGTCATCGTAACATTAACCGTGCGGACCCTACGGGTTTGAGAACAATGTAGACATGACCGAGACACATCTCCGGTCAATAACCAATAGCGGAACCTGGATGCTCATATTGGCTCCTACATATTCTACGAAGATCTTTATTGGTCAGACCGCATAACAACATACGTTGTTCCCTTTGTCATTGGTATGTTACTTACCCGAGATTCGATCGTCGGTATCTTAATACCTAGTTCAATCTCGTTACCGGCAAGTCTCTTTACTCGTTCCGTAATACATCATCTCGCAACTAACTCATTTGTTGCAATGCTTGCAAGGCTTAAGTGATGTGTATTACCGAGAGGGCCCAGAGATACCTCTCCGACAATCGGAGTGACAAATCCTAATCTCGAAATACGCCAACCCAACAAGTACCTTCGGAGACACCTGTAGAGCACCTTTATAATCACCCAGTTATGTTGTGACGTTTGGTAGCACACAAAGTGTTCCTCCGGTAAACGGGAGTTGCATAATCTCATAGTCATAGGAACATGTATAAGTCATGAAGAAAGCAATAGCAACATACTAAATGATCAAGTGCTAAGCTAACGGAATGGGTCATGTCAATCACATCATTCTCCTAATGATGTGATCCCGTTAATCAAATGACAACTCATGTCTATGGCTAGGAAACATAACCATCTCTAATCAATGAGCTAGTCAAGTAGAGGCATACTAGTGACACTCTGTTTGTCTATGTATTCACACAAGTATTATGTTTCTGGTTAATACAATTGTAGCATGAATAATAAACATTTATCATGATATAAGGAAATAAATAATAATTTTATTATTGCCTCTAGGGCATATTTCCTTCAGTCTCCCACTTGCAGTAGAGTCAATAATCTAGATTACACAGTAATGATTCTAACACCCATGGAGCCTTGGTGCTGATCATGTTTTGCTCGTGGAAGAGGCTTAGTCAGCGCGTCTGCAACATTCAGATCCGTATGTATATTGCAAATTTCTATGTCTCCCACTTGGACTAAATCCCGAATGGAATTGAAGCGTCTCTTGATGTGCTTGGTTCTCTTGTGAAATCTGGATTCCTTCGCCAAGGCAATTGCACCAGTATTGTCACAAAAGATTTTCATTGGACCCGATGCACTAGATATGACACCTAGATCGGATATGAACTCCTTCATCCAGACTCCTTCATTTGCTGCTTCCGAAGAAGCTATGTACTCCTCTTCACATGTAGATCCCGCCACGACGCTTTGTTTAGAACTGCACCAACTGACAGCTCCACCGTTCAATGTAAACACGTATCCGGTTTGCGATTTATAATCGTCCGGATCAGTGTCAAAGCTTGCATCAACGTAACCATTTACGATGAGCTCTTTGTCACCGCCATATACGAGAAACATATCCTTAGTCATTTTCAGGTACTTCAGGATGTTCTTGACCGCTGTCCAGTGATCCACTCCTGGATTACTTTGGTACCTTCCTGCTAGACTTATAGCAAGGCACACATCAGGTCTGGTACACAGCATTGCATACATGATAGAGCCTATGGCTGAAGCATAGGGATCATCTTTCATTTTCTTTCTATCTTCTGCGATGGTTGGACATTGAGTCTTACTCAACTTTGCACCTTGTAACACAGGCAAGAACCCTTTCCATGCTAGATCCATTTTGAACTTCTTCAAAACTTTGTCAAGGTATGTGCCTTGTGAAAGTCCAATTAAGCGTCTTGATCTATCTCTATAGATCTTAATGCCCAATATGTAAGCAGCTTCACCGAGGTCTTTCATTGAAAAACTTTTATTCAAGTATCCCTTTATGCTATCCAGAAATTCTATATCATTTCCAATTAGTAATATGTCATCCACATATAATATCAGAAATGCTATAGAGCTCCCACTCACTTTCTTGTAAATACAGGCTTCTCCAAAAGTCTGTATAAAACCAAATGCTTTGATCACACTATCAAAGCGTTTATTCCAACTCCGAGAGGCTTGCACCAGTCCATAAATGGATCGCTGGAGCTTGCACACTTTGTTAGCTCCCTTTGGATCGACAAAACCTTCCGGTTGCATCATATACAACTCTTCTTCCAGAAATCCATTTAGGAATGCAGTTTTGACATCCATCTGCCAAATTTCATAATCATAAAATGCGGCAATTGCTAACATGATTCGGACAGACTTAAGCATCGCTACGGGTGAGAAGGTCTCATCGTAGTCAATCCCTTGAACTTGTCGAAAACCTTTCGCAATAAGTCGAGCTTTGTAGACAATAACATTACCGTCAGCGTCAGTCTTCTTCTTTGTCGGCGTTCTGGGAACGGGGGTCCCCAGACTTGCCTGCCTGCGGCCTGCGGCGTGGCTCAAAGGGGGCCCAGCACGGCCCATCTTCTTCAACACAGACTCAAGACCCTCGCGAGTGGCCAAGCCTCGCGGGGCGGAAGACACGGAGCTTCCTCAGGCACGATCTCGTCAGGCTGGCTCACGAGGAGGCGGAGAGGCCAAGGCGAGGTACCTCACGAGGTGCCCATGACGCAAGCCATGACGACCACGGGCGCCAGGCGGGCGCCAGCCTGCGCAGTGTCCTCCCTTTCCTCTTTGGTGCAAAGGGGGCAAGCGCAGGCAAGATGACCAAGCAACGGCACCCATTTCGGTGCAACGAGACCAAGACCAAGTCCGCGACAAGGAGGAAGTCACTGTGGAGCCCAAGCCAGCGTCATCACCAGAGCCTTTGGCAGGCGAAGACCAACTTTAGTCAGGATAAGTGTACCAGATGTTCCCCTTCAAAATGGCCAATTGTTGGCGCCCTTCCCGCTCAATATTTGGGAGGAGGCCCAGGGCCTTTGCCTATAAATAGGACTAGCCAGCCCCGAGGGAGGGGCATCCATCGATCTATCTAGCTAGAGGCAGCTTCCAGAGATTCAGGCATCTAGAGATCGAGAATCAGAGAGAGAAAGAAGGGCGACTGAACCCCTCTAGCAGATCATCGCCCCAGCCAAGAACGGACCCTCGCGAGGCTGTTCTTCCTTGTATTATTCATCATCAGCCCAAGAGGCAATCCACCACACCACCACACTGGAGTAGGGTATTACACCACATCGGTGGCCCGAACCAGTATAAACTCTGTGTCTCTTGTGTTGTTCTTCTAGTAGCTTAGATCCTTGCGAGGCGGAGGGGTACAGGTAGGTAGGAAGCATAATCTCCGCGCGCACCCCAGAGTTCGAACCTCAAGGGTCTGCCGGAACCCGGAATCCGACATTTGGCGCGCCAGGTAGGGGTGCGCCGGAATTCGCCTTCCACCGCTCCGTTTTCCTCCGACCATCGCGTCCATGTCTGACGCCCGACGGGCTCGTCGGGCACCGGGCCGCCCTCATCGCCCAGACGGCTCCCGTCGGCGGGCCTCCTCGCCATTCCCCGGCACCCGCCGTCAACACCGCCACCGGCCTGGCGGGGAACGAACAGCAAGTGTCGTCTCAGCATCCGTCCGTGCGGCAAGACGGCCGCACCGCTACACCAACACCTCCGGTCGTCGCGGCCCTCCTGGGCGGCTCGCGGGCGCCGCCTACAAGTCGCCACGTCAAGCCGTTCGTCCGCCGGGTTAGCGCCGCTTCCGCGCGGCAGGGGGCTCTCCCGGACCGGGTGGCACCCAAGGCCGGCCTGACCTTCAGCTCGGAGAACCACCCCTCCAACTCGGCCTGCTCGGGCGCGCTCCCCATGATGTGCACCCCCACCATCTGCCAGGTGGCTGTCACCAGAACTCTCATCGATGGCAGTGCGGGCCTCAGCGTGCTCTCGGTCGAGGCCTTCAACCTCCTCTGCATACCCTTGGAACGACTGCAACCCAGCCGGCCCTTCTCGGGCGTTGGGGGCGGATCATCGAGCTCCTTGGGACAGATCCGGCTCCCAGTAACCTTTGGCACCTATGACAACTTCCGCACGGAGATGGTCGACTTCGACATCGCCCCCATCGGCCTCCTCTACAATGCCATCCTCGGCTACTCAGCGCTGGCCCAGTTCATGGCCGCGACACACCCGGCGTACAACCTCATGAAGATGCCCGGGAGCAGTGGTATCCTCACTGTGCACGGGGACACCGGAGACGCGCTGCGAGTGCTCAAGCTCGCCTTCAAGACGGCGGCGTCAGCACAGCCCGCCGACTCGGAGGCTCCCGAGCCCAAGGGGGCTGCACCCGCCAAGAAGAAGCAGTTGTTCACCCAAGACAAGGCAGAAACCAAGCAGATACCCGTCGACGAGGACGGGTCACCAGTGCCACTTTTACCATAGGCGCCAACCTCGAGCCCGAGCAGGAGGAAGCCCTGGTCAGGTTCCTGCGCGCAAACAAGAAGGTATTCGCTTGGGAGCCGGACCAGTTGGCGGGGATCCCTAGGAGTGTAATCGAGCATCACCTCAACGTGTGCCCTAACGTGCGCCCCGTGAAGCAGAAGGCGAGGCGGCAGTCCATAGAGAAGCAGGCCTTCATCGTCCAAGAGACCCGGAAACTAGAAGCCGCGGGGGTCATTCGCGAGGTCCGATACCCGGATTAGTTGGCCAACCCTGTCGTTGTGCCAAAGAAGAGAGGCAAGGAACGCATGTGTGTCGACTTCACCAACCTCAACAAGGCATGTCCACAAGATCCATTCCCGCTCCCCCGCATTGATCAGATCATCTATTCCACCGCGGAATGCGACCTACTATGCTTCCTGGATGCCTTCTCTGGGTATCACCAGATCAAGATGGCGGTAGAAGACGTCGAGAAGACAGCCTTCCTAACCCCGTGTGGGGTATACTGCTACACGTGCATGCCATTCGGGCTGCGAAACGCGGGGGTGACCTTTCAGCGGCTGATGCACATCACGTTGGGCCGGCAGCTCGGGAAGAATGTCGAGGCTTATGTCGATGACATTGTGGTGAAGTCTCGGGAGGCCAAGACCCTGATACAAGACTTGGAGGAAACCTTCGCGAGCCTCGACGCGGTGAACCTGCGGCTCAACCTAGAGAAGTGTGTGTTCGGGGTCCCCTCAGGCAAGCTCTTGGGTTTCCTCGTGTCCCACCGAGGCATTGAGGCCAACCCGGAGAAGGTCAAGGCGGTCGAGGACATGAGCCCGCCAAAGACCCTCAGAGAAATGCAGAAGCTCACTGGACGCGTGACCACGCTAGGGCGCTTCATCTCCAGGCTGGGGGAGCGAGCGCTGCCTTTCTTCCAGCTAATGAAGAAAAAGGGGCCCTTTGAATGGACTGAAGAGGCCGACAAGGCATTCCAAGATCTCAAGAGATACCTGACCAGCCCTCCGGTCATGGTGGCCCCGCACCCTCAGGAGCCCCTGGTGCTCTACCTCACCGCCACTCCTTACTCCGCCAGTGCAGCCCTAGTGGCGGTTAGGGAGGAGCGTCGAATCAAAACCGCAGCCGCAGCCCAGGACAAGGCAGAACAGGAACAAAGAAGGCCCACAGAAACCGCCACGGCAGTTGAGGAGAATCAGCCGCCGCAGAGAAGCGCACTGGAGGTGGAAGGGGCTCCTCACCCGAATAGTCGGCCTCCTGAGGCCTCATCGCCTCCAGAGGCGCAATCATCTCCGGAGGGCGCCACAAGCTTTGACACACCCAGCCTCGTTAAGCACCCCGTGTACTTCGTCAGCACGGTATTGCGGGACGCGAGAGCACGGTACCCCATGCCTCAGAAGCTCCTCCTCGCACTACTGGTGGCCTCACACAAGTTGCGGCACTACTTTCAGGGTCACCCCATCAAGGTCTTCTCGTCATACCCCTTAGAGAGGGTACTCAGGAGCCCTAACTCGGCCGGAAGGGTCACCGAGTGGAACATAGAACTGCAAGTGTTCCAGCTCAAATTCAGCACGACCAGGGTTATCAAGGGAGCAGCATTAGCGGATTTTGTAGCAGAATGGACGGAGGCACCAGGCCTCAAGGCCGACGAGGATCGATCCCTCTTCCCGGGGAGCGAGGCGCCGGAAGGCTGGGTCATGTACTTCGATGGGGCGTTCTCCAGGCATGGTGCTGGGGCTGGGGCGGTGCTTATATCGCCCACTCAGGACAAGCTCTACTACGCAGTACAGCTCTGTTTCCAGCAAGGCGAAAAGGTCTCCAACAACATAGCAGAGTATGAAGGTCTAATAGCGGGCTTGAAGGCCGCAGTTGCCCTGGGGGTGAAAAGCCTCACCATCAAGGGCGATTCGCAGCTCCTCGTCAATTTCTCCAATAAGGTGTACGAGCCGAAGGATGAGCACATGGAGGCCTACCTTGCAGAGGTCCGCAAGATGGAGAAGCAGTTCTGGGGGCTGGAGTTGAAGCATGTACCCCGTGGCACCAATCAGGAGGCCGACAACATCGCCAGACGGGCGTCCAGGCGGCTACCTCAAGAGCCTGGCGTCTTCGAGGAGCGTCTCTTCAAACACGGCTCAGCCTCGAGAAGAGCTCCCCCAGCCACCTGCCTCAGGAGCCCCGGTCTGTGGCCCGGCCTCAGGAGCGCGCCTGCTCCTGACGATGGAACCTCAGGAGGGGTGCTGGATCACGGAGCTCCGGAGTTACTTAACACAGGGGATCCTGCCGGAGAAGGAGGAGGAGGCGGAGCGTGTGGCACGACAGGCCACGGCATACTGCATCAAGGATGGAGAGCTCTACCAGAACCGACCAAACGACGTATCCCTGCGCTGCATCTCTAGGGAGCAAGGAAAGGAACTGCTGGAAGACATACACGGCGGAGACTGTGGACACCATTCGTCATCACGGACCCTCGTCGGCAAGGCGTTTCGCAGTGGATTTTATTGGCCCACTGCACTCAATGACGGCGTCGAACTGGTGAAGGCTTGTGAGGCCTACCAGTTCCACGCCAAGCAGATCCATCAGCCGGCGGGAGGTCTGCAGACTATACCCCTTTCGTGGCCATTCGCAGTCTGGGGGCTGGACAACCTGGGCCCGTTTCCTCGTGCGCCAGGGGGCTATCGCTACCTCTACATCGTCGTGGACAAGTTCACCAAGTGGGCTGAAGTAGAGGCCGTCCGCACCATCCCCGCGGGTTCCGCGGTCAAGTTCATCAGGGGCATCGTGAGCCGATTCGGGGTGCCAAACCGCATCATCAGAGACAATGGTTCGCAGTTCACCAGTAACCTCTTTAAAGCATACTGTGCTAACCTTGGGACGCAGATATGCTACGCTTCGGTGGCACACCCCCGAAGCAACGGCCAGGCGGAGCGAGCCAACGCAGAGGTCCTAAGGGGCCTCAAGACCAGGACGTTCAAGAAGAAGCTGGAGGCCTGCGGAAGAGGTTGGTACGACGAGCTTCCATCCGTGTTGTGGTCCATCCGCACGACCGCGACCAAGCCGACGGGAGAGACCCCGTTCTTCCTGGTCTACGGAGCCGAGGCGGTCCTCCCTCGTGAGGTCAGACGCCGCTCCGCGCGGGTCCTGGCGTTCGACGAGGCGCAGCAGGACGCCATGCGGGGGGTAGACCTCATGCTGGGGGAGGAACGCCGCAGGGAAGCCGCACTGCGGGCGGCGAGGTACCAACAAGCACTGCGACGATATCACTACCGCCACATCCGCCCCAGAACCCTCGAGGTAGGAGACCTCGTGCTCAGGCGGGTCCTGCACAAGCTCTCTCCCATGTGGGAGGGCCCGTTCAAGGTTGTTCATGTTTCCAGGACTGGCTCCGCGTGCTTGGAGACTCAGGAGGGGGTGCTGATCTAGAATGCGTGGAACATCCAGCACCTCCGGAGGTTCTACCCCTGAAAAGGCCCAGAGCCTGTGAAGAAGGCGAACGCCTGTGAAGATTATCCTTTTTGGAAAAGACCCAGAGCCTGTGAAGAAGGCGAACGCCTGTGAAGATTACCCTTTTTGGAAAAGGCCCAGAGCCTGTGAAGAAGGCGAACGCCTGTGAAGATTATCCTTTTTGGAAAAGGCCCGGAGCCTGTGAAGAAGGCGAACGCCTGTGAAGATTATCCTTTTTGGAAAAGGCCCAGAGCCTGTGAAGAAGGCAACTGCCTGTGAAGCCATCGCGTTTTGGAAAAGGCCCAGAGCCTGTGAAGAGGGCAAACGCCCGTGAAGCTCGTTCCCCTTAAGAAAGGCCCGGAGCCTATGAAGAAGGCCAACACCTGTGAAGCTCGCCGCCCGTGACACTCTCACGTAATAATGAGTGGGGCTGTACACGCCCCGGAGTCTCAGGAGCGCCAGCCTCAGGCCCTGGGGCTCCCTCCCACGCCAAGTGGCAGCACTTAGCTCCACGCTGGTGAGAAGACGTCGAAGACTAGATTAGGTGCCGGACGCGGCTTTTTCATTTGCTTTCCGCCGTTGGCTTGTTTATTCTCATTCGAAGTTTTATTGGAGCTGTTGTCGCCTTTGACTTATGGTTCTTCGACTTTTTCACTCTCCTGCCTCGATTTCTCTTATGCAAGGCCTCGCGAGGGGAAGGGGCAGCCGAGCGCCCTCGCGAGTATTTTTGTCCTAGCCGTTCAAAGGTTTCGCGACCTGGGTCCATTGCAGGAGCACCCCTCCAGTCCGTGCCCCACGGGCACCGCGACATGAACACAGGGCCTGGGTCGGTCTCCCCCCCCATGGCTGGGGTTGGAAACTATCTACACATAGGCACGATAGCAAAAGCAAAGCAATAATTAACAGCGATAACCCAAACACACCCCCGCGGGGCCCCACGCTACTGTCTTTTCATGCAGGACAAAGGAAAAGAAAGAACAAATCGGGCGCAACTCGCCTCACACCGGCCTACTGGGAAGACTCGAGCCGCCTCCAGGACTCAGGCAGACTCCCTCTCGCGCTTCATCGAAGCGCGATGGCGGGAAGACGCACCACCACCTCCCGGGCAGGTACGGCCCGCTGACTGCGGCCACCGCTGGAAGAGTCGCCGCCTGAGGAAGAACCGGTGAAGGTTGGGGATCCCTGAGCACCGCCGACCACGCGAGCGCTGCCCTCTCCATCGTCACCGGGGCTGGGTTCCCGGCCGCGGTCGTCGTCCTCAGGGCAGCACCCTGCGCGGCGACCATCTTCCCCGAACACCCTCACGGAGAGGGTGGCATCACCGTCAAACTTGAAGTGCAGGGTGCACCGACGGCTCAGGCCCTGCGCGCCGGCAAACGTCTGCCAACCGCGGGCCAGGGCCAGGCTCCCAGCTGCGGAGACCTCCAGTGAAGCCCATGAGGCCCGGCTACAGCTGCCATCTGCTTGAAGCCAGAGGCCGCCCGGGGCACCGGCCGGGAGCTCGCCAATGAGGAAGCGAGGAAGATGAAGCCGGGTGCTAGTCGGCTCCGCCAACCACACAACGAACTCCGGTAGCACCTCTGCTGCGCGGGAACGCGGCCTAGGGGGCGCGCGACCGAGGCGTGCCCCCCAGTCTCCGCTGCCCGCCCGTCACCGAGCTGGAAATCGCCCCCATGTCTGTGAAGGGTTGTCGTCGTGGCCGCGGGATGTTTGCGAGGACGCCCCCGGCCGCGCTTGGGCGGAGGAGAGGCAGGCTCAACCTGGCGAGCCTTCCCTTTCTCCGCGGCTGAGAACCTCCTCGATGGCGCCATGAAGAAGAAGGAGAAGCAAGGGGGATGGACCGGGAGGGCGTGTGTCGTCCCGTACTTATAGCCGGCGAAGGCCAACCGTTGGCCTCCACGATCTTAGGTAATCATGACCCATTTTGCATGCAGGGACTTGTCCAATCCGTGCAGACGCCGAGGCTTCATGGGGAAGCGGAGACGCCCACGTCCAATCAACCGCCACACGGCGCCCAAGGCCGCAGGCTGTTAGGGCCCGCGGCGCTTTGCCCTTGCCCTTTCGCCTCCCTGCACGGCCAAGTCCGGGCACGCCTTGGGCCCGGGGTCTACTGTCGGCATTCTGGGAACGGGGGTCCCCATACTTTCCTGCCTGCGGTGTGGCTCAAAGGGGGCCCAGCATGGCCCATCTTCTTCAACACAGACTCAAGACCCTCGCGAGTGGCCAAGCCTCGCGGGGCGGACGACACGGAGCTTCCTCAGGCACGGCCTCGTCAGGCTGTCTCACGAGGAGGCGGAGAGATCAAGGCGGGGTACCTCACGAGGTGCCCATGAGGCAAGCCATGACGACCACGGGCGCCAGCCCGCGCAGTGTCCTCCATTTCCTCTTTGGTGCAAAGAGGGCAAGCGCAGGCGAGAGGACCAAGCAAAGGCACCCATTTCGGTGCAACGAGACCAAGACCAACTCCGCGACAAGGAGGAAGTCACTGTGGAGCCCAAGCCAGCGTCATCGCCAGAGCCTTTGGCAGGCGAAGACCAACTTTAGTCAGGATAAGTGTACCAAATGTTCCCCTTCAAAATGGCCAATTGTTGGCGCCCTTCCCGCTCAATATTTGGGAGGAGGCCCAGGGCCTTTGCTTATAAATAGGACTAGCCACCCCCGGGGGAGGGGCATCCATCGATCTATCTAGCTAGAGGCAGCTTCCAGGGATTCAGGCATCTAGAGATCGAGAATCAGAGAGAGAGAGAGAGAGAAGGGCGACTGAACCCCTCTAGCAGTTCATCGCCCCAGCCAAGAACAGACCCTCGCGAGGCTATTCTTCCTTGTATTGTTCATCATCAGCCCAAGAGGCAATCCACCACACCACCACACTGGAGTAGGGTATTACACCACATCGGTGGCCCGAACCAGTATAAACTTTGTGTCTCTTATGTTGTTCTTCTGGTAGCTTAGATCCTTGTGAGGCGGAGGGGTACAGGTAGGTAGGAAGTGTAATCTCCGCGCGCACCCCAGAGTTCGAACCTCAAGGGTCTGCCGGAACCCGGAATCCGACATTCTTGAAGATCCATTTATTCTCAATTGCTTGCCGATCATCGGGCAAGTCAACCAAAGTCCACACTTTGTTCTCATACATGGATCCCATCTTAGATTTCATGGCTTCTAGCCATTTTGCGGAATCTGGGCTCACCATCTCTTCTTCATAGTTAGTAGGTTCATCATGATCTAGTGGCATGACTTCCAGAACAGGATTACCGCACCACTCTGGTGCGGATCTTACTCTGGTTGATCTACGAGGTTCGGTAGTAACTTGATCTGAAGTTTCATGATCATCGTCATTAGCTTCCTCACTAATTGGTGTAGGTGTCACAGAAACCGGTTTCTGTGATGTACTACTTTCCAATAAGGGAGCAGGTACAGTTACCTCATCAAGTTCCACTTTCCTCCCACTCACTTCTTTTGAGAGAAACTCCTTCTCTAGAAAGGATCCATTCTTAGCAACGAACGTCTTGCCTTCGGATCTGTGATAGAAGGTGTACCCAACAGTCTCCTTTTCATATCCTATGAAGACACATTTCTCCGATTTAGGTTCGAGCTTATCAGGTTGAAGTTTTTTCACATAAGCATCGCAGCCCCAAACTTTCAGAAACGACAACTTCAGTTTCTTGCTAAACCACAGTTCATAAGGCGTCGTTTCAATGGATTTTGATGGTGCCCTATTTAACGTGAATGCGGTCGACTCTAAAGCATAACCCCAAAACGATAGCGGTAAATCTGTAAGAGACATCACAGATTGCACCATATCTAGTAAAGTACGATTACAACATTCGGACACACCATTACGCTGTGGTGTTCCGGGTGGCGTAAGTTGCGAAACTATTCCGCAATGTTTCAAATGTAGACCAAACTCGTAACTCAAATATTCTCCTCCACGATCAAATCGTAGAAACTTTATTTTCTTGTTACGATGATTTTCAACTTCACTCTGAAATTCTTTGAACTTTTCAAATGTTTCAGACTTATGCTTCATTAAGTAGATATACCCATATCTACTTAAATCATCTGTGAAGGCGAGAAAATAACGATATCCGCCACGAGCCTCAACATTCATCGGACCACATACATCTGTATGTATGATTTCCAACAAATCTGTTGCTCTCTCCATAGTACCGGAGAACGGCGTTTTAGTCATCTTGCCCATGAGGCATGGTTCGCAAGTACCAAGTGATTCATAATCAAGTGGTTCCAAAAGTCCATCAGTATGGAGTTTCTTCATGCACTTTACACCGATATGACCTAAACGGCAGTGCCACAAATAAGTTGCACTATCATTATCAACTCTGCATCTTTTGGTTTCAACATTATGAATATGTGTATCACTACTATCAAGATTCATCAAAAGTAGACCACTCTTCAAGGGTGCATGACCATAAAAGATATTACTCATATAAATAGAACAACCATTATTCTCTTATTTAAATGAATAACCGTCTCGCATCAAACAAGATCCAGATATAATGTTCATGCTCCACGCTGGCACCAAATAACAATTATTTAGGTCTAGTACTAATCCTGAAGGTAGATGTAGAGGTAGCGTGCCGACTGCAATCACATCGACTTTGGAACCATTTCCCACGCGCATCGTCACCTCGTCCTTCGCAAGTTTTCGCTTAATCCGTAGTCCCTATTTCGATTTGCAAATATTAGCAACAGAACCAGTATCAAATACCCAGGTGCTACTGCGAGCTCTAGTAAGGTACACATCAATAACATGTATATCACATATACCTTTGTTCACCTTGCCATCCTTCTTATCCACCAAATACTTGAGGCAGTTCCGCTTCCAGTGACCAGTCTGCTTGCAGTAGAAGCACTCAGTTTCAGGCTTAGGTCCAGATTTAGGTTTCTTCTCCTGAGCAGCAACTTGCTTGCTGTTCTTCTTGAAGTTCCCCTTCTTCCTCCCTTTGCCCTTTTTCTTGAAACTAGTGGTCTTGTTGACCATCAACACTTGATGCTCCTTCTTGATTTCTACCTCCGCAGCCTTTAGCATTGCGAAGAGCTCAGGAATTGTCTTGTCCATCCCTTGCATATTATAGTTCATCACGAAGCTCTTGTAGCTTGGTGGCAGTGATTGGAGAATTCTGTCAATGACGCTATCATCCGGAAGATTAAATCCCAGTTGAATCAAGTGATTATTATACCCAGACATTTTGAGTATATGCTCACTAACAGAACTATTCTCCTCCATCTTGCAGCTATAGAACTTTTTGGAGACTTCATATCTCTCAATCCGGGCATTTGCTTGAAATATTAACTTCAACTCCTGGAACATCTCATATGCTCCATGATGTTTAAAACGTCGTTGAAGACACGGTTCTAAGCCGTAAAGCATGGCACACTGAACTATTGAGTAGTCATCAGCTTTGCTCTGCCAGACGTTCATAACTTCTGGTGTTGCTCCAGCAGCAGGCCTGGCACCCAGCGGTGTTTCCAGGACGTAATTTTTCTATGCAGCAATGAGGATAATCCTCAAGTTACGGACCCAGTCCGTGTAATTGCTACCATCATCTTTCAACTTTGCTTTCTCAAGGAACGCATTAAAATTCAACGGAACAACAGCACGGGCCATCTATCTACAATCAAACATAAACAAGCAAGATACTATCAGGTACTAAGTTCATGATAAATTTAAGTTCAATTAATCATATTACTTAAGAACTCCCACTTAGAAAGACATCCCTCTAATCTTTTAAGTGATTACGTGATCCAAATCAACTAAACCATAACCGATCATCACGTGAAATGGAGTAGTTTCCAATGGTGAACATCACTATGTTGATCATATCTACTATATGATTCACGCTCGACCTTTCGGTCTCAGTGTTCCAAGGCCATATCTGCATATGCTAGGCTCGTCAGTTTAACCTGAGTATTCTGCGTGTGCAAAACTGGCTTGCACCCATTGTAGATGGACATAGAGCTTATCACACCCGATCATCACGTGGTGTCTGGGCACGAAGAACTTTGGCAATGGTGCATACTCAGGGAGAACACTTTTGTCTTGAAATTTAGTGAGAGATCATCTTATAATGCTACCGTCAATCAAAGCAAGATAAGATGCATAAAAGATAAACATCACATGCAATCAATATAAGTGATATGATTAGGCCATCATCATCTTGTGCTTGTGATCTGCATCTCCGAAACAACGTCATGATCACCATCGTCACCGGCGCGACACCTTGATCTCCATCGCAGCATCATTGTCGTTTCGCCAATCTTATGCTTCTACGACTATCGCTACTGCTTAGTGATAAAGTAAAGCATTACAGGGCGATTGCATTGCATACAATAAAGCGACAACCATATGGCTCCTGCCAGTTGCCGATAACTCAGTTACGAAACATGATCATCTCATACAATAAAATTTAGCATCATGTCTTGACCATATCACATCACAACATGCCCTGCAAAAACAAGTTAGACGTCCTCTACTTTGTTGTTGCAAGTTTTACGTGGCTGCTACGGGCTTAGCAAGAACCGTTCTTACCTACGCATCAAAACCACAACGATAGTTTGTCAAGTTGGTGCTATTTTAACCTTAGCAAGGACCAGGCGTAGCCACACTCGGTTCAACTAAAGTTGGAGAAACTGACACCCGCCAGCCACCTGTGTGCAAAGCACGTCGGTAGAACCAGTCTCGCGTAAGCGTACGCGTAATGTCGGTCTGGGCCGCTTCATCCAACAATACCGCCGAACCAAAGTATGACATGCTGGTAAGCAGTATGACTTATATCGCCCACAACTCACTTGTGTTCTACTCGTGCATATTACATCAACGCATAAAATCTGGCTCGGATGCCACTGTTGGGGAACGTAGTAATTTCCAAAAAAAAAATCCTACGCACACGCAAGATCATGGTGATGCATAGCAACGAGAGGGGAGAGTGTTGTCCATGTATCCTTGTAGACGAAAGCGGAAGCGTTATAACAACGCGGTTGATGTAGTCGTACGTCTTCACGGCCCGACCGATCAAGCACCGAAACTACGGCACCTCCGAGTTCTAGCACACGTTCAGCTCGATGACGATCCCCAGACTCCGGTCCAGAAGAATGTCGGGGAAGAGTTCCGTCAGCACGACGGCGTGGTGACGATCTTGATGTTCTACCGTCGCAGGGCTTCTCCTAAGCACCGCTACAATATTATCGAGGATTATGGTGGAGGGGGGCACCGCACACGGCTAAGAGATCAATGATCAATTGTTGTGTCTCTAGGGTGCCCCCCTACCCCCGTATATAAAGGAGCAAGGGGGAGGAGGTGCGGCCAGGAAAAGGGCGCGCCAGGAGGAGTCATACTCCTACCGGGAGTAGGAGTCCCCCCGCCTTTTCCATGTTGGACTAGGACTTGGGGGGAAAGGAGAGAGAGAGAGGGGAAAGGAATGGGGGGGCCCTCCTTGTCCAATTCGGACTTGGGGGGAGGGGGGCGCGGCTGCCCCTTGGCCTCCTCTCCTCTTCCTCCACTAGGCCCATTAAGGCCCATTAGGTTACCAGGGGGGTCCGGTAACCTCTCGGTACTCCAGTAAAATGCCGATTTCACCCGGAACACTTCCATGTCCAAACATAGGCTTCCAATATATCAATCTTCATGTATCGACCATTTCGAGACTCCTCGTCATGTCCGTGATCAAATTCGGGACTCCGAACAACCTTCGGTACATCAAAACATATAAACTCATAATGAAACTGTCATCGTAACGTTAAGCGTGCAGACCCTACGGGTTCGAGAACAATGTAGACATGAACGAGACACGTCTCCGGTCAATAACCAATAGCGGAACCTGGATGCTCATATTGGCTCCTACATATTCTACGAAGATCTTTATCGGTCAGACCGCATAACAACATATGTTGTTCCCTTTGTCATCGGTATGTTACTTACCCAAGATTCGATCGTGGGTATCTCAATACCTAGTTCAATCTCGTTACCGGCAAGTCTCTTTACTCGTTCCGTAATACATCATCCCGCAACTAACTCATTAGTTGCAATGCTTGCAAGGCTTAAGTGATGTGTATTACCGAGAGGGCCCAGAGATACCTCTCCGACAATCGAAGTAACAAATCCAATCTCGAAATACACCAACCCAACAAGTACCTTCGGAGACACCTGTAGAGCACCTTTATAATCACCCAGTTACGTTGTGACGTTTGGTAGCACACAAAGTGTTCCTCCGGTAAACGGGAGTTGCATAATCTCATAGTCATAGGAACATGTATAAGTCATGAAGAAAGCAATAGCAACATACTAAACGATCAAGTGCTAAGCTAACAAAATGGGTCATGCCAATCACATCATTCTCCTAATGATGTGATCCCGTTAATCAAATGACAACTCATGTCTATGGCTAGGAAACATAACCATCTCTGATCAACGAGCTAGTCAAGTAGAGGCATACTAGTGACACTCTGTTTGTCTATGTATTCACACAAGTATTATGTTTCCGGTTAATACAATTCTAGCATGAATAATAAACATTTATCATGATATAAGGAAATAAATAATAACTTTATTATTGCCTCTAGGGCATATTTCCTTCAAGAACCTGGCCGGCAGACCGTCACATCTGGGAGCTTTGAGGGGACCGATCTGGAACAGGGCATTAGAAATTTCTTCATCAGAGTACGGCTTACATAACATATCATTCATCTCATCAGTGACCTTCGGTACTATGCAATCCAGAACCTCATCCGGGGAAAGAGTTGGATCCTTAGTGAAAATCTCCTTGAAGTAGGACTGAGCCATCCTCTCCATCTCCGTTGGAGCATTGCACCAAGACCCGTCCTGCTTCTGTAAGCGTTGAATAAGGTTCCTGCGGGCACGCCATACCGCTCTACGATGCAAATATTTGGTATTGCGTTCGCCCTCCTTTAACCACGTGATTCGTGATCTCTGGAGCCAAAGCATTTCCTCCCTATACAACAACTCGTCAAGTTGGTTCATCTTAGACGAGACTTCAGCTCGGTCCGCGCCCAAAATTTGTAGCTCCTCCAACTGCGAACATAACCTTTCAATCTCCTTCAACACGTTTCCAAATTTTTCTTTGCTCCAATCCTTCAATGTTTCCTTCAGTGATCGGGCCACCGAACCGAGGCCTCCCATGGGCTTCCTTTTGGTCCAGGCCCCGGCAATCACATCTGATAGGGTTTGATCTCGCTCCCACATAATTTCATAGCGTGGGCAAGACGCCCGACGCCGCTGGTCTTGCATCCCCTCCATCATAATCACCATGGGGCAGTGATCAGAGCATGAAGTGGCCAAGTGTACCACTTTAGCAAACGGGAACATATCTTTCCATGCTTCATCCGCACATGCACGACCCAACTGAACCTGTACACTGCAGAATAATCCTGGCCATTATTGTATGTGTACGGGATGCCTGAGAGGCCTAGGTCCTCCAACTCGTAGACCTCCAGGCAGTCCCTAAACGCCACCATCTGAGACTCTGAACGCATGGTCCTCGAGAGATGCTCATGCTGCCATAAAGCCTCATTGAAATCACCACACACCATCCATGGCAAACGTGAACTCGCTCTGAGCCTGCACAGGTGCTCCCACATACGGTAACGATTTTCCACCCGAGGCTCGCCATAGACAAACGTGGCACGCCATGACATGCCTGAACTAGCATCAACCACATTAACATCAATAAAGCGACTGCAGGAATCAAGAACCGTAACAGTCAAAGACTCATCCCAGAAAAGTGCCAAGCCACCACTTCTACCATCACTATCCACGCCATGAAATCCTTTCAGACCTAGTCTCCAACACAACTTCTCCACCTTAACTGATACTTGCCTAGTTTCACAAAGGAAAACTAGCTTGGGGTTATTGGCTTTTGAGAGGGCCAAAACCTCACAAACTGTCCGGCGGTCCCCCCCCCCCCCCCCCACCCGGCAGTTCCAGAACATGGTATTCATTGTGTTCAACGGCCTTCCTCACGGGAAGCCGCCGATATCTCATTTGTATCATGGGTCAAACTGAGTTTAACACGTTTACTGCTAGAGGTGCTGCTGGAAGGGGAGGCATTATCCCCTAGTTCCTGACCAGTGCCATCGGTGATTGCCAAGATCGCCTTCGGGGTACTGGTAGTATTCAGAACATCATCAACAGAGTTATCCATATTGAGTCTCTTCCTAGCTTCTCTATCAACCTCCATGCTCACCCCTAGGTTCTTCACAGGGCTCGTGCCCGTGTCCAGGGTATCAGGATCAACTTCCTTACCGCCAGGAACCAACGGAGCACTCGGGCTACCGTTGTTTTTCGTTTGTCGTGGCTCACTGGCCCTGGTAGGGTTTTGCTCAGGACACGGGCGGCTGGGCCCATCCGCGTACAACCAATCTCCAAATTTAAGTTTCTTCTGATCGTGAATACCAGAACCACACTCCTTATGATCATGTCCAATTAGACCACAGAATTTGCAGAAACAAGCCAGCTTCTCATATCGAACCAGGTATACTTGTCTCTCCTGAGCTCTCACAACGCTCACCAACTTTGTAAGTGGCTGTTTGATGTCATGGTTAACCCTAACCCTAACATAATCCCCACGAGTATTGCCGTTCAATCTCATCTCCAAGATTTCGCCAGCCCCCTTGAGGAGCCTCTCCACGATCCCCTGTTTACAGTAGGGATCCGGTAGCTTATGTATCTGGAGCCAAATAGGCATGTGATTGAAGACTACATCATCGGCTTTGGTAAAACCATCATACGAGCACATAAGGACCGCCATGTTGCGAAAGAGCCAGGGCCCTTGCTTCATCATCCGCTCCCAATCCCCAAGGCACGAGGCCTAGACAACGAATCTATTGGGGCCAACCGGACAAAATCGTACTGGTTGCGCCGTATTCCATGCCGCCCTCATATCCTTGTAGAAGGCCACCGGAGAGAAGGTTTTGTCGGTGCAAACCCTAGCCAGGGCCAGCCACCTCGCGCTTTCCTTGATGCCGGGATCCTCCTCATCAATCTCCATATCATTGAACTCCTCATCGTTTAGATCTAACTGGTCGAGGCACCGCCGCTCGTAGCAGAGTTGGCGTCCGAGGGAGAGGCCATCCGGGCGCGGGCTGGGGAGCACTGCGGCCGTAGAGATCGCCGGTCAGGTTGTGGTATGATGGTGGGACTCGGGGGCGATCAGATCGCCCGCGAGGAGGAAAACCCTAGGCGAGAGCGTAGGGGAAATTCTGCGTAGGTATATATAATAGTACTTCTATGACACTTCGCACTATGAAAATAGTAATATAGACTAGTGTCATATGCATGACACTACTCTAAGTTACTCCCCACTATGACTAGCCTAACTCTCATGCAACTTTCAGGGCGTATCCTGGAGAGCAACATGGACAGCCAATTGCTGTTGAGAGACGGGCTCCGTTTTCGCGGAAGGGTTACCCAGACAGAGGACATGCTCTCCGTAGAGAGGAGAACGTCTTTAATTACATGCATGTACACGTGAATACACATGCACCAGCAATTCAAACTTGTACACAGCCCTGTACGCGTACACCACACTGCTGCTACTACTACGTACTGTACATACATAGATAATCAGATATTCCACCTAAAGCCGTATTCTGCATGCATGCATGCATGCCTATGCTACGCACCGCGATCCTTTCTGAAGGCGTCGCGGAGGACCTGCATGTCGGCGACCACCCTGTCGCCGCGGCGCTTGATCACGTAGAACTCGCACAGCGCACGGCCGGCGACCCTCCACGCGAAGCCGCACCTTTCGACACGCCTTCCTTCGTCATCCCACCGGCACCGCGCCGCGTGCTCGTACACCAGCTGGTAGATCGCGCAGGCCTCCCTGTAGACGGTGAACGGGTGCTTGTGGCTCTCTTCCAGCTCCGCCGCGTCGTACAGCATCTGCATTGCAGCCCAACCCAGTTCTCACGAGCCAGTCAGGGAATGCATGATGTCTTCACGACTTTGTTAGCCAGCAGTGGACCGGTCCACACTTTACCTGCTTGTATTTTTGGTCCAGCTCCCGGAACCTCGCCTTCTTCTCTTCTTTAGAGATTGGGCGATTACTGTCCAATAGCAATGTGCTCGCTCTCCGATACTCGTCGTAACGGAGACCCCACATGTTGCGTTCTTCGGCTACTACTTCCTCGGTGAAGCATGTCAGCGGAGTTATATCTGAAAAAGAACAGAATGGAGACAGTGAACAAGACGAACGTCATGATGATAGAGTGCTAACTGACCTTACCTTATTGCTGATGATAGTTGGCATGAAAGTGCTAACTGAACTTACCTTATTTCTAACCAGATTATAAGCTTTATTAATTTATGTTCCCAGCTTAACTCCTAGCACAGCCATGGCTAGGGTGCATCTTTCTTACCCAAACAGACGCAACAGGAAATGCATAAACAGCCTAGATGGATAAGGACTAAAACCATCGGATTCCCACCGCTGTGAATTAATCAGATAGAGATATCTAACTGTTGTAGCTGTATAACAAACTATGCAACTTTATATTCCATTGGATTCGGTCAAGTTATATAGCAAAAATTAATGATGTTTTTTCTATGCATTTACTAACCAAGAATTATCATGAAAGAGATCTTCTCCCTATTCTCTCTACTCCACATACCTGGACTCAGGTGAGTTTCTGCCCCAGCACAGCACTACCGAAAGCCCAGAGGTGTGCATCTTCACCCTACAGCCTATACAGAAGTTTGCAAAACGCCTGGCTGGTCACTACTTATCCTCGATAGTCCTACTGTAATGCATCAAACTACGTCACCAATGGTGTTATGCTAAATCCAGAATTTCCATAACTCATAATGGCCTGATGGCCAGGATTCATCTCTGCTTGAAACTGCCTATTTGTTTGACAGAGATACTTTCAGCACTTGCAAATTCAGTGCAACCAAAGCACGTAGGAGCAAAAGAGAGGTCAGCTGTATACTGGAAACTGGCAACCACCAAACGTAGTTAGGTAAAAGAAATATATCATCGAGACACATCAGACATGCATCACAACGGCCCAAAGATTCCACTATTGTGTTGCCGGTTGATCGAGCCTAAATTTGATTTTCTAGCAAATCAAGGAACTAATGGTGAACAGACACTATAAAATTACATATAATCTCTCAAAAGCTATCAGCTCAGCACAAATGCCCCTAAGTCTGGCTACTGTGCGATTATATAATTGTACTATAAGTTCCACATTTTTTCCTCTGCAATCGTTGCAGATTGTACATATATAACACATGATCAGTAAAAATCAGTTTCAAATGAAAAACATATCTGCTAGCTAAATAAGAGGTTATATAGAGAAACCAACTAGAAATATCAACTTACTGATTGGGTGAACTGCTTCAGGCTGATGCGACTTTGCTAAATCATAGATTCTGCCCAGCACTGATGTGGAATTGTAGGGAGGTGTAAACCCTTTCCCTTCCATAAAGTGCGGATATACTTCAACCCTCAGATGACGAGGCATAGTGATCTATTTGGAAGATGGATGAAGAAAGAAAGTTTAGCTGAAGTACAATGTAATATACATTTTGTTGCAAATCAAAATGAAACTATTAAGAAAGACAGTTAACGTCCTGGTGATGAAAGCATACAAAGAATCATCCACTGTATGCAGGAATTTTTTATCCACCGTATCCTGGTGATGAAAGCCGGGTGACGCCGCCGGGTGTAACCCGCGTGGCAGACGGCGGCGGCGGGGGGACTCCCTCTCCCGCCTCCCATTCTTCCGCGGGCGGCGGATCTAGGCGGCAGGCGGCGGTGTCCTGCGGCGGCGGCAGGCCTCGGCGAGCGGTGGCGGGGCACGGGGCACGCGGTGGCGAGCCTCGGCAGGCGGTGGCGGCTGTGCGCGGGGCTGACTCCGGGGCGGCGGCGCGGGCTTGGATCCATCACGGATCTGACCTGTAGGCGCGGCCTCGGCCTCCCCTGCTCGGCCGGCGGGTCTCGGTGGGGGGGCTTCCCCGTCCTGAGATCTGCCAAGCGGGATAATCCAGATCCCGGCAAGGACGGCGGCGACCCGTGCACGAGAGATGGAGGTCTTCGATCAGATCTGGGTGAAAACCTGCTATTGGCTATTGCCAAGGCCGGCGATTGCCAAGGCCGGCGATGGCGACGCTGTCTGCGCCGTTCCCTTCCTGAAGGCATCGTCGTGGAGATGTTCAAGGCCACTCTCTGCTATCTCCGGGGGAAACCCTAGATCAGTAGATCGGATGACGGCGGCTCTCTGGTGCCGTTTTCCCCCATGGGGGCGTCATTCTTGGAGGTGCACACGGGCTCGAGGGACTAGAGGACGGCGACTCTGGTGGAGCGGTGCTTCATCTTTCCCATTGAAGGTGGCAGATCTCGGCGGCGTGGTGCTGTTGAGACTCGGCGTCTGATGCGCGGAGATGGACTCGCGCAGGAGGAGGTTGCTGTCTGGCGTCATGGTGACGTCGATGGCTGAGTGGCCAGACAAGGTACAAGCCTCAATATGACCTGAAGACGGACTTGTGGAAGATGGCGACGACGACACACGAGTGTGTCTGACCGGATTGTGTCCCAGACCCAGTATGTGGCTCGGCTGGGGCTTCCGAATATGTTTCGGCTTCCGACTTTTGATGTTAGGCTTAGGTGAGTGGTTTGGGTAGTGGCCCAGCTAACACCCCTTCATCATTTTGGATAGGAGTAGCGGCATGTGTTGCCAAGATGGTGGATTCAGGCACATTGTTGTAATACATTGTAAGGTCCTCGAGAATAATCAATAAAGTGGCCGTATGCATCTCCCAGATGCAGAGGCCGGGGGTCATCCTCCTTTTCTAAAAAAATGCAGGAATTTTTTATGTAACCTACATCGTCACTGTACCTGGATCATCACATATCCAGTCACCAATATTAGCTTTAAGTACACTAGTAAATTGCATCGGTGGTTGATTAACTTTGTGTTGTGTTGTGATTTGAGTTGAGTTGTCATTGTAAGATACCTCCTGCATAGGCCTCTGGGTCCTTTATATAGACGTCTTCTCTTAGAAGAGTAAGGTGTGATCTCTGATTTGGGCTTAGATGGAGCCAACTAAGGGAAAATCTCCTTATAGTTGGTTTAAGTGCCAGATCCATAAGGAACATGACATATACATGCCAAGTCTTTCCCTGTTACGACAGGATAGGGGTGTTCCAGAACCCCGTGGGCCACATGTACAGATACGTCATCATCATACACATTGCACAGTACTACCTCCGTCCTGGTTTATTGGTCCCCTTAGTATTCTGTGTCAAATTTGACCAAGGATTTACTTAACAAAATGTTAATGGATGTCACAAAAAATCGTATCATTGGAAACTAAGTTCAAATACGAATCCAAGGATATAATTTTTTATGACATGCATTGACCTTTTGTCAGTTAAAATGCATGGTCAAATTTTGACACAAAATACGAAGAGGACCAATAAACCAGGACGGAAGTAGTATTTATATCGAATTTTTCTACCATACATCATCCACGAGTTCATATCATGGTTGTGAAGAAGGGTAGCAGTAGTAGGGATAGAAAATTATAGAGGATAGGGATTAGCAACTGGAAGGGAGGGTTGTTACATTCTTTTTCTAATAGAGGGCTTTAATCAATTTCCTAATATCCCAACTCAAGTACACAACTAAAGAAATAATTGGACTGGAACACAATTAAAGTCCATTCTTACTAACTCATCACCACTAATTCTGTAACACATAACGTTTTTGGATGTTTAATCCCATACCAGCAGGTGAACAGTAAAAATCACAGTAAGTATAAGTGTATATCAACACAGGATTTCAAACCTTGTTCCCACTTTTCGGGGCATCCAGAGCCTCATAGTAAATGTCAACCAATTCAAGCATCTTAGCCTTTATCGACTCCCATTCTTTTTTGTCTTCTTGAACTTCACATGTCAGTAGCCGATCCATATATACCAGCCAACAATCTGCAGCTGCACCCAGCACATAACTGAAGGAAGGAAAAATCTCAAACAACGTTAGACCACATAACTTGCATAGCTCATATATAATACAGGGTCTACAAAATGGTCATGGCAAAACTAGGAAACTACAACATGCTGAGCAGATGTAATATCAAAATATATGTGATGTTATCTGTAAACAAATAACCAATAGTTTTTTTACTGGAGACTGTAAATATAGGACATAATATTTTGAAACGGTAGCATATGTCAACATTGTTCCTTTTCTCTTAACAAATTTATCTATAACTAGAACTTAATGTAAGATTATGATGTAAATTTCTTAATAACAATGATCTTGGTCCAAGAAGGTATGATGATGGTAATTCAATATGTGGTAGAATCTTATTGTTAAGCTTCATGCACTAGCCAACGCAACAAAAAGTCCAAACTGATGGAAAGGGCGAGGCAATCCACATACACACTTCAACACTTATTAATCATATTGACTTCATTATAGATGTACACATGTCGATTTGTCCGATCTTCGCCACATGACCTGGATCCTGTCAGTTTATGTCCAGACTTCTTCTTTTTTTAAATTAGTTTATGTCCAGACTTGGTAAATGAGACGACCATTGTATATTAAAAATACAGTTTAGGTAACGCGAACAATACATTGTAGATATTTTGGCCTTCTCAAAATTTCGATGGCCTTTCAATGTCAAGACGCTGTGCGGGCTTAGATGCATAACAGAAATAGCAGAGTTAAGTGCCCATGCAAAAAAATTAAGGATTACGAGTAAATAATACCTTGGTGTAAACCTAGTTCTAAAAAATTCACGGAATAAAATGTGTTCTAGCTTGGATTCATCATAATCCTGAGGCTTCTCTTGTTTAGCCTTCCTTGGAGGGTTTCTTGGATCCCATGGTTCCGATGGTTTGAAGTACTTCAATAACTGAAAAGGTCATTTTAATGATAGTTACAATTCTGCGCAGAGTATGATGTCATACCAAAAGTCCAAAACAATTTGGTGCCAAACGTATTGAGTATCATGCACCACCCAAAAGCTCAGCACTTCAACACTCCCCCTCAAGTCGGACTCTCTAATGCCTAAGACAATAAGACGTGAACTGCAATTGGGCTGTATGTTCTGTCGAAAGAAATATATGAGTCAAGTCTTCAACTCAAAACCTCTTGGCTTTGATACCATATTGAGAACCGACCAGCGCAGCCAAAAGCTCATGGTGAGGGGAAAAGATGGGCAGTTTACTTAACAAAATGATGCTTCAAAGATACACTAAAAAATTCTGAAAACACAACTCAAGGTATTTTATACTAAAAGGTAACCCTGAAGGACACAAAACCTAATTTGTATCATTAGCTGAGTTAAAAAGAAGTCAAGACATTTGGATCAAATGTACCTTTCTGTTAAAAATACCAGGAAAGATTATAGGAACAAATGAGTGGTAAATATAGGCTATATCCTGAATGATGCAACTTTCAGAAACAACATTAGCTATTTGATGTTATATTTATCACATGGTAACGTTTAAATATCATTGTTTTATTTTGAAGTGAGACAAAAATATGCATTTTATATAATTTGCAGAAACCCTGTATAAATAAAATCAGCAATGCGTGTAGTAAGTAAGAACGGAATTCAACTTGCAGAAACCCTGTATAAATAAAATGAGGAATGCATCCCAAATTCCATGCTCTAGGAATATATGAAATATATACTCCCTAATAAACTAGTGTGCAATATGCTCCAAAGGATTATGTTTGTTAGCAAGGATAGCAAAAATAAACAGTTCACTGCAACATGTCAGAAACAATGACCAACCTGTGGGTTTCTCGAGACCCAGTACATGTCACCATCAAAATCACCACCTGCCATCTCATCAGATAGAGATCGTGGTCCAGAAACAGGAAAAAGAATAGCATATCTGGAGTCTCCCACGAAATCCTGTATAGCCTCGCTATATGTGGCTGTCAAGACATGTATATCACCAAAGTGCAGCCCAGGATGTCTATAGACAAGAACCTCTCCAGAAATGGGGCCATGGTCCCTGTTTGATGAGACATAATTAGTAATAAAAGGAACAGACGAACACTTCAACCTTGTAATTCCCTTCAAAAGGATGGTATGGTCTATAATTAAATCTAGAACATTACCAAAGTCTAGAAGTCCCACATATTTTGTTCCCTGGCAATATGTAATTAGCCACACATACTTAATCCAGCATGAAAACATATCATCCACCAAGATCAGACCATAGTGTAGTGCAGCCAACTCAAACTGCACTAATAGGCTAACACAGATAGCACATAGTTTCAAAATCTTCACAAAGGTGGGGACTAATAGGCTAACACAGATCGCACATAGTGTAGTGCAGCCAACTCAAACTGCATTTATGCCGGACAGAAACATCCTTGAAGGGGTTGTGGTCTTGCATGAGACACTACACGAAATCCACACGAAAAAGCTAGATGGGGTTATTTTCAAAGTGGATTTTGAGAAAGCGTATGATAAAGTTAAGTGGCCATTTCTTCAGCAGGCCTTGCGGATGAAAGGATTCGATCAAGCCTGGCGGAAGCAGATCAAGTCTTTTACGCAAAAAGGCAGTGTCGGAATCAGAGTGAATGATGATATAGGTCACTATTTCCAGACACATAAGGGTCTTAGAGCATCTCCAACGGCCGCGCGAAACGACGCGCGCGCGCGGTAAACGCAGCCTTTAGCGCGCACGGGGCGTTTTGCCGCGCTCCAGTGGCGGCGGGAAAACCACGCGCGCGGGAACCGCTTGCGCGCGCGCGAAAAGGCGCCAGCTTGCGCGCCATATTTTGCGCACCGCTTCCGGCGCGCCTATAAAAGTGCGGCGCACGCAGCGCGCCTCTGCACGCCTCCTCTTCTCCTCTTCCTCTCTCTCTCTCTCTGCCACGCGCCGCTCCAGCGCCCCGCCACCGACGCGCCTCCGCCGCCCTAGCGCCCCGCCACCGACGCGCTGCCATGCCGCCGCGCCGCCGAGGAGCGTCCGGCTACCGCGGCGTCCGCCTGCGCCCCAACGGCGGCTACTACGCGGAGATACGCTCCGGCGATCTCCGGCTCGGCCTCGGCACGTACGGGATGGCGCGCGAGGCCGGCCGCGCGTACGACGTGGCAGCGTGGCGCCTAGGCCGGCCGCGCGGCCAGATGAACTTCCAGGATGTCTACACGCTCCAGCAAGCGCTTGACCGTGCCCCGCCGCCGCGTCTGAACACGGCACAAGACCGTGCGGAGCACGCCGAGCGGCAGTGCCGCCTCCTCGTCACCCAGGAGGACGAGCGGGTCATGGCAGAGTGGCGCCACCGCCACCCGGAGGACGTCGCCTACGAGCAGGCCTACTGGGCAAGACGTCGCGAGGAGGACACGCGAAGGCGCCGCGAGGCGCGGTTGGACAGGCGTTGGCGAACGCGCAGTCCGATCTCGTCGCAGCAGGTGGGCAGTCGTTCTTCGCGCCGGACGATGATCGGTGGTTGGACATCTGGCTGGATACCTCGGACGACACCGCCGAGGAGGATAATGGTGATGATAGTGATGATAGCGACTTAGAGTAGTTTTTTTTTATGCAGTCTATCTCGTTTTTTATCGTTTGTCGTTTTTAATTATTATGCAATCTATGTTTCGGATGTAAAATACCTTTGTATCGTTTAGCCTAACAAATCTATGCAATCTATCTATTTTCCAATGCTAGCCTAGAATGAGCGCACGCGCTGCTTTTTTTGCGCACTACTGGAGCGGCGCGCGCGCTGCATTTTAGCGCGGCTGCTGGAGCGGGCGCAGCGCGCCGCGCCAAATCAGCCGATGCGCACGCGGCATATGTATTTTTTGCGCGCGGCGCGACAGGCGCCTGTTGGAGATGCTCTTAGACAAGGAGATCCAATGTCCCCTATTTTGTTTAACATAGTGGTAGATATGTTGACAATTCTGATAGGACGGGCTAAAGAAATGGTCAAGTAGGTGGTCTAGTTCCGCATCTAGTGGATGGTGGCGTGTCCATACTACAATACGCTAATGATACTATAATCTTCATGGAGCATGACTTGGCAAAGGCACGGAATATGAAGCTTCTATTATGCCTTTTCGAGCAGTTGTCAGGTTTAAAGATAAATTTTAACAAGAGTGAACTGTTCTGTTTTGGGAGAGCTCAAGATGAACAGGAAGCTTATAAACAACTGTTCGGATGTGGTTCGGGTACGCTGCTCCCATTTTCTTATTTGGGCATACCCATTCACCATCATAGGCTATCTAACAAAGAATGAAAGTGTATTGAAGATCGTTTCAAGAAGAAACTAGGCTGCTGGAAGGGCAAGCTTATGTCGTACAGTGGTAGACTAGTTCTCATTAATTCGGTGCTTACGAGTATGCCAATGTTTCTATTGTCTTTTTTTGAGGTACCTGTAGGGGTACGGAAAAGACTAGATTTTTATCGATCACGTTTTTTCTGGCAGAGTGATGAGTTAAAACGAAAATACAGACTTGCCAAGTGGGATATCCTTTGCAGACCTAAAGACCAAGGCGGTCTTGGTATTGAAAATTTAGAGGTGAAGAACAGATGCCTTCTCAGCAAGTGGCTGTATAAGTTATCTGTAGAGACTGATGCCACTTGGGCTCAGATTCTGCATAACAAGTACCTTTATTCTAAAGCATTATCCCAGGTGACAGTCAGACCAACTGATTCACCATTTTGGAAGGCGTTGATGAAAGTGAAATCAGCCTTCTTCCATAGGACAAGATTTATTGTTAATAATGGTGCTCATACGAGATTCTGGGAGGATACATTGCTAGGGGAGACGCCTTTAGCTACACAATATCCTTCGCTCTATAATATTGTTCAGCGTCGCGAGGTGTACGTTGCAACCGTATTTCAATCCAACCCTCTAAATATTCAATTCAGAAGAGCATTAGTTGGAAACCATTGGGAAGCTTGGCTCCATCTAGTGACAAGATTAATGGATGTCAACCTATCTCAGCAGCCAGATCAGATACGGTGGAAACTAACCGGGAATGGGGTTTTCCCCGTAAGATCCATGTATCTGGATACTATAAATTCTGGCCCTATCCCTCGCTCTATACATATATGGAAAATCAAAGTGCCTTTGAAAATAAAAGTGTTTATGTGGTTTGTCCATAAACAAGTTATTCTTACCAAGGACAATTTGGCCAAACGGAACTGGAATGGGTCTCGGAGATGCAGTTTCTGTGATTATGATGAATCTATTAAGCACCTTTTTATTGAATGCCCTATGGCCAAATTACAATGGTGATCGGTTCATATTGCATTTAATATTACGCCTTCAAGTAGCATACACACGTTGTTTGGGACGTGGCTAAATGGAGTTGACACAGAAATAGCAAACAATATCCGCGTAGGAGCATGTGCTTTATTATGGACTATTTGGAACTAAAGAAATGATTTAGTCTTTAACAGAACAACAAATACTCATTTCTTGCAAGTCATCTTTCGAGCCACTACGTTGATCCGTACGTGGTCGTTAGAGCATCTCCAGCCGTTGAGCCCCCCAGGAGGCATTTTTTCGCCGCTTGGGGGGCTGCCGGCGGAAATTTTGGCTTGAGGATGAATTTCTTTCCAGCCGTGTCCACCCCCAATCGAGGAACAACACAGCGAGCCCGCGCCCTCGCCCGTCGCGTCCGCCGTCCAGGCCGCGCCCTCGCCCGCCGCACCCGCCGTCCAGGCCACGGCTGCCCCGTCCGCGCCCGCCCCAGGCCACGTCCGGCCCCGGCCTCGCCCCGAGCTCCTGCAACACGTCGAGGGAGGAGGGCAGCTCCACGGGCTGCCACCTTTACCGCCGACGCACTCCTTGAGCCGCTTGGCAAAGAGCCTGGCGATCTGCAGCTGCGTCTTGGCCATGGTCTCCGCTCGATCTTCAGGAACGAGCTCGCCAGCAGCTCGATGCTCCTCGCGGCGTCCAGCTCCGGGCCCTTCCGCTTCCTCCCCGGCGCGTCCCAGGCCTCCTTGGCGGTGCAGCAGCAGCGCGTCGGCGGCGAGGAGGCAGGACGCGGCAGTGAGCGCGGCGCGGTGGGAGCTCCGGAGCGAGGCGAGCGCGAGGGAGACCGCGTTGAGCACGTCGAGTGCCTTGACGGAGCGGTCGAGCAGGTCGGCGGCGAGGCGGTCGGCGGGGGGCCTGGCGAGGGCGTCCCGGAACGCGGCGTCCGAGGACACCACGGCGTCGAGCAGCTTGGAAAGGAACGCCAGCGAGAGCACCGGCCCCTGGTGCTGCGCCGCGGAGGAGTGGGCGGCGGGGGCGGCGAGTCGGTCGGCGACGTGGGCCTGGAGGGCGTCGAGGACGAGCAGCTCGTCGTCCTGCGCCGAGTCGAAGGAGGCGACGACGGTGGCGCTGCGGCGGAAGCTGAGCAGCCCCAGGAAGCCCATCCCGCCGGTCGAGGGTGAGAAGGCGGGGCGGGGCGGCGGTGGCGGCCCGGGGGCGGCGGCGAGGGGCGAGAAGGCGGGCCGGGGCGGAGGCACGGCGGCGGGGCAGAGAAGGCGGGGCGGGGCGGAGGAGGCGGGGCGGCGAGCTCTGGCGAGAGAGCAGCATGCGGCGGGAGGGAGAGAAAGGAGGAGGTGGGGCGGGGCGGATATTTTTGCATGCATGGGTGGTCCCTAGCAGAGAAAAGAGGAGAGAGAGAGGAGAGAGGCTGACCCGTGGGGTTTCGCCATGCAAAAAGTAATGCCGGCGGCCCCAAGTGCCCCACGATGGGCTGGGTGTGGCTTGAGGTCGCCGGGGCTATTTTGCCTAAATCCGGCGAAAAATAAGGTCTTGGGGGCGTGAGTGGAACGATTTTTGCCCGCAGGCGCCCAAAAAGTGGCTTGGGGGGCATCTTGGGGGGCCTAGCGGAGATGCTCTTACTCACTCCAACGGTGGCCAGGGAGCGTTTGGTTACTGCGTCTACCCGTTGGGAGATGGTAGCACGGGCTATCTTCAACCGGTTTGGATGGCGGTCATGTAATAGGCCGGTTGTGGCTATCTTCAACCGGTTTGGATGGTTTAGTATCCTATTTATCTTTACCAAGCCGGTTGTGGCTATCACATGTTCTTTCTCTTTTTTTAGCTCTTTGTGAGCATTTTTCATTACTAAGATTTGGAGCTTCTGTGGAACCTTTTGTTTATTAATAAAGAGGCCGTATGCATCCCTTGGATGCAGAGGCCAGGGGTCAACCTCCTTTTCAAAAAAAAAACAAGATCAGACCATGCATTTATTAAAACCATGTTCTGACCAGTCTAAATAAAAAAGGTACATCCTGAAGTTGTTGCTTCCTTGTCAGACATTCTTCTTTCAGGGCAGGATGATCATCAAACTATTGAAGGACTTGAAAAAAAAATCAAATTGATGTACGAAGTGTGTTCCTTAATGCATTCATGAAACAAAAGCAGAAACCTCTAGTCCATATGAAGGTGCATAGTTGCATACACCAACTAGTTCACCTAAAAGCTTAAGCTAGATGATGAAGAACGGTGAGCAACATACTTACATTCGCACTCATGTCTAGGCTCCTTCAAGCCTAAGATATGGACTAGAGTGAAGTCAGTGAACTGCAATTATAGTTCTTAAAACTTAGTTACTGATGAAAGGAGGGACCATGGAGGTCGCGGTGCGCTCCTGCGATTCCAGCGGCGACGCTCCCCCGGCTGCGGAGCTGCCCTCCGTCGCGCCCCTCGTCGGCCCCGTCGACCCCCCTCCCCCCGCGCCTCCCTCCCCGTCGCCGGTTCCGGCGGCGTCGGCCGTCCTGCCGCCTCCCTCGCCCGCTCCCGCGGCCATCCCCCGCATCCGGTGGGCCGATTTCGTGGACGACGAGCCGTTCCCCCCTCTCCCGTTGCTCCCCGTCGCATCGCCCAGCCCGGCCAGGCCGGTGGCTCAGCCCCCCACGAGAGGGGTTCTGCCGCCGGCTCGCGGCAGGTGCGGTCGCCGCAGCTGCCCTCGAGCCCGTCTTGGGCACCGGGGACGCAAGGCCGGAGCTTGCGGGGTGGGAACGGTCGCCGCCGCCGTGCCTGCTCATGGGGTGTGGCCGGCCGGTCGGACTGCGGCACCGCTCGCGCTTCCTGGCGCCACCCGCCGTTGGCTCGGTTGGAGCCTGCCCCGGCGTCGCCTCCGTCGAGGTGTGCCCAGGCCATTAAGGCTCCGGTGACCCGCGCCTCGCCCTTTCGCCCTTTCATCGCCTCGTTTGGATCCTCTTCCCTCCGCGTCCGTGTCTCCCTCCCCCTGCACCGCCTCGCGCCAGCCCCCGCTGGCAGCGGGTCACTGGTGCAGGCTGCTGCGGCGGCGCCCGCCGATAGGGGGGAAACCCTACGGCTCGCCCGTCCCCGTCGCCTGCTGGGCCTCGCTGTGTCCAGCCAGGGCATCTTGGGCCGCGGCCCGGCCCACCTGGCGTCCGCGCCCACTAGGCCGCCTTCGCCTCGGCTGGGCCTGTCCGCACAAGCTGGGCCGCCCCGGTGCCCTAGGCCCATGCCCCCGACCGCCTCGATCTGGTTCCCTCAGGGTTATCCGATCGCCCCTCTCCGTCCCCCAGCCGCCACTCTTGCGACCCTCCCCCGACCGCAATCTTCTCCTTTCCCACCCCCCTACCCGCCGCCCCCCGCTGCGTGCTCGTCCTTGCCCCCTCTCCCACCGCGGCTGTCAGCCATGCGCAACTGGAATGACGGCGAGCCGTGGCCGAAGCGGGGGTCGGACGACCGCCGCGAGCCCCGTCGACCATCGCCGGATGCGCTGCGCCGTGAGGAAGAGCTACGCCGGGAGCTGCGGGAGCTCCGCGACGGCCGGCGCGATGATCAGCGTTCGCCGGCCCGGAGGGACAAGCGCGGTCGGTCGCGCTCTCCCCGTGCCGCCGCTTCGGGTGACTGGCGGTCCCGCCGCCGTTCGCCCTCCCCCCCCCCCCCCCCCGCCTCGGCGTGGCCGCTCTCCATCCCCTCCGCGCTCGTCAATCCCCGCTGCGTCCCGTCCCCATGTTCCGGCTATTTCCACGGCGTCGCGCAAGTACGTCCCGCCCCACGCCGCGTCGTCCTCGGTGCCGGCTCCTTCGGCTGCCCCGGGCTCCGGTCCGTCCCGCGGTCGTCAGGGCCCGGCCAAGAAGAAGCGTCGCGGGCAGGGGCGGGGCGCCCCCGCCTCGCTTCCCCAAGTGGCTCCGGGTTCTGCCCCTCCCGGCCCGGTCTCCAACCTACCTCGCCCCCCGTGCTTCAATTGCGGGGTGGCAGGGCACTCGCAAGTCAACTGCGTCAACCCCCAGTGTTGCTACATTTGCCAGGACCCTGGCCATCCTGCCCTGCTTTGTCCTGCTCGCCCTGTGACGTCGGAGCTCATGATGTATGGCCACGGGATTGAGGGGCTTAGCTTCTTTCACCTCGAGGTCCCCGATCTCCCACCACCCACCCCGTCCCTTCAGGCGATCATCACTGTGGTTGACGGGGTGGCCTCCCCGGAGATGATTGAGGCCGAGCTCAACCACCTCTACCGTTGCCGGTGGGATTGGCTGGCTACCCCTACTGTCGGTCACATCTTCACCGTGGTCTTCCCCGACTCCGTCAGCTACGGGTACGCCACGCGCAGTGGCCGGATCACCCTCGCCCTCAACCAGCTTGTCGTCGACATCACCGAGCCGATCCTCGACGCCCCTGCGGTGGCTGTGCTGGATACCGCCTGGCTCCTTGTGGGTGGTCTCCCCGACATCGCCCGGTCCGAGCTCGTCATCCGCCAGATGTCCAGGATCTTAGGCAAGGTGGTGGTGGTGGACGAGCTCTCCCTTCGTAAGGAGGAGGAGGTCCGGGTCAAGGTCAAGTGCTTAGACTCCGACAAGCTTCACGTCACCGTCCGTGTTTTCTTCAACGACCAGGGCTACGACCTCCGCATCGCCCCCGAGCCTCCCAACCACGTCGGCCGCCCTCGCTTCACCGACGATGGTCCTCCTGGCGGCAACCCGGGGGGCGGTGGAGACTACCACGGCCGCCACCACCCGCGTTCCCGCCGGTCGGAGGACGGGGAGGGTTCGGATGACTCGCCCTCTCGGTCGGCGTCCCGCTCGCCCTCTCCTCCGGCCGATGGCGGCCATGGGCGCCAGGTCGCGTCGGATTTCCCTCCCCTGGCTCCCCACGGCCCGGAGGCCGAGTCCCCTTCCGCCAGTGACGCTTCCAGTGTGGGCTTGGTCGTCTGCCCCGCCTCCTCCCCATGCTCCCCCGTCTTCTCCGCTCCAGATGGGCCGGTTCTGGACCTGGTTCTCCTCCCTGCGCCGCTCGCCGGGGGCGCGGAGGCCTCCCCTGCCTCCTCCCCTGGCGCCGCCCCCGTCGCCGCCCCGTCGGCTCCCCTGCCGTCTCCGGCCGCAGCCTGGATTGCTCTCGTCGATGATTCTACCCCTCCGCCGTCATCCCCGACAAAGCTGCCGTCTTCTTCTCCGACCCCGGCTCTTCAGCTTCTCCCCACTGCGGTCTCTGGCCTGGAGGGGGAGTCCCAGGTGACCACCCCCTGGCTGCCCCGCCTCCGCCTCCACGCGTGGTGGCCTTCTCTCGGCGTGCCCGTTCGGCCTCCTCTCCGGCGACTGCCTCGCGCCGGAGCGCTCGGCTGGACGCGGCGCGCCCGGAGGGGAGCCCGGTGCTGCCCATCCGCGAGCGGGCGGAGCTTCGTGCTACAGCACGGAACCTGGAGCCAGGTACCCCTTCAGTCCCCCCCTCGGCAGCTACTTGTTCCTTCTCTGCTCTAGAATCGATGCCTCTTGGAAACCTGGTGAAGATCGCGACTGATTCCGCGATTATCTTTAGGGGGGAGGTTGGCCCCCCGTTAGCCCAGATCGCGGCCATTAGGGCGCGCAAGATCCTCGATGGGAAGCTAGCTGAGGCTAGAGCATCTCTACTCTCGGCCCCCGGCCCGTCGTCCGAGCCGACGGAACCCATGCCACCCCCTCCTCAGAGGATTGGTGGAATCCCGCCTCTGGCCGCCTCCGAGCTTCGGGGCCGTACCCGTTCTCGGACTGCCGCTCTCCGCGCCCAAAGCGCATCTCGTGTCCTGGGGTCAAGCAGCCCCTCAATGGTTGCGTGATGCGTGCCCTCTTCTGGAACATCCGCGGTTTCGGCCATGACGGGCGCCGCCGCCAACTCATCGAGTACATTCGCGACGAACACATTGATATTGCGGCCATTCAGGAGACCATGCGTACAGATTTCTCCCTCCCTGAGCTTGACCGCCTTAGCTCCCACCTTTTCGCCTGAAATTGGCTCCCTTCTAGTGGGACCGCGGGCCACTCCGGTGGCATCCTGCTAGGTGTGAAGGATGCCACCTTCGAGGTGGGCAGTATGGACCGAGGACAGTTCTTTGTTAGCATGGAGATTTTCGAGCGCTCCATCAACTTCAAGTGGGAGGTCATTATTGTTTATGGCCCCGCCGACCACAGCTGCTCCGCCTCCTTCCTCGAGGAGCTCAACAGGAAAGTGTCGGCTGCCTCTCTGCCGGTTGTGGTGGGGGGTGATTTTAATCTCCTTAGGTGCGCGGAGGACAAGAGCAATGCTAACATCAAGTTTGCCCTGATGCAAATGTTCAACAATTGCATTGTCGATCTTGGCCTCCGTGAGATTGACCGGGTTGGCGCCAGGTTCACCTGGACCAACCGCCAGGCAGCCCCGACCCAGTCCGTCCTGGACCGGGTCCTAGTTTCTCCGGAATGGGATCTTCGTTGCTCCCTTGCCTCCCTCCGGGCCATCACTCGGATTGGCTCCGATCATGTCCCCCTCCTCTCCTCCGCCGATGAGCGTCCCCCCCCCCCCCGATTCCGACTTGAGACATTTTGGTTGTCCCAAGCTGGCTTCATCGACGCGGTCTGTGAGCGCTGGTTGGAGACTCGCGCCCTCTCACAGTCTCCTTCTCGCCCTCCCTCCGCTATCGACTCTTGGCACGCCTGCGCCAAACGTGGTCGGCAGTTCATGAAAGGGTGGGGCGCCAACCTGGGGCGCGACCTCCGCGAGCGCAAGAAGGCTTTGCTGTCGGCGATCCAATCCCTGGACCTGCGCGCTGATGCTACCGGCCTCTCTCCCGAGGAGTGGCTCTCCCGCTACGACTTGGAAGATCAGCTCTCTGTCATCTACACTGATGAAGAGGCCTACTGGCGTTTGCGTGGTGCTCAGAAATGGGTCTTGAAGGGCGACGTGAATACGGCTTATTTTCAGGCCATCGCTAATGGTCGGCATAGACGTAACACCATCCCTCTCCTTTGGGATGGTCCGAACCTCTTGTAGTCCCCTCGGGACATTAGGTCCCATGTCGACGGCTTCTATAGGGCCCTGTTCACAGCCGCTCCTCGGGGCGGCGCCAACTTGTGTCTGACCTTGAGAACGCGGCCCTGTTGGCCCCCTTCTCTGAGGATGAGGTCTGGGCCGCCATCAAATCATGAATCCTGCCTCGGCCCCTTGCCCGGACGGCCTTCCAGTCAAGTTCTTCCAAAGCTTCTGGAATGTGATCAAGCCGGAGATCATGGCCATCTTCGACGAGTTCTATGTTGGGTCCATCGATCTCGGGCGCCTTAATTATGGGACGATCTCGCTCATTCCCAAGGTCCCTGGCGCTTCTGACATCCGTCAGTTTCGCCCAATCACGGTGATCAACGTGATTTTCCGGATTCTGGCAAAAGGGTACGCCAATAGGGTGACCCTGCTCGCGGACCAGATCACTCACCCCAACCAATCGGCTTTCATCCAAGGCCGTTATATTCTGGATGGGGTGTTGGTCCTTCTCGAAGTCCTCCATGAGGTCCGATCCAAACACCTTAAGGCGGTCTTCCTGAAGATTGACTTCCATAAAGCCTATGACACTGTTAGCTAGCCCTTCCTTCGGGAAGTTCTTCTGCGAAAAGGATTTGATGACCGCTGGGTGACGCGGGTTATGCAGATGGTCTTGTGTGGGCGCACCGCCATCAACATCAATGGGGAGATCGGTCCCTACTTCCCCACTTTCTGTGGAGTGAGGCAGGGCGACCCATTCTCCCCCTTCCTGTTTAACATGGTGGTTGATGCTCTTGCGGCCATTCTGGATAAGGCCAAGGCCACGGGCCATATTAGAGATATCACCCCCCACCTGACTGGGGGTGTTGGCATCTCCCTGCTCTAGTACGCCGACGACACCATTATCATGGTCGAAGGCTCGGATACGGACATCACTAGCCTTAAATTCCTCCTCTTCTGCTTCCAACAAATGTCTGGCCTTAAGATCAACTTCGACAAGAGTGATGTGATGGTGATGGGCTATTCTCCGGCTGAGGCCCTTGACATCGCCAACCGCCTCAATTGCCGCCTGGGCTCCTTCCCAACGACCTACCTGGGAACGCCCATTAGTGACTCTCGGCTTACTGTGGCGGACCTTCATCCTGCAGTGACCAAGTTGCAAACGCACATTGAGACTTGGCAAGGTCGGTGGCTCTCGAAGGCGGCCCGGACGATTCTCATCAACTCCTCGCTCTCTAGTCTCCTCCTATTCCTTATGAGCTTCTACAGCCTCCACGAGACCCTCCATCACGAGATCGCAAAAATCCAGTCGCGCTTCTATTGGGCTGGGGACAATAACAAACAGAAGTATCATATGGTTAGTTGGCCCGACATCTGCAAGCCCCAGGAGCAGGGAGGCCTTGGCATCATGTGCTCGAAGCGCATGAACATTGCCCTCCTATCCCGCTGGCTCTGGCGTATCTCACAAGGGCATGGAGGTCTATGGTTGGACATCATCCGGAATAAATACTTGTGTGGCCAGCCTCTGGCCTTCTGCCAGCGTTCGGGTGGATCCCAGTTCTGGCAATCGGTCATCCAACTGCTCCCCGTCCTCCGCATTGGGACTTCCATCTCGGTCGGCTCGGGCTCAGCGACCTTGTTCTGGTTTGACCGATGGGCGGGTGACGCTCCTTTCGTTGCCCGCTTCCCGGACCTCTTCTCCATCGCCGTCGTCCCTACAATCTCAGTTCAACAGGCCCTTATTGACTTAGGGCGCCTCGTGTTCCGGAGGCCATTTGGGCCTCCGGAAGTGGCCGCTTGGCATGAACTTCTTGATTGTATTGCTCTTCATGAACCGTCGGTGGACACGGACCCGGATGAGGTTCGATGGCGCCTCGAGCCCTCGGGACAATTCTCCACCAAGTCCCTTTACGCGGCTATCGCCCCTTCCTCCGCTCCGCCGCCCCTCCAGGCGGTCTGGTCCATTCGCCTGCCCCTAGAAATCCGCATCTTCATGTGGCAATGGATCCATGGCCGGTTGCCGTCTAGAGTTGAGGTCCGCAAGCGCAATGGTCCGGGCTCCGGCCTCTGCCCCCTCTGTGATACCCCCGAAGACTCGAACCACATCTTCTTCTCCTGCGTGTCTGCTCAGTTTGTTTGGAGTTGTTTTCGAGAGGCGGTTGGTGGGGTTTGGTGCCACTCCAACTTCCCCGACCTCTTCGCCGAGCTTCAGGCCTCGCCGGCGCCATCTCGCCACATTAGGTGGCTTGAGATTGGGGCCCTCGCGTGGACGCTCTGGACTATTCGCAATAAGCTTGTGATTCAGCGCTCCCCTCTTCGACGATCTACTGACGCTCTCTTCAAACTGTCTGGTTACTTGCAGCTCTGGCGGCCGCTTAGCCGCCCTCGGGACCGGGACGCCATCTCCGCCTTCATCGCCGATCTCCGCTCGATGGCCGTCCGCCTGTCGCCGCCTCCTCCTGAGCCTGATTAGTCGTCTGTTTGCTCTCTGGCCTTAGCCCCGGCTGAGCCTATCTTTTATGTCGTGTGTGTTTTGGGCTTGTTGAGCTGTGCCCTCAGCAGTACCTTTGAACTTATCTGTTGTGTGTCTTGGGTGTGTGTGTCTGAACTAGTCCTTGTATGTGCTCTTGGCGGTTTGCTTTATTTATAAAGCGGGGCGAAAGCTTTTTTCGGTAAATTTAGTTACTGAGGATTTGAACTAACACCTCTCGATCCTGGTCCTGGTACACGTTGAGTTGCAAGCACCAGTTCATCCAAAATATTATATTTTTTATGGGAGAGGAGGTGGGTGTGGAAAGGTCATCCAAAAGTCTAAGCTGACCAGAAAAGGTGAGCAATATACCAATACTTAAAAGTCTAAGCTCAATTTCAATGCATTACCTAACAACTCACTGGTTTATACAGAAACAAAATAATGTTTAAGTTCTGCATTCCCCTTCTACAACAAATTGTAACATGATAAACAGATCCAGAGAAACCAATATCCTGTTTATGTAAAATTATAAGATTATGGCAGTCGGAAAAATTGGAAAGCATAAGGAAGAGATAAAGGAAAGACCGAGCAATAGAAAGGATATGGTGGGTTACTGGATCACTTACAATATCACACAGACTTCATGGGGCTTTAGTGTCCCTGTAGGATCTGTTGTGCCCATCAGATAATAACACTGATCGACAGGGAGCCTGCCTTGTTTGAATCCTTCTCTTTCCTCTTTGGTCATTGTAGTAAGCTGGTGCTGTAAGTATGCCTCATCTTCTGGTCGAATTCCAGAAAGGATCATTCGTGCAGACATTAAATCATCCATGTCACCGTGGTTAAATGCAACTGTAAGAGGGATCACATTAATAGAAATTGCAAGTGAAGGCATAACTGCCACTAGGTAAATGCATACTTGAGATGTTAAAAGTAACAAATTCCTAAACATCAAAGAAATGCAGCATATCCCATATTTATAGCAAAATGCAGCATAAATACGTGCTCTATTCATGATATTTCAAATTAACCTTCAAGGGAATCTCTAGTTTTATGGCGAGCTTTCTCAGCATCTTTTAGTGCCTTCCCTAGAAGCTCCATAAAATAATCCGCTGGAACCCCTCCATATTGAAGCAGCGTGATTAAAAACCTTGATGTCAATGCCCTTTTGGGTCGGTTGCTGGAAAAATGTTGTGAAGTGCCAACAAAAGGCAAGAATTTCATTAGCTGTAGAGAATGCTCAAGAAAAATATCTCAATATTTATCAAAACCGTAGCACTACCACTACAAAGAAATTAACTCTGTGACTTCAGCTACCAAACTGATTCACAGAAAGCTTAATCAGTTAGTTAAGCGTGGGTGACCTTAATAATACTATAAAATCAAAGACAAAACATGTACCAAGTAAAGAACTGCCTTTCACAGTTTTATGGGAACTTTCCCAGTTCTTGCTAAAACCAAAGTAGTTTAACGATCGCATCTAAAATTCTAAATTATGATGCAAGATATCCCCCCTAAAAAGGGCAACCTGGTGCATGTAGCTCCTGCTTGCGCAGGATCCATGGAAGGGTCCGACCACTTTAGGTCTATAGTACGCAGCCTTTCCCTACATTTATGTAAGAGGCTGTTTCCAGGACTTGAACCCATGACCCCATGGTCACAAGGCAGCAGCTTCACCACTGCGAAGATATCCCCCCTACTCATACTTAAATCCAGTAAATGCATATCCAGGTTACTTACCTCGTTGAAACAATTTCCAGTGAGTTGAAGGAGTGCCCACCTGATAAACTGGGATCTGAGTTTACTTTTATCATTGATGGTCGTATATGGATAGTCCTTTCAGGAAGCTGCAATACATAAGAAATATATTCTTAAAAAATGGTAAGAAAAGTTCAAAATTTGACAGACATAAAGTGAAAAAAAATGATGTAAAAGAAAACCAATAATTGATGTGATTGCTCAATTATGTTACTAGTATTGGATTCTCAGGCTGTCATTAACTCATGATATTGTGTAAGTTGTGGGCCAGAAGAATTGAACATGCGGAAAAAGGTACCGCCAACAAAATGGCAAATAGGAAAGATGGGAAATGAAGGTAATGTTTCCATGCAACCATTTGTTCACTGGAACTGAGCATGGCTAATAGTATAGCCAGTTGATGGCCATATGATGCTGTCATGTCATTTATAGACATCATACATAGTCACTCATATGATGAAGTTCGCTATTATACTAGTCCTTTGTTCCACCCTCTCGCGTTCTCTTTCTCCATATTTATTACATTTGCCTAGGAGCACGTGTAGATGTGAGCTCTTGCATGAGAAACCACTCCCCTCATTTTTTCTTATCCTTCTCCTCCATATAGACAAAAGTGTTGCGTAAGCGGGCTATAAGCCCCTTATTATACTTGCTCTAAACAATAACACTCCAACGACAATAAATTCAAGCCATCCATGATAAATATATACCTTTCTAACAACAAGAAGGGTTCCCTTTACAGCAAGTCCATTATAGAACATACGGACCTGCATAAGAAGAGGCTAGAGAGAGGAAGGGGAAGAGCAATACACTGCTTAGTTATCTAATGGAGCATTTGAAAAATAACGGAGAAAAGATCATGATATTGTTTACTCCACAGATTACATGATCATCGATGTCAAATTGATCCTCCTTTGAATCCACACTATCCTGTGTAAGTTATAACATAGAATTGAATAATAGTACAAAAACAATTAATAAGAAAACTAAAAAGTGAAAAGCAGAGTTAGCTAGAAATAGCAAGCAACAATTTCGATAACTATTAGCTTTTTCCAAAACATGATTTTTGGGGTAAAGTTAACCACTAACACCTATTTGTTAGTCGAGTCCACAAATTTCTCATCTCATCTTAAATCTGTCGTTCTTTTAAACAATAATGTGATGGACTTGATGTTGTAGCATGATATATTGCAAGTTTGCAACCAATGGTAACATCGTATGGCGTATCACAATCTACGTATGATGTGTTTGCTGATCTAACATGGTCGACATGCCAGGTTCTTTAAGTTCAGTATGAGATTAAACAAGCAGAGGGACACAATCATCTAGGATCTACTGGAGACAGACTTACCAAAGTACAGAACGTGATGTTCCACTATAAACAAAAATGCCCATATTATTAAGCTCATTAGGATGCATGCCATAGTATTAAGCTCATTAGGGTGAAAAGTCGAGTGCCGTCCAACTCATAATGGATGCTTTAGGTGAGTTGCAAAGTAAAATAATGTACCACCAATCTTTTTCACAACTGGGAGAACAATTGGTGTGACCGATGATATTGGGTGCCAATGAGCTTCCACTATAACCAGTGCCCGAGTGCAGAATGCATTCTATGGAAGAACCTAAAGCATAGCATGGTGAAACAGCTAAAAGTTTCAAACCGCACTGATTGAAAATTCAACTATGTGTCAAGTTTGTATTAGTAAAAGGAGCTGTGCCATGTGTGTATCTAAGTTTTCTTTTGGCATATCAAAATTTGCCCAAATGACTTATCATTATCTTCACAAAACCATAACCTTCAGAGACCTAATATATAGTTCAGATATGGTAAGTGAGAAATAAAAAAAAGTCATATTTTCTGACAAGATGCACAATGGGGTGTTGAAATATATTGCCCGCCTCTCTCCATCAGTTCAGACTTTTGGAGCAACTGGCCGGAGCATGAATTCAATATGGGGGACAGGGAAGCACACACTCACGTCATGTATCCTCAAAAGGTTCCCCTTAAATACATCTGTAGTGCATTTCTTAGCTAAATCTTCTGATATTAGGCCAGTCCCGTCAGTGTGGATCAAAGCCTCCCTATGCTTGAAAACAATGCTTCCGTTTTTATCCTGAAATATTTCATTGAGTATACAAGATAATAATATATTCTAGTAGCAAGCCAAAACATCAAAGGAACGAGATAGTAACCTTGCAAGGTACATCATCAACAATTACAACGTCAATTTTTGATAGGTCTTCACCATCGAGTAGTGTAATAGTTTTGGACAATACCAAACCAAACCTGTCATTCACATAAACTAACTATATAAATTTACCCCCCAAAAGAGAGTGGCTACAACCACAGACAATGACAAAAGGTGAAACAACATCCTATGTTCATCTCCATCTATAAGGCATTGTAAAATCCATGCACAGTAATATTTGGAAAACTGAAAGAAACAAGCAAAAAAGAGAAGTGGGCAATGACTTGCACCAAATGTATCGTCAAATATAATCAAACTTCATGTTTTCACAGAGTGGCATCTCTTTTTGGTTATTTTGTAAGCATTCCAATGCAGAAAGCAAGAGCACAAGATTTACTTACGAGTAACAACATGAGATATCCTAGAATTTACGATTAAACGTATGCATTGTTAGTGATACTGGGTAGCAAAAGTACATAAGATAGCTAACCTGGCCACATATTTTGCCACGCTGGGGACAGTGTGTACGTGCATAAAAAGCTTGCGGGCATCACCAATTGTTCTGTTGGAGAGGATATAAGGCACACCCTTGTCCCAGTCACACTCGGTGCGAACAAAGTAGCACCTAACAGAAGAAGTGCATTTCTTGTTTCTCTCTTTCTTTTTTTCCGCTTTTATTCTCCTCTCCCTCCCTCCATCTTTGTAAACTGACGATAAAGGCATACCAGTCAAGACCATGATACAGCTGAATCAATTTGTAGTTATAAATGACGAATGACCTTTTTTACAAGATATAGTAGCACTAACAGTACAGAAATTTTCCGTGCTGACTTGATCCATAGATCTGTGCTCTCACCAGATGTTGGGGACAGCATTGACAAGTCGGTGCCAGTTTCAGCATGATATTCTTTGCAGGAGGTCAGGAACTCCGGAATTAAATTTTTGGAAGGGTTGAGAAAGGGCAAAAGAATCAGAGACGAAGGATTATCTTATTGCTTCACTACTGGAATCGCCACCAACGCTGAGTGCCAGAAACACTCAGCAAAGGGCCTAAAACCCTCGGCAAAGGCTTTGCCGAAAGTTGCACTTGGCAAAGGCCACCCGGCGTACACCTCTCAGGCAAACAGGAATATGCCGAGAACCAGAACACGAGCACTCGGCAAACTCTTTGCCAAGTGCCAAACAGTATGCATTGGCAAAATAAAGGGACTCACGGACGACAGATGGAAACGAAGGTTGCCACGTGGTATCTCTTTGCCGAGAGTGGCTCTCGGCAAAGCTGGCCAATAGGAAGCTGTCATGTGGCAACCACCTGACAAGCGGGTCCCACAATATACGCCGAGAGCAGCTCTCGGCGAAGTTAGCGAATAGGGAACAGCCACGTGGAGAGGACCTGACAGGCGGGACCCACACCATACACCAAGAGCTCACTTTGCTGAGAGAGACGCTCGGCAAAACCAGCCAATAGGGAACAGCCACGCGGGAAGCATCTGACAGGTGGAGCCTACAACATACGCCGAGCACTATCTTTGCCGAGAGCGACACTCGGCAAACCAGCCAGTAGGAAATAGCCACGTGTCCACTATCTGACAAGCGGGTCCCACGCCTTACGTCGAGCCCCAACTTTGCTGGCAGCCACGCTCGGCAAAACAATCCAATAGGAAACAGCCACGTGTCAATCACCTGACTACCAGGTTCCAGAACATACGCCAAGTGCTGCCTTTGCCGAGAAATCAGCCCGGAAGATACTCTTCGACGTCAAGCACACACTGCGGTACAAGGCCGTGATGCAATGTCGGCCGCTCGATGACAAGGGGCTTAATATGACGAGGAAATCTGCTTGCAAGACCAACTTGGAGAGAGAAGAATACTTGTCGGTGGTAAGTGACAACATTGGTTGCTAGTACTTTGAGTCATCCGCCACTTGTTACATGCATTAATCAATGATTCAATTGCGTCTGACTAGGTGAGGGAACCCTAGATCAAGGAAGATTGTTGGGAGGCCCTGGTTGACATGTGGTGTCACCCAGCATGGCAAGCGCAACATGTGGAGAAGGGGAACGATCGCGCGAAAATGCCAGGTCCGGCACATGTCCAGGGGAACGAGCCGCAACCTAACCACTCTGACGCAACACATGGTATGTGGAATAAGATGTTAACTTTTTCGCACGGTGCATCTCCGTTCATTAAGCTTAATGGTTACTTTTGCAGGAGGCGGAGCTTGGTTGTCCGGTCCACATCCTAGAGGCCTGGAAAGAAGGCCACAAGGGGAAGGATGACGCCGAGTTCTGCAGCCTGTCGACGAAGGAGAGGTACGGGACCTTCAAAGAGGTCTTCCAGGAGGTGCACGGGCAGGACGCCAAACCTACGTCCAAGCCACTTGATCCTGAGCCGCTCATCATTGCTGGCGAGGGGAAGGGCCATGGCCGCCACCTCCTTTGCCACGAGGCGATCGCCACCTCCTCGCATCGCAAGCTCCATGAGATACACGCGTCGAGCACAAGCTCAACTCCGTCCATACAGAGTCGCCCAACCGCCGCGTTACGTGAGATCACGCGTCTCAAGGTTAGCATCATAACCATTCATTTATGTCCATGTCTCAAAATAGCACCCTTGCAACCTATATGAGCCTAATGCCATATTATAGGCTTTATTGGACCGGCGGGCTGCTGAAGAGGATCAAAGGCGGCAAGCTGAGCAAAGGCGGCAGACTAAGGAGGAGAGAAGAGAGAAGGAACGAGCAGAAATGAACGAAGGTTCAAACTGCTCGAGAAAAAACTAGAGGTAGCACACTCTAAATTTGGCCCATTCATTATATAGCGATGAACATTGCTCACGTGACTCTAATCTTATAGGCTCTTATAAAATCTCAAGGCGGTGGAAATGATGCCCCTCCTCCTCCTCCTCCTCCAAAAGGTTAACCCCATGGAAACGATGCCCCTCCTCCTCCTCAAGGCGGTGTATGAAGATGTGTGTGCATGTGTTTTGCAATATGTGAACTTCAATGAATTAACCCTGTGTATGAATATGTGACTTTGTGTGTGATGTGCTCGAGCAATTTTTTTGCTCTATGAACTTGTATGAAACAATGGCCTATGTGAACTAGTTTGAGTTACCTTATGTGAACTAGTTTGAGTTATGCCTATGTGTGTGATGTGTTGCTCGAGGAATTTTTAGGGAGCTCCTAGCTCCCACATTCATTTGATATGATAACATTTGCTGCACTGAAGATATAGACATAATATGTATCGTTGTTTTCAGTTGCAGGGATTAGATAAGAAATGGCTTCACAACAAAAGCAATGGGACATATTACCGAGAGCAACACTCGGAAACACTCACTTTCACGGGCGTCGCCCTCGGAAAAGGGGTCGCCTGAGCACTTTAACTACTGTAGTGGTTTTCTTTTCCAAGGGACGCTCTCGGAAAAGAATGGCACTCCAGTAGAGACATTCTTTTCCGAGGGACACTCCCGGAAAAGAATGGCTCGTCAGTACTCCATCCGTGGCATTCTTTTCCGAGGGCGGTGGCTCTCGGTAAAAGTACCTCTGACATGTGGGCCAATGGGTCCCACCGATCAGTTTCAAAGCTATCAGTCAACAGTGGTTTGCCGAGCGTAGCTCTCGGCAAAAGGTATCAGTCAACTAAGTGTCATATTATTGTATATAAAATATAGCAAATAATTTGAAAGTTTTACTGATAACTGGTCCAGTAGGTCCACATGTCTCTCTGTGACAGGTTTTTTACCAAGCGGAACATCATGGCTCTCGGTATAGATAGCGGAAAGTGACGGCGCCGTCAGTTGCGAACGGGCATGCCACGTGGCTTCTCTTTGGCGTGTGGTACTCTCGGCGCATGCGTCGTTTGCCGAACGTAGTTTGTCCGCCGTGATTCTGTGTCAGCAACATTAGCTAGTTGCCGTGAAGCCATGGTTGCCGAGTGTGGCTCTCGGCGTCTGTACGTTTGCCGAGTGCCCGTGGCTTGGCTCTCGGCGAAGAGCCGAACAACCGGCATATAGGAAAATTCCAGTAGTGCTTGGACCAAAAGGCACGATTCTTTTTGGCTTAAATAGCACATATAGGAACTCAGACTCAACAGGACTGAACTCAAAACTCAAAAACTTAATGCACTATGACTACTACATGGACACCATGTAGTAAACTTACCAAAAAAACAGAAGGCCGTATAGCATACATTTTGGATTGATCATGTATTGTCTGATTTCTCTTTGCCATGCTTAATTCTCTTGGTCCTTAGTACCATAGCATGTATGCCATCTTGTCTCACATATGGTATAGTAGATTTTATTAATAACTGTGGACAAGCCAGGAGTAAACTTAAGAGCTGACCGAGATAGTGAGATGTGATAGGGCCAAGGTTGTTTAGCTTTACTTGCCCACAGGATTTCTAGTGTACACTAGCACGAGCCATCTAGTTTGTGGAGTAAGGATTAAACCAGAAGAAGATGCAAGTGGGAAAACTGTGGTCTAGATGAAGTTCAATATTCCGGTTCTCCCTAAAGATCTTATTATCTAATCTGTAGTGTAAATAGAGACTCATTTTCGTTCAACATGAAAAAAAAATTGACGCGTTCAACATGAATATGATATCAGTTACTCTGGTATACTCAATACTCCAACTGTGGAAGCTGCAATTGACTTCAGTATGATTGTAGAATTGTAGTGGAGTAAATATTTCAACAAGCAATTACTTTGTTTCTTAATTTATAGGCGTGCAGAGCTCCTGTGGGTTCTAAAAAAAACACCAATTACTGAGGTTCAGTTTGTGGTTGCTGAACTATGTTGTGATAAACTTACTCTAAAATCTGCTGCAGAAAAATAGCCACAAAAGCAGGAAAAAACATGTTAACTACACTGGAAAATAGATCCAAATGGATGCTGCACTCTTAAGTGATGATTAAAAAAACGCTGCTAGGCATGTGCTTAGGTGAGATAGGCGCCAGCAAGAGGAAAAACAAGGAATTTATGTCTAGTAAAAAATTTAACCTTCATTCCAAGATACTGAAACTTACTCAAAAAGCGATAGCGACGCAAACCCAAGATGATGCCATCTTCAAAAACCTGATGGTAAAAGTGACAGCCGGTTTCGAAGTTATCACCAGCATTGGTGTGCCCAGATATATCTGAAAAGTTCACAACAAGAACATTGTCGTCCCCAACAACTTTCTGTAGACTAGTCCTTGTGTTCTCTATATATGGCCCCTGAAACCAAAATAAAATAAAATGAAGTTATATGCAATCTCAATATACTGGTAACCACTGCTCAATATGGAAAATAGAATAATTAAGAAGAAAACAAAAAAGAACATTTTACAGATGGTGTCTACTACCTATTCACAGCAAGTCAACAACTAAGACTAGCATTTTTTTAATGACTTTCAAGTAAGATCCTCCAAACAAAAATCGCAGTTGACAATTCGAAATTAATATAGAAAAGAATAGGCAGGTAACTCATAACTATTCTCCAATATTGCAACGCTGGAGAAGAAATGATACATGAACTTGACCATCCAAATTAATTTCTTCAATTTATTAAATGACTGAGAAATTAAAATGTTCAGTTAGATATTTGATTAACAAGATGTAAATACCACTCGACAGCTGTGTATATAGAGAACACTGTTTTGGTGCCCATGAGTGCCCACATTCAACATTGCACACACTACATCGGTGAATTCTCAGACTAATGGAGCATCAAATCAAGCACTTTCTACAAAATAGGCCACCCGTGGGCACCAAATAATTTTCTAATTAGGAGATTTGGAAAAACTGATGTGTGTCCTAGGGTAATGGATACAAAGGCTCAAGAGAACAAAGTAAACTTCCAAACCTTGAAAACCGTAACTATGGAATCGCCTCTTTGCTCGATATGGCAATGGTACACTCTTGTCTTGCTTGGGTCCCAATCAAGATTCTACAAGTATCAGTTCAACGATAATTCCATGAGACGCGTGCTGGTATTTACAGAGAGAGAACACGCGAACAAGGAAAATATATTTGACTTATCCAAATGGGGACTATAAATTTCACATATGAATAGGCATCAAATGGTGGGTGCTATTGCAACATGAGCCTACAGGTGCGTTCTGGGAGATGCATAATATGGGCCTAAACATATATTCTCATTAAACTTATACATGAGTCAGCAAGATAAAAAGGTAAGAAATTTTTGGTTTTTAAGTAAACTGACTAAATATCCACAATTAACAAACAGGAAGTTGTCAAAGGCAGAGCACAGAACGGATATATCCAACAAAGTAGAAGAAACTATGCCATAAATGGACATGTAACAATATTGGGTGGGTGGGTGGGGGCGTGAGTCATCCTGTGTTAGCTGTATACATGATAGTTGCAGCCAGTAGTAAACATAATAGATAATGAATAAGAGAACAAAACCTGTCTCCTGTCACACTCTGCTAGAAACTTGTGACCAAATTTGTTCCATATGTCCAACTCAAAACGATCCATGGGCAGTGAATTCAAGGACCTAATATAGTCCTCATGTAGTACACCCACATCTTCTATCTTCTTACTACAAATGAGGGCAAGAGATCAGTAACAATATAATGAAGACAACAGATAACCACAACAATAGGTGCACGCGTTGTACGGTGGCTTATTTGTTCACTAAAGGAAAATATAAACCAAATTAGGACTTACCCTGCAAGATAGACATATATCATGAAAATCTGAACAAACTCTAGCTCTCCCAGCGCTAACAACTGACGGCTCGCGGTTGCCCTTGATGCGTTTGCAGTAACAAGAGGGTCTGCTGGCATCATGCACTCCATGGTTGGTGATGCTTGGACCCCCACAGCTCCTGATGGGCACCCCATTTGATGCACACGCCTTGTGATCTCGCGCACTGGACTTGGGGTGGAAACCATCCTTGGAGACGTAGGAATGATCTGCCGGACCGGGCTATCAAACCCCACCTGATGCTGCAATCCAGACACCATGCCGACGCCAGGGCTCCCAACTTGCACCATAGCATGGTCTGGCACCCCATGGGCCAATGGCGGGGTAGGACTATCAACCTGCAACGGTTGTACCTGGTGTTGCATCCTGAAAGACGGATGCTCGACAAACTCTTCCATTCCTCCTTGGTTTGGCATCACGGGTAACATTTCTGGGACATTGCAATCAGGTTTATCAACCTCCATTGCAACTGGGTTCGGCAACAAGCAAGCAACTGCCCCTACAGGGCTCCCGTTGCTGTTGCTATGTAAACCGTGAGGCGTCTGACGGGCAGGACTTTCGACCACGATCATGGCATGGTTTGAGAGATTGAAAGCCAATTCACTGCCTGGAGCGTTATCGTCCATTTGAACATCATCATCGTGCATTGGTCCCAGTACAGAGTCATCTGTTTGATGATTAGAGTACTGTAACGGTAGTATCATGGTGGTAAAACGAAGAAAAATAACCAGGAGAATTTTGATCCAGAGAAAGGTGTAGATTGGCATGTCAGAGACATTTTTATTGAAGAACACGCTCCAAAACAATAAGGTGGCAAAGAGGAAGTCGATCAATGTGCTTGATTGCTCGAAGCAGCAATCGCTGTAGCCACGCAAGCCAAGTAGTTCACTCTAGAATTAAATTTCAGTCCAAGAACAGGCGTTCCAATCCCCCCTCGCAAAATACGTGGTAAATATCAGTAGGTTCGAACAAACCAAAATCATTACTAAAAAGGATCTTTGAAACACCATTCCGCTGAAAATGTAAGTTTCAGTACAGAGAAAACCCAAAAGCCCGCCACGAGTGAATGAAACCCAAATAAGGGGGGGGGGGGGGGGGGGGATCAAACAGAAACGATTCCCTCCAAAGCGACCCAAAATAGCAAGTCCGGAGCAGCTAAGCAATCCGCACCTCCGCAGGAGGGGCCGGAGCCGTGGACGGCGCTCTCGGCGCTAGTGGCGTCCGGCGCGTTCCTCGCCGCCCACCACATGATGTAGCCGGAGAAGTTCCGCACGGGCTTCCGCGACTCCCCGATCAGCCGCAGCACCCGCAGCGCGGCCGCCTCGCCGATGTCCGCGAGCATCTGCCGCGCGCGCGGGTCGGCGTGCTGATCCAGCCGCGCCTCGATCCGCTCCAGCTCCCAGACCACCGCGGCCGGGAGCGGCGGGGAGCGCATTTGCGCCGGGGAGGCCGGGCCGGGGCTGCTCATTAGGGCTTAGGGTTTAGGTCCTCCGCTCGCGCGAGGCGGAGGAGCCAAAGGGAGACGGCGGCGGGCGTGCTCTCCACTCTCTGCCGAAGCTGTTTGAGTTTGGAAACAGGGGCGCGAGCTGAGCGGCAGTAGTACCGCTTCAAGCCTTGGAGGGGAAGGAAGGTGATGCGGCAAGGATGGGACGGCGGGACGGGCTCTTGTGCCACGTGGCGGGACCTGGCCGCGCTTGGGAATGGCTGCCTGCCAGTGCCAGTACTCGTACTTAGATAGCAAGTGGCTTGAACTCTTCGTCAACGCTGCAGCCCGAGTAGTCCATTCGCCTCACACTCTGTGCAGCAGCAGCACCTAGAATAGGCCAGTACTAGAAAGGCGTGAGCAGTCAGTTCAAGATAACCTCCTTTTGACTCGAATAGGAAATTGCACAAACCATCGTAAATACTGTAAATCGTAACTACTCTCTCCGTCTAGGTGCGTAAGTCATCTTAGGCTGGTCATAGTGGAGAGTAACTTAGACTAGTAACATGCATATGTTACTAGTCTATGTTACTACCTTCATAGTGGGTAGTGTCATATATGTAGTAACATAGATACCTTCATTTATTACTTTGTAGACTCATTTTGCATTAGGAAGCGCTATGTGATGGTAACATACTCCCTCCTTCCATCTATATAGGGCCTAATGCATTTTTTAAGACCGCCTTTGACTATTGACAAAATTAATAGTACATGACATGCACAATGTGAAAATTATATCATTGAAATCTCCTTTCACACACGAATTTCACGGTGTGCTTTGTATAAATTGCATGTCATATATTATTGCTCTAATATTTGGTCAAAGTTAGCCTCGAAAAACGCATTAGGCCCTATATAGATGGAAGGAGGGAGTATTATGTTACTCCATTTGCCTCTCTCCTCATTAACTACTTGCCACCTCACTCTTTTTGCTTATGTGGCATCTATGTTACTACCTATGTTACTCCCACTATGACCAGCCTTAAATTGCGCACCGTGACCAAGGTGAAGGGGAAACCGAAAGAACTTAATGTGCTTTTGCTAATTAATAACAATGCATGCACCAAGACTCCATGGGTGTTAGGATCATTACTATGTAATCTAAATTATTGACTCTAGTGCAAGTGGGAGACTGAAGGAAATATGCCCTAGAGGCATTAATAAAGTTATTATTTATTTCTTTATATCATGATAAATGTTTATTATTCATGCTAGAATTGCATTAACCGGAAACATAATACATGTATGAATACATAGACAAACAGAGTGTCACTAGTATGCCTCTACTTGACTAGCTCGTTGATCAAAGATGGTTATGTTTTCTAGCCATAGACAGGAGTTGTCATTTGATTAATGGGATCACATCATTAGGAGAATGATGTGATTGACTTGACCCATTCCGTTAGCTTAGCACTCGATCGTTTAGTATGTTGCTATTGCTTTCTTCATGACTTATACATGTTCCTATGACTATGAGATTATGCAACTCCCGTTTACCGGAGGAACACTTTGTGTGCTACCAAACGTCACAACGTAACTGGGTGATTATAAAGGTGTTCTACAGATGTCTCCAAAGGTACTTGTTGGGTTGGCGTATTTCGAGATTATGATTTGTCACTCCGATTGTCGGAGAGGTATATCTGGTCCCTCTCGGTAATGCACATCACTTAAGCCTTGCAAGCATTGCAACTAATGAGTTAGTTACGGGATGATGTATTACGGAACGAGTAAAGAGACTTGTCGGTAACGAGATCGAACTAGGTATTGAGATACCGACGATCGAATCTCAGGCAAGTAACATACCGATGACAAAGGAAACAACGTATGTTGTTATGCGGTCTGACCGATAAAGATCTTCGTAGAATATGTGGGAACCAATATGAGCATCCAGGTTCCGCTATTGGTTATTGACCGGAGACGTGTCTCGGTCATGTCTACATAGTTCTCGAACCCGTAGGGTCCGCACGCTTAACGTTTCGATGACAGCTATAATATGAGTTTATATGTTTTGATGTACCGAAGGTTGTTCGGAGTCCCGGATGTGATCACGGACATGACGAGGAGTCTCGAAATGGTCGAGACATGAAGATTGATATATTGGAAGCCTATGTTTGGATATCGGAAGTGTTCCAGGTGAAATTGGGATTTTACCGGAGTACCGGAGGGGTTACCGGAACCCCCCGGGGGTTAATGGGCCTTAGTGGGCCTTTACGGATAAGAGGAGAGGCGGCTAGGGCTGGGCCGCACACCCCTTCCCCTAGTCCGAATAGGACAAGGAGAGGGGGCGGCGCCTCCCCCCCCCCCCCTCCTTCCTCTCTCCCTCCTCTTTCCCCCCCAAGTCCTAATCCAACTAGGAAAGGGGGGGAGTACTACTCCCGGTGGGAGTAGGACTCCTCCTCGCACGCCCCCTCTAGGACGGCCGCACCTCCACCCTTGCTCCTTTATATACGGGGGCAGGGGGCACCCTAGAGACACAACCATTGATCGTTTAATCTTTTAGCCGTGTGTGGTGCCCCCCTCCACCATAGTCCACCTCGGTAATACTGTAGCGGTGCTTAGGCGAAGCCCTGCGTCGATAGAACATCATCATCGTCACCATGCCGTCGTGTTGACGAAACTCTCCCTCAACACTCGGCTGGATCAAAGTTCGAGGGACGTCATCGGGCTGAACGTGTGCTGAACTCGGAGGTGCCGTGCGTTCGGTACTTGATCGGTCGGATCGTGAAAACGTACGACTACATCAACCGCGTTGTGCTAATGCTTCCGCTTTCGGTCTACGAGGGTACATGGACAACACTCTCCCCTCTCGTTGCTATGCATCACCATGATCTTGCGTGTGCGTAGGATTTTTTTTGAAATTACTACGTTCCCAACAGTGGCATCCAAGCCTGGTTTTATGCGTACATGTCATATGCACGAGTAGAACACAAGTGAGTTGTGGGCGATATAAGTCATACTGCTTACCAGCATGTCATACTTTGGTTCGACGGTATTGTTGAATGAAGCGGCCCAGACCGACATTACGCGTACGCTTACGCAAGACTGGTTCTACCGACGTGCTTTGCACATAGGTGGCTGACGGGTGTCAGTTTCTCCAACTTTAGTTGAACCGAGTGTGGCTACGCCCGGTCCTTGCGAAGGTTAAAACAGCACCAACTTGACAAACTATCGTTGTGGTTTTGATACGTAGGTAAGAACGATTCTTGCTAAGCCCAGTAGCAGCCACGTAAAACTTGCAAACAACAAAGTAGAGGACGTCTAACTTGTTTTTGCAGGGCATGTTGTGATGTGATATGGTCAAGACATGATGCTAAATTTTATTATATGAGATGATCATGTTTTGTAACCGAGTTATCGGCAACTGGCAGGAGCCATATGGTTGTCGCTTTATTGTATGCAATGCAATCGCCCTGTAATGGTCTACTTTATCACTAAGCGGTAGCGATAGTCATAGAAGCATAACATTGGCGAGACGACAACGATGCTACGATGGAGATCAAGGTGTCGCGCCGGTGACGATGGTGATCATGACGGTGCTTCGGAGATGGAGATCACAAGCACAAGATGATGATGGCCATATCATATCACTTATATTGATTGCATGTGAAGTTTATCTTTTATGCATCTTATCTTGCTTTGATTGACGGTAGCATTATAAGATGATCTCTCACTAAATTTCAAGATAAAAGTGTTCTCCCTGAGTATGCACCATTGCCAAAGTTCGTCGTGCCCAAACACCACGTGATGATCGGGTGTGATAAGCTCTACGTCCATCTACAACGGGTGCAAGCCAGTTTTGCACACGCAGAATACTCAGGTTAAACTTGACGAGCCTAGCATATGCAGATATGGCCTCGGAACACTGAGACCGAAAGTTCGAGCGTGAATCATATAGTAGATATGATCAACATAGTGATGTTCACCATTGAAAACTACTCCATTTCACGTGATGATCGGTTGTGGTTTAGTTGATTTGGATCACGTGATCACTTAGAAGATTAGAGGGATGTCTATCTAAGTGGGATTTCTTAAGTAATATGATTAATTGAACTTAAATTTATCATGAACTTAGTACCTGATAGTATCTTGCTTGTCTATGTTGATTGTAGATAGATGGCTCGTGCTATTGTTCCGTTGAATTTTAATGCGTTCCTTGAGAAAGCAAAGTTGAAAGATGATGGTAGCAATTACACGGACTGGGTCCGTAACTTGAGGATTATCCTCATTGCTGCACAGAAGAGTTACGTCCTGGAAGCACCGCTAGGTGTACCACCTGCGCCAGCAACTGCAGACATTGTGAATGTGTGGCAGTCACGTGTTGATGACTACTCGATAGTTCAGTGTGCCATGCTTTATGGCTTAGAACCGGGACTTCAACGACGTTTTGAACGTCATGGAGCATATGAGATGTTCCAGGAGTTGAAGTTAATATTTCAAGCAAATGCCCGGATTGAGAGATATGAAGTCTCCAATAAGTTCTACAGCTGCAAGATGAAGGAGAATAGTTCTGTCAGTGAGCATATACTCAAGATGTCTGGGTACTGCAATCACTTGATTCAACTAGGAGTTAACCTTCCGGATGATAGCGTCATTGACAGAATTCTCCAATCACTGCCACCAAGCTACAAGAGCTTCGTGATGAAATATAACATGCAAGGGATGGATAAGACGATTCCCGAGCTCTTCGCAATGATAAAGGCTGCGGAGGTAGAAATCAAAAAGGAGCATCAAGTGTTGATGGTCAATAAGACCACTAGTTTCAAGAAAAAGGGCAAAGGGAATAAGAAGGGGAACTTCAAGAAGAACAGCAAGCAAGTTGCTGCTCAAGAGAAGAAACCCAAATCTGGACCTAAGCCTGAAACTGAGTGCTTCTACTGCAAGCAGACTGGACAGTGGAAGCGGAACTGCCCCAAGTATTTGGCGGATAAGAAGGATGGCAAGGTGAACAAAGGTATATGTGATATACATGTTATTGACGTGTACCTTACTAGAGCTCACAGTAGCACCTGGGTATTTGATACTGGTTTTGTTGCTAATATTTGCAACTTGAAACAAGGACTACAGATTAAGCAAACACTGGCCAAGGATGAGGTGACGATGGGCGTGGGAAATGGTTCCAAAGTTGATGTGATCGCGGTCGGCATGTTACCTCTACGTCTACCGTCGGGATTAGTTTTAGACCTAAATAATTGTTATTTGGTGCCAGCGTTGAGCATGAACATTATATCTGGATCTTGTTTGATGCGAGACAGTTATTCATTTAAATCAGAGAATAATGGTTGTTCTATTTATATGAGTAACATCTTTTATGGTCATGCACCCTTGAAGAGTGGTATATTTTTGATGAATCTCGATAGTAGGGATACACATATTCATAATGTTGAAGCCAAACGATGCAGAGTTGATAATGATAGTGCAACTTATTTGTGGCACTGTCCTTTAGGTCATATCGGTGTAAAGCGCATGAAGAAACTCCATACTAGTGGACTTTTGGAACCACTTGATTATGAATCACTTGGTACTTGCGAACCGTGCCTCATGGGTAAGATGACTAAAACTCCGTTCTCCGGTACTATGGAGAGAGCAACAGATTTATTGGAAATCATACATACAGATGTATGTGGCCCGATGAATGTTGAGGCTCGTGGCGGATATCGTTATTTTCTTACCTTCATAGATGATTTAAGCAGATATGGGTATATCTACTTAATGAAACATAAGTCTGAAACATTTGAAAAGTTCAAAGAATTTCAGAGTGAAGTTGAAAATCATCGTAACAAGAAAATAAAGTTTCTACGATTTGATCATGGAGGAGAATATTTGAGTTACGAGTTTGGTTTACATTTGAAACAATGCGGAATAGTTTCGCAACTCACGCCACCCGGAACACCACAGCGTAATGGTGTGTCCGAACGTCGTAATCGTACTTTACTGGATATGGTGCGATCTATGATGTCTCTTACTGATTTACCGCTATCATTTTGGGGTTATGCTTTAGAGACGACTGCGTTCACATTAAATAGGGCACCATCAAAATCCGTTGAGACGACGCCTTATGAACTATGGTTTGGCAAGAAACCAAAGTTGTCGTTTCTTAAAGTTTGGGGCTGCGATGCTTATGTGAAAAAAAAATTCAACCTAATAAGCTCGAACCAAAATCGGAAAAATGTGTCTTCATATGATACCCAAAGGAGACTGTTGGGTACACCTTCTATCACAGATCCGAAGGCAAGACATTTGTTTCTAAGAATAGATACTTTCTAGAGAAGGAGTTTCTCTCGAAAGAAGTGAGTGGGAGGAAAGTAGAAATTGATGAGGTAACTGTACCTGCTCCCTTATTGGAAAGTAGTTCATCACAGAAACCGGTTCCTGTGACGTCTATACCAACTAGTGAGGAAGTTAATGATGATCATGAAACTTTAGATCAAGTTATTGCTGAACCTCGTAGATCAACCAGAGTAAGATCCGCACCAGAGTGGTACGGTAATCCTGTTCTGGAAGTCATGTTACTAGACCATGATGAACCTACGAACTATGAAGAAGCGATGGTGAGCCCAGTGTCCGCAAAATGGCTTGAGGCCATGAAATCTGAGATGGGGTCCATGTATGAGAACAAAGTATTGACTTTGGTTGACTTGCCCGATTACCGGCAAGCAATTGAGAATAAATTGATCTTCAAGAAGAAGACCGACGCTTACTATCTACAAAGCTCGACTTGTTGCGAAAGGTTTTCGACAAGTTCAAGGGACTGACTACGACGAGACCCGTAGCGATGCTTAAGTCTGTCCGAATCATGTTAGCAATTGACGCATTTTATGATTATGAAATTTGGCAAATGGATGTCAAAACTGCATTCTTGAATGGATTTCTGGAAGAAGAGTTGTATATGATGCAACCAGAAGGTTTTGTCGATCCAAAGGGAGCTAACAAAGTGTGCAAGCTCCAGCGATCCATTTATGGACTGGTGCAAGCCTCTCGGAGTTGGAATAAACGCTTTGATAGTGTGATCAAAGCATTTGGTTTTGTACAGACTTTTGGAGAAGTCTGTATTTACAAGGAAGTGAGTGGGAGCTCTGTAGCATTTCTGATATTATATGTGGATGACATATTGCTGATTGGAAATGATATAGAATTTTTGGATAGCATAAATGGATACTTGAATAAGAGTTTTTCAATGAAAGACCTCGGTGAAGCTGCTTATATATTGGGCATCAAGATCTATAGAGATAGATCAAGACGCTTAATTGGACTTTGACAAAGCACATACCTTGACAAAGTTTTGAAGAAATTCAAAATGGATCAAGCAAAGAAAGGGTTCTTGCCTGTGTTACAAGGTGTGAAGTTGAGTAAGACTCAATGCCCGACCACTGCAGAAGATAGAGAGAAGATGAAAGATGTTCCCTATGCTTCAGCCATAGGCTCTATCATGTATGCAATGCTGTGTACCAGACCTGATGTGTGCCTTGCTATAAGTTTAGCAGGGAGGTACCAAAGTAATCCAGGAGTGGATCACTGGACAGCGGTCAAGAACATCCTGAAATACCTGAAAAGGACTAAGGATATGTTTCTCGTTTATGGAGGTGACAATGAGCTCATCGTAAATGGTTATGTTGATGCAAGCTTTGACACTGATCTAGACGATTCTATATCGCAAACCGGATACGTGTTTACATTGAACGGTGCAGCTGTCAGTTGGTGCAGTTTTAAACAAAGCGTCGTGGCGGGATCTACGTGTGAAGCGGAGTACATAGCTGCATCGGAAGCAACAAATGAAGGAGTCTGGATGAAGGAGTTCATATCCGATCTAGGTGTCATACCTAGTGCATCGGGTCCGATGAAAATCTTTTGTGACAATACTGGTGCAACTGCCTTGGCGAAGGAATCCAGATTTCACAAGCGAACCAAGCACATCAAGAGACGCTTCAATTCCATCGGGGATCTAGTCCAGGTGGGATACGTAGAAATTTGCAAGATACATACGGATCTGAATCTTGCAGACCCGTTGACTAAGCCTCTTCCACGAGCAAAACATGATCAGCACCAAGACTCCATGGGTGTTAGGATCATTACTATGTAATCTAGATTATTGACTCTAGTGCAAGTGGGAGACTGAAGGAAATATGCCCTAGAGGCAATAATAAAGTTATTATTTATTTCCTTATATCATGATAAATGTTTATTATTCATGCTAGAATTGCATTAACCGGAAACATAATACATGTGTGAATACATAGACAAACAGAGTGTCACTAGTATGCCTCTACTTGACTAGCTCGTTGATCAAAGATGGTTGTGTTTCCTAGCCATAGACATGAGTAGTCATTTGATTAATGGGATCACATCATTAGGAGAATGATGTGACTGACTTGACCCATTTTGTTAGCTTAGCACTCGATCATTTAAGCCTTGCAAGCATTGCAACTAATGAGTTAGTTGCGGGATGATGTATTACGGAAGGAGTAAAGAGACTTGCCGGTAATGAGATTGAACTAGGTATTGAGATACCAACGATCGAATCTCGGGCAAGAAATATACCGATGACAAAGGGAGCAACGTATGTTGTTATGCGGTCTGACCGATAAAGATCTTTGTAGAATATGTGGGAGCCAATATGAGCATCCAGGTTCCGCTATTGGTTATTGACCAGAGACGTGTCTCGGTCATGTCTACATAGTTCTCGAACCCGTAGGGTCCGCACGCTTAACGTTTCGATGCAATTATATTATGAGTTTATATGTTTTGATGTATCGAAGGTTGTTTGGAGTCCCGGATGTGATCACTGACATGACGAGGAGTCTCGAAATGGTCGAGACATGAATATTGATATATTGGGAGCCTATGTTTGGATATCGAAAGTGTTCCAAGTGAAATCGGGATTTTACCGGAGTACCGGAGGGGTTACCGGAACCCCCCGGGGGTTAATGGGCCTTAGTGGGCCTTTACAGAGAAGAGGAGAGGCGGCTAGGGCTGGGCCGCGCGCCCCTCCCCCTAGTCCGAATAGGACAAGGAGAGGGGGGCGGCGCCCCCCTTCCTTCCTCTCTCCCTCCTCTTTCCCCCCAAGTCCTAATCCAACTAGGAAAGGGGGAGTCCTACTCCCGGTGGGAGTAGGACTCCTCCTGGCGCGCCCCCTCTAGGACGGCCGCACCTCCCCCCTTGCTCCTTTATATACGGAGGCAGGGGGGCACCCTAGAGACACAACAATTGATCGTTTGATCTTTTAGCCATGTGCGGTGCCCCCCTCCACCATAATCCACCTCGATAATACTGTAGCGGTGCTTACGCGAAGCCCTGCGTCGGTAGAAAATCATCATCGTCACCACGCCGTCGTGCTGACGAAACTCTCCCTCAACACTCGGCTGGATCGGAGTTCGAGGGACGTCATCGGGCTGAACGTGTGCTGAACTCGGAGGTCCCGTGCATTCGGTACTTGATCGGTCGGATCATGAAGACGTATGACTACATCAACCGCGTTGTGCTAACGCTTCCGCTTTCAGTCTACGAGAGTACGTGGATAACACTCTCCCCTCTCGTTGCTATGCATCACCATGATCTTGCGTGTGCGTAGGAAATTTTTTGATATTACTACGTTCCCCAACACCTGCACCACCTCACCGCGTGGCAACGTCTCGCGCTCCGGTGACTGCGGCGGCATAGGGCACCAGTTCACGGCCCCCATGACGTCGTCCATGTCCGTGGCCGTGCACGACCAGCTCCACCGCTGGCCCACCAGACCCGAGTGGAACGCGGCGACTGGCTGCTCCTCCAGCACCTCCTCCCTCATCTCCAGTTCCGGCACGGCCACGTCGCGGGCCGCAGGGAGAGCAATCATGGTCTCCAGGCCCTCCCATTGGCGCTCATCGTGCGTTTTCATGGAGTCTTCCATGACACGTTGAAGGAGCTGGGCCTCCTCCTCCTCTGTCATGCAAGGAGGAGGTGGTGGTGACAGAGAGGGCGAGGGCGACGACGTCGGCGTGATGCCGCGCACCCGCGTACGCCCGCGCACCTGGGGAGGGCTCGGAGCACGCGCTCGGCGCTCTGTTCATGGCCGCCACGGGCCAGATGACGTGCCAGTAAAGAAGGGCGCGCGCCGCACCTCGTGCTTGTCCGAAACCATGTGTCCCATAGGGAGGAGTCGACGGCGTACCTGGCGTCGTAGTACAAGTCGTCAGGGAAGAGGCGGCGGCGGCGTTCGTTCTCCAGGAGGCGGGCACGGCCGCTCGTCGGGACCGGCGGGATCGGCACCCGATCCACGGACAGATGCCAGTTATTGGGCAGGTGAACGTCGCTGCAGGGGAGCGACGTCTTGGTCTCCCAATAACGACGACAAACATCCACGTGGATGTAGTGCCGGTCGCGCTTGCCGGTGTCCGTAGGGGCGATGGTGAATGGGGGAGGTGCGGGGCCCTCCGTGAGGGTGATGCGGGCTCTGCTTTGACGCCACGGCGGCGGCGGCCCGAGGACGAACCAGCCTCGTGGTCGTGCGCCCCCTTGCGGCCGGTGCTCCACCACACCATGGCTGTCAGCGTCCGATGAGCTCGTGGAAGGGGAAGAACTAGGGTTTGGGTGTCGGGTTTCGAGGAGGCAGCATGGACTGGAGTGGGAGCGTGGACTGCGACTGGTCCACGGCTTCCCATTTAAGAAGGACGCCTACCGCATGCCTGGGCGGATGACAGGTGGGGCCGACCGCGCGTGCGCATTTATGTTGGACGGTGGGAGGTAGGTGGCCACCTGCCACGCGACACCGATGCGGACGAGCGGCGCGTCCGCTTGCTGTCCGTCTGGAACCAAATCGGACGCATGTTTGCGCTCGAAATGGGTCGGACCGAACACAAAAAAGACAAAATGGGTCCAGACCGTCACACGTTAGGTCATGGGGTCTGTTCGTTTTGCCCTAAACGAACAGGACCGGACGGGATGGGGTCATGCGCTGGAGTTAGCCTAAGCAAAGGCGTAGGTGATGTGGGGTTTTTATGGCAGCAACTGGGGACTCAGGGGTGCGGCTGCTCTGCGTGTGTGCAGGGCACCAGGGATTGCCTTCTCAAGTTCCTTGCTCTGATCTGAGCTATTTTTTGCACGCGGGCGTTGGCTGGTCCGACGCCATTCACGAGAACAGCCTGCCCGTAGTTCGTGTTGTGCTAATACGCAAACGCTCGTGTCCGTACATTGGTACATTGAAGGTTTCTTCATACGTACATGTTGTTCAAAACATTGTTTTCTACATATGATTGGCTACCAACAAACGAGGGGCTACCTCGTGTTTTTCCTGGGGTTGACAGAGAGAGGTCGTCTTCGTCAGAGTCCTCGCCGTTGCCAGCACGGGCGGCTGACGCCTCGGCTTCGACGGTTGCAAGGAGGTCCCTCGCCCGTTGAGCGTGCGCTATGCTCGTGTTATTGGGCATTTGCTTTGGCATCCTCTTCACAACGAACCAAGTACTGGTACTCGCGAGCGGCCGCGAGGCGACCAAGGTCGGCTTCTCGAGACCTTCTCCTGGCACTCCCCTTCAAAGTAGTCTGACCAGCTCAGATTGTGCAGCCGCCATTCCGCCTTCATTACCTGTCGGCTCGCCTTTGCAGCGCGACGCTTCCCCGGTTCTTTCTTTTGCCAAACTGAAGTAGTAGGAAAACACATGGGCTGTAGAGTTTGTTACAAAGTCACTCAATACACGGCATGAGATCACTCTCGTAAAATAAGAAATCCTAAATTTTTTGCACCGACAATGACCCAAAGGTTGGCCTCAGTATCAATGGAGTCAAGCAATGTAGTTGGAGGGGCGCTCTTGTGCTTGAAGACCCTTGCGTTTTGCTCATTCCAGACAGTCCATGAAACAAGCATGGTGAGGGATGCCTTGGCTTGGCGGTTTGGCGTGCCGCTGTCGCAAGTACTTGCCCATCAAGCCTCAACCGAGTCGAAGAGGGGCCAACCGTTGGTGTCAGGACCAAGGATGTGGTATTTGTCAATGGTCAAAGACCAAAGCCTTCATGTGTAGCGGCATTTGAAGAAGAGATGACTCACATTCTTGCACTCTTGAAAAGAGGGCGGAGATCACAGTTGGGCCACCCACGTTTCACCAATCTATCGTGTCGACGTCCTGGGAACGGGGGTACCCAGACTTGCCTGCCTGCGGCCCACGGCATGACTCCACCAACGGCCTGGTACAGCCCTTCTTCATCAACAACCACTCAAGACCCTCGCGAGGGGCCAAGCCTCGCGAGGCGGACGACACAAGACCTCCTCAGGGGCAGCCTCACTAGGCGGGCTCTCGAGAAGCGGAGATATCAAGGCAGGGGGCACCTCGCGAGGTTCGCGTGACGTGAGCCATGACGAGCGAAACCAGGCGGGCACCAGCGGGCACAGAGTACCAGTTTTCTCTTTGGTGCTAAAGAAGCAGGCGCATGCGAGGAGTCCCGAGACATCAGGCAAAGTTTTCTATATCGGTGTAACAAGACCAAGTCCAGCAGGACGGAGGTCATCGCGGAGCCCATAACTGCATCACCACCAGAGCCTTTGGCAGGCGAAGATCACTTTTTTGTGGGGATAACTTGTACTAGTTGTATCCCTTAAAAATTGGCCGTTGTGGGATCCCTTCCTGCCTAACATTTGGGAAGAGGACCAGGGCCTCTATAAATAGGACCAGCCACCACCGTAGTCAAGGATCGGCTCATCTTGGATCGGATCCACTCCACCAAGGCCATCTCACCAGCTCATCGAGCGCAAGAACACCTCTCTTTAGGAGGCTGTTCTTACCTTGTACTTGTTCATCCTCAGCCCACGAGGCAATCCACCACACCACACTGGAGTAGGGTATTACACCATAATGGTGGCCCGAACCAGTAACTCTTGTGTCTCTTGTTCCTTGGGTTCGGCGAGCTAGGTCTTGAGATCCTTGCAAGAGCGAGCTTGGGAGAGAGAGTTCTTCGTGCGCATCCCACTGTTCGAACCTCAAGGGTTTGTCGGAACTCAGAATCCGACATTTAGCGCGCCAGGTAGGGGTAAGCCTTTCTTCCATCGATCCACGCTCCACTGCTCCATCGTATCCATGGCTGACGCTCGCCGAGCCCGTGCTGAGTGTCGGGCCGCCCTCGCCGCCCGCGTCGCTCAGACGGCGCCCGTTGGCGGACCTCCCCGCCGTTCTCCATCACCCGCTGCCAACGCTGCCACCGGCCCGGCAGGGAACGAGCAGTAAGCTTCATCGCTGCACCCCTCCGTGCGGTGGGACGGACGCACCGCCACCCCGTCGCTGGCTCCGGCTGGCTCGTCGTCCCACGCTCGTCGCGCGCCCACGGACGCGCAGGCCGCGCTGCTCATGGCACGCGAGCTCCTGCGTTACGCCCGGTCAACGACCTCTACGAGGACTGGCTGGACCGCATCGCCGAGCTCGTCAGCACCGCTGGGGGCTCTCCCGCACCGTCTCTCTCGCTGCCTCGCCCACCTCCAGCTGCAGGCGACGTAGCTCACGGAGCGCCTCCACCACCTCTGCATCAAGACGGCGCCCTCGCACCAAGACGCATGGTCCCGCGGCGTGACCCGCCATGCCGGGCGCCTGCGCACGAAGAAGGAAGCTGCCAAGAAGTCCCGAGGCCGCAAGAAAACGCTCCTACGCTCCCAGCACCACTGCGTCAAGACCGCGCGTCGCCTGCGGCGGCGGCGCGTGGGTATCAGGATCAGGCTCCACCTCCGCGACGGGCTCCGGTGACCACAGCAGGTTGCCGTGCCTTCACTCCCCGAGCTGCGCAGCGTCGTCTGGCCCGGCAAGTTCAAGCCAGACCTGTCTCCGCGCTACGACGGCACCCCCGACTCCGCGGAGTTCTTGCAGCTCTATGAGCTGAGCATTGAGGCAGCCAACGGCGACAAGAAGGTCATGGCGAACTGGTTTCCCATGGCCCTCAAAGATGGCGCACGCTCGTGGCTCCTGAACTTGCCCGCGGGATCGATCTCCTCCTGGGGCGAGATGCGCGAGCGTTTTGTCGCCAACTTTCAGGGCACTCGCGGCCGCCTGCCGGCTGCGGGTTACCTGCGGCGCATCAAGCAGCAGCCAGGGGAAACCTTGCAGAAGTACATCCAGCGCTTCAACAGCGTTCGCCTTAAGATCCCCAAGGTGACGGACGAGGCCATCATCTCCGTGTTCTCCAATGGCGTCCGCGACGTCAAGATGAAGGAGGAGCTCGCTATCCACGAGGAACTATGCACGGCCCTGGAGATGTTCAACATGGCGACTAAGTGCGCAAGAGCTGAGGAAGGGTGTCTCTCCCTCCTCGATCTTCCAGCCACTGACCCGGAAGACAAGAAGGCTAAGGCCAAAGATGCGAAGCGCAAGGGGGTAGCCGTGCTCGCGGTAGAGCCAGAGACAAAGCACGGCCGAGACCACCCCGAGTCGTCCAAGAGCAGTCGTCCGTTCTGCGCATTCCACAACGTACACAACCACAACACCAACGACTGTCAAGAGCTTAGGGCCATCCGCGACGGACGCTTCGGTCGATGCCTCGAGCACAGTGACCGGGGCTACGGCCGAGGAGGAGGACGAGGCGGAGGACTGCTACCTCTTCAGCATGCGTTGGTTTCCCCTTGAAGAGGAAAGGGTGATGCAACAAAGTAGCGTAAGTATTTCCCTCAGTTTTGAGAACCAAGGTATCAGTCCAGTAGGAGACAACGCACAAGTCACCTAGTACCTGCACAAACAATCAAGAACCTTGCAACCAACGCGATAAAGGGGTTGTCAATCCCTTCACGGTCACTCGCAAAAGTGAGATCTAATAGAGATAGTAAAGTAAATATTTTTGCTATTTCTGTTGTATAGATTGGAAAGTAAAGATTGCAAAATAGTAAACAAGATGCGATGTAAATAAAAGAGATACAATATAATAGGAAAGAGACCCGGGGGCCATAGGTTTCACTAGTGGCTTCTCTGAAGATAGCATGTATTACGGTGGGTGAACAAATTAATGTCGAGCAATTGATAGAAAAGCGCATAGTTATGAAGATATCTAAGACAATGATCATGAATATAGACATCACGTCAGTGTCAAGTAGACCGAAACGATTCTGCATCTACTACTATTACTCCACACATCGACCGCTATCCAGCATGCATCTAGAGTATTAAGTTCATAAGAACGGAGTAACGCATTAAGCAAGATGACATGATGTAGAGAGATAAACTCAAGCAATATGATATAAACCCCATCTTTTTATCCTCGATGGCAACAATACAATACGTGCCTTGTTGCCCCTACTATCACTGCGAAAGGACACCGCAAGATTAAACCCAAAGCTAAGCACTTCTCCCATTGCAAGAAAGATCAATCTAGTAGGCCAAACTAAACCGATAATTCGAAGAGACTTGCAAAGATATCAAATCATGCATATAAGAATTCAAAAAAGAACCAAAAAATATTCATAGATAATCTTGTTCATAAATCCACAATTCATTAGATCTCGGCAAACACACCACAAAAGAGTATTACATTGAATAGATCTCCAAAAACATCAAGGAGAACTTTGTATTGAGAATCAAAGAGAGAGAAGAAGCAATCTAGCTAATAACTATGGACCCAAAGGTCTGTGGTAAACTACTCACGCTTCATCGAAGAGGCAATGGTGTTGATGTAGAAGCCCTCCATGATCAATTGCCCCTCCGGCAGATCGCCGGAAAAGATCCCAAGATGGGATCTCACGGGTACAGAAGGTTGCGGCGGTGGAAAAGTGGTTTCATGGCTCTCCTTGATGTTTCTAGGGTATAGGAGTATATATAGGCGAAAGAAGTACGTCGGTGGAGCTACAAGGGGCCCACGAGGGTGGGGGTGCGCCTATCCCCCTGGGCGCGCCCTCCTGCCTCGTGGCTTCCTCGTGGAGTTCCAGACTTAGACTCCAAGTCTTCTGGATCGCTTTCGGTCCAAGAAAGATCATCGCTAAGGTTTCATTCCGTTTGGACTCCCTTTGGTATTCTTTTTCTGTAAAACTCTAAAATAGAAAAAAACAGAAAATGACACTGGGCCTCCGGTTAATAGGTTAGTCCCAAAAATAATATAAAAGAGCATATTAAAGCCCATTAAACATCCAAAATAGATAATATAATAGCATGGAACAATCAAAAATTATAGATACGTTGGAGACGTATCAAGCATCCCCAAGCTTAATTCCTGCTCGTCCTCGAGTAGGTAAATGATAAAAACAAAATTTTTAATATTGAATGCTACCTAATATAATTATCAATGTAATTTTCTTTACTGTGGCATGAATGTTCAGATCTGAAAGATTCAAGAAAAAAGTTTAATATTGACATAAAAATAATAATACTTCAAGCATACTAACAATGTAATCATGTCTTCTCAAAATAATATGGCCAAAGAAAGCTATCCCTACAAAATCATATAGTTTGGTTATGCTCTATCTTTATCACACAAAGTATTTAATCATGCACAACCCAGATGATAAGCCAATCAATTGTTTCATATTTTAGTATTCTCAAACCTTTTCAGCTTTCACGCAATACATGAGCGTGAGCCATGGACATAACACTATAGGTGGAATAGAGTGTGGTTGTGGAGAAGACAAAAAGGAAGAAGATGGTCTCACATCAACTAGGCGTATTAATGGGCTATGGAGATGCCCATCAATAGATATCAATGTGAGTGAGTAGGTGTAAGGGCATCTTCTACCTTAGAGTTTTGGTGATGATGACAACACACGTGTGGACTAATCGTGTGTTGTAGTTCTCTCAGGTACACATTGTGTGGCGCAAGGCGGTTAGGCTTTCCCTATATGCGGAAAAGATCGAAGACGGAGTTTCCGACGTTTTTATTCCTTTGGTGGTAGGATATCCGTACTGTTAAGAGGGAATCCTCATCGAAAGGTATTGGGTGAATCACTTCACGTACACATTCTCTGCACCCACCATATACCCTCCGTTCGAGGAGAGAGAGGTTCCCCAAAGTCCTCTGTCACTGTGCAGTTCTGCCCATGGCGGTAGTACCGCCACTACAAAAAAAGACACATTCGTGACATTTTGGGCCAAACGAATTTTTTCCTGTCATGCTTATGACACTTCTATAACGATAATTGTGAAAAAACCCGGTATCATCATAGATGTGATGGGCTCCTACTTCTATGACAAAAAATCATGACAGAAAATGGGCTTTTCATCCTGGGCGAGCCGGAGACGCGGCTGCATGACATTCTTTGGGCCGTCCATGATGGAGAAAACCATGGTAGAAGCGGCGAGGAAAATATTTGGGGAGTTCCCGGTTACGGTGGTGGTCGGGGGCCGAGCGATGCGCGTTTATCTCGTACGTACGCGCGTGGGTGCGAGGCGTTGCGCTCTAACTGAACCCGAGTGAGGTGTTGGGCTCTAACTGAACCCGAGCGATTGTACTGCAGGCTACGCGTTACTGAACTTGAGCGATCGATCGATCCCTTGCTGTTAACTGAACCCGAGTGATTCCTTCGCTACTACTGCTAATTAAAGCCGGTTGATGGTGCCTTTTGATGAACAGTGAGCATTGTTGGAGGGTTTGGATGAATAGTTCCAGGTGGGGGTTGGATGAACAGGACCCCGTGGTAGTATAGGCCGTTGCCGCTAGATGAACAGGACCCCGATCGATCGAGCCGGTGGATGAACAGGACCCCGTGGAGGGCTGGATGAACAGGACCCCGTTGAGGGCTGGTTGAACAGTAGCCGGTGGAGGGCTGGTTGAACAGTAGCCGATGGAGGGCTGGATGAACAGTAGCCCGTGGAGGGGTGGTTGAACAGGACCCCGTGGAGAGGGCTGGTTGAACAATAGCCGATGGAGGAGTGCGCGGTGGAGGCTGGATGAACAGGAGCCCGTGGATGAACAGTCGCAGGTGGAGGCTGGAGGAGGTCGACGGTGGATGAACAGTAGCCCGTGGAGGCTGGAGGAGGTCGACGGTGGAGATGAACAGTATCCTGTAGAGTCCGTTTCGACCGATCAACAGGACCCCGTTTCGACCGTAGGAGGTCCGTTTCCTCCGTTTGCGGTACGCCAGACCCCTCCCGATGAACAAGATCCCGTTTCCACCATGGCCGGTCGAACACAAGGCCATTTCCTCCGTTCTGCGGTACGCCATGCCTCGTTTCCATCGGCTGTTCGTTCCACGTCGGTTGGCTCCCGATGAATAGCATGCATTCCGTTGCCTCCTGATGAACATGGCACATTCCGTTGCCTCCCCATGAACACGACGACGACACAGTTTCTCCGTTCTGACCGAGCCACAACCATGTACACGAGCACTGGCCGTACGTATGCGCGAGTAGGCGTTCGAGACCCCGCCCGTATGTATGTACATGGTCGTATTTACTTTCTTGCACCCTGGCCGCTGTACGTATGTGTACATGCTACGTGCGTGCCTCTACTACCACACGTACGCGCCTCTACTACCACACGTGCCCTTCCTTACACGGCCACGGTTCATCGCTGCAGCCTGCAGACAAACCGATCGACAAGTATGTACGTACATGTTCGCGACCAGAATGACAACGCTACATACGCTTCAACCGGGTGGGTCCCGACTGTCAGGCACTTCCTTACATGCAAAGATATAGCTGGTGGGTCCGAGCAGTCAGGGGAGTGAACCATTTTTTTCCCGTAATATGGACGCACTTCCTTGCGTGCGAAGATGTAGCTGGTGGGTCACAGCAGTCAGGGGGAAACATTATTTTTTCGTGAAATATGGTGGCTCGTCTGATGGGTCCCTGCTATCAGGTGGAGGAATCATTATTTTCCGCGTAATAAGGAGGCACTTATTTGCTGCGGCCGTGGACCCAGCTGTCAGTCTCTCCACATACAGTACTCCTCCGATGGAAGTCGTTCGTTAACCACGTTGACCACGCCGCGCCGAGAGCACCAAGGCGGTGGACGACGGCAAGGCCTAGGAAGGGAACGACACGGAGCCGGGGAAGACGCGACAGTGGATGCCCACGCGAAGAGGAGTACGAGGGTTCACTAGTTCGGCTGCGGGTGTGAGGCTGCAGTCGCCGATGGGCCTGGCCAATGGTGGGAGTAGTAGGGGGCTGTGAGGCCTCCGCGGCAACACAGCCGGCCACAGGAGGCAGGAGCAGGCGGCACGACCGGCGCTACTTTGGGCGGCTGGAGCAAGAAGACCAGAGGTTGAAGAAGCACGACGACCGTTGGATGGACATCGTACGGTCATTGCAGCTAGAATCGTTTATATTGACTAAGTTGACAAAGCCCTTGGTACGCGTCAACTTAGTAGGCCCACAGGTCACCCTCCGAAACGATGCGCCCCAGATGTCAGGGGGAGGAATCTTTTTTGGGCGGGTGAAGCTAGAATATCCGAGATTAAAGAAGAAGCACGACATCCGTTGGATGGACATCCAACGATCACTGTTGCTAGAACCGTGTGTTGCCTATAAGTTGATAAAGTCTTGCATACGCATCAACTTTTTTAGGGGACGCGTCAACTTAGTAGGCCCACAAATGTGTGGGAGAGAACTTATAGCCCATTTGAGATTTGTAAGAATGTACGACCCATTTTTGAATTTTAATGGAATTTACCATAGCCAATTTACAGTTTGTTAAAAGTACAGCCCTTTTTCTAGCTACGACAACGATTAATAATTTCAATCAACCGTTCAAAACAGAATTCAATAAAATTTCCCACATTTTGATGGGATCCGAAATATTTTTATCCCAAAATTTCTATTCAGATTAAATACAATTTCAATATAAATTTGTCTTACGTGAAAATCCAGCGAAACATTGCGTGTGCAACAATTAATGAAATTAAAATTTTCAAAATCCAAAAATAATATTTTATAAACTAATTACGTGTTTGGTGTATTTTTTAGTTACAACCCAGTTTCTACAATTACATCCCATTTATTATTTCTTAAATCACATTTTCTTGTTAAGCCTAATGCATCCCTCCTAGTAAAGATTTGCAGCCTAGTGAGTCGGACAATAACAAGTTGACCTTGCCTGGGTATTCCTCAAAAGCAAGTATAGTTGGGCTAGCCATTTTCAGCTTAAAAAAACTAATATATGGGCTGGATATCTTGCTTGGGCTAGACGGGCCATAGCCCGCCCAGTTAATACCCTACTCTCCTCTAAACAACAACGAAAACATCGCTCTTGTCTAAAAAAACGAAAACATCGCTCAAGAAAAACTCTGCAGTGCTCACACCTCAAAAACACAAATACTGCTCGAGCTGCTTGGTCCCAGCTGTCGACCGCTCCTTGCGCAATTCTCTCGTTTATTGACTACATAGGTTGACAATGGTGTGGGACCGTGATGTCAGATGATACATCTCCAACGTATCTATAATATTTGATTGTTCCATGCTATTATATTATCCATCTAGGATGTTTTATATGCATTTATATGCTATTTTATATGATTTTTGGGACTAGCCTATTAACCTAGAGCCCAGTGCCAGTTTCTGTTTTTCCTTGTTTTTGAGTATTGCAGAAAAGGAAAACCAAACGGGGTCCAATTGACCTGCAATTTGACGGAGATTATTTTTGGACCAGAAAAGCCCACGGAGCATCGGAGATGGGCCAGAAGGTTCCTAAGGCACCCACGAGAGTGGGGGCGCGCCCCCCTACCTCGTGGCCGCCTCGGAGACCCCCCTGACTTGTTCCCGACGCCAAAAGCTCTTATATATACAGAAACCCCTAGAACATAACCTAGATGGGGAGTTCCGCCGCCGCAAGCCTCTGTAGCCACCGAAAACCAATCTAGACCCATTCCGGCACCCTGCCGGAGGGGGGGATCCCTCTCCGGTGGACATCTTCATCATTCCGGTGCTCTCCATGACGAGGAGGGAGTAGTTCACCCTCGGGGCTGAGGGTATGTACCAGTAGCTATGTGTTTGATCTCTCTCTCTCTCTCTCTCTCTCTCTCTCTCTCTCTCGTGTTCTTGATTTGGCACGATCTTGATGTATCGCGAGCTTTTCTATTATAGTTGGATCTTATGATGTTTCTCCCCCTCTACTCTCTTGTAATGGATTGAGTTTTCCCTTCGAAGTTATCTTATCGGATTGAGTCTTTAAGGATTTGAGAACACTTGATGTATGTCTTGCGTGGGATACCCGTGGTGAGAATGGGGTATTCTATTGATTCACTTGATGTATGTTTTGGTGATCAAGTTGCGGGTTCTGTGACCTTGGGAATCTATGCATAGGGGTTGGCATACGTTTTCGTCTTGACTCTTCGGTAGAAACTTTGGGGCACTCTTTGAAGTTCTTTGTGTTGGTTGAATAGATGAATCTGAGATTGTGTGATGCATATCATATAATCATATCCACAGATACTTGAGGTGACATTGGAGTATCTAGGTGACATTAGGGTTTTGGTTGATTTGTGTCTTAAGGTGTTATTCTAGTACGAACTCTATGATAGATTGAACGGAAAGAATAGCTTCGTGTTATTTTACTATGGGCTCTTGAATAGATCGATCACAAAGGATAACTTTGAGGGTTTCGTACGCTACCATAATCTCTTCGTTTGTTCTCCGCTATTAGTGACTTTGGAGTGACTCTTTGTTGCATGTTGAGGGATAGTTATATGATCCAATTATGTTATTATTGTTGAAAGAACTTGCACTAGTGAAAGTATGAACCCTAGGCCTTGTTTCCTAGCATTGCAATACCATTTGTGCTCACTTTTATCATTTGTTACCTTGCTATTTTTATACTTTCAGATTACAAAAACCTATATCTACCATCCATATTGCACTTGTATCACCAACTCTTCACCGAACTAGTGCACCTATACAATTTACCATTGTATTGGGTGTGTTGGGGACACAAGAGACTCTTTGTTATTTGGTTGCAGGGTTGCTTGAGAGACACCATCTTCATCCTACGCCTCCCACGGATTGATAAACCTTAGGTCATCCACTTGAGGGAAATTTGCTATTGTCCTACAAACCACTGCACTTGGAGGCCCAACAACGTCTACAATTAGAAGGTTGCATAGTAGACATCATCAGAAAACCAGGAGGAAGAAAAAAAACAGTTGTAGTATATAATAAGGAGGCACTTGTCGGCGTTCTGGGAACGGGGGTCCCCAGACTTGCCTGCCTGCGGCCTGCGGCGTGGCTGAAGTGGGTGCCCAGTACGGCCCATCTTCATCAGCTCAAGCTCAAGACCCTCGCGAGGGGCCAAGCCTCGCGGGGCGGACGACAGGAAAGCTTCCTCAGAGGCTGCCTCATCAGGCAAGCTCGCGAGAAGGTGGAGAGATCATGGCAGGGGCACCTCGCGAGGAGCCCGTGACGCAAGCCATGACGATCGAGACCAGGCGGGCGCCGGCCTGCGCAGTGTCCTTGTTTCCCCTTTGATGCAAAGGGGGCAAGCACAGGCCAAGGCATCAGGCAAAATTTATCATTCCGGTGCAACGAGACCAAGACCAGCAGAGCGGCAGGATGGAGGTCACCATGGAGCCCAAGACGGCGTCATCACCGGTGCTTTTGGCAGCCGAAGACCACCTTTGGTCAGGATAACTTGTACTAGATGTTCCCCTTCAAAATGGCCAATTGTTGGTGCCCTTCCCGCTCATTATTTTGGGGAGAGGCCCGGGGTCTCTATAAATAGAGCTAGCCACCACAGAGTAGAGGCATCTAGTCACAGGGTTCGAATCAGATAGAGAGCCCAAGTAGAGCACACCACACCAGCTCAAGAACACCTCTCGCGAGGCTGTTCTTCCCTTGTACCGTTCATCATCAGCCCCAGAGGCAATCCACCACACCAAACACTGGAGTAGGGTATTACACCACAACGGTGGCCCGAACCAGTATAAACCCCGTGTCCCATGTGTTGTTCATCGTTTCGAGCTTAGATCACGTGAGGAGATTGGACGTAGATTGGTAGGGGAGAGATCTTCACGCGCACCCGAGAGTTCGAACCTTAAGGGTCTGCCGGAACCCTAAATCCGACATTTGGCGCGCCAGGTAGGGGTGCGCCAGAATCTTTCTTCCGCTGTTCGCGTGTGATCTTCCGTCGTGTCCATGGCTGACGCTCATCGGGCTCGCGTCGAGCGTCGGGCCACTCTCGCCACCCGCGTCGCCCAGACGGCGACCGTTGGCGGACGCCCTTGTCGTTCCCCGTCGCTTGCCCCCAACGCCGCCACCGGTCCGGCGGGGAACGAGCAGCAGGCCTCGTCTCAGTATCCTTCGGTACGGCGGGAGGGCCGCACTGCCACCCCGTCGCTGACTCCAGCTGGTTCGTCGTCCCACGCCCGTCGCGCCCCCACGGACGCGCACGTCGCGCTGCTCCTGGCAAGAGAGCTCTTGCACTACCGCCCCGTCGACGACCTCTATCAGGACTGGCTCGCCCGCATCACCGAGCTCGTCAGCGCTGCAGGGGGATCCCCCTTGCCGTCCCTCTCGCTGCCTCGCCCTCCATTTCGCGCAGGAGGCGAGGATCAGGGGGCGCCTCCACCGCCCCCTCCCCAAGAAGGCGCCCTGGCTCCAAGGCGCGCAGCCCCAGGGCGAGACCCCCCGCGTCCGGCGCCTGCGCAACAAGAAGTGAGCTGCCAAGAGATCCCACGTCCCCGAGAAGGTGCCCGCACGCTCCCAGCGCCGGCACGCCAAGATCACGTCCCTGCACCTCCACGCCAAGACCCCGCGCTGCTCCAAGCGGCGGCGCGCGGTAATCCCCAGGAACAAGCCCAGCACCAGCAAAAGGCGCCGGTGGCCACAGCAGGCTGCCGCACCCTCACCCTCGAGCTACGTGGCGTCGCATGGCCTGGCAAGTTCAAGCCTGACCTGCCCCCTCGCTATGATGGCACGCCGGACCCCGCGGAGTTCCTACAGCTCTACGAGCTATGCATCAAAGCCGCCAACGGAGACGAAAGGGTCATGGCGAACTGGTTTCCCATGGCGCTCAAGGACGGGCCCCGCACCTGGCTCCTGAACCTGCCTCCTGGCACGATCTCCTCCTGGGACGAGATGCGCACCCGCTTCATCGCCAACTTCCAGGGCACTCGCGACCGGCCCCCGGCCGTGAGTGATCTGCGCCGCATCAAGCAGCAGCAAGGGGAAACCCTGCAGAAATACATCCAGCGCTTCAACAACGCTCGCCTCAAGATCCCCAAGGTGACTGAAGAAGCCATCATCTCGGCCTTCTCTGACGGCGTGCGCGACATCAAGATGAAGGAGGAGCTGGCAATCCATGAAGACCTATGCACATCCCTGGAGCTGTTCAACTTGGCGAACAAGTGCGCCAGGGCTGAGGAAGGGCGCCTCTCCCTCCTAGAGCTCCCGGCAGCCGACCCAGAAGAGAAGAAGCCCAAGGCCAAGGACGCGAAGCGCAAGGGGGCTGCCGTTCTTGCAGCAGAACCAGACACCAAGCGAGGCAGGGATCAACCTGAGTCGTCCAAGGGCAGCTGGTACTGCGTGTACCACGACCTCCACACCCACAACACCAATGAATGTCAAGAGCTCAGGGCCATAAGTGATGGATGTATCGGCCGACGCCCCAAGCGCAATGACAGGGGCTATGGCCGAGGAGGATGAAGAGGTGGAGGACGATGGGAAGACCGTGGCCCTCGCCAAGGGTGGCGTGACCGACCTCGCGAGGATCGCTGGCAGGACCAGCCTCGCGAGGGAGGCTGGAGAGATCAGCCTCGTGAGGATCGCCCACACGGAAATGCAGGCTTTCCTCCTCTGCCACCACCACCAAGAAAGAACGAAGACCAACACCAAGACGAGGGGGCTGGGGGCTTCCAGGAGCCACGTGCAATCGCTTGCATCTTGGGTGGTGCCCAGGCCCCAGCCTCACAACGCATCTTCAAGCAGTTTGCTCGCGAGGTGAATGCAGTCCTCCCCAAGCTCGAGGCCACGCACCCTCTCAGGTGGTCTACGTGTGCTATCACGTTCAGCTCAGCGGATCAGCTCAAGTGCGCGGCAACGGCTGGAGTCCTCCCGATGCTTTGCTCCCCAGTCATCAGCAATGTGCAGGTCACCAGGACCCTCATTGATGGCGGAGCAGGGCTCAACGTCCTATCCGTCGAGATGTTCGACAACCTACAAGTGCCGTACGATCAGTTTCAGCCGACCAAGCCTTTCTCAGGAATCACTGATGGTTCCACTGTTCCGATAGGGCAGGTTCACCTTCCAGTCACTTTCGGGCAGCGCAACAACTACCGCACCGAGCTCATCGACTTCGACGTCGCCCACATCCGTCTGCCATACAACGCCATCCTCGGGTACCCAGCCCTGGCCAAGTTCATGATAGTGACTCACCATGGCTACAATGTCCTCAAGATGCCAAGAAGCGGTGGAGTCATCACCGTACCTTGTGAAGAAAGAGACGTAGTGTGTTCACTTGAACGTGCGTTCCAGGCCGCAGCAATCGAAGACCCAGATCACAGGAGCGGAAGGCTTCCTGAGGCGACCCTCAAGTAGAAGAAGGCCTCACCTGGTCCAAGCCATAAGGAGGCAGGCACCTCCGGAGGTGTTGCATCAGGATTTGCGCCCGATCAGGGAGCGCCACCCTCTCTCACATAGGAAGGCGCACCCAGCGTCCCCCTCAGGCAGGGCTCGGGGGCTCTCTCTTGGAGGCCACCGACTTTGCCAAGGTCGCGAGGGAGGCGCTCGGGCACCACTTGGAAGGGTGTTTTCAGGCACGGTTCCCTCAGGAAGGCACAAGGCAAGGAAGACCAAACCCTCAGGAGTTCATCGCAAGAAACACCCAGGAGCTACAGGAGTCAAGAGTCATGCGCGGCAGCCCCGCTTGCCTGCCGTAGCCCCACATCCAGGCAAGGATGGTGGGCTGCGCGTCTGCATCGACGTACCAGGGCTCAACCAAGCCGCATCTCAGGAGCGCCTCTAGCCTTCGCGCGCGGGGCGTTGCGAGGGTCCACCTCACAGCTACGTTCGCATGCCTTTCGGCCTGCCGAATGCGGTCGCCACTCATCAGCGCCTGCTGAGGAGCATTCTGGAGGCTCAGGAGGTCAGGCATTGGGCGGTCCTGGCAGAGATGGAGATGTCCCTCGAGGACCCACCTGTGCTCCCGGAGCCTCCCGAGGCTCCTGGGCCTGGGGGCTCGTGAGGGTCGACGCCTTCACTGCACATCGCTCGCTTCTTCAGCATCACTTCATCTTCAACAGCATCAGGTGACACCTTTCTAAGTTTCGTTCTTAGCTGGGAGCGCCCACAGGGCCGCATCATCCCCAGGCTGCTCGGGCCCGACCCAGTGGCGGTTGCTTTTCCTGCATCTACCTGAAATAGATTTCCTCCTGCGTGCTTAACATACCTGACCTAATCGCCTGCTCAATTGACGTCTACCTACGGAGCCGCTCGCTCTGGCACGGCATTTGCGCACGGGTCCGTCCCTGCAATGTCGATAAATCTGAGTGGTCGAGCTCTGGCCACGGCGACCCCGCAAGGCGCCACCTCACCAGGCCCTCAGTGCCCCAATCACTTCCCCGGAGTGACCAAAGGTTGGCTGGCAACCATAATGACAGGTCTTGTTTCTCTTCATGATTGGTATGCAGGACCTACTCCAGGAGCAACGCTAGGGACGCCGTGAGCTGTCTCTCCCTCTCTCCGGCATGGTCTGCTTGCACGTTAAAAGGGGGATGAGGGAGTCCTGGATTAGGGGGTGTCCGGATAGCCGGACTATAAACTTTGACCGGACTCTTGGACTATGAAGATACAAGATTGAAGACTTCGTCCCGTGTCCGGATGGGACTTTCCTTGGTGTGCAAGGCAAGCTTGGCAATATGGATATGTAGATCTCCTTCCATTGTAACCGACTCTGAGCATAAAGGGCTTTCCAGCCGCGATATCTCCGGCCTGACGTAGCTCCTCCTTCATGGCCCTCATCGCAGAACGAGCATCCTTGGCCGCTGTAGTGGCCTTCTCCAGGTCCGTCCGCTCTGCCTGATCTTCTTTTTCAAACAGCTCGTAGTGGTCAGCAGCGTTCTTTAGCTTCACAGCCATCTCGGCCATTTCCTTCTTGCTTCGGCAGTGAGCAGCCTGTTCGGCTTTCAGCTCCTCAACCGCCTTCAAGGCAGCCGCATCGCTTCTCTTGGCTTGCTCCTTGGCTCGGGCAAGTTCCGCCCGATGGTCCTCCACGGCAGCAGCCCCATCTGCATCAAATGCACACATTGTAAGATACTGGCATCAAGCTCCTCTTACCAAGTGTCTCCGGAGAAATCACGCACCTTGTGCCTCGTCAAGCCGCTTGTTGACAAGCGCGATGTCGACATCTGCCACGTCAAGTTGCCACTTTAGCTCGGCAAATTCATCAGTCCGGTTGGCCACCGGACACTTCGCCATCTACATAGGAAGGCGGTAAAATTATACCTGGGACTATGATCCTCTGCATACTGTCGTCTTCGATAGCACACAGAGTCTCAGGGGCTACTATCTACACAGGGCGCATCTTAAATATGTGGAACTGTCAAAAGGTACATCACTTCGCGTACCTCAAAACCCGTCAGCAAACTCCTGACAGCCTCGTGCAACCCGCTCTCCGCGGACGAAATCCTTTCAATTACCATACCCATCAATGTACGGTGCTCCTCTGAGATAGACGCTCACCCTAGCAGATCCTTCAGTACCTCCGACCGTGCACCAGACGGTGCCAAACTCGTTTGATTGCTTTTTTCAAAGGCCGGACGCGGAGGGCTTTGAGGGGCCATATGACTTCCTTCCGACCCGGCCGGACTAGGAGAAGCCCTACGCGACGATACCTCAGGGTCTCCCGCCTCGTAAGGCGGCATGGCAGGGGAAGGCGTTCCGCTGTCCATCATCTCCGGAAGAAGATCCCCCGAAGATGAGCTCTGCTGATTAGGGTTGAGATCCGAACTACAAGGTAAGATTTCGGTTATTTTCCTCAGAAATGAAACAAGGATTTCTCGCATTTTAAACCTCCCCTCTATACTTACGGCTTGGTGGAGGGCTGATCCCCTTGAGGGCATAATACGGCCGAGGTATCCCCCGGTACAGGACCCTCTGGCAAAGACTTCTTCCCCCGCTTTGAGACCATGGTCTCCGGGTCTTCAGAGGCGGTCCTCTTCTTCCCCTGAGTAGAGGAATTTTTGATTCCTCTTTTCCGGACGGCCTCCTTTGGGGAGGCAGTAACTCCCTTGTCCCCCCCTTTGTTTTCTTCCAAAGGCGCGATCTCCAGCATCCTGGTTAATATGGGATCCGACGAGGTCTCAGGAAGGGGGCCCGGACACGTGATTAGCTTCGCCTTCGCTACCCACTCCTGTTTCAAGGACAACTCTTTTAAGGGTGATGTCGTGATAAATGAACGGATGGTGTGTCCGGGCACAGGGCTACTTACTTGAGTATCCGGACGATTGCAGCTCAGACCTGCGTCCTCCGTAGAATCCGGACACACTACTTGTGTCCAAAGAACAATTTATACATCTCCACGGGCGTCTTGCCAAGAAAATGTTGGAGAGCTCACGGTCCCTCCGGATTGAACTCCCACAGGCGGAGGGGGCGACGTTTGCAGGGCAGAACTCGGCGAATTAACATAACCTGCGTCACCACGACCAAACTGATGTCTCTTTTTAGGAGATCTCGGATGCGGCCCTGCAACAGGGGCATGTCCTTTGCCGGCCCCCAGTCCAGCCCCTTATTGACCCATGACGCTAGTCGTGGCGGGGGACCCGAGCGGAAAGCAGGCGGCGCCACCCACTTGGTGCCCCTAGGAGCTGTGATATAAAACCACTCTCGTTGCCATAAGCTGAACTCCTCTTGAGAAGATCCCTCGGGCCATGGAGCATCAACGTTCTTGCTTATAACAGCGCCTCCGCACTCTGCGTGCTGTCCCTCGATCATCTTCGGCTCTACTTTAAAGGTCTTAAGCTACAGTCCGAAGTGAGGAGTAATGCGAAGGAAGGCTTCACACACGACGATGAACGATGAGATGTGGAGGATGGACTCCGTAGCTAAGTCGTGAAATTCCAGCCCATAATAAAACATGAGCCCCCTCACGAAGGGATCCGTCGCGAAGCCTAGCCCTCGGAGGAAGTGAGACACGAACGCCACACTCTCACCAGGCTTGGGAGTGGGGATAACCTGCCCTTGAGCAGGCAGCCTATGCGAGATTTCGCCGGTCAAAAACCTGGCCTCTCTCAGCTTTAGCACGCCTTCCTCCGTGACAGAGGAAGGCATCCATCGGCCTCGAAGGTCGGTGCCAGACATCGTCGAAGGTCCGAAGCGCCTAAAATCTGGGGCCTTGGGTGTTGGAACTCGAGGCGAGAGGCGGATTCGATTAAGATCAAAAGAAAGGAGTGAGGCCTTGGTCTCTTTATAAGAGGTTGAATACCAAGAGCCCTCCCCGTGACCGTTTGGGACTCACCTTTGATCAAGGGGATATACCAACGGGCACGCCTGGGTTACCCACGTTCGTAATGACGAGGATCCCGTAAATAAAGGGGACACGATCTCTGCTTCGACAAAGACGTGCCAAGGGAACCGCCTCGCAAAACACGCTGAGGTGGGACAATAAAAATGATTTGAATAAAGGCTTGGCTATGGTGTGATGTCACACTACGGAATACGTCAGCAGATTAGATTTGTGTAAATATTATTCTCTCTACGGTGGTATGTGGAACTTATTTTGCAGAGCCGGACACTATGCTTGTGTTCAAAATCTTCTATGAAGTATTCGGAGGAGGAACCCACCTTGCAATGCCGAAGACAATCTGCGTGCCGGACTCGTCGTCATTGAAGCCTGGTTCAGGGGCTACTGAGGGAGTCCTGGATTACGGGGTGACCGGATAGCCGAACTATAACCTTTGGCCGGACTCTTGGACTATGAAGATACAAGATTGAAGACTTCGTCCCGTGTCCGGATGGGACTTTCCTTGGCGTGGAAGGCAAGCTTGGCAATATGGATATGTAGATCTCCTTCCATTGTAACCGACTCTGTGTAACCCTAGCCCTCTCCGGTGTCTATATAAACTGGAGGGTTTTAGTCCATAGGACGAACAACAATCATACCATAGGCTAGCTTCTAGGGTTTAGCCTCTCTGATCTCGTGGTAGATCTACTCTTGTACTACCCATATCATCAATATTAATCAAGCAGGAGTATGGTTTTACCTCCATCGAGAGGGCCCGAACCTGGGTAAAAACATCGTGTCCCTCGTCTCCTGTTACCATCCGCCTGGACGCACTGTTCGGGACCCCCTACCCGAGATCCGTCGGTTTTGACATCGACAGGGGGCGGCTTAGCATCGCGACTCAGGGGCTCCTACTGGCTCTCCAGCCCTCACCTCTTGGCCTTGACCCACGGCATCGCGACCTGTCATACCAGCGGCGGCTGAGCTCGCGAGAGGGCCGGGACCTGAGGACATAGAGCATTAAGGAAAGTGCGGGGGAGTGGGAAGAAGCTCGTGAGGACCTAACCCAGCAGCGCCTCAGCTGCCACCACTCAGGCCTGGCGCTTCGTCGAGGAACTACACCAAACTCAAAAGATAAGTCGCGCCCTCACAGGAGCTGGACCAACCCAGTGCCAAACCCTTGCCCAGTGCAGCTCTGTCGCGGCGACGTTGCCTTCCTTTCTCACCCAGCAAGGGCTGCTTGAGCGCTAAAGGGGACCTCCCGAGCATCGCGACTCAGGGGCTCTTACCGGACCTCCGGCTGCTCACCTCCTGGCCTTGACCACGACATCGCGACCTGGCATACCAGCGACGGTGAAGCCTGCCTGGGGACAGGGACCTGTCAGCATAGAGTGCTAAGTCCTCGTGATGGTAGAAAGGGGGAGCCAAGCCGCGACAGAGCAAGCACCTCGCATCGATTCATATTAAGGATATAATATACACAAAAGAATTGGCAGGCGCCTTACATACCCCCACGGGGTGTTGCTTCGATTCCTCGCAGGGAACAAGAGTACTAATCCTAAGGAACGCTAATCGCCCGCACCTCCACAAGGGACGCCATCATCAACAGTGGGCTGCCCGGCGCCGGCGCCAACCCCATCCAGATCAGTGCCGTTGGCGGCTGGACGCAGCTGCCCCGCTCCGAGCATGGCGCAAGATCGGAGGCTCGTAGCTGTCGTCGCTCGTCTCCGGAGTCGCGAGAAGCTCGGGGGAGCCGCTGGATTCCCCAGCTCCTCCGCTGCTGCCTGAGGAGCTGCTGAAGGGCCGATGGGCGGGCCAGGTCCTCGCCAGTTCGTTGCCCCTGCCGCTTTCCTTGGGGCAGCACTCTAGTCGGTGCCCTTCAGCATCGAAGACCTTGAAGAACATCAGGGAGGCGCCGTCGTATTCCAGATGAATTACGAGGGTGCCCTCCGTGCGGCAGACCCGGGCGATCTCACCCCAGCCCTGGGTCATGAAGACCTTGCCCGAAGCGACGACCGCGACCTCCGCTCCGGTCGCAGGGGTGCTGCAGTTGGCGTGCTGCAGCCAGAGCTCCAGAGCCCCGCTCTGCGGCATCTCGAAGGCGAAGGAGGGAGGAAGACGGATCCAAGAGCTCGGAGGCATGGCGGCGTGAAGCACGAGCTCGCGAGAGGAGCGCTCGGCGTGGACTCCAGGGGGGACGATGCGCGCCACCGTGACTCGCTGGCATCAACGACGGCGCTGTCGGTGTTGCTCCACACCCTCTCCCCCAGGACCCATGACACGGGCGTATAAGGGCAGTGGAAGCCCAGGTGGCAGCCGCTCATACCAGGGCCTCGACGCCTCCTGCAAGGCACCCTCATCCCGGCAGCAGAGGACCGGCCGTTTCTTCGGCGGCAGTGGGTCAGGACCCTCTCGGGGGGCCTTTCCTTTCTCTTCTGCAGAGAACCGGCAGATTGGTGCCATTGGCGTATGAAGGAGCAAGGAGGAGGAAGAAGAAGGAAAGGAGTAGCAGGAGGAGATGGACTGAAGGGGCTCACGCAATCCCGTACTTATAGCCGGAGAAGGCCAACCGCGGAGCACCACGATCGCAGGTAATCATGACCCATTTTCTGCATGCAGGGAATTGTTAAGTCGAGCAGTTGCAGAGGCATCATGAGAAGCGCAGTTGCCCACGTCCAATCAACCGCCACGTGGTGCTCAAGGCTGCAGGCTTTTGGGGCCCGCAGCGCTTCGCGCTTGCCCTTTCGCTTCTCTGCTAGGCCAAGGCCGCACGCGCCTTGGGCCCGGGGGCTACTGTCGGCGTTCTGGGAACGGGGGTCCCCAGACTTGCCTGCCTGCGGCCTACAGCGTGGCTCAAGTGGGGCCCCAGTACGGCCCATCTTCATCAGCTCAAGCTCAAGACCCTCGCGAGGGGCCAAGCCTCGCGGGGCGGACGACAGGAAAGCTTCCTGAGAGGCTGCCTCATCAGGCAGGCTCGCGAGAAGGCGGAGAGATCAAGGCAGGGGCACCTCGCGAGGAGCCCGTGACTCAAGCCATGACGATCGAGACCAGGCGGGCGCCGGCTTGCGTAGTGTCCTTGTTTCCCCTTCTGTGCAAAGGGGGCAAGCACATGCCGAGGCATCAGGCAAAGGTTACCATTCCGGTGCAACGAGACCAAGACCAGCAGAGCGGCAGGACGGAGGTCACCGTGGAGCCCAAGACGGTGTCATCACCAGTGCTTTTGGCAGCCGAAGACCACCTTTAGTCAGGATAACTTGTGCTAGAGGTTCCCCTTCAAAATGGCCAATTGTTGGCGCCCTTCCCGCTCATTATTTTGGGGAGAGGCCCAGGGTCTCTATAAATAGATCTAGCCACCACAGAGTAGAGGCATCTAGTCACATGGTTCGAATAAGATAGAGAGCCCAAGTAGAGCACACCGCACCAGCTCAAGAACACCTCTTGCGAGGCTATTCTTCCCTTGTACTGTTCACCATCAGCCCCAGAGGCAATCCACCACACCACACACTGGAGTAGGGTATTACACCACAACGGTGGCCCGAACCAGTATAAACCTCGTGTCCCATGTGTTGTTCATCGTTTCCAGCTTAGATCATGCGAGGAGATTGGACGTAGATCGGTAGGGGAGAGATCTTCGCGCGCACCCCAGAGTTCGAACCTTAAGGGTCTGCCGGAACCCTAAATCCGACAGCACTTGCGTACGTGCGGCTATGGCCCTGGTGGGTCCCCACTATCATCCTCTCCAAGTAAAGTCATCTCCTCATTCCTCATGTCGGTTGACCATGTTGACAACGCAAGACGGCGGCGCCACGACAAGCACAACAACTCGAAGGGCGATGGAGAGGGCCTTGTGGGCCCTACGTGTGGTCCGATACATCGCCCTCTGCTCATTCAGGAAGCCAGGATCATAGGGCCACATGTTCGTGATGGCATTGTCGTTCTCTTGTTCACCAGTGCCCGTTGAAGAAACAGAGGTTGCAGCACAGGTCCTCCTGTGCTGGTAGCTCTTCCGCCCTTAGGGCGTCAAAGTGCGGCCACACCTGTTCTATGGTGAACATGGCATGAACCGGCTTAGACAGTGGCGCCGGCTCCTAGTCGGAAGCTACGTCCATCATCTGATTGTCGTCACTCAGCTTGGCGAGCTCGCTGGTGAGCCAGCATGTCCGGCTGCTGGACCGACCCGCTGCGTTACTGAACCCGAGTGATTCCTTTGCTACTACTGCTATCTGTCAGCCGATCGATGCTGCCTCTGGATGAACAGTGAGCGTTGCTGGGGGGGTTGGATGAACAGTTCCCGGTGGGGGTGGATGAACAGGACCCCGTGGTGCTGCAGCTCATCAGGCAATAGCCGCTGCATCTTAGTACGACCCCAGTTACGACTTCAGATATCCGCCAGGCCATCCATGGGCATAGACCAACTTAGGCCAAAAGCCTAAGCTTGGGGGAGTACGTATTTCCCACCGACATTACATTCATCTTCACACACTCATTCTATTTGACGGTGCTCATACTTTTTCATTGTACTATCCATGCTAGTTTATTTTCTTTTCTAAGCCTTCTTCTTGTGTGTTTGAAAAACCTTCAGAAAAAGAAAAAAGAAAAAATTTAGTTATAGCTTTTACGTGCCGCGGCTCACGGGTGAACGCAGGGCAGCCTACCGCGTACGGCAGGTCGCCTGGTTCCCCCGGTGCATGCATGTCGACAGAGGGCCCAGCGCGCTGGTCTGACTGACGCCGCGCTTCTCTCCGACGCTCGATGCGAGTACGAGCGTCCTCTTGTTCTCGCTCGTGAAGAACTTGGCGTTGATCGCGACGAGTTCACGGATTCGACGACGCGGTGGAGTCGTTGTCGTGATGGTTCCGGCGAGTCGGCGATCTTGGCCTCTGGGGCGGGGAGTGCACGGTGGTCGCACCCCCGCCGGTCTTGGCGCCATTGGTTCTCGCCTGGCCGTCCCGCCGCGGCTGCGACGCGCTGTGCTGCCGCGGGGTGTCGCCGTTAGCGAAACCGATGAGGCTCTGTATCGTGGCCCTCCAGTCGTCGAGCTTGTCCGCCGTCGGAGGGTAGTCTAGGAGCAGTTGAGCTCGCGCCAGAGCTTCTGCTGGAGTGGCGGGCAGCGGTGGCGAACGGCGCGTGGAGCGGGATGTGCTCGAACTTCTAACTATGTTAGAAGGAGCAACACCTGGACCAGGCAGCCGCGCCACGCTCGCGCCAACACGTAGGTGTGAGTGCTGGCCTTGAGCGCCCTGGGATTCGCCGGTTCGATCTGGGTCCAGCGAGCGTATGGTGCCGTGGGTGCCAAGACGCTGCTGGTCCCGGGCCTCCTGAGAGGGGCGCGGTGCATGTTCGGACGCCGTGGCGCCATGAGCTGGCTCGACGACGCCCGTTCCGCCGCCGGTGCCGTCCCCACCACCCGTTTGCTCCAAGGGCGGTGGGTTCGACGCGGACGGACCGGCCACCTCCGGAGCTTTCTTCTTCGGTGGCATGTCGATGAAGATGATGGAGATCTAGTCTATGCGGACGCCGGATCAGGTTCGCACAACTTCGACGCCCCCTACCTGGCGCGCCAAAGATGTCGATGGGAAATCTGCCTCCACGAACACCTATGGGGACCGAGCCCCTTTCTTGGTTCGGCGGGGGGCGGAGGTCGCGCGAAGAGCGGATCGAGGCGGTGCACACGAGGGGTTTACCCGGCTTCGGGCCGCAAGGATGCGTAAAACCCTACTGCTGCTTTTGTGGTTTTGTATTGTGTTCTTACTCCGGAGCGTGTGGTGCTACAGTACACGCGGGCTGCTGGCGAGACCGAGCGTGAATGGCCTCCTCTTTTCCCCTCCTTTGTTGCGCATGGGGCCTCCTTTTATATGTGCAAGGGGTTACCCACAGCTGGCAACGTAGGCGGGGGTAAAACTGGAAACGCTGTGTTGGGTACAGCTGTTTGCACAGTGCTATCATACCTAACTCTGACGGCACGGGACAAGGGCATTAAATGCCCGTCCGCGTCGCCCAGACGGTGCAGGAAAGGGGCCGTCTGGAGCGCCACCGTTTGCCACGATGGCTACTCTGTCAGCGTTGCTTTGCCACCGCATGCCCCTGGCTGCCCAGCCTCTCGCCACGTACGCCTGGAATGGCCCCAGAGCGACGCGTGGGTGGATGAGCTGGAGCGCAGGCGCGGGGTGGTGACTTGCCGCAGCAAACGCCTTGCCGTGGTTGGTGCCTTGTCGCGCCCGGGAGCTTGTCGCTCACCGGTCCTTGCCGGGACGCGGGGCGCGTCGCAGCAAGTATCTTGTCGTGCCTCGGTCGGCCTTCCCAGCAAGCTCCTCTTGCCGGGGCCTTGTGCTTCGAGCGGGCGTCCCGGCAAGCTCTTCTTGCCGGGGCCTTGCTCTCTTCGGGTGGCCTTCCCGGCAAGCTCCTCCTGCCGGGGCCTTGGCTCAAATACTATGTTCTTGGATGGCCCAAAAAGGGACCACGGAGAGTCTTGGCAATCGCCTGGCAAGCCTTGCCGCGGGGTGCTACGACTGCCCGTGCACAAGTTCGGGGTACTAAGGGACCCCTACTTTAGTACATCGACTGGAGCCCCCGGGCCTGGGCCATACACGGTGCCGAGCGCTGTTGGGCCAGGCCCAAAATAGTGCACGGGCACGCGCGGCCTGGGTCACGCTGCATCTGCTTCTGCGTCCACCACGTTCTCCCCGAACGGCACGCGTCGAACGCGGCATCGTGGGGAGAGGCGTGCGTGACGTGGGCGACAAGCGCGGGGCTGAACCCCGCAGGCATGCGTCACGTCGCAATAAAGGGGGACGGTCCGCGCTAGCTCCATAAGTGGAGGGAGGCGTGGAGGCGTGGCCCGTTCGCTGGACGGGGCCGAGGCACGGTTTCCGAGGTGCCCGCTCCCCACGATCACGGGGTGGGGAGAGGTCGCCTCATCCGTTGCCTCGGTACTGCGCGCCAGCCACGCGGCTTCCATGCATCCGGGGTTGCGGACGGTGGAGGCAGGAAACCGGGCCGTCACGGGTCGGGGCAGCGGGTCGGCCCCAGCCGCCTGGCCTTCCTGCGTCCTGATTGGTTGAGCGGGGCGGCCGAGCCCCCACCCTGCTTCTTTATAAAGAGCAAGAGGGGGCAACGGAAATCCGCACTCTTTCGTCTTTCCTTCCCTTCGGCTTCTGATCCCTCCCTCCATTCGCCATGGAGAAAGGGAATCCTGGTCCTTCATCGGTGGCGGCGAGGGTTGCCGCTAGGCAACGCGCCCCTCCTCCCCTTGCACCCGCGGTGGCGGAGCCAGCCGTAAGGGGAAGGGGGAGGGGGCGAGGTCGTGGACGAGGGCGTGGACGAGGCCGAGGCGCCCAGGGAAGAGGCGGGCGGGGTGACGCGCCGGCCTCGCCTCCGCCAGCGGCTCCTCTTCCCACGGTGGTCAACCTCGGGGACGATCCTTGCGAGTTCTTCGTCAGGCTGCGCCGGGCGCCTCGCCGCCGCCTCCGCCTCCCGGCTCCCTTCGCAAGCGTGATGGAGATGGAGCAACCCGAGACGCTAAGGCTGCGCATGAAGGGCTGCGGGATCAGCGGCACGTGGGTCCACGTCGAGTCCCCAGCCCCCCGCGTGGTGTATCTTGGCCGAGGGTGGAAGACATTCGCCCGTATCCACAGCTTGATGGAGGGGTTCACCCTCCATTTTAAGTTGATGGAGGGCGATCTCCTCTCCGTCAAGGCCTTCGGGGACTTCGGGACCCGGGCCCGGTGCTGCGTGGATAGCTCCTCCGACAGCGAAGGCTCCTCCTCGAGCAAGAGTGACAAGGAGGGGAGTGACAGCGACGACGAGGGCAGCGATCGTCGGGATGACGGGTCCGACTAGGCGCCGGTCGCAGCTTCGTGTGGCACCGGCGACCCCATCATCTGTGTCGCCGGCTCCTTGAGCTTCCCGGGGTCGCCTCCTTGGCGGCTGGCGTGGCGAGGCTGCGGAAGAGGAAGAGGGCTGGCGGCAAGGCCATCAACTCAGAGTACGAGGGCACGGCGCTCTTGACAGCATGCTGACGCCCTGTCGCCTCGTCGAGCCCTTCTTCCGGCGCCGCCATCACCGTCCAGCTTTCAGCCGGCCCTCGGGGCGTTCTGTTGGTGTCTTCTGGCACCCGTAGCTCGCCTAGGCGCCCCTTTTGCCCTTTTCGCCTCCTTGTCCTACCTCCTGAGGAGAGAGACAAGAAAGGGATTACGGGCATCTTATCTTTTTTCAATCTGTAAGCCCTCGGGCCTTAGCTGTGTTTAAAACTTGTAATCCCATCTTTCACGTTTTTCATTCTCTCTGAATTGTACCTGAGCGGAATGTTTTTAATGAAAAGGGGATGTTTGCCGGGCCATTTGTCCCATGGGTAAAACCCACGCCAAGGAGCGAACCCTTTGTATCGTTAAGATAGACACTTCTTTGCCCGGCAACAGGCCCTGCCGTCTTCCCGCGCCACTCGACCTCTCTCACGCCTTTGGCGGAGGAAAGGATGAGGCGGGTTCGGGCCCCTCGTTCCGCCCCTTCGCCGCCGCGACTACTACCAAAACGGGCCCCAGGAACGCGCTCTGGGGCCTGTCGTTAAGGGAGCACGGTAGCTTTTAGGAGGAAACAAGGTTTTCGTATTCCACAGTTCATAAGAGAATGCATGACAAGGGATGCAAAAATTTATCTGGGATTGCAGCCCCCGGCAACTTTGGCTTGTCGCGGGCGAATCTTCGTACTTGCAGCCCCCGGCAACACTGGCTTGCCGGGGACCAGGTGCTGGCCCGCCCTTCTTCTCTTCTCCGTCCTTAAGCGGTCTGGCCAGGATATGCAAAACCCTGCGAACCAAAGGAAACGAAGGAACAGGAAAAAGGACGCAGACTCGACCTCTAAGCTAGGGGTTAGCAGTTGTTAGGCACTATCAACCCTAACCAAGGACGAGACTCGACTCAGCATGCATGCTAAAACTTAGGGCGCCAGCGCTTCATTTACTGCTGCTCAGGGTCTGCGCCTGGCTTTGTACAAAGGATTACATGCAGCTGCGGCAAGACTTGTACAAAAGGTTGGTTGCCGGGCGGGGCCCGACAACCGCGCCTTACGGGTAAAACTTACGAAGATGCTCAATATTCCAGGAGTTGCTCACCGGAGTGCCATCTTCGGTCTCGAGGCGGACAGCGCCGGGCCTCGTGACTCGTCTCACCCGGTAAGGGCCTTCCCACTTCGGCGTCAACTTGTTATGATTCTTGGCGGACGGGGCGCGCCAAAGAACAAGGTCGCCTTCCTCGAAGCTTCTGGCTTTAACTTTGCGGCTATGGTAGAGACGCAAAGCTTGCTGGTAGCGAGAGGCTCGCACAGCAGCCTGAAGACGATCTTCCTCAAGGAGCAGCGCGTCATCTTCACGCAGCCGCTCTTGCTCAAGCTCATCATAAGCGAGCACTCGAGGTGACCCGTATACGAGTTCCGTGGGGGTAACTGCTTCTGCTCCATAGACTAGAGCAAATGGTGTCTGGCCAGTGGCTCGATTTGGCGTCGTTCTGATCGACCAAAGAGCCACCGGCAGCTCCTCGATCTAGTTTCTTCCGCACTTGTGCAGCCTGTCGAAAGTTCTGGTCTTGAGCTCGCGCAGTACTTCGGCATTGGCCCTTTCAGCTTGACCGTTGCTCCTGGGATGAGCAACAGAAGCGAAGCAGACCTTGGCGCCGAGATCTTGGACGTATTGCATGAAGGCGCGGCTCGTGAATTGTGTACCGTTGTCGATGATGATCCTGTTGGGGATCCCGAAGCGGCAGACAATCGACCTGAAGAACTTGATGGCTGACTGTGCTGTCACCTTCCTCACTGGTTCCACTTCCGGCCACTTTGTGAACTTGTCGATTGCGACGTACAAGTACTCAAAGCCCCCGACAGCTCGGGGGAAGGGGCCGAGGATGTCGAGCCCCCAGACCGAAAATGGCCAGGATAAAGGGATCGTCTGGAGAGCTTGAGCTGGCTGGTGTATCTGCTTGGAATGGAACTGGCACGCTTCACACTTGGTTACTTGTGCAGTTGCATCCTGGAGGGCTGACGGCCAGAAGAAAACTTGCCGGAACGCTTTGCCGGCAAGTGCTCTTGCGCCAATGTGGTGACCACATATGCCTCCATGTATCTCTGCCAACAGCTTTTGTCCGTCTTCCCGGGAAATACACTTCAATTTCACACCGTTGCGCCCTCTTCTGTACAGTGTGTTGTCGACGAACTAGTACATACTCGAGCGCCGGGCTACTCTTTCCGCTTCTTCTTGTTCTTCGGGAAGTTCTCCGTGCTGGAGGAAATGGACAGTCTGCTGTGCCGATGCTGGAGCCTGTGGCTCGACAACAAGGACTGAAGGCACATCTGCTGCTGCGGGAACGTCCGCTTCTACGGCGAGGATATGGGGCTCAGCCGGAGCTTGACGTTCCCCGGCAAGCTTGCCGGAGCAAAACTTGTCGGGAACGCCTGCTTCTACGGAACAAACCCTGGGGTTTTCCGGAGCAGACGGATCCTCAGCGCTCTTGGCGTCGATCTTGGGGACCTTCTTGGCGGCGGCTCCGGGGAGCTCTGCCGGAAGATAGTCGCCGGAGACCAACTTCCTCTTCTTGCTCTGTCTGGTTGATGGCGTTACGGATGGCTGAGTCAGCTTGAGCACAAAGGTTCCTGGTTCCACAGGTAACCTAAATGCTGCGCACTTTGACAGGCCATCAGCGATGTCATTCTCAGCTCTTGGAATGTGTTCCATTTGCAGGCCGTCAAAGTGCTCTTCCAGCTTCCTCACTTCATCAACGTACGCTTCCATCAACGGACTCTGGTAATCCTTGTTCACTTGGCGGACGACAAGCTGCGAGTCACCCCTGACAATGAGCTTCTTGATCCCAAGTTCTGCCGTGATCCTGAGACCGGCGAGCAGACCTTCATACTCTGCAGTATTGTTGGTTGCTTGCTCCTTGGGGAAGTGCATCTGGACTACGTACTTGAGGTGCTCTCCGGTGGGCGCGATGAGTAACGCGCCAGCACTGGCGCCTTGCAGCGAGAAAGCACCATCAAAGTACATCAGCCACTCTTTGCTCGCTTCTTTGGCGGGGATGCTCGTCTCTGGGATATCTTCGTCTGGTGTCGGTGTCCACTCCGCTATGAACTCCGCCAATGCTCTGCTTTGGATAGTCGAGGTGCTCTCGAACTGGAGATCGAAGCTCGACAGTTCTAGTGCCCACTCGACAATCCTGCCTGTTGCTTCTGGATTCTGCAGTATCCTCTTCAACGGAAAGCGGGTGACAACTGTAATCTCGTGTGCTTGGAAGTAATGGCGCAGCTTTCTCGAGGCCATAAGAAGGCCGAAAAGCAATTTCTGCACACCAGAGTACCTTGACCTAGCCCCCTGCAGGAGGGAGCTGACAAAGTAAACTGGGCATTGCACCATTTTCTTCTTCAGCATCTCCACTTGCTCCTGCGCAGATTCATCCTTGTCGGGGACAGAGCTTGTCGGGGAAGCCCCCTGCCTGTCGTTGGATGTGCTTGCCGCGGTTGCTGGCTCATCATCTTCCTCCCTCTCCGCCACTAACGCAGCACTAACCACTTGATTGGTTGCCGCTAGGTATAGCAGCAACTTCTCTTGTGGTTTAGGCGCGACAAGTATTGGAGCGGAGGACAGGTATTTCTTCAAGTCCTGCAGCGCAGCCTCCGCTTCCGGAGTCCATTTTACTGGACCCGCCTTTTTCAAAATTTTGAAAAACGGCAGGGCGCGTTCTGCAGACTTGGAAATAAACCTGCTGAGAGCCGCGACGCAGCCGGCAAGTCTTCGTACGTCCTTGACACGTGTTGGTGCTTCAATCTGCTCGATGGCCTTGATCTTGTCTGGGTTGGCTTCGATTCCTCGCTGAGACACAAAGAACCCGAGAAGCTTATCGGAAGGGACTCCGAACACGCACTTCTCGGGGTTGAGCTTGAGGCTGATCTTGCGCAGGTTCGCAAAGGTCTCTTCTAAGTCTTGAATCAGGGTTGCCCTGTCTCTGCTCTTGACCACTATGTCATCCATGTAGGCCTCCACATTTCTGTGGATTTGTGGCTCAAAAGCGGCGTGGACAACCCTTGCAAATGTTGAACCAGCATTCTTCAGTCCGAAAGGCATCCGTACGAAACAGTACGTGCCACATGGAGTGATGAACGCGGTCTTTTCCTCATCTTCTTCAGCCATGAAGATCTGATGGTATCCTGAGTAGGCGTCAAGGAATGAAAGCAGGTCACATCCGGCCGTGGAGTCAACAATCTGGTCAATGCGCGGCAAGGGAAAGGGGTCTTTGGGACAAGCTTTGTTAACATCAGTGAATTCGATGCAAAGCCTCCATTTCCCACTTGCTTTGCGCACGACAACAGGATTGGCCAACCACGTCGGATGGAGCACACCTCTGACGAGGCCCGCCTCTTCCAACTTCTTGATTTCTTCTGCAATGAACTCTTGGCGCTCCACCGCTTGCTTCCTGACTCTTTGCTTGACGGGCCGCGCGTGAGGACAGACGGCGAGGTGGTGCTCAATCACTTTCCTGGGAACGCCGGGGATGTCAGATGGTTGCCAGGCAAACACATCGACATTCGCCTGCAGGAAAGCAACGAGCGCGCTTTCCTATTTGGGGTCGAGTGTGGCACTGATGGTGAAGGTACCACTAGTGTCGTCCTCCTTTGGACACCTTCTTGGTCGTTGGCGGAGCTGCCATTGTCTTCTTACTCTTGCCGGTGGAGCTCGATGGCGCGTCCTCGACGGTAGCGCAGCACTCCGAAGAGGTGCGCTTGCCGGAGTGGGCACCAGAGCACTTGCCAGGCTTGGTCCTCTTCTTCCCTCCGGGAGCTTCAGCGGCAAGTGGCTTGTGATCCGCTACGGCTGCTGCTTTCCGGTAGATCTTGTCGGCACAGATAAGGGCATCCTTCTTGTCGCCAGGGACAGAGATGACGCTTATCGGGCCTGGCATATTGAGCATGTTGTATGCGTAGTGAGAGGCCGCCATGAATTTGGCGAGCGCTGGACGGCCAAGAATTCCGTTGTAGGGCAACGGAAAATTGGCAACGTCAAAAGTGATCCTCTCTGTCCTGAAGTTCAGCTCGCTGCCAAATGTCACTGGCAACGTTATCTTCCCCTTCGGCTTGCTCCTTCCCGGGTTGATTCCTTGGAACGTGCCGGTCTCTTCGAGCTCGCTGTCGGGGACTTGGAGTTTCCGGAGCACAGCGGAGGAGATCAGGTTCAAGCCGGCCCCGCCGTCAACTAGCATCTTAGTGACCTTGAGGTTGCGGGCTGTTGATGAGACTAACATCGGCAAGCACCCGATCGCAGTTGTGCGATCAGGGTGGTCCTCAATATCAAAGATGATAGGCGTGCTGGACCATTTCAGAGGCTTGCGCGACTTGACGGGAGGTTCCGCTGCATTGACTTCCCGCGCCCACTGCTTGAGCTGGCGGTGAGAAGTATGCAGGGAAGCACCGCCGTCTACGCACAAGACCTCTGTGGCTTTCTGAAACTCCTGCTCACTGGTCTCAACGTCATCCATGTCTTCGTCTTCGTCGTCGTCTTCGTTCTTGTCGCGGCCGCGGGGAGGTCTATCCGCTTGCCGCTGCTTGTCCTTGTCGCGGCGTCCTCCCTGGCCGGGGCGCTTCGTGCCTGATCCTCCGCCACCTCCCCGGGCTCTCTCCTTGTCGCGCCGCTCGTACTCGGCCTTTTGCAGCTCGACGAGCCGCTCGACCTGCTTGCAGCTCTGGAGGTCATGGCCCTTGGTGCGGTGGACCTTGCAGTACTGTTTGTTGGTGTCGTCCCGCTTGTCGGCGGCCGCCACAACCTGGCAGTTGGCGCATCCGGCAACCTCCTTGCCGGAGCTACCAGCCTGGGCCTTCTTGGCGGCGCCTTCATCGCCGGACTGCTCAACAACCAGTACTTCTTGGCTCTTCTTCTTCCTGTTGCTGCGCCGCCGGCTCTTCCTTGCCGGGGCGGTATCCTCACTGTCATATTCTCCTGCTCCAGCGTTCTCTCCGGGGAGTTTCCTCCCTTCCTCAGCACGGGCACACTTGTCGGCCAGGGCATATAGCTCGCTGACGTCTTTGATCTTGCACATCGCCATCTCCTCCTACATCCTGCGGTTACGCACGTTCTGATGGAACGCGCTGATGACCGCGGCGGGGTGGACGTCTGGGATGTTGTAGTGTACACGGCTGAATCTCTGGATGAACTTGCGCAAGGGTTCCCCTTCCTTCTGGACGAGCAGATGAAGGTCGCTCGCTTGGCCATGAGGTTTGTGGCCGCCTGTAAAGGCGCCAACAAACTGATGGCACAAGTCTGTCCAGGAGGTTATGGAGTTATCCGGCAAGTGCATGAGCCAGGATCTGATGTTGGATTTGAGTACCAACGGGAAGTAGTTGGCAAGGATCTTGTCGTCCCGCCCCCCAGCAGCCTGCACCGCAATGGTGTAGATGCTGAGGAACTCCGACGGATGCGACTTGCCGTCGTACTTCTCTGGTACGTCTGGCTTGAAACTCTTCGTGCTGGGCCACTGGACTTGCCGCAGCTCACGGGTGAACGCAGGGCAGCCTACCGCGTACGGCAGGTCGCCTGGTTCCCCCGGTGCATGCATGTCGACAGAGGGCCCAGCGCGCTGGTCTGACTGACGCCGCGCTTCTCTCCGACGCTCGATGCGAGTACGAGCGTCCTCTTGTTCTCGCTCGTGAAGAACTTGGCGTTGATCGCGACGAGTTCGCGGATTCGACGACGCGGTGGAGTCATTGTCGTGATGGTTCCGGTGAGTCGGCGATCTTGGCCTCTGGGGCGGGGAGTGCACGGTGGTTGCACCCCCGCCGGTCTTGGCGCCATCGGTTCTCGCCTGGCCGTCCCGCCACGGCTGCGACGCGCTGTGCTACCGCGGGGTGTCGCCGTTAGCGAAACCGATGAGGCTCTGTATCGTGGCCCTCCAGTCATCGAGCTTGTCCGCCGTCGGAGGGTAGTCTAGGAGCAGTTGAGCTCGCGCCAGAGCTTCTGCTGGAGTGGCGGGCAGTGGTGGCGAACGGCGCGTGGAGCGGGATGTGCTCGAACTTCTAACTATGTTAGAAGGAGTAACACCCGGACCAGGCAGCCGTGCCACGCTCGCGCCAACACGTAGGTGTGAGTGCTGGCCTTGAGCGCCCTGGGATCCGCCGGTTCGATCTGGGTCCAGCGAGCGTATGGTGCCGTGGGTGCCAAGACGCTGTTGGTCCCGGGCCTCCTGAGAGGGGCGCGGTGCATGTTCGGACGCCGTGGCGCCATGAGCTGGCTCGACGACGCCCGTTCCGCCGCCGGTGCCGTCCCCACCACCCGTTCGCTCCAAGGGCGGTGGGTTCGACGCAGACGGACCGGCCACCTCCGGAGCTTTCTTCTTCGATGGCATGTCGATGAAGATGATGGAGATCTAGTCTGTGCGGATGCCGGATCAGGTTCGCACAACTTCAACGGCCCCTACCTGGCACGCCAAAGATGTCGGTGGGAAATCTGCCTCCACGAACACCTATGGGGACCGAGCCCCTTTCTTGGTTCGGCGGGGGGTGGAGGTCGCGCGAAGAGCGGATCGAGGCGGTGCACACGAGGGGTTTACCCAGCTTCGGGCCGCGAGGATGCGTAAAACCCTACTGCTGCTTTTGTGGTTTTGTATTGTGTTCTTGCTCCGGAGCGTGTGGTGCTACAATACACGCGGGCTGCTGGCGAGACCGAGCGTGAATGGCCTCCTCTTTTCCCCTCCTTTGTTGCGCATGGGGCCTCCTTTTATATGTGCAAGGGGTTACCCACAGGTGGCAACGTAGGCGGGGGCAAAACTGGAAACGATGTGTTGGGTACAGCTGTTTGCACAGTGCTATCATACCTAACTCTGACGGCAGGGGACAAGGGCATTAAATGCCCGTCCGCGTCGCCCAGACGGTGCAGGAAAGGGGCCGTCTGGAGCGCCACCGTTTGCCACGATGGCTACTCTGTCAGCGTTGCTTTGCCACCGCATGCTCCTGGCTGCCCAGCCTCTCGCCACGTACGCCTGGAATGGCCCCAGAGCGACGCGTGGGTGGATGAGCTGGAGCGCAGGCGCGGGGTGGTGACTTGCCGCGGCAAACGCCTTGCCGCGGTTGGTGCCTTGTCGCGCCCGGGAGCTTGTCGCTCACCGGTCCTTGCCGGGACGCGGGGCGCGTCGCAGCAAGTATCTTGTCGTGCCTCGGTCGGCCTTCCCAGCAAGCTCCTCTTGCCGGGGCCTTGTGCTTTGAGCGGGCGTCCCGGCAAGCTCCTCTTGCCGGGGCCTTGCTCTCTTCGGGTGGCCTTCCCGGCAAGCTCCTCCTGCCGGGGCCTTGGCTCAAATACTATGTTCTTGGATGGCCCAAAAAGGGACCACGGAGAGTCTTGGCGATCGCCTGGCAAGCCTTGCCGCGGGGTGCTACGACTGCCCGTGCACAAGTTCGGGGTACTAAGGGACCCCTAATTTAGTATACAGACACTTTCCATGCCTGTAGTAATAATAATTAAAAGAAAACCCAAAAATATTTCTCGTTCTTCTTTTGCTTGTTGGGAGCTTTCCCGTGTAAATAGTTTTATTTCTTTTCTTTTCTTTAGGGATCGAGAGGAGAAGACCATGATGAAAATGTTGAGTGGCTCTTATATGGAAAGTGCTATTGTGATCCCGAGCACCTGTAAGCTCGGTATCGTTGCCGTTGTCTCACTCCGAGATGCCAATCCATTCACGTATGGGCCAGGTATAACTAATTTATTATTGTAAAATCCAGGGCCCATGGCCCACAACTGTCAGCCAAGAAACATTACGCCGTCAGTCAGGTTCCGTGTGGCTCGGACGGGAGGAAACGATATGAGCCATCATCCACGAGATTCTGAACTAACGTCGTCATCCACGATACGCCCCTTAATTGTGCCGCGCCTTGTCTCCTTCCTCAAAACACACACACATACACCGCCCAACAGCACAGCAAGATCCCCTCAAGAAAAGATAAACCACAGCAAGAGTTTTCCCTCGAAAGAAAAAAAAAGACGTATATACAATGCAGGGTCACCTCCGTCAGCTACAACTTATGTATCCGTCCACCTAAGTTCTCTCAAAAGAAAAAATGTTTTGAACTACTATCTGAACATTACCAGATACATGCGCGCACACCTGTCTTAGTGGTGTTAATGAAAGTACCATTAATATTCTGGACCATCCAGCAAGCAGAATCCTCATATTCTATTTTGCAGACAGATTCTGAGCACGCATCACACAAGCAAGATTCAGAGCACGCATCCCACAAGCAAAATTCAGAGCAGCTAATGAATCATCGATCACACACACGCATGGAAAAACAGTTTCATATTACACTGCAGAACGGACTAGGTTTATTCAGTAAACTGCATTCAATCAAGTTTGCAATAATATAGTCTTGGCTATCAATTTAAACATCCACTAGCTCACAGTTTACATACCTGCTAGAAAAATTCAATACTCCAACATAACTGAAAATGTCCTCTTTCACCATGAGCTACAGATTACATCAACCATGTATCAATCAGTTGTTATTCAGTCGTAGATATACTGCTTTGTTGCAGTTGTTTCAGCGGCGATCTTCTTTATGGCAACCTCCATTGCAAGATTCTGGTCTACACAAATCATTTGAAACAAAAGAAAACAGTTTCAGCACATTCCCAAGCATCCATACAAATTAGATAAAGTATTTTAGTACAGAAACATACGAACCTGTCAGAATTGTTTTTGGTGGTAATACCGACCATCATCCTAATGAACTTGGCAAGAACCCACTCAAATCTTTCAGCCTTCTTATCACGGACCAATACCCCTGCCAAGATTATGCTAGGAAAATGATTGTTCACCCCAACAAACATCTCAAAGGGCATCTCACATAGATTTGTCCGGTAGATAACGTCACAACATCACCAAAAAAGGTGTATTGCAATCTACTGCTCCCATTTGCCCACATCAGCAGGCAGACAGTGTATTGTTTGCCCGTAAGTGGGAGACAATGAATGGTTTTGCTGCTCACGATGCTCTGCTATGTAACACCCACTATCTTTTGAACGCACCAGCCTTATCAGAGCAGGGCACTCACATCAGCAAGATCTAGTGTTTTCGACAATAGGTTTCTCTGGAACACATTTAGTAAGCCAACTCAGATCACGCAAAACTTATTCAAGAATCATGTAAGCATAAAGGAATTGATGTTTACGTACCGCGCAACCGCACACTATTTCTTGAATGCATTTTGTCCTCTCCACATTTAGCCGGCTTTTGCCATATCTAATGCCGAATCCTTTCTCCCAGGAATAAAGGTTGTAAAAATCGTAGGTTTCACCTAAAGCATAAAAGCCTGTCCCTAGCTTGGGCACAATGACATTGCCTCCATTTGTTTTGTACAAGACCATGAATCGCCTTCTCTAGAGAAGTAGTCCGATATGGACATGGCATCCTGCCTTGCGCAGCGGCGCCAATCCTCACTCTGCATGCAAAAACATGACACCACTTTCAGTTACTTACTCCATTTTCACATTCTACTCCTAACCAACTGAAACGACCACTGAGCAATTTTTTCAATGAAAGTGCACAACCTTTTCTTTTCATATATGTCTGCTCCCAAGTGTCTCTTCAATTATTAATCTGGTTTATGATTCACGGCTGGGTACTGAACTTTAGAATTTTTTTACCTGACAAACACCAATATTGCAACAATTTTTAAATTGAAGAACTACTACCTTTTTTTATGATTCTACTACTAGTTCATATTTCTGAACTAACCAACCACTTTTCACTTTTCCGAGCTATTCTAAATATGACAAACTCTAATCAGGTTTATGATTCAGGGCTGGGGGACTCAACTTTACAACTTTCCACCGACCAACACTAATATTGCTATAATTTTTAAGCTGAGGAGCTACTACTTTTTTCTGTTGATTCTACTAATTTCTAGTATTTCTGAAGTAACCAACCACTTTTCACTTTTCCTAGCTATTCTAAATATGACGAATTACATACCGTCGAGTCCATGGATCTGCTCAATTGACTCCTCCGAAGGTTGAGGGGAAGCTTCAGTTTGAGCATCTGCCGGCCCATGCCACACACAGATCTGCCACACGTCGCTGCCCCCTGCCATAGGCAGCAGCTCCTCCGCCACCGGCGCGGCGGTGGCATCGCTGGGTACTGGACTAATGGAGAGGCTCCATCAGATTTCGTTGTCATTAGCCTCCTCCGGGATAGTTCTTCTGTTCATCCAAGAAAAAGAGGTCAAATCAAATGATTAGATCTTTTCGATTCGCTCCCAAACACAGAATGGCAACACAGATAAGTGAACGAGATTTCTACCTCTTAATCGGCTGCATCAAAAATTAAATCTTCAGTTGTTAGCATTCTCTCCTGCGTATGCAAGCAAACTGACCAATCTCGCATTTACTAGCCGCTGGCGAACTAACGAGAAACAATGTTTTACTGGCCCACGGATCAGGATGTACTGACGTCCCGAGCCCCGGCTCCCCTCCAAACCATCGACGGCGTCCCTGGCCCGTAATGGCCCGTAACTTACCTGGCCCATCGTACAGGGCTCACGGCTCGCACAGGAATCCAATGCACCACATCCCGATGCTACACGCAACAGCAGAGATAACGAGCGCCTGTGTGCTCGGGTTCACAAACTCTGCGTCCCTCTTATATGCATTATTGTTGATTTAACCAAGAGCCCATATTACCGTATCTTCTCCCTTGTATTAAATGCTTGCAGATTCCAGCTTAGTCCAATGCACGTGCACTATTATTATTATCCACATCGTTCGGTCGTGCAAGTGAAAGGCAATAATGACGATATATGATGGACTGATTGCGATGAGAAAAGCTGGTATGAACTCGACCTATCTTGTTTTTGTAAATATGATTAGTTCATCGTTCTTGATTCAGCCTATTATGAATGAAACATGTTTGCAATGACAATTAGAGATTATAGTTGCTCATGCCATGCTTAATTAGCTAGGAGTTTATAATGGTTTACCTTGCATGCCAACATGCTATTAAAATGGTTGTGATGTGGTATGATAGGGTGGTATACTCCTTTGAACGATTCGAGTGGCTTGACTTGGCACATGTTCACGCATGTAGTTGAAACAAAATCAACATAGCCTCCACGATATTTATGTTCATGGTGATTATATCCTACTCATGCTTGCACTCAATGGAAGATATCACCATCTCTTGGTTGTTATGTTGACAATGAAAGTATGCCGCTCAAAATATTATTTATCTCTATTTCAAAATCGAGCTCTGGCACCTCTACAAATCGCTTCTTCCCTCTGCGAAGGGCCTATCTATTTACTTTTATGCTGAGTAATCATCCTCTTATTAAAAAGCACCGGTTGGAGAGCATTGTTGTCATTTGCATGCATTACTATTAGTTTACATTGAGTATGATTGGATCTCTTTTACCATGAATTACAATGTTTAGTCAGTCCTTGGTCTTCAGAGGTGCTCTACATTTATGTTTTGCATCTCAGAAAGGGCTAGCGAGATACCATCTTGTTATATCATATTATGATTGTTTTGAGAAAGTGTTGTCATCCGAGATTTATTATTATTGCTCGCTAGTTGATTATGCCATTGATATGAGTAAACATGAGACCTATGTGTTATTCTGAATATGGTTGGTTCATAATCTTTGCTAAAAACTTGAATGCTGGCTTTACATATTTACAACAACAAGAGCAAACAGAGTTGGTAAAAGTTTTTCTTTATCACTTTCAGTTTGTCAACTGAATTGCTTGAGGACAAGCAAAGCTTTAAGCTTGGGGGAGTTGATACGTCTCCATCGTATCTACTTTTACAAACACTTTTTCCCTTGTTTTGGACTCTAACTTGCATGATTTGAATGGAACTAACCCGGACTGACGATGTTTTCAGCAGAATTGCCATGGTGTTATTTTTGTGCAGAAATAGAAGTTCTTGGAATGACCTGAAACTTCACGGAGAATATTTTTGGAATATATAAGAATACTGGCGAAAGAATCAACACCAAGGGGCCCACACCCTGTCCATGAGGGTGGGGGCGCGCCCCCTGCCTTGTGGGCCCCCCTGGAGCTCCATCGACCTCAACTCCAACTCTATACATTCACGTTCGGGGAGAAAAAATCAAAGAGAAGGATTCGTCGCGTTTTACGATACGGAGCCGCCGCCAAGCCCTAATGTCTCTCGGGAGGGCTGGTCTGGAGTTCGTTCGGGCTCCGGAGAGGGGAATCTATCACCGTCGTCATCATCAACCTTCCTCCATCACCAATTTCATGATGCTCACCGCCGTGCGTGAGTGATTCCATCGCAGGCTTGCTGGACGGTGATGGGTTGGATGAGATTTACCATGTAATCGAGTTAGTTTTGTTAGGGTTTGATCCCTAGTATCTATTATGTTCTGAGATTGATGTTGCTATGACTTTGCAATGCTTAATGCTTGTCACTAGGGCCCGAGTGCCATGATTTCATATCTGAACCTATTATGTTTTCATGAATATATGTGAGTTCTTGATCCTATCTTGCAAGTCAATAGTCACCTACTATGTGTTATGATCTGATAACCCCGAAGTGACAATAATCGGGACCACTCCCTGTGATGACCATAGTTTGAGGAGTTCATGTATTCACTAAGTGTTAATGCATTGGTCCGGTACTCTATTAAAAGGAGGCCTTGATATCCCTTAGTTTCCAACAGGACCCCGCTGCCATGGGAGGGTAGGACAAAAGATGTCATGCAAGTTCTTTTCCATAAGCACGTATGACTATATTCGGAATACATGCCTACATTACATTGATGAACTGGAGCTAGTTCTGTGTCACCCTAGGTTATAACAGTTGCATGAGGAATCACATCTGACACAATTATCCATCACTGATCTGATGCCTACGAGCTTTTCACATATTGATCTTTGCTTAGTTACTTTTCCGTTGCCACTTTTACAATTATTACAAAGTTGCTACTTTTACTTTTGCCATCGCTATCGTTACTTCCATACTACTTTGCTACTAAATACTTTGATGCAGATATTAAGTTTTCTAGGTGTGGTTGAATTGACAACTCAACTGCTAATACTTGAGAATATTCTTTGGCTCCCCTTGTGTCGAATCAATACATTTGGGTTGAATACTCTACCCTCAAAAACTATTGCGATCCCCTATACTTGTGGGTTATCAGGGAACCATGTGTTTGGTAAGCAAACCTAACTATATCGGTAGATCAATTGTTGTTTGTCGGAGGAAGGGAGTGACATATCTAATGAGGTAGATCGATCGACGCGTGGGAAAAAACGAGTTATAAGGACCTTGCTAGCTATATGTATAGCGGGAGATCGGTCGGTGTACATCCATTTGTTAGAGGCAAATAAGGCCCAGCGAGACGGATAGACAGAGAGAATGGATCTACGAGGTGGTGCGAGAGGCCGAGCTACTAGCTAGATAGGGGGAGGAGTGTGCGGTTGTGAGATCGATGAAAAGAGGGGCGAGAGTTTACACGTGTGTGGGACCGTATGAGAGACATGAGGCATGGACACAGAAAGGAGGAGATGGAAGGTGCGTGTGTGTGTTGTAGGCAGACATCACTGGAGAGGTTTATCGATCAGTGTGTGTCGGAAAGGAGTTGTGGAGACAGTGGGAGAACGACATAAAGAAAAAAAATGAATGTGCGCGATGGATAGAATGCTGAGGGAGGGGGAGGGCGAGGAGGGCGTGTGTCGGTGTGCGTGCACGAGAGAAAGTTACACTACAAAAAAAAAGACACATCCGTGACATTTTGGGCCGAACGAATTTTTTTTCTATCATACATATGACACTTCTATGACAATAATTGTGACAAAACCCGGTATCATCATAGATGTAGTGGGCTCCTACTTCTATGACAAAAAATCATGACAGAAAATGGGCTTTTCGTCCTGGGCGGGCTGGAGACGCAGCTGCATGACATTCTTTGGGTCGTCCATGACGGAAAAAACCGTGGTAGAAGCGAGGGGAGGAAAATTTCGGGGAGTTCCCGGTTACGATGGGAGGTCGGGGGCCGAGCGATGCGCGTTTCTCTCGTACACGTACGCGCGTGTGTGCGAGGCGTTGGCTCTAACTGAACCCGAGCGAGGCGTTGGGCTCTAACTGAACCCGAGCGATTGCACTGCAGGCTACGCGTTACTCAACCCGAGCGATCGATCGATGGCTGTTAACTGAACCCGATCGAGCGATTCCTTCGCTACTGCTGCTAACTGAAGCCGATCGATGCTGCCTCTGGGATGAACAGTGAGCATTGCGGGGGGGTGGATGAGCAGTGAGCGGTGGCGTTGCCTCTAGATGAACAGGACCACGTGGTGTGGTGGAGGGTTGGATGAACAGTAGACGGTGGAGGGGTGCCCGTGGAGGGGTGGATGAATAGGCCCCCGTGGTGTGGAGGGCTGGATGAACAGTAGACGGTGGAGGGGTGCCCGTGGAGGGGTGGTTGAACAGGACCCCATGGTGTGGAGGGCTGGATGAACAGTAGACGGTGGAGGGGTGGTTGAACAATAGCCGGTGGAGTAGCGCGTGGTGGAGGCTGGATGAACAGGAGCACGTGGAGGCTGGACGAGGTCGACGGTAGCCCGTGGAGGCTGGAGGAGGTCGACGGTGGAGATGAACAGTATCCTGTGGAGTCCCGTTTTGCAGTACGCCACACCCCTCCCGATGAACAGGTGTCGGTGTACAAAAAGAGGGGTACACTTTTTGTACCCCTATGACTGTGCACGGGCAGTCTGAGCCACAGGCGCCGCCGCACCGAGCCCGGCAAGGGAGGTAGAACCAAGGTAAGCCCGGCAAGGGAGCCAAAGAGGAGCAGAACGACGCCAAGACCAATACCACAAAGAGCAAAGGGGGCGAAGCGGGCCCCCCCGGCAAGATCCTTGCCGGGAGGCGGTTTTTGCAAACCCGGCAAGGCCCTTGCCGTGGCAGCTCGCCCCACACCTACGGAGCGGGTCACCCTTGAGTCCATTGCCCCCATGGGGCAAGGATTCGGGAGGCATCCACGTGGTGGTATGCAGATCTTTGTGAAGACATTCAAGATCAGATGCACACTTTAGAAGATGATGGTCCTTGGCGGGATCCCAGCCAAGAAAAACCACAAGGCCCCCGGCAAGAGCCTTGCCGGGGATGGCAGCAGGTGCCACGGCAAGACCCTTGTCGGTACCCCGACAAGACCCTTGCTGGGGCCGCGGCAAGGCCCTTGCCAAGGACACCCGCGGGGCCACCATGGGACCCGCACCAGTCACGCCTCCACCACCGTTCGCATGCAGCTGCCGACCCAACCAGCTGGGCAGGCACCTGCGTGGCGGCATGCAGATCCTCGTGGAGACCCACCGCTGCGCCACCTCAGCTGCCTGCCCGCCTACATGGCATCGCAGGCACCGCTGGCCAGGGCGCGTGTCGACGCGGAAGAGAGCGGCGACAGACAAGACATGGCTCTCCCCCGCCCCCGATAAAGCAAGGACACCTAAGCAAGGCGCATTAAAGGAACCTTGTCATGTAATGCGAGGGATAACCTCGCATCACTGTACCTTTTCCACCTCCTGTGTGCCACTGTGGCAGCCCCTTTCCCTATAAAAGGAGGCCCCAGGCGACCATGAAGAGGATTCGGCTTTTTGGAGCTCCTCACGCCCCATAGCTAGCTCAAGAACACAAACATATAATCCACCAAAGCAGGAGTAGGGTTTTACGCATCTTCGCGGCCCCAACATGGGTAAAGGAATCGTGTACTGCCTGCTCGATCCGCTCTTCTCATGGCCCCCACGCCCCGCAACCGCAGAAAGGGATTCTCGTGATCCCATAGGTGTCGTTTCCCACCGACATCTTTGGCGCGCCAGGTAGGGGTGCGGAGTTGTGAGAATCGGCTTTAGCAGTTAGTTCGACGCTTCTTCATCGTCATGGCGCCCAAGAAGAAGACGATGGTGGCGGTTGGCCCGTCGGACACCGGGCATCCCGTCCCGACGCGGGCGAGCAGTGGACCGCGCCGAAAGGACCCGGGGCGCTGTTCGCGAACACCAACACCGTCCCAGCAGCCGGAGTTTGGGAGGCGGCGATGTTCGTGCGCCCGGTAATGGGCCGCACGCCGCCAAATCCAAAGACGGAGCCGGTCCCTCCGCAGGTGGCGCGGGACCTTCCGAGGTCGCTGTTGCCCCGCCCGCTGGCGACGCGAGGGCCTCCAGGACTCCCACTCCGGCGCCGACGGCGCGTTCCTCTCAAGCGGCGCGCGACGAGCGGCGTGATCGCCCCGAAGACCCCGGGCGTCGCCGCGGGAAAAGCCCCGAGCGCCACTCCCGGGATGTAGAAGACCTGCCCGCTCGCCGAGGCGCTGGTGAACACGGCATGCGACCGCGCGGTCGTGATAGAGCTCCTTCTGACGTGATCAGAAGTCGAAGCGCGTCGCGATCCGTGCAGGTTTCACTGCCACCGACGCCAGCAGAAGCCCTGGCGCGCGCGCAGTTGCTCCTCGACTTTCCTCCCACTACGGGGAAACTCGACGAATGGAGAGCCACCATCTGAAGCCTTGTTGCGGTGGCCAACAAAGATGAGCCGACCCCGACGGAGCCCCCGGGTCGATGTTCCGACGGAGTCCCGCGTACCAGTGGCAGGAAGGCTGGCGGCGCCGCGACCATGGTGCACTCGGCTCCTCCTCGCCCGATGCCACGGACACCTGCCCGTCGCGACGTTGCGGGCGACGAAATCTCCATAGGGTCGTCCGACCCGCGGACCCACCAGGACCAACACCAGGTCCTTTGGGATCGGGAACATGAAGACGCTCGGACCACCATCGAGCGCCGGCGCGGAGCGCGCCACCAGTCAGATAGGCGAGCGGGGCCTGCTGTGGACCACCCGGCACCGGGGAGCCCTGGGGGCCTGCCTTACGAGGTAGGCTGCCCGGCTTTTACCCATGAGCTGCGGCAGTTCCAGTGGCCCACTCACCGCACTTTCAAACCTGACGTGGGTGAGAAGTACGGCGGCAAGACCCACCCATCCGAGTTCCTCAGCATCTACACCATCGCGATGCAGGCTACCAGAGCTCGTGACGATAAGGTGCTTGCAAATTACTTCCCGTTGGCTCTTAAACCCAACGCCATGTCATGGTTGATGCACTTGCCGGTAGACTCCATTTCCTCCTGGTCGGATTTGTGCCATGAGTTCGTGGGCGCCTTCACTCGTGGTCACCAAGCTCATGGACAAGCGAGTGATCTCCACGTCATTCCCCAGAAGGGAGGCGAGAGTCTCCGCAAGTACATACAGAGGTTCAGCCGGGTACGGTACAATATCCCAGATGTTCACCCCGCCGCCATCATCAGCGCGTTCCATCAGAACGTTCGGAACCGCAAGATGCGCGAAGAGCTAGCGATGAACAAGGTGAAAGATGTCGCGGAGCTCTATGTTCTCGCGGACAAGTGTGCCCGGGCTGAAGAGGGGAGGAAGTACCCCGACGAAGATGCCGGCGTGGAAACCGACTCCTCTGAAGAGGACACCGCCGCCCTGGCGAAGAAAGGCCGACACCGCAACAGGAAGCGCAAAGGGAAAGCTGTGCTTGCCGTCGAGGGTCTGGCGACACCGGCTCCACCAAGAAGACCAAGGCAGGTGACCCCGGCAAGGAAATTGCCGGATGTGTCGCCTGCCAGGCCTTGGCGGTTGCCGAGAAGCCAGGCAACTCCGACAAGCGATACTGCAAGATCCATCGCACCAAAGGCCATGCTCTCCAAGACTGCCGGCAGGTTGAGCTCCTCGCTGAGAAGCAGAGGGCTGAATACGAGAGGCGGGACAAGGAGAAGGGCCAAGACGGTGCTGAGGGATCCGGCAAGAAACGCGACGGCCAGGCGGGCCGTCGCGGCAAGGATAAGCAACAAGAGAGGCCCGCTCGGGGCCGTGACAGAAAGCCAGAAGATGACGATCACAAAGAGGACGACGAGCCCGGCGACCAAGAGTTTCAGAAAGCTACAGAGGCCATGTGCATTGACGGCGGCGCTTCGCTGCATGCCACTCGACGCCGGCTTAAACAGTGGGCGCGAGAAATTACAGCAGCAGAGCCGTCGTTTGATGCCCAGAGGCTGCTGAAGTGGTCCAGCACACCTATCATTTTTGACTCTGAGGACCACCCTGATCGCACTACTGCGGTCGGGTGCTTGCCGTTGTTGGTTTCACCAACAATACGCAACCTCAAGGTGACAAAAATGTTAGTAGATGGCGGGGCCGGTCTAAACTTGATCTCACCTGCCGTGACCGAGAAGCTGCAGATCCCTGATGGAGAACTCGAAGAAACGGGCACGTTTCAAGGGGTCAGCCCGGGGAGAAGCCAACCCAAGGGAAAGGTCACGCTACCCGTAACTTTCGGGAGCAACCTGAACTTCAGGACGGAGAGGATTGTGTTTGATGTTGCCAAGATCCCCTTGCCCTACAACGGGATCCTTGGCCGCCCAGCGCTGGCCAAGTTCATGGCGGCGTCGCACTACGCCTACAATACCCTGAAGATGCCAGGGACCGTGACAATCATCACCATCCCCTCCGACAAGAAGGATGCGCTGATTTGCGCTGATCAAGTGTACCAGCAAGCAGTCGCAGCAGCTGTCGCCGCTGGGGCACTCGCTCCTGCTGCCGGGACCCCGAGGGGGAGAAAGAAGAAGAAGGCCGGTGAGACCTCGGACACCCACTCCGGCAAGCGCACCTCTTCGGAGTGTAGCGCTGCCGTCGAGGACGTGCCAGAGAGCTCCGCCGGCGGAAGCAAGAAGTCCAGGGCCACGCCGTCGGGAACCAAGAAGGTTTCCGTCAACAAGGACGGCGCGGGAGGAGCTTTCACCATAAGCTCCACCCTTGACGACAAATAGGAAGACACGCTCGTCACCTTCCTGCGGGCGAATGTCGATGTGTTTGCATGGCAAGCTTCCGACATCCCCGGCGTTCCCAGGGAGGTGATTGAGCCCCACCTTGCTGTCTGTCCTCATGCGCGGCCCGTCAAGCAGAAGGTCAGAAAGCAAGCTTTGGAACAACAAGAGTGTTTTACAGAAGAAATCCGGAAACTGGAGGCAGCAGGTTTGGTAAGAGGAGTGCTCCATCCGACGTGGTTGGCCAATCCGGTCGTAGTGCACAAGGCAAATGGGAAGTGGAGGCTGTGTATTGATTACACAGATATCAATAAGGCTTGTCCTAAAGACCCCTTCCCGTTGCCGCGCATCGACCAGATTGTTGACTCCACGGCTGGGTGTGATTTGTTGTCATTCCTTGATGCCTACTCTGGCTACCACCAGATCTTCATGACGAAAGAAGACGAAGAAAAAACAGCATTCATCACCCCATGTGGTACGTATTGTTTCATACGGATGCCTTTCGGGTTGAAGAGTGCTGGATCGACGTTTGCGAGGGCGGTCCAGATTGGTTTTGAGCCCCAGCTCCGTAGAAATATGGAGGCTTATATGGATGACATAGTAGTCAAAACCAAGGACAGGGCCACCCTCATATCAGATTTGCGGGAGACATTTGCAAATCTGCACAAGATCAACCTCAAGCTGAACCCTAAGAAGTGCGTCTTTGGCGTCCCGTCCGGCAAGCTTCTCGGGTTCTTTGTGTCGCAGCGGGGGATAAAGGCCAACCCGGACAAGATCAAAGCTACAGAGCAGATTGAAGCACCCAAGCGAATCAAGGATGTGCGCCGGCTCGCTGGTTGCGTTGCTGCCCTGGGCAGGTTCATATCCAAGTCCGCCGAGCGCGCCCTTCCCTTTTTCAAGATCCTGAAAAAGGCGGGTCCGATGGAGTGGACACCAGAAGCCGAAGCGGCATTGCAAGATTTGAAGAAGTACCTCTCCTCCGCACCAACACTAGTTGCGCCCAGGCCCCAGGAGCCGTTGCTGCTATACTTAGCGGCAACGAACCAGGTGGTCAGCGCCGCGCTAGTGGCGCAGCGGGAGGTCGACGACGAGGTAATGGCAGCAACAGAGCCCGTCGCCACCAGTGTGGAGGCGACACAGTTGGTCGAGGTGCCGCCAAAGAAGAAAGTGATGCAGCGCCCGGTCTACTTCGTTAGCTCCCTCTTGCAGGGGGCTAGGTCGAGGTACTCCGGTGTGCAGAAACTGCTCTTCGGCCTCCTCATGGCCTCGAGGAAGCTGCGTCACTACTTCCAGGCACACGAGATCACTATCGTCACTCGCCTCCCTCTGCAGCGGATATTGCACAACCCAGATGCGACGGGGAGGATTGTGGAATGGTCACTGGAGCTGTCCAGCTTTGGCCTCAAGTTTGAATGTACTTCGACGATCCAGAGCCGAGTCCTGGCGGAGTTCATTGCAGAATGGACCGCCACACCTGACGAAGAAGCCCAAGAGACTGCTCTCCCCGGCAAGGAGGCAAGTTGCGATTGGATTATGTACTTTGATGGGGCTTTCTCCCTCCAGGGTGCCGGGGCTGGCGTACTGCTCGTCGCCCCCACCGGAGAGCACCTCAAGTGCGTGATCCAGATGCACTTCCCCGGGGAGGCGTCAACAAACAACACGGCGGAATACGAAGGGCTGCTTGCCTGTCTTAGGATCGCGGCGGACCTCGGAATCAAAAAGCTCATCATCAGGGGTGACTCACAGCTTGTCTTCAAGCAAGTCAATTGGGATTACCAGAGCCCGTTGATGAAGGCCTACGTTGATGAAGTGAGAAAGCTGGAAGAGCGTTTCGACGGTATCCAGGCTGAATACGTTCCCCCGAACGGAGAACGATATCGCCGATTACCTGTCGAAGCACGCTGCCCTCAAGCTACCTGTGGAACCAGGTACCTTTGTGCTTCAGCTAACTCAGCCATCCGTTGATCCATCAACAGAGCAGAACAAGAGAAGGAAATCAGGACCCGGCAAGTACTTTCCCGCCGAGCTCCCCGGAGCCGCCGGCAAGGATGTTGCCGAGGACACTGATCCCGCCACGGGACGGCTAGCTCTGGCAGGACGCCAAGCTCTTGCCGTCGTTACAGCCATCCCCATAGCGGAGGAAATGCCTTTAGTCCTCGTCGTCGAGCCTCAGGCTCCAGCATGGGCATAGCATACCGTCCAATTCCTCCAGACAGGGGAGCTTCCTGAGGAGCAGGAAGAAGCGGAAAAAGTAGCCCGTCGCTCTGCCATGTACCAGTTCATCAATGACGTCCTATACAGGAAGAGACCGAATGGTGTGAAATTGAAGTGCATCCCTCGAGAGGAGGGACTAGAGCTGTTGGCAGAGATACATGGAGGCATATGTGGATCCCACATTGGGTCGAGAGCCCTTGCCGACAAGGCATTCCGGCAGGGTTTCTTCTGGCCCACCGCCCTCCAGGATGCAACGAGTACTCGTCACCAGGTGTGAGGCGTGTCAGTTCCATTCAAGAAAGCTTCATCAACCAGCTCAAGCCCTTCAAACCATTCCTCTCTCCTGGCCCTTCTCGGTCTGGGGGCTCGACATACTGGGCCCTTTCCCCCGCGCTGTCGGGGGCTTTGAGTACTTGTACGTAGCCATCGACAAGTTCACAAAGTGGCCAGAAGTGGAGGCAGTGAGGAAGGTCACAACTCAGTCAGCCGTCAAGTTCTTCAAGGGGCTAGTGTGCCGTTACGGTGTACCCAACCGGATCATCACCGACAATGGTATGCAGTTCACAAGCCGCACCTTCATGCAATATACTCAGGACCTCGGCAGCAAAGTCTGTTTCGCTTTCGTCGCTCACCCGCGGAGCAACGGGCAAGCTGAGAGGGCAAATGCTGAAGTGTTGCAAGGCTTAAGGACCAAGACCTTTGACAGACTGCACAAGAGCGGAAGGCGCTGGATTGATGACTCGCCGACAGTTCTTTGGCCAATCAGGACGACACCAAATCGAGCCACCGGCCAGACACCCTTTGCCCTGGTATACGGGGCAGAAGCAGTTATCCCCACTGAACTCATATACGGGTCACCTCGAGTGCTCGCTTATGATGAGCTTGGGCAAGAGCAACTGCGGCAAGACGACGCACTGCTCCTTGAGGAAGATCGTCTTCGGGCGGCTGTGAGAGCAGCACGCTACCAGCAAGCCTTGCGCCGCTACCATAGCCGCAAGGTTCATGCCCGAAGCCTTGAGGAAGGCGACCTTGTTCTTCGGCGCGTTTAATCGGCCAAGAATTCCAACAAGTTGACGCCAAAGTGGGAAGGCCCTTATCGGGTAATACGAGTCACCAGGCCCGGCGCAGTCCGCCTGGAGACCGAAGATGCCGTTCCGGTGAGCAACTCCTGGAACATCGAGCATCTTCGCAGGTTTTACCCATAAGGCGCGGCTTGTCGGGCCTCCCGGCAAGCCACCTTTTGTACAAGCATTGCCGATGATGCATGTAACCCTTTGTACAAAGCCAGGCGCAGACCCTGAGCATAAATGAAGCGCTGGCGCCCTAAGTTATAGTATGCATGCCAGATCGAGTCTCGTCCTTGGTTAGGGTTGATAGTGCTTAGCGGTGGCTAACCCCTAGCTTAGAGGTCGAGTGTGCGTCTCTTTGCCGTTCTTTTGTCTCCTTTGGTTCGCAGGGCTCGGATATCCTTGCCGGATCACTTGAGGATGAAAAAAAGGAGAAGAGGGACGGACCAGCATCTGGACCCCGGCAAGCCAGTGTTGTCGGGGGCTGCAAGTATAAAGATTCACCCACGGCGAACTAGAGTTGCCGGGGGCTGCAGTTTCAGATAAGTTCTTCATCCCTTATCATGCATTCTCTTATGGACTGAGGTATGCGAAACCTCGTTTCTTCCTAAAGCTACCGTGCTCACCTAACTCTAGGCCCTAGGGCTCGTTCCTGGGGCCAGGTTTGGTCGTAGTCGCGGCAGCGAAGGGACGAAACGAGGAGCCTGGACCCGCCTCATCCCTGCCTCCGCCGAAAGCGTGAGAAAGGTTGAGCGACGTGGGAAGACGGCAGGGCCTGCTGCCGGGCAAGGAAGTGTCTATCTTAAGGATATCAAGGATTTGCCCCTTGACGTGGGTTCCACCCGCAAGACAAGTGACCCGGCAAGCATCCCTTTTTCATTAAAAACATTCCACTCAGGTACAGTTGATGGAGAATGAAAAACATGAATGATGGGATTACAAGCTTTAAATTTAGCTAAGGCCCGAAGGCTTACAAACTAAAAAGAGATAAGGTGCCCGTAATCCCTTTCTTGTCCCTCTCTTCAGGAGGCAGGTCAAGGAGGCGAAAAGGGCAAAAGGGGCGCCTAGACGAGCTACAGGTGGCAGAAGACACCAAGAGAACATCTCGGTGGTCGTCCAAATGCTGGATGGTGATGGCAGCGCTGGAGGCAGAGCTCGAAGACGAGACGGCAGGACGTCAGCATGCGTCGAAGGCATCGTGCCCACGTACTCTGAGTTGACGGCCTTGCCGCCCGCCCTCTTCCTCTTCCGCAGCCTTCCAACGCCAGCCGCCCAAGGAGACGACCCCGAGAAGTTCAAGGAGCCGGCGACACGGATGATGGGGTCGCCGGTGCCGCACGGAGCGGCGCCCGACACCTAGTCGGACCCGTCATCTTGCCGCCCGCTACCCTCGTCGTCGCTGCCGCTATCCTCCTCGTCACTCCCGCTCGAGGAGGAGTCTTCGCTATCGGAGGAGCACTCCACGCAGCACCTTGCCCGTGTCCCGAAGCACCCGAAGACCTTGACGGAGAGGAGACCGCCCTCCATCAGCTTAAAATGGAGGGTGAGCCCCTCCGTCAGGCGGTGGATACGGTCGAACGTCTTCCACCCTCGACCAAGATACATCACATTAGGGGCTGGGAAGTCGACGCGGACTCGCGTACCACTGATTCCACAGCCCCTCATGTGCAGCCTCAGTGTCTCAGGCGGGTCCAGCTCCATATCTCTTGCGAATGGAGTCGGGGGACGAAGACGACGGCGAGGCGGCCGCCGCAGCCTGACGAAGAACTCACAAGGGTCGTCCCCAACGTGGCCCTCCATGGGGAGAGGAACTGCTGGCGGAGGCGAAGCCGGCGTGCCACCCCGTCCTCCTCTTCCCCGAGCGCCTCGGCCTCGCCCACGGCCTCGCCATCTCCCCCTTCCCCTCTCGGCTGGCTCTGCCACCGCAGGTGCAGGAGAAGGAGGGACGCGTTGTCGAGCGGCGACCCTCGTTGCCACCGTCGAAGGACCAGGGTTCCCTTTCTCCATGGCGAATGAGAGGGAGGGGAGCAGAAGCTGAAGAAGTGAGATGGAGGAATGTAGGGCACCGACCCCCCCCCCCCCGCTCTTTATAAAGGAGCAGGGTGGGGGCTTGACCGCCCCGTTCTGCCAATGAGGACGTGAATGGCGCAGGAGACTGGGGCCGATCCGCCGCCCCAGCCCGCGACGGCCCGGCTTCCCGCCTCCACCAACTGCCACCCCAGGCGCATGAGCGCCGTGTGGCGAACGTGCAGAACCGAAGTGACGGGTGAGGTGACTTCTCCCCGCCCCGTGACTAAAGGGAGTGGGCGCCTTGGAAGACCACGCCTCGGCCCCGTCCAGTAAATGGGCCGCGCCTCCACGCCTCCCTTCGTTTATGGGGAAGACGTGAGCCGCCCCCTTTTTTCTACGACGTGACGCATGCGTGCATAGGCCAGCCTCACGCATGCCGCCCGCGTCACGCACGCCTCCCCACGACGCGCCACGCGCGGGAAGCATGGGAGGTGCAGCGCGCGAAGAAACTTACCGCGGTAAAAACCGCCCTGCCTGCCCGCGCACCGTTCTTGGGCCTGTCCCAACAACGCGTAGCGCTTATGTGTGGCCCAGGCCCGGGGGCTCCTGTCGGTGTACAAAAAGAGGGGTACACTTTTTGTACCCCTATGACTGTGTAAGGGCAATCTGAGCCACGGGCACCGCGGCACCGAGCCCGGCAAGGGAGGTAGAACCAAGGTAAGGCCGAAGCCAAAGAGGAGCAGAACGACGCCAAGACCAAGACCACAAAGAGCAAAGGGGGTGAAGCGGGCCCACCCGGCAAGATCCTTGCCACGAGGCGGTTTTTGCAAACTCGGCAAGACCCTTGCCGTGGCAGCTCGCCCCACACCTACGGAGCGGGTCACCCTTGAGTCCACTGCCCCCATGGGGCAAGGATTCGGGAGGCATTCCCGTGGTGGTATGAAGATCTTTGTGAAGACATTCAAGATCGGATGCACACTTTAGAAGATGATGGTCCTTGGCGGGATCCCAGCCAAGGAAAACCACAAGGCCCCCGACAAGAGCCTTGCCGGGGATGGCAGTAGGTGCCACAGCAAGACCCTTGTCGGGACTCCGACAAGACCCTTGCCAGGGCCGTGGCAAGGCCCTTGCCAAGGACACCCGTGGGGCCACCATCAGACCCGCACCAGTCACGCCTCCACCACCGTTCGCATGCAGCTCCCGACCCAACCAGCTGGGCAGGCACCTGCGTGGCGGCATGCAGATCCTCGTGGAGACCCATCGCTGCGCCACCTCAGCTGCCTGCCCGCCTACATGGCATCGCTGGCACCGCTGGCCAGGGCGCGTGTCGACGCGGAAGAGAGCGGCGACGGACGAGACAGGGCTCTCCCCCGCCCCCAATAAAGGAATGACAGTAAGCAAGGCGCATTGAAGGCACCTTGTCATGTAATGCGAGGGATAACCTTGCATCACTGTACCCTTTCCACCTCCTGTGTGCCACTGTGGCAGCCCCTTTCCCTGTAAAAGGAGGCCCCAGGCGACCAGGAAGAGGATTCGGCTTTTTGGAGCTCCTCACGCCCCATAGCTAGCTCAAGAACACAAACATATAATCCACCAAAGCAGGAGTAGGGTTTTACGCATCTTCGCGGCCCGAACCTGGGTAAAGGAATCGTGTACTGCCTGCTCGATCCGCTCTTCTCACGGCCCCCGCGCCCCGCAACCGCAGAAAGGGATTCTCGTGATCCCATAGGTGTCGTTTCCCATCGACAATAGGACCCCCGTTTCGACCGTAGTGCTCCAACACAAGTCTGTTTCCTTCATTTTGCGGTACGCCACACCCCTCCCGATCAACAGGACCCCCGATTCGACCGTAGGAGGTCCGTTTCCTCCATTTTGCGGTACGCCAGACCCCTCTCGATGAACAGGATCCCGTTTCGATCGTGGCCGGTCGAACACAAGGCCGTTTCCTCGTTCTGCGGTACGCTAGGCCTCGTTTCATCGCCTGTCCAAGCCCTCCCGATGAACACGACCACTCATTTCATTCCGACCCAAGCCGGTTGGCTCCCACGCATTCCGTTGCCTCTCGATGAACATGACGCATTTTGTTGCCTCCCCATGAACACGACGACGATGTTTCTCCATTCCTACCCAGCCATGTACACGAGCCCTGGTTGTACGTATGCGCGAGTAGGCGTTCGAGACCCCGCCCGTATGTACACATACGTGGCCATATTTTCTTTGTTACACCCTGGCCGCAGTACGTACGTGTACATGCTACGTGCGCGCCTCTACTACGACACGTGGGCGCCTCTACATCCACCAGTATATATGTACGTACATGTTCGCGACCAGAATGACAACGCTACGTACGCTTCGACCAGGTGGATCCCGACTGTCAGGCACTTCCTTGTGTGTGAAGATGTAGCTGGTGAGTCCCAGCAGTCAGGGGGGCGAATCGTTTTTTTTTTGCCCGGACGCACTTCCTTGCGTGCGAAGGTGTAGCTGGTGGGTCCCAGCAGTCAGGGGGGAAACATATTTTTTGCGAAATACGGTGGCCCGTCCGGTTTGTCCCCGCTGTCAGGTGGAGGAATAATTATTTTGCGCGTAATAAGGAGGCACTTCCTTGCTGCGGCCGTGGACCCAGCTGTCAACGTCTCCACGCACAGTACTCTTCCGATGGAAGTCGGTCGTTGACCACATTGGCCACGCCGCGCCGAGAGCACCACGGCGGTGGATGACGGCGAGGCCTAGGAAGGGGACAACGCGGAGCCGGGGAAGACGCGGCAGTGGAAGCCCGCGCGGAGAGGAGTATGAGGGTTCACTGGTTCGGCTGCGGTGTGAGGCTACCGTCGCCGCAGGGCCTGGCCAGTAGTGGGAATAGTAGGGGGCGGTGAGGCCTCCGCAGCAGCACAGCCGGCCATGGGAGGCAGGAGCATGCGACACGACCGACGCTGCTTTGGGCGGCTGGAGCAAGAATACCAGAGGTTGAAGAAGCACTACGACCGTTGGATGGACATCGTACGGTCACTAGAGCTAGAATCGTTCATATTGACTAAGTAGACAAAGCCCTTCGTCCCCGTTAACTTAGTAGGCCTGTCGGTGTTCTGGGAACGGGGGTCCCCAGACATGCCTGCCTGCGGCCTGCGACGTGGCTCAAAGGGGGCCCAGCACGGCCCATCTTCATCAACACAAGACCCAAGACCCTCGCGAGGGGCCAAGCCTCGCGGGGCGGACGACACGGCGCTTCCTCAGGCACGGGCTTGTCAGGCTGGCTCACGAGGAGGCGGAGAGATCAAGGCGGGGTACCTCGCGAGGTGCCCATGACGCAAGCCATGACGACCAAGGGTGCCAGGCGGGCGCCAGTCTGCGCAGTGTCTCCCCTTCCTCTTTGGTGCAAAGGGGGCAATCGCAGGCGAGTGGATCAAGCAAAGGCATCCATTTCGGTGCAACGAGACCAAGACAGTACAACGGTGGGAAAGAGGTCATCGTGGAGCCCAGAACGGCGTCACCACAGGGCCTTTGGCAGGCGAGGACCAACTTTAGTCAGGATAAGTGTACTAGATGTTCCCCTTCGAATTGGCCAATTGTTGGCGCCCTTCCCGCTCAATATTTGGGAAGAGGCCCAGGGCCTTTGCCTATAAATAGGACTAGCCACCCCCAGGGTAGAGGCAGCTAGAGAGATCGGAACATCTAGCAACCCGGCAATCAGTTAGATAGGCAGCAGAGAGAGAGAGAGAAGGGCGATTGAACTCCTCCTAGCAGTTCATCCCCCAGGCCAATAGCAGACCTTCGCGAGGCAGTTCTACCTTGTAGTGTTCATCGTCACCAGCCCAAGAGGCAATCCACCACACCACACTCGAGTAGGGTATTACACCACATCGGTGGCCCGAACCAGTATAAACTCTGTATCTCTTGTGTTGTTCTTTTGGTAGTTTAGATCTTTGCGAGACGGAGAGGTAGAGGGCACAATCTCCGTGCGCACCCCAGAGTTCGAACCTTAAGGGTCTGCCGGAACCCGAAATCCAACATTTGGCGCGCCAGGTAGGGGTGCGCCGGAATTTGTCTTCCACCGCTCCGCTCTCCGCCGACCGTCGCGTCCATGTCTGACGCTCGTCGGGCCCGCGCCGAGCGTCGGGCCGTCATCGCTTCCCGCATCGCCGAGACGGATCCCATCGGTGGGCATCCTCGTCGTTCCCCGTCGCCCGCCGTCAACGCCGCCACCGGCCCGGCGGGGAACGAACAGCAAGCGCCACCCCAGCATCCGCCTGTGCGATGAGGTGACCGCACCGCTACATCAACACCCCCGGCCGTCGCGGCCCTCCTAGGCGGCTCGCAGGCACCGCCCACAAGTCGCCACGTCAAGCCGTTTGTCCGCCGGGTCAGCGCCGTTTCCACACGGCAGGGGGCTCCCTCGGACTAGGTGGCGCGCGAGGTCGGTCTGACCTTCAGCTCGGAGGACCACCCCGCCAACTTGGTCGGCTCGGGCGCGCTCCCCATGTTGTGCACCCCCACCATCTGCCAGGTAGCCGTCACCAGAACCCTCGTCGACGGCGGCGTGGGCCTCAGCGTGCTCTCGGTCGAGACCTTCAATCTCCTCCGCATACCCCTGGAACGGCTGCAACCCAGTCGGTCTTTCTCGGGCGTTGGGGGCGGGTCATCCAGCTCCTTGGGACAGATCCGGCTCCTAGTAACCTTCGACACCTACGACAACTTCCGCACGGAGATGGTCAACTTCGACATCGCCCCCATCGGCTTCCCTTACAACGCCATCCTTGGTTACCCAGCGCTGGCCCAGTTCATGGCCGCCACGCACCCGGCGTATAACCTCATGAAGATGCCCAGAAGCAGCGGTGTCCTCACCGTGCACGGGACACCGGGGCCGCCCTGCGGGTACTCAAGCTCGCCTTCAAGACGGCGGCATCGGCACAGCCCGCCGACGCAGGAGCCCCCGAGCCCAAGGGGGCTGCGCCGGCCAAGAAGAAGCAGTTGCTCACCCAGGACAAGGCAGAAACCAAGCAGATACCTGTCGACGAGGACGGGTCCTCCAGCGCCACTTTCACCATAGGCGCCAACCTCGAGCCTGAGCAGGAGGAGGCCCTGATCAGGTTCCTGCGTGCAAATAAGAAGGTATTCGCTTGGGAGCCTGATCAGTTGGCAGGGATCCCCCGGAGCGTCATCGAGCATCACCTCAACGTGTGCCCAATTGTGCGCCCCGTGAAGCAGAAAGCCAGGCGGCAGTCCGCAGAGAAGCATGCCTTCATCGTCCAAGAAACCCGCAAGTTAGAGGCCGCTGGGGTCATTCACGAGGTCCGATACCCGGATTGGTGGGCCAACCCTGTCGTTGTGCCCAAGAAGGGAGGAAAAGAGTGCATGTGTGTCGACTTCACCAACCTCAACAAGGCATGCCCTCAAGATCCGTTCCCGCTCCCCCGCATTGACCAGATCATCGATTCCACCGCGGAGTGCGACCTGCTCTGCTGCCTTCTCTGGGTATCACCAGATCAAGATGGCGGTAGAAGACGTCGAGAAGACCGCCTTCTTAACCCCATGCGGGGTGTACTGCTATACATGCATGCCATTTGGGCTGCGCAACGCAGGGGCGACCTTTCAGCGGCTGATGCACATCACCTTGGGCCCGCAGCTCGGCTAGAATGTCGAAGCTTACGTTGACGACATTGTGGTGAAATCTCGGGAGGCCAAGACCCTGATACAAGACCTGGAGGAGACCTTCGCGAGCCTCGACGCAGTGAACCTGCGGCTCAACCCGGAGAAGTGTGTGTTCGGGGTCCCCTCAGGCAAGCTCTTGGGCTTTCTCGTGTCCCATCGAGGCATCGAGGCTAACCCGGAGAAGGTCAAGGCGGTCGAGGACATGAGCCCGCCGAAAACCCTCAGAGAAATGCAGAAGCTCACCGGATGCGTGACCGCGCTAGGGCGCTTCATCTCCAAACTGGGGGAGCGAGCACTGCCTTTCTTCCAGCTAATGAAGAAGAAGGGGCCTTTTGAATGGACTGAAGAGGCAGATAAGGCGTTTCAAGATCTCAAGAGGTACCTAACCAGTCCCCCAGTCATGGTGACCCCGCGCCCTCGAGAGCCCCTGTTGCTCTACCTCGCTGCCACACCCTACTCTGTCAGCGCAGCCCTGGTGGCGGTTAGGGAGGAGCGCCAAATCAAAGCCACATCAGCAGCTCGGGACAAGGCGAAGCAGGAACAAAGAAGGCCCACAGGAGACGCAACCGTGGCTGAGGAAGATCAGCCGCCAAAGAGTGCACCAGAAGCAGGAGAGGCCACTCGCCTGGACGGTCCACCTCCCGAAGTCATGTCACCTCGCGAGGCGCCCTTGCCTCCGGAGGGTGCCACGAACACTGATGCTCACAGCTTGGTTGAGCATCCAGTCTATTTTGTCAGCACGGTGTTATGGGAGGCGAGGGCACGGTACCCTATGCCTCAGAAGCTCCTCCTCGCGCTACTGGTGGCCTCGCACAAGCTGCGTCACTACTTCCAGGGTCACCCCATCAAGGTCGTCTCGTCATACCCCTTGGAGAGAGTGCTCAGGAGCCCCAACTCAGCCGGAAGGGTCGCCGAGTGGAACATAGAACTGCAGGCATTTCAACTCGAGTTCAGCACGACCAGGGTCATCAAAGGAGCAGCGTTAGCGGATTTCGTAGCGGAGTGGACAGAGGCGCCAGGCCTCAAGGACAACGAGGATCGATCCCTCTCCCCGGGGAGTGAGGTGCCAGAAGGCTGGGTCATGTACTTCGATGGGGCGTTCTCCAGGCACGGCGCTGGGGCTGGTGCGGTGCTGATATCGCCCACTCAGGACAAACTCTACTACACCGTACAACTCTGTTTCCAGCAAGGTGAGAAGGTCTCCAACAACATAGCGGAATATGAGGGTCTGATAGCGGGGTTGAAGGCCGCAACAGCTCTAGGGGTGAAGCGCCTCACTGTAAAGGGCGATTCACAGCTCCTTGTCAACTTCTCCAACAAGGTGTACGAGTCGAAGGATGAGCACATGGAGGCCTATCTAGCGGAGGTCCGCAGGATGGAAAAGCAGTTCTGGGGGTTGGAATTGAAGCATGTGCCCCGCGGCACCAATCAGGAAGCCGATGACATCGCCGGACGGGCATCCAGGCGGTTGCCTCAGGAGCCTGGCGTCTTTGAAGAGCGGCTCTTCAAGCCCTCGGCCCAGCCGTCATTATCAAACACTGCTCAGCCTCGGGAGGAGCTCCCCCAGCCGCCTGCCTCAGGAGCCCCGGCCTGCGGCCCTGCCTTAGGGGCACGCCTGCTCCTGACTATGGAACCTCAGGAGGAGTGCTGGATCACGGAACTCCAGATTTATTTAACGCAAGGGGCCCTGCCGGAGAAGGAGGAAGAAGTGGAGCGTGTGGTGCGGCAAGCTACGACATACTGCATCAGGGATGGAGAGCTCTACCGGAAGCGGCCGAACGACGTATCCCTGCACTGCATTTCCAGGGAGCAAGGAAAGGAACTGCTAGAGGACATACATGGCGGGGACTGTGGGCATCACTCGTCATCACGGACCCTCGTCGGCAAGGCATTCCGCAGTGGGTTCTATTGGCCCACCGCACTCAATGACGCTGTTGAACTGGTAAAGGCTTGTGAAGCCTGCCAATTTCACACCAAACAGATCCATCAGCCGGCGGGAGGCCTGCAGACTATACCCCTTTCGTGGCCATTCGCAGCCTGGGGGCTGGACATTCTGGGCCCGTTCCCTCGGGCGCCAGGGGGCTACCACTACCTCTACGTCGCCATTGACAAATTCACCAAGTGGGCAGAAGTGGAGGCTGTCCGCCCCATCCCCGCGGGTTCCGCGGTCAAGTTCATCAGGGGCATTGTGAGCCGGTTCGGGGTACCGAACCGCATCATCACAGACAACGGTTCGCAGTTCACCAGTAACCTCTTCAAAACATATTGTGCTAACCTTGGAACGTAGATATGCTACGCTTCGGTGGCGCACCCGCGAACCAACGGCCAGGCCGAACGAGCCAACGTGGAGGTCCTCAGGGGCCTCAAGACCAGGACATTCAAGAAGAAGCTGGAGGCCTGCGGCAGAGGTTGGTACGACGAGCTCCAGTCCGTGTTGTGGTCCATCCGCACAACCGCAACCAAGCCGACTGGGGAGACCCCGTTCTTCCTGGTCTATGGAGCCGAAGCAGTCCTCCCTCACGAGGTCAGACATCGCTCCGCGCAGGTCCTAGCGTTCGATGAGGCGCAGCAGGACGCCATGCGGGGATAGACCTCGTGCTGGGGGAGGAACGCTGTCGAGAAGCCGCGTTGCGAGCGGCGAGGTACCAACAGGCGCTACGACGATATCACTGCCGCAACATCCGCCCCAGGACTCTCGAGGTAGGAGACCTCGTGCTCAGGCGGGTCCTCTCCAGGGAGGGGCTACACAAGCTCTCTCCCATGTGGGAGGGCCCGTTCAAGGTTGCTCATGTTTCCAGGCCAGGCTCCGTGTGCTTGGAGACTCAGGAGGGGGAGCCGATCCAGAACGCATGGAACGTCCAGCACCTCCGGAGGTTCTACCCCTAAAAGGCCCAGAGCCTGTAAAGAAGGCGAACGCCTGTGAAGACCATCCCTTTTTGGAAAAGGCCCAGAGCCTGTGAAGAAGGCGAACGCCTGTGAAGACCATCCCTTTTTGGAAAAGGCCCAGAGCCTGTGAAGAAGGCGAACGCTTGTGAAGACTATCCCTTTTTGGAAAAGGCCCAGAGCCTGTGAAGAAGGCGAACGCTTGTGAAGACTATCCCTTTTTGGAAAAGGCCAAGAGCCTATGAAGAAGGCGAACGCCTGTGAAGCTGCCGCGTTTTGGAAAAGGCCCGGAGCCTGTGAAGAGGGCAAGCGCCTGTGAAGCTCATTTCCCCTAAGAAGAAAGGCCCGGAGCCTATGAAGAAGGCCAACGCCTGTGAAGCTCGCCGCCCGTGACACTCTCACATAATAATGAGTGGGGCTGTACACGCCCCGGAGTCTCAGGAGCGCCGGCCTCAGGCCCTGGGGCTCCCTCCCACGCCCAGTGGCAGCACTTAGCTCCGCGCTGGTGAGAAGATGTCGAAGACTAGATCAGGTGCCGGACGCGGCTTTTTCATTTGCTTTCCGCAGTTGGCTTGTTTGTTCGCATTTGAGGTCTTATCGAAACTATCGCCATCGTTGATTTGTGGTTCGTCGATTTCTGCTCCTTGTTTTGATTCCTCTTGCAAAAGGCCTCGCGAGGGAGGGCAGCTAAACGCCCTCGCGAGGGTTCCTGTTCTAATCATTCTAAGGTTTCACGACCCGGGTCCATTGCGGGAGCACCCCTCCAGTCCGTGCCCCTCGGGCACCGCGACACACACACAGGGCCTGGGTCGGTCGCCCCCCACGGCTGGGGCCGGGAACTATTTACGTGCAGACACATAGCTGAGAAGCGCGAAAGCTAAATCAAGGTAATCGTTAACAAGCAGTAACCCCCAACACACCCCCGCGGGGCTCCATGCAATTGTTCTCTTTTATGCAGGAAACAAGAGGAAAAGAAAGGACAAGCCCGGCGCGGCTCGTCTCGCTCCGGCCGGCGGCGGCGACTCAGGACGCCTCCGGGGCTCAGGCGGACTCCCTCTTGCGCTTCACCGGGGCGCGGCGACGGGCAGACGAGTCGCCGCCTCCCAAGCAAGCTCGACGGCGTGGGGGCTGACAGCGGCCACCGCTGGAGGAGTCGCCAGAAGAAGAGTTGGTGAAGCTTGGGGAGCCTCGGGCACCGCCATCCACGCAGGCGCTATCTTCCCCATCGTCGTCGGGGTGGGGCCCCCGGCCGCGGTCGTCGTCCTCGGGGCAACACCCCGCGCGGCGACCATCTTCCCCAAACACCCTCACATAGAGGGTGGCATCGCCGTCGAACCTGAAGTGCAGGGTGCACCTATGCTCCAAGCCGCGAGCACGGGCGAACGCTTGCCAACCACGCGTCAAGGCCAAGCTCCCGGTGGCGGAGACCTCCAGCACCGCCCACGAGGCCCGGCTGCAGCAGCCGTCCGCCTGAAGTGAGAGGCCGCCCGGGGCACCAGCAGGGAGCTCACCAAGGAGGAAGCGAGGGAGACAGAGTCGGGCGCTAGCCGGCTCCGCCGCCCAAACGACGAACTCCGACAGCACCTGCACGGCGCGAAAGTGCGGCCTGGGGGAGCGCGCAACCCAGGCACGTCCCCCGGCCGCAGTGGCTCGCCCGCCACCACGCTGGGAGCCGTCTCCATGACCACTGAACGCTGCCGGGGCGGCTAAGGGATGCTTCCAAGGGCGCCCTCGACCGCGCTTGGGCACAGGAGAGGCAGGCCCAACCTGGTGGGCCTTCCCCTTTTCCGCAGCCGAGAGCCGCCTCGATGGAGCCATGGAGGAGAAGGAAAAAGCAAGGAGAGATGGACTAGAAGGGCACACGCGATGCCGTACTTATAGCCGGCGGAGGCCAACCGTCGACCTCCACAATCCCAGGTAATCATGACACGATCTGCATGCAGGGACTTGTCCAATCCGTGCGATCATCGAGGCGTCGTGGGGAAGTGGAGACGCCCACGTCCAATCAACCGCCACGTGGCGCCCAAGGCCGCAGGCTGTTAGGGCCCGCGGCGCTTCGCCCCTGCCCTTTCGCTTCTCAGCACAGCCAAGTCCATGCGCGCCTTGGGCCCGGGGGCTACTGTCGGCGTTCTGGGAACGGGGGTCCCCAGACTTGCCTGCCTGCGGCGTGCGGCGTGGCTCAAAGGGGGCCCAGCACGGCCCATCTTCATCAACACAAGACCCAAGACCATCGCGAGGGGCCAAGCCTCGCGGGGCGGACGACACGGCGCTTCCTCAGGCACGGGCTCGTTAGGCTGGCTCACGAGGAGGCGGAGAGATCAAGGCGGGGTACCTCGCGAGGTGCCCATGACGCAAGCCATGACGACCAAGGGTGCCAGGCGGGCGCCAGTCTGCGCAGTGTCTCCCCTTCCTCTTTGGTGCAAAGGGGGTAGGCGCAGGCGAGTGGATCAAGCAAAGGCATCCATTTCGGTGCAATGAGACCAAGACCAGTCCAACGGTGGGAAAGAGGTCATCGTGGAGCCCAGAACGGCGTCACCACAGGGCCTTTGGCAGGCGAGGACCAACTTTAGTCAGGATAAGTGTACTAGATGTTCCCCTTCGAATTGGCCAATTGTTGGCGCCCTTCCCGCTCAATATTTGGGAAGAGGCCCAGGGCCTTTGCCTATAAATAGGACTAGCCACCCCCAGGGTAGAGGCAGCTAGGGAGATCGGAACATCTAGCAACCCGGCAATCAGTTAGATAGGCAGCAGAGAGAGAGAGAAGGGCGATTAAACTCCTCCTAGCAGCTCATCCCCCAGGCCAAGAACAGACCTTCGTGAGGCAGTTCTACCTTGTAGTGTTCATCATCACCAGCCCAAGAGGCAATCCACCACACCATACTGGAGTAGGGTATTACACCACATTGGTGGCCCGAACCAGTATAAACTCTGTGTCTCTTGTGTTGTTCTTTTGGTAGTTTAGATCTTTGCGAGATGGAGAGGTAGAGGGCACAATCTCCGCGCGCACCCCAGAGTTCGAACCTTAAGGGTCTGCCGGAACCCGAAATCCGACAAGGCCCACAAGTCAGCCTCCCACCAAGGTGGGTCCCAGCTAGCCGGTGGAGTATTCATTTTTTTGTGCGTAATAAGGAGGCACTTCCGGTGGGTCCGAGGGAACAGCGGGGGGAACATTTTTTTCGCAAAATACGGTGGCCCATCCGGTGGGTCCCAACAGTCAGGGGGAAATGATTTTTTTCGCAAAATACTGGTGGCCCGTTCGGTGGGTCCCCGCTGTCAGGTGGAGGAATAATTATTTTCCGCGTAATAAGGAGGCACTTCCTTGCGGCTGCCCTGGACCCAGCTGTCAGCCTCTCCACGTACAGTACTCTTCCGATGGAAGTCGGTCGTTGACCACATCGACCACGCCGCGCCGAGAGCACCACAGCGGTGGACGACGGCAAGGCCTAGGAAGGGGATGACGCGGAGCCGGGGAAGACGCGGCAGTGGATGCCCACGCGGAGACGAGTACGAGCGTTCACCGGTTCGGCTGCGGTGTGAGGCTGCCGTCGCCGCAGAATAACAGGGGGTGTGGGTGAGTAGAGGGATGCCCTGGCCAGCGATTGGAGTAGTAGGGGGCGCTGAGGCCTACGTGGCAGCACAGCCGACCACGGGAGGCGGGAGTAGGCAGTCCCGCCGGCACTGCTTTGGCGGCTGGAGCAAGAAGATCAGAGATTGAAGAAACACGACGGCCGTTGGATTGACACCCAACGGTTACGTCTGCTAGAATCGTTTGTTGACGTATATAATAACTACAAAAATCTTGCATACGCGTCAACTAAACAGGCCCACAAGTCAGACCACTCCCTCTTTTTTTAATAATTTATATATAGCTCATGGCAACTTCTTATGCAATTTATTGCAGTCGTTTTTTTTGTTGGCCAGGGTCAATTTCGCATATTTCTGTGGGTTCCAAACATTTTTTTAATACCGAAATGTCGATCCAGATTTAAAGTACTTTGAAGATATATTTAAATTAGGTTAATGCCCAGTGAAATAGGAATCTGAAAATGTGATAAAATTCAGAAATTATAAAGTAATTGCTTGGTATGTGTGTATGATTGAAATGCTTGGTATGTGTGGAATCTGACAATCTAGTTGTTTATCCTTGTCAGCCTCTCTTATGGGGAAATGTAGTCTAGTGTTTCCTTGAGCCATAGTAGTCCGCTACAGCCCGGTTCACCGGAGTCCTGCTAGCCCAGCACTACTGCTCATGACACTTGACTGGCCGGCATGTGTTTCACTTCGTTCCTGTGTCTGTCCCTTCGGGGAAATGTCACGCGGTGACATCCGGAGTCCTGCCTAGCCTGCTAAAGCCCGGGTTACCGGTGTCCTGTTCGCCCAGTGCTACAGCCCGGATTCACACGCTGCTGACCGACATGCTCGAAGTTGATTCATGTATGCATGTCTCCATGGGTTAGTGCCGCTTTGGGTTCACGACTAGCCATGTCGGCCCGGGTTCTCGGTCATGTGGATGCTAGCGACACTATCATATACGTGAGCCAAAAGGCGCAAATGGTCCCGCCGTCCCGGGCCAAGGTAAGGCGACACCCGTGGGAATACCGTGCGTGAGGCCACAAAGTGATATGAGGTGTTACCAGCTAGATCGATGTGACTTGGAATCAGGGTCCTGACAGCTTTGGTATCAGAGCCTGACTGCCTGTAGGATTACCAAGCCAAACTGGTCGAAGTTGAGTCTAGAAATGCTTTAGTTATATAAGGGAATTGATTGTGGAAGGGAACGTAAGGCTCTTTTTACTCCTTATACCTCATGGCCTTCTGATCTGAGTCAACCTCTTCTCTTCTACGGGGATTAAGAACTAGGCCTTCTCATCTATCTATCAGGATGACGAGTTACTATGGTGGAGACTTATAGGATTGTTAAATTCTAGCCTCAGTTCAGTTTCTACTACTTTTAGTATGTTGTTAGTTGAACCAGAACCTTGATATGGTGTTGTTAAGTGACTATGCAAATCCTTGTGAATGTCTCAAATCTTTTTCTAAGCATTTACAGCCGTTATGCTGTCCGAGTCATCCCAGATTTCTAAATAGTCTGATGCATTTGCAAATCTCTTCTTTCCGCTCTCGATGTTCCTTTGGGCCGGATTAACCACACTAATCATCTATTGAGGTACTCCATTGCCTTGACATATACGTTGGAGCTAGTATTATGACCTAGGCATCCTAGAGAACCACCCAGTAATCTAGCAATGTTTATATCCCTAGTGTGATGATTCTGGCCATCATTCTCGAAAGCATCCTGTGATGCCACTTAGTAGTAGGTATTCTACTCCTGGGTTTTGAGCCCAAAATTCACCCTACTTACCTCATGTTGATAGTGTTGCTAGTTCCTTTAGGATATTAGTAACCTTTGTGATAGTCCTCGAGGTTCGTGGTACATCCCTCTTCCAATTACCATGAACCATTCTTGGCAGAAGTTCTTTTGAATCAAAAGATCACAACAAGAGTGTTCTTGACGAGTTCTCCATTCTATTGTGACTCTGCCAATTCTATCTTCTGCATGGGTTATTCGGAAGAAACATGTTGAACTTTGTTCGACATACTAATCCATGTGTCCACAACTCAGAAAATTATATGTTCTTTGAGTTGTCCCCCGTTAGTTGTATTCCGACCTTAGCCTATCAATTGATAGTCAAGAGTATGCGTGCATTCGCTGTCGATGCCTATTATTCTTGTGGTCTGTCAAGCCATTCTATTCCAGAATTACTAGGAGAAACAAACTCCAGTACCTCATCCATATCCGGGATTGGGTCAAAGCAGTTGTAATCCGCAAATCAAATGCCAATCCAGCTTTTGATTCTGTTCTACCTTGGAGTATTACCATCTTTATATCAAGAATGTCATGGAAATTGCACACCATCCTATGAACTCTTGATACAGTGATACTTCTTGCCATCATTATTCATTCCTCGGTCCCCGTGTTATTGTAACCGGATCACCGACAAGTGAACCGTGATGCGTGAAATCTATACTGCAGAGTTGCTTGGTAGTTAAATGGACAATAACCTCATTCTTAGCGTGTTGATTTTTGAATCATCACCCTAAGGTTGATTGTGCTACCTAGTCCATTTTCCCTGGTGCACTCCTCGATCAATGAGATAGGATTGTGTCAATCCATCACTCTCTTGATCACATCGTCTTGCCATGAAAAGCAAGATTGTTCTCGAGCTTAGTAACATATCGGTGGTTCATGACTTTCCGACTATCTTCTCGGAAGTGTTACCAGGTTGTCACCTGACCGTTATGTTGAGCTCGTGATCAAGCTAGTTTCTTGTAAACCACCCCTTCTCCAAGAATCTATGTTGGATACCCCTGAGCTAGTTGTTAAGCTAAACAACAACTTGGAGAGTTGGAAGATAAAAACTTGTCTAACTTAGTTCATTTCAAAGGGATATCTTTTGTGTGTGTGTGTTGAAGAAAGATGATATCTACATCGACTGGTCCTCATGATTAGTTGTTGGATCTATTGTCTTATCAAAATTTCGACTTGAGTATGGGCTATCATCAAGTCAAATCAGGACCAACGATGTTCGTAATGTTGTCTTACTCGTGGTTCATCCCTCGAGCATACACCATTACATCCTTTGGTCCGACCAATGCTATCACTGTGTTCACGTGATGGTGGAAGTCTAGTGATATGGAAATTCTGATGAGTTGCTATTGAGCCCATCAACAACATTTTGTCTCCCCCATGATTCATGTTGAGCATCAACCTAGTGTTGAAAACTTGTGTAAGCATTTTCTTCATGCCCCGTTCATGAAGTATATGTCTGGATGAAAGAAGTGACTTCCTCTCATTCATGTGCATTTGATGCAAGTTGCTGCCGTGAACTTGAGAGAGTTAGTTTTGCTTCCTTTGCAATCGTCCCAAGTCAGTCATGCATGTGCAAAGTATACTATGGTTTGGTAGATTAATTACCTCCACCCCATATGTATTCCCTAGCACCCCAAGCCACTGATTGATTTGCTCAAGGAAAAGGAATTTGTTGTGTTAATTCTAGATCATGCACAAGACTCTGATATCCTCGATGATGGTTCCCAACCAGAACTCGATAGTGTTTTATTGTAAGACTACTACATGGTCATGTTTGTCTCGGACAACGTGTTCACACGTATGTAGCAGAACCAGCTCATGTTTTGGAGCTTACTATCGTAGTTCATTTCCCAAGAATCTTGCAACGTCATCTCGCCGATTTGTGTTGCAAACTTTCACTTTTCTTTCCAGACATGCTGTCTGAAATATTCTGTTACCATCCGGATCTGAATCTTAGGCAGATATGATGGTTGGTACTTTTCTAAGATCTATGATGTAGGTCCTCACAAGGTTGATGTTCTAGCCGACACACCTAGCCAGAAGATCTATTATTGTAGTATCTTGAATGAGCAATTTGGCCACCTCCCCATAAGGATTTCGTAGGATTTACTTCCGTAGTTGTTCCTTATGGATTCTTATGCTCCCGAAGTCTGACCTTTTACTTGATGTTCTAGATACCAAACCATATCAGTAAATGGGTTACGCTAGCACATCAAGGAGAACATTAGAAGCGGAGTGCTAAATGTCTCTCGGTCGATCATTCAAATTTTTTTCCTTGGCCTCGCTAAGGTGAAATCTGAGAAGGTGTTATCTTCCTTTGCAGCTGCATCATCCATCACTATTCATCATGGTAGTATGATGTGTCGCCAGGATCCTCGGCATGGATGTTGGTAAGACCCTGATGAATATGGAAATGCTCAAGTTCTTGAGAGCATGCTCAAACACTAGGTTATATCCTCGGTATCAATTGGAATGTGCCTTCCGTATGCCAAGTTGTCTTATAACTCTAGTTTCCTTTCCAAACTGAGTATGCCATTCCTTCGAACTCTTCCACACGATCGTTTGAGAATTACCTTAGGCTGGTATAGAAAGTTTCAATGATCTATGGATCAAAAGTAACTCTTTTTTCCACTTAAGGGAACAGTCGAACGAGTCACCTTTCCCAAGGTGCCCCGTTACGGGATCATGGCAATTATTTCCTTGCCACCTTGACACCATCCACCATCTTTCTGAGCGTGGAATTGTTGCCCACCAAATCAAACCCTGTCATTTGTTCTTCCATCCCTCTCGATGTGTTTTGTGTCCCAACTCAAGATGTTCAACATCTCATTCTGCGAGCTGATATTGTATAGCTCAATCTTCGAGAAGATCAATCCTAGTAGAGTTTCTTTCCGTCGTCATCGCGTGGATGAAGATCTCAAAAGCAAGGATGTCAAGATCAACGTATGCAACAAATCAACAACCTTATGAGGTGCAACCTGGATCGTGAAGGTTATGTTAGTTTGTGTTCCCCCTTCACCTTACCCTACGGTTGAATCTCGGGACTAGATTCTTGTTTAGTGGGGGTGAGTTGTCACAGCCCCAGTTTAATGCTTGTAATTAGTGGCATCGCATCCATGCATCTTATTTAAATTTCTGAAACTTGAACTGAGGATTGTTGAAGCCTCAAAACTTTAATCAAAAGAAGGGCAAAGAACCCTGGAAATCTCATTCTTTGTTTCCAAGTTGTCCTTTTGCAATGTTTGAGAATTTTGGCAAGAACTATATATCAAACCAAAATTTAGGAACATTTATAAGGAATTATTTTTGGGACCCTGAATTTAAATCAATAAGTATTTGACTTTTGGATTATATTCAATTTATATAGAATATATTTCAAAAGGCCCTGAAATTATTTATGTGCCTTTGGAATAGTCCATAATGGCAACATACAATTATTCAGAAGGTTTTGCCCTACTTTGATTTACTTTTGAATTTGAATCAGTGGCAAAATGATTAAATAAAAGGAAAACAACACAGATAATAAAACAGAGCAGTTTTTACCTGGCCTCGCCTGTGAAGCCCACCAGAGAGGCTAGCCCACCTACGCGGCCCGCTACTGTACCGGCCTAGCCCACCTCCACCTCCCCTGTCGTCTTCCTCCCCAGGCCAGTAGCACTACAAGAAATATGTCAACTTGTGACCACCACTATTGGTCACTGAAAGGTCACAAATTTTCATTTGTGACCTTTTTGTGACCAAAAACAGAAGGTCAAAAGCTGGCGGTCGTAAACTGACTATAGCGACCTTCTTCGTGAGAAGGTCATGGACATTTACGACCAAAATATTCCTACTGTGGCGTTTTGGTCACTAGCAACCTCCCCAGGCCACGTAGGCATCCAGCGTGGCAATCTGATGTGGCACAAGAATCAGCCCGGTCCAATTCGGTGTTTTACATGGGCCGAGCCCATTAATTCAGCCTATTTGTGTTTTTTCCATGGTCAACTAAATGGGCCAAGCCAAATTTTATGGCCTTTTTCTTTTCTGGGCCCTTTCCTTTTTCTAGTAAAATTCTTTTTTTCTTGGCCTTTTCTTTTTGTTTCTACAACTTTCACCAGAATTATTATTATTTTCTCTATTTAAAATAAACAACATCATCAGTTGGGCTATAGCCTTTTCATGCGCAGTACAACTTTAAGCATAGAAAATTGGAAAACATATATTTAACCCATACATATTGTTGAGAAATTTCATAATTTTGCTATCAAAGCAAAATGTACACATGAATACAATTTTGCTGTCAAAACAACATTTCAAACGTACATCTTCATGTCATCGTACATAAAAACCAGAAATAAAAAGATTACAATATGCCATATGGCTCAGATCACATAGCATATGACATCCAGGTTCCAGCAACGAAAAAAGATAACCACCACATCATACCATCTGCACATTCAAAGAGAACAAACTATATGTCAAAAGAGAACTGAGCAGAAAATAGCCACTAAAAGAAAGCAGATAGTATATTCAGTAATTACTACAGATTTGCTCATTGAATACACACACAAACTTTGCATATACTTTTGAAAGGAACTGCAGATTCAAGTAAACTGTAGAGTTATATCAAGACTAAGATAGAAGGAGAACGGGGGAGACAATGCAGCAGGGAGAAATAGTGAAGATAGTTCTTGAATTACAGTACACATGACACCAGCAGGTCGGAAGATAATACACCAAATGTGCATGAAAGACAATACAGTAAACACCATCTTGTTTACATCAAGGCAATATAGTAGCATGCCTCTAGCACATCATCTCATTTAAAGAATGCATTCAGGCAAGAAATGGACAGCTGGTCTAATTTTCTTTGCAAGCTGCTACAGGCTGGCCAATTGACTGATACTACTGGATAAGCAAAGCAAACTACTACCAAAACAAGAACTAGACATGGAAAGCAAAGTACCGGCATTTTACTCATAGCAAAGAAAACTACTACCAAAACAAGAATCCACAAGCAAACCCATATCGCAACACCACCAGTTCGAACGAGCAGACAGAGGCGGAACTGAGACACTTACCACGGAGACCTGCTTGACAGAGCCCTTTGCCCCAGTGCTTGCATGGAGCTAGAGCATCACACACATAACATTAGCACTGCATATTAAAAAGAGAACAGCAACAAGCCGCACTACAAACACGATGTTGTCAACTCTGCTATTGCAATCATATGAAAAACAGAATCATGTACAGGGGGTGACAATGCTTGTGACTTGCCATTACACAATGCTTCGGGTGAGTAGTGGTGCTGAAGGGCAATTCGGAACATAAATGCCGCGAGTGAGGGAAATTCTTGCATGCTATCTGCAAAAAAAGAAATCATCTTCTTTAGTTCATCACAGGATGTAGTAGAATGAATCAATTAGTAATCCCAGGCACGGAATTAAAAACAGAGTTGCAGCTGAAGTGAGTATAGATGGGTTCAATGATAGGTAAGGTGCTTCCCTATCCTTCACAAGCCTATCTAAAGAACAATTCTGCAAGTGACTTGACTCTTAAGAAACAGCAAGAAGGGCAAGGTAATTGGCTCCTTCACAAGCCTATCTATCCAAAGAACAATTCTGCAAGTGACCCGACTCTTAAGAAACAACAAGAAGGGCAAGGTAATTGGCTCCTAATTCCTTAGTTATGACAAATACCATATTTGATACTAGATGTAATGAAATAAAAACCAACTCTAAGGATTCAAGTAGCACTCGTGTTAGCATTCTGCAGAAAATGACAAGCATTCACCCTTGAAGCAAGAATTCCATCTCAGGTGACGCTACTTGCTACTATTCTCAGCACCAAAAAGTGAAAACACCTCTGAATTAAAAAAGTATAACATACTGCTGACCAAGTGTTTACTAATCTGTGATGTACTACGAATGCATATCCAGTGATACACACATCTGAATTGAAAAAACGTGTATGCAACTTTCAAGAAAAGTGAGTAACGCAAAAACAGGGACTACTTCTGCTTGTAATCATCGAGTATTAGTGTTTTAGAAAATTATTACGGACTAGTTCATCCACTAAAAAAAGCAGCATGCAATCAGGGAAACAAAATACTACTTCCTGCAGAGAACAATGTATGTAAATGTGTGCATAATTTGGCATCAGTCATGTTTACATGTGTCTGCCTTTGCAGCCGTTGACAGGCTATAATGGAATGACGGAGCACAAAAGACCAGCCAAGGATTAATGATAGTTAAGAATTGCAAATACTAATTTCAATGTTTCACGCTGTCAGTGTCGTGATGAAGCGCTCTAAGTATCTGCATATTCAGTTTGGCTGACAATTCTACTATGCAACCAGTCTTCTATTCTATTCCATAGAGTGTGGATGTCATGCTGAGCCACGATTATATGGCCAGCGACTGTAAACAGAGAAAAATCATTATCCTGTGGATCCAGTGCATTGATAAATCAACAAGATTATTTTTAAAACATGTGAGCTTGCAGGAAGCCGCTGAACCAATATGGGTAGACAGCTACATAATGCCATTTCAAAGAGAAGGGTTTCACAGTAGCTTTGTTAGAGGCTGACCAAATGGCCCTGATATGTCTAAACTGATGCAGGCAATGCTTCCTCAATATTAATAGCAGGAGCAACCCATTTCAAAGAGAAGGGTTTCAGAGTAGCTTTGTTAGAGGCTGACCAAATGGCCCTGATATGTCTAAAGTCTAAACTGATGCTTATCAGAATCAAACTGTGCAGTGTAAATCGTTGTGAGCACCATGCGTGCCATTCAGAACATGATGGGCAGTGGCAAATTGCCAACAAGCAAACATTAGGGGTAAAGCACAGATTGAGTTTCAGATAGAAATACAACTATGAAGAACTTCACATGCTTTCTGAAAGTAAATGCATGAAGAATTCAGGATTAACCTAAAGCGAGAGCTCCATTCCAGATACACGTAGCAGTTCACTCCTTCTGCCCCGCGTGGATGTGGTCGAGGAGGACGTTTCTGCAGTTGTGGCGGTGCCCAAGTCGGAGATGCGGGCGCGGTAGTTGTGGTCGAGGAGGACGATGCTGCAGTTGGAGTCGCGGTGGATGACGGTGGGGGAGGTGTGCTCGTGGAGGAACTCCAGCGCCCGGGCGCAGTCCAGCGCGATGCCCAGCCGCGTCTGCCTCCTGGCGGCGAGCGAGAGCTTGGTGGCGCCGATGGAGGCGACGCCGAACATGGGCAGCTCCGCGGGACTCCACTCATAGTAGGCGCCTCCCTCGCCGCCGTAGGCCTTGGCCGGCTGCCTCAGGGTCAGATCCACCGCCATCGCCGCGAGCGAAAAGCAGAAGCTACGATCGAGAGGTTGTTCGGGGAACTAGTTGCCGGGAGCAGGAGGGAGGAGGACGTCGACGGGGGACGCCGGCCCCGCCGGTGGAGAGCGCCTGCTCGATCCAGATCGAGGTCCCGATTGGCGTGGGGTTGCCTGCGAATCCCCGCTATGCCCATCGCGAGTTTGGGCATGGACTCGATCTTGGGTCAGCCTCGACCTCGTCTACGGTGGCGGTGGGGGTGGGTTGGGGCCGGTGGCGGTGGGGGGTGGTTGGGGCCGGTGGCTGATCGAGATCTGAGGGAGGGAGTTGGTTGGGGGAGGCGGTTGTGGCTGCGTAGGAGATCTGAGGGAGGGAGATGGAAGGGTTGTGTTAGGGTTAAGCGGGTGAGACGGCGAGGGGCGATGGCTGTCGTTGGATCCGGGACGATCGGACGATGGTTGATGCACGATCCGCGTGAGCTGCCCTTGGACCAATCAGAACGCAACAATCAACTTAAACACCTTATGACCATCTAAAGACCATCTAAATTGGTCGTGATTGATTAAATATAAGTTTCTTTAAAAAAATTCCTATTTTTCGAGTGTCAAAGATTGTTTCTTTGCATAGTTTGTTAAAATTATCTCATATTGTCCAAAATGGTGCATCTTAGAATTTCAAACAATGTTGCCTAAGGGAGTTTTCATTTTCTTTGCACGAAAAAACCATTTTCCATTTTTCGAGTGCCCGAAAGGAGGTTTTTTTGTGAAGGACCTCCCAAATAATTGTTGCAAAATTGGACCAAATCATTTTTCTAAAATACTAGGACATATTTAATACACAATTGACAAAATGGTTGGGTGTCAAAAGATTTGATCCACCTCTAGTGAAAAAGACAAATTCCCGCCGATTCAGATGGAAGCGGATCAAATTTGAACTGCAGGTGCCTCATAGTTTGCTATTTATTTTTTCCAAAAATCATTTCTAGGTACATAAGTACCTATTTAATCAGAGAAACACCAAAAAAATTCCAAGATTCAACCACTAGCTAGGAACGGTCATTCCCGCCGTTTTGACCGCATTTCGAAACGGGCACAAAAAATTCAAAAAAAATCAAACAATTGGGAAACCTTCGCATTGTGTCATTATATGTGGCCAAGTTCCCAGGAAAAATAACAAACTTGTAATACGGAAATTTTCTTTAAAAAGTGTTCTCAGAAACGAGCTATCACGTGTGGAGATCATTGGCTTTCAAGCCAAATGATCAATCTTATGGCCACATCCATGGCATAGTTTGTTCAGAGGATCTCATATTGTGCACAAGGGTGCATTTTGGAATGGCAAACAATGTTGCCTAAGGAAGTTTTCATTTTCTTTGGACGAAAAAACCATTTTCCATTTTTCGAGTGCCCGAAAGGAGGTTTTTTGTGAAGGACCTCCCAAATAATTGTTGCAAAATTGGACCAAATCATTTTTCTAAAATACTAGGCCATATTTAATGCACAATTGACAAAATGGTTGGGTGTCAAAAGATTTGATCCACCTCTGGTGAAAAAGACAAATTCCCGCCGATTCAGTTGGAAGCGGGTCAAATTTGAACTGTAGCTACCTCGTAGTTTGCTCTTCATTTTTTACAAAATCATTTATAGGTACATAAGTATCTATTTAATCATAGAAATACCAAAAAAATTCCAAGATTCAACCACTAGCTAGGAACGGTCATTCCCGCCGTTTTGACCGCATTTTGAAACGGGCATAAAAAATTCAAAAAAATCAAAAAATTGGGAAACCTTCGCATTGTGTCATTATATGTGGCCAAGTTCCTAGGAAAAATAACAAACTTGTAATACGGCAATTATTTTAAAAAAGTGTTCTCAGAAATGAGCTATCATGCGTGAAGATTCATGGCTTTCAAGCCAAATGATCAATCTTATGGCCACATTCTTGGCATAGTTTGTTCAAATGATCTCATATTATGCACAAGGGTGCATCTTGGAATTCCAAAGAATGTTGCCTAAGGGAGTTTTCATTTTATTTGCACGGAAAATACATTTTCCATTTTCCGAGTGCCCGAAAGGAGGTTTTTTTGTGAAGGAACTACCAAATAATTGTTGCAAAATTGGACCAAATCATTTTTATAAAATACTAGGCCATATTTAATGCACAATTGACAAAATGGTTGGGTGTAAATTTTTTTGATCCACCTCTCGTGAAAAAGACAAATTTCCACCGATTCAGCTGGAAGCGGGGCAAATTTGAACTGTAGCTGCCTCATAGTTTGCTATTTATTTTTTCCAAAAATCATTTCTAGTTACATAAGTACCTATTTAATCATAAATACATGGTTTGGTGGCGATACGTCGAGGTTTGGGCGGTGGCCGAGGGCCCAACTCTAGAGCGCGTAAACTCGCATGCCCGCTGCGTGGTCACCGCGTGACTGTGGCGTCGCCTTGTGTTCTGGGAGGCCTAGGCATGTCTTGTGGGTTGGGCACTCCCCAGGTAGGTGCTAGGAATAAAATTACAACATAAGATTCTCACGAGGAGACCGATCGATGCTCAAACATGAATTAGCAGGCAAGTGTTTGATTAGCGGTACGGGAAATGTACATGGCTAATGGGCGTGAGTTTTGGCTGAGGATGATCAGTTACTAAGAAGACCGTCTTCACAAATTTGCAGCTCAAAAGGAGGAGCCTAGGTGGTACTTGCTTTGCAAACCACCACACTGGACATAAATACGAATGTTGAAGCTTGGCTCAAAATAATGAATGGATTGAGCTGGCATTTGGTGGAGGATGGTTATTTGGGCATAGGAAAGCACTGTAGAAAATGGATACTATTTGGACATGCCAAAGTGGTACTTCCTTCACAAACTGTTACTCCGAACAGAATAGGAAAATGAATATTTTTGAATTATTTTTGAAATAGGCAAGGAAGGTTTTTACATATTTGACGAAGATATGACCCAAAGAATTTATGAGATTTTTTTGGGATTTTTGAAAATGACAGAAATATAGGTTGCTTCACAACCTAGGGCAAAAACTGCCACATGGACATGACACATAGGCAAAACTGATGAGGTGGCGCCTAGTCATAGCAACTCTCCACAATTTACAAGGCTATGACCATCTATATTGGTCGTTAACAACTAGAAATAAGGCAGCGGACTAGCACTGTTTGCTTTATGACCATTTCGTGTAAGGAAATTACGACCTTTCTGACCAAAATGGTCGCAATGGTTTAGGGTTTGGAGCCCCCCAGACAGCTTTTGGCCAATTGGTCTAAAATGGTCATAAATTTATGACCAATTCTTCGAGGGTCACTAACAGAAGGTCATAAGTTGACATATTTCTTGTAGTGTAGGCAGGGCGTGTGGCCGCCGTGCGCGCACACGCGCGCACCACCTCCACCCTGCTCGCCTGCCCCTTCTTCGCCCTGGACGCCTCCCGCGATGCCACGCACTTCCCCTCGACCCACTGCATCTCTCCCCTCTCTCCCAGGACCCCTTTCCCCTCCTCTGCTCTCTTCCCGATGGAGCTCGTCGACGCCGCTCGCCGTTGCCGTGGCCACCGAGCCCCCCCCCCTCGCCTAGCTAGTATACCCAGAAGCTCCGCCACTTCACGCTACGCCTCTCCACAGAAGGAAGCCAGCCGGAGCGCCCTGTAACGCCGCCATCGCCGTCATCCCCTTCTTCAACCGCTGAAGATCTGCCTCGCCGTTCCGGCGTCGTCCGGCCTCCTACGAGCCCGCTGAGACGTGTGCTGCAACCTCTGTGAGCTCCGCTATCGTTTGCCCCTCCTCCCCATGCCTCTTGATCACCATAGCCGCCGTTTCGACCGAAGCCGAAACTCACCGCCGCCCAGCCATGTTGCCGCCATGGCCACCGTCACCTAGAGCCGCAACCGAGCGCGCCACCATGCTCAGCATGTTCCAAGGAGTCGACCGCGACCACTCGCGGCTCCTGCCATTCCCTGCAACGTCGATTTGCTTGACCCTCGAACGCCGGCCGCCATGCTTGTCGCCGCTGCCATCGCTTCGATCCACCTCCAGCCGCCTCGATGCCACCACCCGACGCGCCTCGTCGCGCTGCACCCGTAGAGCCCAGCCGCGCACACTCTCGTCGCCGGAATCGCCCGGACAAGGAGCGCCCCCGCGTCCTGCTTAGCGCCGGTGACTAATCGCCGGTTAGGTGACGTGGCGGGCTCATTAGCACTAATCCCGGCCAGCCGGACCAGCCCTAGACACTGACAACGGGCCCAAAAGGGGGTCAAACTGCAAGTCAACGCGGGATTAACCCTAGTCTCATTGGCCGGTGGGTCCCGCTAGTCAGTTTTGACCCTGGCTGGCCCATTGACTCGCTGACGCAGTGCTGCCATCATGCTGACGCAATTAATCTTTTTCCTGGGTTTAAATAATTCAGGAAATAGCAAAACTTCTAAAAATCATAGAAATTAAATCGTAACTCCAAATGAAATAAGTTATATATGAAAAATTATCGGAAAAATCCAAAGAATCTGAATATGGTATTTTCATGCATGTTTGAACAAGTTAACCTCACTGAATAGGACAATTCATGATTATGGAATAAATGGTAATTGGTTTTGGAGTTGGAATTTGCTATAGGTTTGAATTCCACTTCAATGAATATGACTAACTGTTGCACTAGGTCAATTCAGTACCTTAATATGACATATCATTCATATGTATGTGCATTGCATTGGTTGCGGTTCCTTTTGTGTTTGCCGGTGGTTGTTCCCTCTCGATAGACGTTCGCTCCGATGATGAGTTCGATGACACTGATCAAGAGTTATATCATCTTCAGAAGTGCCAGGCAAGCAAAACCCCCCTTGTTCATTCCGATACAATCCCACTCTCTCGCTCCTGCTCTCTTTTACTGCATTAGGACAACAGCGATTCAACTGTTACATGCTACGGTAGTTGAACCCCTTTCCTCTGCATGACCTGTCATTGCCATAGTAAATAGATGAAACCCACTAGCATGAGTAGGAGTTGTTTGAGCCCTGATGTGCCTAATCATTCATGCTTGTTGTCATGCCTGCTATTGCTTAGAGTTAAGTCGGGTCTAATTCATCGGGAATGAATTGGAATGTGGTGAACATGTCCTACTGTTGAGAGCTAAGTGTGTGAACACGATTTGGTAAAGGTAGCGGTGAGGGGCCATGTAGGAGTACACTGTGTTTGTGATCCATGAACAATTACTACCACACATTGGGCTCCGGGCGCTCCAAGCTCTCTCGACTTATTAATCAACCTGATCTCTGTCCAGGAGTTGCAACTAGTTTCTGGTGTTTGTAGGTAGTGTTAGTAGTCTACCAAGTGGCACCCGGTACAGGTGGGCTTGGGACAGACTAGGCACCATGGCACGGTGTACCAAGCGTAGATCCATCCGTCGAGGTGGGCTTGGGAACCCTGCACACATCGTTTGGGGCCGTGAGCGACACCTCGGCCGGATCTCCTTGCGGATGGAACCTGCATAGGCGATAAACCTGGACTAGAGACTTGTGTGGTTAGTCAGGTCGTGGCCGACTCCCTCGCTAGGCTTCCGCTTGAAGGTTGCCGAGATACACGATGTGTACATGGTGGTAAGTGGCGAGAGCGTGTGTGAAGAAGTACACCCCTGCAGGGTTAACATCATCTATTCGAATAGCCGTGTCCGCGGTAAAGGACTTCTGGGTTGCCTATATCAGTTCATAGACAAGTGAAAGTGGATACTCTAAAACTCGCAAGATAAGTGTGAGTGCTATGGATGGCGTTCTCGTAGGTAGACGGGAGCGGATCCATAGTGGTGTATTGATTGGTGAATATGTGGACTCATGTGCGCCACCTCAAAGAGTTACTTGCAGTCGTAGTTTAGGATAGCCACCGAGTCAAAGCTGGCTTGCTGCACTTAAACTCCACCACCCCCTTTGTTGATACCGATGCATATGTAGATAGTTCTGATGTAAGTCTTGTTGGGTACATTTGTACTCACGTTTGCCTATTTTATGTTTTTGCAAAGAGACGTCAGTCTCACTAGTAGTTCCGCATGGACTTCGACATTTAGCTTGTTACCTCAGCTACGATCTTGTGCCCTCGGCAGGATCTGGTAGATAGTCAGGCTTCTCAGCCTTTTTCATTTGTAGATGTCTGTACTTAGACATGTTAAGCTTCCGCATGTGTTTGACTTGTATGCTCTGAATGTTGGGTCATGAGACCCATGTTTGTAATATCTTGCTCTTCGGATCCTAATGAATAAATACTTGAGTCGTAGAGTCTTGCTGTGATGCCATGTAGTATTTACACAGATCGGGCATATTGTGTGTATGATTGAAATGCTTGGTATGTGTGGGATCCGACAATCTAGTTGTTTATCCTTGGCAGCCTCTCTTATGGGGAAATGTAGTCTAGTGCTTCCTTGAGCCATAGTAGTCCGCTACAGCCCGGTTCACCGGAGTCCTGCTAGCCCAGCACTACTACTCAGGACACTTGACTGGCCGGCATGTGTTTCACTTCATTCCTGTGTCTGTCCCTTGGGGAAATGTCACGCAGTGACATCCGGAGTCCTGCCTAGCCTGCTACAGCCCGGGTTACCGGTGTCCTGTTCGCCCAGTGCTACAGCCCGGATTCACACGCTGCTGACCGACATGCTCGAAGTTGATTCATGCATGCCTGTCTCCATGGGTTATTGCCGCTTTGGGTTCACGACTAGCCATGTCGGCCTGGGTTCTCGGTCATGTGGATGCTAGCGGCACTATCATATACGTGAGCCAAAAGGCGCAAACGGTCCCGGGCCAAGGTAAGGCGACACCCGTGGGAATACCGTGCGTGAGGCCGCAAAGTGATATGAGGTGTTACCAGCTAGATCGATGTGACTTGGAATCGGGGTCCTGACACGTGACCAAGGAAACTTCTTATACCTTTGATGTCCTTGGTACATGGCATCTTCTCAATAGCATCAACCTTGGCTTTATCAACTTCAATACCTCTTTCAGAAACTTTATGCCCCAAGACAATACCTTCATTAACCATAAAGTGGCACTTTTCCCAATTCAAGACAAGATTAGTTTCTTCACATCTCTGCAAAACTCGATCAAGGTTGCTCAAGCAATCATCAAAAGAGGATCCATAGACGGAAAAGTCGTCCATGAAAACCTCACAAATCTTTTCACAAAAGTCAGAGAATATAGCCATCATGCATCTTTGAAAGGTAGCAGGTGCGTTACATAAACCAAAAGGCATACGTCTATAAGCAAAAGTACCAAAAGGGCAAGTAAAAGTGGTCTTTGATTGGTCTTTAGCTGACACAGGTATTTGAGAGAAACCAGAATAACCATCTAGAAAGCAATAGTGTGTATGTTTGCATAATCTTTCTAGCATTTGATCGATAAAAGGTAAGGGGTAATGATCCTTTTTAGTAGCCTTATTTAATTTACGGAAATCAATTACCATCCTATATCCTGTAATAATTCTTTGCGGAATCAATTCATCTTTGCCATTAGGAACAACAGTAACACCTCCCTTCTTAGGGACACATTGGACAAGACTTACCCACTGACTATCAGCAACGGGATAAATTATACCTACCTCCAGAAGCTTTAATATTTATTTTCTTACCACTTGTTTCATCTCGGGATTAAGTCTTCGTTGATGATCACGGACTGGTTTGGCATCTTCTTCCAAATTTATTTTATGTTGACATAGAGTGGGACTAATGCCCTTAAGATCATCAAGAGTATACCCAATAGCAGCACGGTGCTTCTTCAAAGTTTTCAATAATCTCTCTTCTTCATGTTCTGAAAGGTTAGCACTAATAATAAACATGATATATCTTCTTTTCATCAAGATAAGCATATTTAAGATTATCAGGCAACGGTTTAAGATCAAACACGAGATCACCCTTGGGTGGAGGAGGATCCCCTAGGATTTCAACAGGCAAATTGTGTTTCAGAATAGGTTCCTGCTTAAAGAATACTTCATCTATTTCCCTTCTTTCATTCATAAACATATCATTTTCATGTTCTAGCAAATATTTTTCTAAAGGATCACTAGGAGGTACGGCAATAGAAGCAAGACCAATTATATCATCCTTACTAGGCAATTCTTCTTCACGGTGTTGTCTACTAAATTTAGAGAAATTAAACTCATGAGACATATCACCAAAACCAATAGTAACAACATTCTTTTCGCAGTCTATCTTAGCATTAACAGTGTTCAAGAAGGGTCTACCAAATATAATGGGACAAAAGCTATCTTGTGGGGAACCAAGAACAAGAAAATCAGCAGGATATTTAGTTTTCCCACACAAGACTTCGACATCTCTAACAATTCCCATTGCTGATATAGTATCTCTATTGGCAAATTTTATTGTAACATCAATACCTTCTAACTCAGCAGGTGCAATTTCATGCTTAATTTCTTCGTATAAAGTATGCGGTATAACACTAGCATTAGCACCCATATCACATAAGCCATGATAACAATGATCTCCTATTTTAACAGAAATAACAGGCACGCCTACCATAGGTCTATGTTTATCCTTAGCACAAGGTTTGGCAATTCTAGCGGTTTCACCGCAGAAATGAATAACATGCCCATCAATATTATCAGACAAGAGATCTTTAACAATAGCAATATTAGGTTCAACTTTAACTTGCTGAGGAGGTGTATAAGTTCTAATATTGCTTTTACGAACCACATTTGAAGTTTTAGCATGATCCTTTATTCTAACAGGGAAAGGTGGTTTCTCAACATAAGAAATAGGAACAATAGGATCATTATAAGTGACAGTCTTTTCTTCAACTTTAATAGGTGCAGCTACTTTTACTTCTATGGGAGAATGATATTTAAACCACTTCTCCTTGGGGATATCAATATAAGTAGCAAAAGATTCACAGAAAGAAGCTACTATCTCAGAGTCAAGTCCATATTTAGTGCTAAATTTACGGAAAACATCGGTATCCATGAAAGATTTAACACAATCAAACTTAGGTGTCATACCTGACTCCTTACCTTCGTCAAGATCCCAATCTTCATAGTTGTGTTTAATTCTATCCAATAAATTCCATTTGAAATCAATAGTCTTTATCATAAAAGAGCCAGCACAAGAAGTATCGAGCATGATGCGATTGTTTTCAGAAAGCCGAGCATAATTTTTTTTAAGAATTATTTCTCTTGAGAGCTCATGATTGGGGCATGAATATAACATTGATTTAAGCCTCCCCCAAGCTTGAGCGATGCTTTCTCCTTCGCGAGGCCAAAATTATATATATAATTGCGATCACGATGAACAAGATGCATAGGATAATACTTTTGATGAAATTCCAATTTCAATCGTTTATAGTTCCATGATCTCGTATCATCACATAGCCTATACCATGTCGATGCGTCTCCCTTCAAAGATAAAGGGAAGACCTTCCTCTTAACAACATCATCGGGTATACCTGCAAGCTTGAATAATCCACAAACTTCATCCACATATATTAGGTGCTCATCAGGATGCTTTGTTCCATCTCCTGCAAAAGTATTGGCTAGCAGTTTTTCTAACATACCTGAAGGAATCTCAAAGTGAACATTTTCATTCTCATTTTCATTTTAAGTAGGTCTAGTAGGTTGGGGAGCAACTCTTTGCTCTAATGGTCGGGGTGAAGATACCCCAAACAAGCCCCTAAGAGGATTGCTTTCCATAGTAACATCTGACAGTAAATTTCAGCACACTATATAAATTTTTCCTTACCAAATTCCACCTACCAAAGGCGCTTCACTCCCCGGCAACGGCGCCAAAAAAGTGTCTTGATGACCCACAAGTATAGGGGATCTATCTAGTCCTTTCGATAAGTAAGAGTGTCGAACCCAACGAGGAGCAGAAGGAAATGATAAGCGGTTTTCAGCAAGGTATTCTCTGCAAGTACTGAAATAAGTGGTAACAGATAGTTTTGTGATAAGATAATTTGTAACGAGCAACAAGTAACAAAAGTAAATAAAGTGCAGCAAGGAGTCCCAATCCTTTTTGTAGCAAAGGACAAGCCTGGACAAACTCTTATATAAGGAAAAGCGCTCCCGAGGACACATGGGAATATCGTCAAGCTAGTTTTCATCACGTTCATATGATTCGCGTTCGGTACTTTGATAATTTGATATGTGGGTGGACCGGTGCTTGGGTGCTGTTCTTACTTGAACAAGCATCCCACTTATGATTAACATCTATTGCAAGCATCCGCAACTACAACAAAAGTATTAAGGTAAACCTAACCATAGCATGAAACATATGGATCCAAATCAGCCCCTTACGAAGCAAAGCATAAACTAGGGTTTAAGCTTCTGTCACTCTAGCAACCCATCATCTACTTATTACTTCCCAATGCCTTCCTCTAGGCCCAAATAATGGTTAAGTGTTATGTAGTCGACGTTCACATAACACCACTAGAGGCATACATCTCATCAAAATATCGAACGAATACCAAATTCACATGACTACTAATAGCAAGACTTCTCCCATGTCCTCAGGAACAAATGTAACTACTCACAAAGCATATTCATGTTCATAATTAGAGGGGTAATAATATGCATAAAGGATCTGAACATATGATCTTCCACCAAATAAACCAACTAGCATCAACTACAAGGAGTAATTAACACTACTAGCAACCTACTAGTACCAATCCCGGACTTGGAGACAATAATTGGATACAAGAGATGAACTAGGGTTTTGAGAGGAGATGGTGCTGGTGAAGATGTTGATGGAGATTGCCCTCTCCCGATGAGAGGAGCGTTGGTGATGATGATGGCGATGATTTCCCCCTCCCGGAGGGAAGTGTCCCCGGTAGAACAGTTCTGTCGGAGCCCTATATTGGTTCCGCAAGGTTCCGCCTCGTGGCGGCGGGGTCTCGTCCTGAAAGGTTGCTTATAAATTTTTCCTCGACGAAAGACCTCATATAGCATAAGATGGGCATCGGAGGGCCAACAGGGGGCCCACGAGGTAGGGGGGCGCCCCCACCCTCGTGGCTAGGTGGGGCCCCCTCTGGTGAACTTCTTCCGCTCAATATTTTTTATATATTCTGAAAATAACTTCCGTGGAGTTTTAGGACTTTTGGAGTTGCGCAGAATAGGTCTCTAATATTTGCTCCTTTTCCAGCCCAGAATTCCAGCTGCCGGCATTCTCCCTCCTTATGTAAACCTTGTAAAATAAGAGAGAATAGGCATAAGTATTGTGACATAATGTGTAATAACAGCCCATAATGCAATAAATATCGATATAAAAGCATGATGCAAAATGGACGTATCAGGCGCGCCCGGTGCCATCCTCACGGTGGGCTCAGGGGCTCTCTTCTGGAGGGCCTCAGACCTAGCTGACGTCACGAGGGAGGCGCTCGAGCACCACGTGGAGGAATGCTTCGTCGCACATTTCCCTCAAAAGGGCACAAGGCGTGGAGCGCCTGGTGCTCAGGATTTCATCACCAAGGTGACTAAGGAGATTCAGGAAGCAAGGACCATAAGCGGCAACTATCGCCCACCCTCTGGCGCAGCTTCGCATCCTGGTGAGGGCGATGAGTTGCGCGTCTGCGTCGACATCCCAGGGCTCAATAGGGCTGCGTCTCAGGAGCGTTTCTGTCCTTCGCGCATTGGTCGGTGCGAGGGTCCACCTCACAGCTACGTTCGCATGCCATTCGGCTTGTCGAACGCGGCTGTCACCTTCCAGTGCCACTTACGGAGCGTTCTGGCGGCTCAGGAGGCCAGGCATCATGCAGTCCTGGCGGAGATGGCGACGGTTCTTCAAGAACCAACCAAGCCCCCAGAGCCTCCTAAGGCTTAGGGCCTTGGCGGCTCGTGAGGAGCGACCTCCCCAACACACATCTTTAGCTGCCTCAACACCTCTTCAGCAACGGTATCAGGTGACTCTTTCCGGTTCGTTCAGCTGGGGGCGCCCCTCAGGCTACATCATCCCCAGGTCGCATGGGCCTGTCCCTGCGACATGTATCCTTTTGCATCTTTAGCTTACTCTGTTGGGAGCGCCTCTCGGACTACATCATCCCCACGCCGCTCGGGTCTGTCCCAGTGGCATGTATCGTTCTAGCATCTATCTGAACTAGCTTGCCCTCTTGCATGGATTACCTTAAGATTATCACCTGCCTGTTCGGTACTTCGATACCATGAATGTTGCACGCACTCGCAAGCCCGCCCATGACTGCCTCATGGTTAAGGACTGGCACGGCGTCTGTGCTCGGGTCCGTCCCTGCAGCGTCGCCAAACCCAACAGGCTGAGCTCTAGCTCGCGGGCCTGCTCCCGTGTATGTCACCTCACATGGCCTTGGTGCCTTGTTCTCGCATGAGCTAATTGCGGACAGACAGGCCAGGGCACGCGACCCGGTGCCTCGCCACCTCAGGAGCCGCGCACCGGTCGTCTTTCTTCAGGATTCTTTGCATGAGAAGACTAGGCACGGCGTTTGTGCTCGGGTCCGTCCCTGCAGCGTTGATAAACCCAACAACTGAGCTCTGTCTGGCGGGCCGGCCCCATCCACGTCACCTCCTAGGGTCGTTGGTGTTTGGCCTTCTCATGTGATCACCTGAGGAGATTCGTCCGGCGCAGGTTTCCTAACCATCTCGCAGGACCATGCAGCCATCAAGAATCAAGACCAGGTGCAACCCGCCTTGAGGTAGGGCCTCGTGAGTCCCGCGCTGGCTCGCGAGTGCCCAGACACACCTCGTCTAGCCTTGTCGTGCAAGCCACGTGTCAGGGCAGGGTTGTACACGCCCCGGGGGCTCCACTCGGAGGGAGCCCTCACCCACGCACCAGTGGAAGCACCATGCTCCATGCTGGTAGTCGACACAGTAGAGGAGCGGCTATGCCCGTGCAAGAGCGGAAGCACTATGCTCCGCGCTGGTGATAAACAACTGAGGGCGGCCCCATGGTCGTACCAACCTCAGGGAGTCTCCGGGCTCCGTGTCCAGCCTCGTCGCAACACTTCCCCTCGGGAGAGTCACGCGAGGGGTCTGGGCATGGGGGCTACGCTCAGGTCACGCCCGAGCGTATGCCACCCTACCAGGTCCCTCGAACCTGGTCGTCACGCGTCCCTCCCGAGTGGAGCCTCGGTGAAGGAAAAGGTATGAAGGCCGTTTGGACATCAAGGGGGACTCCTGAGAATCACGACTCAGGAGCCTAACTGGCCACGTAGCCCCTCACCCCTTGGCTCCGCCCTGGTGATCCGGACGGCCCAACGGCGGCTGAGGTACGCGCACGGCTGGGCCCTGCCGACGTAGACGCTAAGGCCTACTTTCGCATCTCCTCCCCGTAGGCCGTTTGCGCGTCAAGGGGGACTCCTGAGCATCACGACTCAGGAGCCTAAGTGGTCACGTAGCCCCTCACCCCTTGGCTCCGTCCTGGTGATCCGGACGGCCCAACGGCGGCTCAGGTACGCGCACGGCTGGGCCCTACCGACGTAGAATGCTAAGGCCTACTTTCGCACCTCCTCCCCGTAGGTCGTTTGCGCGTCAAGGGGGACTCCTGAGCACCACGACTCAGGAACCTAACTGACCACGTAGCCCCTCACCCCTTGGTTCCATCCTGGTAATCCGGACGGCCCAACGGCGGCTGAGGTACGCGCGGGGTCGGGCCCCGCCGACGTAGAACATCAAGAAAATGGGAAGGAAATCGCGGAACATTAGGAAAATATTAAAAAACATATTGTTCATCAAACATCGAACATAAGTTTTGATGCCTCCACGAGGCACGTTGCATATCACAGGAAAGTTCGCGGGAAAATAAAACGGGAAGCAGTGCCACCGCTCACCAACAAGCCTCCTCTTCAGCCCCGAGCGCTGTCGCCAGGGAGCACCTCCCCATCGGAAGCATCGTCGTTGCCCGTGTCATCAACCGCGATCGCAGGATCGGCGACACCGTCAGCCAGAGGTGCAGGATCGACAGCGAGGAACTTCTTCAACAAGGCCTCCACCTGGCCCTTCACGGCTGCGGCTGTGCAGCGCCCTTCCTCCACGGGCTCGACCAGCTCGCCAAGATCGGCGTCGGGGTCGGGAAGATGGAGGTGGCTGAAGACGCGCGTGAGAGCTGAGGAGGAAAGTGTGTGGGCTTCCCCTCCACCATGGGGCCGATCCCGTCGACGACACCCTTGAGCGCCACGACAAGATGAGGGAGCAGTTAGGCGGGGCCCTCATCATCAGTCGCTAACGGCTTCTCCAAGCCCTTCTCATAGAACTCCTACAGTGCTTTGCGGGACCTCTACTTGAGAGACTTGAAGGCCGCACGATCCACATCCAGAACCTTCGCCTTGGCTTCCAGCTGAGTCTTCTCCGCCTCCGCCTTCTTCTCCAGCTTCTCCAGACAGTTGCGTTCTACGGCCTGCGCCCTCGCCAACTGCTCCAGCTCGGTGTCACGACCGGTGACCGCGTCTTCTCGGGCCCTCATCTTCTCCTCCTCCGCCTTGCGATCGCAAGCATCGGCCACGCGCTCATTGCGCACGGTCTCCAGCTCGGCCTCCAGCGACCGGCAGCATTCCTTAGCGGCCTCGGCGTCCTTCAGTGCTGCGTCACGGGCGGCAGCGGCCAGACCAACGGCCCGCTCCCCTTCCTTGGAAGCCCCTACGGCCTGGCTCCATGCCGCCCGGATGGACGCGTCGGAACGCAGCCACCCCGAAATCAGCTCCAGGCGTCCTGACGCCAGGCGGCGGTCGGGGCCTTGGAGGTCATCCCAAAGCCGGGTCAGTGCAGAAAAAGCCTCCTCCAGGGCGTCAAGTGAAGCAGAAGGGTCGCGGGCCAGCGGCATGATGGGAGGAGGAGGAGGCAACGTCATCACCGTGGCCTGTGCGCTAGCGGCAACACAAGAAGAAACTGGGGGCTCCTGAACCTTTGGAACATTGGCGGGCGAGCTGGGGATTGGTGCCTCCAGAGCTGACTTGGCTGTGGAGGAAGCCTTCTCCTGAGGTCGGTCCACCGAGCCTCGCGAGGATGACCGAGCTGGAGAAGCATGGGCGCCTTCGCCACCCTTCCGCACAGGAGGAGGCGCGGCCGCGGCGGGCTGCTGGGTTCCGGAAGGCGTAGGCGCTCCCTCTTTCTTCTTCTTCGCCGCCGACATTGGCCTGGCAGAGCAAGGAAAGACATCAAGAAGCAGCAGCAAGAGCAAGGGGGAAATCAGGGCAAAGCACTTACTGGTCCACGGCGGCGTAGTCCCTCGGCCTCTTCTGGTGCGCGAAGCCCGAAGGCTTCGCAGCTTGGAGCGCGGGCGCATGGATCTCAGGAGCGGACGAGGGGGCAGCAATTAGGCCCGCGGCGGCACCGGTCGACGTCGGAGATGGAGCACCGCCTCGGGAGATCAACGCCGACCTGTTCTTCGTCGGGACCCCTGCCGGCGACTTCTTCGTGGGCTGACCTTGGACCTCGTGGTGACCCCAGCGGGGGGCAGGGCCTCTCTCACCGGATGTTCATCGGCATCGGCGTCGGCGTCGGGGAAGGCGTGGAGGAGATCTGTCATGTGCTGAGGGGAGGTCTCCCTTGCCCCCTCCGGGGTCGCCTCCGAGTTCGACTCCTCCTCCTCATCGGAGTTACCGAAGGACAGCACCACTGGGGCCTCGGCGGGCACCGGCAGCACGGGCCCGTACTCGTTGAAGATGGGCATGGCAGCAGCGATCTCTGCCCCGTCAGCGTGACGGTTGAAAGTGCAACTATCCCTAGGTGGTTTTGGTAATTCATAACAACATATAGCTCATTGAGCTAATGCTATTCCAAGACAATTATTTCAGAAAAAGCTCAATGATTGGCATGGCATGGATGGTGAAAGTGGAACCCTCAAAATGCTAAGGACAAAGGATTGGCTCAAGCTCAAAAGCTCAAGACTCTTCATTTTACATTTTAGTGATCCAAGATCACATTGAGTCCATAGGAAAATCCAATACTATCAAGGAGGGATGAGGTGTTGCTTAATGAGTATTTTGCTTCATGTGCTTAATGATATGCTCCAAAATCCTCAACTACTTTCCCATATCCACAAATGACCTAAACCCAAAGCCAAACTCGGTCCTACCGATTCTTTCTATCCGGCGCCACCGAGTTTCACATGTCATAAGCCACTTCCAAACCCTAGCAAATCGGTTTTACCGATAGGGATCTCGGTCTCACCGAGATGGGATTGCAATCTCTTTGTTTCCTTTTCGTAACTTTTCGGTCTCACCGAAAGAGCGGATCGGTCCCACCGAGATTGCAATGTAAACTCTCTGTTTCCCTTTTGTAACTTTTCGGTCTCACTGAAAGAGCAAATCGGTCCCACCGAGTTTACCTGACCAACTCTCTGGTTAGCCTACTACCAAATCGGTCTCACCGAGATTACGTTATGCCCTAACCCTAACCATATCGGTCCTACCGAGTTGCATGTCAGTCCCACCGAAAATCTCTAACGGTCACTAGGTTTACTATTTCGGTCTGACCGAGTTTGTTGATTCGGTCCCACCGAGATTGGTAAATTGTGTGTAACGGTTGGATTTTGTGTGGAGGCTATATATACCCCTCCACCTCCTCTTCATTCGTGGAGAGAGCCATCAGAACACATCTACACTTCCAACTCATATGTTCTGAGAGAGAACCACCTACCCTTGTGTTGAGGCCAAGATATTCCATTCCTACCATATGAATCTTGATCTCTAGCCTTCCCCAAGTTGCTTTCCACTCAAATCTTCTTTCCACCAAATCCAAATCCTGTGAGAGAGAGTTGAGTGTTGGGGAGACTATCATTTGAAGCACAAGAGCAAGGAGTTCATCATCAACACACCATTTGTTACTTCTTGGAGAGTGGTGTCTCCTAGATTGGCTAGGTGTCACTTGGGAGCCTCCGACAAGATTGTGGAGTTGAACCAAGCAGTTTGTAAGGGCAAGGAGATCGCCTACTTCGTGAAGATCTACCGCTAGTGAGGCAAGTCCTTCGTGGGCGATGGCCATGGTGGGATAGACAAGGTTGCTTCTTCGTGGAACCTTCGTGGGTGGAGCCCTTCGTGGACTCGCGCAACCGTTACCCTTCGTGGGTTGAAGTCTCCATCAACGTGGATGTAGGATAGCACCACCTATCCGAACCACGAGAAAAACATCCGTGTCTCCAATAGCGTTTGAATTCTCCAAACCCTTCCCTTTACATTCTTGCAAGTTGCATGCTTTACTTTCCGCTGCCTATATACTCTTTGCATGCTTGCTTGAATTGTGTGATGATTGCTTGACTTGTCCTAAAGTTGCTAAAATCTTCCAAGAACTAAAATTGGTAAAAGGTTAAGTTTTTATTTGGTCAAGTAGTCTAATCACCCCCCCCCCCTCTAGACATACTTCCGATCCTACAACGGTACAGCGGAAGATGCGAGTCCGGCGGGAACCCCTGGTCCTCCCTACCAGGAGGCGCAGGGCCGCGTCCAGCTCCTCGTCGGACAAAGAGTCAGGGCGCAGGCGGAGGTCGTCCCCCTCGTCCTTGAGCTTCCACAGGGGGCGAGAATGCTCCTGGAGCGGGGCCAGGTGTTGTGCCAGAAACTCCTTGAGTACCATGGCCCCCGTCAGCTTCTCCGCCTTCGAGCCGTCAGGCTTCAGGTCGGCGGCCATCTTCTCCAGCATCTGCTTTGCCCGGGGGTCGGCGAGCTTCGCGCTAAGCCAACGCTCGTGAGAACAAGGCATCCCCTTCGGCATCAACAGCCGGGGGTAGGAGCACTTGGCGTCCATAAGGACCCATTTGTTCCTGAAGCCCTCGGCCTTCTTCCCCGCCTTCGAGACCGCGTTGGTCCCGTTGGCCGTGATGAAATTGGCTCATCCTGAGTAGTGGACGTCCTTGACCTGAAGGAAGAGGAAGTGGCGTAGCAGCGCCACGGATGGCATCACCCCCACGAATGCCTCACAGTAGAAGGCAAAAATCGACAGGAGGATAACGGAGTTGGGATGGAGGTGGAGAGCGTCGAGGTTGTAGTGGCTGAGCACAATGTAGAAGAAATCGGAAAAGGGAGGGACCAGCCCCGCGAACATGGTATTCAAGAATAAAGGATGAAAGGTGCTACCCGGAGCCTTAGGCTTGGCGGAGCCAGCCCGCAATGCCGCCTCTCTTCCTTTGTCGTCGTCGCCCACCGTCATCCGGCGTGCAGTGGCAAGCTTTTCCTCTGAAACAGTGGGCGCGCTCAAGGCCGGCTTGTACCAGGCGGGTGAGCGCGAGGCCTTAGCCTTGTAGGGCGCCATCGGATGCGAGCTCGGGAAGGATTTCCGGCAGATTGGGGGTCTCTTGTGGCGAGAAGGAGAAAGGGGATCTAGAGCAAGGCGAAGGAAGGCGATGAAGGCTCTGCGGCGCGCACCAGCCTTTTGTCAGTCGAGGGCAGTTGTTGAGGCAGAGTGGGGAAGCGGAGACGCCCACGTCCTGTCAATCGCCACGCGTCAATCAAGGCCGCATGCGGTTGAGGCCCGCGGCGCTCTGCACTTACCCTTTGGATTCGCCTCAAAGCCAAGTCCGAGCGCGCCTTGGGCCCGGGGGCTAATGTCGGCGTCCTGGGAACTGGGGTACCCAGACTTGCCTGCCTGCGGCCCACGACGTGGCTCCACCAACGGCCTGGTACGGCCCATCTTCATCAGTAACCACTCAAGACCCTCGCGAGGGGCCAAGCCTCGCGAGGCGGACGACACAAGACCTCCTCAGGGGCAGCCTCACTAGACTGGCTCCCGAGGAGCGGAGATATCAAGGCAGGGGGCACCTCGCGAGGTTCGCGTGACGTGAGTCGTGACGACCGAAGCCAGGCGGGCGCCGGCGGGCGCAGAGTACCAGTTTCCTCTTTGGTGCTAAAGAAGCAGGCGCATGCGAGGAGTCCCGAGGCATCAGGCAAAGGTTTCCATATCGGTGCAACAAGACCAATACCAGTAGGACGGCATGAAGGAGGTCACCGCGGAGCCCACAGCTGCATCACCACCAGAGCCTTTGGCAGGCGAAGACCACCTTTTGTCAGGATAACTTGTACTAGTTGTCTCCCTTCAAAATTGGCCGTTGTGGGATCCCTTCCCGCCTAACATTTGGGAAGAGGACCAGGGCCTCTATAAATAGGACCAGCCACCACCGTAGTCGAGGATCGGCTCATCTTAGATCGGATCCACTCCACCAAGGCCATCTCACCAGCTCATCGAGCGCAAGAACACCTCTCCTCAGGAGGCTATTCTTACCTTCTACTTGTTCATCCTCAGCCCGCGAGGCAATCCACCACACCACATTGGAGTAGGGTATTACACCACAACGGTGGCCCGAACCAGTATAAACTCTTGTGTCTCTTGTTCCTTGGGTTCGGCGAGCTAGGCCTTGAGATCGTTGTGAGAGCGAGCTTGGGAGAGAGAGTTCTTCGCGCGCACCCAAGTGTTCGAACCTCAAGGGTTTGTCGGAACCCAGGATCCGACATATCAGCGGTCCAAATTCTGTCTTGTAGCGCCAGCCAAGTAAAGAACTTGACTTTTGGGGAGCCCAAGCCTTCCAAACCATTTTATCCAAAGGTGTAAGAACCATCCCTAAGAATTGTGCCTTGTATGCAGATGTCGCGGAGTAGGTCCCACTAGCCGTATGCTTCCATACAATGTCATTCTCGGTGAGTTCATCAAATTGGACCTCATGCAAAAGCGTCCAAAGAGTGAAGAACTGTGTGATGTGCTCCCCGGAGATGTTGGCGGGGGGTTTGATGTTGTGGATCCATGCATTGTGTGAGAGGGCCTCCCGCATCTTCCAATTATTTCTCTTTGAAGCTTCGTGAATGAGCGGGGCAATGTCTTTTGCCTTGCGCCCAAGGAGCCAAGGTGAGTCCCAAAAGGGGGTCTTCGCACCGTTGCCAATGGTGATAGTGGTGGATGCATAGAAAAAAATTAGGTCCTCCTCATCGCATGGGTTTCCCATCCCCACCCACATCTTGGTGGGCTCCTTCCATTCATACCACGGCCATCGCAACCGGAGAGCACGTGTAAACTTGTTGGTGTTAAGGACCTCAAGTCCCCCATATTGAAGTGGCCGGCAAACAATCTCCCAGATCACCTTGCATTTTCTTCCCGTCGTCTTGTTCGAACCGTACCAAAGGAAAGCTCTCTCAAGTTTGTTGACTTTGAGCAAGATGGTTAGCGGAATAACTAGCGGTGTGGCGGGGTAGACCACTTGGGAGTTGATCACGGACTTGACAAGAGTCGTTCTTTCGATGGTGGTGATGTTTTTGCCCTCATAAGTTGGTAGCTTGCTTGCAGCCTTGTCCACTAGAAACTATAGATCCACCAATTTTAGTTGCCAAACTGAGAGAGGGACCCGAGTAGCGCAGAGGGAAGGAAGTCCTAACAGCCGGTAGCCTCTGGGTCAGGCGGCCCAGATCGAGGTGATTGCAGCGTATGGGCACAAAAGAGCTCTTGTGGAAGTTAGTGCTCCTAACAGCCGGTAGCCTCTGGGTCAGGCGGCCCAGATCGAGGTGATTGCAGCGTATGGGCACAAAAGAGCTCTTGTGGAAGTTAGTGCACGCCCCTTGTGGTGCTAACGATGCACCGGCTATCTAGAAGTCCCTCTATAGGTGTTTAAAAAATCTGGAAATAAGTTAGTATATACAGATAACGTGTACTCCCTCCGTTTCATAATATATGAGCGTTTTCTACTCATGGCACTAGAAAATTTTCCTCGGCAGCCGGCCAGAGTAACATGAACAGCTAAATTAGTCGATTGCTCCAGAGCCATTTCAATCCAGTCATCTCAAGGTACAGTCAGACTTAAATTTATATACATTACACTTAATTAAGTACACTTCTTTGTTGAGTTCAGAAAAAAAAAAGTACACTTCTTTGTTTACAAAATTATATGCTATAGATAGTTCACAGTTACACATAACAAAGTCGCGAAGCAGAACCAAGTCGTCTGTCACAGGTTTGCCTTTCGTTAGTTTATGGGTAAGTAAATTAGTAATGTTAGCACTTCAAAATCCCCCATTCTCATCATAGAAACCGGAGATCCATATTAGTAGCTCTTACGAAGAGCCAACTGAAGTAAATGGGCTTCAAGACGCCGCCCTTCCATAGCATATGGATGCTAAGTACAGATTTTTTGACCATTTTTCCTGCAAGCAGATTGATCAGCTGGTGAATACATTTCTTATTTGGAATTTAGACTTTATACTCCATCTGTTTCTAAATATAAGCCTTTTTAAAGATTTCAATACGGACTACATATGGATGTATATATGTAGATTCACTCATTTTGCTCTGCATGTAGTCCATATTAGAATCTCTAAAAGGGATTATATTTAGGAACGGAGGGAGTACAATATAAGCAGGAAAGGTAAGTCACCTTCACATGCTGGCTCGGGAAAGCAGATGTTCTTAGCGTCTCCTGTGTTTCATCATTAGGCTTTCGCCTAGGTATGCTCAAGATAAATGCAGCCTGGTCCAAGGTGGCAGCTGTTGCAGTGATGCGATAACCATTATCCCATCGTTGATGGATGCCCTCACTTGGATATAAGAAATCTAGCTCCACTACCTGCAACGGAAAAAGGTTTCTTCAGATCCTCACAAATCAAGGTATACATTCATAAAGATCTTAAATTCTTTTAGAAGTCCCCTCAAAATAAAATTATTGTAAGATTCACTTCACAATAAAACTGATTCCGAAACTAAAGTTCATTGCACTTTGAAAGGCTTGTAAATGAAGAATGCACGTGCCTGGTCTGAGAAACCAGCATTTCGGGACATGACGACTGCCCATCGACTTCCAGCTGTAGCCATGGATGTGACATAGAAGCCCTCCTTCCACTTTTTGTTTATCCATTTGAATGGAAATGCGTCACTTACTTTGTAGGATTGCTGTGCATACGTTGTTCCTGGAGATAATACTTAAAGTCAGTTCTTGTCCATAAATACCAGGAGCCAATATTCCAACATTCAACTGTTTCCACTTTGATAAGATACAGCGAGCTGAAAGCTAAATATAGCTGTGACACTTTCTGAATGCCTAAATGCATCATTATTGGCACATCTCACCTCACCTAGCATTATTTGGGCAGAAAGGGGAAACACTAAGTGGTTGTTTGGATAGCAAACATTAGCGTTTTTACATTATTTTTAGCAAAACTAGTTTTACTAAATTTTCTGTTAGTAATCAGTTTATAGAAGATTAGGTTTGGTTGGAAGTGTGTTTGTTCAGTTCCTTATTTGGATAATGGTTCAGACTATTTGTCTTCTCCCGTGATCTTCTCATTCTCCCGTGACATTCCGTCGAGGTGCGTGTACAGGAGAGCTGGCTGGTCGATCTCGCCGGACGGCCGCTTATAGGCGCATGTAGAAGCTAGCTACCGAGGCAAGCAACTGGATCGATTTGATCCACCGGCTGCGGAACACACATACACTAATGCTCAAGGAGTTGACCTCAGCGTCGGCAACGACAAGGGCGGATGGCACAGAGAAAGCAGAGGCTAGAGGAGGACGTCCTCGAGGTGAGCTCGTCGCGACTGTCTTCATCTGCCTGGCGTCGGTCACCCGGTGTCTGCAGCTTCTCTTGTTCAGCTGATGAACGTGCCCACAAGGATTAGCAAGAGAGATATGTGAATCACATTTTTAGAAAACAACTAATAGCCGTTTTTCTACAAACACGAAACTCCGGGTTTCTGAGAATCCAGTTTTGCATATCTATGGATTAGTTAGAGTAGCCAAACATGATTTAGTCTGCTAAATCGTTTTTCTGTTCTATATAGAACGGATTCTCTGCGTTTCACTTATCCAAACAACCCCTAAAAGGTATATCGGTATGTGTCCAAATGGTTCCGCGGCAATCTTTGTGTATAGCCTGTTATGGCCCAAAGGTTGAATTTGTAGGGCATTTTAAAATGCATTGCCATGTAACCAGATTGGCACTTATTCGGCCTATTAAACGTACTTCGGGCAAAAGCAGAAATTCAACAAAATATGTATGTTGGAGTAGATTTTAAAGATCAGTCTTGGTAGTCAGCATCAGATCACAAGAATGGTGACCTGGGAACCAAGCATGCAAGCTATCAAGTTATAGTAAGTTGGTAGTCCAGCTATCAAGTTGAATAATAATATTACCTCTTGACATGATCACTAAAGAACTTCCACTGTTCGCACCAGCCAATGCAGTGATATAGTAATTTCTCTCCCACTGCTCCAGGATCCATTCCTAACATAGCACAAGCAAGTTAATAGCTATAAAAACACAATACAACACGAATGGCAAACAAGATCTCATTGAACAATTGGTAAGTATTTTTACTCAACGATAAACAGAGAAAGATACATCTGGAAGCAGGATGGCCTGAACTAATTGCTCACCTTGTGAAGGAAATGTTGAGAAATTTCATATACTTGAGCAGTAAAACCGGTGCCAGCATCCATTATTAAAGCCCACAGGTTTGCGGAAGAGGAAACTGAACTTATAAACAAGCCATCTTCATTTCCTTTCAGAATATGTTGCACTAATCTATCATCTGCAACATTATAGTGGTACCTGGAAAATAAATGTAGTAACACAGTGAAAACTCGAGACCTTACTACTACTATAAACAAGATAAGCGCCAAGCAAACCTCTGTTTCATAGGCCGCCGGGCACTGTAGACACTAATCCACTGAGTTGCTGGCATTCCCATTCTAATCTTCTTCTTAGGTTGCTCATCATCTTCCTCTGCTATGAGACGGCCCCGCTTCTGACCGACCTGATATATTAGCTGGTAGCAATCCAATAAAGTATTAGGCAGCATTTTTGCAAGCTATGTTAGCTTGCAAAAGCATCTTATATTGTGGGACGGAGGGAGTAAATAAAAGGAGGTGACTTGCAACATGCAACCGGGAAACTGTAAATATATAGGATATGTTGCTCAACTTAACAGTCCAAAACAAATTCAATGCATGACACAACATATTCATACATGGAATACCACTGTCCCAACTTTGAAAATACAAATGACTTCATGTGGTCTATAGTGGCACAACATGATGTTTTAGTCCTATGTACATAATCAACATTTGAAATTTTATACTACAAAAATAAAATAGACAGGGAAAAGTTCAATGCAAGATCCAAAACTGAGTAAATCCAATCTACAAAATCAACAAGAACAATCAACTGAAATTCTTGGTAAGTAATTATGTTTCTAATGGTGACATAGATAAGTCCTTAAAGTTCATGAAAATGGTAAGTAGTAAGAATTGAAGTTAACAGAAAATGTACTTTCTGAGCACCATCTGTGTTTATTGGCCTGGTATCTGGATGTGGACCAACAATGCCATCAAAAAGAGAGATGCACTTGGCGTAATTGGGTTCTTCGTCAAACTTCAAGTTCACAACATACTCAACAAAGTGTCGAAAAGACTGTGGACAAATGCCACACAGAGATTCTGGGGAGGTGGACATCTTTTTCTTGCTGACAAGAAAACCTTTGTTGTCTCCCTGAATAAGAACAAACGAAAACTTAGAAATAGAAACAGGAATAAGAAGAAAAGAAGCTCCAACACCAAAATAAATTAACCTGGTATCCTTGCCACGGTAGGCGGCCACGGAGAAGAAAAATAAGTGTGTATGCGAGGGATTCAAGGTCATCTCTCCTACTTCCAGTTCTTCCCAAGTGAGCATGCACACTAGCATAACGAACAGTTCCCCTGTTCACAAGAGCAGACAAGAAGGAAAAGATTATGTCAACTACAAAGAGTGCATCATAAATATAGTTCCATCCAAACCTAAATACATCAGGTCTCTGGTCGTATTCAATGTGCCCGTTACCAGCACCCTTCCATTTCGTAGCTGTGTTGGTACAAAATGATAGGTTAACATAAGTAACATAAATATTTTATACCAAATAGACGTCATATAGAAGTGGAATATGATTATGAATTACCTAGTCCAAGATCAACAAGAAAAAGTTTCTTCTCTTCCAGGGTACCACACGGACCAAGCAGAAAGTTCTCAGGTTTCACATCACCGTGGACATACCTGTCATATACTGTATTGTTAGCCAGAAATTCACAAGCACTATGCAAGACCCCATCTGAAGAATGGAGCACCAAATTACCCTTTTGAGTGCATCTTTTCCAGTATGGAGATGGCTTCTATAGCTATACAGGCAACCATTTCAACAGACATCCTACAACAGATACCACAACTGGATATAATTGAAACGTTGCATACGAACTGTGAAAGATAATTATAAACAGTGAGCAGATACTCACGAATGGGAATTATTATTCCAAACATCCCACAGGCTTGGTCCCAACATATCCATAACCTGCATAAACACCAAATAGGATTGCATAAAAGCAAGTTTGTTGATAGTTACTTAAGGAAAGGAATAAAATAAATCTCCACCAAACAATGGCTGAGTGGATGTTTGGAAGTTATAACACACAAACTTTGTAGGACCACATACACAAGTACAATTGAAACTGTTTTGGGTAATGTTCCACTATGTACGGAGAATGAACAGCACATGATCCGTTACCATGATGTAAAACTCGCCCTGCTTTCCTTTGTAATGTACCCGTGGGACACCATGATTTCCACTAAGAGTGCTGCAAGAGGTAGGTTTAACATAAGCAAAAGAAGGTACAATATATCCAACTAATAACTTGCCAAAAAAATACATCGAAGAGAAACAGAACTAAAAATCAACTACTCACTTGTAAACCTGCCACTCGGATGGAGCTCCATAATTGCAACCTTTGCTGGTTCGATGTTCAAACTTTAATGCAACCTGACAGATAAAAAACGCTTCAGTACCAGATGGCATCAGCTCTAGCAACACATCAAACCTTCCAAGAGATATAATGACCTCCAAAGCATTTGCACCAGGGTTTCTATCACCAAGACTGGGAGAGGAAACACGTCGACCAACATATACTTGTCCAAATCCACCCTTTCCAAGCTTCCTTCCAAGCTTATAGGTTGGTGAATTTCCAATTTGCACCTAAACCAATAGATGAATAAAGGGTTACCTTGCAGTCACAAACATAACATGTGCAGGAGCGACACTATTTTCCAGATTTACAAGCGCCTCCCCCACCCGACCCCCATCCCAGACGGCCCCTGGCCTTTATACATGATGTAAAATGAAATGTAGATGCATAAAAGGATTGAAGTGAATATTGCGTCACTGTTACAAGCAAACCATATATTTGATATTTCCATTTCGTAGCAGCTACAGTGCGGCTCTACATAGCGCATATACAAAGTGAAACCTCTTTTAGATTCTTGCAGCCATAGAAAAATATCTTACACCTGCATAATACCAATAGGTTCACCACAGCACAGCACAACACAACACCCAATTCGAATTGCAACTAGATTTTAGCTGTAACACTGAACTAGGCAAATTTAACAAAAACAAGAAACAAAATAATGAAAACAGAGTCGAAAAAACCAGCCACAAAACTATAGAACTAACGTACAAGGTTGAAAAATGCACAAAACCTAGATGAACAAAGGCACAGATCCAGTAGGTTAGATCGACAAATGGCCACTCCTGGACATGGCAAAAAACAGCAATTTAAGCCTAGGGAACTCATCTCAACAGTGGAGCATTATAAAGCAAACAGCAACGGGACAGGGAGTCATACGTAATAATCAACATAAACAATACTCACTGAATGCAGGCTGTGTACACCAGAAATGGTACATTCGGCAGCATGTCCAGCCAACATGTTGCCTACTGCATGCACAACATTATGTACAAAGAAAAATAATAATTATATATGGCCAGTATTTAGGTTGGATTTTCTGACAATAATGAAGCAGAAAGTCACAGCACCCTAGACACACTAGGTGACCAAAAAAAATGCAAAGAACTGGCAAAACAGGCAGCAGCTATGAAAACTCCACGTTAACTCATACTGATGTCCCACATTTACATAACAAGTACTCCCTCCAACCAAAATACTTGTCGTGGTTTAAGTTCAAAGTGGTTTTAGTTCAAATTTAAACTAAAACCACGACAAGTATTTTGGAACGGAGGCAGTACTTTTTGTATATATTCGAACTTCGAGACGAGAAACGGACAGTTGACCAAAAAACAAACAGATGTATCCACTTCTTTCGGCTAAGATCCTAGCAACTGTTTGATGAAGTAGGACCAGTAGTTACAATTTCAGCTCTTTTGATGCCACTTCTCACCGCTCATAGCTCTAACCTAGATCAGACATTTCAATCCTACTATAACATTATACTTGGAAACACAGGAATCCTACTCTAATCGTTTAAGGATTAATCCACACCTTGGGGGGATATATCCTCAACATAAAGAGATATACTCTTTGTAATACTACGCCCAGCGCTCCATTTTTTAGCATGGCAGCCTAAGAGAGATTTTCTCTTCTTCTTTTTTCTTTTTTTTGCGGTTGAGCCTAAGAGAGATTTTCAGCGTCATTGTCTCAGGGAGCGGCGCAGGTATCCCAGCTAATTTATTGTAGACACAGAGTCACTAGAGCAACTTATAACTGCACAAGCATACTATCTCACCGTCCTCTGAGTGAGGTTACCAAATTCGATCCACGATCCACAAATTCCAGCGTCTAATCAAGCAAGTAGAACCCTAGGCGCTAACAATTTTCCACGAACATCTGAAGTAGAGGCAGCCTAGGAGATACCATACCGTCTCAGGGAGCGGCGCCGAGTTGCCGTCGTCGCCAGCGCCGGGGCCCGGGGCGGGGCCAGCGATTCCCTTATCGCCGCTCTCGAACTCGTCCATCTGTCACCCCTCCTCGCGCTGCTGCGACTCAGGAAGTGCGGATACCTCGCGGCTCGTGGATCGGCTTCCGGATTCCGCGGCTGCTTCTGCTTTCCACGGCCTCGGCGCGCGCCACCGTGGGGCACTGGCAAGCCTCAACGGCGTAGCCCCATGCGCTCCCTGGAGGCAACGAGATCGGACGGGCGCTAGGCGAGTATCGGCTGCGGCTCAGTTGTACTGGGTCGAAGTTTGGCCTACGGCGGTGGATGAGGTGGTCGGCGACGACGGGGAGGGGAAGACACGGGGAGGTCGAGGTCTAGAGCAAGGGGAAGGAGGGCACCGAAAAAATCCGACAGCAAATTCCTCGTGCTGCTACCATATGATGTGCGTCTTCCGAGAAAGATCGCGTAGATCTCATTTACGTCTTCGATGAAAAATACAGCCTCTATATAGGATTTGGATAGTGTGATAGACTGCTCCAGACTACTAGGTTATTTTAGATGTATAGAAACAAAAATTCCTCAGTCCCATAATATAAGAACGTTTTTACATTGGACAGAGAGAGTACTTTATACTAGATTATTTAGATGTATAGCAACAAAAATATACTTTATATATTATATGGTATCTCTTTGAGCAAAGAACGTCCCCATGTCTAGATTCGGTTACTGATCGGTGTAGGCGGCGTCCTCGGCGTCGCTCCTCTGTTGGGAGCATCATTTTTTGGAGAGTTGGCTTGAAGGTCCACTTATGGTTTCTTTGGTGCTCACCGCGGTTCTATCTTGTTCTTCAGGAGCGCTATGTACACTATTGCGGGTGTCCAAAAGATGGCTTTTTTGGGGCTATCCGAGTCTCGCCATCCACCTGCTACCTCCTTTAGGCACTCTAGGGTGGCTGGTGCGTCGACAACGATTGGCCTTTTAGATTTGTTGCTTTTCGGAGGTTCGGTGTTAGTCAAGACGCGGCTCTGATGATCAATTTAGAAGAGGCTCTTAGAGCATCTCCAATAGATCCAAATGTAAAAGTAACTAACTTTTGGACCGTATGAGGCAAAAACGCAGCTCCAACAGACGATCCATATGTAAAAAAATGGACCGTGGCCTCCTCGTGATATAAAATACAACACCTCACGGTGCAAATTCAAAACCAGCCGCCGGCGAACGCCCAACCGCCAGTTTCTTTTCTTTCCTGCCCGCCCACCCACGATCTCCTGCCCGTCCACCGCCGCCCCGCCGCACCCGCCCGCATCAGATCCGGCCCCGCCCCCCCGCCGTTGTTTCCACGCCGCCCCACCGCCCGCCCGCCGCGGATCTGGCTGCGGCCGCAGCGCACGTCGCCGCCCCGTCCGCCACAGCTCCGATCCACCGCAGCTCCGCCCGGCCCCGGCCCGCCCGCCGTAGCTCCGACCCGCCCCGGCTCCGTCCGCCACCGCCCCGCACGCCGCCGCCCCGAAGCTCCACCCCGCCTGGCTTCGTCCGCCACCGCCCCGCCCGGCTCCGTCCGCCACAGCCCCTCAGCTCCGCCCCGCCCGGCTTCGTCCGCCACCGCTCCACCGCCCTCCGATGGCGCCGAAGAAGACGTCGAAGGGCAAGTCGGGCTTCTTCGGCGTTAGGAGTAGTTTATCTAGTAGTTTGAATAAGTAGTAGTTGAAGTTCATGTATGAAACTATGTTGAATTTGATGTTTGAACTATGTTGAATGGACTAGTAGTTTGTCGTTTTAAGAAATTTACATCTTCATTTTGGACCATCTATTGGAGTTGCTCTTTTGGACCATCAATTTGGACCATCTGTTGGAGTTGAGCTTTTTCCGGAGCTCCAAAAGGCACTTTTTGGCGGTCCAAATTTTACATCTCCGGTTTTGGACCGCCAAATATTGGACCATCTATTGGAGATGCTCTTATGCTCTATGGTTGTAATGTGTGTGTTCGTGTGGAGTTTATTTCGCTTATCACCATGTTATGGTGGGAGCGGATCTGCCTTTCTTCTAACTTACCATCTACCTTCTATAAAGCTAAGGCACACACTTTGCGTGCTCTCAAGAAAAAAATGTCCCATGTCTCTACTAAAAAGTCTTTTATTCTTTATCGCTTTGATTTTTTTATGAATCCGTTGATGCGTGCAATTCAGTTCAGTATTAGAGTCACAATATTTTCGATTCAAGACCCAACTAGCATACTTGAATTGGTCAGTCCTTGAATTCGAAAACTCTAGGCTCTAATACCATATATAGTACATACAACAACGGGCGACGAAGAAGACGGGCGGCTGGCGATCGCTAGGTTGCCAATATGATTAGGGTCTTGTCACGGGGGTGGTGTTACTCCGGTGGTAATCAGGGTGGCGACAATGCTTCCTTGGTCATTGATCAGCTACAAGCTCCTCCTCCATGCCTGGCCATGCCAGAGAAAGCAAGTCGAGGGATGGCTACTCTGATGAATAAGGCTACATTGTCACGCGAAGGCGGACGAGGGCACAGCGTCTCGAGGTCGTTGGCTGAGGGAAAATCAGCAAATGAAGTGGTCAGGCTCTCGGCAAGGTTAGGAAGTCTTGTGCTGACGGATAAGGAAGTTGAATGCCTCATCTTTTCAATGTCAGGATCAGATCTACCAAAGACGACAAAGTGGTTTGTGGGGAAAGTTTGTTCTCCACGACCGCTCAATATCAAGGCTTTTGAAAGGGTGATGCAGCGAGGGTGATTGGAAGCACGCCCTATATACAATGTCCCCTAGCAATTAGATTTCAATGTTATGGTGTTGAATGATTATGATGGTAACATGAGGCCTTCGGAGATGATTTTTTTGACAAGATAGAGACGTGGGTTAGGGTGACATGTCTTCCAGTGTATAACCAGTGTGGGGCCTTTGGGAATGCGCTAGGGAACTAGTTTGTAGAGGTGGTAAAGGTGGATATGGAAGAACGACATGGCAAGGAGGGGGCATCTAAGAGTCAGGGTAAAAGTTTTGGTGTATGATCCTCTTGTGGGAGGCTTTTACTTGAGATCTTCACCACAGAACAAGGTTGGGACTCAGTATGATTTTAGTTACGAGAAAATTCCGCACTTCTATTTTTATTGTGGTAGACTGATGTATGTCGATGGTAAATGTGAGCCATCAATGGATTATTCTTCCCAATGGGAAGAAAGAATGGTTTTGAGCCTCGCCTAGTCGAAGCTCCTCACAGAAAGAATTCTAAATATAATGATGGTGACTATGGAGGCAGGGAGAAAGAAGTGGTATATTATAGACCTATTAGGTGCAACATGCGTCAGGATTCTCCTGCACTATTAGGGGCATTGATCGCGAGCACCACACTAGTAGGAGCAAACGAGGTGAACAAGAGGAGGTCAAGAACCCTGAAATGAAATTTCACACCCTAAGTGATTTTGGTGTTGATGACAATGCAATTTGTAGACTAACCGTGTGCTTGCACTACACACGCGTATTCAGAAGTGGCACAAGACGGTTGTGTTCCCATCGAGAAGAAAAAGAGCGAAGACGATGTTCCGATAATTTTACTTTCTTTGGGTCAAAGGAAAATCATATTATTAAGAGGGGGTGCACGTTGGAAGACATGGGTGGAATCAAAACACATAGACGAAACCAAAAATGCACCAACGTTGCCTTCCCATGTTTTCGAGGAGAGCTTTAATTTCAGCCAACCTCATAGTTGCCACTACCCGGTAGTACTCCAGTGGTAGGCAGTAGTACCGCTCCCCTATGGGAGCAGTACTCCTGCTGACCACTCTGTGCCGGTAGTGATGCTCCCCTACTGGAGCTGCACTACTGGGCCAAGTGTAAGGTCGTCCATTGTGACGCCCCCGATTCAATCGTACACTAATCATGCACGCAAATGTGTACGATCAAGATCAGGGACTCACGGAAAGATATCACAACACAACTCTACAAATAAAAATAAGTCATACAAGCATCATAATACAAGCCAGGGGCCTCGAGGGCTCGAATACAAGTGCTCGATCATAGACGAGTCAGCGGAAGCAACAATATCTGAGTACAGACATAAGTTAAACAAGTTTGCCTTAAGAAGGCTAGCACAAACTGGGATACAAATCGAAAGAGGCGCAGGCCTCCTGCCTGGGATCCTCCTAACTACTCCTAGTCGTCGTCGGCGGGCTGCACGTAGTAGTAGGCACCTCCAGTGTAGAAGGAGTCATCGGCGACGGTGGCGTCTGGATCCTGGGCTCCATCGTCTGGTTGCGGCAACCGGGTAGAAGGGAAAGGGGGAAAAGGGGGAGAAAAGCAACCGTGAGTACTCATCCAAAGTACTCGCAAGCAAGGAGCTACACTACATATGCATGGATATATGTGTAAAGGGCCATATCGGTGGACTGAACTGCAGAATGCCAGAATAAGAGGGGGATAGCTAATCCTTTCGAAGACTACGCTTCTGGCAGCCTCCGTCTTGCAGCATATAGAAGAGAGTAGACTGAAGTCCTCCAAGTAGCATCATATAGCATAATCCTACCCGGCAATCCCCTCCTCGATGCCCTGTTAGAGAGCGATCACCGGGTTGTATCTGGCACTTGGAAGGGTGTGTTTTATTAAGTATCCGGTTCTAGTTTTCATAAGGTCAAGGTACAACTCCGGGTCGTCCTTTTACCGAGGGACACGGCTATTCGAATAGATTAACTTCCCTGCAGGGGTGCACCACATAACCCAACACGCTTGATCCCATTTGGCCGGACACACTTTCCTGGGTCATGCCCGGCCTCGGAAGATCAACACGTCGCAGCCCCACCTAGGCACAACAGAGCGGTCAGCACGCCGGTCTAAACCTATGCGCGCAGGGGTCTGGGCCCATCGCCCTGAGCACACCTGCACGTTGCGTACGCGGCCGGAAGCAGATCTAGCCCCCTTAATACAAGTGCGAGCTTACGATCCAATGCGGCGCGCGCCACTCAGTCGCTGACGTCAAGAAGTGCTTCGGCTGATACCACGACGCCGAGTGCCCATATCTTTCCCGCGTAGTTGGTTAGTGCGTATAGACCAAATGGCCAGACTCAGATCAAATACCTAGATCTCGTTAAGCGTGTTAAGTATCCGCGAACGCCGACAGGGCCAGGCTCACCTCTCACCCAGGTAGCCCCGAACTGCCCTGCCGCTCCGCCACAAAGATCCACACAGAGGGCCGTCGGGACAAAGGTCCTTTCAGCCCCCAATCCGTGAATCACTCGCGGTTACTCCTCGAGCCAACCCGACTTTGGTCACCACATGTATCATGTTTAAAGTATAGTATATATCCATGATCACCTCCCGAGGTGATCACAGCCCAGTAGTATAGCATGGCAGACAGACAAGAGTGTAGGGCCACTGATGGAACACTAGCATCCTATACTAAGCAAGTAGGATTGCAGGTAAAGGTATCAACAGCAGTATCAAAGACAGGCTATGCATCAGGATAGGAATAACGAAAGCAGTAACATGCTACACTACTCTAATGCAAGCAGTATAGAGGAGAGTAGGTGATATCTGGTGATCAAGGGGGGGGGCTTGCCTGGTTGCTCTGGCAAGAGAGAGGGATCGTCAACTCCGTAGTCGAACGGGGCAGCAGCAGCGTCGGTCTCGGTGTCTAGCGGAAGAAGAAGCGGAAGAACCAATGAATATTTAAACAAGCAGATGCATAGTGATGCATGACATGACAAGTAACGGCGTTAGAGGTGCCCTAACGCGGTATTGGATGATACCGGTGAAGGGGGGGAAACATCCGGGAAAGTTTTCCCAGGGTTTCGCGTTCTCGAGCAGAGGAGCCGGAGGGGGAAAAGTTGCGAGTTCGATATGTTAGGAATGTGTAGTGGACGAACGGGTTGCGTATTCGGGTTCGTCTCGTCGTTCTGAGCAACTTTCATGTTGAAAATATTTTAATCCGAGTTACGGATTAAAAGATATGATTTTCTAAAGGTTTTATTAATTTCGGGAATTTAATTAATTAACTAATTAATTCGAAAAAGAATTAATGACATCAGCATGATGTCATGCTGACGTCAGCAGTCAACAGGGTTGACTGGTCAACCTGACCAGTGGGTCCCACTGGTCATAGACTGTTTAGTCTACTTAGGGTTTAATTAACCTAACTAATTGATTAGATTAATTAACAGGATTAATTAACTTAATTAACTAACTAATTAATTATTTATTTATTTTAATTAATTAATATTTATTTATTACTATTATTGTTTTTCTTTTTTTTAAACAGAAACATTCTGGGCGTGGGGCCCATCTGTCATAGGCCGTAGAGGCCATAGCGGGCATGCGGGCGTGCGGGTGCGGGCGAAGCCGCAACCCGCCTGGTAACAAGGCGAGGCTGGAGCGGGGCCTGCTCGGCGTGGCCGGTGCAGCCGGCTGGCGCGGGCGCGGCCAGGCCGTGGCGGAGGACGAAGACGGGCGACGAGGTGGTGCAGTGCACGACGAGGAGCGGTCGAGGACGGATCGCTCCGGCGGGGAGTCGGTCCGGCGAGGGTGGGTTCGAGCAGCTCCGCGGGGTCAGTGAGGCGACGGGGCACCGGTGAGGGTCGTCGAGGAAGAGGGAGATGGGAGCGTGAGGTGGCGGGGGACGGAGCCGACAAGGGCGGCGACGTGCGCGTTGGGCGCGGCGACGGGACCAAGCCTGTGCGCGGCCGGAGCGCGGTGGTCGTGGTGTGGCCCGATCCAGATCCGGATTCGGGGGGAAGGAGAGGAGCGAAACGGGGGAGGGGGCGAGGGAGAGTGGGGGGTTGTCGGTGGGAAGTGGGGTTTGACCAGGGGGGTTCGGGGTGACCTAATGGGGCGCCGGGGTGGGCCGGCCTGCCCGGGGCTGTGGCCAGCCGGCTGGGCCGAGGCCCAGTTGGCCACCGGGGGTTTCTTTTACTTTTTTGTTGATTTTGTTTTTTCTGTGTTTTACCCTTTTTCTTTTTATTTATATTACCTGTTCTGTTATAGTTATTTTCTATTTACTACTTTTATAAAATATAAAAGCAATAGTCCTAATTTAGTATTAAAGTTATGCTACTGCCCCAATAATTTTGGGCAACTAAATAAAATATCTTAACATTTTATTAATTGCAAAAGGACATCTAATTAATTGTTTTGCTACTATTTTATTTCATATAATAGTATTTGAATATTTTATAAAGGTGTGGTTTCTCCACCATAATTAACTATGCATTATTTGGCTCAACCCAGACATTTTAGTTTTAAAGTTTGAAAACTTTTGTTGTTTGCCTTAAATTAAATTTTGAATTTGAATCAGTTTTGACTAATCTGAGATTAACTACAGTGACAGAGGTGACGTGGCATCATTAGCAGAGTTTTACTGTCGCTTAATTATCCGGGCGTCACAATTCTCCTCCACTACAAGAAATCTCGTCCCGAGATTTAAGAGGTAGTGAAAGGGGGAAAGGTTTGGTAACGAATCTAGCGGGTCTTCTTATCCTGGCTTGCTCTTCTCGAAGAGGCCGGTTCAATACATTGATGTCTTCATTTCTCTGCTTCGGGTCATCATGATGAAGTCGGTGTCCTTTCTTCCGGAACTCCATCGTACTTACAAATGAATAAAGGGTGGGCATACAGGGAGAACAAACCTCTGCAAGGTCGACTATCTGGTCGATAACATCAAGGAAGGTGGCGATAGTAACTCCCGAATTGAAACTTTAAGAAAATATCGAGAGCAAAGTAAGGAGGTATCATGGGAAGTTTCGAGCGGGCAGGCAATCGTTCGATGCTTGAAACGAAGTGCTGAAGGGGTTTAGAGCAATGTGAATAAGCATTGCATCAGATACCAGAATAGATCACCGGGCAGGTGGCCCGTGAATTACTTACAAAGTCAAGTGCAAGGAATAACTTTGACAACAGGGTGTATAGGGGAGTCAGGTTTCGATCATGTTGAACTGTGGGTCATGGGCCCACCATGTGGGTTAAGAGTAGGAAGGGCAGTAATGTCTCGCACGATCATGTAAGCAAGACATGTCAGAGGATAGCATGTCTGTTATGTCGGCAACAACATCGGTACCAAGGGCGAGGGACGAAGAGAACCAATTTTCTGCTCGTTGTACGAGGCAGACCAATAGGCAAAGTTCTCATCCATCGACGGTTACCGTAATGTCAACAACAGTAGAAACATGGTCTCACTGGCAGAGTTGTACACCGAGGTGTTTACATAAGCACTGAACTATTGCTGCTTAGATTATATAGATCACAAGAAAGGTTAAACAAACCAATGGAAGGGAAAATGTGATCATCAGGTTAGACAGAACAATGGAAAGGAAAAATGTGTTTAAACACATATTTCAGGGGTATATCCTTCCCAAGGACAAACAGAGCATGATATCCATGACAGGATATTAAGTAGAAAACTCCTTAGGTAGGGGAGAGAAATTTCATGACATTACCCATACAACGGTGTTGGGATAATTGAGCAAGAACCATTTAGCATTGGGCTTCAAATGCTCCTATTGAAAATCAGAGTACCACAGACATGCTTCGAGGTAGCATTGCCATGGTCTTCAAGCAAAGGTCAAACTCTGGATACACGAAGGGATTCATCATTAAGCCAAGGAGAGGATGAGGAGGTGGCTGATGGACTCAGCAATAATTCAACGGGGTATCCAAAAAGAAGGATTTCCACAGTTATGTGAACAAGGAGATAACCTTTGTCAGATCAGATGACATAATGAGGTATGCTCGAGGAAAACATACACAATTTAAACAATGGCTGAAAGGTGCACCCGAAACATGGGCTTAGGTAGTATGATCAATGTTAGAATGATGATTCGACAACCAATGGTCTAAGAATGAAACATCGACCATTAACTTCAAAGCAATAGGGTTGCTAGAAGTTTTGAAGTCACACATCATAGTTTAATTGTCGGTTCTCTGGTTAGAAACAACACGGGGACCAAGGAATGAACGGATATGGCAAGAAGGATCACCTATATCGAGAATTCTTAAGAGGTTGTGAAATTCTCACGACATTCTTGACATAAAAGATGGTAATACTCCAAGGTAAAGAAGAACAAATGCTGGATAGCAAGGATCTCAAGGTATAACACAAAACACGAACAAGTTTGTGTTGAACGGAAGGCAATAAAGTGGTCGATAATAAAACAATTCATCGAGGGCAAGGATGGTATTTCTCATCATGAATTCAATTGATATCCTGGAAGAGCTCAGAATGCTCATGGTGATCATGATGCATTTGTCGAGAGATCTCATGAAGATGTAATCGATCGGTGATGACATCAAGTTGAAAGGGATGATGAAGTGAAAGGTTAATGGAACCAAGGGTACGACACAAACTCCAAAAAAAGCCTGTTGTCCAAAACGAAAAGATATGATGAGGAAGATCGACATAAGCTTAGCTCATCGTCGAGAGTTGTGTTCCGGGATTAAGGACCAAGTAGCACAGTTAAACTATAGCACGATAACGATATAGTTGATCAGGCTAGGGATGACTTGATCGGGTACAAAATCGTACTTAAGTAAGATTACTAAAAGTTGTTGAACGGTAGTGCGGACTCGGTTCAGTTATCAGTGTCTTTGAGTGTTTAATAACTCAGAGCCCATGAAAAATTGTAATCAGTGAGAATGTAGTACTTGATGAAGAACTCATAAGAATTTATGTAGTTCCGTGGTATTCTTGAGATACCAGAGTGTAATGCTCGACGGTAGATCAAAGTAAGGGTTGGACAGGTGCAATGATCTGCAGAAGACAAGTACTTCAACTTGTCTAAGAAATGGTATTTAAAAGAAGGACATGACCGGATCAACAATTGCAAAATGCCAGATCCCAGATATAAGATAAACTTATACCAAGGAAATATTTATTTGAAGAGGAGCTTTGATGATAAGATCTACATCGTGTCCATGGGCATGAACACAAAGTTCAAGGTCGACTCCCACTTCTTCAATGCATAACCTTTCATTTTACTTCTCGCTTTTGATGAAGCCATAGTGTAGAAACTTTACCTGGCAAAACAACAGAAGAGTATGACTCGTGAAAACTTTCGAGTTCACACATATAAAGGAAGGCACCGGATCAACCCGTTAGGGTATCGTGAAAACATATACCACAATCTTCAAGAGTAGATATCACCAGCTCGAAAGCAGAGCATGGTTGGCAAAAGGAGAGGATACTATTTACCAAAGGCATTATGTATCGGAGAAAGAACTCACAAAGTGATTAATTATGAAGGACACTATCGGACAATAATCCAACAGTGGATATGGCGATCCACAATGGAGCTGATGTGAGTATTGATACCCAATCAGAGTAAGAAAGAATGCAAATGCATCGGTTTATAGGACATCTGAATAATTCAACGTTTAAATAGCCGAGGAATTATGATTTTTAAATCAAGGGATCAGGAGCAACGCTCTGATCAAGGATGGATAAGTTGAATAGACTTAGGGGTACCATCGATGGCAATCTGATTGGCCGAGAACGAGCTCATGTTCGAAAGACGTCTGAGCGGAAAGATAATTTATAAGGATCAACTGATGATTGCGTGCATTTGCACACATATAGAACCAACGGACTTAAATGATAGTGACAAAGGATGCCAATAAGATTACTAGACTTATGGGATTAACCAAATGTAAGCAAGCAAGAATTTCAAGAGCAATAGGCTCCTGAGGATTTTTGGAAGATCGAATGGTATTTCGAAGATTGATGACATACATGACTCAACCGGGGATGAGTGGATACTCGGTAAGTGTGAGAAATTACCCGTAGGGATATTCATGTGTCAAGAACTGCAAGGCAGTAAGCTCAAAGGATTATCGAAACAACAACGAGTGTTTCGGGGTATCTTGTAATAACAAAACCAACTGGTAATGAATGTAAGAATAGCAACTGTAAATAGTTATCCTTACGGGTTTACTGTGGAAGGGGAATTGCAAGAGAGACGGCACAAAGTATCGAGGGAACATCCGAGAGTATTGTCAGAATCTTCCGTTGAAGCAGTCGATCATCCGTATTAAAGGGCTCTCCGGCAGGAAGTGGTAACGAGAACCTAGAGTTAGATTTTAGCAAAATCATTTAACCCGAATAGAAGAGATGTCAGAGTCCCAGAGTATAGGTCAAGAAGTAAAAGATCCTACTACCACCCGATGGCGACGTGTGCCCGTAAGACACACAGCCAAGTTAGTAAAAGTTTTGCAATGCCTAGACTCGACTTTGGCCAAGGAGTTGGAAAGGGGATTCCTACAGGCAGTCGGCTCTGATACCAACTTGTGACGCCCCCGATTCAATCGTACACAAATCATGCACGCAAATGTGCACGATCAAGATCAGGGACTCACGGGAAGATATCACAACACAACTCTACAAATAAAAATAAGTCATACAAGCATCATAATACAAGCCAAGGGCCTCGAGGGCTCGAATACAAGTGCTCGATCATAGACGAGTCAGCGGAAGCAACAATATCTGAGTACAGACATAAGTTAAACAAGTTTGCCTTAAGAAGGCTAGCACAAACTGGGATACAAATCGAAAGAGGCGCAGGTCTCCTGCCTGGGATCCTCCTAACTACTCCTAGTCGTCGTCGGCGGGCTGCACGTAGTAGTAGGCACCTCCAGTGTAGAAGGAGTCATCGGCGACGGTGGCGTCTGGATCCTGGGCTCCATCGTCTGGTTGCAGCAACCGGGTAGAAGGGAAAGGGGGAAAAGGGGGAGAAAAGCAACCGTGAGTACTCATCTAAAGTACTCGCAAGCAAGGAGCTACACTACATATGCATGGATATATGTGTAAAAGGCCATATCGGTGGACTGAACTGCAGAATGCCAGAATAAGAGGGGGATAGCTAATCCTTTCGAAGACTACGCTTCTGGCAGCCTCCGTCTTGCAGCATATAGAAGAGAGTAGACTGAAGTCCTCCAAGTAGCATCATATAGCATAATCCTACCCGGCAATCCCCTCCTCGATGCCCTGTTAGAGAGCGATCACCGGGTTGTATCTGGCACTTGGAAGGGTGTGTTTTATTAAGTATCCGGTTCTAGTTTTCATAAGGTCAAGGTACAACTCCGGGTCGTCCTTTTACCGAGGGACACGGCTATTCGAATAGATTAACTTCCCTGCAGGGGTGCACCACATAACCCAACACGCTTGATCCCATTTGGCCGGACACACTTTCCTGGGTCATGCCCGGCCTCGGAAGATCAACACGTCGCAGCCCCACCTAGGCACAACAGAGCGGTCAGCACGCCGGTCTAAACCTATGCGCGCAGGGGTCTGGGCCCATCGCCCTGAGCACACCTGCACGTTGCGTACGCGGCCGGAAGCAGATCTAGCCCCCTTAATACAAGTGCGATCTTACGATCCAATGCGGCGCGCGCCACTCAGTCGCTGACGTCAAGAAGTGCTTCGGCTGATACCACGACGCCGAGTGCCCATATCTTTCCCGCGTAGTTGGTTAGTGCGTATAGACCAAATGGCCAGACTCAGATCAAATACCCAGATCTCGTTAAGCGTGTTAAGTATCCGCGAACGCCGACAGGGCTAGGCTCACCTCTCACCCAGGTAGCCCCGAACTGCCCTGCCGCTCCGCCACAAAGATCCACACAGCCGTCGGGACAAAGGTCCTTTCAGCCCCCAATCCGTGAATCACTCGCAGGTACTCCTCGAGCCAACCCGACTTTGGTCACCACATGTATCATGTTTAAAGTATAGTATATATCCATGATCACCTCCCGAGGTGATCACAGCCCAGTAGTATAGCATGGCAGACAGACAAGAGTGTAGGGCCACTGATGGAACACTAGCATCCTATACTAAGCAAGTAGGATTGCAGGTAAAGGTATCAACAGCAGTATCAAAGACAGGCTATGCATCAGGATAGGAATAACGAAAGCAGTAATATGCTACACTACTCTAATGCAAGCAGTATAGAGGATAGTAGGCGATATCTGGTGATCAAGGGGGGGGGCGGCTTGCCTGGTTGCTCTGGCAAGAGAGAGGGACCGTCAACTCCGTAGTCGAACGGGGCAGCAGCAACGTCGGTCTCGGTGTCTAGAGGAAGAAGAGGGGGAGGAAACAATGAATATTTAAACAAGCAGATGCATAGTGATGCATGACATGACAAGTAACGGCGTTAGAGGTGCCCTAACGCGGTATTGGATGATACCGGTGAAGGGGGGGAAACATCCGGGAAAGTTTTCCCGGGGTTTCACGTTCTCGAGCAGAGGAGCCGGAGGGGGAAAAGTTGCGTGTTTGATATGTTAGGAATGTGTAGTGGACGAACGGGTTGCGTATTCGGGTTCGTCTCATCGTTCTGAGCAACTTTCATGTTGAAAATATTTTAATCCGAGTTACGGATTAAAAGATATGATTTTCTAAAGGTTTTATTAATTTTGGGAATTTAATTAATTAATTAATTAATTCGAAAAAGAATTAATGACATCAGCATGATGTCATGCTGACGTCAGCAGTCAACAGGGTTGACTGGTCAACCTGACCAGTGGGTCCCACTGGTCATAGACTGTTTAGTCTAGTTAGGGTTTAATTAACCTAACTAATTGATTAGATTAATTAACAAGATTAATTAACTTAATTAACTAACTAACTAATTAATTAATTATTTTAATTAATTAATATTTATTTATTATTATTTTTATTTTTTTCATTTTTTTAAACAGAAACATTCTGGGCGTGGGGCCCATCTGTCATAGGCCCTAGAGGTCATAGCGGGCATGCGGGCGTGCGGGTGCGGGCGAAGCCGCAACCCGCCTGGTAACAAGGCGAGGCTGGAGCGGGGCCTGCTCGGCTGCACCGGCCGGCGCGGGCGCGGCCAGGCCGTGGTCAGCGGCAGGAGGCAGGGGAGTCCAGTGTGGGGGGGCGTAAGGCAACGGCGGGTAGGTGTAGCGAGGCGCGCAAGGGGAGGGACGAGCCGCAGGCGAGCGCGGAGCAGGGGAACGCGGTAGTGACGCGAGCGCGCAGACACGCGCGGGCGGCGAGCGCGTGCGCGCAGGGGCCAAGCATGGCCAGGGCACGACCCGGCCGCGTCGAGCGCTGGGCAGGGGAGGTAGTGGCTGCAGGCAGCGGGTGGGGCTCGTCGGTGAGCGCGCGTGCGTGCGCGCGGACAGCGCCGACGACGGAGGCGGGGCACGCGGCAGAGGGAGCTCCAGGCGGCGACTCACAGAGGGATGTAGGGTCCGGGCAGTGGTGCTCGTGGTGGAGGACGTGGACGACGGCGGCGTGGAGGAGGCAGGCCGGCCGGGAGGTCCGGCGTCGAGCGGCTCCGGGCGCGGGGCACCGTGGTCGTGGTGGAGGACGAAGACGGGCGGCGAGGTGGTGCAGTGCACGACGAGGAGCGGTCGAGGACGGATCGCTCCGGCGGGGAGTCGGTCCGGCGAGGGTGGGTTCGAGCAGCTCCGCGGGGTCGGCGAGGCGACGGGGCACCGACGAGGGTCGTCGAGGAAGAGGGAGATGGGAGCATGAGGTGGCGGGGGACGGAGCCGACAAGGGCGACGACGTGCGCGTCGGGCGCGGCGACGGGACCAATCCTGTGCGCGGCCGGAGCGCGGTGGTCGTGGCGTGGCCCGATCCAGATCCGGATTCGGGGGGAAGGAGAGGAGCGAAACGGGGGAGGGGGCGAGGGAGAGTGGGGAGTTGTCGGTGGGAAGTGGGGTTTGACCAGGGGGGTTCGGGGTGACCTAATGGGGCGCCGGGGTGGGCCGGCCTGCCCGGGGCTGTGGCCAGCCGGCTGGGCTGAGGCCCAGTTGGCCACCGGGGGGTTCTTTTACTTTTTGTTGATTTTGTTTTTTCTGTGTTTTACCCTTTTTCTTTTTATGTATATTACCTTTTCTGTTATAGTTATTTTCTATTTACTACTTTTATAAAATATAAAAGCAATAGTCCTAATTTAGTATTAAAATTATGCTACTGCCCCAATAATTTTGGGCAACTAAATAAAATATCTTAACATTTTATTAATTGCAAAAGGACAACTAATTAATTGTTTTGCTACTATTTTATTTCATATAATAGTATTTGAATATTTTATAAAGGTGTGGTTTCTCCGCCATAATTAACTATGCATTATTTGGCTCAACCCGGACATTTTAGTTTTAAAGTTTGAAAACTTTTGTTGTTTGCCTTAAATTAAATTTTGAATTTGAATCAGTTTTGACTAATCCGAGATTAACTACAGTGACAGAGGTGACATGGCATCATTAGCAGAGTTTTACTGTCGCTTAATTATCCGGGCGTCACATCCATCCTTGATGGGGGTTTTGTAGGGTAACGCAGGAGAAAACAAAAAAAATGTCCTGTGCACCAGCCCAGGGGTCTATGTGACTCTTGTTTATCTTTCAATGGGCGTGTTCCGAGCTCATGACAGTCATGACTGAACGTCCAAGACAACCAAGTGATCTCACAGTGAGGCCTGTTTTGGGAAACGCAGCAGAAAACAAAAAGAATTCGTCCTACAATCACCCAGGAAAAATATGAAGATGCATATAAGGTTTGGGTCACGATCGTTACCGACCCCGAAGTGCAGTGAAAGTAGGCGAGTCGGTGTAGATCGTACTTGGAGTCCCTCGCCCATAGATGAACCGATGCCGGACGCGAATCGCCCACGAACGATCCCTCGAACAGAAGACTGAAAGCGCGGCCTCTCTATTTGGTTGCAAGCGTACGATCTTCACGATCTGGCAGTGCTTCGCCATCCAAAGCTAATCGTCGCCGGAGAATTAGAGGGAGGAGATTAGGACCAAACTGTGTTTCTAATTATTAGGATTAGAGGAACTAGGTCTATCTCTAATTAGATCAACTAGAACTGAACCAGGTGAACTACAGGAGGTTCCAAAACTTGTTTGTCCCAAAGAAAAACATCCTCTAGTATATATAGGTTCGAGGGGAGAGGAGGGGCTGCCACCAAGGAGGGAAAGTCCCTCCTTAGTGCGTCGGCTAAGAGGGGGAGGAGGAATCCTCCCCTTAGTCCAATTTGGCCTCTCCTATAGGAAAGGGGAGGCGCTACTCCTTACGGGCGCTTGTGGCCCAAGTTGCTTTCCACCTCTTGGCCTTTTAAGGCCCGTTGATATTAAATTAAATATAAAAGCCTCCTAACAATTACTAGAGCCTTTTATTATTAATTTAACATCACCAAAAACATTTTCCACCTATATATATTATTTATCGGGAATACCCGGTATTGCCCGATAAACTCTGAAACCCTTTCCGGTGACCCCGAAACGCTTCCGATTCCTCTTGGAACTATTCGAATATTAATGAAATAATTCCACAAATAAATCCTTGATACTCTCATCCTACTAACAACCAACAAATCATGATTACCTTAAGATTATGACCTCTTAGGTTCGTTAAAATATAGACATGAACGAAACTCCTTCATTCAATGACCGATAGCGGGACCATGGACGTCCATACTGATACATCCATTTTGCATCATGCTTTTATATTGATATTTATTGCATTATGGGCTATTACTACACATTATGTCACAATACTTATGCCTATTCTCTCTTATTTTACAAGGTTTACATAAGGAGGGAGAATGCCGGCAGCTAGAATCCTGGGCTGGAAAAGGAGCAAATATTAGAGACCTATTCTGCGCAACTCCAAAAGTCCTGAAACTCCACGGAAGTTATTTTCAGAATATATAAAAAATATTGAGCGGAAGAAGTTCACCAGAAGGGGCCCCACTTGGCCACGATGGTGGGGGCGCGCCCTACCCCCTGGGCGCGCCCCCTGCCTCGTGGTCCCCCTGTTGGCCCTTCGATGCCCATCTTCTGCTATATGAGGTCTTTCGTCGAGGAAAAAATCATAAGCAACCTTTCAGGACGAAACTCCGCCCCCACGAGGCGGAACCTTGGCGGAACCAATCTAGGGCTCCGGCATAGCTTTTCTGCCGGGGACACTTCCCTCCGGGAGGGGGAAATCATCGCCATCGTCATCACCAACGCTCCTCTCATCGGGAGAGGGCAATCTCCATCAACATCTTCACCAGCACCATCTCATCTCAAAACCCTAGTTCATCTCTTGTATCCAATTCTTGTCTCCAAGTCTGGGATTGGTACTAGTAGGTTGCTAGTAGTGTTGATTACTCCTTGTAGTTGATGCTAGTTGGTTTTTTTGGTGGAAGATCATATGTTCAGATCCTTTATGCATATTAATACCCCTCTGATTATGAACATGAATATGCTTTGTGAGTAGTTACGTTTGTTCCTGAGGACATGGGAGAAGTCTTGCTATTAGTAGTCATGTGAATTTGGTATTCGTTCGATATTTTGATGAGATGTATGTTGTCTAGCCTCTGATGGTGTTATGTGAACGTCGACTACATAACACTTCACCATTATTTGGGCCTAGAGGAAGGCATTGGGAAGTAATAAGTAGATGATGGGTTGCTAGAGTGACAGAAGCTTAAACCCTAGTTTATGCGTTGCTTCATAAGGGGCTGATTTGGATCCATATGTTTCATGCTATGGTTAGGTTTACCTTAATACTTTTGTTGTAGTTGCGGATGCTTGCAATAGAGGTTAATCATAAGTGGGATGCTTGTTCAAGTAAGAACATGACCCAAGCACCGGTCCACCCACATATCAAATTATCAAAGTACCGAACGCGAATCATATGAACGTGATGAAAACTAGCTTGACGATATTCCCATGTGTCCTCGGGAGCGCTTTTCCTTATATAAGAGTTTGTCCAGGCTTGTACATTGCTACAAAAAGGATTGGGCCACCTTGCTGCACTTTATTTACTTTTGTTACTTGTTGCTCGTTACAATTTATCTTATCACAAAACTATTTGTTACCACTTATTTCAGTACTTGCAAAGAATACCTTGCTGAAAACCGGTTATCATTTTCTTCTACTCCTCGTTGGGTTCGACACTCTTACTTATCAAAAGGACTGTGATAGATCCCCTATACTTGTAGGTCATCAAGACTCTTTTCTGGCACAGTTTCCGGGGAGTGAAGCGCCTTTGGTAGGTGGAATTTGGTAAGGAAAAATTTATATAGTGTGCTGAAATTTACTGTCACTTGTTACTATGGAAAGTAATCCTCTGAGGGGCTTGTTCGGGGTATCTTCACCCCGACCAGTAGAGCAAAGAATTGCTCCTCAACCTACTGAACCTATTGAAAATGAAATTATTCCCTTTGAAGTTCCTTCGGGTATGTTAGAAAAACTGCTTGATAACCCTTTTACAGGTGATGGAACAAAGCATCCTGATGAACATCTACTCTATGTGGATGAAGTTTGTGGATTATTTAAGCTTGCAGGTATACCCGATGATGTTGTGAACAAGAAGGTCTTCCCGTTATCTTTGAAGGGATATGCATCGACATGGTATAGGCTATGTGATGATACGAGATCATGGAACTATAAACGAATGAAGTTGGAATTTCATCAAAAGTATTATCCTATGCATCTTGTTCATCGTGATCACAATTATATATATATAATTTTTGGCCTCGCGAAGGAGAAAGCATCGCTCAAGCTTGGGGAGGCTTAAATCAGTGTTATATTCATGCCCCAATCATGAGCTCTCAAGAGAAATAAAAACAATCGCATCATGCTCGATACTTCTTGTGCTGGCTCTTTTATGATGAAGACTATTGAATTCAAATGGAATTTATTGGATAGAATTAAACGCAACTCTGAAGATTGGGATCTCGACGAAGGTAAGGAGTCATGTATGACACCTAAGTTTGATTGTGTTAAATCTTTTATGGATACCGATGTTTTCCGTAAATTTAGCACTAAATATGGAATTGACTCTGAGATAGTAGCTTCTTTCTGTGAATCTTTTGCTACTTATGTTGATCTCCCCAAAGAGAAGTGGTTTAAATATCATCCTCCCATAGAAGTAAAAGCAGCTGCACCTATTAAAGTTGAAGAAAAGACTGTCACTTATAATGATCCTATTGTTCCTACTTCTTATGTTGAGAAACCACCTTTCCCTGTTAGAATAAAGGATCATGCTAAAGCTTCAACTGTGGTTCGTAAAAGTAATATTAGAACTTATACACCTCCTAAGCAAGTTAAAGTTGAACCTAATATTGCTATTGTTAAAGATCTCTTGGCTGATAATATTGATGGGCATGTTATTCATTTCTGCGGTGAAACTACAAGAATTGCCAAACCCTGTGCTAAAGATAAACATAGACCTGTGGTAGGCGTGCCTGTTATTTCTGTTAAAATAGGAGATCATTGTTATCATGGCTTATGTGATATGGGTGCTAGTGCCAGTGTTATACCTATTACCTTATATGAAGAAATTAAGCATGGAATTGCACCTGCTGAGTTAGAAGATATTGATGTCACAATTAAACTTGCCAATAGAGATACTATATCAGCAATGGGAATTTTTAGAGATGTTGAAGTCTTGTGTGGGAAAACTAAATATCCTGCTGATTTTCTTGTTCTTGGTTCCCCACAAGATAGTTTTTGTCCCATTATATTTGGTAGACCCTTCTTGAACACTGTTAATGCTAAGATAGACTGCGAAAAGAATGTTGTTATTGGTTTGGGTGATATGTCTCATGAGTTTAATTTTTCTAAATTTAGTAGACAACACCGTGAAGAGGAATTACCTAGTAAGGATGAAATTATTGGTCTTGCTTCTATTGCCGTACCTCCTAGTGATCCTTTAGAACAATATTTGCTAGACCATGAAAATGATATGTTTATGAATGAAAGAAGGGAAATAGATGAGGTATTCTTTAAACAGGAACCTATTCTGAAACACAATTTGCCTGTTGAAATCCTAGGGGATCCTCCTCCACCCAAGGGTGATCCCGTGTTTGATCTTAAACCGTTGCCTGATAATCTTAAATATGCTTATCTTGATGAAAAGAAGATATATCCTGTTATTATTAGTGCTAACCTTTCAGAACATGAGGAAGAGAGATTATTGAAAACTCTGAAGAAGCACCGTGCTGCTATTGGATATACTCTTGATGATCTTAAGGGCATTAGTCCCACTCTATGCCAATATAAAATAAATTTGGAAGAAGATGCCAAACCAGTCCGTGATCATCAATGAAGGCTTAATCCTAAGATGAAAGAAGTGGTAAGAAAAGAAATACTAAAGCTTCTGGAGGCAGGTATAATTTATCCCGTTGCTGATAGTCAGTGGGTAAGTCCTATCCATTGTGTCCCTAAGAAGGGAGGTATTACTGTTGTTCCTAATGATAAAGATGAATTGATTTTGCAAAGAATTATTACAGGTTATAGGATGGTAATTGATTTATGCAAATTAAATAAGGCTATTAAGAAAGATCATTACCCCTTACCTTTTATCGATCAAATGCTAGAAAGATTATGCAAACATACACATTATTGCTTTCTAGATGGTTATTCTGGTTTCTCTCAAATACCCGTGTCGGCTAAAGATCAATCAAAGACCACTTTTACTTGCCCTTTTGGTACTTTTGCTTATAGACGTATTGAAAGTGCAACTATCCCTGGGTGGTTTTGGTAATTCCTAACAACATATAGCTCGTTGAGCTAACATTATTCCAAGATGAATATTTCAGAAAAAGCTCAATGGATGGCATGGCATGGATGAGGAAAGCGGATCCCTCAAAATTATAAGGACAAAGGATTGGCTCTAACTTCAAGGACAAGACTCTACGTGTTATGTTTTAGTGATCCAAGATCACATTGAGTCCATAGGAAAAGCCAATACTATTAAGGAGGGATGAGGTGTTGCTTAATGAGCCTCTTGCTTCATGTGCTTAGTGATATGCTCCAAAATCCTCAACTACCTTTCCATATCCACATATGATCTAAACGAAAAGTCAAACTCGGCCCCACCAATTCTTTCTATCCGGAGCCACCGAGTTTCATTTGTCATAGCCACTGCCACAAACCCTAGCAAATCGGTTTCACCGATAGGGATCTCTGTCTCACCGAGATGGGATTGCAATTTCTCTGTTTCCCTTCATAACGTTCGGTCCAACCGAAGTGAGCGATCGGTCCCACCGAGATTGCAATGTAAATTCACTGTTTCCCTTTCATAACATTTCGGTCTCACCAAAAAGAGTGAATCGGTCCCACCGAGTTTACCTGACCAATCTGTGATAGCCTGGCTCATTAGGGACGATAGACTACTCATATCAATAAGGAATTCCTTCTTTTCCGGGAGCCCATTCGGACAGAACTCCAAAGTTAAGCGTGCTCAGCTTGGAGTAGTGTCAGGATGGGTGACCAACCAGGAAGTTGCTCCCGGGTGCGCACGAGTGAGGACGAAGTGTGCAGAAAAGACAAGTATTGATCTATGGGGCCAGTCTAGATCTCGCTAGGAGTAACGACCACCGGCGGGTGTGTCCGGGGCGTTACAAGTTGGTATCAGAGCCGACCCTCGCGGTTACACGGATGGTTGCGGACAGGTGCACGGTCATGTTGTTCATGACGTTTGTGACCCGTCGTGGCACCCGGCATGGCACATGTACCGGACTGGAAGCACAGACGTTTGTGCCAAGAGGGAACGTTCCTGTGGCCCGACGAGGACGTCGGTTCCTCTGAGTGGGGGTGTATGTGATAGCCTGGCTTATTAGGGACGATAGACTACTCATATCAATAAGGAATTCCTTCTTTTCCGGGAGCCCATTCGGACAGAACTCCAAAGTTAAGCGTGCTCAGCTTGGAGTAGTGTCAGGATGGGTGACTGACCGGGAAGTTGCTCCCGGGTGCGCACGAGTGAGGACAAAGTGTGCAGAAAAGACAAGTATTGATTTGTGGGGCCAGTCTAGATCTCGCCAGGAGTAACGACCACCGGTGGGTGTGTCCGGGGCGTTACACAACCCTTGTTTAGCTTATTACCAAAATCGATCTCAACGAGTTTGTGTAATCGGTCACACCGAGATTACATTATGCCAAAACCCTAACCATATCGGTCCTACCGAGTTGCATCTCAGTCCCACCGAAAATCCTAACGGTCACTAGGTTTGCTAAATCGGTCCGACCGAGTTTAACGATTCGGTCCCACCGAGTTTGGCAGATTGTGTGTAACGGTTAGATTTTGTGTGGAGGCTATATATACCCCTCCACCCACTCTTCATTCGTGGAGAGAGCCATCAGAACATATCTTCACTTCCAATACACATTTTCTGAGAGAGAACCACCTACCCTTGTGTTGAGCTCAAGATATTCCATTCCTACCATATGAATCTTGATCTCTAGCCTTCCCCAAGTTGCTTTCCACTCAAATCTTCTTTCCACCAAATCCAAATCCTGTGAGAGAGAGTTGAGTATTGGGGAGACTATCATTTGAAGCACAAGAGCAAGGAGTTCATCATCAACACAACATTTGTTATTTCTTGGAGAGTGGTGTCTCCTAGATTGGCTAGGTGTTACTTGGGAACCTCCGACAAGATTGTGGAGTTGAACCAAGGAGTTTGTAAGGGCAAGGAGATCGCCTACTTCGTGAGGATCTACCGCTAGTGAGGCAAGTCCTTCGTGGGCGACAACCGTGATGGAATAGACAAGGTTGCTTCTTCGTGGACCCTTCGTGGGTGGAGCCCTCCGTGGACCCGCGCAACCGTTACCCTCCGTGGGTTGAAGTCTCCATCAACGTGGATGTACGATAGCACCACCTATCGGAACCAGGCCAAAAACATCCGTGTCTCCAATTGCGTTTGAATCCTCCAAACCCTTCCCTTTACATTCTTGCAAGTTGCATGCTTTACTTTCCGCTGCTCATATACTCTGTGCATGCTTGCTTGAATTGTGTGGAGATTGCTTGACTTGTGCTAAGATAGCTAAAATCTGCCAAGAACTAAAATTGGGAAAAGGATAGATTTTTATTCGATCAAGTAGTCTAATCACCCCCCCTCTAGACATACTTCCAATCCTACAAGTGGTATCAGAGCTTTGGTCTCCATTTGCTTTGATTTCCATAGCTTTTGGTGGTCATTGTCGGCGTTCTGGGAACGGGGGTCCCCAGACTTGCCTGCCTGCGGCCTGCGGCGTGGCTCGAGTGGAGGCCCAGCGTGGCCCATCTTCATCAGCACAAGGCTCAAGACCCTCGCGAGGGGCCAAGCCTCGCGAGGCGGACGACACGGCGCTTCCTCAAGCACGGCCTCCTTAGGCTGGCTCGCGAGGAGGCGGAGAGATCGAGGTGGGGTACCTCACGAGGTGCCCATGACGCAAGCCATGACGACCAAGGGTGCCAGGTGGGCGCCAGCCCGCGCAGTGTCTCCCTTTCCTCTTTGGTGCAAAGGGGGCAAGCGCAGGCGAGAGGATCAAGCAAAGGCACCCATTTCGGTGCAACGAGACCAAGACCAGCTCCGCGACAAGGAGGAAGTCACTGTGGAGCCCAAGCCGGCGTCACCACAGGGCCTTTGGCAGGCGAAGACCAACTTTAGTCAGGATAAGTGTACCAGATGTTCCCCTTTGAATTGGCCAATTGTTGGCGCCCTTCCCGCTCAATATTTGGGAAGAGGCCCAGGGCCTTTGCCTATAAATAGGGCCAACCACCCCCAGGGTAGAGGCAGCTAGAGGGAACAGAGCTAGAACAGAATCCAGCATCTAGAGAGAGAGAGAGAAGGGCGATCGAACTCCCCCTAGCAGTTCATCCCCTAGCCAAGAACGGACCCTCGCGAGGTCGTTCTCCCTTGTACTGTTCTTCATCATCAGCCCAAGAGGCAATCCACCCACCACACTGGAGTAGGGTATTACACCACAATGGTGGCCCGAACCAGTATAAACCCTGTGTCTCATGTGTTGTTCTTGCAGTAGCTAGATCCTTACGAGACGGAGAGGTAGAGGGCACGATCTCCGCGCGCACCCCAGAGTTCGAACCTTAAGGGTCTGCCGGAACCCCAGAATCCGACATTTGGCGCACCAGGTAGGGGTGCGCCGGAGTCCGTCTTCCACCGCTCCGCTCTCCTCCGACCGTTGCATCCATGTCTGACGCTCGTCGGGCCCGCGCAGAGTGCCGGGCCGCCATCGCTTCCCGCGCCGTCCAGACGGCCCCCATCGGTGGGCGTCCTCGTCGTTCCCCATCGCCCGCCGTCAACGCCGCCACCGGCCCGGCGGGGAACGAGCAGCAAGCATCCTCTCAGCACCCGTCCGTGCGGCGGGATGGCCGCACCGCCACTCCGTCGCTCACCCCGGCCGGTTCTTCGTCGCACGCGCTTCACGCTCCCTTGGAAGCTCGGGCTGCGCTCCTCGCGGCGAACGAGCTCCTGCGCTACCGCCCCGTCAACGACGTCTACGAGGAGTGGCTCGACCGCGTCGCCGAGCTCGTCCGCGCCGCAGGGGGCTCTCCCGCGCCTTCTGCACCACTGCGCCGCACTCCGCCGCACTCCGCCCCGCGTGGGCAATGAAGCCCCGGGGGCGTTCCAGCCGCCACCTTTCCAAGAAGATGCCATGGCCCCAAGGCGTGCGGCTCCTGGGCGGAACCCGCTCCGTCATGCGCCGGCCCAGCAGGAACGGAGCTGCCAAGAAGTCCCGCGACCGCAAGAGGCCGTCCGGGCGCTCCCGGCCCCGGCTCGCCGAGACCCTGCTCCAGCTCTGGCACGTCAAGACCCCGCGCTGCTCCCAGCTGCGGCGCAAGGGGACCCACAAGGCCAAGCTCTCCCTCAACCAAAACCTCCTGCGGCCACCGCAGGCTGCCGCGCCTACACCCCCGAGCTGCATAGCGTCGCGTGGCCCGGCAAGTTCAAGCCGGACCTGCCTCCTCGCTATGACGGCACAACTGATCCCACGGAGTTCCTCCATCTCTACGAGCTGGGAATCGAAGCTTCCAGCGGGGATGAGAAGGTCATGGCGAATTGGTTCCCCATGGCGCTGAAGGAAGGTGCTCGCACTTGGCTCCTGAACCTGGCCCCAGGCACGATCTCCTCCTGGGATCAGATGCGTACCCGCTTCATCGCCAACTTCCAAGGTACCCGCGACCGGCCTCCCGCCGTGAGCGACATGCGCCGCATCAAGCAGCAACCTGGGGAGACCCTGCAAAAGTACATCCAGCGCTTCAACAGTGCGCGCCTCAAGATCCCCAGGGTGTCTGAAGAAGCCATCATTTCGGCCTTCTCCGATGGCGTGCGCGACGTCAAGATGAAGGAGGAGTTGGCGATGCACGAAGACCTCTGCACCTCCCTGGAACTGTTCAACCTGGCGACCAAGTGCGCCAGAGCTGAGGAGGGACGCCTCTCCCTCCTCGAGCTGCCTGCCGTAGACCCAGAAGAGAAGAAGCCCAAGGCCAAGGACGTGAAGCGCAAGGGGGCTGCCGTGCTCGCGGCAGAGCCGGACACCAAGCGGGGCAAGGATCTGCCCGAATCCTCCAGGGGCAGCCGGTACTGCGTGTACCACGACCTCCACACCCACAACACCAATGAATGCCAAGAACTCCGCGCCGTGCGAGAAGGAAGAGTCGGCCGACGCCCTGACCGAGCTGACCGGGGCTACGGCCGAGGAGGAGGAAGGAACCCGGGACGTTGGGAAGATCGTGGCCCACGTCAAGGCTGGCGTGACCAACCTCGCGAGGACCGCTGGCGTGACCAACCTCGCGAGGACCGCTGGCGTGACCCGCCTCGCAAGGGGGACTGGAGGGACCAGCCTCGTGAGGATCGCCCTCATGGCAACCCAGGCCTGCCGCCGTTGCCGCCTCAGCCAAGAAGGAATGAAGACCGCCACCAAGACGAGGGGGCTGGGGGCTTCCAGGAGCCTCGCGCCATCGCCTGCATCCTGGGCGGAGCTCAAGCCCCAGCCTCTCAACGTATCTTCAAGCAGTTTGCTCGCAAAGTGAATGCAGTTCTCCCCAAGCTCGAAGCAACGCGTCCCCTCAGGTGGTCGGCCTGCACCATCACGTTCAGCTCAGCAGACCAGCTCAAGTGCGCGGCCACAGCCGGAGTCCTCCCAATGCTTTGTTCCCCAGTCATCAACAACGTTCTGGTCACCAGGACCCTCATCGACGGAGGGGCAGGGCTCAATGTCTTGTCCGTGGAAACGTTCAACAACCTCCAAGTGCCCTATGACCAGCTCCAGCCAACCAAGCCCTTCTCCGGAGTCACCGACGGCTCCACAGTCCCGATCGGGCAGGTCCGCCTCCTAGTCACCTTCGGCACCTACGACAACTACCGCACCGAGCTCATCGACTTTGACGTCGCCCACATCCGCCTGCCGTACAACGCCATCCTCGGGTACCCGGCGCTGGCCAAGTTCATGGCCGTAACTCACCATGGCTACAACATCCTCAAGATGCCAGGAAGTGGCGGCGTCATCACGGTGCCATGTCAAGAGAAGGATGCAGTGTGTGCCCTTGAGCGAGCCTTTCAGGCCGCGTCACTAGAAGACCCAGATCGCGGAAGCAGGAGGCTTCCTGAGACCACCCCCAAGAAGAAGAAGACAACGTCAGGCTCAGCCCCTCAGGAGGCAGGCCCTTCAAGGCCCGCGTTTGCCCAGGGGGACCCTCCTTCAGTCGCATAGGAAAGCGCGCCCGACGCCCTCCTCAGGCAGGGCTCGGGGGCTCTCACCTGGAGGGCCACCGACCTCGCCAAGATCACGAGGGAGGCGCTGGGGCACCATGTGGAGGCGTGTTTCGAAGCACGCTTCCCTCAAAAGGAAGCCAGGGAAAGAAGGTCAGAACAGCAGGAGTTTGTTAGCAAGGCCATTCAAGAACTACAGGAGTCAAGGATCATGAGAGGTTGCCGTCGCCCACCAGCTGTGGCTCCCAATCCAGGCGAGGATGGTGGGCTGCGCGTCTGCGTCGACGTACCAGGGCTCAATCAGATCGCCATGACGGAGCGCCTCTGGCCCTCACAAGTGGGGCGCTGCGGAGGACCGCCCCACAGCTATGTTCGCATGCCTTATGGCCTGCCGAGCGTGGCTGCGGCATACCAGCACGTCATGAGGAGCATCTTGGAGGCGCAAGAAGACAGGCGTTCCATAGCCCTGGCGGAGATGGAGGTTGCTCGCGAGGAGCCACCAGTGCCTCCGAAGCCTCCCGAGGCCCCTGGGCCTGGGGGCTCGTGAGGATCGACTTCCGCAGCCCGCCGAGTCTGCTGCACCAACGCCACTGCACGGACGACATCTTCAGGTGACATCTTTCAAGTTTCATTCTCAGCTGGGAGCGCCCTCCCAGGGTTGCGTCATTCCCAGGCCGCGTGGGTCCGTCCCTGTGGCATGTATCCCTTTTATCTTTTCAGTCGCTAGCTTGCTTTGCTGGGGGCGCCCCTCGGGCTGCGTCATCCCCAGGCCACTCGGGCTAGGCCCAGCGACATGTATCCCTTCCGCGTTTATTTCCAATTATGCATCATGCTTGATTACTCGATGCCGCCCGCGACACCTCTTCTTCTTCATGTCGACCACTTGGACGTTAAAGGGGGGGTGCCTGAGCATCGCGACTCAGGGCTCTTACTGGCTCTCCAGCCCTCACCCTCTGGCCTTGTCCATGGCATCGCGACCTGGCATACCAGCGACGGCTGAGACAAGCTTGAGGGCCGGGACCCGAGGACGTAGAGTGCCGGCATCTAACCAGATTTTGCAGGAACACATCTCAAGATACGGCCCAGCACCAGGCGCAACCCGCCTAGAGGTAGGGCCTCGTGAGTCCCGCGCTGGCTCACGGGTGCCCAGACACACCTCACCCGCTCCAACCAGCGAGCTCCTGAGCGGCTAACAATCAACTAACAGCTGCTATGGCAACCCCGTCCTTTTTTGTGATGAATCTGTAGGATCCTTAGGGGAGGCCGTGCTAGCCAAGGCCCTCGCGGCGTTTCCTTCACCCTCACCCGCGCGAACCGCTTGCACGTTAAATGGGGGGGGGGGGTGCCTGAGCATCGCGACTCAGGGCTCTTACTGGCTCTCCAGCCCTCACCCTCTGGCCTTGTCCACGGCATCGCGACCTGGCATACCAGCGACGGCTGAGACAAGCTCGAGGGCCGGGACCCGAGGACGTAGAGCAGAAAGGGGAGCAGAAGCAAGGGAGAAGGGGCACGCGAGGACCTCATCAAGCAACCACTCTCCAGCTACCTCCTAGATCCGACGGCGCGCTGGGGATGATCCACGACCCCCAAAGATAAGTCACCATCCACAGCGTTGGCTACCGTGGCACCACCCCCGCACCTAAAGCGACTCCGTACTAGCGACGTTGCTTCTCTTTCTCACCAAGCGACGGCTGCTTGGACGCCAAAGGGGACCTCCTGAGCATCGCGACTCAGGGGCTCTCACCGGACCCCGGGTCGCTCACCTCCTGGCCTTGACCACGGCATCGCGACCTGGCATACCAGCGACGGCTGACGCCGCCTTGGGACTGGGACCTGTCGACGCAGAGCACCAAGCCCTCGCGAGGTGCGAAAGAGAGAACCAAACTATGACAGAATTCGCGATTCGCACAAATCCATAGCAAGGGTTACATATTAACAACAAGGACACAACCACCTTACAAGCCCCCATGGGGCACAATGTGATTCCTCGCAGGGAACGAATCCTAAAAGGTGCTAACCACACGCGCCCCTGCAAAAGATGCCATCATCAACAGTGGGCCGGCAGGCACCGGCGCCAACCCCATCCAGATCAGGATCGACGGCGACCAAGCGAGCCTGCCCCGCTCTCGGAGCGGAGTCGGCTCGCGGGCTCGTAGCTGTCGTCGCTCGTCTCCGGCGTCGCGAAGACCTCACTGGGATCACTGGATCCTCCGGCGCTCCCGTCGCTTGTGGAGCTGTCCCGAGGGCGATTGGCGGGCCCAGCCGTCGCCATGGCGAGGTCCTGGCCGCTTCCCCCGGGGCAGCACTCCAGCCGGCGACCGTTCGTGTCGAAGACCTTGAAGAACATCACCGAAGCGCCGTCGTACTCCAGGTGGATCGTGAGGGCGCCCTTCGTTCTGCAGCACCGAGCGATTTCGCCCCAGCAGCGAGTCATGAAGACCTCGCCCGGGGCGGTGATCGCAACCTCTGCCCCGGTCGCAGGAGTGCTGCGGTCGGCTTGCTGCAGCCACAGCTCTAGGAGTCTCCCCTACTGGAAGATGGAGGCGAAGAAGGGAGGAAGGCGAATCCAAGTCCGCGGAGGCATGGCGGCGTGGAGCACGAGCTCGCAGGAGGAGCCCTCGGCATGGACTCCAGGAGGAACAACCAACAACTTCGTGACCCTCCGGCGCCGGCGATGGCGCTGGCCGAGGGGATCGGCATCTCCTCTTCCAGAGCCCTCGTCGTGGGCATACAAGGGAAGCGGGAACCCCGGCGGAGGCCGCTCGTACCAAGGCCTCAGCACCACCAGGCGGTTCTCCTCGTCTCGGCCGCGCAAGGCAGGCCGTTTCTTCGGCGGGAGCGGGTCAGGTACCTCTTGAGGAGCCTTTCCCTTCTCCGCCGCAGAGAACCGGCGAATCGGAGCCATCACACCAAGACGAAACAAGAACTGAGGCGGAGGAGGAAGCAAGGAGAGATGAACTAGAAGGGCACGCGCGGTGCCGTACTTATAGCCGGCGGAGGCCAACCGTCGGCCTCCCTGATCACAGGTAATCATGACACGATTTGCATGCAGGGACTTGTCCAATCTGCGCGATCATCGAGGCATCGTGGGGAAGCGGAGACGCCCATGTCCAATCAACCGCCACGCGGCGCCCAAGGCCGCAGGCTGTTAGGACCCGCGGCGCTTCGCCCTTGCCCTTTCGCCTCTCGGCACGGCCAAGTCCGTGCGCGCCTTGGGCCCGGGGGCTACTGTCGGTGTTCTGGGAACGGGGGTCCCCAGACTTGCCTGCCTGCGGCCTACGGCGTGGCTCGAGTGGGGGCCCAGCGTGGCCCATCTTCATCAGCACAAGGCTCAAGACCCTCGCGAGGGGCCAAGCCTCGCGAGGCGGACGACACGGCGCTTCCTCAAGCACGGCCTCCTTAGGCTGGCTCGTGAGGAGGCGGAGAGATCGAGGTGGGGTACCTCACGAGGTGCCCATGACGCAAGCCATGACGACCAAGGGTGCCAGGTGGGCGCCAGCCCGCGCAGTGTCTCCCTTTCCTCTTTGGTGCAAAGGGGGCAAGCATAGGCGAGAGGATCAAGCAAAGGCACCCATTTCGGTGCAACGAGACCAAGACCAGCTCCACGACAAGGAGGAAGTCACTGTGGAGCCCAAGCCGGTGTCACCACAGGGCCTTTGGCAGGCGAAGACCAACTTTAGTCAGGATAAGTGTACCAGATGTTCCCCTTCGAATTGGCCAATTGTTGGCGCCCTTCCCGCTCAATATTTGGGAAGAGGCCCAGGGCCTTTGCCTATAAATAGGGCCAGCCACCCCCAGGGTAGAGGCATCTAGAGGGAACAGAGCTAGAACAGAATCCAGCATCTAGAGAGAGAGAGAGAAGGGTGATCGAACTCCCCCTAGCAGTTCATCCCCTAGCCAAGAACGGACCCTCGCGAGGTCGTTCTCCCTTGTACTGTTCTTCATCATCAGCCCAAGAGGCAATCCACCCACCACACTGGAGTAGGGTATTACACCACAATGGTGGCCCGAACCAGTATAAACCCTGTGTCTCATGTGTTGTTCTTGCAGTAGCTAGATCCTTACGAGACGGAGAGGTAGAGGGCACGATCTCCGCGCGCACCCCAGAGTTCGAACCTTAAGGGTCTGCCGGAACCCCAGAATCCGACAGTCATAGCCTTGGTTTCACAACCTAGGAGAGTATGGCGTCTAGCGAGGGAAATTATCACCGTAGAGGTCCTTACTTTGATGGTACTAATTTTGCAAGTTGGAAGCATAAAATGAAAATGCATATTCTTAGACATAACCCCGCCGTTTGGGCTATTGTGTGTGTTGGCTTGCAAGGTGACTTCTTTGAGGCGGAAGAGTTGAAGATGCTGCAATACAACGCTCAAGCTTGTGATATTTTCTTCAACGGATTGTGCCTCGAAGAATTCAACAAAATCAGCCGTCTTGAGAATGCAAAGGAAATTTGGGATACTTTGATTGATATGCATGAAGGTACCGACTCCGTCAAGGAATCCAAATTGGATGTGCTTCAAAGTCAACTTGACAAGTTCAAAATGAAGGATGGTGAAGGTGTCGCTGAAATGTACTCTAGGCTTGCTCTTATCACAAATGAGATTGCCGGCTTAGGGAGTGAAGAGATGACCGATAGATTCATCATCAAGAAAATCCTAAGAGCCTTGGATGGAAAATATGATACCATGTGCACATTGATCCAAATGATGCCAAATTACAAAGATCTCTAGCCAACGGAAGTCATTGGAAGAATTGTTGCTCATGAGATGTCACACAAGGATAAAGAGGAACTTCACAACAAATCAAGTGGAGATTACAAAGCCTCATGTGAAGCCCCCACATCATCAAGTGAGAAACAAACCTTCAATGAAGAATTGAGCTTAATGGTGAAGAACTTCAACAAGTTCTACAAGAGTAGAAGCAAAGATAGAAGCTCCAAGTCAAGGTCCTACAATGACAAAAGATCTTCTAGTCAAGAGCGAAACTGCTACAATTGTGGAAGACCCGGACACTATTCTAATGAGTGTACGGCTCCCTACAAAAGAAGAGAAGATTCTCCCAAGAGAAGGAGTAGAAGAGAAGAATCACCATCTAGAGAAAGAAGGAGTAGAGATGATCGTTATGAACGAAGATACTCACGGAGAAGCAAGGATTCAGAAAGAAAGGACAAGTCATCAAAGAGCTACACAAAACGAAGACATCAAGCTCATGTTGGTGAATGGGTATCCGGCTCCGACCCCGACAACCACTCCGAGAGAAGTTATCACTCCGATTCCGAATATACTCAAGATGAAGGTGTTGCCGGTCTAGCACGTGTGTCAACCAACTCCTACGACATATTTGACTCACCAAATGAAGGAGTTGGAACATGCTTCATGGCTAAAGGCCCAAAGGTATCACACCCCGAGTATGTTGATTTCAGTAGTGATGAAGATGACTTGTTAGGTGAGGATGATTTACTTGTTGACAACTCTAGTGATGAATACTATGATGAAACGTCAATTAATCATGCTAATCAAGATAAAACGAATGACAATGATAAGGAGAAGATTGAGTCTCTAACTAAAGAACTAAACACTCTTAAGTTAGCTCATGAAACTATCTTAGAAGATCATCGAGAACTTTTAAGAACACATGAGAAATTACGCTTTGAAAAGCTCAACCTTGAGCAAGAGCATGAGTTCTTAAAAGAAATCAATGATGATCTTCGTAAGAAAAATTCTTCTTACATTGCCAAGCGTTTACTCTTATCCACTTACATGCCTCAAGTCAAGTCTAGTAACAAGAACAAGAAAGATTCTTCCTCTAGTAGTAACAATGATCATGTTAAATCCAATATTGTTGCCTCTAGTAGTTCTCTTGATTCCACTAATGATTCCCTTAGCCAAGTTACACTTGAGCAAGAAAATAGTCTATTGAAGGGAATTATAGAGAAAGGAGTTTACAAGAGCCTTGCCGGGAGTAAGCAATTCGAGGAAATTGTACGCAAGCAAGGAAGGCACCGGAAGAATCAAGGTGTTGGTTTTGAACGAAAGTTCAATGCCAATGGAGTTGAGTGGGAAGAAGATCAATACCCCAAGACAAAGTTTGTTCCTCAACAAAAGAAGTATGATCCTACTTCTTTCAAAGGGACACAAGCTCAAGATGATCTTCCACCACAAGACTACAAGCAAAAAGGCAAGGACAAGCTTCAAGAGGAAATTGATGCATTTGAAGAAGCTCCTAAGACCTTAGTCATGTGGATTCCCAAGACTACTTCAAGTTCCACTTCGTCGAGTACGACTACAACTCCAAGGATTCCCATCAAGATGGTGTGGATCCAAAAGAAGAAGAACTAGAGAGTTCTTGAGGGTGACTCCGCCAACATACTTCACTCTTATCATCTTGGCAAGAACAAGTGCAATCAACTTCCATATCTTGCACTAGTTCAAGGAGTCACGAACCCTCTTGTTGGTAAGTCAAGGGACAAGGTAACCTAAAAGCTTTCATAGACATCATCTTATGTGTGCATCACTCTATGTCTATGGATATCCTTGTTTGTTCCTTGTGGGACTAACCCATGTAGGTATTGAAAGTGCAATTCACTCCAATGGATAGCTCCAATTGATCTACATCAACATTGAGCATCCACATCTTCAACATCTACATGAAGTCATCATCGACAAAACCCAAGGTTAGTTCATCCCTCTTAGGGGGGATATCACATCTAGGGGGAGCTTTACTCTAAGAATTGAGCTAAAGCAACTCTAATGATGTGAACACAACAATGCTTTATGTAAAAGTGGTAACCCCACTTGTGCTTAAACGATGAGTATGACCTATGAACAAATGTTCTCATTTGACTCCTAAGTCAATATACTCATATATAGATGACCTAGTCATCGCCAATTGCTTGATAGATGCTAGTATTGGTTGTGCATGCTTTGCCACATATTTCAATTGCCATTTTATTGTGTGAGCATGTTGAGTGCATATTTTACTCATTCGAGGACATCCACTTGTTGTTTTGATTGATTGGTTTTCTTTTCTTGCCAAGTGGATGGACAAGAATGCCTAAGAACCTTCTCTAGCTATCTATGCTTTTCTCATCTCAAACTCTATTCATGCTACATCACAAAATTTGATCAAGTCAGATTCAAACCACTCTGTGTGAGGAGCACTCGAAGTCCCCGATTTGTCATAGACTTAAACTTCCAAAACTTCTTTGTGTTTTTTGGTCTGACCGATTCCTACATTTCGGTCATACCGAGATCACTAAGTCGATCTAAGTTTTCACCTCGGTGCAACTGATTTGAACTTTTCGGTCACACCGAGTTGCTGTAACTGTCAACAGTTATGCATCTCGGTGCCACCGAGTTGTTCCACTCGGTCACACCGACAGGGTCGGGCTATATATACTCACGGGCAAAATTTTGTAAATTTCTCCAAAACCCCTTCGCCCGCGCATAGCTCGCTCTGCCTCCTGGGTCTCTGGATCGTCGTCCTCATCGCCAGCCGCCTCCTGTCGCTGGTCTCCGCCGCCGTCAACGGCATTCGTCTCCGCCGTTGCCGCCGTAGCGAGTCCGCCGCCGAACTAGGGTATGGACTCAATCACAGTGCTATTCCCCGTCCAATTCCTAGCACATTGTGTTCTTTATGATTCTTGCTACGTTTGAAACAATTCTATCCAGTCAAGACAATCCGTAGAATAGTTGAGATTCGAAAAATTTAGGTTTAGGTTTCCGTCGAAACCATCTTGGACCCACCGAGTTGCGGAACTCAGTTCCACCGATTCGGCCACGGCCAATGCACATGTGGTTCTCGGTCTGACCGAGAATTACAAATCGGTGAGACCGAGTTCAGGACTTTGTAAAACCCTAGCAGTCCCGGTGCCACCGAACTATGACTCGGTCTGACCGAGTTCACTATTTTTGGTCCCAAAAGCTGCTTCGGTATCACCGAGTTTGCAAATCGGTTGATCCGAAATGCTTTCTGTGGAAAACTAAAACTAAGTTTTTGACTCATTCTTTTGCAAAAATCTCTGCATTTTGTGATGCTCATCCACTCTATCTCATCTATAATCTATTCACAGGGTCAGCAGTCAGAGTTTGCAACATGTCTGATCAGAGTGACAGCCAGAACAAATCTGAGGAGCAGGTTAATATGAGTGAGGGCACTAGTCCCTCTAGCAGTTCTGATGAGGGTAGCAGGAGCACCCCAAACAATCTGCCTAAAGCTGCCACTAGAGCAAACAAGAAGAGAACGTCTGAATCAGAAGATGAGGATTATGTGGCAGAAGAGAAGCCACATCCAAGAAGAAGGTGCTCAAGAAAGAGTATGGCTCAGCTGCAGCCATCAAGCCTGGAATGCTGAAAAAGGCACATGCAAGAAGAGTTCCCACTTCTAAGCCTAGGAAGGCTGTAACTGAAGAAACCATGAAACTTGTCATGGAATCTGAAGAGGAAGCAAGTGGCCAGGATAAGAAGAAGAAGAGAGCCAGAACTACCACTGCCAGAGTTATTGGCAAACCCTCCATGAGGAGAGACTCAGATGAAGAAGAGGAAGGAGAGGTTGCTGCACCAGCACCCAAGGCACAGAAGCTTATGGGTGATGCCATAAGGCCAGGGGCTACTGCATCCAAGCCCAAGGAAACACCCAAAGCTGCACCTAAGCCCAAGAGTGCACCAAAGAGAAACACCAGGAACATATCTGCTGCCGAAAAGAACAAGGCCCCAGTGCCTGACATTGCTGAAGAAGAAGAAGGACAAGTGCTCAGGAAACTCAAGCCCAAGATCCCAGACCACAATGATGCTCATCATGTGGCTGAGGACATGAAAATTAGAAGAGATTCAGGGCTGAAGAAGTGGAGAGAAGCAGATCCATATACTTCAAGGAGAAGAACTGCTGTGGATTACAGATTTCACACCAAGGAACAGCAGGACTTCTATGAGACAGTGCTGCTAGATAAGAAGCCCATAGTATGTGACATGAGATGGGTTGATTGGGAATACATCAAGGAGCACGGAGAACACTATCCTGGAGTATATGACAGCTTCATTGCCTGTGGAGTTGCAGACTTTGTTGGGCAGAAGCTCACAAAGTGGAATGAGGAGTTCATTATGCAATTCTACTCCACATCACACTTCTATCCAGATGGCAGGATAGTGTGGATGTCAGAAGGAACCAGATATCAGTCTACAGTTGCTGAATGGGCACAGCTGATCAACGCCCCAGAAGAGTAGGAAGATGACTTGGACATCTATGCCAAGAAGAAGACGGATCACAATTCCTTGTCCAACATGTACAAGGAGATCCCAAACAAAGCACTTGACACTTTCAAGTTTGGCTCAGTGCATTTCCTTCTGTCAGGGCTGCCCACTATAAACTGGATTCTGAGGCACACTCTATTGCCCAAGTCAGGTGATCACAAGATGATCCGAGGCCATGCAATAAACATGCTCCACATATTTGATGTGCCACAAAAATTCAAGGTGACGAGCCTCATGGTAGAGACCATTAAGAGGACAACAGCTGATCAGAAGAGGAGCTGTGGATATGCCCCACAAATTCAGGAGTTGATCAACTCAAAGATGGGCACATGCACATACCTGCTGGACAAGGAACACCTGCCCATCCATCCAGACTTTGAAGACAATCAGGTTGTCATGAATGAGAATGAACCTTCATCTGCACATGCTCAAGCAAAGAAGGAGAAGGCAAAGATGGAGAAAGCTGCCAGGATGCCAACTCAAGAGGAGGCAACTGAGTACTTCTTGAAGAACAAGCAGGAGCAGCTTAGCTACCTGATAGCATCCACTCTGAGAATTGAGAAAGGACTGGCCACCCTGACTCAAAACCAAGAGAGCTTGGAAACAATCATGGAACAAAAGTTCTATGACCTGGATGTGAAGGTAACAGAAATACAGTCTGTAGTAGAACCACTACAAGATGATATGCAGGAGAGGAAGGGCAAGACCACAACTGATGCATTTGCCATAGTGCCCAGAGCTCAGAGATCGTCTACAGTGCCAGATGCTGACACCAGAACCACCACTTCTGCACCAGCTACAACTTCAGTTCCACCAGCTCCAGCTCCTACCCCAGCAGCTCCATCTACTTCCACTGAAGCCTTCGTCCTTGGCGTTATTCGGACTCCACCAACTGAAGACCAAGCCTGAGAGTCGTTTAGTACTATGCATTTTCTATGAACTTTTTGGTAACTTGTTGCCAAAGGGGGAGAAAAATGTATAGATCATAGGCTTCGAGAGAGAGAGAGAGTTTGCATTTTGTTCTATCTTGTCTTCTTGGTTGAAGTTTATTTGCTTTTGAGTGCTTGAGATACTATGCCTTAATCTGTGAGACAATGATGATCATGTGTTTGATCATAAGCTACACTTAATGCTTGTTGGATGTTATTATTAGTTTATCCCTTGGTGATGAGTGCATGTATTTAATTCTTATCATTTTGAGCGCTCCACCAAGATGTATGTGACATGGAAGAGTAACCCATGATTCTAACTCTTTGTGCATTTGCAGTCCAAAGCAAATCTTCAGACATGCACAAATTTAGGGGGAGCTCTTACTTATCACATACTTCTCAAAGCGACGATATATTTCATTCTTATTATCCTTTGTCGAAGCTTTGATATATATGTTGTCATCAATTACCAAAAAGGGGGAGATTGAAAGTGCAACTATCCCTGGGTGGTTTTGGTAATTCCTAACAACATATAGCTCATTGAGCTAACATTATTCCAAGATGAATATTTCAGAAAAAGCTCAATGGATGGCATGGCATGGATGAGGAAAGTGGATCCCTCAAAATTATAAAGACAAATGATTGGCTCTAACTTCAAGGACAAGACTCTACATTTTATGTTTTAGTGATCCAAGATCACATTGAGTCCATAGGAAAAGCCAATACTATTAAGGAGGGATGGGTGTTGCTTAATGAGCCTCTTGCTTCATGTGCTTAGTGATATGCTCCAAAATCCTCAACTACCTTTCCATATCCACATATGATCTAAACCAAAAGTCAAACCCGACCCCACCAATTCTTTCTATCCGGAGCCACCGAGTTTCATTTGTCATAGCCACTGCCCCAAACCCTAGCAAATCGGTTTCACCGATAGGGATCTCGGTCTCACCGAGATGGGATTGCAATTTCTCTGTTTCCCTTCGTAACGTTTCGGTCCAACCGAAGTGAGCGATCGGTCCCACCGAGATTGCAATGTAAATTCACTGTTTCCCTTCCGTAACATTTCGGTCTCACCGAAAAAAGAGAATCGGTCCCACCGAGTTTACCTGACCAACCCTTGGTTAGCTTATTACCAAAATCGATCTCAACGAGTTTGTGTAATCGGTCACACTGAGATTACGTTATGCCCAAACCCTAACCATATCGGTCCTACCGAGTTGCATCTGAGTCCCACCGAAAATCCTAACGGTCACTAGGTTTGCTAAATCGGTCCGACCAAGTTTAACGATTCGGTCCCACCGAGTTTGGCAGATTGTGTGTAACGGTTAGATTTTGTGTGGAGGCTATATATACCCCTCCACCCACTCTTCATTCGTGGAGAGAGCCATCAGAACAGATCTTCACTTCCAATACACATTTTCTGAGAGAGAACCACCTACCCTTGTGTTGAGCTCAAGATATTCCATTCCTACCATATGAATCTTGATCTCTAGCCTTTCCCAAGTTGCTTTCCACTCAAATATTCTTTCCACCAAATCCAAATCCCGTGAGAGAGAGAGTTGAGTATTGGGGAGACTATCATTTGAAGCACAAGAGCAAGGAGTTCATCATCAACACACCATTTGTTACTTCTTGGAGTGTGGTGTCTCCTAGATTGGCTAGGTGTTACTTGGGAGCCTCCGACAAGATTGTGGAGTTGAACCAAGGAGTTTGTAAGGGCAAGGAGATTGCCTACTTCGTGAAGATCTACCGCTAGTGAGGCAAGTCCTTCGTGGGCGACGGCCGTGATGGAATAGACAAGGTTGCTTCTTCGTGGACCCTTCGTGGGTGGAGCCCTCCGTGGACTCGCGCAACCGTTACCCTCCGTGGGTTGAAGTCTCCATCAACGTGGATGTATGATAGCACCACCTATCGGAACCAGGCCAAAAACATCCGTGTCTCCAATTGCGTTTGAATCCTCCAAACCCTTCCCTTTACATTCTTGCAAGTTGCATGCTTTACTTTCCGCTGCTCATATACTCTGTGCATGCTTGCTTGAATGTGTGGAGATTGCTTGACTTGTGCTAAGAGAGCTAAAATCTGCCAAGAACTAAAATTGGGAAAATGATAGATTTTTATTTGGTCAAGTAGTCTAATCTCCCCCCTCTAGACATACTTCCGATCCTACAAGTGGTATCAGAGCTTTGGTCTCCATTTGCTTTGATTTCCATAGCTTTTGGTGGTCATAGCCTTGGTTTCACAACCTAGGAGAGTATGGCGTCTAGCGAGGGAAATTATCACCGTAGAGGTCCTTACTTTGATGGTACTAATTTTGCTAGTTGGAAGCATAAAATGAAAATGAATATGCTTGGACATAACCCCGCCGTTTGGGCTATTGTGTGTGTTGGCTTGCAAGGTGACTTCTTTGATGGGAAAGAACCAAATCCTGAAGCTACCGTGGAAGAGTTGAAGATGCTGCAATACAACGCTCAAGCTTGTGATATTTTCTTCAACGGATTGTGCCCCGAAGAATTCAACAAAATCAGCCGTCTTGAGAATGCAAAGGAAATTTGGGATACTTTGATTGATATGCACGAAGGTACCAACTCTGTCAAGGAATCCAAATTGGATGTGCTTCAAAGTCAACTTGACAAGTTCAAAATGAAGGATGGTGAAGGTGTCGCTGAAATGTACTCTAGGCTTGCTCTTATCACAAATGAGATTGCCGGCTTAGGGAGTGAAGAGATGACCGATAGATTCATCATCAAGAAAATCCTAATAGCCTTGGATGGAAAATATGATACCGTGTGCACATTGATCCAAATGATGCCAAATTACAAAGATCTCAAGCCAACGGAAGTCATTGGAAGAATTGTTGCTCATGAGATGTCACTCAAGGATAAAGAGGAACTTCACAACAAATCAAGTGGAGATTACAAAGCCTCATGTGAAGCCCCCACATCATCAAGTGAGAAACAAACCTTCAATGAAGAATTGAGCTTAATGGTGAAGAACTTCAACAAGTTCTACAAGAGTAGAAGCAAAGATAGAAGCTCCAAGTCAAGGTCCTACAATGCCAAAAGATCTTCTAGTCAAGAGCGAAACTGCTACAATTGTGGAAGACCCGGACACTATTCTAATGAGTGTACGGCTCCCTACAAAAGAAGAGAAGATTCTCCCAAGAGAAGGAGTAGAAGAGAAGAATCACCATCTAGAGAAAGAAGGAGTAGAGATGATCGTTATGAACGAAGATACTCACGGAGAAGCAAGGATTCAGAAAGAAAGGACAAGTCATCAAAGAGCTACACAAAACGAAGACATCAAGCTCATGTTGGTGAATGGGTATCCGGCTCCGACCCCGACAACCACTCCAAGAGAAGTTATCACCCCGATTCCGAATATACTCAAGATGAAGGTGTTGCCGGTCTAGCACGTGTGTCAACCAACTCCTACGACATATTTGACTCACCAAATGAAGGAGTTGGAACATGCTTCATGGCTAAAGGCCCAAAGGTATCACACCCCGAGTATGTTGATTTCAGTAGTGATGAAGATGACTTGTTAGGTGAGGATGATTTACTTGTTGACAACTCTAGTGATGAATACTATGATGAAACGTCAATTAATCATGCTAATCAAGATAAAACGAATGACAATGATAAGGAGAAGATTGAGTCTCTAACTAAAGAACTAAACACTCTTAAGTTAGCTCATGAAACTATCTTAGAAGATCATCGAGAACTTTTAAGAACACATGAGAAATTACGCTTTGAAAAGCTCAACCTTGAGCAAGAGCATGAGTTCTTAAAAGAAATCAATGATGATCTTCGTAAGAAAAATTCTTCTTACATTGCCAAGCGTTTACTCTTATCCACTTACATGCCTCAAGTCAAGTCTAGTAACAAGAACAAGAAAGATTCTTCCTCTAGTAGTAACAATGATCATGTTAAATCCAATATTGTTGCCTCTAGTAGTTCTCTTGATTCCACTAATGATTCCCTTAGCCAAGTTACACTTGAGCAAGAAAATAGTCTATTGAAGGGAATTATAGAGAAAGGAGTTTACAAGAGCCTTGCCGGGAGTAAGCAATTCGAGGAAATTGTACGCAAGCAAGGAAGGCACCGGAAGAATCAAGGTGTTGGTTTTGAACGAAAGTTCAATGCCAATGGAGTTGAGTGGGAAGAAGATCAATACCCCAAGACAAAGTTTGTTCCTCAACAAAAGAAGTATGATCCTACTTCTTTCAAAGGGACACAAGCTCAAGATGATCTTCCACCACAAGACTACAAGCAAAAAGGCAAGGACAAGCTTCAAGAGGAAATTGATGCATTTGAAGAAGCTCCTAAGACCTTAGTCATGTGGATTCCCAAGACTACTTCAAGTTCCACTTCGTCGAGTACGACTACAACTCCAAGGATTCCCATCAAGATGGTGTGGATCCAAAAGAAGAAGAACTAGAGAGTTCTTGAGGGTGACTCCGCCAACATACTTCACTCTTATCATCTTGGCAAGAACAAGTGCAATCAACTTCCATATCTTGCACTAGTTCAAGGAGTCACGAACCCTCTTGTTGGTAAGTCAAGGGACAAGGTAACCTAAAAGCTTTCATAGACATCATCTTATGTGTGCATCACTCTATGTCTATGGATATCCTTGTTTGTTCCTTGTGGGACTAACCCATGTAGGTATTGAAAGTGCAATTCACTCCAATGGATAGCTCCAATTGATCTACATCAACATTGAGCATCCACATCTTCAACATCTACATGAAGTCATCATCGACAAAACCCAAGGTTAGTTCATCCCTCTTAGGGGGGATATCACATCTAGGGGGAGCTTTACTCTAAGAATTGAGCTAAAGCAACTCTAATGATGTGAACACAACAATGCTTTATGTAAAAGTGGTAACCCCACTTGTGCTTAAACGATGAGTATGACCTATGAACAAATGTTCTCATTTGACTCCTAAGTCAATATACTCATATATAGATGACCTAGTCATCGCCAATTGCTTGATAGATGCTAGTATTGGTTGTGCATGCTTTGCCACATATTTCAATTGCCATTTTATTGTGTGAGCATGTTGAGTGCATATTTTACTCATTCGAGGACATCCACTTGTTGTTTTGATTGATTGGTTTTCTTTTCTTGCCAAGTGGATGGACAAGAATGCCTAAGAACCTTCTCTAGCTATCTATGCTTTTCTCATCTCAAACTCTATTCATGCTACATCACAAAATTTGATCAAGTCAGATTCAAACCACTCTGTGTGAGGAGCACTCGAAGTCCCCGATTTGTCATAGACTTAAACTTCCAAAACTTCTTTGTGTTTTTTGGTCTGACCGATTCCTACATTTCGGTCATACCGAGATCACTAAGTCGATCTAAGTTTTCACCTCGGTGCAACTGATTTGAACTTTTCGGTCACACCGAGTTGCTGTAACTGTCAACAGTTATGCATCTCGGTGCCACCGAGTTGTTCCACTCGGTCACACCGACAGGGTCGGGCTATATATACTCACGGGCAAAATTTTGTAAATTTCTCCAAAACCCCTTCGCCCGCGCATAGCTCGCTCTGCCTCCTGGGTCTCTGGATCGTCGTCCTCGTCGCCAGCCGCCTCCTGTCGCTGGTCTCCGCCGCCGTCAACGGCATTCGTCTCCGCCGTTGCCGCCGTAGCGAGTCCGCCGCCGAACTAGGGTATGGACTCGATCACAGTGCTATTCCCCGTCCAATTCCTAGCACATTGTGTTCTTTATGATTCTTGCTACGTTTGAAACAATCCTATCCAGTCAAGACAATCCGTAGAATAGTTAAGATTCGAAAAATTTAGGTTTAGGTTTCCGTCAAAACCATCTTGGACTCACCGAGTTGCGGAACTCAGTTCCACCGATTCGGCCACGGCCAATGCACATGTGGTTCTCGGTCTGACCAAGAATTACAAATCGGTGAGACCGAGTTCAGGACTTTGTAAAACCCTAGCAGTCTCGGTGCCACCGAACTATGACTCGGTCTGACCGAGTTCACTAGTTTTGGTCCCAAAAGCTGCTTCGGTATCACCGAGTTTGCAAATCGGTTGATCCGAAATGCTTTCTGTGGAAAACTAAAACTAAGTTTTTGACTCATTCTTTTGCAAAAATCTCTGCATTTTGTGATGCTCATCCACTCTATCTCATCTATAATCTATTCACAGGGTCAGTAGTCAGAGTTTGCAACATGTCTGATCAGAGTGACAGCCAGAACAAATCCGAGGAGCAGGTTCATATGAGTGAGGGCACTAGTCCCTCTAGCAGTTCTGATGAGGGTAGCAGGAGCACCCTAAACAATCTGCCTAAAGCTGCCACTAGAGCAAACAAGAAGAGAACTTTTGAATCAGAAGATGAGGATTATGTGGCAGAAGAGAAGCCACATCCAAGAAGAAGTTGCTCAAGAAAGAGTATGGCTCAGCTGCAGCCATCAAGCCTGGAATGCTAAAAAAGGCACCTGCAAGAAGAGTTCCCACTTCTAAGCCTAGGAAGGGTGTAACTGAAGAAACCATGAAACTTGTCATGGAATCTAAAGAGGAAGCAAGTGGCCAGGATAAGAAGAAGAAGAGAGTCAGAACTACCACTGCCAGAGTTATTGGCAAACCCTCCATGAGGAGAGACTCAGATGAAGAAGAGGTTGCTGCACCAGCACCCAAGGCATAGAAGCTTATGGGTGATGCCATAAGGTCAGGGGCTACTGCATCCAAGCCCAAGAGTGCACCAAAGAGAAACACCAGGAACATATCTGCTGCCGAAAAGAACAAGGCCCCAGTGCCTGACATTGCTGAAGAAGAAGAAGGACAAGTGCTCAGGAAACTCAAGCCCAAGATCCCAGACCACAATGATGCTCATCTTGTGGCTGAGGACATGAAAATTAGAAGAGATTCAGGGCTGAATAAGTGGAGAGAAGCAGATCCATATGCTTCAAGGAGAAGAACTGCTGTGGATTACAGATTTCACACCAAGGAACAACAGGACTTCTATGAGACAGTGCTGCTAGATAAGAAGCCCATAGTATGTGACATGAGATGGGTTGATTGGGAATACATCAAGGAGCATGGAGAACACTATCCTGGAGTATATGACAGCTTCATTGCCTGTGGAGTTGCAGACTTTGTTGGGCAGAAGCTCACAAAGTGGAATGAGGAGCTCATTATGCAATTCTACTCCACAACACACTTCTATCCAGATGGCAGGATAGTGTGGATGTCAGAAGGAACCTGATATCAGTCTACAGTTGCTGAATGGGCACAGCTGATGAACGCCCCAGAAGAGCAGGAAGATGACTTGGACATCTATGCCAAGAAGAAGATGGATCACAATTCCATGTCCAACATGTACAAGGAGATCCCAAACAAAGCACTTGACACTTTCAAGTTTGGCTCAGTGCATTTCCTTCTGTCAGGGCTGCCCACTATCAACTGGATTCTGAGGCACACTCTATTGCCCAAGTCAGGTGATCACAAGATGATCCGAGGCCATGCAATAAACATGCTGCACATATTTGATGTGCCACAAAAATTCAAGGTGATGAGCCTCATGGTAGAGACCATTAAGAGGACAACAGCTGATCAGAAGAGGAGCTGTGGATATGCCCCACAAATTCAGGAGTTGATCAACTCAAATATGGGCACATGCACATACCTGCTGGACAAGGAACACCTGCCCATCCATCCAGACTTTGAAGACAATCAGGTTGTCATGAATGAGAATGAACCTTCATCTGCACATGCTCAAGCAAAGAAGGAGAAGGCAAAGATGGACAAAGCTGCCAGGATGCCAACTCAAGAGGAGGCATCTGAGAACTTCTTGAAGAACAAGCAGGAGCAGCTCAACTACCTGATAGCATCCACTCTGAGAATTGAGAAAGGACTGGCCACCCTGACTCAAAACCAAGAGAGCTTGGAAAGAATCATGGAACGAAAGTTCTATGACCTGGATGTGAAGGTAACAGAAATTCAGTCTGCAGTGGAACAACTACAAGATGATATGCAGGAGAGGAAGGGCAAGACCACAACTGATGCATTTGCCAGAGTGCCCAGAGCTCAGAGATCGTCTGCAGTGCCAGTTGCTGACACCAGAACCACCACTTCTGCACCAGCTATAGCTTCAGTTCCACCAGCTCCAGCTCCTACCCCAGCAGCTCCATCTACTTCCACTGAAGCCTTCGTCCTTGGCGTTATCCGGACTCCACCAACTGAAGACCAAGCCTGAGACTCATTTAGTACTATGCATTTTCTATGAACTTTTTGGTAACTTGTTGCCAAAGGGGGAGAAAAATGTATAGATCATAGGCTTCGAGAGAGAGAGAGTTTGCATTTTGTTCTCTCTTGTCTTCTTGGTTGAAGTTTATTTGCTTTTGAGTGCTTGAGATACTATGCCTTAATCTGTGAGACAGTGATGATCATGTGTTTGATCATAAGCTACACTTAATGCTTGTTCGATGTTATTATCAGTTTATCCCTTGGTGATGAGTGCATGTATTTAATTCTTATCATTTTGAGCGCTCCACCAAGATGTATGTGACATGGAAGAGTAACCCATGATTCTAACTCTTTGTGCATTTGCAGTCCAAAGCAAACCTTAAGACATGCACAAATTTAGGGGGAGCTCTTACTTATCACATACTTCTCAAAGCGACAATATATTTCATTCTAATTATCCTTTGTCGAAGCTTTGATCTATATGTTGTCATCAATTACCAAAAAGGGGGAGATTGAAAGTGCAACTATCCCTGGGTGGTTTTGGTAATTCCTAACAACATATAGCTCATTGAGCTAACATTATTCCAAGATGAATATTTCAGAAAAAGCTCAACGGATGGCATGGCATGGATGAGGAAAGTGGATCCCTCAAAATTATAAGGACAAAGGATTGGCTCTAACTTCAAGGACAAGACTCTACATTTTATGTTTTAGTGATCCAAGATCACATTGAGTCCATAGGAAAAGCCAATACCATTAAGGAGGGATGAGGTGTTGCTTAATGAGCCTCTTGCTTCATGTGCTTAGTGATATGCTCCAAAATCCTCAACTACCTTTCCATATCCACATATGATCTAAACCAAAAGTCAAACTCGGCCCCACCGATTCTTTCTATCCGGAGCCACCGAGTTTCATTTGTCATAGCCACTGCCACAAACCCTAGCAAATCGGTTTCACCAATAGGGATCTCGGTCTCACCGAGATGGGATTGCAATTTCTCTGTTTCCCTTCGTAACATTTCGGTCCAACTGAAGTGAGCGATCGGTCCCACCGAGATTGCAATGTAAATTCATTGTTTCCCTTTCGTAACATTTCGGTCTCACCGAAAAGAGCGAATCGGTCCCACCGAGTTTACCTGACCAACCCTTGGTTAGCTTATTACCAAAATCGATCTCACCGAGTTTGTGTAATCGGTCACACCGAGATTACGTTATGCCCAAACCCTAACCATATCGGTCCTATCGAGTTGCATCTCAGTCCCACCGAAAATCCTAACGGTCACTAGGTTTGCTAAATCGGTCCGACCGAGTTTAACGATTCGGTCCCACCGAGTTTGGCAGATTGTGTGTAACGATTAGATTTTGTGTGGAGGCTATATATACCCCTCCACCCACTCTTCATTCGTGGAGAGAGCCATCAAAACAGATCTTCACTTCCAATACACATTTTCCGAGAGAGAACCACCTACCCTTGTATTGAGCTCAAGATATTCCATTCCTACCATATGAATCTTGATCTCTAGCCTTCCCCAAGTTGCTTTCCACTCAAATCTTCTTTCCACCAAATCCAAATCCTGTGAGAGAGAGTTGAGTGTTGGGGAGACTATCATTTGAAGCACAAGAGCAAGGAGTTCATCATCAACACACCATTTGTTACTTCTTGGAGAGTGGTGTCTCCTATATTGGCTAGGTGTTACTTGGGAGCCTCCGACAAGATTGTGGAGTTGAACCAAGGAGTTTGTAAGGGCAAGGAGATCGCCTACTTCGTGAAGATCTACCGCTAGTGAGGCAAGTCCTTCGTGGGCGACGGCCGTGATGGAATAGACAAGGTTGCTTCTTCGTGGACCCTTCGTGGGTGGAGCCCTCCATGGACTCGCGCAACCGTTACCCTCCATGGGTTGAAGTCTCCATCAACGTGGATGTACGATAGCACCACCTATCGGAACCACGCCAAAAACATCCGTGTCTCCAATTGCGTTTGAATCCTCCAAACCCTTCCCTTTACATTCTTGCAAGTTGCATGCTTTACTTTCCACTGCTCATATACTCTGTGCATGCTTGCTTGAATTGTGTGGAGATTGCTTGACTTGTGCTAAGATAGCTAAAATCTGCCAAGAACTAAACTTGGGGAAAGGATAGATTTTTATTTGGTCAAGTAGTCTAATCACCCCCCTCTAGACATACTTCCGATCCTACATGTATGCCTTTTGGTTTATGTAATGCACCTGCTACCTTTCAAAGATGCATGATGGCTATATTCTCTGACTTTTGTGAAAAGATTTGTGAGGTTTACATGGATGACTTTTCTTGTCTTGTCTTGTCTTGAATTGGGAAAAATGCCACTTTATGGTTAATGAAGGTATTGTCTTGGGGCATAAATTTTCTGAAAGAGGTATTGAAGTTGATAAAGCCAAGGTTGATGCTATTGAATAGATGCCATGTCCCAAGGACATCAAAGGTATAAGAAGTTTCCTTGGTCATGCCGGATTTCATAGGAGGTTCATTAAGGACTTCTCAAAAATTTCTCGGCCTTTGACTAATTTATTACAAAAAGATATACCATTTGTCTTTGATGATGATTGTGTAGAAGCATTTGAAATACTTAAGAAAGCATTGATCTCTGCACCTATTGTTCAGCCACCTGATTGGAATCTACCCTTTGAAATTATGTGTGATGCTAGTGATTATGCTGTAGGTGCTGTTCTAGGGCAAAGAGTTGATAAGAAATTAAATGTTATTCATTATGCTAGTAAAACTTTAGACAATGCTCAAAGAAATTATGCTACTACTGAAAAGGAATTCTTAGCAGTTGTATTTGCTTGTGATAAGTTCAGACCTTATATTGTTGATTCTAAAGTAACTATTCACACTGATCATGCTGCTATTAAATACCTGATGGAAAAGAAAGATGCTAAACCTAGACTTATTAGATGAGTTCTCTTGCTACAAGAATTTGATTTGCATATTGTTGATAGAAAGGGAGCTGATAACCCCGTTGCAGACAACTTTTCTAGCTTAGAAAATGTTCTTGATGACCCACTACCTATTGATGATAGCTTTCCTGATGAGCAATTGAATGTCATAAATACTTCTCGTAGTACTCCATGGTATGTGATACGTCTCCAACGTATCTATAATTTTTGATTGCTCCATGCTATATTATCTAGTGTTTTGGACTATATTGGGCTTTATTTTCCACTTTTATATTATTTTTGGGACTAACCTATTAACCGGAGGCCCATCCCAGAATTGCTGTTTTTTGCCTATTTCAGAGTTTCGGAGAAACATAATATCAAATGGAGTCCAAACGGAATGAAACCTTCGGGAACGTGATTTTCTCATCGGATAAGACCCAGGAGACTTGGACCCTCCGCCAAGAAAGCCATGAGGCGGTCACGAGGGTGGGGGGCGCGCCCCCTGCTTCGTGGGCCCCTCGAAGCTCCACCGACGTACTTCTTCCTCCTATATATACCTACGTACCCCCAAACGATCAGATACGGAGCCAAAAACCTAATTCCACCACCGCAACCTTCTGTACCCACGAGATCCCATCTTGAGGCCTGTTCCGGAGCTCCGCTAGAGGGGGCCATCATCACGGAGGGCTTCTACATCATCCTAGCCCCTCTGATGAAGTGTGAGTAGTTCACCTCAGACCTTCGGGTCCATAGTTAGTAGCTAGATGGCTTCTTCTCTCTTTTTGGATCTCAATACAATGTTCTCCCCCTCTCTCGTGGAGATCTATTCGTTGTAATATTCTTTTTGCGGTGTGTTTGTTGAGACCGATGAATTGTGGGTTTACGATCAAGTCTATCTATGAATAATATTTGAATCTTCTCTGAATTCTTTTATGTATGATCGGTTATCTTTGCAACTCTCTTATAATCATCAGTTTGGTTTGGCCTACTAGATTGGTTTTTCTTGCCATGGGATAAGTGCTTAGCTTTGGATTCAATCTTGCGGTGTCCTTTCCCAGTGATAGTAGGGGCAGCAAGGCACGTATTGTATTGTTGCCATCGAGGATAACAAGATGGGGTTTTTATCATATTGCATGAAACTATCCCTATACATCATGTCATCTTGCTTAAGGCGTTACTCTATTTTTAACTTAATACTCTAGATGCATGCTGGATAGCGGTCGATGAGTGGAGTAATAGTAGTAGATGCAGGCAGGAGTCGGTCTACTTGTCTCGGACGTGATGCCTATATACATGATCATACCTAGATATTCTCATAACTATGCTCAATTCTGTCAATTGCTCAACAGTAATTTGTTCACCCACCGTAGAATACTTATGCTCTTGAGAGAAGCCACTAGTGAAACCTATGGCCCCTGGGTCTATTCTCATCATATCAATCTCCATCACCTTATTATTGCTTTGATTTTTTACTTTGCCTTTTACCTTTCACTTTGCATCTCTATACCAAAAATACCAAAAATATTATCTATCATCTCTATCAGATCTCACTCTCGTAAGTGACCGTGAAGGGATTGACAACCCCTAATCGCGTTGGTTGCGTTGAGCTATTGTTTTTGTGTAGGTATGAGGGACTCGAGCGTAGCCTCCTACCAGATTGATACCTTGGTTCTCAAAAACTAATGGAAATACTTGCGCTACTTTGCTGCATCATCCTCTCCTCTTCGGGGAAATCCAACGCAGTGCTCAAGAGGTAGCAAGAAGAATTTCTGGCGCCGTTGCTGGGGAGTCTGCGCAAAAGTCAACATACCAAGTACCCATCACAATCCCTATCTCTGCATTACATTAGTTGCCATTTGCCTCTCGTTTTCCTCTCCCCCACTTCACCCTTGCCGTTTTATTCGCCCTCTCTTTTTCGTTTGCCTTTTTCTCGCTTGCCTTTTGTTTGCTCGTGTGTTGGATTGCTTGTTTGTCGCGATGGATCAAGATAATACCAAATTGTGTGACTTCACCAATACCAACAATAATGATTTCCTTAGCACTCCGGTTGCTCCTCTTACCAATACTGAATCTTGTGAAATCAATACTACTTTGTTGAATCTTGTTATGAAAGATCAATTCGCCGGCCTTCCTAGTGAAGATGCCGCTACTCATCTGAATAGCTTCGTTGGTTTATGTGATATGCAAAAGAAGAAAGATGTCGATAATGATATTGTTAAATTGAAGCTATTTTCTTTTTCGCTTAGAGATCGTGCTAAAGCTTGGTTTTCGTCTTTGCCTAAAAATAGTATTGATTCTTGGAACAAGTGGAAAGATGCTTTTATCTCTAAGTATTTTCCTCCCGCTAAGATCATCTCTCTTAGAAACGTCATTATGAATTTTAAGCAACTTGATCATGAACATGTTGCACAAGCTTGGGAGAGAATGAAATTAATGATACGCAATTGTCCTACTCATGGTTTGAATTTGTGGATGATTATACAAAAAATTTATGCCGGATTGAATTTTGCTTCTAGAAATCTTTTAGATTCGGCCGCGGGAGGCACTTTTATGGAAATCACTTTAGAAGATGCTACTAAACTCCTATATAATATTATTGTTAATTATTCTCAATGGCACACTGAAAGATCCACTAATAAAAAGGTGCATGCGATAGAAGAAATCAATGTTTTGAGTGGAAAGATGGATGAACTTATGAAATTATTTGCTACGAAGAGTGTTTCTTCTGATCCTAATGATATTCCTTTGTCTACTTTGATTGAGAATAATAATGAATCAATGGATGTGAATTTTGTTGGTATGAATAATTTTGGTAACAACGCGTATAGAGGGAATCTTAGTCCTAGGCCTTATCCTAGTAATCCTTCTAATAATTATGGAAATTCTTACAACAATTCTTATGCCCTCTGAATTTGTGAGTAGTGTTAAAGAGTTTATGAATTCACAAAAGAATTTTAATGCTTTGCTTGAAGAGAAATTGCTTAAAGTTGATGATTTGGCTAGGAACATTGATAGAATTTCTCTTGAGGTTGATTCTTTATAGCTTAGATCAATTCCTCCTAAGCATGATATCAATGAGTCTCTCAGATCCATGAGAATTTCCATTGATGAGTGCAAATAAAGAACCGCTAGGATGCGTGCTACGAAAGATGCCTTTATTAAAGCGTGTTCTTCCAATTCCTATGAAAATCAAGATGAAGATCTAAAAGTTATTGATGTGTCCCCTATTAAATCTTTGTTTTGCAATATGAATCTTGATGAAACTGAATATGATCTTCCTTTACCTAGAAGGCGTTCCAAAAATTCGGAGTATTTAGATCTTGATGATGAAATTGATAAAAGTGGGATTGAAAGAAATAAAACCCTAGATGTTGCTAAACCCACTATATTGGATCTCAAGGAATTTAATTATGAAAGTTGCTATTTAATTGATTGTATTTCCTTGTTGCAATCCGTGCTAAATTCTCCTCATGCTTATAGTCAAAATAAAGCCTTTACCGAACATATCGTTGATGCCTTGATGCAACCTTATGAAGAAAAACTTGAGTTGAAAGTTTCTATCCCTAGAAAACTTTATGATGAGTGGGAACCTAGTATTAAAATTAAAATTAAAGATTATGAGTTTTATGCTTTGTGTGATTTGGGTGCTAGTGTCTCCACTATTCCCAAGACTTTGTGTGATTTGCTAGATTTTCGTGATTTTGATGATTGCTCTCTAAACTTGCATCTTGCGGATTCCACTATTAAGAAACCTATGGGAAGAATTAATGATGTTCTTATTGTTGCAAATAGGAATTATGTGCTCGTAGATTTTATCGTTCTTTATATAGATTGCAAATCCTTCTTGCCCTATTATTCTTGGTAGACCTTTCCTTAGAACGGTTGGTGCAATTATTGATATGAAGGAAGGGAATATTAGATTTCAATTTCCATTAAAAAAAGGGCATGGAACACTTCCCTTGAAAGAAAATAAAATTGCCATATGAATCTACCATGAGAGCCACTTATGGATTGCCTACCAAAGATGGCAATGGCTAGATCTATCCTCGCTTTTATGCCTAGCTAGGGGCGTTAAACTATAGCGCTTGTAGGGAGGCAACCCAATTTTTTTTTGCTTCTGTTTAGGAATAAATAATCCATCTACCTTCTGTTTAGATGTGGTTTTGTGTTTTAATTAGTGTTTGTGCCAAGTTAGACCTATAGGATCTTCTTGGATGATAGTTATATGATCTTGCTGTAATTTCCAGAATCTTTCTGTTCACGAAAACTAAAAATCACCAGAACGTGATAAAATACTGATTCCAATTGCTGCTGATCAATAAAAAAATTGTCTAGGTCGTCCTATTTTGGTAGATGTTTTGGAGTTCCAGAAGTTTGCGTTAGTTGCAGATTACTACAGACTGTTCTGTTTTTGATAGATTCTGTTTTTTGTGTGTTGTTTGCTTATTTTGATGAATCTATGGCTAGTAAAATAGTTTATAATCCATAGAGAAGTTGGAATACAGTAGGTTTAACAACAATTTAAATAAAGAATGAGTTCATTACAGTACCTTGAAGTGGTCTTTTGTTTTCTTTCGCTAACGGAGCTCACGAGATTTCTGTTGAGTTTTATGTTGTGAAGTTTTCAAGTTTTGGGTGAAATCTTTTGATGGATTATGGAACAAGAAGTGTCAAGAGCCTAAGCTTGGGGATGCCCATGGCACCCCCAAGATAATCTAAGGACACCAAAAGTAAAAGCTTGGGGATGCCCCGGAAGGCATCCCCTCTTTCGTCTACTTCCATCGGTAATATTACTTGGAGCTGTATTTTTATTCACGACATGTTATGTGTTTTGCTTGGAGCGTCTTGTATTATTTATGTCTTTGTTTGTTAGTGTGCCACAATCATCCTTGCTGTACACACCTTTTGATAGAGCCATACATAAATTGGAATTTGATAGAATACTCTATGTGCTTCACTTATATCTTTTGAGCTTTATAGTTTTGCTCTAGTGCTTCACTTATATCTTTTAGAGCACGGTGGTGGATTTGTTTTAAAGAAACTATTGATCTCTCATGCTTCACTTAGATTATTTTTAGAGTCTTAAATAGCATGGTAATTTTCTTAATAATAATAATATGCTTGGTGTTCAAGATTTGTAAAACTTTCTTTTGAGTGCGTTGAATACTAAGAAAAGTTTGATGCTTGATAATTGTTTTGAGATATGGAGGTGATAATATCAAAGTCCTGCTAGTTGAGTAGTTGTGAATTTGAGAAATGCTTGAGTTGAAGTTTGCAAGTCCCATAGCATGCACGTATGGTAAACGTTATGTAACAAATTTGAAACATGAGGTGTTATTTGATTGTCCTCCTTATGAGTGGTGGTTGGGGACGAGCGATGGTCTTTTCCTACCAATCTATCCCCCTAGGAGCATGCGTTTAATGCTTTAGTTTTTGATGACTTGTAGATTTTTGCAATAAGTATATGAGTTCTTTATGACTAATGTTGAGTCCATGGATTATACGCACTCTCACCCTTCCATCATTGCTAGCCTCTTCGGTACCGTGCATTGCCCTTTCTCACATTGAGAGTTGGTGCAAACTTCGTCGGTGCATCCAAACCCCATGATATGATACGCTCTTTCACACATAAACCTCCTTATATCTTCCTCAAAACAGCCACCATACCTACCTATTATGGCATTTCCATAGCCATTCCAAGATATATAGTCATGCAACTTTCCACCATTCCGTTCATCATGACACATCCATCATTGTCATATTGCTTAGCATGATCATGTAGTTGACATAATATTTGTGGCAAAGCCACTGTTCATAATTCTTTCATACATGTCACTCTTGATTCATTGCATATCCTGGTACACCGCCGGAGGCATTCATGTAGAGTCATACTTTGTTCTAGTATCGAGTTATAATCATTGAGTTGTAAATAAATAGAAGTGTGATGATCATCATTTATAGAGTATTGTCCCAAATATAAAAAAAGAGAAAGGCCAAACAAAAAAAAGAAGGCCCCAAAAAATATAAAATAAAAAGGGGCAAAACTACTATCCTTTTTTCCACGCTTGTGCTTCAAAGTAGCACCATAATCTTCATGATAGAGAGTCTCTTGTTTTGTCACTTTCATATACTAGTGGGAGCTTTTCATTATAGAACTTGGCTTGTATATTCCAATGATGGGCTTCCTGAAATGCCCTAGGTCTTCGTGAGCAAGCAAGTTGGATGCACACCCACTTTGTTTCTTTTGTTGAGCTTTCACACGTTTATAGCTCTAGTGCATCCGTTGCATGGCAATCCCTACTCCTTGCATTAACATCAATTGATGGGCATCTCCATAGCCCGTTGATTATCCTTGTTGATGTGAGACTTTCTCCTTTTTTGTCTTCTCCACATAACCCCCATCATCATATTCTATTCCACCCATAGTGCTATATCCATGGCTCACGCTCATGTATTGCGTGAAGGTTTATAAGTTTGAGATTAATAAAGTCTGAAACAATTGCTTGGCTTGTCATCGGGGTTGTGCATGATGAGAGCATTCTTGTGTGACGAAAATGGAGCATGAGTTAACTATATGATTTTGTAGGGATGAACTTTCTTTGGCCATGTTATTTTGAGAAGACATAATTGCTTAGTTAGTATGCTTGAAGTATTATTATTTTTATGTCAATATGAACTTTTGTCTTGAATCTTTCGAATCTGAATATTCATACCACAATTAAGAAGATTTGCATTGAATTTATGCCAAGTAGCACTCCACATTAAAAATTCTCCTTTTATCATTTACCTACTCGAGGACGAGCAGGAATTAAGCTTGGGGTTGCCTGATACGTCTCCAACGTATCTATAATTTTTGATTGCTCCATGCTATATTATCTACTGTTTTGGACTATATTGGGCTTTATTTTCCACTTTTATATTATTTTTGGAACTAACCTATTGACCGGAGGCCCAACCCAGAATTGGTGTTTTTTGCCTATTTCAGAGTTTCGGAGAAACAGAATATCAAATGGAGTCCAAACGGAATGAAATCTTCGGGAACGTGATTTTCTCATCGGATAAGACCTAGGAGACTTGGACCCTCCGTCAAGAAAGCCACGAGGCGGTCACGAGGGTGGGGGCGCCCCCACCCCCTAGGGCGCGCCCCTGCCTCATGGGCCCCTCGAAGCTCCACTGACGTACTTCTTCCTCCTATATATACCTATGTACCCCCAAACGATTAGATACGGAGCCAAAAACCTAATTCCACCACCGCAACCTTCTGTACCCACGAGATCCCATCTTGGGGCCTGTTCCGGAGCTCTGCCGGAGGGGGCCATCATCACGGAGGGCTTCTACATCATTCTATCCCCTCCGATGAAGTGTGAGTAGTTCACCTCAGACCTTCGGGTCCATAGTTAGTAGCTAGATGACTTCTTCTCTCTTTTTGGATCTCAATGCAATGCTCTCCCCCTCTCTCGTGGAGATCTATTCGATGTAATCTTCTTTTTGCGGTGTGTTTGTTGAGAACGATGAATTGTGGGTTTATGATCAAGTCTATCTATGAATAATATTTGAATCTTCTCTGAATTCTTTTATGTATGATTGGTTATCTTTGCAAGTCTCTTCGAAGTATCAGTTTGGTTTGGCCTACTAGATTGGTTTTTCTTGCCATGGGAGAAGTTCTTACCTTTGGGTTCAATCTTGCGGTGTCCTCTCCCAGTGACAGTAGGGGCAGCAAGGCACATATTCTATTGTTGCCATCGAGGATAACAAGATGGGGTTTTTATCATATTGCATGAAACTATCCCTCTACATCATGTCATCTTGCTTAAGGCGTTACTATGTTTTTAACTTAATACTCTAGATGCATGCTGGATAACGGTCGATGAGTGGAATAATAGTACAAGATGCAGGCAGGAGTCGGTCTACTTGTCTCGGACGTGATGCCTATATACATGATCATACCTAGATATTCTCATAACTATGCTCAATTCTGTCAATTGCTCAATAGTAATTTGTTCACCCACCGTAGAATACTTATGCTCTTGAGAGAAGCCACTAGTGAAACCTATGGCCCCCGGGTCTATTCTCATCATATCAATATCCATCACCTTATTATTGCTTTGCTTTTTTACTTCGCCTTTTACCTTTCACTTTGCATCTCTATACCAAAAATACCAAAAATATTATCTATCATCTCTATCAGATCCCACTCTCGTAAGTGACTGTGAAGGGATTGACAACCCCTAATCGCGTTGGTTGTGTTGAGCTATTGTTTTTGTGTAGGTATGAGGGAGTCGAGCGTAGCCTCCTACTGGATTGATACCTTGGTTCTCAAAAATTGAGGGAAATACTTACGCTACTTTGCTACATCATCCTCTCCTCTTCGGGGAAATCCAACGCAGTGCTCAAGAGGTAGCAGTATGCTGATTATGCTAATTATATTGTTGCTAAATTTATACCACCTAGTTTCACATACCAGCAAAAGAAAAAGTTTTTCTATGATTTGAGACATTACTTTTGGGATGACCCACATCTTTATAAAGAAGGAGTAGATGGTGTTATTAGACGTTGTGTACCCGAGCATGAACAGGAATAGATCCTACGCAAGTGCCACTCCGAAGCTTATGGAGGACACCACACGGGAGATAGAACTGCACATAAGGTATTGCAATCCGGTTTTTATTGGCCTACTCTCTTCAAGGATGCCCGTAAGTTTGTCTTGTCTTGTGATGAATGTCAAAGAATTGGTAATATTAGTAGACGTCAGGAAATGCCTATGAATTATTCACTTGTTATTGAACCGTTTGATGTTTGGGGCTTAGATTATATGGGACCTTTTCCTGCCTCTAATGGATATACACATATTTTAGTTGTTGTTGATTACGTTACTAAGTGGGTAGAAGCTATTCCAACTAGTAGTGCTGACCATAACACTTCTATTAAAATGCTTAAAGAAGTTATTTTCCCGAGGTTTGGAGTCCCTAGATATTTAATGACTGATGGTGGTTCACATTTTATTCATGGTGCTTTCCGCAAAATGCTTGCTAAATATGATGTTAATCATAGAATTGCATCTCCTTATCACCCACAGTATAGTGGTCAAGTAGAATTGAGTAATAGAGAGCTCAAATTAATTTTGCAAAAGACTGTCAATAGATCTAGAAAGAATTGGTCCAAGAAACTTGATGATGCATTATGGGCCTATAGAACTGCATATAAAAATCCTATGGGTATGTCTCCATATAAAATGGTTTATGCAAAAGCATGTCATTTAACTCTTGAACTAGAACATAAGGCATATTGGGCTATTAAAGAGCTCAACTATGATTTCAAACTTGCCAGAGAGAAGAGGTTATTTGATATTAGCTCACTTGATGAATGGAGAACCCAAGCTTATGAAAATGCCAAGTTGTTTAAAGAAAAAGTTAAAAGATGGCATGACAAAAGGATACAAAAGCGTGAGTTTAACATAGGTTATTATGTATTGCTATACAACTCTCGTTTAAGATTTTTTGCAGGAAACCTTCTCTCTAAATGGGAAGGCCCCTATGTTATCGAGGAGGTCTATCATTCCGGTGCCATAAAAATCAACAACTTCGAAGGCACAAATCCGAAGGTGGTGAACGGTCAAAGAATCAAACATTATATCTCAGGTAATCCTATAAATGTTGAAACCAATGTTATTGAAACCGTAACCCGGGAGGAATACATAAGGAACACTTTCCAGAACGTTTCAGACTTTGAAAAGGAATAGGTATGTGGTACGGTAAGTAAACCGACTCCAAAACAGTTTTTAAGGCAATATTTCTCCATTTTGGAATATTTAGAAAAATAGAAAAATAAGTAGCAGTCCGGGAAGGGCACGAGGGCCCCACGAGGGTGGAGGGTGCGCCCTACCCCCTGGGCGCGCCCCCTACCTCGTGGGCACCTCGTGTGCCTTTCGGACTCCGTTTTCTTGCACGATATGTATTTTGGTCGGTAAAAATTCATTATATATTCTCCCGAAGGTTTTGACTCCTGTATCACGCAATTATCCTCTGTTCTTGTTTCGAGCTGTTGCTGCTGTAGATTAGAGCAAGATGTCTTCTCAAGAGTCAGTCGGGGAGAGCCGGGTGTCTCATCTGGCATCGGAACCAAGGGCAAACAGCGACGCTGACCACTTTGGGCCAGCAACGGAGGAAGAGATGGAGGCTGACTTGATGAGGGTAGATACCATGGAGGATCAAGAAGTCACTTCTCGCTTCCGAGCTGGGTTCACGATGGGGGAACTACAGAGCTCAGCTATTCCAAACTCGGCCTTCCAATGTTAGATTCCTTTCTTATGAAAATATGAAGAGGAGTGTCACTTGTTCTCCCGCAGCTATGCAACACCCTTGGGTGCAAGGAGCTTTAGCCGTCACAGGAAAGCTTCGTAAGGAAATAATGGACCTCAAGCAGCAAGTCAATAAGCTCGAGGAGGAGAATCGTATCCCGAGGGGAATCATCGCCAAGAATATTACACCCACACCAAAGAAGGAGACATAATCACATGGGTATGGGCACTCCCCTTGGGGGAGGTGCCCCGATATTGTATCACCATCACACTCCTATCTTTACCGTTTTTCTTAAGTTCGATCCTATTAGTAGTATCTTGATCTAGTAGAATAAAGTTTATGGCATGATCTAGTTTTGAGTTTTTGCTTTATGATTTCTCTATGTAATCGAGTCCGTGAGCTATATATATAATAAAGATTAGTGTTGAGTCAAGGGCTTGATTTTTTTTGCCATGGTCTTGAGTGAATAAAAGAAAAGAAGAAAAAGAATAAAAAGAAACAAAGAGTTCATATTGATCTTATTGAGAGTAATGACTTCACATAGAAAGGGTGTGATGATTAAAAGTTGTTGGGAGTTGGCAGACATAGCTTTGGTCATCGTTGCAATTAATAGGAAGTAATAAGGAAAGAGAGGTTTCACATATAAAAATACTATTATTGACATCTTTTATGATTGGGAGCACTCATTAAAATATGACATGCTAAAGAGTTCATGTTGGACAAGGAAGACAACATAATGGGTTATGTTTTCTTATATCTGAGATAAAGTATGTTGTCATGGATCATCCAACATGTTGAGCTTGCCTTTCCCCCTCATGCTAGCCAAATTCTCAGCACCAAGTAGAGATACTACTTGTGCTTCCAAATATCCTTAAACCCAGTTTTGCCATGAGAGTCCACCATATCTACCTATGGATTGAGTAAGATCCTTCAAGTAAGGTGTCATCGGTGCAAAGCAATAAAAATTGCTCTTTAAATATGTGTGACTTATTAGTGTGGGAGAAATAAGCTTTATACGATCTTGTGATGTGGAAGAATTAAAAGCGACGAACTGCATAATAAAGTTTCATATCACAAGGGGTAATATAAAGTGATGTTCGTTCGCATTAAGATTTTGTGCATCCAAGCATAAAAGCGCATGGCAACCTCTGCTTCCCTCTGCGAAGGGCCTATCTGTTACTATTATCTTCTACCTTATGCAAGAGTCATGGTGATCTTCACCTTTCCTTTTTCATTTTATCCTTTGGCAAACACAGCATGTTGGAAAGATCCTGATAGATATATCTAATTGGATGTAGGGGAGCATGAGTTATTATTGTTGACATTACCCTTGAGGTAAAAGGTTGGGAGGCGAAACTATAAGCCCCTATCTTTCTCTGTGTCTGATTAAAACTCCATAACCATAAGTATCGCGTGAGTGCTAGCAATTATGAAAGACTAAATGATAGTTGAGTATGTGGACTTGCTATTAAGATCTGACATAGACTCTTTCTGATGTTATGATAAATTGCAATTGCTTCAATGACTGAAATTATAGTTTATTGGTTCTCAATAAAGTGTCTGATTCATACTTTTGCATTGTGAATAGATTATTACTTGAGCATAAGAAATAATATGACAATATCTATATATGTTGTTGTTATGAGAATAATCATGATGCCTTCATATCCGTATTTTGTTTTTATCGACACCTCTACCTCTAAACATGGGGACATATTTATCATTATCGGCTTCCGCTTGAGGACAAGCGAGGTCTAAGCTTGGGAGAGTTTATATGTCCATTTTGCATCATGCTTTTATATCGACATTTGTTGCATTATGGGTTGTTACTACACATTATGTCACAATACTTATGCCTATTCGCTCTTATTTTACAAGGTTTACATAAGGAGGGAGAATGCCGACAGTTGGAATTCTGGGCTGGAAAAGGAGAAAATATTAGAGACCTATTCTGCAAAACTCCAAAAGTCCTGAAACTCCACGGAATTTATTTTCAGAATATATAAAAAATATTGAGCGGAAGAAGTTCACCAGAGGGGGCCCCACCTGGCCACGAGGGTGGGGGGCGTGCCCTACCCCCCTAAGCACGCCCCTGCCTCGTTGGCCCCCTGTTGGCCCTCCGATGCCCATCTTCTGCTATATGAGGTCTTTCGTCGAGGAAAAAATCATAAGCAACCTTTCGGGACGAAACTCCGCCGCCACGAGGCGGAACCTTGGCGGAACCAATCTAGGGCTCCGGCAGAGCTGTTCTGCTGGGGACACTTCCCTCCGGGAGGGGGAAATCATCGCCATTGTCATCACCAACGCTCCTCTCATCGGGAGAGGGCAATCTCCATCAACATCTTCACCAGCACCATCTCATCTCAAAACCCTAGTTCATCTCTTGTATCCAATTCTTGTCTCCAAGTCCGGGATTGGTACTAGTAGGTTGCTAGTAGTGTTGATTACTCCTTGTAGTTGATGCTAGTTGGTTTATTTGGTGGAAGATCATATGTTCTGATCCTTTATGCATATTAATACCCATCTGATTATGAACATGAATATGCTTTGTGAGTAGTTACGTTTGTTCCTGAGGACATGGGAGAAGTCTTGCTATTAGTAGTCATGTGAATTTGGTATTCGATCGATATTTTGATGAGATGTATGTTGTCTAGCCTCTAGTGGTGTTATGTGAACGTCGACTACATAACACTTCACCATTATTTGGGCCTAGAGGAAGGCATTGGGAAGTAATAAGTAGATGATGGGTTGCTAGAGTGACAGAAGCTTAAACCCTAGTTTATGCGTTGCTTCTTAAGGGGCTGATTTGGATCCATATGTTTCATGCTATGGTTAGGTTTACCTTAATACTTTTGTTGTAGTTGCGGATGCTTGCAATAGAGGTTAATCATAAGTGGGATGCTTGTTCAAGTAAGAACAACACCCAAGCACCGGTCCACCCACATATCAAATTATCAAAGTACCGAACGCGAATCATATGAACGTGATGAAAACTAGCTTGACGATATTCCCATGTGTCCTCGGGAGCGCTTTTCCTTATATAAGAGTTTTTCTAGGCTTGTCCTTTGCTACAAAAAGGATTGGGCCACCTTGCTGCACTTTATTTACTTTTGTTACTTGTTGCTCGTTACAATTTATCTTATCACAAAACTATCTGTTACCACTTATTTCAGTACTTGCAGAGAATACCTTGCTGAAAACCGCTTATCATTCCCTTCTGCTCTTCGTTGGGTTCGACACTCTTACTTATTGAAAGGACTACCATAGATCCCCTGTACTTGTGGGTCATCACATACCGATCCCTATGATTACACGAATGACATTTGAGTGAACCTTTGGTTATCGTGTGATGTCCCCTTTGCTTTGTGATACTTTACAAAACCCGAGGTGAGATATATCGGTATCCTCTTGATTCATACCATGCTCACTATATCGGTCTCCTTGTTACCGGTTTTGTTCCTCTTTCTCGTTGACATGTTACAGCATCCCCGTGACGTTTGTCACCTATGTCTGGCTAGACTATGATGGATGCCATCACACCGAGAGGCCCCTAAGAATATCTCTCCATTATTTGAGGAGAAAACTCCACTCTCGATCTATCGTGTCTCTTGTGAAACTTTCCGGTGAAACTGTAAGTTTCATTGTGATCACCGTGTTACAGATGACGTTTGACCAAGGCCAAAGCACATCGTACGGTAAGAAGAAACTATGATTCTCTCATGGTCCAAGGAACTAAATCACACATTAACACTCATGTTATAACAATTTACTTATGATGCTATTACCTCAAAGTATAACAAACAAGTTTGGGTCGATTCAATATGGTCGTTCTTCTAACGTCAAACTCACGATGTTGTTTTTGAGACTATCATTAATCTTAAGATATCTCAAGATCCGGAAAATGTGATCATGAACAACACTTGAGCTAGTAGTCTTAGAGGCGAGGCTAGGAATCTTATTTTTACCGTTTATCATTCTGCACGTGCATTTGAGTTTTCCACTGAATTGCATATTCCAGGATCACAGCAGTTATAACATAGAATGTAAACTCTTAATTATGAACACATAAATATAATAATACAATATTATTGCCTCTAGGGCATACTTCCAACAGTTTGACCTTCATCCGCCTCATACTCTCAATTCATTCGTACCCATGGAGATCATGTGCTACCCCTAAAAGATACATATTTCATATGGCACTACTCTAGGGGAGAACACTAACAACTTGATAAATTTTAAGTGAGGGATCACCCTAATAAAAGAGACTACTACGCAATCAGAAGGGTGAAAATATAAGGGATAAAAATCTCAGGAAATTCATAATAGCATGATATGGTATAGCCCATTCCAATGGAGAAGTACTCGCCGTTCATGAATTTTCGGCCAAAAATGTTGCCGTGCCAACAGTTTTCTGTCAAGGCCTGTTTCTTTTGCTCTTCCTCCTCTGTCTTCGTGTACGGCTTTTGCATTAGTGTCCACCTCCGCAAAAACTTGTCACTGCCTTGTCGATACATCAAATAATATAGCTATCACTATAGCTAATAAATAATGCATTACATCAAGGCGTAGGTCATTTAGAGTGACAATCATATGGCTTTGACCATCATGCCGAATCATGACACGCAGGTCCTGTTAATTTATTTATTTACATCATATAGTCATCCCATACCTAATCAAATTAAATATGACAGAGACTATACCAAATCTCATGCACATGTGATACGTCCATTTTGCATCATGTTTTCCTACTGCTGTTCATAATGTTTTGGGTCAATATTTCACTTTATGATGCAATTATAATGCCTTTTCTCTATTATTATGAAAGATTAATATGAAGAGGGAAATTGCTAGAAGATGGAATTCTGGACCTGAAGAGAGCTACAGAGAGATAGCTATTCTCTGGAGCTCAAAATGACCTGAAAATTTACGGAAATTTATTTTGGAATTAATAAAAAATACTAGAAGAAGAAATACCAGGAGAGGCCCCACCAGTGAGACACAGCTCAGGTGGCGCCCCTAGGGCACGCCATGTGAGTTTGTGGTCCCACCAGCAGGCCTCTGTGGCCCTCCTACTCCCATATGGCGTCATTTTCCCTAGAAAAAATCAAGATAATATGAAGCACCGTCATCTCGAGGCGGAACCTGGGCAGAAGCACTTTTGCTCTTTGGCGAAGTGATTCTGCCAGCGATACTAAATCAAAGCCATCGTCATCACCAACGATCCTCTCATCGCGGGAGGACCCATCTCCATCAACATCTTAACCGGCACCATCTCATCTGGAACCCTAGTTCATCTTGTATTCAATCTTTGTCTCCAAACCTCAGATTGGCACCTATGGGTTGCTAGTAGTGTTGACTACATCTTGTAGTTGATGCTAGTTGGTTTATTTGGTGCAAGATTATATGTTGATCCTTGATCATATATTATACTTCTCCGATCTTGAACATGAATATGATTTGTGAGTAGTTTCGTTTGTTCATGAGGACATGGGAAAGTCTTGTATAGGTAATCACATGAAGTTGGTATTCGTTTAATATTTGGATGATATGTATGTTGTTCTTCCTCTAGTGGTGTCGTGTGAATGTCGACTACATGACACCTTGCCTTGTTTGGGCCTAGGGAAGGCAATGGGGAGTAATAAGTAGATGATGGGTTGCGAGAGTGATAGAAGCTTAAACCCTAGTTTATGCATTATTCCATAAGGGGCTGATTCGCGAGAGAGGTAATCATAAGTGGGTTGCTTGTTCAAGTAAAAAAACACCCTAGCACCGATCCACCCACATATAAAACTATCAAAGTAGTGAATGGGAATCAACTGAACACGATGAAAGTTAACTAGACAATATTTCCATGTGTCCTCGAGAATGCTTTGCCTATTATAAGAAGTACTTTTAGATTGTCCTTGCTATAAAAAGGATTAGTGAAAATGCAACTAATCCCCGGGTGGTTTTGGTAATTAATAACAACATATATCTCATTGAACTAATAGCCATTCAAGTTAAAGATTTCAGGAAGTTCATTTATTGGCATGGCAAGGACTAGTGATTGTGGGCCCCTCAAAATGCTAAGGACATGGATTGGCAAAAGCTTGAGACTCTACATTTTTTGTCAAGTGATCCAAGATCACATTGAGTCCATAGGAAAGCCAATACTATTAATAGGGGATGAGGTGTTGTTGATGATCTGGTTGCTCAAGTGCTTTGTGATATTTCCCAAAAATCCCCAGCCACTATCTCTATCCAGATCTGTCCTAAACCCTACAATCCAACTCGGTCCCACCTAAATCTACATATCCGGACCCACCGAGTTCATTTGGACACTGCCATAGCCATACCCTAATAGATTAGAGTCACCAATATGGATGTCGGTCTCACCGAGATGGCCTTGCCAACTCTCTATCATCTGTTGCAATTATTTCGGTCTTACCGAGTTTTGCAATCGGTGCCACCGAGATGGCTTACCAACTTTCTGTTGCCTTATTGCTTCACTTCGATCCTACCGAGTTGATATAATAGGTGCCACCATAACGAGGTTTACCCTTACCATTGCACATCGGTCCCTCCGAGATGTTTCCAGCCGGTTCCACTGAGACTCCTAAAGTTCATATCTTTTACACAGGTTGGTGCCACCAAGAATTCTGATTGGTGACACCGAGTTGAGTTAAAAGTGTGTAACAGTTGGATTTCATCTGGAGGTTATATATACCCCTCCACCCCCTCTTACTCAATAAGAGAGCCATCAGAACATGCCTATACTTCCGCTACTCATTTTCTGAGAGAGAACCACCTAGTCATGTGTTGTGGTCAAGAGATTCCATTCCTACCATTTGAATCTTGATTTCTAGCCTTCTCCAAGTTGCTTTCCACTCAAATCATTTTTCCACCATAGCCAGATATGTGTGAGAGAGTTGAGTGTTGGAGAGATTATCATTTGAAGCACAAGAGCAAGGAGTTCATCATCATCACACCGTCTATTACCTTTTGGAGAGTGGTGTCTCCTAGATTGGTTAGGTGTCACTTGGGAGCATTCGACATGATGTGGATTTGAACCAAGAAGTTTGTAAGGGCAAGGAGATCGCCTGCTTCATGAAGATCTCCCCAAGTGAGGCAAGACCTACATGGACGATGGCCATGGTGGGATAGACAAGGTTGCTTCTTCGTGGACCCTTCATGGGTGGAGCCCTCAATGGGCTCGCGCAACTGTTACCCTTTGTGGGTTGAAGTTCCCATCAACATGGACATACGATAGAACCACCTACCGGAATGACGCCAAAATCACCATGTCCCCGTTGCGTTTGCCTTCTCCAAACCCCTCCTTTACTTACATGTGCAATGTCTTACTTTTTGCTGTTATACTCTTAGAATTGCATGTGTAGGGTGATGCTTGACTTGCTAGATTTGCAAAAAATTGCCTACATCTAAAATTGGGAAAAGGTAGGTTTTTATTTGGTGAAGTAGTCTAAGCAATCACCTCTACACATACATTCGATCCTACAAGTGGTATAAGAGCTTTGGTCTCCATAGCCTTGGTTTCACAACCTAGGAGAGTATGGCGTCTAGTGAGGGTAATTATCACTATAAGGTCCATATTTTGATGGTACAAATTTTGCTAGTTGTAAGAATAAGATGAAAATGCATATTCTTGGTCATAACCCCATCGTTTGGGTTGTTGTTCGTATTGGCTTGCAATAAGGATGGTAGAGAACCGGATCATGAAGCAACATCGGAAGAATTGAAGATGTGTCAATGGAATGCTCAAGATTGTGACATTCTCTTCAACGGTTTGTGCCCCAAGGAGTGATAACCCACAAGTATAGGGGATCAATTGTACCCTTTCTCGATAAGTAAGAGTGTCGAACCCAATGAGGAGCTAAAGGTAAAATTAATATTCCCTTCAAGTTCTATCGACCACCGATACAACTCTACTCACACTTAACATTCGCTTTACCTAGAACAAGAATAAAACTAGAAATACTTTGTAGGTGTAGTGGGATAAGTTTGCAAGATAATAAAGAGCACGTAAATAAAATTTAGGGGCTGCTAAGATAAAGAAACAATAAAATTAGTTTTAGTAGAGAGCTTTTTGTAACACAAATAGAAAGATTTGTCCCTAGGCAATCGATAACTAGACTGGTAATCATTATTGCAATTTTATATGAGGGAGGGGCATGAGCTAGCATACTTTCCATACTTGGATCATATGCACTTATGATTGGAACTCTATCAAGCATCCGCAACTACCAAAGATCATTAAGGTAAAACCCAACCATAGCATTAAGTATCAAGTCCTCTTTACTCCCATACGCGACAACCCCCTTACTCGGGTATAAGCTTCTATCAATCTCGCCACCCACTATAAGAGAATCATGAATGTATTGTAACACCCTAGAATGGGAATCCCACACGCTTGCGTGACATGGAGGGCACCATAGGAGGACACCAAAATAAAACATACAACTCAAACCAATCATGATCATCGATTAACCCATCGGACAAAAATAATCTACTCAAACATCATAGGATAGCTATACATCATTGGGAAATAATATATAGCGTTGAGCACCATCTTTAAGTAGAGATTACAGCAGGGAGAATTGGTGTTACACCCCTGCATAGAGGGGGAGAGAGTTTGTGGTGATGGCGGCAAAGTTGTTGGTGTAGATCGCCATCACGATGGTTGCCTCAGCGGCGCTCCGGCGCCACCGGGGGAGAGGGGAGAGAGCCCCCTCCTCCTTCTTCTTATTCCTTGGCCTCCCCCTAGATGGGAGGAGAGTCCCCCCTCTAGTCCATGGCATCCATGGCGACGGAGGGGAATGAGCCCCTCCGAGATTGGATCTCTCTCTGTTTCTCTTCTGTTTCACATTTTTGTTTTCTGTCCCTTCACCGTTTCTTAAATTCTCGGAGATCCATAACTCCGATTGGGATGAAATTTTGAGAGCATTTTTATACATAAATTATCTTTATTGCAGCAAAAGAAGGGGGTCAACCGACTTACGAGGTGCTCACAAGCCACCAGGGTGCGGCCACCCCTTGGGAGCGCCCTAGTACCTTGTGGCCACCTCGCGCACCATCTTGCGTTGATTCTTCTTCCCAAAAATCACATATATTCCAAAATAAATCTCCATAAGTTTTTATAGTGTTTGGACATTCTGAGAAACAAAAAACATGCAACAAACAGCAACTAGCACTGGGCACTGGATCAATATGTTAGTCCGATAAATCATATAAATTGTTGCCAAAAGTATGTGAAAGTTTTATAATATTGGCATGTAACAATAAAAAAATTATAGATATGATAGAGACGTATCAAGGAGTTTAACAAGATTAGCCACCTCGAGAATACAAAGGAAATTTGGGATACGTTGGTTGATATGCGTGAAGGTACCGAGTCCATCAAGGAATCCAAGTTGGATGTGCTTCAAAGTCAACTTGACAAGTTCAAGATGAAGGATGGTGAAGGAGTCGCTGAAATGTACTCTAGGTTTGCTCTCATCACAAATGAGATTGCCGGCTTAGGAAGTGAAGAGATGACCGACAAGTTCATCATCAAGAAGATCCTTAGTGCATTGGATGGAAACTATGATACCATGTGCACATTGATCCAAATGATGCCCAATTACAAAGATCTCAATCCCACGGAAGTCATTGGAAGAATTATTGCTCATGAAATGTCACTCAAGGATAAGGAGGAGCTCCACAACAAGTCAACTGACGCATGTTGGAAATATGCCCTAGAGGCAATAATAAATTGGTTACTATCATATTTCCTCATTCATGATAAATGTTTATTGTTCATGCTAGAATTGTATTGCCTGGAAACTTAAATACATGTGTGAATACATAAACTATACCATGTCCCTAGCTAGTAAGCCTCTACTAGACTAGCTCATTGATCAAAGATGGTTAAGGTTTCCTAACCATAGACGTGAGTTATCATTTGATAACGGGATCACATCATTAGGAGAATGATGTGATGGACAAGACCCAACCGTAAGCTTAGCATCAGATTGTTTAGTTTATTTGCTATAAATTTCTTCATGTCAAGTATCTGTTCCTTAAACCACGAGATCGTGTAACTCCCTGACACCGGAAGAATACTTAGTGTGTATCCAAACGTCACTTCATAACTGGATGATCATAAAGGTGCTCTACAGGTATCTCCGGAGGTATCTGTTGGGTTGGCATGGATCAAGACCAGGATTTGTCACTCCATATGACGGGGATATATCTCTAGGCCCTGTCGGCAATACAACATCTTAAAGAGCTTGCAAGCAATGTGACTAATGAGTTAGTCACGGGATCTTGTATTATGGAACGAGTAAAGAGACTTGCCGGTAACGAGATTGAACTAGGTATGGAGATACCGACAATCGAATCTCGGGCAAGTAACATATTGCCGGGCAAAGGGAATTGCATACGGGATTAAACAAATCCTTGACATTGTGGTTCAACCAATAAAAGATCTTCGTGGAATATGTAGGAATCAATATGGGCATCCGGGTCCCGCTATTGGTTATTGACCGGAGAGGTGTCTCGGTCATGACTACATGATTCCTGAACCCGCACGGTCACACGCTTAACGTTCGTTGACGCTAGAGTAGTATTGGGATATTTGATGATTGGTAACCAAATGTTGTTCAGAGTCCCGGATGTCACAAGGAGTCTCATAATGGTCTAGAGGTAAAGATTTGTATATGGGAAGTCATATTTTGGGTTCCCGAAAATGATGCAGTTTTTTCGGTATTGTAACGTGTAGCTTCTAGAAGGTTCCGGAGGATTCCGGAGGGGTCCTGAAGTCCACAAGTGGGTCCACCATGACCCAAGGGTTGGCATGGGCTGAGGGGAGCCGCCCTGGCCTTATCGGGCTAGGCACACCAAGTCCTTAAAAGCCCATGTGGCTAGGGAAGGGAAAAAAGGGGAGTCCTAGTAGGAACATGATTGGACTTGGAGTCCATGTCCTCTCCCCTTTACTGCGCCCTAGGGCTTGGAGGGGCTGTTTCCCATGCCCCTCCACCTATATATAGAGGGGAGGGGTGCTCCAAGAGGACACACCAAGCCCTTGGCGCCCCTCGCTCTCCCGTTACTCAGTAGTTCCTCCTTCCTCATTCTAGTAGCGCTTGGTGAAGCCCTGCTGAACTAGCTCCACCACCACCATCACCACCACGCCATCATGCTGGTTGTGATCCCATCTACTTCTCTGCCTTATCTTGCTGGATCAAGAAGGAGGATACGTCATCAAGCCGCACGTGCGCTAAACTCAGAGGTGTCATCCGTTCGGCACTAGATCGGTTGGATCGTGATCGGACCACGAAGAGTACAACTACATCAACCACATTATATATGCTTCCGCTTTCGGTCTATGAGGGTACATTGACACACTCTCCCCTCTTGTTGCTATGCTTATCCTAGATAGATCTTGGGTGTTCGTAGGATTTTTTTGTTTTTCATGCTTCGTTCCCCAACAACGCATACAATGCTTTAAGTGATGCTCCTACAACATCAAGTGACAAGCCAGTATCCAATGAGGAAATAAGTCTAATGGGAAGAACTTCAACAAATTCTACAAGAGTCGAAGCAAAGATAGAAGCTCCAAGTCAAGGTCCTACAATGAGAAAAGATCTTCTAGTCATGATCGTAATTGCTACAATTGTGGAAGATCCCCAACACTATTCCAATGAGTGTACGACACCTCACAAGAAAGGAGAAGACTCACCTAGAAGGAGTAGAAGAGATGAATCACCTCATAGAGAGAGGAGTAGAGACGATCATCATGAAAGAAGATCCTCTCAAAGAAGCAAGGATTCAGAAAGGAAAGACAAGTCATCAAAGAGCTACACAAGAAGAAGACATCAAGATCATATTGGTGAATGGGTTTCCAGCTCCGACTCCGACACCCAATCCGAGAGAAATTATCACTCCAACTCCGACTATACTCAAGATGAAGGTGTTGTCGGTCTTGCGCTAGTATCACCCAACTCCCATGACATATTTGATTCACCAAATGAAGGAATTGGAAGATACTTCATGGCTAAAGGCCCCAAGGTATCCCGCTTCGAGTATCTTGGTTTCAATAGTGATGAAGATGATTTTCTAGGTGATGATAATTTACTTGTTGATAAAAATAGTGATATGAGCTATAATGAACTTGCTAGTAATCATGATAATCAATATGAAATGAATGAAAATGATAAGAAGGAGATTGAGCGTATAACTAAGAACTAAACACTCTTGAGTTAGCTCGTGAAACAACTCAAGAAGGTCATAGAGAGATCCTAAGAACTCATGAGAAGCTACGCTTCGAGAAGCTAATTTTAGAGCAAGAGAATGAGTTTCTAAAAGCAATCAATGATGATCTTCGAAAGAAGAGTTCTGCCTACATTGCCAAACATCTCCTCTTGTATACTTATATGCCACAAGTTAGATCTAGTCAAGCTAGTAACAAGAGTAAGAAAGGTTCTTCGTCTAGTAGTAACAATAACAATGCATGATCCAATATTGTTGCTTCTAGTAATTCTCTTTATTTCATTAATGATTCTATTAGCCAAGTTACAGTTGAGCAACAAAATAGTTTATTGAAGGGAATTATAGAGAAAGGTGTTTACAAGAGTTGCCGGGAGTAAGCAATTCGAGGAAATTGTATGCAAGAAAGGAAGACACCGGAAGAATCAAGGTCTTGATTTTGAACTAAAGTTCGATCCCAATGGAGTTGAATGGTAAGATGATCAATACCCCAGGACGATGTTTGTTCCTCAACAAGAGAAGTATGATCCTACTTCTTTTGAAGGGACACAAGCTCAAGATTCAAGAAGAGATTGATTCATTTGAATAAGCACCTCAAGCCTTGGTCAAGTGGGTTCCCAAGACTTCATCAAGTTCAACTAGAACTCCAAGGATTCCCATCAAATTGATGTGGATCCCAAAGAAGAAGAACTAGGGTGTTTTTCAGGGTGAATCAGCCAACAAAGTTCACTCATATTCATTTTGGCAAGAACTTGTGCAACCAACTTCAACATCTTACACTTGTTCATGGAGTCACATACCCTCTTGTTGGTAAGTCAAGGGACAAGGTATTCAATGCATTCATGGACATCATAACATGTGCACTTCACTCTATGTCTATGGATATCTTTGTATGTTCCTTGTGGGACTAACTATCGGTGTCAAAACGGCCGATCTTGGGTAGGGGGTCCCGAACTGTGCGTCTAAGGATCGAAGGTAACATGAGACAAAGGGGGCACGTTGTTTACCCAAGTTTGGGCCCTCTTAATGGAGGTAATACCCTACTTCCTGCTTGATTGACTTTGATGAGTATAGGTGTTAAAAGAGTTGATCTACCTCGAGATCGTAATGGCTAAACCCTAGATGTCTAGCCTATGTGATTATGATTCCCCCTACGGACTAACCCATCCGGTTTATATAGACACCAGAGGGGCCTAGGGTTGTAGAGAGTCGGTTTACAAAGAAAGGAAACTACACATCCATACGCCAAGCTTGCCATCCACGCAAAGGAGAGTCCCATCCGGACACGGGGGAAGGCCTTTTATCTTGTATCTTCACGGCCCATTAGTCCGGCCCATGTTGCATAGCCCGGATGCCCGGGGACCCCGTATTCCAGGACTCCCTCAGTAGCCCCTGAACCAGGCTTCAATGACGATGTGTCCGGCACGCAGATTGTCTTCGACATTGCAAGGCGGGTTCCTCCTCCGAATACACCAAAGAAGCTTTATGAACAAGTGAACTGTATCCGGCTCTGTATAATGGTTACAACCCCCAACCACAAGGGCAAAATACTTAAACAAAATAAGTCATGTCCACTGACAGCTTTTTTGGCGAGACGTTATGTCTGGCCTTATTATTATTTTGAACCATTTTTGGCCTCCCGCTTCGCGTTTTGAGGCGCGGCCTCCATTGACACATCTTGTCAAAGCAGAGATCGTGTCCCCTTATTGCGGGATTCTCATCAATACAGGTTTGGGTAATCCAACCGTGCCATTCGCATGACCCCTTGGGAATAGGCGAGTTTTAAGGCTTGTGAGGGGGTGCTTGATATTCACTGCCTTTATAAGGGATAAGGACCCATCTTTTTACCCCACGCCTTCTTGTTCCTCAGCCCTCCCATCCTCGAGCTCCAGCACCCAAGTTCCAATCTTTTCCATCACCACCAAACACTCTAGCCATGTCCGGATCCAGCTCTCAAGGCATGTGGGTGGCGTCCTCAGTGACGGAGAAGGACATCAAAGAGCTTTGGGAGGCAGGGTAACTGAGTGCGGACGTCGCGCACAGGATCCACTACAAAAAAAGACACATCCGTGACATTTTGGGCCAAACATTTTTTTTTCCTGTCATACATATGACACTTCTATGACGATAATTGTGACAAAACCCGGTATCATCATAGATGTGGTGGGCTCCTACTTCTATGACAAAACATCATGACAGAAAATGGGCTTTTCGTCCTGGGCGGGCCGGAGACGCAGCTACATGACATTCTTTGGGCCGCCCATGACGGAAAAAACCATGGTAGAAGCGAGGGCGAGGAAAATTTCGGGGAGTTCCCGGTTACGGTAGGAGGTCGGGGGCCGAGCGATGCGCGTTTCTCTCGTACACGTACGCGCGTGTGTGCGAGTCGTTGGCTCTAACTAAACCCGAGCGAGGCGTTCGGCTCTAACTGAACCTGAGAGATTGCACTGCAGGCTACGCGTTACTGAACCCGAGCGATCGATCGATGGCTGTTAACTGAACCCGATCGAGCGATTCCTTTGCTACTGCTGCTAACTGAAGCCGATCGATGGGATGAACAGTGAGCATTGCGGGGGGGGGGGGGGTTGGATGAACAGTGAGCGATGGCATTGCCTCTGGATGAACAGGCCCCCGTGGTGTGGTGGAGGGCTGGATGAACAGTAGACGGTGGAGGGGTGCCCGTGGAGGGGTGGATGAACAGGACCCCGTGGTGCGGAGGGCTGGATGAACAGTAGACTGTGGAGGGGTGGTTGAACAGGACCCCATGGTGTGGAGGGCTGGATGAATAGTAGATGGTGAAGGGGTGGTTGAACAGGACCCCGTGGTGTGGAGGGCTGGATGAACAGTAGACGGTGGAGGGGTGGTTGAACAGTAGCCGGTGGAGCAGCGCGCGGTGGAGGCTGGATGAACAGGAGCCCGTGGAGGCTGGATGAACAGGAGCCCGTGGAGGCTGGATGAACACGAGCCCGTGGAGGCTGGAGGAGGTCGACGGTGGAGATGAACAGTATCCCGTGGAGTCCCGTTTTGCGGTACGCCACACCCCTCCCGATGAACAGGACCCCCGTTTTGACCGTAGCACTCCAACACAAGTCCGTTTCCTCCGTTTTGCGGTACGCCACACCCCTCCCGATCAACAGGACCCCCGTTTCGACCGTAGGAGGTCCGTTTCCTCCATTCTGTGGTACGCCACACCCCTCCCGATGAACAGGATCCCGTTTCGACCGTAGGAGGTCCGTTTCCTCCGTTGTGCGGTATGCCAGGACTCGTTTCCATCGCCTGTTCCGTCCAAGCCCTCCCGATGAACACGACCACGCATTTCGTTCCGACCTAGCCGGTTGGCTCCCACGCGTTCCGTTGCCTCCCGATGAACACGACGCATTCCGTTGCCTTCCCATGAACACGATGCATTTTGTTGCCTCCCCATGAACACGACGACGACGCTGTTTCTCCATTCCGACCCAGCCATGTCAACGAGCCCTCGCCGTACGTATGCACGAGTAGGCGTTCGAGACCCCGCCCGTATGTACACATACGTGGCCGTATTTTGTTTCTTGCACCCTGGCCGCTGTACGTATGTGTACATGCTACGTGCGCGCCTCTACTACGACACGTGAGCGCCTCTACATCGACCAGTATGTACGTACACGTTCGCGACCAGAATGACAACGCTACGTACGCTTCGACCAGGTGGGTCCCGACTGTCAGGCACTTCCTTGCCTGCAAAGATGTAGCTGGTGGGTCCCAGTAGTCAGGGGGCGAATCATTTTGTTTTTTTTGCCCGGACACACTTCCTTGCGTGCGAAGGTGTAGCTGGTGGGTCCCAGCAGTCGGGGGGCTGGTGGGTCCCAGCAGTGAGGGGGGCGAATCGTTTTTTTTCAGACGCACTTCCTTGCGTGCGAAGATGTAGCTCGTGGGTCCCAGCAGTCAGGGGGCGAATCATTTTTTCGCGAAATACGGTGGCTCGTCCGGTGGGTCCCCACTGTCAGGTGGAGGAATAATTATTTTGCGCGTAATAAGGATGCACTTCCTTGTGGCTGCCATGGACCCATCTGTCAGCCTCTCCATGTACAGTACTCTTTCGTTGGAAGTCGGTCGTTGACCACGTTGACCACGCCGCGCCGAGAGCACCAGGGCGGTGGTATGGACGACGGCGAGGCCTAGGAAGGGGAGGACGTGGAGCCGGGGAAGACGCAGCAGTGGAAGCCCGCGCGGAGAGGAGTACGAGGGTTCACTGGTTCGGCTGCGGTGTGAGGCTGCCATCGCCTTAGAATAACAGGGGGTGTGGGTGAGTAGAGGGATGGCCTGGCCAGCGGTGGGAGTAGTACGGGGCGGTGAGGCCTCCGTGACATCACAACCGGCCACGGGAGGCTGGAGCACGCGACACGACCGGCGCTGCTTTGGGCGGCTAGAGCAAGAAGACCAGAGGTTGAAGAAGCACTACGGCCGTTGGATGGACATCGTATGATCACTGCAGCTAGAATCGTTTATATTGACTAAGTTGACAAAGCCCTTGGTACGCGTCAACTTAGTAGGCCCACAACTCGGATTTGGCAGAGAACATATACCCCATTTGCGATTTGTAAGAATGTACATCCCATTTTTTAATTCTAATGGAATCTACTACAGCCCATTTACAGTTTGTTAAAAGTACAGCCCAACTTCTAGCTAGGACAATGATTAATAATTTCAAACAACCGCTCAAAACAGAATTAAAAAAAGCCCACATTTTGATGGGATCCGAAATATTTTTATCCTAAATTTCTAGTCAGGTTAAATATAATTTCAAAATAAAGTTGTATTACGTTAAAATCCAACGAAATATTGCGCGCGCAACAAGTAATGAAATAAAAAATTTCAAATTCCAAAAATAATATATTTTTCAAACTAATTACGTGTTTGGTGCATAGTAACTGTCCAGTTATTATAATTACATCTCATTTATTATTTCTTAAATTCCATTTTCTTGTTAAGCCTAATGCATACCTCCTAGGAAAGTTTGTAGCCCAGCGGGGCGGAGAATAACAAGTTGACCCGAATATTGTGTACAACTGTCGGCCCAGTTGCATTGCTGATGTTGAAAAAAGCTATTTTTTATACACACATTTAATTTTTTTTGTATAGATAAGGAACATTTTTTATACACACATTTAACAATTTTTAAATACATGATTAACACTTTTTAAAACATATTTTTTAGTCAACAGTGGGCCCACAGCGAGCTGAGGAGGTCACAATACACATATTTTTTAAATACACGATTAACACTTTTGCAAAAACAATTAGCCCACAGCGAGCCAATTAGCTCCAGTCAGCCCACAGTGGGCCGACAGTCAGCCCACTGTGGGCTGACAGGACCCAATCAGCCCACAATGGGCCGACAGGGGCCAGTCGGCCAGCTGTAGGCCGACTAGAATCCAATCAGCCCACAATGGGCCGATAGGAGCTAGTCGGCCAGCTGTAGGCCGACTAGAATCCAATCGGCCTGCTGTGGGCCGACTAGGCCCAGTCGGCCTGCAGCGGGCCAACGGTGTATTATTTTTGAAAAAAATTACCCAGCGTAATATTTATGAAAATTAATAAAAAATGTATTATTAAAAAAATAGCGAAAAAGGCCTGTGTAGTACAGTATAACCTAACATGGTTACTCAGCCCACATTCAGTGACGCCGAAAAGGACCAAACAAGGCTTCTGTACAACTTTTTGAAGTCACAGAGCTCAATTAATAACTTAAGAAAAAAGTTAGATTACAGTGGAACCTAATTAAAAGCTGTCACGAGCAAATAAATAATTCAACGGGTCCCACTTGTACGTGTGTGTGTGCGCGCGCGCGTGTGTGTGAGAGAGAGCGAGAGAGATAGATAGCGAGAGAGAGAGAGAGAGAGAGAGAGAGAGAGAGAGAGACCCATCGGCCGATGCTCGTAAATACATCTTTCAGCCATATGCATTGCTGATGCTCAGTAAAAACTTATATAGTTGACACAATCATATAGAACATCATAGCACACTGAACTTGCATACAAAAATTTCACGCAGGCGACACAATCAGGATGGAAGCAGTGGATCGCTACGGGAAGGGCTATGTTGAAACCAACGAAGTCGTACATAACGGTTCATCGTCTTTATCAATGACGGGGAAGTATCTTGAATGTTGTGCAAAGAAAACAGACAGACAACAGAATAAGTTCTCCTAGCACATTAAGTTGACGTACAACCCTTTCTAAAAAAAGTTCATGTACAAAATTAGAACAGGTCACAATCAAATGTACTGGCATATCAGTGCTTCACACCGATAGCTCGGATTTAACTAGTATCTGACAAGATTCAGTTGTTACATCAAATTAGAGCACATCCAGGCAGCCAACCCTGCCTCTTCTCCCAAAGAAGCAGTGGCCTCCGCCACGCGATGGAGTAGGCCCTGTGCCATCCATCGTTCCGAGCAACACGGGGAAAGTCTGACATTGACTCCTGTAATGGACGTCGTTGACGGACCCTGGCACCAGCGGCAGCGGCAGGACTTCGATTGATGGATTGACCACTTCTTCGACATGCACTAACACTCGATATAGGTACATCCCTAACGTGTTCCGCGGCGGCCTTGGTGGCGACGAATAGTACAACCCCGGTTCCTGCACCAGTATCTCAACACAAATCACCTTCGGTATGGTGGACGACTTCTTCATCCATGCCATAACCGTCAGAGCCCAGCTGTCTGGAGGAACAAACATACTTACGAGCTTACCTCCAAGGTCGTTGATAAGCTCGTTCATGGACTCGCTGTTCCAAGCACGTCGAGGCATGCCGTGGAAGGTAAGCTTTGTTAAAAAATCAAGCTCAGAGGGCACCGAGCCCCATCCTGGGTGCCACCGATCAAAGCTCACCAGCTCGCCATCGCAGCACAAACGCCGGGAAGATTCGAACACACGACTGCGGTCGAAAGTTGTCCGGAACCTAACGAAGAAATCAGCCGGTGGCGGACAGACTTCGACGAGCAAGTCACTTATTTGTATGCCGTGCGCAATGCCAAGAGCTTTGACAAGGTCATCCGGCAAGACGGGAGGCCGGTCGCCGTTGATGGTTACCATCAGCACTTTGCCGGCAAACTGGTCGTCAAGCGCCGCCATGCCACTGTTGAGCGACAGCATGCAGCGACCGAAGGCAGGACGGACCTCAGGATCTCCGGGTCGGAGATCCGCGTTGACCGGCGACATGATAGTGCGCTTGAGTACATGGAGTACAAGAGGGGGATTTGGGGGAACTGGAGTAGGAATCGAGATTCCAGAGGTGGGGGAGGGGCGGGTGACTGGGGATGAAAAGGTAGCATGAATTTCGAGCATGCGCCAATATGCTCTCGGCGCGCAAGCGCACGAAAACACCGGTGGCGCCCACATGTCAGCCTAAGAGTCCTTATTCTTTCTTTTTTTGGAGAGCCCGGCCTTTTTTTCAGGATCTTTTGAGAGCCCGGCCTGAGAGTCATAATTGACCTGTTTGGCATTGCGTTACTACTCGGTCCATATTCAACGACACCTCACTGGCCCAAACAAGTGTACATCATCAAAAAGACACTGAGCTCAATTTATCTAACTTGAAAAAAGGAGATATACTCTGAACACTGGAGAATGGTGATGCCCTCATTTAGCCCACCAGTAGTTCGAGACAATAAACAGTTCGAAACAACGATATATACAACATTCAAACACTGACTAGTGACTACTACTGACATAAACAACAAGACATGATAGTTCATAAGAAGTCTTGCTACACCACCAAAACACACCCATCTGCAGCGCTCAGACTCTCATGATCTAGACAAGAATGACATTCTAAACAGAAGGAACTATTACATAGTAAGAGTGACATAGACGAGGATGACCAAATGACAAGGAATATGCATAACAAAAGAACGAACTACCCATCCAGAACCAGCAACAAAGACAACAAAGTCATTCAAAGAGATGATCCAACACCATCATAATTTGCAGCCCCGCTTCAGCGAACAGTGATCCGGAGACACCAGTACTCCACCCTTTTGATGCAACATCCCAATTACCTATCAACCTAAAGGCTCGAACCACATCACTGCCTATCGTAATTGAGACATCCAAGGATCAAAGTTAATCCAGATGCCTTTGTCATTCTCACCTTCTTTTGGCTGCAGGCTATATCGTTGACAACCAAGGGAGTTTGCTCCCGAACTCCTAGGGCTCGCCGTGTAGACACAGTTTTCCATAGCAAACAGAGCCTCTCTACCATCAAGGTCCTTGCCAACGGTGATCTCCTGGATAATCGGATAATTGAGTCCGAGAAACAGAGAGTGTGAACCAAGGCTGTTTACCCGCCTCCAACTAAAAAATCCTAAAGGCCCCAACAAGCTGGTATCCTACTCATAGACGTAACAGCCACTGTCCGGATACTCACGTATTACACGGTGCTTGTATACAGTGGGGTTTTTTCAATATAACTTTTCCGGCTCATGTGTCCGAATGATCATCAGTCTTTTGCCGTTGTCTGATCGAGCGAGGAACCAGTTGTGCTCCCTGTTTTTGGCAAAGGTGGTGTGATTACAAAGGGCAGTAACTGTAGGGACACTCCATCATATCAAAAAGGACATGCACTGTTGATGTAAGATCAACATTGTTCAGAGTATGAGTAGGATAATGCAAGAAACAACATTGATATGTCCCTGTTGGAACTGGGAGGAAAATACAGGGAAATGTATACTGGGTTCGAAAATATAGAAGTGCCATGCATGGTTATACTCATGCTATCTGGTAATCGATTCTTCATAGGAAACTACCATGTCATGCATGTTATGTAATCATGTTCTATCCTCACAAACAAATTCTTCAAGGTAACTAACAGACCATGCATTGTTATATACTCGTGTTCTGTGGGCAAAAATTTTGTGAGGATATTATTGTAGCCATTGATTGCTGAAGGGCGAATATAGGTATGTACACATGGTAAGCATTGCAGGATTTCACTACTTCCAAATATAGAGTTCTCCATATGCACATTTACTTCCCTAATGTACGGTTAGATGAAACCAACAGTGCGGTGCATGTTTCTACATCATGAAAATGAGGAAACTAACATGGCCATTGATACACACTCATATTTAGTAGTAGTATATAGATTACTATAAAATAAGGATAATATCCATATATTCCTAACTGTTTGATTATTCAGGGTACAAATTGGCTGTAATGACATGGTCACAATCGCGTGAATTAACTCATTCCAAATATAGCCGATTTACGGCGTCTATAATACATTGCCATAGTTCTACTCAAATTCTGCTCAAACAGAGATATGCCAATCATCACAAAAAGTTCAAACAGTGTCATGGTGTCATCATTAACATGAGAGGAAACAACTTACACGCGCCGTCCCAGCAATACGTGGTGCCATCTGCTTTGTCGATCGCGTAGATGATGCCATTGTGTTCAATAGCATCACAGAAGTGTGTATCAACTTTGACGATGATCCACTGCGAGCCGAGTTGTCTCCAGCTAAAGAAGGCACCGGCGTAAAGATAGGCGAGTCCGCGGTCGAACAAGGCAATTAGCTTGAAGTCTGCGTAATTCGCATGTCATGTGGGCACTTGGCAGATTACAATCTTCTGCAAAACAAGGTCCGTCCTGTTGGGGAACGTAGTAATTTCAAAAAAAAAAAATCCTACGCACACGCAAGATCATGGTGATGCATAGCAACGAGCGGGGAGAGTGTTTGTCTACGTACCCTCGTAGACCGAAGCGGAAGCGTTGACACAACGTAGAGGAAGTAGTCGTACGTTCTCCTCGCGATCCAACCGATCACAGCACCGTTACTCCGGCACCTCCGAGTTTTAGCACACGTACAGCTCGATGACGATCCCCGGGCTCCGATCCAGCAAAGCGTCGAGGAAGAGTTCCGTCAGCACGACGGCGTGGTGACGATCTTGATGTGTTACCGGCGCAGGGCTTCGCCTAAGCACTGCAACAATATGGTCGAGGTGGAATTTGGTGGAAGGGGGCACCGCACACGGCTAAGGAACGATCCGTAGATCAACTTGTGTGTCTTTGGGGTGCCCCCTGCCCCCGTATATAAAGGAGCCAAGGGGGAGGGGCTGGCCGGCCAAGCTAGGCGCGCCAGGAGAGTCCTACTCCCTCTGGGAGTAGGATTCCCCCCCCCCCCAATCCTAGTTGGACTAGGATTCTCCAAGGGGGAGAGAGAAGGAGAGGGGGGCGCCCACCTCTCCTAGTCCTAATAGGACTAGGGGAAGGGGGGAGGCGCGCAGCCCCTAGGGCTGCCCTCTCACTTCTCCTCCAAGGCCCATGTTGGCCCATTATGCTCCCGGGGGGTTCCGGTAACCCTCCCGGTATTCTGGTAAAATCCTGATTTTACCTGGAATGCATCCGATGTCCAAACATAGGCTTCCAATATATCATTCTTTACGTCTCGACCATTTCGAGACTCCTCGTCATGTCCGTGATCACATCCGGGACTCTGAACTCCTTCGGTACATCAAAATGCATAAACTCATAATAACTGTCATCGTAACCTTAAGCGTGCGGACCCTACGGTTCGAGAACAATGTAGACATGACCGAGACACGTTTCCGGTCAATAACCAACAGCGGGACCTGGATGCCCATATTGGCTCCTACATATTCTACGAAGATCTTTTATCGGTCAGACCGCATAACAACATACGTTTGTTCCCTTTGTCATCGGTATGTTACTTGCCCGAGATTCGATCGTCGGTATCCAATACCTAGTTCAATCTCGTTACCGGCAAGTCTCTTTTCTCGTTCCGTAATACATCATCTCGCAACTAACTCATTGGTTGCAATGCTTGCAAGGCTTATGTGATGTGTATTACCGAGAAGGCCCTGAGATACCTCTCCGACAATCGGAGTGACAAATCCTAATCTCGAAATATGCCAACCCAACATGTACCTTCGGAGACACCTGTAGAGCACCTTTATAATCACCCAGTTACGTTGTGACGTTTGGTAGCACACAAAGTGTTCCTATGGTAAACGGGAGTTGCATATTCTCATAGTTAAAGGAACATGTATAAGTCATGGATAAAAGCAATAGCAACATACTAAACGATCGGGTGCTATGCTAATGGAATGGGTCATGTCAATCAGATCATTCAACTAATGATGTGATCTCGTTAATCAAATAACAACTCTTTGTTCATGGCTAGGAAACATAACCATCTTTGATTAATGAGCTAGTCAAGTAGAGGCATACTAGTGACACTCTGCTTGTCTATGTATTCACACATGTATTATGTTTCCAGTTAATACAATTCTAGCATGAATAATAAACATTTATCATGATATAAGGAAATAAATAATAACTTTATTATTGCCTCTAGGGCATATTTCCTTCAGTCTCCCACTTGCACTAGAGTCAATAATCTAGATTACAAAGTAATGATTCTAACACCCATGGAGTCTCGGTGCTGATCATGTTTTGCTCGTGGAAGAGGCTTAGTCAACGGGTCTGCAATATTCAGCTCCGTATGTATCTTGCATATCTCTATGTCTCCCACCTGGACCAAATCCCGGATGGAGTTGAAGCGTCTCTTGATGTGTTTGGTTCTTTTGTGAAATCTGGATTCCTTTGCCAAGGCAATTGCACCAGTATTGTCACAAAAGATTTTCATTGGACCCGATACGCTAGGTACTACACCTAGATCGGATATGAACTCTTTCATCCAGACTCCTTCATTAGCTGCTTCCGAAGCGGCTATGTACTCAGCTTCACATGTAGATCCCGCCACGACGCTTTGTTTAGAACTGCACCAACTGACAGCTCCACCGTTTAATGTAAATACGTATCCGGTTTGCGATTTAGAATCGTTCGGATCAGTGTCAAAGCTTGCATCGACATAACCGTTTACGACGAGCTCTTTGTCACCTCCATAAATGAGAAACATATCCTTAGTCCTTCTTAAGTACTTAAGGATGTTCTTGACCGCTGTCCAGTGATCCACTCCTGGATTACTTTGGTACCTTCCTGCTAAACTTACAGCAAGGCACACATCAGGTCTGGTACACAGCATTGCATACATGATAGAGCCTATGGCTGAAGCATAGGGAACATTTTTCATTTCCTCTCTATCTTCTGCGGTGGTCGGGCATTGAGTCTTACTCAACTTCACACCTTGTGCCACAGGCAAGAACCCTTTCTTTGCCTGATCCATTTTGAACTTTTTCAAAACTTTGTCAAGGTATGTGCTTTGTGAAAGTCCTATTAAGCGTTTTGATCTATCTCTATAGATCTTAATGCCCAATATATAAGCAGCTTCACCGAGGTCTTTCATTGAAAAACTCTTATTCAAGTATCCCTTTATGCTATCCAGAAATTCTATATTATTTCCGATCAGCAATATGTCATCCACATATAATATCAGAAATGCTACAAAGCTCCCACTCACTTTCTTGTAAATACAGACTTCTCCAAAAGTCTGTATAAATCCATATGCTTTGATCACACTATCAAAGCGTTTATTCCAACTCCGAGAAGCTTGCACCAGTCCATAAATGGATCGCTGGAGCTTGCACACTTTGTTAGCTCCCTTCGGATCGACAAAACCTTCTGGTTGCATCATATACAACTCTTCTTCCAGAAATCCATTCAGGAATGCAGTTTTGACATCCATTTGCCAAATTTCATAATCATAAAATGCGGCAATTGCTAACATGATTCGGACAGACTTAAGCATCGCTACGGGTGAGAAAGTCTCATCGTAGTCAATCCCTTGAACTTGTCGAAAACCTTTTGCAACAAGTCGAGCTTTATAGACAGTAACATTACCATCAGCGTCAGTCTTCTTCTTAAAAATCCATTTATTCTCAATTGCTTGCCGATCATCGGGCAAGTCAACCAAAGTCCACACTTTGTTTTCATACATGGATCCCATCTCAGATTTCATGGCCTCAAGCCACTTTGCGGAATCTGGGCTCACCATCGCTTCTTCATAGTTCGTAGGTTCACCATGGTCTAGTAACATGACTTCCAAAATAGGATTACCGTACCACTCTGGTGCGGATCTTACTCTGGCTGATCTACGAAGTTCAGTAGAAACTTGATCTGAAGTTTCATGATCATTATCATTAGCTTCCTCCCTATTTGATGTAGGTGTCACAGGAACAGATTTCTGTGATGTACTACTTCTCAATAAGGGAGTAGATACTGTTATCTCATCAAGTTCTACTTTCCTCCCACTCACATCTTTCGAGAGAAACTCCTTCTCCAGAAAGTTTCTGATTATAGCAACAAAATTTTTGCCTTCGGATCTGTGATAGAAGGTATACCCAATAGTCTCCTTTGGGTATCCTATGAAGACACATTTTTCCGATTTGGGTTCGAGCTTATCAGGTTGAAGCTTTTTCACATAAGCATCGCAGCCCCAAACTTTAAGAAACGACAACTTTGGTTTCTTGCCAAACCACAGTTCATAAGGCGTCGTCTCAACGGATTTTGATGGTGCCCTATTTAACGTGAATGCGGCCGTCTCTAGAGCATAACCCCAAAAAGATAGCGGTAAATCGGTAAGAGACATCATAGATCGCACCATATCCAGTAAAGTACGATTACGACGTTCGGACACACCATTACGTTGTGGTGTTCCGGGTGGCGTGAGTTGCGAAACTATTCCGCATTGTTTCAAATGTAGACCAAACTCGTAACTCAAATATTCTCCTCCACGATCAGATCGTAGAAACTTTATTTTCTTGTTACGATGATTTTCCACTTCACTCTGAAATTCTTTGAACTTTTCAAATGTTTCAGACTTGTGTTTCATTAAGTAGATATACCCATATCTGCTTAAATCATCAGTGAAGGTGAGAAAATAACGATATCTGCCACGAGCCTCAATATTCATTGGACCACATACATCAGTATGTATGATTTCCAATAAATCTGTTGCTCTCTCCACAGTACCGGAGAACGGTGTTTTAGTCATCTTGCCCATAAGGCACGGTTCGCAAGTGCCAAGTGATTCATAATCAAGTGACTCCAAAATTCCATCAGTATGGAGTTTCTTCATGCGTTTTACACCGATATGACCTAAACGGCAGTGCCACAAATAAGTTGCACTATCATTATTAACTCTGCATCTTTTGGCTTCAACATTATGAATATGTGTATTACTACTATCGAGATTAAGTAAGAACAAACCATTCTTTAATGGCGCATGACCATAAAAGATATTACTCATATAAAAGAACAACCATTATTCTCTGATTTAAATGAATAACCGTCTCGCATCAAACAAGATCCAGATATAATGTTCATGCTCAACGCTGGTACTAAATAACAATTATTTAGATCTAATATTAATCCTGAAGGTAGATGTAGAGGTAGCGTGCCGACCGCGATCACATCGACTTTGGAACCATTTCCCACGCGCATCGTCACCTCGTCCTTAGCCAATCTTCGCTTAATCCGTAGCCCCTGTTAGTTGCAAATATTAGCAACAGAACCAGTATCAAATACCCAGGTGCTACTGCGAGAATTAGTAAGGTACACATCAATAACATGTATATCATATATACCTTTGTTAACCTTGCCATCCTTCTTATCCGCCAAATACTTGGGGCAGTTCCGCTTCCAGTGACCAGTCTGCTTGCAATAGAAGCACTCAGTTTCAGGTTTAGGTCCAGACTTGGGTTTCTTCTCCTGAGCAGCAACTTGCTTGCTGTTCTTTTTGAAGTTCCCCTTTTTCTTCCCTTTGCCCTTTTTCTTGAAACTAGTGGTTTTGTTAACCATCAACACTTGATGCTCCTTTTTGATTTCTACCTCCGCGGCTTTTAGCATCGCGAAGAGCTCGGGCATAGTTTTGGTCATCCCTTGCATATTATAGTTCATCACGAAGCTTTTGTAGCTTGGTGGTAGTGATTGGAGAATTCTGTCAATGACGCAATCATTCGGAAGATTAACTCCCAGTTGAATCAAGTGATTGTTATACCCAGACATTCTGAGTATATGCTCACTGACAGAACCGTTCTCCTCCATTTTACAGCTATAGAACTTATTGGAGACTTCATATCTCTCAATCCGGGCATTTGCTTGAAATATTAACTTCAACTCCTGGAACATCTCATATGCTCCATGGTGTTCAAAACGTCGTTGAAGTCCCGGTTCTAAGCCATAAAGCATGGCACACTGAACTATAGAGTAGTCATCAGCTTTGCTTTGCCAGACGTTCACAACATCTGGCGTAGCTCTTGCACCAGGCCTGGCACCCAGCGGTGCTTCCAGGACGTAATTCTTCTGTGCAGCAATGAGGATAATCCTCAAGTTACGGACCCAGTCCGTGTAATTGCTACCATCATCTTTCAACTTTGCTTTCTCAAGGAACGCATTAAAATTCAACGGAACAACAGCACGAGCCATCTATCTACACAACATAGACAAGCAAGGTACTATCAGGTACTAAGTTCATGATAAATTTAAGTTCAATTAATCATATTACTTAAGAACTCCCACTTAGATAGACATCCCTCTAATCCTCTAAGTGATTACGTGATCCAAATCAACTAAACCATGTCCGATCATCACGTGAGATGGAGTAGTTTCAATGGTGAACATCACTATGTTGATCATATCTACTATATGATTCATGCTCGACCTTTCGGTCTCTGTGTTCCGAGGCCATATCTGTATATGCTAGGCTCGTCAAGTTAAACCTGAGTATTCCGCGTGTGCAACTGTTTTGCACCCGTTGTATTTGAACATAGAGCCTATCACACCCGATCATCACGTGGTGTCTCAGCACGAAGAACTTTCGCAACGGTGCATACTCAGGGAGAACACTTCTTGATAATTTAGTGAGAGATCATCTTATAATGCTACCGTCAACCAAAGCAAGATAAGATGCATAAAAGGATAAACATCACATGCAATCAATATAAGTGATATGATATGGCCATCATCATCTTGTGCTTGTGATCTCCATCTTCGAAGCACCGTCATGATCACCATCGTCACCGGCGCGACACCTTGATCTTCATCACAGCATCGTTGTCGTCTCGCCAACCTTATGCTTCTACGACTATCACTACCGCTTAGTAATAAAGTAAAGCATTACATCGCGATTGCATTGCATACAATAAAGCGACAACCATATGGCTCCTGCCAGTTGCCGATAACTCGGTTACAAAACATGATCATCTCATACAATAAAATCACGTCTTGACCATATCACATCACATCATGCCCTGCAAAAACAAGTTAGACGTCCTCTACTTTGTTGTTGCAAGTTTTACGTGGCTGCTATGGGCTTTAAGCAAGAACTCATCTTACCTACGCATCAAGACCACAACGATAGTTTGTCAAATAGACTCCGTTTTAACCTTCTCAAGGACCGGGCGTAGCCACACTCGGTTCAACTAAAGTTGGAGAGACAGTCTTCCGCAAGCCATCTATGTGCAAAGCACGTCGAGGGAACCGGTCTCGCGTAAGCGTACGCGTAAGGATGGTCCGGATCGTCTCGTCCAACAATACCGCTGAACCAAAGTATGACATGCTGGTAGGCAGTATGACTTGTATCGTCCACAACTCACTTGTGTTCTACTCGTGCAAATTACATCATACCATAAAAACCTAGGCTCGGATGCCACTGTTGGGGAACGTAGTAATTTCAAAAAAAAATTCCTACGCACACGCAAGATCATGGTGATGCATAGCAACGAGCGGGGAGAGTGTTTGTCTACGTACCCTCGTAGACCGAAGCGGAAGCGTTGACACAACGTAGAGGAAGTAGTCGTACGTTCTCCTCGCGATCCAACCGATCACAGCACCGTTACTCCGGCACCTCCGAGTTTTAGCACACGTACAGCTCGATGACGATCCCCGGGCTCCGATCCAGCAAAGCGTCGAGGAAGAGTTCCGTCAGCACGACGGCGTGGTGACGATCTTGATGTGTTACCGGCGCAGGGCTTCGCCTAAGCACTGCAACAATATGGTCGAGGTGGAATTTGGTGGAAGGGGGCACCGCACACGGCTAAGGAACGATCCGTAGATCAACTTGTGTGTCTTTGGGGTGCCCCCTGCCCCCGTATATAAAGGAGCCAAGGGGGAGGGGCTGGCCGGCCAAGCTAGGCGCGCCAGGAGAGTCCTACTCCCTCTGGGAGTAGGATTCCCCCCCCCCCAATCCTAGTTGGACTAGGATTCTCCAAGGGGGAGAGAGAAGGAGAGGGGGGCGCCCACCTCTCCTAGTCCTAATAGGACTAGGGGAAGGGGGGAGGCGCGCAGCCCCTAGGGCTGCCCTCTCACTTCTCCTCCAAGGCCCATGTTGGCCCATTATGCTCCCGGGGGGTTCCGGTAACCCTCCCGGTATTCCGGTAAAATCCTGATTTTACCTGGAATGCATCCGATGTCCAAACATAGGCTTCCAATATATCATTCTTTACGTCTCGACCATTTCGAGACTCCTCGTCATGTCCGTGATCACATCCGGGACTCCGAACTCCTTCGGTACATCAAAATGCATAAACTCATAATAACTGTCATCGTAACCTTAAGCGTGCGGACCCTACGGTTCGAGAACAATGTAGACATGACCGAGACACGTTTCCGGTCAATAACCAACAGCGGGACCTGGATGCCCATATTGGCTCCTACATATTCTATGAAGATCTTTTATCGGTCAGACCGCATAACAACATACGTTTGTTCCCTTTGTCATCGGTATGTTACTTGCCCGAGATTCGATCGTCGGTATCCAATACCTAGTTCAATCTCGTTACCGGCAAGTCTCTTTTCTCGTTCCGTAATACATCATCTCGCAACTAACTCATTGGTTGCAATGCTTGCAAGGCTTATGTGATGTGTATTACCGAGAAGGCCCTGAGATACCTCTCCGACAATCGGAGTGACAAATCCTAATCTCGAAATATGCCAACCCAACATGTACCTTCGGAGACACCTGTAGAGCACCTTTATAATCACCCAGTTACATTGTGACGTTTGGTAGCACACAAAGTGTTCCTATGGTAAACGGGAGTTGCATATTCTCATAGTTAAAGGAACATGTATAAGTCATGGATAAAAGCAATAGCAACATACTAAACGATCGGGTGCTATGCTAATGGAATGGGTCATGTCAATCAGATCATTCAACTAATGATGTGATCTCGTTAATCAAATAACAACTCTTTGTTCATGGCTAGGAAACATAACCATCTTTGATTAATGAGCTAGTCAAGTAGAGGCATACTAGTGACACTCTGCTTGTCTATGTATTCACACATGTATTATGTTTCCAGTTAATACAATTCTAGCATGAATAATAAACATTTATCATGATATAAGGAAATAAATAATAACTTTATTATTGCCTTTAGGGCATATTTCCTTCACGTCCAACTGACGTAGTAATCTAGATGACTTGGACCGCGATGGTATTTTGACCATCAAGTGTACCATAGTTGTACTACTAGTACTACTACTAGTAGGTACATGAGTACTCCAGTATTGTATAGCGTAAATAGGTCTCCCGTGCTAGCATGCCTGTTCACTTCATCGTTCAGGTATCATCCATATTGCGAGCAGAACCAAATTCTCGTGCATGCCCAATCAACGCTCTGCTGCGATGCATGCAGTGGTCGTTCTGGTGCATCAAGGACGGCATGCAGATCGTTCCACACTTGAGAGGAGGAAAAATGGAAAGGTAGAATGCGGCAGCAGAGGAAGAGAACGCTGGCTAACGAGGCTGGGAGGGGATCGAGTAGGAAGTTAATGCTCCATGCCTAAAGGTTTTGGGAAAACCTTATTTTCATAAGGTGACCTATACTCACCTAAACGGAGGGAGTATTCCTTAACCAAAGAATGTTGTGTCTCCCACTCACGCGCTCAAAAAAAAAAACTACGACACATTTTTTATCTGTTTGCATAGGTCCCACCTATCAGAAAGGATGGGCACGTACACGAACAGGTACGACTCATCAGTCTACCCGCATGGCCTTTTCGTTTAGTCTACCTAGCCGTCTAATCAACTGCCTGCACGCCACTTCTCCCATTTACTTATCCATCGGGAACCGATTCTCCTCGGCTTCTTCACCTCCCCTTCGTCTTCATTTGCATCCAAACCCCACTGCGTTCACATTGTTTTAACCTCTTTAAATAATCATCTACTACTTCAGTTAGACTAGCCATCCAATCCTAATTCTCCAAACCATAGCCCTCCGTTCCAGCGGTTCCAAATGGCGAAAGAGATCGAGATGCAGGTTTTTAGCGTCCAACATGTCCTCGTCGAAGGCTCGATGCGCATAGTTGCCACCGTCACCGTCCACCCAAGGGTTGTTCGGTAGTGGATCAACAATGTATCCAACTCCCTCAAAAAGGTAGAGACAAGGGTCATCGGTCTCGACGCAGAGTACACGGAGCGTGCCCCTGGGAAGATCCAGCGCGCCGCCGTCCTTCAGCTTTGCCTCGAAGATGATGTTTTGGTGTACCACATCATACACTCGCCCTCCATACCAGGTGAGCTTCACGATTTCTTGTCTCGGGAGGACGTATACTTCTGTGGGGCAGCCATCGAAGGGGACAAACAGAAGCTAGAGCCGTACAACCTTGATTTGGAAAGCATGGCTGACCTACAAACCAGAATCAAAATTCCTGTAGAAGTTTGTGATAAACAGACACCATCCCTATTCGACGTAGCAAATTTTGTACTCGGTACAAATCATCAGAGGGGTGACGAGACGGTGACATTAAGGTCGTCTGGATGGGAGAATTATCCCTTGACGTACGAGCGGATAAAATATGCTGCCCTCGATGCCCGTGTGAGTTTCGAGATAGCTGCAAGATCCAAAGAGCTTGTTGCGAAGCCGTCTCCCATAGAGAATGATGCATGTTATGAGTAGTTTATCTTGTGAGAGAAAAGGATGAACGAGGGAAGGCCTCTAGAGATAGAGATGGACACTACTACTACCAATGTGCTGGCCCGTGTGTTGCAATGGATCCAAAGTAGTAGAATAATACTTGTTCACGTGCTTGAAATATAAACACTCTAGTTTTGATATACATGTGTCAGCAGACATGACAGCTTGTCCATGGAAGTTGAACCACGGCAACCATCACGTTTCTTGTTTCTACCACTGCCACACCCACACGCGATTCCCACGACGCCGCTCCAACCCACGCCACGACGTCCCCCGACGTGGACATGGATCCTCTGACGTGGCTATCACTGCCTTGCCGTGCCTTTCCTTCACTGACAGGTGGGACCCACGCTTATGGGTCCCACATGTCAGTGACAGAATGGTAGGATTGTTCGCGTCAGGGGATCCTCATCCCCCCGACGTGCCCCTCATCCCTCTCGGCCCCACCGCTCCTCTGCCTTTGTGTGCATGACATGCGGGCTAGCTGAACCGATTGGACGCGGTTTGCCTGCTTCGCTGCTGTGCTCCGATCCGTATTCCCGCACCATCGAATTTTCATCCAGCGGCTCTGACACATTTCCTCCCGGGCATCAATCCTCAGCTGGAGTACTTATGTACTACAGGTAGTACCCGCCGGTGTGGCCATCTACGCCTCGTAACGCCCCGACGCCCAGCTGTGGCACCCTCGCCACGGCCACGCCACCACCGGCCGGTTCATCTCGAATGAGTGAGTCGCGAACCACGCCACCACCATGAGAATGACATGTGAGCCAGCCACATTTAGGTCCGCATGTCATTGACTCATAGGCCGGGAACTAAGCCACTGAAGTTCGGTCCCGTGGGCCCCGAGAGGGAAATGTAACTCCTGCGACAGGCCTTGTGGTGCTCCCGCAGTACGAGCTCATGCCAAAACTGGAATTTGTTTCTTACTACTACCAACTAGTACTAGTAAGGTACACGTGCATTGCACACATGAGATTCTGGTGGTTTGTGCATTATGCTTCTACATGTGGAGCTTTCTGGATTCTAACATGTGGCAAAATCTGGTGGAATGTAAGGTTAGGCAAGTTTGATTAACTTAGGTGAGTGTTTGGTTCAAGCCGCACCTTAGGCAAGCCACACTAAGGCCCCACATGACATACGCACAAAAAATGTGGCAAGATTCCCTTAGGCTTGCCAACTTGTGGCTCTCATTTTGAAGAACTAATAACTTTGCCTAAGCTTAGTTGTGGCAAAGCTAGTCATGAATTAAGTTCAACCATGGAGTCTTCTAGATTATACATGTGGCAGAATCTGGTGGATGATATCCAACGGCCAGTAGTGCTCGGATTTGCCATCTTTGTACCGTCGGATTGGCTTATCTAATGACCAACTTTCAAAGTTTTTGACACACTATATAGGGGGTATAGATATAGATGTGCCGGTCCGTTGCAATGGATCCAAAGTATATCTATTTAGTGGAGTGCACTCTAAACACATTATCTAATTATTTTTCTCTAACCTTCCGTAGCCATGCAACCAAGCCACATAAGCTTCATGGGTGCCCCCACATCATATTATTCATACTACGTTGATTGAAAAAAAGATAAATCACCCAAAACAAGATCTTCCCGTTTTTTGTTCCTACGGTGTTGTGCCATGCACGTACCTACTAGTTGTATAGTGGTAGTACTAGTAATATAGTATTAGGAGTACAAACTTGGTCCTAGTAGGAGTAGTACTAGTACGGAATGCTCCTACTCTATCAATGAGCCCCGTCTGACACCAAATTTCTTGGCTTCCGTGCTACAGCTAGATCTTCCCCTCGTTTCTGTTTTCCAACCCGGTGGCGGGCGGGGTGTCGGTTTGCTCAACGGCGGTCCCACATGAAAGTGAAAATGCTAGGCAACACGCCTTCCCTAAGCTATGTGTCGTGCCGGACGGGCCGTGTTGTACTCCCGATTATCGGGCGTGTGGGGGTGCGACGTGAACGCGGCATGCCTTTTCCTTTTACCAGCAATGTGCCCGTGCGTTGCGACGGATCCAAAGTACTACTACTCCTACCAACTAGTACTAGTAAGGTACACGTACATTGCACACATGAGATTCTGGTGGTTTGTGCATTATGCTTCTACATGTGGAGCTTTCTGGATTCTAACATGTGGCAAAATCTCGTGGAATGTAAGGTTAGGCAAGTTTGATTAACTTAGGTGAGTGTTTGGTTCAAGCCACACCTTAGGCAAGCTACACTAAGGCCCCACATGACGTACACACAATCTAAGATGACTTATTCACCTAGACGGAGGGAGTAGTGTTTCTAGCAAGATGCCCGCGCGTTGCACGAAGTTGATGGAAAAGGTAAGCACAACTTATAAATTGACGGATGGAGTACTAGTTACAGTGATGCATATAACTAAGCAAAGGGATCGCACATGTCGGTATTGACTGGAACGAGAATGCAACAACACAATAAGAATTAAGGCCACGATGATGCGATCGCAGTGGTGGTTACAGAAGGCAAGAAGAAAGATGGATCCATGAACGTACGACATCCTCCTCCTCAACTTAGTGCGCCGGGCCACCGACTGGCGGCTAAGGAGCGGCGGCTTTTGTGGCGAGGTCGAGGTGCTTCTCAGCAAAGGCATCCAAGGCTTCCAGCCAGTTGAGGAAGGCCAACATCGTAGCGTCCTCACTGGCCTTGCAGATACCTATGTACACGATTTGCTCGTACACGTGGATGTGTAGGTTGACGAATTCTTGCAGGGCGAGGCGCCTCACGGCGAGCGCGACCTCCAGGTGGACATTCTTCATGGCGTCGGCGGGCAGCCGCAGGGCCACCAGTGTTTGAAAGAGGTTCCGGCCATGGAGGCCGATTAGGGTGGCAGGCAATGAGGAGCCCAGGCGCACGGGCTGGAGGAGTACGGCGATGTCGTCCGCGAGCTTCTTGATGATGGTGAACTTGTTGCTGGTGTCTACGATCATCTGGTCCAACTGAGAGTCGTAGTTGGCGTTGACGACGGCCATCCACCAGCCGGTCTCCAACACCGTCTGGAGACGATCCACGGCGCCATGCCGCAGGCCCGCGTCATGGACCATCTGGCGCAGCCGCTGGCCGCTCACGCGCATCGCCGCCATGGGTCTGGAGTGAGCTCTTTTGCGCTTAGTGTAGGTTCTTAGGAAAATGCTTAGGTGCGTACGATGTGGTAGATGCATTGGAATGGAGGGGCGCCTTTATATAAGGGCAATGAGGGCAAACTGCGTTGCATTCACATCATGCAGCCTCATTTCCCGGACCTCCTCCCATTACTTCCCTCATGCATTAATTGAAGGAGGATGCATTGGCCGTTCAACATATCGGGAACCGCTACTCCCTCCCTCATCTGCATTAAAGCCGTATCGGGAACTGCGCCGCCCGCTGTCAAATTGAATACTCCCTCCGTCTAGGTGAGTATTAAGTTATCTTACGAAAACCACTCGTTTCTTCACATTATATATGTACAATATAAATGGCCAACATCATATAGCCACCAGTTTAGTTGTCAAGAATTTCAGGGTGCTTAGTTTTATCAAATAATTCCAGGGTGCTTAGTTTTATTTGAGGGATGGGTTGTGCACTTATGCTGGACACCATTATTGTGACAAGCCTTTTTAATAGTACTATATGCATAATTGGCGACGAGCGCTCTCTATATGTACCACCTTTTTTTTTAATTTCAAGTTTTGCTCCTTGGCGCAATCCATCGATACTACTACTATACAAAAGTGGACTATATACATTTTTTAAAAGGCTAGAGGGCGGGGTAGTCTAGCTCGGTCGGTTTCACGAGAGGTGAGGGCCTTTGTGATTTGTCGGCTCATTACTGCTGTCAAATCGAATAGTACTGCGCCGCCCGCTGCATGCCCGACGCCTCCATTAAACCCCTCCGTTAAACCCGCATGCGAATCGAGAATCCTACTCCGGCCACACGTCCATTCATGAGCGGGCCGGAATTAAACGCAACACCGGCCGAGCTCCTCCCGTCCGCCCTCAGTTTAAACGAGGCCAGACGCCGGCCAAGCTCCTACCGTCCGCCCTCTATTTACACGAGGCCAAACAGACAGCGGGCAAGAATCGCACCCCTCCGCCGCTTCCCCATCTCCTCCTTCACCATTTTCTCCACTCTTTCGATGGCTTCCGATGAGCCATTCACCAGCATATTACCCGGCTGGGTGGCCCGCCGAGCCCTCCGGATACGGGCGAGGCCGCTCGGTACTTCACCAACCTCACTTGTCCCAACGGAGCCAGTTGCCGCCCCAAGCAGGCGCGTGGTTCAGCAACTCACCGCTCCAGTTCAGCTTGATGAGGAGTGGCCAGTTGCTCCACGCTGGCACGGCGGCGAGCACGCCGGTACGGGCGCCGTCGCTGCCGCGTCGTACCGCGCCACCAGTGTTTGCGGTGGCCGCGCCTCCAGTGTTTGTGGGCGCGCCTCTCGTGCCTGCGGCAGCGCCATGCAGGCAGAGACAGAAGCCGGGTGCATGGAGAGCGACGAGAAGGTGGCCAGCTTCTCTGTGTCCGCCGCCATCATCGAGGAGAAGTAGAACACGGGAGGCCGCCGCCACTTGGGACCCATGAAGGCCACCGCCGAGGCGACGACCGCAGATTCAGGTGGTTTCTTTGCTGCTTCATCTCTTCCGAGGACCTTCGTCGACCCCGCAAGTGTCTGACGGACATGAGGAAGACAAAGGGATCCGCGAGCGGCCATTTAGAACTAAAATAAGTCTAGATACATCCATTTCTAGGACAAGTATTTCCGGACGGAGGGAGTATTAATTATACAAGAGAGCCGGATTGGCACCTCTTAGTTCATGTAAATGTAATGAAATCCATCATGTTTATATGAAGATCCGGCTTTTTTATACGAAATCCTTCTTGCTTATATGAAATCAGTCCGTGTTTGCACGAATTTCATCTGGTTGATTAGACTTGTAAAAATGTATGCCGCTGGCGTTTGATGTCGTCCTCCGCTTAAGGAAGCGGGAGGAAATTTGCCGGCTGCCATTGGAGATGCTCTTTATGTTGGTGACATCCAATCCATTTGAGTTAATTGCTTGTATGATTGTCCCTCTATAAAAAGTTAATTGCATGTACAGTGTACACGTGACTTGCAGGGTGGCTACAGCTTCGTACAGAAAGTTAAAAACAAACAAGTCCATCCTTAATCTTGTATTCTAAGTACTCTGTGGGTTCCACTGTCAGTACAGTAACAAAAGAAGTATATATTAAATAAGTAGAGTAATATATAATATAAAAATATAAAGTTAAAAGATAGAATTCGAACTCATGTCATCGCGTTGCTGGCATCCGTCGTTAACCAGCCCAACACATTTTTGTTGTAGACCATGCTGGAGATATATCTCCATGTCTACTCTTATATATACTCCATTCGTTCCTAAATATTTGTCTTTTTCAGATTTCAAATGGACTACCACATACGGATGTGTATGTAGACATATTTTAGAGTGTAGATTCACTCATTTTGCTCCGTATGCATTTTCAGGAAGGGGTCAGATTTGTCCTCGATTTATTTATGAGGTATCCAGATGGCACTGCACCGCCAAGAAAAGAGGGTAACATCAAAATTATGGACTACTTTTTGGAGTATGTTGGTAAGGTCCGGTCATAGTCACTTGTTGAAATCTCTAAAAAGACAAATACTCCCTCCGTCTGGAAATACTTGTCATCAAAATGGAGAAAAGGAAATGTATCTAGACATATTTTAGTTTTAGATACATCTCTTTTTATCCATTTTGATGACTAGTATTTTCGGACGAAGGGAGTAGAAAAAGAGTTGGTGATGATGGTGTGCATGCCATCCTGCAATATAGGCCATCGGATTTATATCTAACGGATAGGAAAGAAACTATGGCGATTTTGCAAAAATATACCCACACGTCTCTCCACGTTCGCAAATAAGGCCTTCCCTCATTCAACCTTTTCTCTCACAAGATAAACTACTCATACAAATGCATCTTGATGTTCCGTGCAACGCACGGGCAGCTAGCTAATTTCTTTTAAAATAGTTGCTGTGATAATTGGGTTTAAGTGATATATTTTATGTCTGCCCCGAATGATTTCAGATTCACTAGTAAACAAAGAAAAGGTTGCCTTGTTAATTAACAGAAAACAGGGTGAAAACTATCACATGAGGCCGGTAAAAATAAGGCACACTGGGTTCAGCGTCATCGTCAGTACAGCTGTGCGCGCGAGAGAAGTCTACATATCGAGGGGGCTACCGAGCGAGGCACCGAGACACAATGTTTGAGAGAGAAACCAATTGACAGATTATGATCAAATCGAGTTGTCACCCTTCTGCTGCCATTGTTGGCGGGGGGGGGGGGGGGAGGGAGAGAAAGACGTACTGAGAGTGTGCATGGTAGGCACAGAGGCACACCTAGCGTGTGTGTGTGTGTGTTTGAAATAGGAGTAGATAGATTATTATCAAGATCGATGTGCCACCCTACTCCTTTGGTGCCGGGTAGTGTGTGTGTGTGTGTATGTTTGAGAGAGAAGCCAGTCGATAGATTAGTATCAAAATCGAGGTGTCACCCTACTCCTTCGGTGTGGGGAAGTGTGGGTGTGTGTGTGGGGGGGCAGTGACACTCACATATCTCTACTCTTATAAAAAAACAGAGTTGGTGATGATGGTGTTCCTGCCATCCTGCAATATAGGCCATCCGATTTATATCCGACGGACAGGAAGGAAACTATGGCAATTTTGCAAAAAGATACCCACACCCCTCTCCGCATTTGCAAATAATGCATTCCCTCATTCATCCTTTTCTCCCACAAGATAAACTTCTCATACAACTGCATCTTGATGTTTCATGCAACGCATGGGCATCTTGCTAGTAGGGAGAAGGAGTTTGTGTGACACATATCTAGCTATATTAAGGGATAGGTAGATAGCATATGTGTGAGAGACATTAGTGGCTGTGGGTGGGCGGAATTAAAGGGGTGGGCATGTTAGACATAGAGAGCGTGTGTGTTTCTGTGTGAGAGACTTGTAGGACGGGGTAGAAAGACGAATTTAACCCTGACGGAGGGAGAGAAATACACGAAGTGCGCGTGTGTGATTCCGATGCCCACAGGGAAATGACATATGTATGCGTGTGAGAGAGATTGCACAATTCATTCACGTATCACTATCTAGCGATCGTGGACGTGCATCGCTTGAACATAAGTCAATATCTACTTCGTATCATGGCCAAAGGTACAATATCGATTCAACGCTATAAGGATTGGACACTCACATATCACATTTTTTTCTATTTAAATAAGCCTTTTTAGTTGTGCATGCCAAAGTTACAGTGATGTTTCTTCAAACAACCAATGTAGCTATCATGAGCATGCACCATTCTTACTCTTGCATTCAAATTCATTAGTGTTGGATGATTTAAGTTTCTATTTTGAAGTAATATATGTAATATTCATATATGAATTCAAGGGGTACGCAATTTATGAAATGGAGGCTATGTAATCATATGAGGTAACACTTTTAAGTAGCTGACTACAATATCCATTTCTTTTTGTGCGCCTCTACACTAACACGTCAATGCATTATGTTTAAAGTAAATAACCAATGACACTAAATTATCTATTTACATGAGAAATACATAGGCTGAGCGTTTGATCCCTTTTTTATGAACGCGCCACTACACCCGTACGATTGGTCGGGCCTGTGTGAACGTCCAAGTTATCGGCGCATCATCCTGAGTTATTGTCTTTTTTCTGGGGTGGACTTCACACCAGTTATTAACTGCTGACGCGTGCCCCGTGTACACAGTCTAGCATGACCTTCCCGCTAGCACGGTCCAAAATTGGTTGGAACTGGATACAAACGATCCCGCGGGCAGCAAAATCTCCCGCCTCCTTCTAAAATTTCCGCCACCTTAGTCTTTAGCATGCGAAATCCCCCTTTTGTCCTTGGTGCATGGAGACCAACAGTTACAATACCGCCCTCATCTACATGATAGGTCGGGGCTGCTTTGGTAACTTCCGGTCCCCCCACTACACGACACCCCCATTTCCTCTCCCCCTCCCGCAAAAATGACTAACTCCACAGCACCAGAGCATCTTACATCACGCCGTCCGTACTTCATCGCCCTTTCTCCCCTCCCCTCTCGAAACCCTAGACTGCTCATCCACCGGCGTACCATAGCCCATTCACGGCCAGCGGCGCCCACCTCGCCGGATCTGCTTCTGCGGCCGCATCTACCCCTCCCACCTCCCCTAGAAACAAGTAGACTGCTCATCCACCACTGTACCATAGCCCATTCAGTGCCGGCCTTGTCCACGGCGCCGGATCTGCTTCACCGGTACTCTTGTCAACCGCCGCGCATCTGCAGCGGCTCATTCGTACTCCCCACCGGAGACGCTTCGTCCACACCCCCCGGAGCCTCCCCACCGACGCCCCCGTCGATGGCCTCTGATCCTCTTCGCCGACACCTTCCTCAACCCTACCGGAGCCGCTCCGCCGACACCTTCCTGAACCCTACCGGAGTAGCTTCTCCTATACCATTCTCAACCATACCGGGGCCGCTTTGCCAACTCACAAGTCCACGGCATCAGATCCGCTTCCTCGCACCCTCATCCAACCTACCGGAGCAGCTTCTGACGCCCCGTCCACGGTCGCAGATCCGCATCGTCGACACCATCCTTAACCCAACCACCGGAGCAGCTTCACCTACGCCCTCGTCCACGGCCATAGATTCGCTTCGCCCACACCATAGTCCACCCTACCGGAGCCGCTCCACAAACACTCTACTCGACGGTTCTAGATCTCCTTACCGGACCCCGACAGCCAGCGTAGCGTCATCACCCTCGACGTTTCTAACCTGATTCCCATAGTCTGGAGAGATGCCAAGCACCCGCGACGGCCTAGGTACTTGTCACCTTTAAACCCATCCAGCATCACCTGCCCGATGTACTTCAAATATACTAACTGGTCGCTGTTACTTGTTATGCAGCTGGCAAAAACTACAAGGACGATGTTTCTTCTGGACCTAATAGCTTGGCCAACCAAGATCCTGGACTGAGGCATTGCTATGATCTTGTAAGCGCGTCTCTCTCTCTCTCTCTCTCTCTCTCTCTCTCTTGTATTGTTCTGTGCCTGCCAGCGTGCTTTGCTAGGATTTTCGACTAGTAATCCCTTTGTGCAGACAAATGATTTCTACTACGGGCTGGTAAATTAGATATGTAGATGTCATACATGATACTACCTCGTACATCCATTCCTAAATATAAGTCTTTCTAGAGATTCCACTATAGGCTACATACGGAGCAAAATGAGTGAATCCACACTCGAAAATGCATCTATATACATCTGTATGTGGTCCATACTGGAATCTCTACAAAGACATATATTTAGGAACAGGGGCAGTACATTACACAAAATCGTAGGTGGCATGTAGGAATTCCAGTGCACTACATTAGGCTCCCTTAGAGTGCCTGCTAGTCCAACATACAGAGTCATGGCTAGTTTATGGTACGCACACAATCGTTAATTGGTGGTTTAAATATGCGCAAGGGATATGCAATGTAGTATCATGTAGAGATGTCTGAAATTAGCCGTGTCAACTTGCAGATAGGGTTACACAATGAAAAAGTACAAGATGTATGTGGCAATTTCATGGAACATCGCAAAAAAAGGAGAGGCAGCGGTGAGCCTATACAGTGTGCTATGGTACGTCACTCCTCCATTGCAATCATCGTGACATGTTATTTGTATGCCAGTTCTATTAGCCAAGTTTCTTAGGGACAGTTATTACGAGTTATCCTAAGAAAATAAGCACCTGTGAATATAAGCTCCATGTAATAAGCCAACCAGTTCTTTTCATTGCATTTTCAGCTTATTTTTGGTATGATCAGTGGAAAGTCTAGGTTGCATTATATTTTTTTCATTTTGCTGCCCATATGGAAATTAATTTGACTTGCAAACATCACAAATTGAACCCAGTGCAGTAATTAATATGATTGGAAAACAAACCATCACTATTTGCTCAAAATGCAAATACAAAGATACCATCTACTTGGCACAATCTACTTTGCTCAATGTTTTCCATAGAGATCCCATTGCCTAATTTAAACGAAGAACGCATGACCCACATTTAAATGAAGAACAATTATTTATTAAAATTCGATGGTCAAAGTGGCTGGTTATTATCGTATAGCAGCACCACCTGAAAGCATCATATAGCAGCAGTAGCTCATAGCAACTCATCATACAGCAGCAGCAGTATGCAATTCATCATATACCAGTAGCAGCTCATAGCAATTCATCATATAGCAGCAGCAGGAGCAGCTCATAGCAATTCATCATATAGCAGCAGCAGGAGCAGCTCATAGCAATTCATCATATAGCAGGAGCAGGAGCAGCTTGTAGCAACTCATCATATAGCAGCAGCAGGAGCAGCTTGTAGCAACTCATCATATAGCAGCAGCAGGAGCAGCTTGTAGCAACTCATCTTATAGCAGCAGCAGCTCATAGCAATTCATCATATAGCAGCAGCAACAGCTCATAGCAACTCATCATACAGCAGCAACAGCTCATAGCAATTCATCATATAGCAGCAGCAGGAGCAGCTCATAGCAATGCATCATATAGCAGCAGCAGAAGCAGCTCATAGCAATTCATCGTATAGTGGATCAGAATGAAAATTTGGCAAAAAAATCAGAGGAGATCCTCACCTTGTTGGATGAGCTCATCCTTCAACAACACCTCAAGGCCATGGCCTGGGAGGAGGGGAGGGGGAATAAGGTGCCTTCTGCCGCAGTGTGGCATCAGCCGTAGTTGTGTAGCGCCCGCCGGAGTAGTGCGTTGGACGAACCACAGTGGAGCTGCTGGAGACCATGAGCATGAGGGGCGGCGCCAGAGGGAGGAGAAGCCAGGGAGATTTGCTCCTACCCGCCGGCCATGTAGCCTAGCTGGACATAGCATCGTCGAGGACAAGGCCAGATGGGACCAGTGGCGACGGCTCGCTGGAGGAACCCTAGTGCTGCAGGCAGGGGATCGTGGTAGAGGGAAAGGGGAGAGGAGATGCAAGTGGGCAGGGCAATGAATGGTTGCATGTTTGTTTTAACTTGAGGGTCAGGTGTGACACGGGCGCCAGCAGTTGCATTTTGAGTGTAATATAGGCAGACAACAGAGTCATTTCACTATTCCCCTTCCCTTCAATTTTTAGTGAGGTTCTACCCGAAACACCCCCCTCCAAAATTAGTTAAGCCCAAGCCCATAACTCAAAAATGACTTCTTTACATCTTTTATGGCTTATTTTGACAATATGCCCTGAAAAGGCGGAATCGAACTGGCCCTTAACCTGCAATTCAATTGTGCGTGCAATGATGAATCACTCCTGCCTGTTATCTGTATATTTAGGCATCATCATACATGGGATAACCTAATACATGTGCATTCCATTGTAGAATCTGGAATATGCAATGTTTATGTTAGTTCATACGTTGCACATGATGTTTAAATGCCCCTTAAATCTGGTCAGTCAAGTGATGGTCTTTAAGCCTCCTTCTTTGCTTCTTTTCTTGATATGTAAGATTTGCTCACACATCTGTTCAATTGCTTGTTTGCATCAGCCAGCCATACTAGGACTGTTGGCTTTGATTATTTGCTGTTCTTGACCTAACACTCTAACAGAGCTTGTCAACGATTTAAACACTAAGGGCTGCTGTAGTGGGGCCTTGTCTAACTCATAGGTGACATAAAGGTTTGGCTGTACACTACAGTAGGCTCTCCAAGAGTACCTAGAGATCCAGTTCGAAGGTATGCCTAGTTTTTACATAGTGCAGACATAGTAAATGCTCATTTCATTGTGTGCAAGTGCAAAAGATGCGGCATGTTTCATTATGTGGTGTTGTTTTGCTATAATATCATCCTTTTGTGTTCACAGACTGCATATTTATCTTCCAAGGAGACGAGTAACTAGTTTGTGTCACCTTGCAGAGGGGGTGCAATGAAGATAAGATTGAGGATTTCCAAGTACAAGATGTTAGGAAGGAGCCTTGCAAGAGAAGTAGGAGCTGCGCTGAGCCTCTTCAACCTGCTAAGGTAAATCACTGTATGCAACTCAACAGTTCAATTCCTTATTTGTTTCAGGCATAGTTAATTTTCTCTTTTCAATTGCTTTATTTGTCCTCAGTTAATGAGATGCCCAAATAATCATGCCTGATGTTCGGTACTTGTATCACTATTAGTTGACATAATTAAAGGCCTTACCATTTAATTACTCCGCCGAAGTGTGCCTGAAGCTTTGAAGTCTATTAACCAACTATTATTGCATGAGGCTCACAATCTAGTTTATACTACGCTAATGATTGATAGTTTTGCCTGCTGTAGTATGTTTGTATGAAACCCTCTGCTGTTCATTATGCTCCCTAAGGCTTTAATTGAGGCACATAATGGCCAACTTCTTGCTTACTTATACACAACGAGCTGTCTAAATTTGTAACTTGTCTGTGTTTTCGATTGGGCCCCAACTTCATGCTCCTCTGGTGAGCTAAGAGGGATTTCTGAATGCAGGCTGCATAGACTATCTTTCTTATAATTTTTAAAATATCACCTGCCTATGCTTCATGACGTGTAACATTTTTTTTTGAAAGTGACGTGTAACATTATTGTTAGTCCTGTTTTGCCATGTAGTACAAAATAGTGTCTTGTTCGCTTCACTGTTGTAACTATATTTTTGCCCTAGTCATGTGTACTTACAGAAACATTTCAGGATGAAGTGACATCAACACAAAGATCTACGAGCAGTGCGGCATGGCTGTTACCGAATGATTATGGATTGGAATTGGAATGTGCTGATGTTCTTGAGCATCAACTAGAGGTGGCAATACAACGTGTACATGATTGTCAACGTATAATCAACAAGTTGAGACTGGACATGCATGTATTAGATGCAGGAGTCAAAAAATGAAACAAGACACTGAGGTAACCATGAAGGAATTGGAGATTTTGCAGACTGAAATTTGTGCTATCTAAATCCGGCCAATCTTATTTTCTGAAGAGATTATAGTTCAAATGGAGTTAAGTTGATGCACGTCCATGATGTATGAGCTGTATTTGCCCAGTGTATGTAATTTGTTGTTTGTGTATGCTTTATTATCACCTGTGCCGAACCATAATGCCCAGTGGGTATAATCGGCTGTAGCTTCTTTATTGTATAGTGTAGGATTATTCTACCTTTCTATGCCTTGATCTCTTTGTTGTAACAGTGTAGGCTTTTTAGAGGTGATAGTATTGAGTAGGATAATTCTTTGAATATGCTATATCGTTCAAACGGGGGCCAATTCACCCGACCATGGCCCTTCACGGGCCGCCGGATCCATGGGCCTTCTACGTCTCGTAGGATCCATGGGCCTTCTACATCTCGTAGGATCCATGGGCCGCCGGCTCATTTATGGGTCTTGTACGGGCCTTTAATGGGCCGTAGACGGGCCTTTAATGGAAATCGTATGTTTTATGGGCTGACCATAACGGGCCGTTAATAGGCCGTATTTGGTGATGCTATGAAAAGGGCCCAACAGACTAACGGTCCACAAACGGGCCAACTGTAACGACGGGCTGAATTTGCCCCACAAGCAGAAAATGACAGTAACGGGCCGTAAGTAACCGAATGCTGCAAATGAGCCCAAGAATAAATGGGCCCTCAGAAGGCCGAAAGTTAACTTGGGCTGGAAATTGGCCCAATGGAATAACGGGCCATTAATGGGTATAAAGTGATACACTATTCATTACGGGCGAGTTTCACCATGGGCCGTTAATGGGTGTAAAGTAATACACTGTTCATTACGGGCCAGTTTCAGCACGGGCCGCTAATGGGCCAAGAGTTACAAAGGGCCTCATATGGGCCGAAAGACGTCATGGGCTATACATGGGCCAGAAGTGAAAACGGGCTGGAATCATATTGGACGGCCCAGATGACGCTACTGGGCCTAATTCGGATAGGGCGTAACGGGCCTTGGGTTAGCGGGCTGTAAATGGGCTATATGCGAACAGGCCGTTAACACGCTTTCCATGGGCCGGCCCGCCAACTTTTGACCAAGTCAAACGGGCCGGCCTTTTCACAGGAATGGGCCATTGTTGGGCCGTGCCACGTGTCGACGCATCATAGGCGCCTTCTGTCCAGTGAGTGGATGACATCTGTCCCAACGATTAGCCGACACGTGTTTCCTCTAGCCAATGATGATTTTACACGTGGAAAATCCCCATTGGTCGTGGCTGTTAACGGGTTATCGGATCCAAAACCCGACCCGATAGCTTAACAGCGTTCCGTTACGGTGGATGCCATGTGTCGGTCACCCTTGACGAAAGCACTTCTGTGATGCGCGATTTATTGTCATGGAAGTGGACACTTCCGTGATGATAATTTTGGTAATGTCATGGAACACTTCTACGACAGCACAGGTATGACTATCTTGATTCTGTCATAAATTTGTCATGGATGTACATGCATGACAAAAAAAGCGACCTACTGTGACAAACACGTATCATCACGGAAGTGTATTTTTTTGTAGTGATCCTTGCCAAGAAGCAGGTCATCCCCACCCCGGAGCCCGGAAAAAGGGTGGTATTTCATACTGGATCTTGCACCCGGGGTTTATGGATGTGGTGCAACAAACTTGGGACAAACCAGTTCTCAACAAAAATGCGGCAGCCACCCTCTCCCACAAATTCAAAGCCCTCCGACATGCGCTCAAGGCTTGGAGTAAGAACATCTCGCGGCTCTCTATTGCGATCGCTAACTGCAATGAGGTCCTTGCTGATATTGATGCACTGGAAAACAAGCGTATTCTCACAATTCCGGAGGCAAACTTTAGGAAAATTCTTAAAGCTCACCTACTCAGATTGCTCAAATACCAGAAACTTTACTAGAAAAAGCGCTGCACCATTCGTTGGATAAAATTTGGGGACGAAAATACATAGTTTTTCCAAGCGATCGCTACTGAACGATATCGTAAGAACAATATTGCCTCATTCCGAGCTGATGATGATCGTGTGATTGACGACCACCCCGGGAAGGAAGCGCTTTTGCATTCCACTTATAAGTCCCGATTAGGTACCACGGCTCAATGTGAAATGAAATTTGACTTGCCTGCTATCCTCCCACGGGCCAACAATCTGAATGTTCTTACTGAGCCTTTCACTCCTGAAGAAATTGATGGAATTGTCAAGGAAATGCCACCTGACCGTGCTCCGGGGCCTGATGGATTTAGTGGTGCATTTCTGAAGGCTTGTTGGCCTATCATCAAGCACGATTTCTATTTGCTCTGTTCTCAGTTCTATGAAGGAACCCTAGACATCACTAGCATTAATGATGGCCATATCACACTGATCCCCAAGGTGAATGCACCCATGACTGTCAATGACTACAGGCCGATCACTTTGCTTAACTGCTGCCTAAAGCTACTAACGAAGCTGCTAGCTAATCGCCTACAACGCATCATCCTCCAGCTAGTCCACCAAAATCAATATGGCTTCCTCAAGGGGAGAACCATCCAAGACTGCCTCGCTTGGGCTTATCAATACATCTACCAATGCCAAGCGTCTGTGAGGGCAACCATTCTGCTTAAACTGGATTTCGCCAAAGCTTTTGATACAGTGGCGCATGCTCCCCTAATTAGCATCATGAGGCATATGGGTTTTAATGAATGCTGGATATCCTGGATTAACTTCCTCTTCTCCTCGGGACGATCTTCGGTCCTCTTAAATGGCGTTCCAGGCCGTCAGTTCCCTTGCAAGTGTGGGGTCAGACAGGGCGACCCTCTGTCACCTTTAATCTTTGTCCTAGCGGCAGAATTGCTCCATGCAGCTATTAACGATGCTTTCCATCAAGGCCGTCTTAATCTTCCGATCCCCTGTGTTGGGCAAACTGACTACCCAGTACTTTAATATGTCGATGACACGCTCATTATTCTCCCTGCATGTACACGCCAGGCCGCTCTGGTTAAGCAAATCCTGAGTGATTATGCCTCTTCGATTGGCCTCAAGATCAACTTCCACAAATTAAAGTTGATCCCGATCAATTTGGATGCCACTACTATGGCCGATGTTGCCGACATTTTTGGGTGTGCTGTAGGGGAGATGCCTTTTACCTATCTTGGACTCCCTATGGGCACCACTAGACCTACACTACAAGAGTTTATGCCCCTGGTCTGCAGACTAGAGCGACAATTGACACCCACTATTGCGTTGATGTCATATGGTGGCAAGCTCTCTTGGGTAAACGCTTCGGTCACGTCCCTACTAGTCTTTGCCATGTGTACTCTCAAATTTCCCCCGAAGCTCATTGAGATCCTTGACAAAATCAGGCGCAGATGCCTCTGGACCAAAAAGACAGAACAAGGCAACAAGTGTAACTCGCTGGCGGCTTGGGACTTAGTCTGCCGGCCAAAGAAGAATGGGGCTTGGGCGTGATCAATCTAAGAGTTCATAATGAGGCGCTGCTCCTTAAATTTCTTCACAAGTTTTACAACAAGCTTGACGTGCCATGGGTCAGCTTAACCTGGGATAATCTCTACAATGACAAAATTCCGCATGCGGTGGACCCTGTTGGGTCATTTTGGTGGAAGGATATTCTCAAACTGACGCACATCTATCGAGGGGTCTCTTGTGTTCAAATTGTTGATGGCATGACCACTTTGTTTTGGAAAGATCTCTGGAGGGAAGAAGTGCTTCAAACTTCACAATCCCGGGCTTTCTCGTTTGCTTTGCATGAGGATCTTCCCGTAGCTGCCATGCTAAATCCTATGGATATGCACGCAACCTTTCACCTTCCCCTTTCGCCCCAGGCTCTGGATGAGGTCCAAGCCATTCAACAACAAACAATGTGGACATCTCCGTCGACATCTCTACATGACGTTTGGCACTACTCTTGGGGGACATCGCTTTATAAGCCAAAAGACTACTACAACAATTACTTCAGGGATGGAACTTCTCACCAGGCATTTCGCCAACTTTGGAAGTCAAGATGTACTATGAAAATCAAAGTTTTTGGTTGGCTCATGTTTCCTGATCGACTCAATACCCGCAACATGCTGAAGAGGAGGCATTACCACATTGGTGATAACTTTAATTGCGAGTTATGCAATCTCCTGGTTGAAGAGACAGTGGATCACATGGTCTTTTCTTGCCCTTTTAGCCAAAGCTGCTGGGCGAGACTCAAAATTATTTGGCCAACATTCTCTTGCCGCCTTGACCTTCTTCAACACACCAAAGAAAGCTGGCCTAACCCATTCTTCTATGAAACGTTCCTAACCGCAGCGTGGAGCATTTGGAAAGAAAGGAACAATCAACACTTCAGAGGCTTGCCCCCCAGCGTTGGATCCTGGCTCGCTAGGTTCAAAGAGGACCTCTCCCTTCTACAACATAGAGTTAAAGCAGCCCATAGAGCTGCGTTCACCACCTTTTGTACTTCTATTGTGTAAAAATACTCTTTCCCTTTTGTTGGAGCAACCACATCTTGGCTGACTCCTTGTGTGATTTGTTGTAAAATGGATATGTCTATGTAAACCTCCCATTTATATAGATATATGAATATGCAGTAGGGGTTTTCCCCGTACTGTCTTCCTTGTCAAGAAAAAGGGTGGTATTTATCCCCCACTTCCTCCGCGGACTAGGATTTCCACTTCACCCTTTTGTCTGCGGCCTTATGTTCTACTACGGGCTAGATTTCCACGATCTAGCCCCAAACTCCTTCCTCCATATCTCGGCGTTTATCGTCGTGTGTGAGGCACTCCTCCGCATCTCCCCCACTTCGGCTTATGGCTCAAAATCTTCAACGTGAAGCCGAAGGTGGTTGGCGGCCAGCACGCAGATTGCGGAGGCGCCCTGGTGAGCAAGCTCCCCAACGTTATCTGGCCCAAGGGGGCTTTGGTGGAAACTGTCAAGATATGGAAATAGGAGTGGTTCTACGTCACTGAATCCCGCAGTGCCAACTGGGCGGCCACTCCTGAGTTTAGATCTGGACCCCCGATGTGGCTCGCGTCGTGGATCAACAAGGGTCTGGACTGGAGGTCGACCGACGAGGTGTTGATGCTGCAAAAGCGCATCAAAAACATGATAGAAGAGAACACTAGCCTAACTGACGTGATCCAGGTGATGCTATTCCGTCGGACCCTTTCTTGCCAGCGTCGACCTCTCCACATGTGGGATTTCAATCCGGAAGGGCCGCAGACACTACAACGATTCTTCGGCATGATGCATGAAGTGATCTAGAAGCTGCTTTTCAAGGCCCAGAAGTCGTGGCTGGAGACGACCGAGGACATTGGCCTCGACTACACTCACCCAGCCACCCCGGTAAGTATTTTGATCCCGAACATAACTTAGTTCGCAACTCAAAGGGGTATGCTGGGAATTCCATTCTTCGATCAGGGCTGGACAAAGAAGGCGGAGCGGATCAAGTGTTCGGCCCCGCTACCCGAAAACCCATCTGATCCTCTGCTAACGAGGATGCTGGTCCCGGCGCCATACCAGGCGCCGGAGAAGAAGGCCAAGAAGGAGGGCAAGGAGGCCAAAGGCGGCCTCCGCTATAAAGGTACTTCGGACGCTATGTCTGGAGATACCGAAGCTCTCTCCTCCCACGAGGGAGATGAAGACGAAGAGGAGGAGGAGGAAGAGAGCAATTCTCCCCCTAAGGAGAGGAAGAACAAAAGGGCGGCCTCCGCAGACCTAGAGGCGGAGGCATCCAAAAGGGGAAGATACCTCTCGGATGGCTCGGACTCAGATGCCAAAGCCATCCCCCAGTGGCGCCCCAGGGCAAAGCCCCTGGCCGAATCGTAATTATTCAAAGATACTATACATATATCTGGCCTTTTACAATTTGTAGGATAACATATCATTTGTGTATTTCAGTTCGGCCCCCCGCCGTCAGACCCACACGGCTTCGGAATCGAGCAAGCAACCCCCTTTGAAGGAGGGGGAGTGCCGACTCCACCGGCGTCCTCCATCAATCTGGAGGCGCCAGACACTTTGAGGGAAGCACTTCGACGTGCTTTCGTCGTGGAGGAGCACCGTACCCTGATGGATACGATGGTTGAGAAGGTTCAGTCTGCCAAAAGCGGGCTGAACGAAGCTTTCACGAGCCTGTTAATAGGATTTGAGGTATGTGATGTAATATTCTTAGCTGCTTTTGCATGTGCAAAAAATATGCATGTGTATAGATAGTAGCCCCTGAGACTCCATTCGGATTTTTGAAAAAGGGGCCAGACAGAGGAATAAATATTCATCGGAGATAACATACTTGTCTATTTTGATAAACAGGCTTCACTGTTAGTGGCGACCGTCCAGGCCACCGAAGTATCTGAGCTCAAGCGGAAGTTGGAGCGGGCTGAGGAAGAACTCATCCGCACCAACAAGCGGTTTGAAGAAACGCAAGGTATGGTTGGAAAAAATTATTGACACACTTAAAGGAATATGTTAATACGGAGTCTAATCTCCTGTGTTGCCAGTGTGTATATGTCAATCAGTCGTGAAGACGGAATACAAATTATGGAGTAGGCCAATAGCGAATAAGGTAGGAAAAAACTGTTTCCGCTATATTCTGATTGACACATCAAACGTACTCTTACAGAGAATGCCATAATTATCAAGGTTATTTTACATGCCAAGAATTTGAGAACAAGGGAAAGCTGTATACAGGTCCTAAAAAAAGGAAAAGGTGATCTTGATGATCCTTTGGACACTCTGCCGCACGTCTGCGCCGCTTTTTGCCTTGGTATATGATCCTTTGAGAGGATCAACGATCGAGTATACATAAGGGGCCTGGAAAAGGGCCCTTGGTACCATCAAAAAGTGATGTGGGCTGTAAAGAAGTGGAAAAATGAAAATAAGAAGAAAAAATAATGAATATGAGGGCCCGGATAGGGCCGAGCCATATTGTGGACTTTTTTTGAGTGTGCCTCCGTCCTTGTCCATGGTATCTTTAGTGTGTAGTTATGTATGCGTGGTACGTATGCCGCAATCAGGTTGGGGTTTTGACGGAGGCCAAATTGCTAATCTAGCTCTGGACGAGCCGGACTGTCATTCTGCAGGGTAGACCGGACTCGTTTGATAGTGTCCGGGGGCTTGACTGCCGGTGTAATATTCGGCTTGATAAGGCCACCCTGTACTTCAGCTGCGAGGGCCGCGGTATGCTCGTCAGTACGGAGGGAGCGCTCCATGTTTCCATTGACTATTATGACGCGGCGTGGTCCGAGCATCTTGAGCTTTAGGTAAGCATAGTGCGGGACTGCGTTGAAATGAGCGAACGCGGTTCGTTCGAGCAGTGCGTGATAGCCACTACGGAAAGAGACGATGTCGAATATCAAGTCTTCGCTTTGAAAGTTATCTGGTGAGCCGAAGGCTACTTCCAACGTTATGGACCCTGTGCAGCAGGCCTCTACGCTGGGTATCACTCCTTTGAAGGTGGTTTTAGTGGGCTTGATTCTTGACAGATCAATGCCCATTTTGCGGATAGTGTCCTGATAGAGCAGGTTAAGACTGCTACCACCGTCCATAAGGACTCACGTGAGATGGAATCCGTCGATAATTGGATCAAGGACCAATGTTGCCGAACCTCCATGACGGATACTAGTCTGATGGTCTCTGCGATCAAAAGTGATCGGACAAGCTGACCATGGGTTGAATTTTGGGGCGACTGGCTCTATGGCATAGACGTCCCTTAGTGCGTTCTTGCGCTCCCGCTTAGGGATATGAGTAATGTAGATCATATTTACTGTTTTTACCTCGGGGGGGGGGGGGGGGGGGTTTCTTTTGCCCCCCTGTGTTCGTTGGACGAGGCTCATCGTCGTCCTCGCTAGGCGGCCCTTTCCCCTTGTGTTCGGTGTTTAGCTTTCCGGCCTGTTTAAAGACCCAACAATTTCTGTTGGTATGATTGGCACGCTTGTCAGGGTTGCCATGGATTTGGCAAGGTCGATCGAGTATTCTGTCCAAACTAGATGGACCATCTTTGTTTGCTTTGAATGGCTTCTTCCGCTGACCGGGTTTAGAGCCACGAAATCCGGCATTGACCACCGTGTCTTCAGTATCTTCTGTCGGCGTTCTGGGAACGGGGGTCCCCAGACTTGCCTGCCTGCGGCCTGCGGCGTGGCTCGAGTGGGGGCCCAACGTGGCCCATCTTCATCAACACAAGGCTCAAGACCCTCGCGAGGGACCAAGCCTCGCGAGGGGGACGACACGACGCTTCCTCCAGCACGACCTCCTTATGTTGGCTCAAGAGGGGGGCAGAGAGATCAAGGTGGGCTACCTCACGAGGTGCCCATGACGCAAGCCATGACGACTAGAGGTGACAGGCGGGCGCCAGCCCGCGCAGTGTCCTCCCTTTCCTCTTTAGTGCAAAGGGGGCAAGCGCAGGCGAGAGGATCAAGCAAAGGCACCCACTTCGGTGCAACGGGACCAAGACCGGCTCAACGACAAGGAAGAAGTCACTGTGCAGCCCAAGCCGGCGTCATCACCAGAACCTTTGGCAGGGGAAGACCAACTTTAGTCAGGATAAGTGTACCCGATGTTCCCCTTCAAATCGGCCAGTTGTTGGCGCCCTTCCCGCTCAATATTTGGGAAGAGGCCCAGGGCCTTTGCCTATAAATAGGACTAGCCGCCCCCAGAGTAGAAGGGGGGGATCCAATCTGATTCAGGACCTAGAGCAAGTAGAGAGAGAGGGAAGGGCGATCGAACTCCTCCTAGCAGTTCATCCCCTAGCTGAGAACAGACCCTCGCGAGGTCGTTCTTCCTTGTACTGTTCTTCCTCATCAGCCCAAGAGGCAATCCACCTACCACAAACTAGAGTAGGGTATTACACCACAACGGTGGCCCGAACTAGTATAAACCCTGTGTATCTTGTGTTGTTCTCGCAGTAGTTTAGATCCTTACGAGACGGAGAGGTAGAGGGCACGATCTGCGCGCGCACCCCAGAGTTCGAACCTTAAGGGTCTGCCGGAACCCGTGATCCGACATTTGGCGCGCCAGGTAGGGGTGCGCCGGGATCCGTCTTCCACCGCTCCGCTCTCCTCCGACCATCGCATCCATGTGCGGCGCATGTCAAGCTCGCGCCGCGCCAGCGGCCCTCGCTGGCGGACGTCCTCGTCATTCCCCGCCGCTCGCCGTCAACAACGCCACCGGCCCGGCGGAAGGCGAGCGACAAGCACCACCCCGGCGCCTGCCTATGCGACCGGGCTGCCGCACAACAACGTCGACGCCCCCGGTCGTCGCGGCCCTCCTGGGCAGCTCGCAGGCGCCACCAACGAGCCGCCACGTCAAGTCGTTTGCCCGTCAGATCAGCGTCGTTTCCGCACGGCAGGGGGCTCCCACGGACCGGGCGGCGCGCGAGGTTGGCCTGACCTTCAGCTCGGAAGACCACCTGGCTAACTTGGCCGGCTCAGGCGCGCTCCCCCTGTTGTGCACCCCCACCATCTGCCAGGTAGCCGTCACCAGGACCCTCGTCGATGGCGGCGCTGGCCTCAGCGTACATTCAGTCAAGACCTTCAACCTCCTCCGCATACCCCGGGACTGGCTGCAGCCCAGCCAATCCTTCTCCTGGTGACCTTCGGCACCTACGACAACTTCCGCACGGAGATGGTCGATTTCGACATCGCCCCCATCGGTCTCCCTTACAACGCCATCCTCGGCTACCCGGCACTGGCTCAGTTCATGGCCGCCACGCACCCGGCGTACAACCTCATGAAGATTCCCGGGAGCAACGGTACTCTTACCGTGCATGGAGACACCATGGACGCCCTGCGAGTACTCAAGCTCGCCTTCAAGACGGCGGCATCGGTGCAGCCCGCCAACGCGAGGACTCCTGAGCCCAAGGGGGCTGCGCCTACCAAGAAGAAGCAGTTGTTCACCCAGGACAAGGTAGAAACCAAGCAGATACCCGTTGACGAGGACGGGTCCTCCAGCGCCACTTTCACCATTGGCGCCAGCCTGGGGCCTGAGCAGGAGGGGGCCCTGGTCAAGTTCCTGCGCGCAAACAAGAAAGTGTTTGCTTGGGAGCCCGACCAATTGGTAGGGATCCCCAGGGACGTCATCGAACACCACCTCAACGTATGCCCAAATGTGTGCCCCGTGAAGCAGAAGGCCAGGCGGTAGTCCGCAGAGAAGCAGGCCTTCATCGTCCAAGAGACCCGCAAGTTGGAAGCCGCTGGAGTTATTCGCGAGGTCCGGTACCCAGATTGGTTAGCCAACCCAGTCGTTGTACCCAAGAAAGGGGGGAAGGAACGCATGTGTGTCGACTTCACCAACCTCAACAAAGCATGCCCGCAAGATCCGTTTCCGCTCCCTCGCATTGACCAGATCGTCGATTCCACCGCCGAATGCGACCTGCTGTGCTTTTTGGATGCCTTCTCAGGATATCACCAGATCAAGATGGCGATAGAAGACGTTGAGAAGACCGCCTTCTTGACCCCGTGCGGGGTATACTGCTACACATGCATGCCGTTTGGACTAGCAACGCAGGAGCAACCTTTCAGCGGCTGATGCACATCACCTTGGGCCCGCAGCTCGGGAAGAATGTTGAAGCATACGTCGATGACATCATGGTGAAATCTCGGGAGGCCAGGACCCTGATACAAGACCTGGAGGAGACCTTCGCGAGCCTCGACGCAGTGAACCTGCGGCTCAACCCGGAGAAATGCGTGTTTGGCGTTCCCTCGGGCAAGCTTTTGGGATTACTCCTGTCTCACCGTGGCATCGAGGCCAACCCCGAGAAGGTCAAGGCGGTCGAGGACATGAGTCCGCCAAAGACCCTCAGAGAAATGCAGAAGCTCACTGGGCGTGTGACCGCGCTAGGGCGTTTCATCTCCAAGTTGGGGAATGAGCACTGCCTTTCTTTTAGCTTATGAAGAGAAAGGGGCCCTTTCAATGGACTGAAGAGGCAGACAAGGCGTTTCAAGATCTCGAGAGGTACCTAACCAGTCCCCCAGTCATGGTGGCTCTGCGCCCTCAGGAGCCTCTGCTACTTTACCTCGCCGCCACTCCCTACTCTGCCAGCGCAGCACTGGTGGCGGTTAGGGAGGAGCACCAGTCCAAGGCCACAGCGGCAGCCCGAGGTCGGACAAGACGGGAACAGGGAAAGCCCAAGAAAGCTGAAGCTGCAGATGAAGAGAGTCAGCCGCCGAGGGACGCACGAGAGACAGAAGAGACAGCATGCACGAATGGTCCACCTCTCGAGGTCACAACATCTCGCGATGTGCCCTCACCTCCCGAGGGCGCCGCGACCCAAGCTGCCCACAGCCTTGTTGAGCACCCGGTCTACTTCGTTAGCACGGTGCTGCGGGACACGAGGGCCCGATATCCGATGCCCCAGAAGCTCCTCCTCGCGCTGCTGGTGGCCTCGCGCAAGCTGCGACATTACTTTCAAGCTCACCCGATCAAGGTCGTCTCATGGTACCCCCTGGAGAGGGTACTCAGGAGCCCTAACTCAGCCGAAAGGGTCACCGAGTGGAACATAGAGTTGCAAGCGTTCCAGCTCGAGTTCAGCACAACTAGGGTCATCAAGGGAGCCGCGTTGGCGGATTTCATGGCGGAATGGACAGAGGCGCCGGGACTCAAGGATGACGAGGATCGCTCCCTCTCCCAAGGGAGCGAGGCGCCAGAAGGCTGGGTCATGTACTTCGACAGGGCATTCTCCAGGCACGGCGCGGGGGCTGGTGCTGTACTGATATCACCCACTCAGGATAAGCTTTGTTACGCAGTACAACTCTATTTCCAGCAAGGAGAAAAGGTCTCCAACAACATAGCAGAATATGAGGGGCTGATAGCGGGGTTGAAGGCCGCAGCGGCCCTGGGAGTGAAGCGCCTCACCGTCAAGGGCGACTCGCAGCTCCTAGTCAACTTCTCCAACAAGGTGTACGAGCCGAAGGACGAGCATATGGAGGCCTACCTAGCGGAGGTCCGTAGGATGGAAAAGCAGTTCTGGGGGCTGGAGCTGAAGCACGTGCCCCGTGGCACCAACCAGGAAGCTGACGACATAGCCGGACGAGCGTCCAGACGGCTGCCGCAGAAGCCCGACGTCTTAGAAGAGCGGCTCTACAAGCCTTCAGCGCAGCCAACGCTATGAAGCACAGATCAGCCTCGTGAGGAGCTCCCTCAGTCGCCAGCCTCGGGAGCCCCGACCTGCTGGCCGACCTCAGGAGCACGTTTGCTCCTGACGATGGAACCTCAGGAGGAACGCTGGATCACTGAGCTCTGGAGTTACCTGATACATGGGACCCTGCCAGAGAAGGAGGAGGAAGCAGAACGTGTAGCGCGGCAGGCCACGGCATACTGCATCAGAGACGGAGAGCTCTACAGGAAGCGACCCAACGCCGTATCTTTGCGCTGCATCTCTAGGGAGCAAGGAAGGGAGCTACTGGGGGACATACACGGCGGAGACTGCAGACACCACTCGTCATCACGAACCCTCGTCGGCAAAGCCTTCCCTAGTGGGTTGTATTGGCCCACCGCGCTCAACGACGCGGTCGAGTTGGTGAAAGCTTGTGAGGCCTGCCAGTTCCATTCCAAGCAGATCCATCAGCCGGCGGGGAGCCTGCAAACTATACCCCTCTCGTGGCCATTCGCAGTTTGGGGGCTGGATATTCTAGGCCCGTTCCCTCGGGCGCCAGGGGGCTACCGATACCTCTACGTCGCCATTGACAAGTTCACCAAGTGGGCAGAGGTGGAGGCTGTCCATACCATCCCCGCAGGCTCCGCGGTCAAGTTCATCAGGGGCATCGTGAGCCGGTTCGGGGTGCCGAACCGCATCATCACAGACAACGGTTCGCAGTTCACCAGTAACCTCTTCAAAACATACTGTGCTAACCTTGGAACGCAGATATGCTACGCTTCGGTGGCACACCCGCGAAGCAATGGGCAAGCCGAACGAGCCAACGCGGAGGTCCTGAGAGGCCTCAAGACCAGAACGTTCAAGAAGAAGCTGGAGGCCTGCGGCAGGGGTTGGTACGATGAGCTCCAATCCGTGCTATGGTCCATCCGCACGACCGCGACCAAGCCAATCGGGGAGACTCCGTTCTTCCTGGTCTACGAAGCTGAAGCAGTCCTTCCTCACGAGGTCAGGCGTCGCTCCGCGCGGGTCCTGGCGTTCGACGAGGCGCAGCAGGACGCCATGCGGGGGATGGACCTCGTGCTGGGGGAGGAACGCCGCCGGGAGGCCGCGCTGCGAGCGGCAAGGTACCAACAGGCGCTACGACGATACCACTGCCGCAACATCCGCCCCAGGACCCTTGAGGTAGGATACCTCATACTCAGGCGGGTCCTCTCCAGGGAAGGGCTGGACAAGCTCTCTCCCATGTGGGAGGGCCCGTTCAAAGTTGTTCATGTTTCCAAGCCAGGCTCCGTGCGCTTGGAGACTCAAGAGGGAGAGCCGATCCAGAACGCGTGGAACATCCAGCACCTCAGGAGGTTTTACCCCTAAAAGGCCCTGAGCCTGTGAAGAAGGCGAACGCCTGTGAAGATCGTCTCTTTTTGGAAAAGGCCCTGAGCCTGTGAAGAAGGCGAACGCCTGTGAAGATCGTCTCTTTTTGGAAAAGGCCCTGAGCCTGTGAAGAAGGCGAACGCCTGTGAAGATCGTCTCTTTTTGGAAAAGGCCCTGAGCCCGTGAAGAAGGTGAACGCCTGTGAAGATCGTATCTTTTTGGAAAAGGCCCTGAGCCTGTGAAGAAGGCGAACGCCTGTGAAGCTCATTACCTCTAAGGAGAAAGGCCCGGAGCCTGTGAAGAAGGCGAACGCCTGTGAAGCTCATTACCTCTAAGGAGAAAGGCCCGGAGCCTGTGAAGAAGGCCAATGCCTGTGAAGCTCGCCGCCCCGTGACACTCTCACGTAATAATGAGTGGGGCTGTACACGCCCCGGAGTCTCAGGAGCGCCGGCCTCAGGCCCTGGGGCTCCCTCCCACGCCCAGTGGTAGCACTTAGCTCCGCGCTGGTGAGAAGACGTCGAAGACTAGACTAGGTGCCGGACGCGGCTTTTTCATCTGCTTTTCGCATTTGACGTGTTTTGTCTGCATTCGAAGTCTTATCGAAGCTATCGCCGTTGTTGATTTGTGGTTTGTCGATTTTCGCTCCTCGTCTTGATTTTCTCCCATAAGGGCCTCGCGAGGGATGGGGCTCGAACGCCCTCGCGAGCGTTTTTGCTCTAGCCATTTAAAGGTCTCACGGCCCGGGCTCTCTACGGGAGCACCCCTCTGGTCCGTGCCCCTCGGGCACCGCGACATACACGCAGGGCCTGGGTCGGTCGCCCCCTGGCTGGGGCCGCAAACTACCTACGCAGGGTCAAATAATCGTGGAACACGACAGCAAAATTAAGGTAACGGCCACAACGGCAATAATTCCTAAACACACCCCCACGGGGCTCCTCGCAGTTGTCTTATCTCACACAGGAAGCAAAAGGAAAAGGAAAGGGCGAGCCCGGCGCGGCCCGCCCTGCATCAGTCTCCGCGGGCGACACCAGATGCCTCCGGAGCTCAGGCGGACTCCCTCTCGCGCTTCACCGGAGCGCGATGGCGTGCGGCTGAACAGCCACCCCCCAAGCAGGCGCGGAGGCGAGGGGGCTGGCTGTGGCCGCCGCTGGAGGAGTCGCCTGAAGGGGAGTAGGCGAGGCTCGGGGAGCCTCGAGCGCCGCCAGCAGAGCGAGCGCTATCCCCTTCGTCGTCGTCCTCGGGACAGCATCCCGCGCGGCGACCATCTTTCCCAAACACCCTCACGTAGAGGGTGCTGTCGCCATCGAACTTGAAGTGCAGGGTGCATCGCTCGCCCAGGCCACGCGCGCGGGCAAACGTCTGCCAGCCGCGGGTAAGGGCCCCATTCCCAGAAGGGGAAACCTCGAGCGAGACCCAAGAGGCCCTACTGCAGCAGCCGTCGGCCTGAAGCCAGAAGCCGCACCGGGCGCCGGCCGGCAGCTCGCTGATGAAGAAGCGAGGGAGCTGGAGCCAGGTGCTGGCCGGGTCCGCCGACCACACGACGAACTCCGGCAGCACCTCCGCCGCGCGAAAGCGCGGCCTCGCACTTATAGCCGGAAGAGGCCAACCGCCAAGCACCACGATCGCAGGTAATAATGACCCGTATCTATGCGTGCAGGGACTAGTCAAGTCACGCGGTTGCCGAGGCGTCGTGGGGAAGTGGAGACGCCCATGTCCTGTCAAACCGCCACGCGGCGCCCGAGGCCGCAGGCTGTTAGGGCCCGCGGCACTTCGCCCTTGCCCTTTCGCCTCTCGACACGGCCAAGTCCATGCGCACCTTGGGCCCGGGGGCTACTGTCGGCGTTCTGGGAACGGGGGTCCCCAGACTTGCCTGCCTACGGCGTGGCTCGAGTGGGGGCCCAACGTAGCCCATCTTCATCAACACAAGGCTCAAGACCCTCGCGAGGGACCAAGCCTCGCGAGGGGGACGACACGACGCTTCCTCCAGCACGACTTCCTTAGGTTGGCTCGCGAGGGGGGCGGAGAGATCAAGGTGGGCTACCTCACGAGGTGCCCATGATGCAAGCCATGACGACCAGAGGTGCCAGGCGGGTGCCAGCCCACGCAGTGTCCTCCCTTTCCTCTTTAGTGCAAAGGGGGCAAGCGCAGGCGAGAGGATCAAGCAAAGGCACCCACTTCGGTGCAACGGGACCAAGACCGGCTCAACGACAAGGAAGAAGTCACTGTGGAGCCCAAGCCGGCGTCATCACCAGAACCTTTGGCAGGGGAAGACCAACTTTAGTCAGGATAAGTGTACCCGATGTTCCCCTTCAAATTGGCCAGTTGTTGGCGCCCTTACCGCTCAATATTTGGGAAGAGGCCCAGGGCCTTTGCCTATAAATAGGACTAGCCGCCCCCAGAGTAGAAGGGGGGATCCAATCTGATTCAGGACCTAGAGCAAGTAGAGAGAGAGGGAAGGGCGATCGAACTCCTCCTAGCAGTTCATCCCCTAGCTGAGAACAGACCCTCGCGAGGTCGTTCTTCCTTGTACTGTTCTTCCTCATCAGCCCAAGAGGCAATCCACCTACCACAAACTAGAGTAGGGTATTACACCACAACGGTGGCCCGAACTAGTATAAACCCTGTGTATCTTGTGTTGTTCTCGCAGTAGTTGAGATCCTTACGAGACGGAGAGGTAGAGGGTACGATCTCCGCGCGCACCCTAGAGTTCAAACCTTAAGGGTCTGCCGGAACCCGTGATCCGACATCTTCCTTGTTGCTTCGACGCTTGTGTTTGTTGCATCGTGGCCTATCGTTGCTGTCTCTGGCTTCAGACGTGCCAGGGTCGCTGGTGCTATTGCTTCTGCGAGCTAGCCAGCTATCTTCTCCCGTGCAAAAGCGGGTCATGAGTGTGGTAAGAGATGTGATGGACTATGGTTTTTCCCGGACACTATGTTTGAAGGCCGCGAGGGCTTCGGCGTCTGGACAATCGACAATTTGGTTCTTTTTAATTAAGAACCTGGTCCAGAGCTTCCGGGCTGACTCTCCGGGTTGTTGGACTATGTGACTAAGGTCATCGGCATGTGGAGGCCGAACATAGGTACCTTGGAAGTTGTCTCTAAAGGCATCTTCCAAATCTTCCCAGCTACTAATAGAGTTTTTTGGGAGGTTGTTTATCCAGTGTCGTGTTGGTCCCTTGAGTTTTAGGGGGAGGTACTTGATGGCATGGAGATCATCACCGCGAGCCATGCGGATATGGAGAAGAAAATCTTCGATCCAAACTGTCGTTCCATCGTATGATTCAATGTTCACGGGTTTAAACCCTTCTGGGAGCTGGTGCTCCATTACCTCATCGGTGAAGCATAAGGGGTGTGCGGAGCCTCTGTATCGGGCGATGTCACGACGCAGTTCGGATGAAGTCCGTATGCGGTTTTCGGCCCGGGTGAGGTTGTGCCTGTCACGCCAGGCCTGCTGGCCGTCTTCTCGCGTTGGGGCACGCCCCCTTGATCCATAGATTGATCTGGCTTGGCCTGCTCTATTGTCCAGGTCCTATCGTAGGTCGTAGGTGTATCCTAGTGCCGCTGTCTCTCTGCCTCTATGGCGAGGTGGTGTGGGTTGGTGTTCGGCGTAGGTGGCCGCTTTAATTCGCCCACGTGGTGGCCGGTCTGGTTCATCAACACGGTCATGTCTTGACGGTATGGGCTCGAGGGCTTCATCATCAAATTGTGGTAATAGCTCTTTGCTGGGCGTTGAAGGCCATACTCTTCGGCAGCTAGGAGCTGGGTCCATCTGTCATTGAGTGTATCCTGTTCGGCTTGGAGCTGTTGCTGCTTCTTTTTAGGGTTCTCGTAGTGGCGATTAGCTGGCGCTTAAAGCGCTCCTGCTTGAGTGGTTCCTCTGGCACGATGAAGTCTTTGTCTCCGAGGCTCACATCATCCTCGGAGATTGGTAGATAGTTACTATCCTCCGTGTCCTCGTTCCCGACCGGATCCTTAGGGTTGACTTGCCCCTCCTCCCAATCATCATGGTCGGATGCTGGCTCGACGGGGGCTTCGGGGTCTTCGGCGTTCTCCAGAGTGTTATTGTCTCCGGTGCCTGTATTGCGGTCTTTTCCGCGACGCGATTTTGAGCGGCGCTGCTGACGTCGATGCTTTGGTGGTGCCTCACCAGGCTTCTCCTCAACCGGATCCTTCCTACCATCACCGTAATCCTCTTTGGGTGTGTCCACCATATACACATCATATGTGGAGGTGGCCGTCCAACGTTCGGTAAACGGCGAGTCTTGGCCTTGTTCATCTCTTGCATCGTTGTTCATGTCGTCGATGTTTTCAGAGGTGTAGTCCAGCATGTCAGTTAAGTCCTTGACAATGGCTATGAAGTGGGTGGTGGGTTGGGCGTAAAATTCCCCGCCTTCAGCCCCTAGTCCGGGCTGGGTGTATTTCGGAGGTGATTCTTCTGTAATGGCGAGGGATCGCATTAGGTTGAGAGCCTCGTTTAAGAGTGAGGTTTGGACGGGGAAGTGGGAGTCCATGGAGCTAGGCAGGGCAGAAGCCTCCTGGCCATGCTCACTTGGTGTGGGCCTCGAGAGTTCGGAGCTGGTACCCGGGGGTGAGTCCGTCTTTCCAATGACAGGGGGAGGCCGGTTCGACTCCGGGCTTGCCGATGACGTAGTCTCCTCCGGATCTCTGATAGCGAGCTTCATAATTGCTGAGAGTCCGGTGGGCTCCAAACTCCCTCCTTCGGATCTAATAGTTTGCTCCGGATCTAAGGCCAGAGCGGTGGTCGGGGCTGCAAACCCTTCGAAGACCAAGTCTCCTCGGATGTCCGCGACGTAATTCAGATTTCCAAAACTGATCTGATAACCAGGGGCGTAGCTGTCGATCTGTTCAAGGTGGCCAATCGAGTTGGCACGCAGCGGGAAACCGCCGAATACAAAAATTTGACCGAGAAAAAAATGTTGGGTAACGTAGCAATAATTCAAAATTTTCCTACATGCCACTAAGATCAATCTAGGAGATGCTAGCAACGAGAGAGAGGGAGTGCATCTTCATACCCTTGAAGATCTCTAAGCGGAAGCGTTACAAGAACGCGGTTGATGGAGTCGTACTCGCGACGATTCAAATCATGGAAGATCCGATCTAGCGCCGAACGGCCGGCGCCTCCGCATTCAACACACGTACAGCCCGGGGACGTCTCCTCCTTCTTGATCCAGCAAGGGGAGAGGAGAAGTTGAGGGAGAACTCCAACAGCACGACGGAGCTCGTGGTTCTCCGGCAGAGCTTCGCTAAGCATTACGGAGGAGGAGGAGGAGTTGGAGAGGGGGAGGGCTGCGCCAGGGGAAGGGTGTGGCTTCCCTCCCACCCCCTCACTATATATAGAGGGAAGGGGTTAAGGGGGAGGCACCCTAGGGTTCCCCTAGTGGGTGGCAGCTAGGGAAGATTGGATCTCCCTAGGGAAACCCTAGGGAGACTTGCCCCCCAAGCCAAGCAGGTGGACGCTTGCCTCCCAAGCCAGGTGGAGGCAACCCACCTCCCCAAGTAACGTGGGAAAGGGTGTGGGGGCGCACAACCCCTTAGTGGGCTAGTTGCCCCCTACCCTTGGCCCATGAGGCCCTGCAACACTTGCCGGGGCCCCCGAAACACCTTTCGGTCATGCTGGCCATAGCTTGGTACCCCCGGAACACTTCCGAACTCCAATGCCCTTCGTCCAATATACCGATCTTCACCTCCGGACCATTTCGGAACTCTTCATGACATCCGGGATCTCATCCGGGACTCCGAACTACCTTCAGTAACCACATACTATTTCCCATAACAACTCTAGCGTCACCGAACCTTAAGTGTGTAGACCCTACGCGTTCGGGAACCATGCAGACATGATCGAGACCTCTCTCCGGCCAATAACCAACAACGGGATATGGATACCCATGTTGGCTCCCACATGTTCCACGATGATCTCATCGGATGAACCACGATGTCGGGGATTCAATCAATCCCGTATACAATGCCCTTTGTCCATCGGTATGTTACTTGCCCGAGATTCGATCGTAGGTATCCCTATACCTTGTTTAATCTCATTACCGACAAGTCTCTTTACTCATTCCGTAATGCATGGTCCCGTGGCTAACTCATTAGTCACATTGAGCTCATTATGATGATGCATTACCGAGTGCGCCCAGAGATACCTCTCCGTCACACGGAGTGACAAATCCCAGTCTCGATTCGTGCGAACCCCACAGACACTTTCAGAGACATTGTAGTGCACCTTTATAGTCACCCAGTTACGTTGTGACGTTTGATACACCCAAAGCATTCCTACGGTATCCGAGAGTTGCACAATCTCATGGTCTAAGGAAACGATACTTGACAATAGAAAATCTCTAGCAAAACGAACTACACGATCTTGTGCTATGCTTAGGATTGGGTCTTGTCCATCACATCATTCTCCTAATGATGTGATCCCGTTATCAATGACATCCAATGTCCATGGTCAGGAAACCACAACCATCTATTGGTCAATGAGCTAGTCAACTAGAGGCTTACTAGGGACATATTACGGTCTATGTATACACACATGTATTACGGTTTCCGGTTAATACAATTATAGCATGAACAACAGACAATTATCATGAACAAGGAAATATAATAATAACCACTTTATTATTGCCTCTAGGGCATATTTCCAACAGTCTCCCACTTGCACTAGAGTCAATAATCTAGTTACATTGTGATGAATCGAACACCCATAGAGTTCTAGTGTTGATCATGTTTTGCTTGTGGAAGAGGTTTAGTCAACGGATCTGCGACATTCAGATCCGTATGCACTTTATAAATATCTATGTCTCCATCTTGAATATAGTCACGAATGGAGTTGAAGCGACCCTTGATGTGCCTGGTCTTCTTGTGAAACCTGGGCTCCTTAGCAAGGGCAATAGCCCCAGTGTTGTCACAGAAGAAGTCATTGGGCCCGACGCATTGGGAATAACTCCTAGGTCGGTGATGAACTCCTTCATCCAGACTGCTTCTTGTGCTGCCTCCAAGGCTGCTATGTACTCCGCTTCACATGTAGATCCCACCACGACGCTTTGCTTGCAATTGCACCAGCTGATTGCCCCACCATTCAAAATGTACACGTATCCGGTTTGTGACTTGGAGTCATCCAGATCTGTGTCGAAGCTAGCATCAACGTAACCCTTTACAACAAGCTCTTCGTCACCTCCATAAACGAGAAACATATCCTTAGTCCTTTTCAGGTACTTCAGGATATTCTTGACCGCTGTCAAGTGTTTGGTACGTCTCCAACATATCTATAATTTTTGATTGCTCCATGCTATATTATCTACTGTTTTGGACCATATTGGGCTTTATTTTCCACTTTTATATTATTTTAGGGACTAACCTATTAACCGGAGGCCGAGCCAAGAATTGCTGTTTTCTTTTGCCTATTTTAGTGTTTTGAAGAAATGAAATATCAAACGGACTCCAAACGGAATGAAACCTTTGGGAACTTGATTTTCTCACCGAACATGATCCAGGAGACTTGGACCCCACGAGGGTGGGCGGCGCGCCCACCCTCCTAGGGCGCGCCCCCTGCCTCGCGGGGCCCCTGTTGCTCCACCCACATACTCCTTCCTCCTATATATACCTACGTACCCCCAAACGATCAGATACGGAGCTAAAAACCTAATTCCACCGCTGCAACCTTCTGTACCTACGAGATCCCATCTTGGGGCCTGTTCCGGAGCTCCGCCGGTGGGGGCATCCACCATGGAGGGCTTCTACATCATCACCATAGCCCCTCCGATGAAGTGTGAGTAGTTTACTTCAGACCTTCGGGTCCATAGTTAGTAGCTAGATGGCTTCTTCTCTCTTTTTGGATCTCAATACAATGTTCTCCCCCTCTCTCGTGGAGATCTATTCGATGTAATCTTCTTTTTGCGATGTGTTTGTTGAGACCTATGAATTGTGGGTTTATGATCAAGATTATCTATGAACAATATTTGAATCTTCTCTGAATTCTTTTATATATGATTGGTTATCTTTGCAAGTCTCTTTGAATTATCAGTTTGGTTCGGCCTACTAGATTGGCTCTTCTTGCAATGGGAGAAGTGCTTAGCTTTGGGTTCAATCTTGCAGTGTCCTTTCCCAGTGACAGTAGGGGCAGCAAGGCACGTATTGTATTGTTGCCATCGAGGATAACAAGATGGGGTTTTTATCATATTGCATGAATTTATCCCTCTACATCATGTCATCTTGCTTAAGGCGTTACTCTGTTTTCTTGAACTCAATAATATAGATGCATGCTGGATAGCGGTCGATGAGTGGAGTAATAGTAGTAGATGCAGGCAGGAGTCGGTCTACTTGTTTCGGACGTGATGCCTATATACATGATCATACCTAGATATTCTCATAACTATGCTCAATTCTGTCAATTGCTCAACACTAATTTGTTCACCCACCGTAGAATACTTATACTCTTGAGAGAAGCCACTAGTGAAATCTATGGCCCCTGGGTCCATCTTCATCATATTAATCTTCCATCACTTTAATATTGCTTTGCTTTTTTACTTTGCCTTTTATTCTACCTTGCATCTCTATACCAAAAATATTATCTATCATATCTATCATATCTCACTCTTGTAAGTGACCATGAAGGGATTGACAACCCCTATTCGCGTTGGTTGCGAGGAGTTATTTGCTTTGTGTAGGTACGAGGGACTCGCGCGTAGCCTCCTATTGGATTGATACCTTGGTTCTCAAAAACGGAGGGAAATACTTATGCTACTTTGCTGCATCATCATTTCCTCTTCGGGGAAATCCAACGCAGTGCTCAAGAGGTAGCGGTGTTCCATGCCGGGATTACTTTGGTACCTCCCTACCAAACTTACGGCAAGGTTCACATTAGGTCTGGTACACAACATGGCATACATAATAGACCCTATGGCTGAGGCATAGGGGATGACACTCATCTTTTCTCTATCTTCTTCCGAGGTCGGGCATTGAGCTGTGCTCAATCTCACACCTTGTAATACAGGCAAGAACCCCTTCTTGGACTGATCCATATTGAGCTTCTTCAATATCTTGTCAAGGTATGTGCTTTGTGAAAGACCAATGAGGCGTCTCGATCTATCTCTATAGATCTTGATGCCTAATATGTAAGCAGCTTCTCCAAGGTCCTTCATTGAAAAACACTTATTCAAGTAGGCCTTTATGCTTTCGAAAAATTCTATATCATTTCCCATCAATAGTATATCATCCACATATAATATGAGAAATTCTACAGAGCTCGCACTCACTTTCTTGTAAACACAGGCTTCTCCATAAGTCTGCATAAACCCAAATGCTTTGATCATTTCACCAAAGCGAATGTTCGAACTCCGAGATGCTTGCACCATCCCATATATGGAGCGCTGGAGCTTGCATACCTTGTCAATATTCTTAGGATCGACAAAACCTTCCGGCTGCATCATATACAATTCTTCCTTAAGGAAACCATTCAGGAATGCCGTTTTGACATCCATTTGCCATATCTCATAATCGTAGAATGCGGCAATTGCTAACATGATTCGGACGGACTTCAACATTGCTACGGGTGAGAAGGTCTCATCATAGTCAACCCCTTGAACTTGTCGATAACCCTTAGTGACAACCCGAGCCTTATAGACGGTCACATTACCATCCGCGTCAGTCTTCTTCTTAAAGATCCATTTATTCTCTATGGCTTGCCGATCATCAGGCAAGTCTGTCAAAGTCCATACTTTGTTTTCATACATGGATCCTGTCTCGGATTTAATGGCCTCAAGCCATTTGTTGGAATCCGGGCCCGCCATCGCTTCTTCATAGTTCGAAGGTTCACCGTTGTCTAACAACATGATTTCCAGGACAGGGTTGCCGTACCACTCTGGTGCGGAATGTGTCCTCGTGGACCTACGAAGTTCAGTAGCAACTTTATCCAAAGTTTCATGATCATCATCATTAACTTCTTCTCTAGTCGGTGCATGCACCACCGAAACATCTTCCCGAGCTGCGCTACTTGCCGGTTCAAGAGGTAGTACCTCATCAAGTTCTACTTTCCTCCCACTTACTTCTTTCAAGAGAAACTCTTTCTCTAGAAAGGATCCATTCTTGGCAACAAAGATCTTGCCTTCGGATTTGAGGTAGAAGATATACCCAATAGTTTCCTTAGGGTATCCTATGAAGACGCATTTTTCTGACTTGGGTTCAAGCTTTTCAGGTTGAAGTTTCTTGACATAAGCATCGCATCCTCAAACTTTCATAAACAACAACTTAGCTTTCTTTCCAAACCATAATTCATACAGTGTCGTCTCAACGGATTTCAACAAAGCCCTATTTAAAGTGAATGCGACAGTCTCTAAAGCATAACCCCAAAATGATAGCGGTAGATCGGTAAGAGACATCATAGATCGCACCATATCTAATAAAGTGCGATTACGACATTCAGACACACCGTTACGCTGAGGTGTTCCAGGCGGCGTGAGTTGTGAAACGGTTCCACATTTCCTTAAGTGCATGCCAAACTCATGACTAAAATATTCCCCTCCACGATCTGATCATAAGAACTTTATTTTCCTGTCACGTTGATTCTCAACCTCACTCTGAAATTCCATGAACTTTTCAAAGGTCTCAGACTTGTGTTTCATTAAGTAGACATACCCATTGAGGGTGAGAACATAACGATAACCACCGCAAGCCTCAACGCCTATTGGACCGCACGCATCAGTATGCATGATTTCCAATAAGTTGGTTGCTCGCTCCATTGTTCCGGAGAACGGTGTCTTGGTCATTTTGCCCATGAGGCATGGTTCACATGTGTCAAATGATTCATAATCAAGAGACTCCAAAAGTCCATCTGCATGGAGTTTCTTCATGCGTTTGACACCAATGTGACCAAGGCGGCAGTGCCACAAGTATGTGGGACTATCATTATCAACCTTACATCTTTTTGGATTCACACTATGAATATGTGTAACAACACATTCGAGATTCAATAAAAATAAACCATTGACCAGCGGGGCATGACCATAAAACATATCTCTCATATAAATAGAACAACCATTATTCTTAGATTTAAATGAGTAGCCATGTCGCATTAAACGAGATCCTGATACAATGTTCATGATCAAAGCTGGTACTAAATAACAATTATTGAGGTTTAAACTAATCCCGAAGATAGATGTAGAGGCAGCGTGCCGACGATGATCACATCGACCTTGGAACCATTCCTGACGCGCATCGTCACCTCGTCCTTTGCTAGTCTTCGCTTATTCCGCAGTTCCTGTTTTGAGTTACAAATATGAGCAACCGCACCGGTATCAAATACCCAGGAGCTACTACGAGTGCTGGTAAGGTACACATCAATAACATGTATATCATATATACCTTCGGTGTTCCCGGCCTTCTTACTCGCTAAGTACTTGGGGCAGTTCCGCTTCTAGTGACCATTTCCCTTGCAATAAAAGCACTCAGTCTTAGGCTTGGGTCCATTCTTTGGCTTCTTCCCAGCAACTGGCTTACCGGGCGCGGCAACTCCCTTGCCGTCCTTCTCGAAGTTCTTCTTACCCTTGCCTTTCTTGAAACTAGTGGTCTTATTCTCCATCAACACTTGATGTTCCTTTTTGATTTCCACCTCCGCTGATTTCAACATTGAATATAACTCAGGAATGGACTTCTCCACCCCTTGCATATTGTAGTTCATCACAAAGCTCTTGTAGCTAGGTGGAAGAGACTGGAAGATCCTGTCAATGACCGAGTCATCTGGAAGATTAACCCCCAGCTGAGACAAGCGGTTGTGCAACCCAAACATTTTGAGTATGTGCTCGCTGTCGGCGTTCTGGGAACGGGGGTCCCCAGACTTGCCTGCTTGCGGCCTGCGGCGTGGCTCAAAGGGGGGCCCAGCACGGCCCATCTTCATCAACATAGACCCAAGACCCTCGTGAGGGGCCAAGCCTCGCGGGGCGGATGACACGGAGCTTCCTCAGGCGCGGCCTCATCAGGCTAGCTCGCGAGGAGGCAGAGAGATCAAGGTGGGGTACCTCACGAGGTGCCCGTGACGCAAGCCATGACGACCAAGAGCGCCAGGCGGGCGCCAGCCCCCGCAGTGTCCTCCTTTCCTCTTTGGTGCAAAGGGAGAAAGCGCAGGCGAGAGCATCAAGCAAAGGCACCCGTTTCGGTGCAACGAGACCAAGACCAGCCCAACGGCAGGGAGGAAGTCATTGTGGAGCCCAAGCCAGCGTCACCACCAGAGCCTTTGGCAGGCGAGGACCAACTTTAGTCAGGATAAGTGTACCAGATGTTCCCCTTCAAAATGGCCAATTGTTGGCGCCCTTCCCGCTCAATAATTGGGAAGAGGCCCAGGGCCTTTGCCTATAAATAGGACTAGCCACCCCCAGGGGAGGGGGGATCGGCCAACCCAGAAACAAGCTGGGATCGGATCGAGTAGCATCACAGAGAGAGAGAGAGAAGGGTGACTAAACTCCTCCTAGCAGTTCATCTCCCCAGCCAAGAATAGACCCTCGCGAGGCTGTTCTTCCTTGTATTGCTCATCATCATCAGCCCAAGAGGCAATCCACCACACCACAAACTAGAGTAGGGTATTACACCACAATGGTGGCCCGAACTAGTATAAACCCTGTGTCTCTTGTGCTGTTCTTTCCATAGCTTAGATCTTAGCGAGGCCGTGGGGAGCAGGTAGGTAGAAGGCGAAATCTCCACGCGCACCCCAGTGTTCGAACCTCAAGGGTCTACCGGAACCCGAAATCCGACATTTGGCGCGCCAGGTAGGGGTGCGCCGGAATTCGTCTTCCAGCGCCCCGTTCTCCTCCGACCATCGCGTCCATGTCTGACGCTCGTCGGGCCCGCACCGAGCGTCGAGCCGCTCTCGCTTCCCGCGTCGCCCAGACGGCTCATGTCGGTGGGCGTCCTTGCTATTCCCCGTCACCTGCCATCAACGCCGCCACCGGCCCGGCGGGAAACGAGCAGCAAGCGTCGTCTCAGCATCGGTCCGTGCGGCAAGACGGCCGCACCGCCACTCTCTCGCCCACCCCAGCTGGTTCTTCGTCCCGCGCGCTCCACGCACCCATGGAGGCTCGAGCTGCGCTCATCGCGGCAAATGAGCTCCTGCGCTACCGTCCCGTCGACGACATCTATGAAGAATGGCTCGACCGCGTCGCCGAGCTCATCCGCGCCGCAGGGGTCTCTCCTGCGCCATCCTTTCCGCTGCACCACACCCCGCCCTGCGCGGGCGAGGAAGCTCCGGGGGCGCCCCAGCCGCCTCCTCCTCAAGAAGGCGCCCTGGCTCGAAGGCGCGTGGCCCCTGGGCGGAACCTGCTCCGTCAGGCGCAATCGCGGCAAGAGCAGAGCTACCAAGAAGTCCCTCGCCCGCAAGAAGCTGCCCGGGCGCTCCCTGCTCCAGCACGTCGCGACCATGCTCCTGCTCCCACACGTCAAGACCCCACGCTGCTCCCAGCTGCAGCGCATGGGGACTTGCAAGACCAAGCTCTCCGTCACCCAAGGCCTCCCGTGGCCACAGCAGGCTGCCGTGCCTTCACCACCGAGCTACGCAGTGTCACGTGGCCCGGCAAGTTCAAGCCAGACCTGCCTCCTCGTTACGACGGCACGGCCGACCCTGCGGAGTTCCTCCAGCTCTATGAGCTGGGCATCAAAGCTGCCAACAGAGACGAGAAGGTCATGGCGAACTGGTTTCCCATGGCGCTCAAGGACGGGCCCCGCACCTGGCTCCTGAACCTGGCTCCAGGTACGATCTCCTCCTGGGACGAGATGCGCATCCGCTTCATCGCCAACTTCCAAGGTACTCGCAGCCGGCCACCCGCCGTGAGCGACATGCGCCGCATCAAGCAACAACCCGGAGAGACCCTGCAGAAGTACATCCAGCGCTTCAACAACGCACGCCTCAAGATTCCCAAGGTGACCGAGGAGGCCATCACTCAGCCTTCTCCGACGGCGTGCGCGACGTCAAGATGAAGGAGGAGCTGGTGATGCATGAAGACCTGTGCACTTCCTTGGAGCTGTTCAACTTGGAGACCAAGTGCACCAGGGCTGAGGAAGGGCGTCTCTCCCTCCTCGAGCTGCCTATCGCAGACCCAGAAGAGAAGAAGCCCAAGGCCAAGGATGTGAAGCGCAAGGGGGCTGCCGTGCTCGCGGCAGAACCAGACACCAAGCTGGGCAGAGATCAGCCCGAGTCTTCCAAGGGCAGTCGGTACTGTGTGTACCACGACCTCCACACCCGCAACACCAACGAATGTCAAGAGCTCCGAGCCGTGCGAGAAGGAAGGATCGGCCGTCGTCCCGATCCCGGGGCTACGGTCGAGGAGGAGGAAGGAACGCAGGACGCTGGGAAGACCGCGGCCCGCGCCAAGGGTGGCGCGATCGACCTCGCGAGGATCGCTGGCAAGACCCGCCTCACAAGGGAGACTGGACGGATCAGCCTCGCAAGGATCGCCCGCAAGGCAACGCAGGCCTCCCTCCGCTGCCGCCGCAACCAAGGAGAAATGAGGACCGCCATCAGGACGAGGGGGCTGGGGGCTTCCAGGAGCCGCGCGCGATCGCCTGCATCCTGGGTGGGTCTCAAGCCCTAGCCTCTCAGCGCATCTTCAAGCAGTTCGCCCGCGAAGTAAATGCAGTCATCCCCAAGCTCGAAGCCACGCGCCCTCTCAGGTGGTCGGCGTGCGCCATCACGTTCAGCTCAGCGGATCAGCTCAAGTGTGCGGCCACAGCCGGAGTCCTCCCGATGCTTTGTTCCCCAATCATCAGCAACGTTCTGGTCACCAGGACCCTCATCGATGGCGGGGCAGGGCTCAACGTCCTATCCGTGGAAACATTCAACAATGTCCAAGTGCCCTACAACCAGCTTCAGCCAACCAAGCCTTTCTCCGGAGTCACCGACGGCTCCACGGTCCCGATTGGGCAGGTCCGCCTCCCTGTCACCTTCGGGGCACGCGACAACTACCGCACCGAGCTCATCGACTTCGACGTCGCTCACATTCGCCTGCCGTGCAACGCCATCCTTGGTTACCCAGCGCTGGCCAAGTTCATGGCCGTAACTCACCACGGCTACAAAGTCCTCAAGATGCCAGGAAGTGGCGGAGTCATCACGGTGCCCTGTGAAGATAAGTACGCGGTGTGTTCCCTGGAACGAGCCTTTCAGGCAGCATCACTGGAAGACCCGGATCGTGGAAGCAGGAGGCTTCCCGAGACCACCCCCAAGAAGAAGAAGACATCGTCCGGCCCGGCCCCTCAGGAGGCAGGCCCCTCAGGGCCCGCGCCCGCCCAAAGGGAACCTCCTTCCATCGCATAGGAAAGCGCGCCCGGTGCCCTCCTAAAGCAGGGCTCGGGGGCTCTTCCCTGGAGGGCCACCGACCTAGCTAAGATCACGAGGGAGGCGCTTGGGGACCACATGGAGGCGTGTTTCAAAGCACGTTTCCCTCAAGAAGGAGTAAGGCAAGGAGGGCCAGACCCTCAGGAGTTTGTCAGCAAGGCCATTCAGGAGCTACAGGAGTCAAGAGTCATGAGAGGCGACCGCCGCCTACCAGCTGTGGCTCCCCATCCAGGCGAGGATGGTGGGCTGCGCGTCTGCATCGACATACCAGGGCTCAATCGAGTCGCCTCTCTGGAGCGCCTCTGGCCCTCGCGAGTGGGGCGCCGCGAAGGTCCACCCCACAGCTACATTTGCATGCCTTACGGCTTGCCGAACACGGCTGCCACGTACCAGCGCCTCATGAGGGGCATCATGGAGTCTCAAGAGGCTAGGCGTTCCACAGCCTTGGCGGAGATGGAGATGGTCCGCGAGGAGCCACCAGCGCCTCCGGAGCCTCCCGAGGCCCCTGGGCCTGGGGGCTCGTGAGGATCGGCTTATGTAGCCCACCGAGTCTGCTACACCAACGCTTATTCGTCCTCAACATCATCAGGTGACATCTTTCAAGCTTCATTTCCAGCTGGGAGCGCCCCCCAGGGCTGCATTATTCCCAGGCCGCGTGGGTCCGTCCCTGCGGCATGTATCCCTTTTATTCCATGTTGTTAGCTTACTTTGTTGGGGGCGCCCCTCGGGCTACATCATCCCTAAGTCGCTCGGGCCAGATCCAGCGGCATGTATCCCTTTTGCGTTTATTTCCGGCTATGCGTTCGACCCACCATAATTGATTATTTGATGCCGGTCCACGGCACCTCTTCTTCTCCATGCCGACCACTTGCACGTTAAAGGGGGGGGGGGTACCTGAGCATCGTGACTCAGGGCTCTTACTGGCTCTCCAGCCCTCACCCTCTGGCCTTGTCCACGGCATCGCGACTTGGCATACAAGCGACGGCTGAGACCAGCTCGAGGGCCGGGACCCGAGGACGTAGAGTGCCGGCATCTAACCAAATTTGCAGGAACACATCACAAGATAAGGCCCAGTGCCAGGCGCAGCCCGCCTAGAGGTAGGGCCCCGTGAGTCCCGCGCTGGCTCATGGGTGCCCAGATACACCTCGCCAGGCCCTACCGTGCCAGCCACGTGTCAAGGCGGGGTTGTACACGCCCCGGGGGCTCCTCCCGGAGGGGAGCCCCCTCCCACGCACCAGTGGAAGCACCATGCTCCGTGCTGGCTTATGACACTGCCGAGGAGCGGCTATGCCCGTACACATACGGAAGCGCTATGCTCCGCGCTGGTGATAAACAACCGAGGGTGGCCCCCGGGCTGCATCAACCTTAGGGAGCCCAGAGCTCAGTGTCTAGCCTCATCGTAACACCTCCCCTCGGGAGTGCCGCGCGAGGGGGCTGGGCACGGGGGCTGCGCCTGGGTCACTCCCAGACGCACGCCACTCAGCCAGGCCCCCCCGGGCCTGGTTCGTCGCGCGTCTCTCCCCGAGCGGAGCCAAGGTACGAAGGCCGTTTGAGCGTCAAGGGGGACTCCTGAGCATCGCGACTCAGGAGCCTAACTGGTCACGTAGCCCCTCACTCCTTAGTTCCGAAAGGCTAACGGTGGTTGAGGTATGCGCGGGGCCGGGATCTGCAGACGTAGAACGGTAGATTCACCCACATCTCACCTCCCTACTTGTTCGTGCGCCAAGGGGGACTCATGAGCATCGCGACTCAGGAGCCTAACTTGTCACGTAGCCCCTCACTCCTTGGTCCCGTCCTGGTTTCCGGTCGGGGCTAACGGCGGCTGAGGTATGCGCGGGGCCGGGCTCTACCGGCGTATAACATAAGCAAGTAGGAAGGAAAAGCGTAAATTTCAAGGAATTCAAAAGCAAATATTATAGTCCACACTGTTATCTCAATGCCAAACGCAAGTTTAAACGCCTCCCTGAGGCATGATGTTGGCGTTCTGGGAACTGGGGTCCCCAGACTTTCCTGCCTGCGGCCTGTGGCGTGGCTCGAATGGGGGCCTAGCGCGGCCCATCTTCATCAACATAAGACTCAAGACCCTCGCGAGGGGCCAAGCCTCGCGGGGCGGACGACACAACGCTTCCTCAGGCGCGGCCTCTCAGGTTGGCTCGCGAGGAGGCGGAGAGATCAAGGCAGGGTACCTCGCGAGGTTCCCATGAAGCAAGCCATGAAGATCAAGGGTGCCAGGCGGGCGCCAGCCCGCGCAGCATCCCCCTTTCCTCTTTGGTGCAAAGGGGGCAAGCGCATGCGAGAGGATCAAGCAAAGGCACCCATTTCGGTGCAACGAGACCACGACCAGTCCAACGGTGGGAAGGAGGTCACCATGGAGCCCAGAACGGCGTCACCACTGGGCCTTTGGCAGGCGAGGACCAACTTTAGTCAGGATAAGTGTACCAGATGTTCCCCTTCGAATTGGCCAATTGTTGGCGCCCTTCCCGCTCAATATTTGGGAAGAGGCCCAGGGCCTTTGCCTATAAATAGGACTAGCCACCCCCAGGGTAGAGGCATCTAGAGATCGAGGAGTCTAGCAAGTTAGCATCGGGCAATCAGGCCAGCAGAACCTAGAATCCGAGCAAGTAGAGAACAAGTAGAGAAAGAGAGAGAATGGCGGCTGAACTCCTCCTAGCAGTTCATCGTCCTAGCCAAGAACAGGCCCTCGCGAGGCCGTTCTCCCTTGTACTGTTCATCATCATCATCGGCCCAAGAGGCAATCCACACCACAAACTAGAGTAGGGTATTACACCACAATGGTGGCCCGAACTAGTATAAACCCTGTGTCTCTTGTGCTGTTCTTTCCATAGCTTAGATCTTAGCGAGGCGGTGGGGAGCAGGTAGGTAGAAGGCGAAATCTCCACGCGCACCCCAGTGTTCGAACCTCAAGGGTCTACCGGAACCCGAAATCCGACATTTGGCGCGCCAGGTAGGGGTGCGCCAGAATCTATCTTCCACCGATCCGCTCTCCTCCGACCGTCGCATCCATGTCTGACGCTCGTCGGGGCCGCGCCGATTGCCGGGCCGCCATCGCTTTCCGCATCGCCCAGACGGCTCCCGTCGGTGGGCGTCCTCGTCGTTCCCCGTCGCCCACCGTCAACGCCGCCACCGGCCCGGCGGGGAACGAGCAGCAGGCATCGTCTCAGCACCCGTCCGTGCAGCAAGACGGCCGCACCGCTACTCCATCGCTCACCCCCGCCGGCTCTTCGTCCCGCGCGCTCCGCGCACCCTTGGAGGCTCGAGCTGCCCTCATCACAGCAAACGAGCTCCTGCGCTACCGTCCCATCGACGACGTCTATGAAGAGTGGCTCGACCGCGTCGCCGAGCTCGTTCGCGCCGCAGGGGGCTCTCCTGCGCCATCCGCTCCACTGCGCCACACCCCGCCCTGCGTGGGCAATGAAGCTCGGGGGCGTACCAACCGCCTCCTCTCCAAAAGACGCCATGGCTCCAAGGCGCGCGGCCCCTGGGCGGAACCCGCTCCGTCAGGCGCCGGCCCGGCAAGATCGGAGCTGCCAGGAAGTCCCTCGGCCGCAAAAGGCTGCCCGGGCGCTTCCTGCCCCGGCTCGCCGTGACCCTGCTCCAGCTCCGGCACGTCAAGACCCCGCGCTACTACCAGCTGCAGCGCAAGGGGACCCGCAAGGCCAAGCTCTCCCTCAACCGAAGCCTCCCGTGGCCACCGCAGGCTGCCGCGCCTACACCAGTGAGCTGCGTAGCATCGCGTGGTCCGGCAAGTTCAAGCCAGACCTGCCTCCTTGCTATGACGGCACATCCGATCCCGCAGAGTTCCTCCAGCTCTATGAGCTGGGCATCGAAGCTGCCAGCGGGGATGAAAAGGTCATGGCGAACTGGTTCCCCATGGCGCTGAAGGAAGGAGCTCGCACCTGGCTCCTGAATCTGGCTCAAGGCACGATCTCCTCCTGGGACCAGATGCGCACCCGCTTCATCGCCAACTTCCAAGGCACTCGCGACCGGCCGCCCGCCGTGAGTGACATGCGCCGCATCAAGCAGCAACCTGGGGAGACCCTGCAAAAGTACATCCAACGTTTCAACAGTGCGCGCCTCAAGATCCCCAAGGTGTTCGAGGAAGCCATCATCTCGGCCTTCTCCGATGGCGTGCGCGACGTCAAGATGAAGGAGGAGCTGGCGATGCATGAAGACCTCTGCACCTCCCTGGAGCTGTTCAACTTGGCGACCAAGTGCGCCAGGGCTGAGGAGGGACGTCTCTCCCTCCTCGAGCTGCCCGCCGCAGATCTAGAAGAGAAGAAGCCCTAGGCCAAGGACGTGAAGCGCAAGGGGGCTGCCGTACTCGCAGCAAAACCGGACACCAAGCGGGGCAAGGATCTGCCCGAATCCTCCAGGGGCAGCCGGTACTGTGTGTACCACGACCTCCACACCCACAACACCAACGAATGTCAAGAACTCCGCGCCATGCGAGAAGGAAGAATCGGCCGTCGCCCTGACCGCGCTGACTGGGGCTACGGCCAAGGAGGAGGAAGAAACCCAGGACGCTGGGAAGATCGCGGCCCGCGCCAAGGGTGGCGCGACCAACCTCGTGAGGACCGCTAGCGGGACCTGCCTCGCGAGGGGGACTGGAGGGATCAGCTTCGTGAGGATCGCCCTCATGGCAACGCAGGCCTCCCTCCGCTGCCGCCTCAGCAAAGGAGGAACGAAGACCGCGATCAAGACGAGGGGGCTGGGGGCTTCCAAGAGCCGCGCGCAATCGCATGCATCCTGGGCGGAGCTCAAGCCCCAGCCTCTCAACGCATCTTCAAGCAGTTTGCCCGTGAAGTGAATGCAGTCCTCCCCAAGCTCGAAGCAACGCGCCCCCTCTGGTGGTCGGCGTGCGCCATCATGTTCAACTCAGCAGATCAGCTCAAGTGCGCGGCCACAGCCGGGGTCCTCCCGATGCTTTGCTCCCCAGTCATCAGCAACGTACTGGTCACCAGGACCCTCATCGATGGTGGAGCAGGGCTCAACGTCCTGTCCGTGGAAACATTCAACAACCTCCAAGTGCCCTATGACCAGCTTCAGCCAACCAAGCCTTTCTCCGGAGTCACCGACGGTTCCACAATCCCAATCGGGCAGGTCCGCCTCCCTGTCACCTTCGGGGCCCGCAGCAACTACCGCACTGAGCTCATCGACTTTGACGTCGCCCACATCCGCCTGCCGTACAACGCCATCCTCAGGTACCCAGCGCTGCCCAAGTTCATGGCCGTGACTCACCACGGCTACAATGTCCTCAAGATGCCAGGGAGTGGCTGCGTCATCACGGTGCCATGTGAAGAGAAGGATGCAGTGTGTTCCCTGGAGCGAGCCTTTAAGGCCGCGTCGCTAGAAGACCCAGATCGCGGAAGCAGGAGGATTCCTGAGACCACCCCCAAGAAGAAGAAGACGTCGTCAGGCTCAGCCCCTTAGGAGGCAGGCCCTTCAGGGCCCGTGCCTGCCCAGGGGGACCCTCCTTCCATCACATAGGAAAGCGCGCCCGGCGCCCTCCTCAGGAAGGGCTCGGGGGCTCTCACCTAGAGGGCCACCGACCTCGCCAGGGTCACGAGGGAGGTGCTTGGGCACCATGTGGAGGCGTGTTTCGAGGCACGTTTCCCTCAAGAAGGAGCCAGGCAAGGAAGGTCAGACCAGCAGGAGTTCGTTAACAAGGCCACTCAAGAGCTACAGGAGTCAAGGATCATGAGAGGTTGCCGTCGTCCGCCAGCGGTGGCTCCACATCCAGGCGAGGATGGTGGGCTGTGCTTCTGCGTCGATATACCAGGGCTCAATCAGATCGCCACGACAGAGCGCCTCTGGCCCTCGCAAGTGGGGCGCTGCGGGGGTCCACCCCACAGCTATGTTCGCATGCCTTACGGCTTGCCGAACATGGGTGCGGCGTAACAACGCCTCATGGGGGGCATCACGGAGGCTCAGGAAGGCAGGCGTTCCGTGGCCCTGGCGGAGATGGAGACAGCTCGCGAGGAGCCACCAGTGCCTCCGGAGCCTCCCGAGGCCCCAGGGCCTGGGGCTCATGAGGAACGGCTCCCGCAGCCCACCGAGTCTGCCGCACCAACGCCACTTCGCCGTCGACATCTTCAGGTGACATCTTCCGAGCTTCATTCCCAGCTGGGAGCGCCCTCCCAGGGTTGCATCACTCCCAGGCCGTGTGGGTCCGTCCCTGCGGCGTGTATCCCTTTTTATTTTTCGGTCGTTAGTTTGCCTTGTTGGGGCACCCCTCGGGCTGCATCATCCCCAAGCCGCTCGGGCTAGGCCCAGCGGCGTGTATCTCCTTCGCGTTTATTTCCAACTATGCATTCGCCTATCATGCTTGATCACCTGATGTCTGTCCACTACACCTCTTCTTCTCCATGTCGACCACTTGCACGTTAATGGGGGGGGTGCCTGAGCATCGCGACTCAGGGCTCTTACTGCCTCTCCAGCCCTCACCCTCTGGCCTTGTCCACGGCATCGCGACCTGGCATACCAGCGACGGCTGAGACAAGCTCGAGGGCCGGGACCCGAGGACGTAGAGTGCCGGCATCTAACCGAATTTTGCAGGAACACATCTCAAGATACGACCCAGTGCCAGGCGCAACCCGCCTAGAGGTAGGGCCTCGTGAGTCCCGCGCTGGCTCACGGGTGCCCAAATACACCTCACATAGCCCTACCGTGCCGGTCACATGTCAGGGCGGGGCTGTACACGCCCCGGGGGCTCCTCCCGGAGGGGAGCCCCCTCCCACGTACCAGTGGAAGCACCATGCTCCGCGCTGGCTGACGACACTGCCGAGGAGCGGCTATGCCCGTACACATACGGAAGCGCTATGCTCCGCGCTGGTGATGAACAACTGAGGGTGGCCTCCGGGCCGCATTAACCTCAGGGAGCCCAGAGCTCAGTGGCTGGCCCCATCGCAACGCCTCCCCTCGGGAGCGCCGCGCGAGGGGGCTAGGCACGGGGGCTACGACTGGGTCACGCCCAGACGTACGCCGCACAGCCAGGCCCTTCGGGCCTGGTTCGTCGCGCGCCTCTCCCCGAGCGGAGCCAAGGTATGAAGGCCGTTTGAGCGTCAAGGGGGACCCCTGAGCATCGCGACTCAGGGTCCTAACTGGTCCCGTAGCCCCTCACTCCTTAGTTCCGAAAGGCTATGCTGGGTGAGGTACGCGCGGGGCCGGTCTCTGCAGACGTAGAACGGTAGCCCCGCTTACATCTCACCTCGTCACTCGCTGTTTGCGCGTCAAGGGGGACTCCTGAGCATCGCGACTCAGGAGCCTAACTGGCTCCGTAGTCCCTCACTCCTTGGTTCCGAAAGGCTATGCTGGGTGAGGTACGCGCGGAGTTGGGCTCCGCAGACGTAGAACGGAAGATACACCTACATCACGCTCCCCTACTTGTAGTTCGTGCGCCAAGGGGGACTCCTGAGCATCGCGACTCAGGAGCCTAACTTGTCACGTAGCCCCTCACTCCTTTGGTCCCGTCCTAGTTTCCAGTCGGGGCTAATGTTGGGTGAGGCATGCGCGGGGCCAGGCTCTGCCGGCGTAGAATACAAGCAAGTAGGGAAGAAAAGCATAAAACTCAAGGAATTTAAAAGAAAATATTACAACCCATACTGTCGTCTTAGTAGCAAACGCAAGTTTAAATGCCTCCCCGAGGCGTGGTGCATGTGCAGGAATTGAAAGAAGAACAGGGATGGAAACAGAGTCACTTGTCGGCGGTGGAGCTGCGTGGAGTGGCTTCGCCTCGTGGAGCAGTAGGGCCGGCAGCGCCTTGCTTTGGTCTGGTGCTGAAGGCCCGGAACTTCCCCAGCAGCACCTCCGCGCGCCCCTTCACGGCTTCGATAGCGGCGGCAGCACCCTCGCCGCTCACCGGCTCCAGCAGGCTGTCGAGGTCGGCGCTGGGATCGCGAAGATAGATGTGGGCGAAGACCCGCGTCAGTGCAGCAGAAGGCAGGACACGCGCCTCGGCCTCAGCCATGGGGCCGAGGCCAAGCGCAACATCTCCAAGGGCCTTAACCAGGAAGGGAAGATCTGGGAGTTAGGAGGAAGGAAGGAGAGGCGCAAGAAAGGGGATCTAAGCAGCAACCGGAGAAGGAGAAGAGCAAAGCCGGAGCAGATGCCATGCCTTTAATAACCAGCAGAGTTGCAGAAGCACCGACGCCCAGTCAACCGCCACGCGGCGCCCGAGGCCGCAGGCTGTTAGGGCCCCGCGGCGCTTCGCCCTTGCCATTTCGCCTCTCAGCATGGCCAAGTCCATGCGCGCCTTGGGCCTGGGGGCTACTGTCGGCGTTCTGGGAACGGGGGTCCCCAGACTTTCCTGCCTGCGGACTGCGGTGTGGCTAATGGGGGCCTAGCGCGGCCCATCTTCATCAACATAAGACTCAAGACCCTCGCGAGGGGCCAAGCCTCGCGGGGCGGATGACACATCGCTTCCTCAGGCGCGGCCTCCTTAGGCTGGCTCGCGAGGAGGCGGAGAGATCAAGGCAGGGTACCTTGCGAGGTGCCCATGATGCAAGACATGACGATCGAGGGTGCCAGGCGGGCGCCAGCCCGCGCAGTGTCCCCGTTTCCTCTTTGGTGCAAAGGGGTAAGCGCAGGCAAGAGGATCAAGCAAAGGCACCCATTTCGGTGCAACAAGACCAAGACCAGTCCAACGGTGGGAAGGAGGTCACCATGGAGCCCAGAACGGCGTCACCACAGGGCCTTTGGCAGGCAAGGACCAACTTTAGTCAGGATAAGTGTACCAGATGTTCCCCTTCGAATTGGCCAATTGTTGGCGCCCTTCCCGCTCAATATTTGGGAAGAGGCCCAGGGCCTTTGCCTATAAATAGGACTAGCCACCCCCAGGGTAGAGGCATCTAGAGATCGAGGAGTCTAGCAAGTTAGCATCGGGCAATCATGCCAGCAGAACCTAGAATCTGAGCAAGCAAAGAACAAGTAGAGAAAGAGAGAGAAGGGCGGCTGAACTCCTCCTAGCAGTTCATCGTCCTAGCCAAGAACAGGCCCTCACGAGGCCGTTCTCCCTTGTACTGTTCATCATCATCATCGGCCCAAGAGGCAATCCACACACCACACTGGAGTAGGGTATTACACCACATCGGTGGCCCAAACCAGTATAAACTTTGTGTCTCTTTTGTTGTTCTTTCGGTAGTTTATATCCTTACGAGACGGAGAGGTAGAGGGCATAATCTCCGCGCGCACCCCAGAGTTCGAACCTTAAGGGTCTGCCGGAACCCGTGATCTGACACATGATACATGTGCAGGAATTGAAGGCAGGACAGGAGCCACAACGGAATCACTTGACGGCGGCAGAGCAGCGCGGAGTGGGTTCGCCTCATGGAGCAGCAGGGTCGGCAGCGCCTCGCTTCGGCCTTGTGCTGAAGGCCCGAAACTTCCCCAGCAGAGCCTCCACGCGACCCTTCATGGCCTCGGCAGCGACAGCGGCACGCTCGCCGCTTGTTCGCTCCAGCAGGCTGTCGAGGTCGACGCTGGGATCGCAAAGGTAGATGTGGGTGAGGACCCGCGTCAGCGCTGCAGAAGACAGGACATGTGCCTCGGCCTCGGCCGTGGGGCCAAAGCCAAGGGGGACATCTTCAAGAGCGTGAACCAGGAAGGCAAGCAGCTTGGCAGGGACGTTCTCGGCGCCAGCCAGCAGGCTCTCCAGGCCGCTGTCGTAAAGCGTCCTCAGCGAGGAGAGAGCCTTCGCCTCCATCTCTGCGAAGGCCACGTGGTCCTCGGCAAGAACTTGGGCCTTGTCGTCCAACTCGACCTTCCTCGCCCCCAACTCCTGCTCCAGCGTGCCTAGGCGGTCACGGCGCTTCCTGAGCTTGGCCTCCAGGTCCTTGACGGCCGCCTCGCGAGCCTTCACGCCTTCTTCCTGCTCTTGGCGAAGGCGGGCCTCTTTCACGAGCTGGGCCCGCAGGCCTTGCAGCTTGTCGGTGTACAAAAAGAGGGGGTACACCTTTTGTACCCATATGACTGTGCACGGGCAGTCTGAGCCACGGGCGCCGCCACACCAAGCCCGGCAAGGGAGGTAGAACTGAGGTGAGGCCAAAGTCAAAGAGGAGCAGGACGATGCCAAGACCACAAAGAGCAAAGGGGACGAAGCGGGCCCCCTCCCCGGCAAGATCCTTGCCGGGAGGTGGTTTTAGCAAACCCGGCAAGACCCTTGCCGTGGCAGCCTCGCCCCACACCTACGGAGCGGGTCACCCTTGAGTCCACTACCCCCATGGGGTGAGGATTCGGGAGGCATCCCCGTAGTGATATGAAGATCTTTGTGAAGACGTTCAAGACCAGATACACACTTTAGAAGATGATCCTTGGCGGGATCCCAGCCAAGGAAAACCACAAGGCCCCCGACAAGAGCCTTGCCGGGGATGACAACAAGCGCCACGGAAAGACCCTTGTCGGGACCCCGGCAAGACCCTTGCCGGGGCCGCGGCAAGACCCTTGCCGAGGACACCCACGGGGCCACCATCGGACCCGCACCAGTCGCGCCTCCACCACCGTTCGCATGCAGCTGCCGACCCAAACCAGCTGGGCAGGCACCTGCGTGGTGGCATGCAGATCATCGTGGAGGCCTACCACCGCGCCACCACAGCTGCCTGCCCGCCTACATGGAATCGCAGTTACCGCTGGCCAGGGCGCGTGTCGACGCAGGAGAGAGCGGCGACGGACGAGATGGGGCTCTCCCCCGCCCCCGATAAAGCAGGGACACCTAAGCAAGCCGCATTAAATGTGCCTTGTCATGTAATGTGAGGGATAACCTCGCGCCACTGTACCCTTTCCACCTCCTGTGTGCCACTATGGCAGCCCCTTTCCCTATAAAAGGAGGCCCCAGGCGACCAGGAGGAGGATTCGGCTTTTTGGAGCTCCTCACGCCCCATAGCTAGCTCAAGAACACAAGCATATAATCCACCAAAGCAGGAGTAGGGTTTTACGCATCTCCGCGTCCTGAACCTGGATAAAGGAATCGTGTACTGCCTGCTCGATCCGCTGTTCTCACGACCCCCGCGCCCTGCAATCGTAGAAAGGGATTCTCGTGATCCCATAGGTGTCGTTTCCCACCGACATCTTTGGCGCGCCAGGCAGGGGGAGCGCAGTTGTGAGAATCAGCTTTAGCAGTTAGTTCGACGTTTCTTCATATCCATGGCGCCCAAGAAGAAGACGACGGTGGCGGTTGGCCCGTCGGACGCCGGGCATCCCGTCCCGACACGGGCGAGCAGCGGACCGGTCGCCAAAAGGACCCGGGGCGCTGCTTGCGAACACCAACACCGTCTCAGCGGCCGGAGTTTGGGAGGTGGCGATGTTCGTGCCCCCGGTAACAGACCGCACGCCGCCAAATCGAAAGACGGAGCCGGGCCCTCCGCAGGTGGCGCGGGACCTTCTGAGGTCGCTGCTGCCCCGCCCGTTGGCAGTGCGAGGGCCTCCAGGACTCCCACTCCGGCGCCGATGGCGCGTCCCTCTCAAGCAGCGCGCGACGAGCGGCGTGATCGCCCTGAAGACCCCGGACGTCGCCGCGGGAAAAGCCCCGAGCGCCACTCCCGGGATGTAGAAGGCCTTCCCGCTCGCCGAGGCGCCAGTGAAGGCGGCGTGCGACCGCGCGGTCGTGATGGAGCTCATTCTGACATGGTCAGAAGTCGAAGCGCATCGTGATCCATGCAGGTTTCGCTGCCGCCGATGCCAGCAGTAGCCTTGGCGCGCGCAGTTGTTCCTCGACTTTCCTCCCACTACGGGGAAACTCGACGAATGGAGATGTTGGGGAACGTAGTAATTTCAAAAAAAAATTCCTACGCACACGCAAGATCATGGTGATGCATAGCAACGAGAGGGGAGAGTGTTGTCTACATACCCTTGTAGACTGAAGCGGAAGCGTTGACACAACGTAGAGGAAGTAGTCGTACGTTCTCCTCGCGATCCGACCGATCACAGCACCGTTACTCCGGCACCTCCGAGTTCTTAGCACACGTTCAGCTCGATGACGATCCCCGGGCTCCGATCCAGCAAAGCGTCGGGGAAGAGTTCCGTCAGCATGACGGCGTGGTGACGATCTTGATGTGTTACCGGCGCAGGGCTTCGCCTAAGCACTGCAACGATATGACCGAGGTGGAATTTGGTGGGAGGGGGCACCGCACACGGCTAAGGAAAGATCTCAATGATCAATTGTGTGTCCAAGGGGTGCCCCTTGCCTCAATATATAAAGGATGGAGGAGGAGGAGGCCGGCCAAGCCAATTGGTGCGGCCAAGATATGGAGTCCTACTAGGACTCCAAGTCCTAGTAGGAGTCCACCAAGAGGGGAGGAAGGGAGAAGGAATAGGAGGAGAAGGAGAGGTGGCCGGCCCCCTTTTCCCTAGTCCAATTCGGACCAAAGGGGAGGGGGGGCGCAGCAGCCTTTTCCTCTTCCCACTAAAGCCCATCAAGGCCCATTACTTCTCCCGTAATCCCGTAACTCCCTGATACTCCCGAAAATACCCGGATCACTCAGAACCTTTCCGATGTCCGAATATAGTCGTCCAATATATCGATCTTTACGTCTTGACCATTTCGAGACTCCTCGTCATGTCCCCAATCTCATCCGGGACTCCGAACTCCTTCGGTACATCAAAACTCATAAACTCATAATATAACTGTCATCGAAACCTTAAGCGTGCGGACCCTACGGTTCGAGAACAATGTAGACATGACCGAGACACGTCTCCGGTCAATAACCAATAGCGGGACCTGGATGCCCATATTGGCTCCTACATATTCTACGAAGATCTTTATCGGTCAGACCGCATAACACCATACGTTGTTCCCTTTGTCATTGGTATGTTACTTGCCCGAGATTCGATCGTCGGTATCCAATACCTAGTTCAATCTCGTTACCGGCAAGTCTCTTTACTCGTTCCGTAATACATCATCTCACAACTAACACATTAGTTGCAATGCTTGCAAGGCTTATGTGATGTGCATTACCGAGAGGGCCCAGAGATACCTCTCCGACAATCGGAGTGACAAATCCTAATCCCGAAATACGCCAACCCAACATGTACCTTCGGAGACACCTGTAGAGCACCTTTATAATCACCCAGTTACGTTGTGACGTTTGGTAGCACACAAAGTGTTCCTACGGTAAACGGGAGTTGCATAATCTCATAGTTAAAGGAACATGTATAAGTCATGGATAAAAGCAATAGCAACATACTAAACGATCGGGTGCTATGCTAATGGAATGGGTCATGTCAATCAGATCATTCAACTAATGATGTGATCTCGTTAATCAAATAACAACTCTTTGTTCATGGTTAGGAAACATAACCATCTTTGATTAATGAGCTAGTCAAGTAGAGGCATACTAGTGACACTCTGTTTGTCTATGTATTCACACATGTATTATGTTTCCAGTTAATACAATTCTAGCATGAATAATAAACATTTATCATGATATAAGGAAATAAATAATAACTTTATTATTGCCTCTAGGGCATATTTCCTTCAGTCTCCCACTTGCACTAGAGTCAATAATCTAGATCACATCACCATGTGATTAACATCAATAGTTCACATCATCATGTGATTAACACCCATAGTTCACATCGATATGTGACCAACACCCAAAGGGTTTACTAGATTCAGTAATCTAGTTCACATCGCTATGTGATTAACACCCAAAGAGTACTACGGTGTGATCATGTTTTGCTTGTGAGAGAAATTTAGTCAACGGGTCTGCCACATTCAGATCCGTTATGTATTTTGCAATTTTCTATGTCTACAATGCTCTGCACGGAGCTACTTTAGCTAATTGCTCCCACTTTCAATATGTATCTAGATTGAGACTTAGAGTCATCTAGATTAGTGTCAAAACTTGCATCGACGTAACCTTTTACGACGAACCTTTTTGTCACATCCATGATCGAGAAACATATCCTTATTTTACTAAGGATAATTTTGACCGATGTCCAGTGATCTACTTCCTAGATCACTATTGTACTCCCTTGCTTAACACAGTGTAGGGTATACAATAGATCTGGTACATAGCATGGCATACTTTATAGAATCTATGGCTGAGGCATAGGAAATGACTTTCATTCTATTTCTATCATCTGCCGTGGTCGGGCTTTGAGTCTTACTCAAGTTCACACCTTGTAATACAGGCAAGAACTCTTTCTTTGACTGTTCCATTTTGAACTACTTCAAAATCTTTTCAAGGTATGTACTTATTGAAAAACTTATCAAGCGTCTTGATCTATCTCTATAGATCTTGATGCTCAATATGTAAGCAGCTTCACCGAGGTCCTTCTTCGAAAAACTCCTTTCAAATACTCCTTTATGCTTTACAGAATAATTCTACATTATTTCCGATCAATAATATGTCATTTACATATACTTATCAGAAATGCTGTAGTGCCCCCACTCACTTTCTTGTAAATACAGGCTTCACCGCAAGTCTGTATAAAACTATATGCTTTGATCAACTTATCAAAGCGTATATTCCAACTCCGAGATGCTTGCACCAGTCCATAGATGGATCGCTGGAGCTTGCATATTTTGTTAACACCTTCAGGATCGACAAAACCTTCTGGTTGCATCGTATACAACTCTTCTTTAATAAATCCATTAAGGAATGTAGTTTTGTTTATCCATTTGCCGGATTTCATAAAATGCGACAATTGCTAACATGATTCAGACAGACTTAAGCATAGATACGAGTGAGAAACTCTCATCGTAGTCAACACTTTGAACTTGTCGAAAAACCTTTTCTCGACAATTCTAGCTTTTGTAGATAGTAACACTACTATCAGTGTCCGTCTTCCTCTTGAAGATCCATTTATTTTCTTTGGCTTGCCGATCATCGGGCAAATCCCTCAAAGTCCATACTTTGTTCTCATACATGGATCATATCTCAGATTTCATGGCCTCTAACCATTTCGCGGAATCTGGGCTCATCATCGCTTCCTCATAGTTCGCAAGTTCGTCATGGTCTAGTAACATGACTTCCAGAACAGGATTACCGTACCACTCTGGTGCGGATCTCACTCTGGTTTACTTACGAGATTCGGTAGTAACTTGATCTTGAAGTTACATGATCATCATCATTAGCTTCCTTACTAATTGGTGTAGTAGTCACAAGAACAGATTTCTGTGATGAACTACTTTCCAATAAGGGAGAAGGTACAATTACCTTATCAAGTTTTCTACTTTCCTCCCACTCACTTCTTTCAAAAGAAACTCTTTCTCTAGAAAGTTTCCGAACTTAGCAACAAAAGTCTTGCCTTCGGATCTGTGATAGAAGGTGTATCCAATAGTTTCCTTTGGATATCCTATGAAGACACATTTCTCCGATTTGGGTTCGAGCTTATCAGGTTGAAGCTTTCACATAAGTATCGCAGCCCCAAACTTTAAGAAACGACAACTTAGGTTTATTGCTAAACCATAGTTCATACGGTGTCGTCTCAACGGATTTAGATGGTGCCTCTTTTAACGTGAATGCAGCTGTCTCTAATGCATGATCCCAAAACGATATTGGTAAATCGGTAAGAAATATCATAGATTGTACTATATCCAATAAAGTATGGTTATGACGTTCGGACACACCATTATGCTGTGGTGTTCCAGGTGGCATGAATTTGTGAAACTATTCCACATTGTTTTAATTGAAGACCAAACTCGTAACTCAAATATTTGTCTCCGCGATCAGATCGTAGAAACCTTATTTTCTTGTCACGATGATTTTCATTTCACTCTAAAATTCTTTGAACTTTTCAAACATTTCAGACTTATGTTTCATCAAGTAGATATACCCATATCTGCTCAAATCATCTGTGAAGGTTAGAAAATAATGATACTTGTCGCGAGCCTTAATATTCATCGGATCATATACATCAGTATGTATGATTTCCAACAAATCTGTTGCTTGCTCCATTGTTCCGGTGAACGGCGTTTTTAGTCATCTTGCCCAAGAGGCATGGTTCGCAAGCATCAAGTGATTCATAATCAAGTGATTCCAAAATCCCATCAGCATGGAGTTTCTTCATGCGTTTTACACCAATATGACCTAAACGGCAGTGCCACAAATAGGTTGCACTATCATTATTAACTTCGCATCCTTTTGGTTTCAATATCATGAATATGTGTATCACTGCGATCGAGATCCAACAAACCATTTCGTTGGTGTGTATAACCATAGAAGGTTTTATTCATGTAAACAGAACAACAATTTATTCTCTTACTTAAATGAATAGCCGTATTGCAATAAACATGATCAAATCATATTCATGCTCAACGTAAACACCAAATAACACTTATTTAGTTTCAACACTAATCCCGAAAGTATAGGGAGTGTGTGATGATGATCATATCAATCTTGGAACCACTTCCAACACACATCGTCACCTTGCCCTTTAACTAGTCTTTGTTCATTCTGCAACTCCCGTTTCGAGTTACTAATCTTAGCAACTTGAACTAGTACCAAATACTGAGGGGTTGCTATGAACACTAGTAAAGTACACATCAATAACATGTATATCAAATATACTTATGTTCACTTTGCCATCCTTCTTATCCGCCAATCACTTGGGGTAGTTCCGCTTCCAGTGACCAGTCCCTTTGCAGTTGAAGCACTTAGTCTCAGGCTTAGGACCATACTTGGGCTTTTTCACTTGAGCAGCAACTTGCTTGCCGTTCTTCTTGAAGTTCCCCTTCTTTCCTTTTGCCCTTTTCTTGAAACTAGTGATCTTGTCAACCATCAACACTTGATGTTTTTCTTTGATTTCTACCTTCGCTGATTTTAGCATCGCGAAGAGCTTGGGAATATTTTCCGTTATCCCTTGCATATTATAGTTCATCACGAAGTTCTACTAACTTGGTGATGGTGACTAGAGAATTCTGTCAATCACTATCTTATCTGGAAGATTAACTCCCACTTGATTCAAGCGACTGTAGTACCCAGACAATCTGAGCACATGCTCACTAGTTGAGCGATTCTCCTCCATCTTTTAGCTATAGAACTTGTTGGAGACTTCATATCTCTCAACTCGGGTATTTGCTTGAAATATTAACTTCAACTCCTGGAACATCTCATATGCTCTATGACGTTCAAAACGTCTTTGAAGTCCCGATTCTAAGCAGTTAAGCATGGTGCACTAAACTATTAAGTAGTCATCATATTGAGCCAGCAAAACGTTCATAATGTCTGCATCTGCTCCTGCAATAGGTCCGTCACCTAGCGGTGCATCAAGGACATAATTCTTCTGTGCAGCAATGAGGATAAACCTCAGATCACGGATCCAATCCGCATCATTGCTACTAACATTTTCAACACAATTTTCTCTAGGAACATATCAAAATAAACATAGGAAAGCAACAACGCGAGCTATTGATCTACAACATAGATATGCTAATACTACCAGGACTAAGTTCATGATAAATTAAAGTTCAATTAATCATATTACTTAAGAACTCCCACTTAGATAGACATCCCTCTAATCCTCTAAGTGATCACGTGATCCAAATCAACTAAACCATGTCCGATCATCACGTGAGATGGAGTAGTTTCAATGGTGAACATCACTATGTTGATCATATCTACTATATGATTCACGCTCAACCTTTCGGTCTCCGTGTTCCGAGGCCATATCTGTTATATGCTAGGCTCGTCAAGTATAACCTGAGTATTCCGCGTGTGCAACTATTTTGCACCCGTTGTATTTGAACGTAGAGCCTATCACACCCGATCATCACGTGGTGTCTCAGCACGAAGAACTTTCGCAACGGTGCATACTCAGGGAGAACACTTCTTGATAATTAGTGAGAGATCATCTTATAATGCTACCGTCAATCAAAGCAAGATAAGATGCATAAAAGATAAACATCACATGCAATCAATATAAGTGATATGATATGGCCATCATCATCTCGTGCTTGTGATCTCCATCTTCGAAGCACCGTCATGATCACCATCGTCACCGGCGCGACACCTTGATCTTCATCGCAGCATCGTTGTCGTCTCGCCAATCTTATGCTTCCACGACTATCACTACCGCTTAGTAATAAAGTAAATCATTACATCGCGATTGCGTTGCATACAATAAAGCGACAACCATATGGCTCCTGCCAGTTGCCGATAACTCGGTTACAAAACATGATCATCTCATACAATAAAATTTAGCATCATGTCTTGACCATATCACATCACAACATGCCCTGCAAAAACAAGTTAGACGTCCTCTACTTTGTTGTTGCAAGTTTTACGTGGCTGCTACGGGCTTAAGCAAGAACTCATCTTACCTACGCATCAAAACCACAACGATAGTTTGTCAAATAGACTCCGTTTTAACCTTCTCAAGGACCGGGCGTAGTCACACTCGGTTCAACTAAAGTTGGAGAGACAGTCTTCCGCAAGCCATCTATGTGCAAAGCACGTCGAGGGAACCGGTCTCGCGTAAGCGTACGCGTAAGGTTGGTCCGGATCGTCTCGTCCAACAATACCGCTGAACCAAAGTATGACATGCTGGTAGGCAGTATGACTTGTATCGCCCACAACTCACTTGTGTTCTACTCGTGCAAATAACATCAAACCATAAAAACCTAGGCTCTGATACCACTGTTGGGGAACGTAGTAATTTCAAAAAAAAAAATCCTACGCACACGCAAGATCATGGTGATGCATAGCAACGAGAGGGGAGAGTGTTGTCTACATACCCTTGTAGACTGAAGCGGAAGCGTTGACACAACGTAGAGGAAGTAGTCGTACGTTCTCCTCGCGATCCGACCGATCACAGCACCGTTACTCCGGCACCTCCGAGTTCTTAGCACACGTTCAGCTCGATGACGATCCCCGGGCTCCGATCCAGCAAAGCGTCGGGGAAGAGTTCCGTCAGCATGACGGCGTGGTGACGATCTTGATGTGTTACCGGCGCATGGCTTCACCTAAGCACTGCAACGATATGACCGAGGTGGAATTTGGTGGGAGGGGGCACCGCACACGGCTAAGGAAAGATCTCAATGATCAATTGTGTGTCCAAGGGGTGCCCCTTGCCTCAGTATATAAAGGATGGAGGAGGAGGAGGCCGGCCAAGCCAATTGGTGCGGCCAAGATATGGAGTCCTACTAGGACTCCAAGTCCTAGTAGGAGTCCACCAAGAGGGGAGGAAGGGAGAAGGAATAGGAGGAGAAGGAGAGGTGGCCGGCCCCCTTTTCCCTAGTCCAATTCGGACCAAAGGGGAGGGGGGGCGCAGCAGCCTTTTCCTCTTCCCACTAAAGCCCATCAAGGCCCATTACTTCTCCCGTAATCCCGTAACTCCCCGATACTCCCGAAAATACCCGGATCACTCAGAACCTTTCCGATGTCCGAATATAGTCGTCCAATATATCGATCTTTACGTCTCGACCATTTCGAGACTCCTCGTCATGTCCCCAATCTCATCCGGGACTCCTAACTCCTTCGGTACATCAAAACTCATAAACTCATAATATAACTGTCATCGAAACCTTAAGCGTGCGGACCCTACGGTTCGAGAACAATGTAGACATGACCGAGACACGTCTCCGGTCAATAACCAATAGCGGGACCTGGATGCCCATATTGGCTCCTACATATTCTACGAAGATCTTTATCGGTCAGACCGCATAACACCATACGTTGTTCCCTTTGTCATTGGTATGTTACTTGCCCGAGATTCGATCGTCGGTATCCAATACCTAGTTCAATCTCGTTACCGGCAAGTCTCTTTACTCGTTCCGTAATACATCATCTCACAACTAACACATTAGTTGCAATGCTTGCAAGGCTTATGTGATGTGCATTACCGAGAGGGCCCAGAGATACCTCTCCGACAATCGGAGTGACAAATCCTAATCCCGAAATACGCCAACCCAACATGTACCTTCGGAGACACCTGTAGAGCACCTTTATAATCACCCAGTTACGTTGTGACGTTTGGTAGCACACAAAGTGTTCCTACGGTAAACGGGAGTTGCATAATCTCATAGTTAAAGGAACATGTATAAGTCATGGATAAAAGCAATAGCAACATACTAAACGATCGGGTGCTATGCTAATGGAATGGGTCATGTCAATCAGATCATTCAACTAATGATGTGATCTCGTTAATCAAATAACAAATCTTTGTTCATGGTTAGGAAACATAACCATCTTTGATTAATGAGCTAGTCAAGTAGAGGCATACTAGTGACACTCTGTTTGTCTATGTATTCACACATGTATTATGTTTCCAGTTAATACAATTCTAGCATGAATAATAAACATTTATCATGATATAAGGAAATAAATAATAACTTTATTATTGCCTCTAGGGCATATTTCCTTCAGGAGAGCCACCATCCGAAGCCTTGTTGCGGTGGCCAACAAAGATGAGCCGACCCTGACGGAGCCCCCGGGTCGACGTTCCGACGGAGTCCCGCGTACCAGTGGCAGGAAGGCTGGCGGCGCCGCGACCATGGTGCACTCGCCTCCTCTCCGCCCGGTGCCACGGACGCCTGCCCATTGCGACGTCGCGGGCGACAAAATCTCCATAGCGTCGTCTGACCCGCGGACCCACCAGGACCAACGCCAGGTCCTCCGGGATCGGGAACATGAAGACGCTTGGACCACCATCGAGCGCCGGCGCGGAGCGCGCCACCAGTCAGATAAGTGAGCGGGGCCCGCTGTGGACCACCCGGCACCGGAAAGCCCTGGGGGCCTGCCTTACGAGGTAGGCTGCCCGGCTTTTACCCGTGAGCTGCGGCAGTTCTAGTGGCCCACTCACCGCACTTTCAAACCTGACGTGGGCGAGAAGTACGGCGGCAAGACCCACCCATCCGAGTTCCTCAGCATCTACACCATCGCGATGCAGGCGGCCGGAGCTCGTGACGATAAGGTGCTTGCAAATTACTTCCCGTTGGCTCTTAAACCTAATGCCATGTCCTGGTTGATGCACTTGCCGGTAGACTCCATCTCCTCCTGGTAGGATTTGTGACATGAATTTGTGGGCGCCTTCAATGGCGGTCATCAAGCTCACGGCCAAGCAAGTGATCTCCATGTCATTCCCCAGAAGGGAGGCGAGAGTCTCCGCAAGTACATACAGAGGTTCAGCCAGGTGCAGTACAATATTCAAAATGTTCACCCCGCCGCCATCATCAGCGTGTTCCATCAGAACGTTCGGAACCGCAAGATGGGCGAAGAGCTGGCAATGAACAAGGTGAAAGATGTCGCGGAGCTCTATGTTCTCGCAGACAAATGTGCCCGGGCTGAAGAAGGGAGGAAGTACCCCGGCGAAGATGCTGGCGTGGAAACCGATTCCTCTGAAGAGGACACCGCCGCCCCGGCAAAGAAAGACAGGCGCCGCAACAGGAAGCGCAAAGGGAAAGCTGTGCTTGCTGTCGAGGGGTCTGACGACACCAGCTCCACCAAGAAGACCAAGGCAGGTGACCCCGGCAAGGAAATTGCCGGATGTGTCGCCTGCCAGGCCTTGGCGGCCACCGAGAAGCCAGGCAACTCCGACAAGCGATACTGCAAGATCCATCGCGCCAAAGGCCATGCTCTCCAAGACTGCCGACAGGTTGAGCTCCTCGCTGAGAAGCAGAGGGCTGAATACGAGAGGCGGGACAGGGAGAAGGGCCAAGACGATGCTGAGGGATCCGGCAAGAAACGCGATGGCCAGGCGGGCCGTCGCGGCAAGGATAAGAAACAAGAGAGGCCCGCTCGGGGCCGTGACAGAAAGCCAGAAGATGACGATCACAAAGAGGACGATGAGTCTGGTGACCAAGAGTTCCAGAAAGCTACAGAGGCCATGTGCGTTGACTGCGGCGCTTCGCTGCATGCCTCTCGGCGCCGGCTTAAACAGTGGGTGCGAGAGATTACAGCAGCAGAGCCGTCGTTTGATGCCTAGAGGCCGCTGAAGTGGTCTAGCAAACCTATCATTTTTGACTCTGAGGATCACCCTGATCGCACTACTGCGGTCGGGTGCTTGCCGTTGTTGGTTTCACCGACGATACACAACCTCAGGGTGACAAAAATGTTAGTAGATGGCGGGGCCGGTCTGAACTTGATCTCGCCTGTCGTGGTCGAGAAGCTGCAGATCACCAATGGAGACCTCGAAGAAATGGGCACGTTTTAGGGGGTCAGCCCGGGGAGAAGCCAACCCAAGGGAAAGGTCACGTTGCCCGTAACTTTCGGGAGCAACTTGAACTTCAGGACGGAGAGGATTGTGTTTGATGTTGCCAAGATCCCCTTGCCCTACAACGGGATCCTTGGCCGCCCGGCGCTGGCCAAGTTCATGGCGGCGTCGCACTACGCCTACAATACTCTGAAGATGCCAGGGCCCGTGACGGTCATCACCATCTCCTCCGACAAGAAGGATGCGCTGATTTGCGCTGACCAAGTGTACCAGCAAGCAGGTGCAGCAGCTGCCGCCGCTGGGGCACTTGCTCCTGCTACCGGGACCCCGGGAGGGAGAAGAAGAAGGCCGGTGAGACCTCGGACACCCCCTCCGGCAAGCGCACCTCTTCGGAGTGTAGCGCTGTCGTCGAGGACGTGCCAGAGAGCTCCGCCGGTGGAAGCAAGAGGACCAGGGCCACGCTGCCGGGAATCAAGAAGGTTTCCGTCAACAAGGACGGAATGGGAGGAGCTTTCACCATAAGCTCCAGCCTTGATGACAAATAGGAAGACACACTCGTCACCTTCCTGCGGGCGAATGTCGATGTGTTTGCATGGCAAGCTTCCGACATCCCCGGCGTTCCCAGGGAGTTGATTGAGCACCACCTTGCTGTCTGTCCTCATGCGCGGCCCGTCAAGCGGAAGGTCAGAAAGCAGGCTTTGGAATGACAGGAGTTCATCACAGAAGAAATCCGGAAACTGGAGGCAGCGGGTTTGGTAAGAGGAGTGCTCCATCCGACGTGGTTGGCCAATCTGGTCGTAGTGCGCAAGGCGAATGGGAAGTGGAGGCTGTGTATTGATTACACAGATATCAATAAGGCTTGTCCTAAAGACCCCTTCCCGTTGTCGCGCATCAACCAGATTGTTGACTCCACGGCTGGGTGTGATCTGCTGTCATTCCTCGATGCCTACTCCGGCTACCACCAGATCTTCATGACAAAAGAAGACGAGGAGAAAACAGCATTCATCACCCCATGTGGTATGTATTGTTTCATACGGATGCCTTTCGGGTTGAAGAGTGCTGGATCGACATTTGCGAGGGCGGTCCAGATTGGTTTTGAGCCCCAGCTCCATAGAAATATGGAGGCTTATATGGACGACATCGTGGTCAAAACCAAGGCCAGGGCCACCCCCATATCAGATTTGCGGGAGATGTTTGCAAATCTGCGCAAGATCAACCTCAAGTTAAACCCTGAGAAGTGCGTCTTTGGCGTCCCGTCCGGCAAGCTTCTCGGGTTCTTTGTGTCGCAGCGGGGAATAGAGGCCAACCCGGACAAGATTAAAGCTATAGAGCAGATTGAAGCACCCAAGTGGATCAAGGACGTGCGCCGGCTCGCCGGTTGCGTCGCTGCCCTGGGCAGATTCATATCCAAGTCCGCCGAGCGCGCCCTTCCCTTTTTCAAGATCTTGAAAAAGGCTGGCCCGGTGGAGTGGGCACCAGAAGCCGAAGCGGCATTACAAGATTTGAAGACGTACATGTCCCTCGCTATCGGATCACGGGTTCCGGCAGACCCTTAAGGTTCGAACTCTGGGGTGCGCGCGGAGATTATGCCCTCTACCTCTCCGTCTCGCAAGGATCTAAACTACAGAACGAACAGCACAAGAGACACAGGGTTTATACTAGTTTGGGCCAACATTGTGGTGTAATACCCTACTCTAGTTTGTGGTGGATGGATTGCCTCTTGGGCTGATGAGGATGAACAGTACAAGGAAGAACAGCCTCGCGAGGGTCTGTTCTTGGCTAGGGGATGAACTGCTGGGGGAGTTCGATCGCCCTTCTCTCTCTCTAAGTGTGTTGCTAGCTCTGTTTGTGGATGCTACGTTCTAGATGGTTTCTTCCTCCCCCCTTTCTACCCTGGGGGTGGCTAGTCCTATTTATAGGCAAAGGCCCTGGGCCTCTTCCCAAATATTTGAGCGGGAAGGGCGCCAACAATTGGCCAATTCGAAGGGGAGCATCTAGTACACTTATCCTGACTAAAGTTGGTCTTCGCCTGCCAAAGGCCCTGTGGTGACGCCATTCTGGGCTCCATGGTGACCTCCTTCCCACCGTTGGACTGGTCTTGGTCTTGTTGCACCGAAATGGGTGCCTTTGCTTGATCCTCTCGCCTGCGCTTGCCCGCTTTGCACCAAAGAGGAAAGGGGAACGCTGCGCGGGCTGGCGCCCGCCTGGCACCCTTGGTCGTCATGGCTTGCGTCATGGGCACCTCGCGAGGTACCCTGCCTTGATCTCTCCGCCTCCTCGTGAGCCATCCTGAGGAGGCCGCGCCTGAGGAAGCACCGTGTCGTCCGCCTTGCGAGGCTTGGCCCCTCGCGAGGGTCTTGGGTCTTGTGTTGGTGAAGACGGGCCATGCTGGGCCCCCATTCGAGCCACGCTGCAGGCCACAGGCAGGCAAGTCTAGGGACCCCCGTTCCCAGAACGCCGACAGTAGCCCCCGGGCCCAAGGCGCGCATGGACTTGGCCGTGCTGAAAGGCGCAAGGGCAAGGGCGAAGCGCCGCGGGCCCTAACAGCCTGCGGCCTTGGGCGCCGCATGGCGGTTGATTGGGCGTGGGCGGTACTGTTTGCCCACGCTCCCTTATTTTACGCCGCGCTAGGTTGCCCCACGGTTGTACACAGCCGCCCCTCTTCCTGTTGCTCGACTGTCCCTTGTTCTTCCTTCCTTCGAACTCTGACTCTTGCCTCTAATCCCATCTCACATCTCCTCTCTCCCGTCCACCGCCATGGCTCCGACAAAGAAAGAGAAAGGGAAAAAGCCTGCGCCTCCATCTCGCCCGCCGCCGCCGGTGGCTCCCGCCGTCGGCCACTCAATCATACTCAATCTGGAGTGCCTGGACAAGCTCAGTCCTGCTCTGGCCACCGTCTTCAACGAGAGTGGGAGGACGATGGCTTGGCCTACGTCCCACTTCCCCACGGATAGGATTATCACCGAGGTTCACTATTTTTCCGACGCCTTGTGGGCTGGTCTGGTTCCTCCTTTCTCCGATTTCTTCAATGCTGTCCTCTCCCATTACCAGATCCACATGATGCATCTGGGTCCTGTATCCATTGCCCTCCTCTCGGTTTTTGCTTTTGATTGCAAGGCGCTGATGGGCATCCCTCCTTCTGTTGCCTTGCTGCGCCATTTCTTCTCCTTGCTCCTTGTCGACCCCGCTCAATGCTCGGCATGCGTGAGCTTCGTAGCTTCGCCCAAAACCGCGGCCTCTGGTATCGACTTCAACCTCCCTCCGCCTTCAGCCGGGTTCCGTGAGCGGTGGTTGTTCGTTGATGTCGGGGTGCCCAGCCCCCTACTGGTGAAGCCAACTTCGCCTGCTGTACCCAACTCTGGCTGGGGCCAGGAGACACTCGAGAGCCCCCGGCTCGCCTTCGTCTGGCGCCGCTTCATGTTCTGAGAAAGCTCGGCGTAACGGCACCCAAGGTGGTGAAGGAGTTTCGATTGCGCCGCATTGCCCCTCTCCAGCGCCATTCTCGTCGAATGTGGGCCTTCAGCGGTCATGATGATCGCATGAGGCTTTAGGAAGAAGACTTGACGCCCGCGGCGCTGAGGACGGTGCTCTTGGTCCTGACTGGCGACCCCAACCCAGGCAACATCCAGCGGGGAGGAACTTTGTTGTACCTCTACCAGAACAGGAATGACTTCGTGAGGCAGATGCTCCCTTTCGACGAGTGGGGGCTGCGCCCTGCCGGCTTCCCAGGGCCTCGCGAGAACCCTATGGTGGTGATTACCCTCCCGGTCGGCCTAGGCGAATCCTCCTCAAGTGGTGGAGTAGGGAGGCAGGAGACAGCGGGGTTCGAGAGAGCCACCGATGATGTGACCGCACCTGGCGATGCCCTTGATGGGGCAGCTCCTGAGGCCCGTGCCGCCGAGGCTGCGGGCGAGGTGCAGCCGCTTCTGATGCTTGAGGCCGAGGCTCCTGAGCCCCCGGCCGTGCCCTCTGGCGAGGCAACTGACTGTGCGCGCCAGGCATGCGTCCTCGACGCAGGTCGCCTTTGTGCTCCGTCCTCTTCGCGGGTTGATTCCTATGCACCTCTCCTGGGCCGCTTCCGTGTGGACTTCGAGGCCCTCCGGAGAAAAAGGGAGGCCCTTGGTGACGACTCCCCTTGTCGCCTGCTGAAGCGCCGGAAGTACTTTGCCACCGACGAGTAAGACTTCTCCTCTCCCGACTCCTGATCCCCTTGTTGCGTCTACTGATCCTTGCTCTCCCGGCTCCTGCCGAGGTCATGGAGGCCGCTGAGGTGCCGCCTCCCTTGACTTTGTCTCCTCCGCCACCCCCGAGTGCCCCGAGCAGCACTGCCCTTGTGGTCAGGGCGAACGACGGGGTGGACCGTCTCGTAGCGCGCGGCGGCCCTTCTGTCCCTGCGATCTCCTTCTGCGGGCCCTCTCTTGGCATCGGCAGCCTGCCATGGGCTTCTCGTCTGGTCGCGGGCTGCGACTAGATGAGGCACCCCTTGGGCTCTTCTCCTGAGGTCGGGCTGGACTCAGGCCGGGCTTTTGATGCGGCGCGGCCGGCCGTCGTGAGGGCTCCAGCCCCCAGCCTCCTGCCCGGGGCCGGAGCAATGGTCCGCGGCCCTCGACGCCTGCTTGGGGCAGATGATGGTGTGGCAGACGTGCTTGAGCGTGCACGGGAGCGCCGTGCCCGTCGCCACGAGTTTCTTCGAAGGGCGAGTGGCGCCGTAGACTTGCTTGGGAAGGAGCTCGCCGATGAAGACGCGCGCCTGGAAGCCGAGGGCCTGCGCCTGGCCGCAGAGAGGCGCGAGCTTGAGGCCGCCGTTGCCCTCGCGTGTCATCAGCGCGACCTCGATGATGAAAAGGCGAAGGCGTCGCTGGAGGCTTCTCGGGCGGCTCGATCCCAGGCCGCTGAGGAGGCCCGGAGAGCTGACCGACAGCGAGAAGCAGTAGAAGAACAGACCCGGGAGCTCCTGGCCCGGTGCCGCTCGTTGGAGGAGCAGGTGGAGCTGCGCGAGGCGGCCCTTGTGTCGATGAAGGTGGCCTCCGGTGACCCGGTTGAGCTTCGGAAGCGCGAGGAAGCGCTGGTGCTGGAAGCTGCCAAACGCTCCCTCGAGTACGAGCGGCTGGAGACAAGGGAGCGCCTGGCGACGCAGGCGGAAGACGATGTTGCCGCGCGAGAGACGCGTGTCGTGGAGGAGGTTGGTCATCGGGTGGCGATGGCGCGCCAAGGCCTCGAGTGCGAGTTCGAGAGGAAGCTGGAGCTGATCCGGGTCGAGGCCGAGGGGAGGACCACGGCCTTGAGGGCCCAGCGGGAGGAGGCGACGCGGCGGGCCGATGCTTCTCGGGCCGCCCTTGAGGCAGCGCAGAAGGAATCGTCCGCCCTTCAGGCTGAGGTGCTCCGTCTCTGCCAGCGGGTGGAGAAGGCCGAGGTCGTCGAGCCTCAGAATGCCGATGAGATACGCCAGCGGCAAGTCCTGGAGCACGTACACAGCCCCATGCTCACCACGCTCAGGGAAAGGGCTAACACTGCCCTGGGCAACGTCTGTGCGGCAGCCGTTGGCGAGCCGCACACGATCAACTACGCCGGTAACCTGCAGTTCTTCACTGCTGTGGTGACGCAACTGGAGGCACGGTCGGCCAGGGCCGACAGGTTGGTGGAGGAGAGGAGCCGCGCCCTGCTCGAGCGCGCCTTTTCCCGCGTCTTCAGCCATCTTCAGGACATGGACCCCCACTTCGACTTCGATGCTGCCATCGCCCCAGTCCCCCAGGCCGTCCGAGGTGACCTGGCGAATTGGGTGGAGAACAACGTGGATGCTCTCGTCCGGGCCTTCACCTCAGATGACGACGACGTGACCGTGGCTGCCGACGAGGGCGGCGTGGTGGATGATCCCGGCGCCGCTGGTGGTGGCGCAGACAACGAAGGCGAGTTCAGCGATGCCAACGACAGCTCAGGAGGCGCTCCCGAGGATGCATTGGGAGACTTGTCAGACTGACCATGTACCACTCCCGTCTTTTTACCCTGCATGGATAGAACTCAGCTGTTTGGCCTGACGGTTGTGAGAGCATTTTTGGGAGGGGAAGCCCCTCATGTAAGAACTGGTGTCCATTATATCAGTGGCAGTCAAATCGCGCGCTTGCCCTATGGTAGGCTGGTTTACCTTTGTTCCTCGCTGGCTCCAAGGCTGCCTGCAGGAGGGCGCTGCGCCTTGGGTGTCCTCTAGTTGAGATCTTAGGATGTGGGATCGTTGCTGACGGAAAACTTCACAGGCGTGGGCCTTCTTCACAGGCTCCGGGCCTTCTCCCGAGCCGGACGTCTTCATAGGCATTCGCCTTCTTCACAGGCTCCGGGCCTTTTACTAAACGTAATGGCTTCACAGGCGTTCGCCTTCTTCATAGGCTTCGGGCCTTTTCCTAAACGCAATGGCTTCACAGGCGTTTACCTTCTTCACAGGCTCCGGGCCTTTTCCTAAACGCAATAGCTTCACAGGCGTTTGCCTTCTTCACAGGCTCCGGGCCTTCTCCCGAGCGGGATGTCTTCACAGGCATTCGCCTTCTTCACAGGCTCCGGGCCTTCTTAGGAAAAGACAACTTCTGCAGTCACCAAAAGGTAATCTCGTGAGGAAGCAACATCGGCAGTCAGGGCTGCGCTCGAGCTAGGCCAGGCCCGACTCGCGAGGGGCTCGCGAGGGGAGGCAGCCGTGGTGAGGCGGTGACCAGAACGCGAGAAATGGTTCAAACGAGACCAAGCACCCCTTCCCCGAACACACGCAAAACTCAAATTCAAATTCAACTTAAATCCAGCGGGGGAAAAAGTTACAACCAAAGGGAAAAGGCAATAAAAGCAGACAAAAAGCCACGTCCGGCACCTAATCTAGTCTTGGACGTCTTCTCACCAGTGCGGAGCTAAGTGCTGTTCACTGGGCGTGGGAGGGAGAACCAGGGCCTGAGGCCGGCACCCCTGAGACTCCGGGGTGTGTACAGCCCCACTCATTATTACGTGAGAGTGTCACGGGGCGGCGAGCTTCACAGGCACTGGGCCTTCTTCACAGGAACCGGCCTTGCTTCATATAGCCATACGAGGGCCCCGCCTTGCACCACACTCTAGTGCCACCAACGACGACTGGAAACCAGGACGCCGCTGGTGGGGTAGAGCGGTCGCCAGCGATTCCCCCGACGACCATGGGTCCTTCGCCAGGGGCAGGCCCTCAGGCGCCTCCCCAGCGGAGGGCCTACCTTCTAAGAACACCTTGCTCCGGACGCCGCGGTGGTGATGTAGGATCCCTGAACCTCTCCTGCAGCCCCCTGCGTCCTCCTCCCTAGGGGTAGGAGGCCGCGGGAGCGGGGCATCTGCTCGCTGCGGCGACCTGCACCTCCTGTGACCCATGATTAGCGTACGCCTGCTCTTGAGGAATTAACGGTACCCGATAGTTGTCGCCTCCAGCGTGGCCAACGGAGCCGTCCTGGGGCTCCTGGAAGGGCTCGGCCTCTGGCGTCTCGTCTCCCCAGCTGGGGCTGAAGAGTGAGCCCTGCTCGCCCTCGTGAGCGTGCCCTTGGTCCATCATGTGAGGCACGTATTCTTCTGGCACCGCCACCCCGAATGCTGTGCTGTAGTGCTCCATGCGCCATGTGGCGTTGCTTGACGTGCCCACCACGGGGTGGTAGCGCGGTTGCCCGCTGGCGCCGTGGGCCACACCGAGCCCCTCTCCTTCGCACGTCGGGGGCCGGGGTAGTGCCACCGCCAGTCTAGCGCCGGCGGATTCGCCGGTGTCGGGGTAGCCCTGAGGCCCGCGGGAGCGTGCGGGGCCTCCTGTGCGCCGCCCTGGGCTTGGGGTGGAAGTTGGATGCTGTCGGATCACGGGTTCCGGCAGACCCTTAAGGTTCGAACTCTGGTGTGCGCGCGGAGATCGTGCCCACTACCTCTCCGCCTCGTAAGGATCTAACTACTGCAAGAGCAACACAAGAGACACAAGATTTATACTAGTTTTGGCCACCATTGCGGTGTAATACCCTACTCTAGTTTGTGGCGGGTGGATTGCCTCTTGGGCTGATGAGGAAGAACAGTACAAGGGGGAATGGCCTCGCGAGGGCCTGTTCTTGACTAGGGGATGAACTGCTAGGGGGAGTTCGATCGCCCTTCTCTCTCTCTAGATGCTGGATTCGATCTCCCCTGCCCTGTGGGTGGCAAGTCCTATTTATAGGCAAAGGCCTTGGGCCTCTTCCCAAATGTTGAGCGGGAAGGGCGCCAACAATTGGCCAATTTGAAGGGGAACATCTGGTACACTTATCCTGACTAAAGTTGGTCTCCGCCTGCCAAAGGCCCTGTGGTGACGCCGTCCTGGGCTCCATGGTGACCTCCTTCCCACCGTTGGACTGGTCTTGGTCTCGTTGCACCGAAATGGGTGCCTTTGCTTGATCCTCTCGCCTGCGCTTGCCCCCTTTGCACCAAAGAGGAAAGGGGAACGCTGCGCGGGCTGGCGCCCGCCTGGCACCCTCGATCGTCATGGCTTGCGTCATGGGCACCTCGCGAGGTACCCCGCCTTGCTCTCCGCCTCCTCGCGAGCCAGCCTAAGGAGGTCGTGCTTGAGGAAGCGCCGTATCGTCCGCCTCGCGAGGCTTGGCCCCTCGCGAGGGTCTTGAGCCTTGTGTTGATGCAAATGGGCCACACTGGGCCTCCATTCGAGCCACGCCGCAGGCCGCAGGCAGGCAAGTCTGGGGACCCCCGTTCCAGAATGCCGACAGTAGCCCCCGGGCCCGAGGCGCGCATGGACTTGGCCGTGCAGAGAGGTGAAAGGGCAAGGGCGAAGCACCGCGGTCCCTAACAGCCTGCGGCCTCGGGTGCCGCGTGGCGGTTGATTGGACGTGGGCGGCATTGTTTACCCACGCTCCCTTATTCTGCGCCGCGCTAGGTTGCCTCACAGTTGCACACAGCCGCCCTTTTCCTTGTTGCTTGACCGTCTCCTGCTCTTCCTCCCTCCGAACTCTGACCCTTGCTTCCAATCCCTTCTCGCATCTCCTCTCTTCCGCCCGCCGCCATGGCTCCAAAGAAAGAGAAGGGGAAGAAGCCTGCGGCCCCATCTCGCCCGCTGCCGCCGGTGGCGCCTGCTGTCGGCCGCTCAATCATACTCAACCTGGAATGCCTGGGCAAGCTCAGTCCGGCTCTGGCCACCGCCTTCAAAGAGTGTGGGAGGACGACGGCGTGGCCTACGTGTCACCTCCACACTGATAGGATAATCACCGAGGTCCATTACTTTGCCGACGCCTTGTGGGCGGGTTTGGTGCCTCCCTTCTCCGATTTCTTCAATGCCATCCTCGATCATTATCAGATCCACATGATGCATCTGGGTCCTGAGTCCACCGCTATCCTTTCGGTCTTCGCTTTTGTTTGTGAGGCGATGGTGGGCATCCCTCCTTCTGTTGACCTGCTGCGCCACTTCTTCTCCTTGCATATTGCCGACCCCACGCAATGCTCGGCATGCGTGAGCTTCGTATCTTCGCCCGAGACCGCAGCCTCTAGTATTGACTTCAACCTCCCTCTGCCTTAAGCCGGGTTCCGCGAGCGGTGGTTGAACATTGATGTCGGGGTACCCAGCACCCGGCTCGTGAAGCCGACATCGCCTGCTGTGCCTAATTCGGGCTGGGGCTAGGAGACGCTCGTAAGTCCCCGACTGGCCTTTGTCTGGCACCGCTTCATGTCCCTGAAGAAGCTTGGCGTAACGGCGCCCAAAGTGGTGAAGGAGTTCCTATTGCGCCGCATTGCCCCTCTCCAACGCCATTCTCGTCGAATGTGGGCCTTCGGCGGGCATGGTGACCGCATGAGGCTTCAGGGAGAAGACCTGACGCCTGAGGTGCTGAGGAAGGTGCTCTTGGTCCTGACAGGCGATCCCAACCCCGGGGGTGTGCGGCAGGGGGGAGCCTTGCTATACCTCTGCCACAACAGGGATGACTTCGTGAGGCAGATGCCCCCCTTCGACGAGTGGGGGCTATGCCCTGTCGGCTTCCAGGGGCCTCGCGAGAACCCTGTGGTGGTGATTTCCCTTCCGGTCGGCCTGGGTGAATCCTCCTCGAGTGGTGGCGCAGGGAGGCAGGAGACAGCGGGGGTCGAGGGAGCCGCGGACGATGTGACCGCACCTGGCGATGCTCTTGATGGGGCAGCTCACGAGGTCCGCGCTGCCGAGGCCACGAGTGAGGCGCTGCCGCCTCCAATGCTTGAGGCCGAGGCTCCTGAGCCCCCGCCCGTGATCTCTGACGAGGCAACCGCCCGTGCGTATCAGGCATGCGCCCTCGACGCAAGTGGCCTTGGCGCTTCGTCCTCTTCGCAGGTTGATTCCTGTGCATCTCTCCTGGGCCATTTCCGTGTGGACTTTGAGGCCCTCCGGACAAAAAGGGAGGCCCTGGGTGACGACTTCCCTTGCCGCTTGCTGAAGCGCCGGAAGTACTTTGCTGTCGATGAGTAAGCCTTCTCCTTTTCTGTTCCTCATCCTGCTTGCCACATCCACTGATCCTTGCTCTGCAGGCCTCTGCCTACTGAGCTCGACGAAGCCGCCGAGTCGACGCCTTCCTTGACTCTGTCTCCTCCGCCACCCCTGGGTGTCTCGAGCAGCACTGCCCTTGTGGTTTGGGCAGGTGACGGCACGGACCGCCGCATAGCGCGCGGCGACTCTCCCGTTCCCGCGAGCTCCTTCCGCGGGCCTTCCCTCGACATAGGCAGCCTTCCGTGGGCCTCCCGTCTGGTCGCGGGCTGCGACCGGCTGAGGCACCTCCGGGGCCCTTCTCCTGAGGTCAGGTTGGACCCAGGTCGGGCTTCTGATGCGGCGCGGCCGGCCGTCGTGAAGGCGCCAGCCCCCAGCCCCCTGCCCGGGGCCGGAGCGATGATCCGGGGTCCTCGATGCCCGCTTGGGGCGGATGATGGCGTGGCAGACGTGCTTGAGCGTGCTCGGGAGCGCCGTGCCCGTCGTCATGAATTCCTTTGGAGGGCGAGTGGCGCCGTGGACCTGCTTGGGCAGGAGCTCGCTGAGGAAGACGCGCGCCTGGAAGCCGAGGGCCTGCGCCTGGCCGCAGAGCGGCGCGAGCTGGAGGCCGCCGCTGCCCTCACGCGTCGTCAGCGCGACCTTGATGATGAAGGAGCGAAGGCGTCGCTGGAGGCTTCCCTGGCGGCTCGGTCTCAGGCCGTTGAGGAGGTCCGAGGAGCAGGCCGACAACGAGGAGCAGCAGGAGAACATGCTCGGGAGCTCTTGGCCTGGTGTCGCTGGTTGGAGGAACAAGCGGAGCTGCGCGAGGCAGCCCTTGCATCGATGGAGGTGGCTTCTGGCGACCCGGCTGAGCTTCGGAAGCGCGAGGAAGCGTTGGTGCTGGAGGCCGCCGAACGCGCTCGCGAGCACCAGCAGCTGGAGACGAGGGAGCGCCTAGTGACGCAGGCGGAAAACGATGTCGCCGCGTGAGAAACGCGTGTCCTGGAGGAGGTTTGCCGTCGGGTGGCAACAACGCGCCAAGGCCTCGAGCGTGAGTTCGAGGGGAAGCTGGGGATGATCCGAGTCGAAGCTGAGGGTAGAATCGCCGCCTTGAGGGCCCAATGGGATGAGGCGACACGACGAGCGGACGCCTCCCGGGTCGCCCTTGAGGCAGCGCAGAAGGAGCTGGCCACCTGCCAGGCCGAGGTGCTCCGCCTTCGCCAGCGTGTGGAAGAGGCCGTGGCCGTCGAGCGTCAGAATGCCGACGAGATACGCCAGCGGCAAGTCCTGGAGCACGAGCACGACCCCATGCTCACCAAGCTCAGGGAGAGGGCTAACATTGCCCTGGGCAACATCTGTGAGGCTGCCGTGGGCGAGCCGCACATGATTAACTATGCCGGCAACCTGCAGTTCTTCACCACCGTGGTGACACAGCTGGAGGCACGGTCGGTCAAAGCCGAGAGGTTGGTGGAGGAGAGGAGCCGTGCCCTGCTCGGGCGCGCCTTTTCCCGTGTCTTCAGCCATCTTCGGAACATGGATACCCACTTCGACTTCGACGCTGCCATCACCCCAGTCCCCCAGGCCGTTCGAGGTGACCTGGCTGAATGGGTGGAGAGCAACGTAGATGCTCTCGTCCGGGCCTTCACTTCTGATGATGACGATGTGGTGGTGGGCGCCGACGAAGGTGGTGTGGTGGAGGACCCCAATGCCGCTGATGGGGGCGCGGACAACGAAGGTGAGTTCAGCGACGCCAGCGACAGCTCGGGAGGCGCCTCCGGGGATGCATTGGGGGATTTGTCAGATTGATCATGTAATATCCCTGTCTTCCTACCCTGCATAGATAGAACTCAGGCGTTTGGCCTGACGGTCGTGAGAGCGTTTTGGGAGGGGAAGCCCCTCATGTAAGAACTTGTACCCATTATATCAGTGGTAATTAAATCGCACACGAGCCCAACGGTAGGCTGGTTTTACCCTTGTTCCTCGCTGGCTCCGGAGCTCCCTGCTGGAGGGCGTTACGTCTCGGGTGCTGCTTAGTTGAGCCCTCAGGATGTGGGGTTGTTGTTGACTGGAAACCCCACAAGCGTGGGCCTTCTTCACAGGCTCAGGGCCCTTTCCCGAGCGGGACGGCTTCAAAGGCATTCGCCTTCTTCACAGGCTTAGGGCCTTCTCCCGAGCGGGATGACTTCACAGGCGTTCGCCTTCTTCACAGGCTCCGAGCCTTCTCCCGAGCGGGACGGCTTCGCAGGCATTCGCCTTCTTCACAGGCTCCGGGCCTTCTCCCGAGCGGGACGGCTTCACAGGCGTTCGCCTTCTTCACAGGCTCAGGGCCTTCTCCTGAGCGGGACGGCTTCACAGGTATTCGCCTTCTTCACAGGCTCTGGGCCTTCTCCCGAGCGGGATGGCTTCACAGGCGTTCGCCTTCTTCACAGGCTCAGGGCCTTCTCCAAAAAGAGACGGTCTTCATAGGCGTTCGCCTTCTTCACAGGCTCCGGGCCTTCTCCAAAAAGAGACAGTCTTCACAGGTGTTCGCCTTCTTCACAGGCTCCTGGCCTTTCATGAGAAAACGATCTCCGCAAGCACCAAAGGTCACCTCGCGAGGGAACGACAGCAGCAGTCTGGGCTGTGCTCGAGCTAGGCCTGGCCCGGCTCGCGAGGGGAGGCAGCTGCGGTGAGATGGTGACCAGAACGCGGGAAACGATTCAAACAAGACCAAGCACCCCTTCCCCGAACGCACGCAAAACTCAAATTCGAATTCAACTTAAATCCAGCGGGGGAAAAAGGTTACAACCAAAGGAAGAAGGCAATGAAAGCAAACAAAAAGGCCGCGTCCGGCACCTAATCTAGTCTTCGACGTCTTCTCACCATCGCGGAGCTAAGTGCTGTCCACTGGGCGTGGGAGGGAGCCCCAGGGCCTGAGGCCGGCACCCCTGAGACTCCGGGGCGTGTACAGCCCCACTCATTATTACGTGAGAGTGTCACGGGGCGGCGAGCTTCACAGGCACTGGGCCTTCTTCACAGGAACCGGCCTTGCTTCATATCGCCAGATGAGGGCCCCGCCTTGCGCCACACTCTAGTGCCACCAACGACGACCGGAAACCAGGACGCCGCCGGTGGGGTAGAGCGGTCGCCAGCGGTTCCCCCGACGACCACGGGTCCTCCGCCAGGGGCAGGCCCTCAGGCGCCTCCCCAACGGAGGGCCTATCTTCTAAGAATGCTTTGCTCCGAACGTCGCGGTGGTGATGTAGGATCTCTGCCCCTTTCCTGCAGCCCCCTGCGTCCTCCTCCCGAGGGGTAGGAGGCCGCAGGAGCGGGGCAGCTGCTGGTTGCGGCGACCTGCATCTCCTGTGATCCATGATTAGTGTATGCCTGCTCTTGAGGAATTAACGGTACCCGATAGTCGTTGCCTCTAGTGTGACCGACCGAGCCGTCCTGGGGTTCCTGGAAGGGCTCGGCCTATGGCGTCTCGTCCTCCCAGCTGGGGCTGAAGAGTGAGCCCTGTTCGCCCCCGTGAGCGTGCCCTTGGTCCATCATGTGGGGCACATATTCCTCTGGCGCCGCTGAAGGAAATATGCCCAAGAGGCAATAATAAAGTTATTATTTATTTCCTTATATCATGATAAAGGTTTATTATTCATGCTAGAATTGTATTAACCGAAAACATAATACATGTGTGAATACATAGACAAACAGAGTGTCACTAGTATGCCTCTACTTGACTAGCTCATTAATCAAAGATGGTTATGTTTCCTAACCATGAACAAAGAGTTGTTATTTGATTAACGAGATCACATCATTAGTTGAATGATCTGATTGACATAACCCATTCCATTAGCATAGCACCCGATCGTTTAGTATGTTGCTATTGCTTTTATCCATGACTTATACATGTTCCTTTAACTATGAGATTATGCAACTCCCGTTTACCGTAGGAACACTTTGTGTGCTACCAAACGTCACAACGTAACTGGGTGATTATAAAGGTGCTCTACAGGTGTCTCCGAAGGTACATGTTGGGTTGGCGTATTTCGAGATTAGGATTTGTCACTCCGATTGTCGGAGAGGTATCTCTGGGCCCTCTCGGTAATGCACATCACATAAGCCTTCCAAGCATTGCAACTAATGTGTTAGTTGTGAGATGATGTATTACGGAACGAGTAAATAGACTTGCCAGTAACGAGATTGAACTAGGTATTGGATACCGACGATCGAATCTCGGGCAAGTAACATATCGATGACAAAGGGAACGACGTATGTTGTTATGCAGTCTGACCGATAAAGATCTTCGTAGAATATGTAGGAGCCAATATGGGCATCCAGGTCCCGCTATTGGTTATTGACGGGAGACGTGTCTCGGTCATGTCTACATTGTTCTCGAACCGTAGGGTCCGCACGCTTAACGTTACGATGACAGTTATTATGAGTTTATACATTTTGATGTACCGAAGGAGTTCGGAGTCCCGGATGTGATCACGGACATGACGAGGAGTCTCGAAATGGTCGAGATGTAAAGAATGATATATTGGAAGCCTATGTTTGGACATCGGATGCATTCCAGGTGAAATCAGGATTTTACCGGAATACCGGGAGGGTTACCGGAACCCCCCGGGGGCATGATGGGCCAACATGGGCCTTGGAGGAGAGGTGAGAGGGCTGCCCTCATGGGCTGCGCGCCTCCCCCTTCCCCTAGTCCTATTAGGACTAGGAGAGGTGGGCGCCCCCTCTCTCTCTCTCCCCCTTGGAGAATCCTAGTCCAACTAGGATTGGGGGGGTGGGGGGAATCCTACTCCCAGAGGGAGTAGGACTCTCTGGCGCGCCAGGCTTGGCCGGCCAGCCCCTCCCCCTTGGCTCCTTTATATACGGGGGCAGGGAGCACCCCGGAGACACACAATTGATCATTGAGATCTTTCCTTAGCCGTGTGCGGTGCCCCCTTCCACCAAATTCCACCTCGATCATATCGTTGCAGTGCTTAGGCGAAGCCCTGCGCCGGTAACACATCAAGATCGTCACCACACCGTCGTGCTGACGGAACTCTTCCCCGACGCTTTGCTGGATCGGAGCCCGGGGATCGTCATCGAGCTGAACGTGTGCCAAGAACTCGGAGGTGCCGGAGTAACGGTGCTGTGATCGGTCGGATCGCGAGGAGAACGTACGACTACTTCCTCTATGTTGTGTCAACGCTTCCGCTTCAGTCTACGAGGGTACGTAGACAACACTCTCCCCTCTCGTTGCTATGCATCACCATGATCTTGCGTGTGCGTAGGAAATTTTTTGAAATTACTACGTTCCCCAACAGCCGCATCCGAGCCTAGGTTTTTATGGTTTGATGTTATTTGCACGAGTAGAACACAAGTGAGTTGTGGACGATACAAGTCATACTGCCTACCAGCATGTCATACTTTGGTTCAGCGGTATTGTTGGACGAGACGATCCGGACCAACCTTACGCGTACTCTTACGCGAGACTGGTTCCCTCGACGTGCTTTGCACATAGATGGCTTGCGGAAGACTGTCTCTCCAACTTTAGTTGAACCGAGTGTGGCTACGCCCGGTCCTTGAGAAGGTTAAAACGGAGTCTATTTGACAAACTATCGTTGTGGTTTTGATGCGTAGGTAAGATGAGTTCTTGCTTAAGCCCGTAGCAGCCACGTAAAACTTGCAACAACAAAGTAGAGGACGTCTAACTTGTTTTTGCAGGGCATGTTGTGATGTGATATGGTCAAGACATGATGCTATATTTTATTGTATGAGATGATCATGTTTTGTAACCGAGTTATCGGCAACCGGCAGGAGCCATATGGTTGTCGCTTTATTGTATGCAATGCAATCGCCCTGTAATGCTTTACTTTATCACTAAGTGGTAGCGATAGTCGTAGAAGCATAAGATTGGCGAGACGACAACGATGCTACGATGGAGATCAAGGTGTCGCGCCGGTGACGATGGTGATCATGACGGTGCTTCGAAGATGGAGATCACAAGCACAAGATGATGATGGCCATATCATATCACTTATATTGATTGCATGTGATGTTTATCTTTTATGCATCTTATCTTGCTTTGATTGACGGTAGCATTATAAGATGATCTCTCACTAATTATCAAGAAGTGTTCTCCCTGAGTATGCACCGTTGCGAAAGTTCTTCGTGCTGAGACACCACGTGATGATCGGGTGTGATAGGCTCTACGTTCAAATACAACAGGTGCAAAACAGTTGCACACGCGGAATACTCAGGTTATACTTGACGAGCTATGCATATAAGATATGACCTCGGAACACGGAGACCGAAAGGTCGAGCGTGAATCATATAGTAGATATGATCAACATAGTGATGTTCACCATTGAAACTACTCCATCTCACGTGATGATCGGACATGGTTTAGTTGATTTGGATCATGTGATCACTTAGAAGATTAGAGGGATGTCTATCTAAGTGGGAGTTCTTAAGTAATATGATTAATTGAACTTTAATTTATCATGAACTTAGTCCTGGTAGTATTAGCATATCTATGTTGTAGATCAGTAGCTCGCATTGTTGCTTCCCTGTGTTTATTTTGATATGTTCCTAGAGAAAATTGTGTTGAAAAATGTTAGTAGCAATGATGCGGATTGGATCCGTGATCTGAGGTTTATCCTCATTGCTGCACAGAAGAATTATGTCCTTGATGCACCGCTAGGTGACGGACCTATTGCAGGAGCAGATGCAGACGTTATGAACGTTTGGCAAGCTCAATATGATGACTACTTGATAGTTTAGTGCACCATGCTTAACGGCTTAGAATCGGGACTTCAAAGACGTTTTGAACGTCATGGACCATATGAGATGTTCCAGGAGTTGAAGTTAATATTTCAAGAAAATACCCGAGTTGAGAGATATGAAGTCTCCAACAAGTTCTATAGCTAAAAGATGGAGGAGAATCGCTCAACTAGTGAGCATGTGCTCAGATAGTCTGAGTACTACAATCGCTTGAATCAAGTGGGAGTTAATCTTCCAGATAAAATAGTGATTGACAGAATTCTCTAGTCACCATCACCAAGTTAGTAGAACTTCATGATGAACTATAATATGCAAGGGATAACGGAAAATATTCCCAAGCTCTTCGCAATGCTAAAATCGGCGAAGGTAAAAATCAAAGTAAAACATCAAGTGTTGATGGTTGACAAGATCACTAGTTTCAAAAAGGGGCAAAAGGAAAGAAGGGGAACTTCAAGAAGAACGGCAAGCAAGTTGCTGCTCAAGTGAAAAAGCCCAAGTCTGGTCCTAAGCCTGAGACTAAGTGCTTCTACTGCAAAGGGACTGGTCACTGGAAGCGGAACTACCCCAAGTGATTGGCGGATAAGAAGGATGGCAAAGTGAACATAAGTATATTTGATATACATGTTATTGATGTGTACTTTACTAGTGTTCATAGCAACCCCTCAGTATTTGGTACTAGTTCAAGTTGCTAAGATTAGTAACTCGAAACGGGAGTTGCAGAATGAACAAAGACTAGTTAAAGGGCAAGGTGACGATGTGTGTTGGAAGTGGTTCCAAGATTGATATGATCATCATCACACACTCCCTATACTTTCGGGATTAGTGTTGAAACTAAATAAGTGTTATTTGGTGTTTGCGTTGAGCATGAATATGATTTGATCATGTTTATTGCAATACGGCTATTCATTTAAGTAAGAGAATAAATTGTTGTTCTGTTTACATGAATAAAACCTTCTATGGTTATACACACCAACGAAATGGTTTGTTGGATCTCGATCATAGTGATACACATATTCATAATATTGAAGCCAAAAGATGCAAAGTTAATAATGATAGTGCAACTTATTTGTGGCACTGCAGTTTAGGTCATATTGGTGTAAAGCGCATGAAGAAACTCCATGCTGATGGGATTTTGGAATCACTTGATTATGAATCACTTGATGCTTGCGAACCATGCCTCATAGGCAAGATGACCAAAACGCCGTTCTCCGGAACAATGAAGCAAGCAACAGAATTGTTGGAAATCATACATACTGATGTATGTGGTCCGATGAATATTAAGGCTTGCGACAAAATATCATTATTTTCTGACTTTCACAGATGATTTGAGCAGATATGGGTATATCTACTTGATGAAACATAAGTCTGAAACATTTGAAAAGTTCAAAGAATTTCAGAGTGAAGTGGAAAATCATCGTGACAAGAAAATAAAGTTTCTACGATCTGATCGCAGAGACGAATATTTGAGTTACGAGTTTGGTCTTCAATTAAAACAATGTGGAATAGTTTCACAAACTCATGCCACCTGGAACACCGCAGCATAATGGTGCGTCCGAACGTCATAACCGTACTTTATTAGATATAGTACAATCTATGATGTATCTTACCGATCTACCACTATCGTTTTTGTGATTATGCATTAGAGACAGCTGCATTCACATTAAATAGGGCACCATCTAAATCCGTTGAGACGACACCGTATGAACTATGGTTTAGCAATAAACTTAAGCTGTCGTTTCTTAAAGTTTGGGGCTGCGATGCTTATGTGAAAAAGCTTCAACCTAATAAGCTCGAACCCAAATCGGAGAAATGTGTCTTCATAGGATATCCAAAGGAAACTGTTGGATACACCTTCTATCACAGATCCGAAGGCAAGACTTTTGTTGCTAAGTTCGGAAACTTTCTAGAGAAAGAGTTTCTTTCGAAAGAAGTGAGTGGGAGGAAAGTAGAACTTGATAAGGTAATTGTACCTTCTCCCTTATTGGAAAGTAGTTCATCACAGAAATCTGTTCCTGTGACTACTACATCAATTAGTGAGGAAGCTAATGATGATGATCATGTAACTTCAGATCAAGTTACTACCGAATCTCGTAAGTAAACCAGAGTGAGATCCGCACCAGAGTGGTACGGTAATCCTGTTCTGGAAGTCATGTTACTAGACCATGATGAACCTGCGAACTATGAGGAAGCGATGGTGAGCCCAGATTCCGCAAAATGGTTTGAGGCCATGAAATCTGAGATATGATCCATGTATGAGAACAAAGTATGGACTTTGATGGATTTGCCCGATGATCGGCAAGCCATAGAAAATAAATGGATCTTCAAGAGGAAGACGGACACTGATAGTAGTGTTACTATCTACAAAGCTAGAATTGTCGCAAAAGGTTTTCGACAAGTTCAAGGTGTTGACTACGATGAGAGTTTCTCACTCGTATCTATGCTTAAGTCTGTCCGAATCATGTTAGCAATTGCCGCATTTTATGAAATTTGGCAAATGGATCAACAAAACAGCATTCCTCAATGGATTTATTAAAAAAGAGTTGTATACGATGCAACTAGAAGGTTTTGTCGATCCTAAAGGTGTTAACAAAATATGCAAGCTCCAGCGATCCATCTATGGACTGGTGCAAGCATCTCGGAGTTGGAATATACACTGTGATAAGTTGATCAAAGCATATAGTTTTATACAGACTTGCGGTGAAGCCTGTATTTACAAGAAAGTGAGTGGGAGCACTACAACATTTCTGATAAGTATATGTAAATGACATATTATTGATCGGAAATAATGTAGAATTATTCTGTGAAGCATAAAGGAGTATTTGAAAGGAGTTTTTCGAAGAAGGACCTCGGTGAAGCTGCTTACATATTGAGCATCAAGATCTATAGAGATAGATCAAGACGCTTGATAAGTTTTTCAATAAGTACATACCTTGAAAAGATTTTGAAGTAGTTCAAAATGGAACAGTCAAAGAAAGAGTTCTTGCCTGTATTACAAGGTGTGAAATTGAGTAAGACTCAAAGCCCGACCACATCAGATGATAGAAAGAGAATGAAAGTCATTTCCTATGCCTCAGCCATAGATTCTATAAAGTATGCCATGCTATATACCAGATCTATTGTATACCCTACACTGTGTTAAGCAAGGGAGTACAATAGTGATCTAGGAAGTAGATCACTGGACATCGGTCAAAATTATCCTTAGTAAAATAAGGATATGTTTCTCGATTATGGATGTGACAAAAAGGTTCATCGTAAAAGGTTACGTCGATGCAAGTTTTGACACTAATCTAGATGACTCTAAGTCTCAATCTAGATACATATTGAAAGTGGGAGCAATTAGCTAAAGTAGCTCCGTGCAGAGTATTGTAGACATAGAAAATTGCAAAATACATAACGGATCTGAATGTGGCAGACCCGTTGACTAAACTTCTCTCACAAGCAAAACATGATCACACCGTAGTACTCTTTGGGTGTTAATCACATAGCGATGTGAACTAGATTAATGAATCTAGTAAACCCTTTGGGTGTTGGTCACATATCAATGTGAACTATGGGTGTTAATCACATGGTGATGTGAACTATTGCTGATAAATCACATGGCAATGTGAACTAGATTATTGACTCTAGTGCAAGTGGGAGACTGAAGGAAATATGCCCTAGAGGCAATAATAAAGTTATTATTTATTTCCTTATATCATGATAAAGGTTTATTATTCATGCTAGAATTGTATTAACCGGAAACATAATACATGTGTGAATACATAGACAAACAGAGTGTCACTAGTATGCCTCTACTTGACTAGCTCATTAATCAAAGATGGTTATGTTTCCTAACCATGAACAAAGAGTTGTTATTTGATTAACGAGATCACATCATTAGTTGAATGATCTGATTGACATAACCCATTCCATTAGCATAGCACCCGATCGTTTAGTATGTTGCTATTGCTTTTATCCATGACTTATACATGTTCCTTTAACTATGAGATTATGCAACTCCCGTTTACCGTAGGAACACTTTGTGTGCTACCAAACGTCACAACGTAACTGGGTGATTATAAAGGTGCTCTACAGGTGTCTCCGAAGGTACATGTTGGGTTGGCGTATTTCGAGATTAGGATTTGTCACTCCGATTGTCGGAGAGGTATCTCTGGGCCCTCTCGGTAATGCACATCACATAAGCCTTGCAAGCATTGCAACTAATGTGTTAGTTGTGAGATGATGTATTACGGAACGAGTAAAGAGACTTGCCAGTAACGAGATTGAACTAGGTATTGGATACCGACGATCGAATCTCGGGCAAGTAACATACCGATGACAAAGGGAACGACGTATGTTGTTATGCGGTCTGACCGATAAAGATCTTCATAGAATATGTAGGAGCCAATATGGGCATCCAGGTCCCGCTATTGGTTATTGACCGGAGACGTGTCTCGGTCATGTCTACATTGTTCTCGAACCGTAGGGTCCGCACGCTTAACGTTACGATGACAGTTATTATGAGTTTATACATTTTGATGTACCGAAGGAGTTCGGAGTCCCGGATGTGATCACGGACATGACGAGGAGTCTCGAAATGGTTGAGATGTAAAGAATGATATATTGGAAGCCTATGTTTGGACATCGGATGCATTCCAGGTGAAATCAGGATTTTACCGGAATACCGGGAGGGTTACCGGAACCCCCCGGGGGCATGATGGGCCAACATGGGCCTTGGAGGAGAGGTGAGAGGGCTGCCCTCATGGGCTGCGCGCCTCCCCCTTCCCCTAGTCCTATTAGGACTAGGAGAGGTGGGCGCCCCCTCTCTCTCTCTCCCCCTTGGAGAATCCTAGTCCAACTAGCATTGGGGGGGGGGGGAATCCTACTCCCAGAGGGAGTAGGACTCTCTGGCGCGCCAGGCTTGGCCGGCCAGCCCCTCCCCCTTGGCTCCTTTATATACGGGGGCAGGGAGCACCCCGGAGACACACAATTGATCATTGAGATCTTTCCTTAGCCGTGTGCGGTGCCCCCTTCCACCAAATTCCACCTCGATCATATCGTTGCAGTGCTTAGGCGAAGCCCTGCGCCGGTAACACATCAAGATCGTCACCACGCCGTCGTGCTGACGGAACTCTTCCTCGACGCTTTGCTGGATCGGAGCCCGGGGATCGTCATCGAGCTGAACGTGTGCTAAGAACTCGGAGGTGCCGGAGTAACGGTGCTGTGATCGGTTGGATCGCGAGGAGAACGTACGACTACTTCCTCTACGTTGTGTCAATGCTTCCGCTTCGGTCTACGAGGGTACGTAGACAACACTCTCCCCTCTCGTTGCTATGCATCACCATGATCTTGCGTGTGCGTAGGAAATTTTTTGAAATTACTACGTTCCCCAACAGCCGCCACCCCGAATGTTGTGCTGTAGTGCTCCATGCGCCATGCGGTGTTGCTTGTCGTGCCCACCGCGGGGTGGTAGCGCGGTTTGCCGCTGGCGCCGTGGGCCTCGCTGAGCCCCTCTCCTTCGTGCGCCGGGGGCGGGGGTAGCGCCACCGCCAGTCTGGTGCCGGCGGATTCGCCGGTGCTAGGGTAGTCTTGAGGCCCGCGCGGGTGCGCGGGGCCCCCTCGTGCGACGCCCTAAGCCTGAGGCGGAAGCTGGACGCAGAAGGGGTGATCCCCCGAAGCGGCGAAGCCCAGGAGCTCGGCGACCCGCTCCAGCAGCACGTCGCGGCCGCCCTCCAATAGCCTGCACTGCAGCGGCTCCCGTGCTACTGTGAGCGCGGCCCTCGAGTTCGCCTGTTCCCGGCGGGTGTACGATGTCGTAGTTGCGGCGTGATTGGATGCCCTCGCTGCCGACCGCGCCTGTCGCGGTGTGAGGGTCGCAGAAGCTTGCCCTCGTCGCCCACGGCCCGCAGCGCCCTGCGGACCGCGAGCTGCCTGCTGCGCGGGGTCGCCCGGAGCGGGAGGCTCCGCGCAGATGGGCCATGCCGCCCATGGGCCTTGGTTGCCCACCTGGTCGCCGGACATGGTGATGACGACGCAACGGGAGACGGATCGATGGGTAGGCAGATTCCGGCGCACCCCTACCTGGCGCGCCAAATGTCGGATCACGGGTTCTGGCAGACCCTTAAGGTTTGAACTCTGGGGTGCGCGCGGAGATCGTGCCCACTACCTCTCCGCCTCGTAAGGATCTAACTACTACAAGAGCAACACAAGAGACACAAGGTTTATACTAGTTCGGGCCACCATTGCGGTGTAATACCCTACTCTAGTTTGTGGCGGGTGGATTGCCTCTTGGGCTGATGAGGAAGAACAGTACAAGGGGGAACGGCCTCGCGAGGGCCTGTTCTTGACTAGGGGATGAACTGCTAGGGGGAGTTTGATCGCCCTTCTCTCTCTCTAGATGCTGGATTCGATCTCCCCTGCCCTGTGAGTGGCAAGTCCAATTTATAGGCAAAGGCCCCAGGCCTCTTCCCAAATATTGAGCGGGAAGGGCGCCAACAATTGGCCAATTCGAAGGGGAACATCTAGTACACTTATCCTGACTAAAGTTGGTCTTCGCCTGCCAAAGGCCCTGTGGTGAAGCCGTTCTGGGCTCCATGGTGACCTCCTTCCCACCGTTGGATTGGTCTTGGTCTTGTTGCAACGAAATGGGTGCCTTTGCTTGATCCTCTCGCCTGCGCTTGCCCCCTTTGCACCAAAGAGGAAAGGGGAACACTGCGCAGGCTGGCGCCCGCCTGGCACCCTTGGTCGTCATGGCTTGCGTCATGGGCACCTCGCGAGGTACCCTGCCTTGATCTCTCCGCCTCCTCGTGAGCCATCCTGAGGAGGTCGCGCCTGAGGAAGCACCGTGTCATCCGCCTCGCGAGGCTTGGCCCCTCACGAGGGTCTTGGGTCTTGAGTTGGTGAAGACGGGCCGCGCTGGGCCCCCATTCGAGCCACGCCGCAGGCCGCAGGCAGGCAAGTCTGGGGACCCCCGTTCCCAGAACGCCGACACCCGCACCAACACTAGTTGCGCCCAGGCCGCAGGAGTCGTTGCTGCTATACTTAGCGGCAACGAACCAGGTGGTCAGTGTTGCGCTAGTGGCGCAGAGGGAGGTCGATGACGAGATAATGGCAGCGACAGAGCCCGACGCTACCAGTGCGAAGGCGACATGGTTGGTCGAGGTGCCGCCAAAGAAGAAAGTGATGCAGCGCCCGGTCTACTTCGTTAGCTCCCTCTTGCAGGGGGCTAGGTCGAGGTACTCCGGTGTGCAGAAACTGCTCTTCGGCCTTCTCATGGCCTCGAGGAAGCTGCGTCACTACTTCCAGGCACACGAGATTACTGTCGTCACTCGCCTACCCCTGCAACGGATACTACACAACCCAGATGCGATGGGGAGGATTGTGGAATGGGCGCTGGAGCTGTCCAGCTTTGGCCTCAAGTTCGAAAGTACCTCGACGATCCAGAGCCGAGTCCTGGCAGAGTTCATTGCAGAATGGACCGCCACACCTGACGAAGAAGCCCAAGAGACTGCTCTCCCCGGCAAGGAGGCAAGTTGCGATTGGATTATGTACTTTGATGGGGCTTTCTCCCTCCAAGGTGCCGGGGCTGGCGTACAGCTCGTCGCCCCCACCGGAGAGCACCTCAAGTACGTGATCCAGATGCACTTCCCCAGAGAGGTGTCAACAAACAACACGGTAGAGTACGAAGGGCTGCTTGCCGGTCTTTGGATCACGGCGGACCTCGGAATCAAAAAGTTCATCGTCAGGGGCGACTCGCAGCTTGTCGTCAAGCAAGTCAATAAGGATTACCAGAGCCCGTTGATGAAGGCCTACGTTGATGAAGTGAGAAAGCTGGAAGAGCGCTTCGATGGTATCCAGGCTGAATACGTTCCTCGGACGGAGAACGATATCGCCGATTACCTGTCGAAGCGCTGCTGCCCTCAAGCTACCTGTGGAACCAGGTACCTTTGTGCTTCAGCTAACTCGGCCATCCGTTGATCCATCAACAGAGCAGAACAAGAGAAGGAAATCAGGACCCGGCAAGTACTTTCCCGCCGAGCTCCCCGGAGCCGCCGGCAAGGATGTTGCCGAGGACACTGAACCCGCCACAGGACGGCTAGCTCCGGCAGGACACCAAGCTCTGGCCGTTGAGACGGCCGCCCCTATAGCGGAGGAAATGCCTTTAGTCCTCGCCGTCGAGCCTCAGGCTCCAGCGTGGGCGCAGCATACCGTCCGATTCCTCCAGACAGGGGAGCTTCCTGAGGAGCAGGAAGAAGCGGAAAAAGTAGCCCGTCGCTCTACCATGTACCAGTTCGTCGATGACGTCCTGTACAGGAAGAGACCGAACGGTGTGAAATTGAAGTGCATCCCTCGAGAGGAAGGACTGGAGCTGTTGGCAGAGATACATGGAGGCATATGTGGATCCCACATTGGGCCAAGAGCCCTTGCCGGCAAGGCATTCCGGCAGGGTTTCTTCTGGCCCACCGCCCTCCAGGATGCAACGACACTCGTCACCAGGTGTGAGGCATGTCAGTTCCATTCAAGAAAGCTTCATCAACCAGCTCAAGCCCTTCAAACCATTCCTCTCTCCTGGCCCTTCTTGGTCCGGGGGCTCGACATACTGGGCCCCTTCCCCCGTGCTGTCGGGGGCTTTGAGTACTTGTACGTAGCCATCGGCAAGTTCACAAAGTGGTCGGAAGTGGAGGCGGTGAGGAAGGTCACAGCTTAGTCGGCCGTCAAGTTCTTCAAGGGGCTAGTGTGCCGTTACGGTGTACCCAACCGGATCATCACCGACAACGGTACGCAGTTCACAAGCCGCACCTTCATGCAATATACTCAGGACCTCGGCAGCAAGGTCTGTTTCGCTTCCGTCGCTCATCCACGGAGCAACGGGCAGGCTGAGAGGGCAAATGCTGAAGTGTTGCGAGGCTTAAGGACCAAGACCTTTGACAGGCTGCACAAGAGCGGAAGGCGCTGGATTGATGAGTTGCCGACGGTTCTTTGGTCAATCGGGACGACACCAAATCGAGCCACCGGCCAGACACCCTTTGCCCTGGTATACGGGGCAGAAGCAGTTATCCCCACTGAACTCATATACGGGTCACCTCGAGTGCTCGCTTATGATTTGCTTGAGCAAGAGCAACTGCGCCAAGACGACGCACTGCTCCTTGAGGAAGATCGACTTCGGGCGGCTGTGAGAGCAGCACGCTACCAGCAAGCCTTGCGCCGCTACCATAGCCGCAAGGTTCATGTCCGAAGCCTTGAGGAAGGCGACCTTGTTCTTCAGCGCATTCAATCGGCCAAGAATTCCAACAAGTTGACGCCAAAGTGGGAAGGCCCTTATCGGGTAAAACGAGTCACCAGGCCCGGCGTAGTCCGCCTGGAGACCGAAGATGCCATTCCGGTGAGTAACTCCTAGAACATCGAGCACCTTCGCAAGTTTTACCCATAAGGCGCGGCTTGTCGGGCCTCCCGGCAAGCCACCTTTTGTACAAGCATTGCCGATGATGCATGTAACCCTTTGTACAAAGCCAGGCGCAGACCCTAAGCATAAATAAAGTGTTGGCGCCCTAAGTTATAGCATGCATGCTAGATCGAGTCTCGTCCTTGGTTAGGGTTGATAGTGCTTAGCGGCGGCTAACCCCTAGCTTAGAGGTCGAGTGTGCGTCTCTTTTCCGTTCTTTTTTCTCCTTTGGTTCACAGAGCTCGGACATCCTTGCCGGATCACTTGAGGATAAGAAAAGAAGGGGAAGAAGAGGGACGGACCAGCATCCGGACCCCAGCAAGCCAGTGTTGCCGGGAACTGCAAGTACAAAGATTCACCCACGGCAAACCAGAGTTGCCGGGGGCTGCAATCTCACATAAGTTTTTCATCCCTTATCATGCATTCTATTATGGACTGAGGTATGTGAAACCTCGTTTCTTCCTAAAGCTACCGTGTTTCCCTAACTCTAGGCCCTAGGGCTCGTTCTTGGGGCCAGGTTTGGTCATAGTCGCGGCAGCAAAGGGACGAAACGAGGAGCCTGAACCCGCCTCATACCTGCCTCCGCCGAAAGCGTGAGAAAGGTCGAGCGACATGGGAAGACGGCAGGGCCTGCTGCCGGGCAAGGAAGTGTCTATCTTAAAGATATCAAGGGTTTTGCCCCTTGACATGGGTTCCACCCGCAAGACAAGTGACCCGGCAAGCATCCCCTTTTTTCATTAAAAACATTCCACTCAGGTACAGTTCATGGAGAATGAAAAACATGAATGATGGGATTACAAGCTTAAAATTCAGCTAAGGCCCGAAGGCTTACAAACTAAAAAAAGATAAGGTGCCCGTAATCCCTTTCTTGTCCCTCTCTTCAGGAGGTAGGTCAAGGAGCCCAGAAGGGCAAAAGGGGCACCTAGGCAAGCTACGGGTGGCAGAAGACACCAAGAGAACATCTCGGCGGTCGTCCGAAGGCTGGATGGTGATGGCAGCGCTGGAGGCAGAGCTCAAAGACGAGGTGGCAGGACGTTAGCACGCGTCGAAGGCGTCGTGCCCACGTACTCCGAGTTGACGGCCTTGCCGCCCGCCCTCTTCCTCTTCCGCAGCCTCCCTACGCCAGCCGCCCAAGGAGACGACCCCGAGAAGTTCAAGGAGCCGGCGACACGGATGATGGGATCGCCGGTGCCGCATGGAGCGACGCCCGACACCTAGTTGGACCCGTCATCCTACCGCCCGCTACCCTCGTCGTCGCTGCCGCTGTCCTCCTCGTCACTCTCGCTCGAGGAGGAGTCTTCGCTATCAGAGGAGCTCTCCACGCAGCACCTTGCCCGAGTCCCGAAGCACCCGAAGACCTTGACGGAGAGGAGACCACCCTCCATCAGCTTAAAATGGAGGGTGAGCCCCTCCATCAGACGGTGGATACGGGCGAACGTCTTCCACCCTCGACCAAGATACATCACATTAGGGGCTGGGAAGTCGACGCGGACTCGCGTACTGCTGATTCCACAGCCCCTCATGTGTAGCCTCAGTGTCTCGGGCGGGTCCAACTCCATCTCACTTGCAAATGGAGTCGGGAGACGAAGACGACGGCGAGGCGGCCGCCGCAGCCTGACGAAGAACTCACAAGGGTCATCCCCAACGTGGCCCACCACGGGAAAAGGAACCGCTGGCGGAGGCGAGGCCGGCGCGCCGCCCCGTACACCTCTTCCACGAGCACCTCGACCTCGCCCTCGACCTCGCCCACGGCCTCGCCCCTCCCTGTTCCCCTTATGACTGGCTCTGCCACCACAGGTACGGGAGAAGGAGGGACGCGTTGTCTGGCGGCGACCCTCGTCGCCACCGTTGATGGACCAGGGTTCCCTTTCTCCATGGCGAATGAGAGGGAGGGGAGCAGAAGCTGAAGGAAAGAAGAGATGAAAGAATGCGGGCCGCCGTCCTCCCCCTCCCGCTCCTTATAAAGGAACGGGGTGGGGGCTCGGCCGCCCCGCTCAGCCAATCAAGACGCAGAAGGCGCAGGGAACTGGGACCGACCCACTGCCTTGGCCCACGACGGCCCGGTTTCCCGCCTCCACCATTCACCACCCCAAGCGCATGGAAGCCGCGTGGCAGGCATGCAGAACCGAGGCGACGGATGAGGCGACCTCTCCCCACCCCGTGATCGTGGGGAGTGGACGCCTCGAAGACCACGCCTCGGCCCCGTCCAGTAAAAGGACCGCGCCTCCACGCCTCCCTCCGTTTATGGAGAAGGCGCGAACCGCCTCCTTTACTACGACGTGACGCATGCATGCGGAGCTCAGCCCCACGCATGCCACCAACGTCACGCCCACGCCGCGCCACGCGCGGGAAGCATGGGAGGCGCAGCGCGCGAAGAAACTTACCACGGTAAAAACCGCCCTGCCTGCCCGCGCACCGTTCTTGGGCCTGGCCCAACAACGCATACCGCTCATGTGTGGCCCAGGCCCGGGGGCTCCTGTCGGTGTACAAAAAGAGGGGTACACCTTTTGTACCCCTATGACTGTGCACGGGCAGTCTGAGCCATGGGCGCTGCCGCACCAAGCCCGGCAAGGAAGGTAGAACCGAGGTGAGGCCAAAGTCAAAGAGGAGCAGGACGACTCCAAGACCACAAAGAGCAAAGGGGACGAAGCGGGCCCCCCTCCCCGTCAAGATCCTTGCCGGGAGGTGGTTTTAGCAAACCCGGCAAGACCCTTGCCGTGGCAGCCTTGCCCCACACCAACGGAGCGGGTCACCCTTGAGTCCACTACCCCCATGGGGCGAGGATTCGGGAGGCATCCCCGTAGTGATATGAAGATCTTTGTGAAGACGTTCAAGACCGGATACACACTTTAGAAGATGATCCTTTGCGGGATCCCAGCCAAGGAAAACCACAAGGCCCCCGGCAAGAGCCTTGCCGGGGATGACAGCAAGCGCCACGGCAAGACCCTTGTCAGGACCCCGGCAAGACCCTTGCCGGGGCCGCGGCAAGACCCTTGCCAAGGACACCCGCGGGGCCACCATCGGACCCGCACCAGTCGCGCCTCCACCACCGTTCGCATGCAGCTGCCGACCCAAACCAGCTGGGCAGGCACCTGCGTGGCGGCATGCAGATCCTCGTGTAGGCCTACCACCGCGCCACCCCAGCTGCCTGCCCGCCTACATGGCATCGCAGGCACCGCTGGCCAGGGCGCGTGTCAACGCAGGAGAGAGCGGCGACGAACGAGACGGGGCTCTCCCTGCCTCTGATAAAGCAGGGACACCTAAGCAAGGCGCATTAAATGCGCCTTGTCATGTAATGCGAGGGATAACCTCGAGCCACTGTACCCTTTCCACCTCCTGTGTGCCACTGTGGCAGCCCCTTTCCCTATAAAAGGAGGCCCCAGGCGACCAGGAGGAGGATTCGGCTTTTTGGAGCTCCTCACGCCCCATAGCTAGCTCAAGAACACAAGCATATAATCCACCAAAGCAGGAGTAGGGTTTTACGCATCTCCGCGGCCCGAACCTGGATAAAGGAATCTAGTACTGCTTGCTCGATCCGCTCTTCTCACGACCCCCGCACCCTGCAACCGTAGAAAGGGATTCTCGTGATCCCATAGGTGTCGTTTCCCACCGATACAGCTCGTCCTCCAGCACCTTGCAGCGACCACGGACGTCGACCACCTCCCCCAGGGCTACGTCATGAGCAGCCTACGCCTCAAGGATGGCCTGCCTCTCCATATCGCAAGCCGTCGAGGCCTGGACCAGCGCCGCCCGAATCGAAGCGTCGGAGCGAATCCATCCTGAAGCCAGCTCCAAGCGCCCGGCCACCAAGCGAGGGTCGCGCCAATAAGATCCTGCCGTAGCTGGTCCAGCTCAGCAGTAGCACGATCCAGAACGGCAGGAGGAGTCGGAGAGACAACAGTTGGTGGAGTAGGAGGAGAAGGCGGCAGCACGACCACAGCATCCTGAGGCGGAGCCTGCTGCGCCCCAACGGCTGTGGTGGCGGCAACAGGCAAAGGCACCTCGGGAGTCGCTTGGGCCATGAGGGCTGAGCTCGCCCCAGCCAGCTCAGCCAGGCCTCGCGAGGACGACCGGGTAGGAGAGGCCCGTGCGTCGCGGTCACCTTCCTTCGCGGGCAGAGGCGCTGCCCCGGATGGAACCTCAGGAGTTCCGTTCGGCTTCTTTGTTGCGGGCGCCAGCCTATCCAAGAGATGCGGACGTCAAGCCTCAGCAGAACAGGAAATAAAGACAAGAATCAAGCGCTTAAGGGTCGTTGCCAGTGAGCTCAAGAAGCCTCCGGCCAAATTTGAAGCCCGAAAGCCAGCTGGAAGGGTCAACCTCGGGAAGCTCGGGAGCGGAAGGCGCGTCCGCGGTCCTCCTCGGGGCCAAGGCAGACACGCGGGAGATCAGCCCGGTCCTGTTCTTCTTTGGGATCGGGGGCAAGCTCCCGCAACCCTGCTCGTCATCATCCTCATCGTCATCGCTCGGAGAGAGGCGGAGAGCGCGGGGCATGCGCCGGGGGAGGGGAGCCCTCGACTCTCCGTCAGTCGCCTCGGAGTCAGGCCCTTTTTCCCGCTCCCCTCCTTCCTCCTCTTTGCTGGAGTCGTCGGAGGACACGTCTACTGGTTCCTCGGGAGCTTCCATGGGCACGGGCCCGTCCCCTTTGAAGAAGGGCATGGACTCCACTACCTGCTCCCAGTCGTCGCAGAGGAACAAGGGCGTAGGAGCGCCCTCCAACCTCGCCACATCGCCCCCGACCAGAGATTGGAGGACCGAGGCTAGATCTTCGTCGGCCAAAGCCGCGGGGCTCGGATGGGGCCTCCACATCAGAAGTGAGTACTGCCGAAATGGAGCCAGCTGGTGCTCCAGGAATTCCCTCAGCAGCGACGCGCCGGTCAGCTTCGCCGCCGCCATGTTGGCCGGCCTCAGATCCGCGTCCATCTTCTCCAACACCAGCTTCGCGCGGGGGTCCGTGAGCTCCGCTCGACCCCAATCGCTGGAGCTCGTGGGTTGCTCCGTGGGCAAGATTAGCCGAGGGTGGATGCGCCCAGCATCTGCCAAGACCCACTTGCTCCAGAAGCCCTCAATCCTTTTCCCGGGGTTCGAAATAGCAATGGCGCCACCGTATGCGACGAAGCTCGCGCACGCGGAAGCAGGACCGCGGGAGGTCCGGAGGTGGAAGTAGTGGCGCAGCATGGCCACTGAGGGTTGCACCCCTACGTGAGCCTCGCAGTAATAGGCGAAGATTGCCAGGAGAAGGACGGAGTTGGGGTGGAGATGCAGAGCCTGTAGCTTATAATGGCAGAGGACAGAGAAGAAGAACTCTGAGAAGGAGGCACCAGGCCAGCGGCAATGGTGCTTACAAAGAGCAGATAGAAGGTGCTCCCTTGGCCCTCAGGGGTGGCGGAGCCGGCCTTGAACACCTTCGCCCCGTCGATGCCCTGCGCCGCCGCCATCCGGCGCAACCGGGCGAGGCTCGCCTCCGACACATTCGGCGAGTCCAGGACAGACGAGTACCAAGCTCCGACCGGCGACTGACGAGGCACCATGGCTACATAGGTCACGCGGTCGAAGCAGATCTGGAAATTTTGGAGGAAGGAGAGGCGCAAGAAAGGGGATGTAAGCAGCAACCGGAGAAAGCAAAAAAAAGCGAAGCCTAGGCAGATGCCGCTCCTTTATCAACTCGCACGGTTGCTGAGGCGCTCACGTCCAATCAACCGCCACGCGACGCCCAAGGCTGCAGGCTGTTAGGGCCCGTGGCGCTTCGCCCTTGCCCTTTCGCCTCCCTGCACGGCCAAGTCCGGGCGCGCCTTGGGCCCGGGGGCTACTGTCGGCGTTCTGGGAACGGGGGTCCCCAGACTTGCCTGCCTGCGGTGTGGCTCAAAGGGGCCCCCTGCACGGACCATTTTCATCAACACAGACCCAAGACCCTTGCGAGGGGCCAAGCCTCGCGGGGCGAATGACACGGAGCTTCCTCAGGCGCGGCCTCATCAGGCTGGCTCGCGAGGAGGCAGAGAGATCAAGGCGGGGTACCTCATGAGGTGCCCGTGATGCAAGCCATGACGACCAAGGGCGCCAGCCCGCGCGGTGTCCTCCTTTCCTCTTTGGTGCAAAGGGAGCAAGCGCAGGCGAGAGCATCAAGCAAAGGCACCCGTTACGGTGCAACGAGACCAAGACCAGCCCAACGGCAGGGAGGAAGTCATTGTGGAGCCCAAGCCAGCGTCACCACGAGAGCCTTTGGCAGGTGAGGACCAACTTTAGTCAGGATAAGTGTACCAGATGTTCCCCTTCAAAATGGCCAATTGTTGGCGCCCTTCCCGCTCAATATTTGGGAAGAGGCCCAGGGCCTTTGCCTATAAATAGGACTAGCCACCCCCAGGGGAGGGGGGATCGGCCAACCCAGAAACAAGCTGGGATCGGATCAAGTAGCATCACACAGAGAGAGAGAGAGAAGGGTGACTGAACTCCTCCTAGCAGTTCATCTCCCCAGCCAAGAACAGACCCTCGTGAGGCTGTTCTTCCTTGTATTGCTCATCATCATCAGCCCAGGAGGCAATCCACCACACCACAAACTAGAGTAGGGTATTACACCACAATGGTGGCCTGAACTAGTATAAACCCTGTGTCTCTTGTGCTGTTCTTTCCATAGCTTAGATCTTAGCAAGGCGGTGGGGAGCAGGTAGGTAGAAGGCGAAATCTCCACACGCACCCGAGTGTTCGAATCTCAAGGGTCTGCCGGAACCCAAAATCCGACACTCGCTGACAAAACTGTTTTCCTCCATCTTACAACTGTAGAACTTGTCAGAGACTTCAAATCTCTCGACTCGGGCATGAGCTTGGAAAATGATTCTCAGCTCTTGGAACATCTCATATGCTCCGTGCTGCTCAAAACGCTATTGGAGCCCCGATTCTAAGCTCTAAAGCATGTCGCACTGAACCAGGGAGTAATCATTACTACGCGATTGCCAGGCGTTCATAACTTCTTGAGTTGCTGGGAAAATGGGTGCTTCACCTAGCGGTGCTTCAAGGACATATGCTTTCTTGGCAGCTATGAGGATGATCCTCAAGTTACGGACCCAATCCGTATAGTTGCTACCATTGTCTTTCAGCTTGGTTTTCTCTAGGAACGCGTTGAAGTTGAGGGCAACATTGGATCTACAGGATAGATTGTAAAGACAACTTTATACTAAGTTCATGATAATTAAGTTCATCTAATCAAATTATTAATGAACTCCCACTTAGATAGACATCCCTCTATTCATCTAAGTGATACATGATCCGAATCGACTAGGCCGCGTCCGATCATCATGTGAGACGGCCTAGTCATCAACGGTGAACATCTCCATGTTGATCGCATCTACTATACGATTCATGTTCGACCTTTTGGTCTCTTGTGTTCCAAGGCCATGTCTGTACATGCTAGGCTCGTCAAGTCAACCTAAGTGTTTCGCATGTGTAAATCTGGCATACACCTGTTGTATGCGAACGTTAGAATCTATCACACCCGATCATCATGTGGTGCTTCGAAACAACAATCCTTCGCAATGGTGCACAGTTAGGGGGAACACTTCCTTGAAATTTTGTGAGGGATCATCTTATTTATGCTGCCGTCATTCTAAGCAAATAAGATGCAAACATGATAAACATTACATGTAATTCATAAAGACATGACATGGCCAATATCATCTTGCGCCTTTGATATCCATCTTCGAGGCGTGGCATGACACCATGATCTCCATCATCGTGTCTTCATGAAGTTGTCTCGCCAACTATTACTTCTACTACTAGGGCTAACGGTTAGCAATAAAGTAAAGTAATTACATGGCGTTTACATTGACTCGCAGGTCATAAAATAAATTAAGACAACTCCTACGGCTCCTGCCGGTTGTCATACTCATCGACATGCAAGTCATGATTTCTATTACAAGAACATGATCAATCTCATACATCAGCCATTGCTCCCGACTGCCTGGCCGGCAGGCAGCCGGAGGATGACGACGTCCCAATTGAGAACATGGTAGTCGACGATCCGGCGCCAACCCCCTCCTTCGCGCCAAACTCGTTGGTGCATTGCACCATGACCATCGGCGAGGCCCGTGCCCAATACATGGACACGGTGAGGCAGAACCGTGAGGAGCAGTTCCGGGAGGTGCCGACCGACGCCGCTTACAACCACCATCTCCTCCAGGAGCACCTGCAGGTGGAGGAGCAGATCGCCGCGGAGCGGGCGGAGCAGGAGGCGCTGCTCGACTCGTACCGCTACGCCTGCGAGGGCCGCCTCGAGCGCTAGTGGTACTGCATGCAGGTGCCGGAGGCTGCGGCCGCCTACAAAGAGGGCGATGAAGTGGGTGAGGCACTGTTTGGCGAGACCGAGGACGAGGAAGAGGGCAATGTCGGCTCCGACGAGTCCCCGCTCCGCTGGCGTCGATGAGGCCCTGCTCCGCCGAGGCCGCGCGGCGCCAACAACGAGGCAGAGGACACCGCCGGCTCCGCCGAGGCCTCACCCCGCTGGCACCGAGGCGAAGGCCCTACTCCGTCGAGGCCCTGCGGCACTAACAACGAGGCAGAGGACACCACCGGCTCCGCCGAGGCCCAGCCCCGCCGGCACCGAGGCGGAGGCCCTACTCCGCCGAGGCCGTGCCCCGCCAACAAAGAGGCAGAGGACATCGCCAGCTCAGCCAAGGCCCCACCCTCCGGCAACGAGGGGGAGGATTTCCCCCGCTCCACCGAGGCGCCGCCCCGCCAGCAACAAGACAGAGGACATCGCCGGCTTCGTCGAGGCCCCGCCCCGCTGCCAACGAGGCCGCGCCACACAGAAAACGAGGAAGAGTAGAACACGGTAGGTCGCCGCTGGTCGGGTCCAAGTAAGGCCACCGCTTCTACCCTCAAGTTGAAGCCAAGCTAGGCGGGTTGACCATTGACGGCTGATTAGCTTCTTGGCGGCGACGTGGAGTCGGAGAGCTATGTTGGAGAAGGACGCTGCTTCAGTTACTTAACTACAGGTGCAGTTGGGTCACTGACATGTGGGCCCAAGAGGCATCTGGCCCACATGTAAGTGATGCAACTGCACCTACTGTTATGTCACTAAAGCTCAGTCCGCTGGAGAAGAATCTTTTGTTTGGCTCAGCAGGACATGGGTGCTACGGTTAATTAATTTACCTCCAGCGCACCCCTTTTTAGTTGAAGAATGTAGGAAATGTAATGAAATCCGGCATGTTTATATGAAATCCGGTAGTGTATGAATGAATTTAGTTTGATTTGTTTGAGTTGTTGTATCACTGGCATTGGATGAACATGCAAACCAATACGTACTAGCATTATTCCCAGGGTGATTACCTCATTTGCAGCAGTTTCACATGTACCCCCTCCGGTACTTTTTAGTCTGCATATAAGTTTTGTCTGAAGTCAAAGTATCTCTAGTCTAACCAATCTTATAGAAAAAAGTATCAATATTCACAATGTAAAATCAACTGACTTGAAAGAAATCTAATATGCGAAGTAAAAAGGAACAGAGGGAGTACAAAATTTAGCGTTCCTGTACATTGCAATCGACACACATGCCTGGCAATTCATAGAGAACATTCAAAACAATTGATGATTATGCATCTCAGCAATTCACATGTCAGAGCCAATATTTACTTCACAACTAAAGAATAAAGAAAAATCGATTGATGCTGCTAACAGCAAAGGGCGTCCCATTCGAAAATATCAAACGGATGTCTTCTTGCTAACATCAATGAGCAAAGTTTGACAAGGTTGTCCCATTCCAAAATGTCAAATGCTTGTTGTTTGCATACATCAATGAGCAAACTTTGACAAGGTTTTCCCATTCCGAAATATCAAATGCCTACGATTGTGGAATGGGCAGGGTTTGCCATCAGTTCGGACATTGACATGGCACCTCGTGCTAAATAAACCAGTTGTTCTTTTTGTGCAGTTCCACCAAAATCAACCAAATTCGTGCGTAGCCTGTATGACTTCGCCTTTATATGTTGCAACGCCTTGAACATATCGGCACCTCCTTTCTTGTGGTGGAAATGAATGATTCGAGAATATTCGATGTATTCGTGAACATTTTGTGCAGTTCCCATTGAAATCATGCTGAGCACCCATGTTTGCATAAATACAAAAAAAGTGATTAGTATAAAGCAAACTGTACTATGAATTGACAGTTTAAACAGTCAACCTACATGATCCATGCAGAGCACACATTTAAAAAAATGGAACTCACTGGAAGGAAACGTAAAACAACATTGTATTGGCCATTACAGCAACAAAGATGGAGATCTGTGAGTCCTTCTGAGCTGAAGTTAGTTTGTTCTTGTGGGAAATAATGTAACCATCCTTCAACTGCTCCCTTCATAAGAAGAGAGGCTTGGCTTATTTATCCTGGCATAATCGGAACTACACACGTCACGTACTCCATATTCTTCTTCAGAGGAGGATGATCCTATTGTGCAAAGACAAGAGAACAACTAAATGCTAGCATCCCTGTTTGCTCGAAAAAAAGGAAAGGAAATATTTAAAACAACACAAATGAAGCACTTCTCAAGGACAATACCACTTTCTCATGACAGTATCTAAACAGTAGCACAACACCAATAGAGATGACAAATCTCAATCATATGGATGAAATCCATGGGCGAGTACCAACCTTTGTCAGGAGGCCTATTGTGTAGAGCATACAGATCAAGCACTTCTCCGGAACCATCTGTTGTTATCTATTGTGGTTGCCATGCTTACTATATACTCCTTGATTAGTTTAATGTTTCCAACATCTTCTTGTGCAGTTCCACTAAAATATATGGTATCTTCAAAGAAGATCCCTATTTGCACAAGTAGAGATAATTACGTATTACATTAAGAGTGGCATCAAATCAGTGGCAAAACAATTGCTCGTTCCAGCCATAGCAACAAATTAAGATCCAAAACTATATCCTTACTTGTGTCATCACAGTTCCAGTGCTTCATTACAACATTGAGAGTTGATTTTTGTTTTTCTTCTGCTTGTTCTTCCCCTTCATCACTTGGTTCAATAACAGACAAGCTTCACCTTCAATGTAAGCTTTGGCATGTTAATTAGGGAGCACAAGTATAGCACTAAACAACGATGTTAATTTTCAGATGAAATTGGCAAAATACAAGCCAACAGTTGTGAAATATCCTTATCTTACCTCAATGGGATATTACCGTGCACATACAGATTGGAAGTCTTGTCTCCATTTGTGCAGTTCCCTAAAATCAAGCAACATTAGCGTACAAGTAGCACAACATATGAAAGCACACTGCATAATCATTTGAAAGAAGGCTAGTACTGACCTCTCATGACGCGGAATTCAAAAAACTCACAGGAAGAAGATCTGAACCCAATTTGCCAACACGGATAGGAAGTAAGATCTCCTCTTGTGCAGTTCCACTAAGATCAAGTAATCAAGCAACGTTGTCGGTGTGACATTTTGGTTGAACTGCACAAAACACTCTTAAAACAAAAGTGTTTTGTGCAGTGCAACAAAAGGTCACAATAGCAACGAGGTGAAGTAGATAACCCTATTTACACAGAGGTGCAAAGGAAACAACTAGTGGTCAATAACGGTGGATGACACAGAAGCCAACAAAAAGAAGCACCCAATTTATCTAAATGGGAAAGAAAGCAAGACAGTAGCATTTCTCAAACGGTGGCATTGATTAATATTAATAGAGAGATTATATTAACAATAAAATTTGTTAAACATGTAATTTGCTTTTAACTGTGGCATTGCATCAATTTTCCAGCGGCATTATTAGAGGGTATTTGTTTACAGGGACATTTTGGTGTAGGGACTAAAAAAATTCCGTGTCAGTCCCATCTCAACCAAACAGGAGGGACTTTTAGGGACTAAAGAAAGAAGACCCCGAGGGAGAGTCTTTTTGGGACTTTTTCCAACAGTTGCCCCTGCCCCGCATCACAACTTGTCTCTATTAGTTAATTACTAGGGGTAACATGGTCTTTTAGCATGTCATTTAATAACCTCTAGTCCATGTTTAGTCCCTGGAACCAAGCAGGTAGGGACTAGGGAGGTTTTAACCAAACAGGGCCTTAGATTAACAACAGCTAAAGACTTGCACGAGACAGTGGACGCACCAGCACCATGTGCATCTACCGATGTATGAAGGGGTGATGCAAAGTATGTTGCTACAAAGAACAAAAACAACCAAGGAGCATATTTGTGTTGGTCCTAGTTTTGTTATCTTTAGACACCTTTCCCTATGTGAGCGCAGCAAATCTATTCCCGCTCAAACTCTATAGCCTTGTCCCCCAAAACAAAAGATCAGTTCGTTACAGATGTGCGTATTGCGTTTGTCATTGTTTCCCCTTTTCGACCAACATAGGTGCTGGATAGGTAGTCTGTACTAGTACTTTCCCCCTTCCTTTCCTCTTTGAACCACATCCTAGATTCATGCTATACAACTTTCCCCACTACTTTCCTGTTTGATCCAACACCTAGATTCGAGTGCAGAAGCGGAAAAAGCCCACATGCAGCTAGAGCAATGCATGTGGAGTAAGTAAATTATACCTTAAGGTTCTTGGGGTGTGGTTCGGTGGGCGACCGGAGGCCGTTCAACCCACACTATGTACAACGGCAAGGAAGAAGGGGTCGGAGGCCCTCCCGCGCCACCGCTGGGTGAAAGAGAACAGTTGCGCCGGTAGTAGATTCCCTCCCTCGCCGACGACGACACCGTTAAGCCTGCTTCCCTTCCCGGCGGACGGATCCTGCCAGCTCTTTGACCAGCAGGGAGGGGGGAGAGAGAGGCCAACGAAATCTTGTTTAGATCTGGAGAGGGTGAGAGAGTGCGAAGAGAGCAACTACAAGTGCTGAGGCTCTAGCGTGTATATATATACTGGAGAGAGAGTGTGAAGAGTGCAAACCCTAGAAAACAAGCGCCGAGGGTGCAATGTATACGTGATGAGGTGATTATACGGTCACTACGAGATCGTATAGCTCTGTATCCATCCATTTTGACTAGTCAAAGAATCCTCCTGGCACCGCCCCAGATCACTTTCTCTCTCTGTCATGCGGGGCCTACCTGTCATTGGATGGAAGAAAGAAGTCGAACAAAAACAAAATTATGCTCAAGTGTAGTTATCAAAACCGAGACCTCAAGTTTGATGAGCGAACAGGCTAACCAGCTACACCACCCCCACGTTATGTTTAACGAGAGGAAAATAACCTTTAATACATTCCTGCATTCGTGTGACAAGCATGCCGTGTTTTTTTTGTGTGTGGGAGTCATTGGGATTTAAATCATAATCATGTCATATGGCTTTGGTGGTAAGGTCTTTTGGGATTTAAAGCAGTGTTGGTAGTACAGAAATAGTGCAGCCTTAGTCACCTTACTTTTATCCACATAGTACGTTGTGTCCCAACAATCAGAGGGTGAAACAAACAAATTAATAAGAAAAACTAAAAGCACCAGTGGTGTATCTTACCTCACACATCTTGCTACTGCTCGTGAACACTGTCCAATTGATCCCTCTGTTCGCTCACGTACTATTTTAAGTGAATCCTTATTATAACATGCACACAATTTTGGGCACTTGTATTCGACCTAAGTTAGTGTGCCACCGTATCTCATACTACTCCCTCCATCTAGGTGTAATAAGTCACGTTAGAAGGTGCAGCAGGACCAAGGTGCAAGCAGTTTTTTTTTCAAAACAAGGTGCAAGCAGATTGGAGGAGAAGGAGAAACTTGACTGGTCCTTCCTCTAATCAAAGCCCTGATTTCTGTCTCTAAACGCAACAATTAATCACAACAACTAAGAGATGTCGTTTTAGCTACCATGCAGGGCCACGTATTACCTTGCATGCATCAACACGTAGTTGCGCTCCATGCATTGGGTTTTCGGGGGAGATAACAAGGCAGAGTAAGGATCGTTTGGTTACATTGCTAGGCTGGTCATAGTGGTGAGTAACTTGGACTAGTAACATGCATATGTTACTAGTCTATGTTACTACTTTCATAGTAGGTAGTAACTTATGGATGGTACCATGCAAGTCTTCATTAATTGAGATATAGACTCATTTTACCTCGGCGTGTGTGTGTGTGTGTGTGTGTGTGTGTGTGTGTGTGTGTGTTTAACAACATGTGTGTGTTAGAGAGAGCGACATATCGACCTACTCCTACAGAGAGATGGTGTGTAGTGTACAATTTAGCCGTGAGAGTTGGTTCATCCTCTCATTTCCGGGTGTCCGGTCGGGACAGGTGGGACAGCTGCCACGCCCGCTCCTGACCAGCCGGCCCCACCCAAAGCCCCTCCATCGCCCGCGCGCACTTCCTGCCCGAAACGGTCAGCGCGCTCCAAAGAATCGGTGCTGCATTCATGCCTGGGCAGAGCGGACGCGACCTCTCACTGGCGCCTGCGTTGAAGGGAGAAGCGGATTCAAGAGTGATGGTTGCTTCGTCCGTCCAACTTACTACTAGGTCTATGTGATTTGACGGCTCATTGGTCATTATTACTGAGGTGGTAGGATTGCTGGATGTCCCACGCTTTCGGTGAAAGGAGGTACTACTCGATTACAATTCTCTCCATTCTCAGCGGAGGAGTGCGAGAGCAGTGAAAACACGCAGGCTCAATGATTAGATGGCCCACCTCACACTATCACCATATTTTCTGGACACCGTGCGACACCTAACTCTTTACATAGTACTAGTATAGTATGTACTGTAATTTATCAGCGAGATAAATTTGTACAATGCTATGAAGCTTCCAGCTTTTGTTTCATGTATCTTGCGTCCAAGGTTGCCTGTTGCAACATTTCATCAAATACAAAGGAGACTAACATGCATGCTATTGCATCTCAATGATTAACAGATCATAGCCAATATGTACTCCCTCCGTTCCAAAAAAGTGTCTCAACTTTATGCAAACTTTAGTACAAAGTTGTACTACTGCTAAAGTTGCCACTTATTTTGGAACAGAGACAATTAAGGAAAAACAATGATCCATGTAGTCCCTAGCACTTGAAATGTAAACCCTAACCAAGCTTTAATTTGCTAGCAACGTTGGAGCTACCAAAGAAATGAAGTTTGCAACCCTTTGACCATCAGATCATTTTGTGCAGTTTCACCAAAATCGAGATGAGCGTCCCTGTGGCAAAGAAATTTAAGAAGCGTGATTAGAATAAGATTACTGGGACTAGTAGATGAGACATAAACTCATCACAAATACAGTACATAGAAGCCAGTAGAGGTATGTGCGGGGCAAAGGAGTAGAGAAATATCCACATGGAGTGATGTGGGTGAGGGAGTCTTGGACTAAGGGGTCCTCGGGCGTCCGGCCCGTTAGCCATGGGCCGGACTGATGGGCTGTGAAGATATGAAGATCGAAGACTCTCACCCTTGTCCGGATGGGACTCTCCTTGGCATGGAAGGCAAGCTTGGCAATCAAATATGAAGATTCCCTTCTCTGTACCCGACTTTGTACAACCCTAGCCCCCTCCAGTGTCTATATAAACCGGAGGGCTTAGTCCGAAAACATATACAGTCATACAGGCTGGACTTCTAGAGTTTTAGCCATTACGATCTCGTGGTAGTTCAACTCTTGTAATACTCATATTCATTAAGATCAATCAAACAGGAAGTAGGGTATTACCTCCATAGAGAGGGCCCGAACCTGGGTAAACATTGTGTCCCCCGTCTCCTGTTACCATCGACCTTAGACGCACAATTCGGGACCCCCTACCCGAGATCCGTCGGTTTTGACACCGACATTGGTGCTTTCATTGAGAGTTCCACTATGCCGTCCTCAAAAGGTTTGATGGCTCCTTCAACCATCAACAACGATGCTGACCAAGGGGAAACCTTCCTCCCCGGACAGATCTTCGTGTTCTGCGGCTTCGCACTGCGGGCCAACTTGCTTGGCCATCTTGAGCAGATCGACAGCTTCGCCCCTGGCCATCAGGTCATATTTGGGAGCTTGAACTATGTCGCGGATATCCGTGGAGACTTGATCTTCGATGGCTTAGAGACCACGACAGCTGCTCCCTGTCCCTACGATGTACATGACTTAAATCTGTCATCGGACCATGCTTAGGAAATTGCAGCTGTAACTAATCCGACCTTAGATCCGGAGCAGATCGCGCCATTCAAGGACGGGAAGCTCAACCCCGCCACGGAGGCCACAGATTCCACAGCGTTTGAGCCGCACACAGACCTAACCTCGGGTGATATCTGTGTCTCCAGAACCTCGGACTCGTTTCCGGCCATAAGTTCCAAACCATGTGTGTCTGCGCATGTCGAGTTGGATCGGTCGTCGATCGTCCAATTCCGTGCCGCGGACATCTTCCAACACTCGCCTTTAGGTGACGTGTTAAACTCATTAAAAAATCTATCCTTAGCGGAGGGCTCACAGCCGAACTATGTCAGGTTCGAACCGGAGGCTGATGACGGGGAATTTCACTTCCAACCCGCCACCCACTACATAGCCACTATCGAGGACTTGACCTACATGCTTGATTACGGCTCCGAAGGCATCGACGGCATGGATGACGATGCAGATGAGGAGCATGGCCAAAACCCGCCGTTTACCGGGCGCTGGACAGCCAACTCTTCGTACGACGTATACATGGTGGATACACACAAAGAGAATAACGGCGAGGACAAGGAAAAACCAGCTGAGGATGAGCCTCCTAAGACACAACCAAAGCACCGGCTTTAGCGGTGCCTCTTTAAATCCCGCCGCAGCAAGGATAGCAACATCGGCATAGGAGACGATCACACTCCGAACGGTGCCGAAGACAAAGAAGATCCTGACGAATAAACGGCCAAACAGGACAATCGGGAAGATGGGCAAGTTAGCCCGGATGAACAAGCCATAAACGATGACTTGGAGGGCAGCACTTATCTTCCACCCTCCGAGGATGAGACGAGCCTTGGCAACAAGGATTTCATCATGCCTGAGGAACCTCTCGAGCAGGAGCGCTTTAAGCGCCAGCTAATAGCCACTACAAGGAGCCTGAAAAAGAAGCAGCAGCAACTTCAAGCTGATCAAGATCTGCTAAATGATAGATGGACTAACGTCCTGGCAGCCAAAGAATACAGCCTTAAGCGCCCAGCCAAAAGTTACCCAAAGCGCAAATTGCTACCTCAGTTCGATGACGAGGCACCGGAGCCCATACCATCATCGCGCAACGCGGCTGACCGACCGCCACACGGTCGGGATAAAGTAGCAACTCAAGCCGAACAATAGACCGCCCCACCTCGCCGCAACACAAGATCGATCTACGGATTGCGAGGACGTGCCTCGACATGCGACGACGGCTACCTATTCGGACGTGACAAACCTAGTCACGCCCGAGACGAAAACCGCAGACGGACTCCATCGGAGCTACGTCGCGATGCGGCCCGATATAGAGGCGCCGCACGCCCTCTTTGCTTCACTGACGAAGTAATGGATCATGACTTCCCAGAAGGGTTTAAACCCGTAAATATGAATCATACGATGGAACAACCGATGCCGCGGTATGGATCGAGGATTTTACTCTACACATCCATATGGCCCGCGGAGATGACCTTCACACCATCAAATACCTCCCATTAAAACTCAAAGGGCCAGCTCAGCACTGGTTAAACAGTCTACCTGAAAATTCTATTGGCAGCTGGGAGGACCTGGAAGAAGCCTTCCTCGACAAATTCCAAGATACATATGTCCGGCCACCAGATGACGATGACTTTAGCCACGTAGTTCAACAACCTGGAGAGTCAGCCAGGAAATTCTGGACTAGGTTCCTAACTAAAAAGAACCAGATCGTCGACTGTCCGGATGCGAAAGCCCTAGCGGCCTTTAAACATAGCATCCATGACGAATGGCTCGCCCGCTGTCGGTGTTCTGGGAACAGGGGTCCCCAGACTTGCCTGCTTGTGTCCCACGGCGTGGCTAAGCCAGCAGGCCGTACATCCCATCTTCATCAACAAAGCATTCAAGACCCTCGTGAGGCGGGCGACGCAAGACCTCCTCAGGAGTGGCCTAGTCAGGCAGGCTCACGAGGAGCGGAGATATCAAGGCGGGACAAACCTCACGAGGCTCTCGTGGTGTGAGCCATGACGATCGACACCAGGCGGGCGCCAGCGCGCGTAGCGTCCTTGTTTCCTCTTTGGTGCTAAGGAGGCCAGCGCAGGCGAGGAGTACCGAGGCATCAGGCAAATGTTGCCATATCGGTGCAACAAGACCAAGACCAGAAGGATGGCAAGACGGAGGTCATCATGGAGCCCAAGACGGCGTCACCACCAGAGCCTTTTGCAGGCGAAGACTGCTTTTGTCAGGATAGCTTGTACTAGCTGTCCTCCTTCAAATTTGCCCGCCGTTGTTGGCTCCCTTCACGCTCAATATTTGGGGAGAGGACTAGGGCCTATATAAGTAGAGCTAGCCACCACAGTAGGGGGGGAGTTCATCCAGGTCTCACCCGCTAGCTCACCAAGCACAAGAACACCTCAACCTCAGGAGGCTGTTCTTCCCCTTGTACTGTTCTTCATCAGCCCAAGAGGCAATCCACCACCACACACACTGGAGTAGGGTATTCACCACAACAGTGGCCCGGACCAGTATAAATCTCATGTCTTTCTGTGTTGCGAGTTCGTCGAGTTCGTCCACGAGATCTTAGCGAGCTAGGGTGTAGATCGGTAGGAGGGAAAGACTTTGCACGCACCCCAGAGTTTGAACCTTAAGGGTTTTCCGGAACCCCACATCCGACATTTTGCGCGCCAGGTAGGGGTGCGGCGTAGCTTCCCTTCCATCAATTCGTCGCTCCGTCGCTCCGTCATCTCCATGGAAGACGCTCGCCGCGCTCGAGCTAAGCGCCGGGCTATCCTCACCGACCGCGTTGCTTAGACAGCTCCCGTCGGCAGGCCACCTTGTCGTTTTCCATATCCCGCCGCCAACGCCGCCACCGGCCCGGTGGGGAACGAGCAGCGAGCCTCCTCGCTGCATCCATCGGTGCGGCAGGACGGCCGCACCGCCCCTCCGTCTCTGACCCCAGCCATTTTTTCGTCTCACGCACGCCGCGCTCCCATGGAGGCGTGGGCTGCACTCCTCGCCGCAAACGAACTCCTGCGCTACCGCCCGGTTGACGACCTGTACGAGGAGTGGCTCGACCGCGTGGCCGAGCTCGTCCGTGCCGTAGGGGGCTCCCCGACGTCGTGCCCCTCTCTGCCTCACCCTCCACCAGTCATAGGCGACATGGCTCATGGCGCGCCTCCATCATCTTTGCCCCAAGACTGCGCCTTGGCGCCAAGGTGCGCAGCCCCACGACGTGATCTGCCATGTCCCGTGCCCGCGTGCGAAGAGAGAAGCTGCCAAGAAATCCCTCGGCCACGAGAAGCTGCACCTGCGCTCCCCGCGCCGCCTCGCCAAGACCGCGCGCCGCCTGGAGCGGCGCCGCGCGGACCTCATCAAGACCAAGCTCCACCACCGAGGCGGGCCCCGGCGACCACGGCCGGCTGCCGTGCCTTCACCCCTGAGCTGCGTAGCGTCGCTTGGCCAGGCAAGTTCAAACCGAATCTGCCTCCTTGCTACACGGCACCGCCGACCCCGCGGAGTTCCTACAGCTCTACGAGCTGAGCATCAAAGCGGCCAACGGCGATGAGAAAGTCATGGCGAACTGGTTTCCCATGGCTCTCAAGGATGGAGCCCGCTCCTGGCTCCTGGACCTGCAGCACGGCTCGATCTCCTCCTGGGACAAGATGCACGACCGCTTCGTCGCCAACTTCCAGGGCAGTCGCGACCGCCCACCGGCCGCGGGTGACCTGCGCTGCATCAAGCAACAACAAGGAGAGACCCTCCAGAAGTACATCCAGCGCTTCACCAACACTCGCCTCAAGATCCCCAAGGTCATGGACGAGGCCATCATCTTCACGTTCTCAGACGGTGTCCGTGACGTCAAGCTGAAGGAAGAGCTCGCTATCCATGAGGAGTTGTGCACATCTCAGGAGCTGTTCAACCTGGCGACCAAGTGCGCAAGAGCTGAGGAGGGGTGCCTCTCTCTCCTCGAGCTGCCAGTCGCGGGCACAGAGGAGAAGAAGGCCAAGGCAAAGGACGTGAAGCGCAAGGAAGCAGCAGTGCTAGCAGCAGAGCCCGACACCAAGCGGGGCAGAGATCAGCTCGAGTCATCCAAGAATGGACGACCGTTCTGTGCCTTCCACAATCTGAAAACCCACAACACCAGTGACTGTCAAGAGCTCAGGGCCATTCGCGAAGGACGTTTCGGTCGACGCCCCGAGCGCAACGATCGGGGCTACGGCCGTGGAGGAGGACGTGGAGGCGGACGCTGGGACGACCGTGGCCCGCGCCATGAGTGGCGCGATAGGCCTCGTGAGGACTGCTGGCAGGACCATCCTCGCGAGGGCGCTTGGAGGGACTAGCCTCGTGAGGATCGCCCCCAAGGCAACGCCGGCCTTTCCCCGCTGCCGCCACCAAGAAGGAACGATCACCATCAGGACGAGGGGGCTCGAGGCTTCCAGGAGCCGCGTGCAATCGCCTGCATCTTGGGCGGCGCCCAGGCCCAGCCTCTCAGCGCATCTTCAAATAGTTCGCTCGCGAAGTGAACGCGGTGCTCCCCAAGCTCGAGGCCACGCGCCCGCTCAAGTGGTCCCAATGTGCCATCACTTTCAACTCGGCAGATCAGCTCAAGTGCGCGGCCACCGCTGGCGCCCTCCCGATGCTATGCTCCCCAGTCATCAGCAATGTGCAGGTTACCAAGACCCTCATCGACGGTAGCGCAGGGCTCAACGTCATGTCCATCGACATGTTTGACAACCTCCAAGTGCCATATGAACAACTTCAACCTACCAAGCCTTTCTCAGGAGTGACCGACGACTCCACCACACCGATCGGGCAGGTCCGCCTGCCTGTCACCTTCGGAGAGCGCAAGAACTACCGCACCGAGCTCATCGACTTCGACATCATGCACATCCGCCTGCCGTACAATGCCATCCTCGGGTATCCAGCCCTGGACAAGTTCATGGCAGTCACCCATCACGGCTACAATGTCCTCAAGATGCCAGGAAGCGGCGGGATCATCACGGTCCCATGTGAAGAAAGAGATGCGGTGTGCTCCCTGGAGTGCTCCTTTCAAGCTGTAGCAATCAATGACCCCGCCAGCAGGATTGAGGGCCCTACGGAGGCCACCCCCAAGAAGAAGCAGCTGCGCCGAGCAGGATCTGAGGAAGGCGGCGGCACAGCTGGAGCCTCGTCAGGATCAGCGCCCGCTCCAGGGGCGCCTCCCTCTATCGCATAGGAAGGCATGCCCGGCACCCTCCTCGGGCAGGGCTCAAGGGCTCTCTTCTAGAGGGCCTCAGACCTTTCCAACCTCACGAGGGAGGCGCTTGGGCACCACTTGGAGGCGTGCTTCGAGGCACGTTTCCCTCAGGAGAACACAGGGCAAGGAGTGCCCACCACTCAGGAGTTCATCACCAAGACCACTCAGGAACAGCAAGATGCAAGAGCCGTGCGCGGCGACGGCCGCTCCCGAGGCGCAGCTCCCCATCCAAGCGAGGATGCTGGGCTGCGTGTCTGCAACAATGTCCCAAGGCTCAACAGGGAGTTAAGTTAAACAAGTTTGCCTTAAGAAGGCTAGCACAAACTGGGATACGGATCGAACGAAGCGCAGGCCTCCTGCCTGGGATCCTCCTAACTACTCCTGGTCGTCGTCAGCGGGCAGCACGTAGTAGTAGGCACCTCCAGAGTAGTAGGAGTCGTCGTCGACGGTGGCGTCTGGATCCAGGGCTCCAGCATCTGGTTGCGGCAACCGGGTAGAAGGGAAAGGGGGAAAAGGGGGAGAAAAGCAACAGTGAGTACTCATCCAAAGTACTCGCAAGCAAGGAGGTACACTACATATGCATGGATATATGTGTAAAGGGCCATATCAGTGGACTGAACTGCAGAATGCCAGAATAAGAGGGGGATAGCTAGTCTTATCGAAGGCTATGCTTCTGGTCGCCTCCGTCTTGCAGCAGGTAGAAGAGAGTAGACTGAAGTCCTCCAAGTAGCATCGCATAGCATAATCCTACCCGGCGATCCCCTCCTCGATGCCCTGTTAGAGAGCGATCACTGGGTTGTATCTGGCACTTGGAAGGGTGTGTTTTATTAAATATCCGGTTCTAGTTGTCATAAGGTCAAGGTACAACTCCGGGTCGTCCTTTTACCGAGGGACACGACTATTCGAATAGATTAACTTCCCTGCAGGGGTGCACCACATAACCCAACACGCTTGATCCCATTTGGCCGGACACACTTTCCTGGGTCATGCCAGGCCTCGGAAGATCAACACGTCGCAGCCCCACCTAGGCACAACAGAGCGGTCAGCACGCCGGTCTAAACCTAAGCGCGCAGTGGTCTGGGCCCATCGCCCTGAGCACACCTGCACGTTGCGAACGCGGCCGGAAGCAGACCTAGCCTAGTGGCGTTCCAGTCCAATCCGGCGCGCGCCACTCAGTCACTGACGTCAAGAAGTGCTTCTGCTGCTACCACGACACCGAGTGCCCATATCTTTCCCTCGTAGTTGGTTAGTGCGTATAAACCAAATGGCAAGACTCAGATCAAATACCCAGATCTCGTTAAGCGTGTTAAGTATCCGCGAACGCCAACAGGGCCAGGCTCACCTCTCACCCAGGTAGCCCCGAACTGCCCTGCCGCTCCGCCACAAAGATCCACACAGTGGGCCGTCGGGACAAAGGTCCTTTCAGCCCCCAATCCGTGAATCACTCGCGGGTACTCCTCGAGCCAACCCGACTTTGGTCACCACATGTATCATGTTTAAAGTATAGTATATATCCATGATCACCTCCCGAAGTGATCACAGCCCAGTAGTATAGCATGGCAGACGGACAAGAGTGTAGGGTCACTGATGGAACACTAGCATCCTATACTAAGCAGGTAGGATTGCAGGTAAAGGTATCAACAGTAGTAACAAGGACAGCCTATGCATCAGGATAGGAATAACGAAAGCAGTAACATGCTACACTACTCTAATGCAAGTAGTATAGATCAGAGTAGGCGATATCTGGTGATCAAGGGGGCAGCTTGCCTGGTTGCTCTGGCAAGAGAGAGGGGTCGTCAACTCCGTAGTCGAACGGGGCAACAACAGCGTCGGCCTCGGTGTCTATCGAGAGAAGAAGGGGAGAAACAATAAATATTTAAGCAAGCAGATGCATAGGGATGCAAGACATGACGCGTATCGGTGCTAGGTGTACCCTAACGCGGTATGGGATGATACCGGTGAAGGGGGAAGGCATCCGGGAAAGTTTTCCCGGTGTTTCGTGTTTTCGAGCAAAGGAGACGGAGGGGGAAAAGTTGCGAGTTTGATATGTTAGGAATGTGTGGCGGACGAACGGCTTGCGTATCCGGGTTCGTCTCGTCGTTCTGAGCAACTTTCATGTTGAAAATATTTTAATCCGGGTTACGGTTTAAAAGATATGATTTTCTAAGGATTTTATTAATTTTTGGAATTTAATTAATTAATTAATTAATTAATTAATTAATTCGAAATTAGATCTATGACATCAGCACGATGTCATGCTGACATCAGCAGTCAACAGAGTTGACTGGGTCAAACTGACATGTGGGTCCAGTGGGACCCACCTGTCATACACTGTTTAGATTAATTAGGGTTTAATTAACCTAACTAATTGATTAGATTAATTAACAGGATTAATTAACTTAATTAACTAACTAATTAATTTTTTATTTATTTTAATTATTATTATTATTATTATTATTATTATTATTTCATTTTTTTTTGAATCGTTCTGGGCATGGGGCCACCTTGTCATTGGGCCAAAGGCCATAGTGGGCAAATGGGCACGGGTCTCGGGCGTGTGGGCGCCAGACCGCTAGGGCGCTTGCCCAGGCCAACGGTGGCGGGCGCCAGCATCGGGAGCGAGAGGCCAGTGGCGGGGACGACGGCCACAACGTCTGTTGGCCGCGGCGGCGGGTGGCGACGCGGGCGCGAGGAGAAGGCTGCGGGGCAAGCGGCGGGGAGCTCCTGTGAGCAGCGTCGAGCGAGGAAGGGTGGGCGCGCGGCTGCGGCACGAGGCAAGGCGCGGCGATGGCGCGGACGGCAGAAGAGCAAAGCAACAAAGCGGGGCCGCGTCAGGGGCGCGCGCGAGCTGCGTGCAGCGCATGCGAGCGTGTGCGCGCTGGGAGGGGAGGGCGGCGGTTGCAGTAGCGCGAGGTCGTGGCCGCAGCGGGTCACGACCGGCGGGCGGGCGGCGATGGGGCTGCCGAGGCGGGGCGGAGCTCGAGCGCGGCGGGGGGGGCGTGGTGGCGCGGTTTCCGCGCGGCAGCGCGAGCGTCCGCAGAGGGGGAGCGGGGTGAGCGCGTGGGTGGCCGCGGTGAGCGCGAGGCGAAGTAGAGGTCAGAGCGGGGGAGGCGGTCACGATGGGCGCACACGGGGAGGGGGCCGCGGTGTAGCGTGCGAACGGCACGGGCGACGGCGCAGCGAGGGGGGGGGGAAACAGAGGCGAGGCGGCGCCAGCGGCCATGGCGATAGCAGGCGCAGGAGCACAGCCACGGCAGCAGCGAGGGATGCGAGCAGGGTGCAGCGCGCGAAGAGGGGCAGCCGGGGACCGGGGCGCGACGCAGCCGTGGGGACGAGAACGTGGTCGGTGGCGGCTAGTTCGTCAGGATAGAGGGGAAGAGGAGGAAAGGGGATCGCTGCTCACCCCCGTTGCAGGGGATCTGGGGCGGCGAGGCTCGTTTGAGCCATTGAGGAGGAAGACGGGGACTAGGCGACGATGGAGAGGATGGTGAGGTCGCGACGGGGTCGACGACGAGGTGGCCGTGGTGAAGGCATTCCGCGCGGCGTCGAGGCGGCGGGGATGGTCAACAGGGTCGGGCCAACGTGGGGGGGGGGTCGTTCCCCTGATTCAGATCGGGAAAGGGGAGGGAGATGTGGGGATCGTGGGAGGGGGAGTGGGGCGACCGGGAGCTAGGGTTACGGCAGCAGGGGGGTTAGTAGGTGAGGTGGGGTGGGCCGGTCCAGCCGGGCCGACTAGAGTGGCCAGCTGGGCTGGTTGGCCCCGGGGGGGTTTCTTTTCCCTCTTCTCTTCTTTTCTATTTTTTTCTTTTTCTTTTACTGTTTTATTTTATTTTAGGTACTAAATGATTTTAGTTAAATGTTCAAAGTATTAACTAAACTTGAGACAATATTTAGGGCTAGTCCAATAAGTCTCAACTGATTTTTGAATATTTTGCATATTTATTTAAATTAGATTGATTCAATGAAAAGCTTATGTGTCAGTTTTAAAAATGTTTAGGGGCACTTGTATATTTGTAAAAGGTTATCTCTTACATGAAAATTAGTTGGTGAATATTTTCAACCCAACTTACATTTTTATTTTTTATTTTGAAATTTTTAATTATTTGACTTTATCTTTGAATTTGAATTGGGTTTGGATGAAAGCGAGGTTTAGCAAAATTAATTGTAATGACATGGCACTATCAGTGTGTAATTACTGTAGCTTTAATACCCGGGCGTCACAATTCTCCTCCACTACAAGAAATCTCGTCCTGAGATTTAAGAGGGGAACTAGGGGGTAAGGTCTGGTTGCGGAATTCTAACGAATCTTCTCGTTCTTGGTTGCTCTCCTCGAAGTGGTCGATCCATTATATTGATGTCATCATTTTTCTGCTCCAGGTCATTAAGATGAAGTTGGCATCCTTTCTTCAGGATCTCCATCGTACTTACGAAAGAATAAAGGGTGGGTATTCTGTAAGAACAGACCTCTGCAAGGTAGACTACCTAGTAGCTAACATCGCGGGAGGTGGCGGAAAGTAACTCCCGAATTGAAACTTTAAGAAAATATCGAGAGCAAAGTAAGGAGGTATCATGGGAAGTTTCGAGCGGGCAGGCAATCGTTCGATGCTTGAAACGAAGTGCTGAAGGGGTTTAGAGCAATGTGAATAAGCATTGCATTAGATACCTGAATAGATCACTGGGCAGGTGGCCCGTGAATTACTTACAAAGTCAAGTGCGAGGAATAACGTTGACAACAGGGTGTATAGGGGAGTCAGGTTTCGATCCTGTTGAACTGTGGGTTATGGGCCCACCATGTGGGTTAAGAGTAGGAAGGGCGGTAATGTCTCGCACGATCATGTAAGCAAGACATGTCAGAGGATAGCATGTCTGTTATGTCGGCAACAACATCGGTACCAAGGGCGAGGGACGAAGAGAGCCATTTTTCTGCTCGTTGTACGAGGCGGACCAATAGGCAAAGTTCTCGTCCATCGGTGGTTACCGAAATGTCATCAACACTAGTAACAGGGCATACCAACAGAGTGGTGCAACGAGGTACTTACCTAAGCAGTGAATTATTACTGCTTAGAGTATATAGATCACAAGAAAGGTCAAGGAAACCAATGGAAAGAAAAATGTGATCATCAGGTTAAACAGAACAATGGAAAGGAAAATGCGTTTAAACACATATTCCAGGGGTATACCTTTCCCAAGGACAAGCGGAGCATGATATCCATGACATGATAGAAAGTAGAAAACCATTAAGATAAGGGGAAGGGATTTCATGATATTACCCATACAACGGTGTTTGGCTAATTGAGCAAGAAAACATTTAGCATTGGGCTTCAAATGTTCTTGTCGAAAATCAGAGTACCACAGACATGCTTCGAGATAGCATAGACATGGTCACTGGGTAAAGATCAGACTTTGGATACACAAAGGATCCATTAGGAACAACTTATAGAATAAGTCTTATAATTTCCTCATAGAAGGATGGATAGCATTGGTAAAAGGAAAATTATAACAATAGGTCCTCCGGTCAGGTGTGCTAGGCATGACATCACCTTACCGAGTCGTAAAAAGACCAACGTTATAACTCTTGGAAAATGTTCCGGCCATCATATCTGGCCGAGATTCAGATCTGATTGGTGTCAGGGTAACTCAGACCCGGGGACTGATCTATGGGAGTGAGTTCTGAAATGAGAGTTCATCATTAAACTAGGGAGAGGATGAGGAGGTGGCTGATGGACTCAGCGACAATTCATTGAGATATTCAAAAGATGGATTTCCACACTTATGTGAACTAAGAGATAACATTTGTCGGATCAAATGATATAATGAAGCATGTTTGAGGAAAACATACACAACTAAACATTGGTAGAAAGGTGCGCCCGAAATATGGGTTGGGCTGCACGACCAATGTCAGAATGGTGATGATGAGCAGTATCACTATACCAAGAATCCTTAAGAGGTGGAGCAATCCTCACAACATCCTTGATATTAAAAGATGGTAATACTCCAAGGTAAAGAAGAACAAATGCTGGATAGCAGGGAACTCAAGGTATAACACAAAACACGAACAAGTTTGTGTTGAACGGAAGGCAATAAAGTGGTCAAAGATAACACAAATCATCGGGGGCAAGGATAGTATTTCTCATCATGAACTCAATTGATATCCTTGAAGAGCTCATAAGGTCGATGATGATCACGACACATTTGTCGAGAGATTTCATGAAGATGTAATCAATCTGCGAAGACATCAGGTCAAAGGAATGATGAAGCGGAAGGTTATTGGAACCATGGGTAGGACACAAACTTGAAATCAAGCTTGTTGTTCAAGGCGAACTGATATGGCGAGGAAGATCAACGTAAGCTTAGATCATCATCGAAAGTTGTGTTCCGGGATTGAGGACCAGGTAGCACAGCTAAAGTTTAGCATGATAATGATATAGCCGAGCAGGCTAGGAATGACATGATCGGGTACAAACTCATAAGTAAAGAATATTAATAAGATTTGTTGAACCGTAATGTGGACTCGGTTCAGTTATCGGTGTCTTCGAGTGTTTAATAACTCGGAGCTCATGAAAAAAAATTGGAATCAGTGAGGATGTAGTACTTGAGGAAGGACTCATAAGAGGTTATGCAGTTCTATGATAATCTCGAGATACCAGGGGGTAATACTCGACGACAGATCAGAATAGAGGTTGGATTGGGTATTGCTCTAAAGAAGACAAGTGTTTAAACTTGCACGAGAAATGGTATTTAAAGGAGAACATGGTCGGAACCACGATTGCAAAAGGCCAGATCCCAGATATAAGATGAACTTATACCAAGGAATACTTAATTTAAGAGAAGCTTTCATGATAAGTTCTACATCGTGTCCATGGGCATGAACACAAAGTTCAAGGCCGACTCCCACTTCTCCAATGCATAACCTTTCATTCACTTCTCGCGTTTGATGAAGTTGCAGTGTTGAAATTATATCTGGCAAAATACCAGAAGAGTATGACTCATGAAAACTTTCGAGTTCACACATATTATGGAAGGCATAGGTTTAACCCATCGGGGGATCATGGAAACATATCCCACATGCTTCAATAGTAAATATCACCAGCTCGAAAGCAGAGCAAGGTTGGCCAAATCAAGGAATATGATTTACCAAAGGCATTATGTATCAAGGAAAGAACTTCCAAAGTGACTGAATATGGAGGACGTTGTCGGATAAAATCCAACAAGGTTCCGATGGTCCATAAAGGATCTGATGTGAGTATCGGCTCACAACCAGAGGAAGAATCAATGCAAAGACATTGGATTATAGAAACAACTGAGTAACTTAGAGCTCAATTGCAAAGGAATTATGATATACAAAGCGAAGGATCAGAAGCAGACGATCTGATCAAGGATGGATAAATTTCAATATAATTAGGGGCACAATCGACGACAATTTGATTGGTCGAGATCCATCTCATGTTTAAAATGACGTCTGAGCCGAAAGAATGAATTTTAGGATCTGATTGAGGATTGCGAGCATTCGCAACATTTCGAATCAACAGACTCAAAATGATAATGACAAGGGATGCCAATATGATTATGAGGCTTATGGGATTAACCATAATGCAAGCAAGCAAGAATTTCAAGAGCAATAGGCTCCTGAGGATTTTCGGAAGAACGAATGGTATATCGAAGATTGGTGACATACATGAATCAACTGGGGGATGATAGGATACTCGATAACTGCGAGAATTATCCGTAGGGGTATTAGGTGACAAAGAACAGCAAGGCGGTAAGCTCAAAGGATTATTGAAACAACGACAAGTATTTCGGGGTATCTTGTAATATCAAGACCAACTGGGGATGAATGTAAGAATAACAACTGCAAGTAGTTATCCATAAGGGTTGACGGTGGAAGGGGAATTGCAAACGCGAAGAACAAAAGTTCTCGGGTTAACAGCGGAGAGTATCTTCAGGGTCTTCACATGCAGCAAACGATCATCAGTAATAAGGGGCTCTCCGGGTGAAAGCGATAATGAGAACCTAATGTTAGATTTAGCAAAATTCATTTAACCCGAATAGAAGAGAGTTCAGAGTCCCAGAGTGAAGGTCGAGGAGTAAAAGATCCTAGTACCACCCGATGGCGACGTGGGCCCGTAAGGCACACAGCCAAGTTAGTAAAAGTTTTTGCAATGTCTAGACTCGACTTCGGCCAAGGAGTGTGGAAGGGGGATTCCTACAGGCAATCGGCTCTGATACCAACTTGTGACGCCCCCGATTCAATCGTACACTAATCATGCACGCAAATGTGTACGATCAAGATCAGGGACTCACGGGAAGATATCACAACACAACTCTACAAATAAAATAAGTCATACAAGCATCATAATACAAGCCAGGGGCCTCGAGGGCTCGAATACAAGTGCTCGATCATAGACGAGTCAGCGGAAGCAACAATATCTAAGTACAGACATATGTTAAACAAGTTTGCCTTAAGAAGGCTAGCACAAACTGGGATACGGATCGAACGAGGCGCATGCCTCCTGCCTGGGATCCTCCTAACTACTCCTGGTCGTCGTGAGCGGGCAGCACGTAGTAGTAGGCACCTCCAAAGTAGTAGGAGTCATCGTCGACGGTGGCGTATGGATCCTGGGCTCCAGCATCTGGTTGCGGCAACCGGGTAGAAGTGAAAGGGGGAAAAGGGGAGAAAAGCAACCGTGAGTACTCATCCAAAGTACTCGCAAGCAAGGAGCTACACTACATATGCATGGATATATGTGTAAAGGGCCATATCAGTGGACTGAACTGCAGAATGCCAGAATAAGAGGGGGATAGCTAGTCTTATCGAAGACTACGCTTCTGGTCGCCTCCGTCTTGCAGCAGGTAGAAGAGAGTAGACTGAAGTCCTCCAAGTAGCATCGCATAGCATAATCCTACCCGGCGATCCCCTCCTCGATGCCCAATTAGAGAGCGATCACCGGGTTGTATCTGGCACTTGGAAGGGTGTGTTTTATTAAGTATCCGGTTCTAGTTGTCATCAGGTCAAGGTACAACTCCGGGTCGTCCTTTTACCGAGGGACACGGCTATTCGAATAGATTAACTTCCCTGCAGGGGTGCACCACATAACCCAACATGCTTGATCCCATTTGGCCGGACACACTTTCCTGGGTCATGCCCGGCCTCGGAAGATCAACACGTCGCAGCCCCACCTAGGCACAACAGAGCGGTCAGCACGCCAGTCTAAACCTAAGCGTAGTGGTCTGGGCCCATCGCCCTGAGCACACCTGCACGTTGCGAACGCGGCCGGAAGCAGACCTAGCCTAGTGGCGTTCCAGTCCAATCCGGCGCGCGCCACTCAGTCGCTGACGTCAAGAAGTGCTTCGGCTGATACCACGACGCCGAGTGCCCATATCTTTCCCGCGTAGTTGGTTAGTGCGTATAGACCAAATGGCCAGACTCAGATCAAATACCCAGATCACGTTAAGCGTGTTAAGTATCCGCGAACGCCAACAGGGCCAGGCTCACCTCTCACCCAGGTAGCCCCAAACTGCCCTGCCGTTCTGCCACAAAGATCCACACAGAGGGCCGTCGGGACAAAGGTCCTTTCAGCCCCCAATCCGCGAATCACTCGCGGGTACTCCTCGAGCCAACCCAACTTTGGTCACCACATATATCATGTATAAAGTATAGTATATATCCATGATCACCTCCCGAAGTGATCACAGCCCAGTAGTATAGCATGGCAGACGGACAAGAGTGTAGGGCCACTGATGGAACACTAGCATCCTATACTAAGCAGGTAGGATTGCAGGTAAAGGTATCAACAGTAGTAACAAGGACAGGCTATGCATCAGGATAGGAATAACGAAAGCAGTAACATGCTACACTACTCTAATGCAAGCAGTATAGATCAGAGTAGGTGATATTTGGTGATCAAGGGGGGGGGCTTGCCTGGTTGCTCTGGCAAGAGAGAGGGGTCGTCAACTCCGTAGTCGAACGGGGCAACAACAGCGTCGGCCTCGGTGTCTATCGAGAGAAGAGTGGGAGAAAAAATAAATATTTAAGCAAGCAGATGCATTGGGATGCAAGACATGATGAGTATCAGTGCTAGGGGTACCCTAACGCGGTATGGGATGATACCGGTGAAGGGGGAAGGCATCCGGGAAAGTTTTCCCGGTGTTTCGTGTTTTCGAGCAGAGGAGCCGGAGGGGGAAAAGTTGCGAGTTTGATATGTTAGGAATGTGTGGCGGACGAACGGGTTGCGTGTCCGGGTTCGTCTCGTCGTTCTGAGCAACTTTCATGTTGAAAATATTTTAATCCGGGTTACGGTTTAAAAGATATGATTTTCTAAGGATTTTATTAATTTCTAGAATTTAATTAATTAATTAATTAATTCGAAATTAGATCTATGACATCAGCATGATGTCATGCTAATGTCAGCAGTCAACAGAGTTGACTGGGTCAAACTGACATGTGGGTCCAGTGGGACCCACCTGTCGTACACTGTTTAGATTAATTAGGGTTTAATTAACCTAACTAATTGATTAGATTAATTAACAGGATTAATTAACTTAATTAACTAACTATTTATTTATTTATTTATTTTAATTATTTATTTATTTATTATTATTATTATTTTTTTTCATTTTTTAATCGTTCTGGGCACGGGCCCACCTTGTCATTGGGCCAAAGGCAATAGTGGGCAAATGGGCACGGGTCTCGGGCGTGCGGGCGCCAGCCCGCTTGGGCGCTTGCCCAGGCCAACGGTGGCAGGCGCCAGCACTGGGAGCAAGAGGCCAGTGGCGGGGACGACGGCCACAACGTCTGTTGGCCGCGGCGGCGGGTGGCGACGCGGGCGCGAGGAGAAGGCTGCGGGTCAAGCGGCGGGGACCTCCTGTAAGCAGCGTCGAGCGGGGAAGGGAGGACGCGTGGCTGTGGCACGAGGCAAGGAGGGGCGATGGCGCGGGCGGCAGAAGAGCAAAGCAGCGGAGCGGGGCCGCGTTAGGGGCGCGCGCGAGCTGCGTGCAGCGCAGGCGAGCGTGTGCGCGCTGGGAGGGGAGGGTGGCGGTTGCAGTAGCGCGAGGTCCTGGCCGGAGCGGATCACGACCGGCGGGCGCGCGGCGATGGGGCTGCCAAGGCGGGGCGGAGCTCGAGCGCGGCGGCGGGGGGGGGGGGGGCGTGGTGGCGCGGTCGCCGCGCGGCAGCGCGAGCGTGCGCAGAGGAGGAGCGGGGTGAGCGCGTGGGTGGCCGCGGTGAGCGCGAGGCGGAGCAGAGGTCAGAGCGGGGGAGGCGGTCACGATGGGCGCACATGGGGAGGGGGTCGCGGCGTAGCGTGCGAACGGCACGGGCGACGGCGCATCGAGGGTGGGAACAGAGGCGAGGCGACGCCAGCGGCCACGACGATAGCAGGCGCAGGAGCACAGCCGCGGCAGCAGCGAGGGCGGCGAGCAGGGCGCAGCGCGCGAAGAGGGGCAGGCGGGGACCGGGGCGCGAGGCAGCCGTGGGGACATGAACGCGGTCGGTGGCGGCTAGTTCGTCAGGATAGATGGGAAGAGGAGGAAAGGGGATCGCTGCTCACCCCCGTTGCAGGGGATCTGGGGCGGCGAGGCTCGTTGGAGCCGTTGAGCAGGAAGACGGGGACGAGGCGACGACGGAGAGGACGGCGAGGTCGCGACGGGGTCGACGACGAGGTGGCCGTGGTGGAGGCGTTCCGCGCGGCGTCGAGGCGGCAGGGATGTTCAACGGGGTCGGGCCACCGTGTGTGTGTGTGTGGGATGTTTCGTTCCCCTGATTCAGATCGGGAAAGGGGAGGGAGATGTGGGGATCATGGGAGGGGGAGTGGGGCGACCGGGAGCTAGGGTTACGGCAGCAGGGGGGTTAGTAGGTGAGGTGGGGTGGGCCGGTCCAGCCGGGCCGACTGGAGTGGCCAGCTGGGCTGGTTGGCCCCGGGGGGGGGGGGGGGGGTTCTTTTCCCTCCTCTCTTCTTTTATGTTTTGTTCTTTTTCTTTTATTTTTTTATTTTATTTTAGGTACTAAATGATTTTAGTTAAATGTTTAAAGTATTAACTAAACTTGAGACAATACTTAGGGCTAGTCCAACAAGTCTCAACTGATTTTTGAATATTTTGCATATTTATTTAAATTATATTGTTTCGACTTTTTTGACTTTTTTGCAAAATCTCTCGAGAATTTGTAAAAATGGGCGTAACTTTTGCATACGAACTCGGATGAAAAAGTTTTTTATATGAAAAATCAGGAAATTCTAATTCGAATAACCAGGAAATTCCAGAAAATAGCCAAAACTTCAAAAATTCATAGAAATTCAACCGTAACTCCAAATGAAATATTTTATATATGAAAAATCATCAGAAAAATCCAAATAATATGTTTATGCCATGTTCATGCATGTTTGAGCAAGTTAACTCCACTATTTAGGATAAAACATGATTAGGGTAAATTTGAAAAATAGGATTGGAGTTGGACTTTGATGTAGTTTGAATTCCACTTCAATTAAGATGACTTACTGTTGCATTAGCTCAATTCACTACCTTAATATGTCATATCATTCATTTGCTTGTGCATTGCTTGAATTGAATGTTGTTTCTGTTCCTTTGTCAGTGTTTGTCCCCTCTCGGTAGACATGGTACCGACGATGAGTTCCATGACACCGATGAAGAGCTATACTATCTTTGGAAGTGTCAGGCAAGCAAAACCCCCTTGTTCATTCCGATACAATCCCACTCTCTCGCTCCTACTCTCTTTTTACTGCATTAGGACAACAATGATTCAACTGTTACATGTTGCGGTAGTTGAACCCCTTTCCTCTGCATGACCTGTCATTGCCACAGTAAATAGATGAAACCCACTAACATGAGTAGGAGTTGTTTGGGCCCTGATGTGCCTACTCATTCATGCTTGTTTGTCATGCCTGCTATTGCTTAGAGTTGTGTCAGGTCTAATTCATCGGGGATGAATTAGGAAGTTGTGAACATGTCCTACTGTTGAGAGCTAAGTGTGTGAACACGATTTGGTAAAGCTAGCGGTGAGAGGCCATGTAGGAGTACATGGTGGGTTGTCTCATTGAAACCGTCCTCAGGAACTGAGTTCTGCGTTTGTGATCAATGAAACAGTTACTACCACACATTGGGTTCCGGTAACTCGACCCCTCTCCGCTTATTAATCGCCTTGATCTCTGTCCAGGAGTTGCAACTAGTTTCTGGTGTTTGTAGGTAGTGTTAGTAGTCTACCAAGTGGTACCCGGTACAGGTGGGCTTGGGACAGACTAGGCACCGTGGCACAGTGTACCAAGCGTAGATCCACCCATCGAGGTGGGCTTGGGAACCCTGCACACATCATTTGGGGCCGTGAGCGACACCCCGGCCGGATCTCCTTTCAGATGGAACCCGAAGAGGCAATAAACCTGGACTAGAGACTTGTGTGGTTAGTCAGGTTGTAGTCGACTCCCTCGCTAGGCTTCCGCTTGAAGGTTGCCAAGATACACGATGTGTACATGGTGGTAAGTGGCGAGAGCGTGTGTGAAGAAGTACACCCCTGCAGGGTTAACATCATCTATTCGAATAGCCATGTCCACGGTAAAGGACTTCTGGGTTGCCTGTACAGTTCATAGACAACTGAAAGTGGATAATCTAAAATGCGCAAGATAAGCGTGAGTGCTATGGATGGCGTTCTCGTAAGGAGACGGGAGCGGATCCATAGTGGTGTATTGATATGGTGAATATGTGGACTCGTGTGCGCCACCTCAAAAGAGTTACCTGCAGTCGTAGTTCAGGATAGCCATCGACTCAAAGCTGGCTTGCTGCAGTCAAACTCCACCACCACCTTGCTGGGTACATTTGTACTCACGTTTGCCTATTTTATGTTTTGCAGAGAGACGTCAGTCTCGCTAGAAGTTCCGTGTGGACTTCGACGTTTAGCTTGATACCTCAGCTACGATCTTGTGCCCTCGGCAGGGTCTTGTAGATAGTCAGGCTTCTCAGCCTTTTTCATTTGTAGTTGTCTGTACTCAGACAAGTTAAGCTTCCGCTTGTGCTTGTTGCTTGTATGACTTGAATGCTGGGTCATCAGACCCCTGTTTGTAATATCTGGCTCTTCGGAGCCTAATGAATAAATACTTGAGTCGTAGAGTTATGTTGTGATGCGATGTTGTATTTACACATATCGAGCATATTGTGTGTATGATTGAAATGCTTGGTATGTGTGGGATCCGACAACCTAGTTGTTTATCCTTGGTAGCCTCTCTTATGGGGAAATGTAGTCTTGTGCTTCCATGAGCCATAGTAGTCCGCTACAGCCCGATTCACCGGAGTCCTGCTAGCCCAGCACTACTGCTCTGGAGCACTTGACTGGCCGGCATGTGATTCACTTCATTCCTGTGTCTGTCCCTTCGGGGAAATGTCACGCGGTGACATCCGGAGTCCTGCCTAGCCTGCTACGGACCGGGTTCCCGGAGTCCTGTTAGCCCAGTGCTACAGCCCGGATTCGCACGCTGCTGACCGACATGCTCGATGTTGATTCATGTATGCCTGTCCCCGTAAGTTAGTGCCACTTTGGTTTCACGACTAGTCATGTTGTCCCGGGTTCTTTGTCATATTGATGCTAGCGACACTATCATATACGTGAGCCAAAAGGCGCAAACGGTCCCGGGCCATGGTAAGGCGACACCCGTGGGAATACCGTGCGTGAGGCCGCAAAGTTATATGAGGTGTTACCGGCTAGATGGATGTGACTTGGAATCGGGGTCCTGACAGCTTTTGGTATCAGAGCCTGACTGCCTATAGGATTACCAAGCCAAACTGGTCAAAGTTGTGTCTAGAAATGCTTTAGTTATATAAGGGAATTGGTTGTGGAAGGGTACGTAAGGCTCTTTTTACTCCTTATACCTTATGCCCTTCTGATCTGAGTCATCCTCTTCTCTTCTATGGGGATTAAGAACTAGGCCTTCTCATCTATCTATCTGGATGACGAGTTACTATGTTAGAGACTTATATGATTGATGGATTTAAGCCCAGTTCAGTTTCTTCTACTTCTGTGTGTTGACAGTTGATCTCAGCACCTCGATATGATGTTATTGAGTGGTTATGCCACAATTTTGCATGATGTCTCAAATCTTTTGAGTATTTTATAGCCGTTATGCTGTCCGAGTCATCCCAGGTTTCTAAAACATATGATGCATTTGCAAAATCCCTTCCCTCTGGTTTTGTTGTTCTTTTAGGCCAGGTTAATCACACTAATTGCTGAGTTGAGGTATTCTATTGCCTCAACATATATGTTGGAGTTATTATTACGACCCTAGGTGTCTTAGAAGATTACCTAGTAAACTAGCCATGTTTTGTGTTCCCGGAGTGATGATTCTGGCCACCATTCTCGTAAGCATTCCGTGATGCCATTTAGTAATAGGTATTCTACTCCTGGGTTCTTGACCCAAGATTCACTCTACTTACCTCGTGTTGATAGTGTTTCTCGTACCTTTAGGATACTAGTAACCTTTGTGATAGTCTTCGAGGTCCGTGGTATATCATTCTTCCAAATACCATGAACCATCCTTGGCAGGAGTTCCTTTGAACCAAAAGATCACAACCAGAGTGCTCTTGATGAGTTCTCGATTCTATGTTGTGAATCTACCAGTTCTACCTTTCTGCATGGGTTATCCGGAAGAAATACGTTGAGCTTTGTTCAACATACTAATCTATGCATCCACAACTCAGAAAGTGCTATGTTCCTTTGAGTTGTCCCTCTTTATTGTATTTCGACAGTTGTATATCAATTGATAGTCATGACTAGTTGTGCATTCGTGTTATCGATGTGTATTATTCATATGGTCTGTCAAGCCATTCTATTCCGGAATGACTAGGAGAAACAAACTCCACAGATCAAAATGCCAATCCAGTTTTTGGTCTGTTCCACCCTGGAGTATTAACCTCGTTATGTCAAGAATATCATAGGAATTGCATCAACTCTTACGAATTCTTGATGCAGTGATACTTCTCACCATCATCATTCATCCCTCGGTCCTCGTGTTGTTGTAACCGGAATGTCGACACGTGAATTGTGATGTGTGAAATCAGTACTCCGACAACTCCTTGCTTGGTAGTAAATGGACAATATTCTCATTCTTAGCATGTTGGTTATTAAATCATCATCCTAAGATTGATCGTGCTACCTGGTCCTTATTTCTGGTGCACTCTTCGATCAATGAGTTAGGATTGTGTCAATCCCTCACTCTTTTGATCATATCGTCTTGCCCTGAAAAGCAAGATTTTTCTCGAGCTTAGTAACATATCGGTGGTTCGTGATGTTCCGAATATCTTCTCGGAAGTATTACCTGGTTGTCACCTGACCGCTATGTTGAGTTCGTGATCATGTTGGGTTTCCTCCAAACCACCCATTCTCCAAGAATATGTGTTGGATACCCCTGAGCTAGTTGGTTAAGCTTAACAACAACTTGGAGAGTTGGAAGATAAAAGCTTGTCCGACCACGCTCATCCCTAAGGGATATCTTTTTGTGTGTGTGTGTGTGTTGAAGAAAGATGATATCACCATCGATCGGTCCTCGTGATCAGTTGTTGGATCTATTGCCTTGTCAAAACTATGACTTGAGTATGGGCTATCGTCAAGTCAAATCAGAACCAACGATTTTCCTAAGATTTTCTTACTCGTGGTTGATCCCTCGAGCATACACCATTACATCTTTTGGTCTGGCCAATGCTATCACCGTGTTCACATGATGGTGGAAGTCCAGTGATATGGAAATTCCGATGAGTTGCTATTGAGCCCATCAGTAGCATCTTGTCTCCCCCATGATTCGTGTTAAACATTAAGCTAGTGTTGGAAACTTTGTAAACAATGCCTTCATGTTCCGTTCATGAAGCATATGCTTGGATGAAAGTAGCGGCTTCCTCTAAGTTCACGTGCAATCGATGCAAGTTGACGCCATGAATTCGAGAAAGCTTGTTTTTGCTTCCTCTGGAATCATCCCAAGTCAGCCATGCACGTGCAAAGTATTCTGTGGTATGTTAGACTGATCATCTTCATTCCATATGAACTCCTAGCACCCAAGCCACTGATTGACTTGTTCAAGAAAAAGAAGTCTAGCGCACGTAAAGACTTCGAAATCCTTGATGATGGATCCTAACCTGAACTCGATAGTGTTTTATTATAAGACTACTATGTGGTCATTCATGTCTTGGACAACATGTTCACATGTATGTAGCAGAACCAGCTCATATTTTGGAGCTTGCTATCGTAGTTCACTCCCCGAGAATCTCGCAACGTCATCTCATCGATTTGTGTTGCAAACTTTCATTTCTCTTTCTAGACTTGATGAGTCTGGAATGTCCTGACACCAACCAGATGTGAATCTCAGGCAGATATGATGCTTGGAACATTCCCGACATTTGCATTTTGTTCCCAGCTTGCACCGCCTTGTGCCAATCTCCCTTGGACTGCCCTTCTCAGCAATTGTTGTTCAAGATCATCCTCAGAAGTGGTCCTACCATGGGTCCCATCCATTTTCGATGATAAGAAAAAAATATTTCCTTGCGTTGTGTTCAACAAGGTAGTTCACATCATCCATCCTAGTCCGAGTATGCCATTTCTTCGAGCTCTTTCAAACGATCAATTGTAATTTGCCTTAAGCTGGTATGAAGAGTTTCAATGATCCTTTCCGATAGAGTTTCTTTCTATCATCAATGTCTTGGATGAAGATCTCGAAAGCAAAGACATCAAGATCAATTTGATGCAATGAATCAACACCTTCAAGAATGCAATGGATCATGAAGATTGTGTTAGCTTTGTGTCCCCTCTGTCTTCTTACCTCACGTCTTGAATCTCGGGACGAGATTCTTGCTTAGTGGGGGTGAGTTGTCACAGCCCCAGATTACTGCCTACAACTAGTTGCATCAGAGTGCATCATGCATCATGTCTAAATTCCAGTGAAATTTGAATTGAGGGAATTCTCAAGCCTCAGAAAAATCCTTTTTAAAAAAGGGGGCAAGAACCCTTAAACTTGCATTCAGTGAAACCAAAATGGCCTTCATTAATGTTTGATAATTTTGGCAAGGGTTTGGATCCAAACCAAAAATATTGAACATTTTTAAGGAATTATTTTGGCATTGAATTTAAATCATTATTGTATTTGAATTTGGAATTATATTCATAATATATGGGATATATTTTCAAATAACTTTGAAATGTTTTATGTGCTGTTGGAAAAGTCCATCTAGCAACATAAATTATTCAGAGGATATTTGGCACTATTTTGAATTCGTTTAAATTTGAAAACTGTGGCAAAGTAAAAAAAACAACACAAGAATAATAAAAGGCAGAAGCTTACCTGGGCCACTGTTGGCCTGGCACTGTGCCGGCCCAGCCGATTGGCCAGCGCCAGTCACCCCCTACCTCGCGCCAGAAGGCAGGGGCGCGTGCTTGTCGCGCGCTGGCCACGCGTCGGGCCACCTCCTGCTTCCCACCACTGCCCCGACGCGCCTGTGAGTGCCACGCACCCCCACAGACCTCTCCCACTCCTCCTCGCGTTTCCCCTCCTCTCCCTCGCTCTCTCCTGCGATGGCCGACGCGGCCATGGACGCGCCGCCCTAAACAACCACGGCCACAGCCCCCCCTCGCCTCCTCTTCATGACCACGACCTCCGCTGTACTCCTTTATACCTCGCCGGAGGCCCTGAGATGTCGCCATCGACGCAGTTTCGACCTCTGCACCGACGGCCGCCGTCGCACGATTCGCCGCCTCCGGAGCGTCCCCGAGCCTGCTGACCACCCTCTCGAATCCGCTGTGAGCTCCTGCTCCTCCCCCTGCTCACCCCCTCCGTTTTTGTCCGTTAGTCGCCGCCCCCATGAAACCGAGCTCCGACCATTGCCATGGCCAGCGAGCCTCGTGCTCCTGAGCTCCTCCGCTCGCCCCAATAGCACCCGCCTGCTCACCGTCCTCCCAGGATCCGACGCAAGCACCGGCTCCTCACGCCGTGCTCCATAGCCCCGCGCCCGCACACCTCCGAGCTCTGGCCCCCGCCTCACTCGCCGCTGTTGCTGTTTTCGACCACCCCAGCACCTCCAACTGCTACCAAATGATGCGCCCCGCCGAGCCGCGTCCATAGAGCCCAGCCACGCGACCTCTCGTCGCCGGAGATGGCCGGACGAGGAGCGCCGCCGCATTCTGCTTAGCACCAGCGGCTAATCGCCGGTTAGGTGACGTGGCGTCATTAGTCTAGAGTTAAGCACGCGTTTAATTAACAAACCCCCCACACACAGTCACTTACACGCGGGCCCCGCAGATAATTAACCCAGGATTAATATCCACTTAATAGCGGGCCCATGACATGTGGACCCCGCAGGTCAGGTTTGACCTGGACCCGGTCAGTTGACCGCTGATGTCACACTGACGCCAGGCTAATGCAGTAAATCCTTTTCTGGATTTATTCTAATTCGAATAACCAGGAAATTCCAGAAAATAGCCAAAACTTCAAAAATTCATAGAAAGTCAACCGTAACTCCAAATGAAATATTTTATATATGAAAAATCATCAAAAAAATCCAAAGAATCTGTTTATGCCATGTTCATGCATGTTTGAGAAAGTTAACTCCACTGTTTAGGATAAAACATGATTAGGGTAAATTTGAAAAATAGGCTTGGAGTTGGAATTTGATGTAGTTTGAATTCCACTTCAATTAAGATGACTTACTGTTGCATTAGCTCAATTTAGTACCTTAATATGTCATATCATTCATTTGCTTGTGCATTGCTTGAATTGAATGTTGTTTCTGTTCTTTTGTCGGTGTTTGTCCCCTCTCAGTAGACGTGGTACCGAAGATGAGTGTTGGGGAACGTAGTAATTTCAAAATTTTCCTACGCACACGCAAGATCATGGTGATGCATAGCAACGAGGGGGAGAGTGTTGTCTACATACCCTCGTAGACCGAAGCGGAAGCGTTGACGCAACATAGAGGAAGTAGTCGTACGTCTTCCCGGTCCAACCGATCCAAGCACCGTTACTCCGGCACCTCCGAGTTCTTAGCACACGTTCAGCTCGATGACGCTCCCCGGGCTCCGATCCAGCAAAGCTTCAGGGATGAGTTTCGTCAGCACGACGGCGTGATGACGATGATGATGTTCTACCGACGCAGGGGTTCGCCTAAGCACCGCAACGATATGACCGAGGTGGAATATGGTGGAGGGGGGCATCGCACACGGCTAAGGAACGATCACGAAGATCAACTTGCGTGTCTATGGGGTGCCCCCTGCCCCCGTATATAAAGGAGCAAGAAGGAGGGGGGGGCGGCCTAGGAGGGGGCGCGCCAAGGGGAGTCCTACTCCCACCGGGAGTAGGACTCCCTCCTTCCTTGTTGGAGTAGGAGAAGGGGAAAGAGGGGGAGATGAAGAAGGAAAAGGGGGCTGCGCCCCTTGTCCAATTAGGACAAGAGGGGGGCGCAGGCCTCCTTCCTTTTGGCCTCTCTCCTCTATTCCCATATGGCCCAATAAGGCCCATATACTTCCCGGCGAATTCCCGTAACTCTCCGGTACTCCCGAAAATACCCGAACCACGCAGAACCTTTTCGATGTCCGAATATAGTCGTCCAATATATCGATCTTTACGTCTTGACCATTTCGAGACTCCTCGTCGTGTCCCTGACCTCATCCGGGACTCCGAACTCCTTCGGTACATCAAAACTCATAAACTCATTATATAACTGTCATCGAAACCTTAAGCGTGCGGACCCTACGGTTCGAGAACAATGTAGACATGACCGAGACACGTCTCCGGTCAATAACCAATAGCGGGACCTGGATGCCCATATTTGCTCCTACATATTCTACGAAGATCTTTATCGGTCAGACCGCATAACAACATACGTTGTTCCCTTTGTCATCGGTATGTTACTTGCCCGAGATTCGATCGTCGGTATCTCAATACCTAGTTCAATCTCGTTACCGGCAAGTCTCTTTACTCGTTCCATAATACATCATCTCGCAACTAACTCATCAGTTGCAATGCTTGCAAGGCTTATGTGATGTGCATTACCGAGAGGGCCCAGAGATACCTCTCCGACAATCGGAGTGACAAATCCTAATCTCGAAATACGCCAACCCAACATCTACCTTTGGAGACACCTGTAGAGCTCCTTTATAATCACCCAGTTACGTTGTGACGTTTGGTAGCACACAAAGTGTTCCTCTGGCAAACGGGAGTTGCATAATCTCATAGTCATAGGAACATGTATAAGTCATGAAGAAAGCAATAACAACATACTAAACGATCGGGTGCTAAGCTAACGAATGGGTCATGTCAATCACATCATTCTCCTGATGATGTGATCCCGTTAATCAAATGACAACTCATGTCTATGGCTAGGAAACTTAACCATCTTTGATCAATGAGCTAGTCTAGTAGAGGCATACTAGTGACACTCTGTTTGTCTATGTATTCACACATGTATTATGTTTCCGGTTAATACAATTCTAGCATGAATAATAAACATTTATCATGAAATAAGGAAATAAATAATAACTTTATTATTGCCTCTAGGGCATATTTCCTTCAGTCTCCCACTTGCACTACAGTCAATAATCTAGTTCACATCGTCATGTGATTTAACAGCAATGGTTCACATAATCATGTGATTAACACCCATAGTTCACATCGACATGTGACCAATAGCAAAAGGGTTTACTAGAGTCAGTAATCTAGTTCACATCACTATGTGATTAACACCCAAAGAGTACTAAGGTGTGATCATGTTTTGCTTGTTAGAGAAGCTTAGTCAATGGGTCTGCCAAAATTCAGATCCGTATGTATTTTGCAAATTTCTATGTCTACAATGCTCTGCACGGAGCTACTTTAGCTAATTTCTCCCACTTTCAATATGTATCTAGATTGAGACCAAGAGTCATCTAGATTAGTGTTAAAACTTGCATCGACGTAACCTTTTACGACGAACCTTTTTGTCACGTCCATAATCGAGAAACATATCCTTATTCCACTAAGGATAATTTTGACCACTGTCCAGTGGTCTACTCCTAGATCACTATTGTACTCCCTTGCTAAACACAGTGTAGGGTATACAATAGATCTGGTACACAGCATGGCATACTTTATAGAACCTATGGCCAAGGCATAGGGAATGACTTTCATTCTCTTTCTATCTTCTGCCGTGGTCGGGTTTTGAGTCTTACTCGATTTCATACCTTGTAACACAGCCAAGAACTCTTTCTTTGACTGTTCCATTTTGAACTATTTAAAATCTTGTCAAGGTATGTACTCATTGAAAACTTATCAAGCGTCTTGATCTATCTCTATAGATCTTGATGCTTAATATGTAAGCAGCTTCACCGAGGTCCTTCTTCAAAAAAAACTTTCAAATACTCCTTTATGCTTCGCAGAATAATTCTACATTATTTCCAATCAACAATATGTCATTTACATATACTTATCAGAAATGTTGTAGTGCTCCCACTCACTTTCTTGTAAATGCAGGCTTTACCGCAAGTCTGCATAAAATTATATGCTTTCATCAACTTATCAAAGCGTATATTCCAACTCTGAGATGCTTGCACCAGTCCATAGATGGATCGCTGGAGCTTGCATATTTTGTTAGCACTTTTAGGATTGACAAAACCTTCTGGTTGCATCATATGCAAATCTCCTTTAATAAATTCATTAAGGATTGCAGTTTTGCTATCCATTTGCCAGATTTCATAAAATGCGGCAATTGCTAACATGATTCGGACAGACTTAAGCATAGATACGCGTGAGAAACTCTCATCGTAGTCAACACCTTGAACTTGTCGAAAAACCTTTTGCGACAATTCAAGCTTTGTAGATAGTATCACTACTATCAGCGTCTATCTTCCTCTTGAAGATCCATTTATTTTCTATGGCTTGCCGATCATCGGGCAAATCCATCAAAGTCCATACTTTGTTCTCATACATGGATCATATCTCAGATTTCATGGCCTCAAACCATTTCGCGGAATCTGGGCTCATCATCGCTTCCTCATAGTTCGCAAGTTCGTCATGGTCTAGTAACATGACTTCCAGAACAGGATTACCGTACCACTCTGGTGCAGATCTCACTCTGGTTTACCTACGAGATTCGGTAGTAACTTGATCTGAAGTTACATGATCATCATCATTAGCTTCCTCAATAATTGGTGTAGTAGTCACAGGAACAGATTTCTATGATGAACTACTTTCCAATAAGGGAGAAGGTACAATTACCTTATCAAGTTCTACTTTACTCCCACTCACTTCTTTCGAGAGAAACTCCTTCTCTGGAAAGGATCCATTCTCTGCAACGAATATCTTGCCTTCGGATCTATGATAGAAGGTGTACCCAACATTTTATTTTGGGTATCCTATGAAGACGCACTTCTCCGATTTGGGTTTGAGCTTATCAGGATGAAACCTTTTATTATAAGCATCACAACCCCAAACTTTAAGAAACGACAACTTTGGTTTCTTGCCAAAACACAGTTCATATTGTGTCGTCTCAACGGACTTAGATGGTGCCCCTTTTAACGTGAATGCAGCTGTCTCTAATGCATAACCCCAAAAACGATAGTGGTAAACCGATAAGAAACATCATAAATTGCACTATATCCAATAAAGTACGGTTATGACGTTCGGACACACCATTATGCTGTGGTGTTCCAGGTGGCATGAGTTTGTGAAACTATTCCACATTGTTTAAATTGAAGGCCAAACTCGTAACTCAAATATTCTTTTCCATGATTACATCGTAGAAACTTTATTTTCTTGTTACGATGATTTTTCACTTCACTCTGAAATTCTTTGAACTTTTCAAATGTTTCAGATTTATGTTTCATCAAGTAGATATACCCATATCTGCTCAAATCATCTATGAAGTTCTGAAAATAATGATACTTGCCGCGAGCCTCAACACTCATCGGATCGCATACATCAGTATGTATTATTTCCAATAAGTCAGTTGCTCGCTCCATTGTTCCGGAGAACTGAGTCTTTAGTCACCTTGCCCATAAGGCATGGTTCGCAAGCATCAAGTGATTCATAATCAAGTGATTCTAAAATCCCATCAGCATGGAGTTTCTTCATGCTCTTTACACCAATATGACCTAAACGGCAGTGCCACAAATAAGTTGCACTATCATTATTAACTTTGCATCTTTTGGCTTCAATATTATGAATATGTGTATCACTATGATCGAGATCCAACAAACCATTTCGTTGGTGTGTATAACCATAGAAGGTTTTATTCATGTAAACAGAACAACAGTTTATTCTCTTACTTAAATGAATAACCGTATTGCAATAAACATGATCAAATCATATTCATGCTCAACGCGAACACCAAATAACACTTATTTAGGTTCTACACTAATCCCGAAAGTATAGGGAGTGTGTGATGATGATCATATCAATCTTGGAACCACTTCCAACTCTCATCGTCACTTCACCCTTAACTAGTCTTTGTTTATTCTGCAACTCCCGTTTCAAGTTACTAATCATAGCAACTGAACTAGTACCAAATACTGAGGGGTTGCTATAAACACTAGTAAAGTACACATCAATAATCATGTATATCAAATATACTTATGTTCACTTTGCCATCCTTCTTATCCGCCAATCACTTGGGGTAGTTCCGCTTCCAGTGACCAGTACCTTTGCTGTAGAAGCACTCAGTCTCAGGCTTAGGTCCAAACTTGGGCTTCTTCACTTGAGCAGCAACTTGCTTGCTGTTCTTCTGTAAGTTCCCCTTTTCCCTTTGCCCTTTTCTTGAAACTAGTGATCTTGTCAACCATCAACACTTGATGCTCTTTCTTGATTTCTACCTTCATTGATTTCATAATCATGGAAAGCTCGGGAGTCGTTTTCGTCATCCCTTGCATAGTACAGTTCATCACGAAGTTCTACTAACTTGGTGATGGTGACTAGAGAATTCTGCCAATCACTATCTTATCTGGAAGATTAACTCCCACTTGATTCAAGCGATTGTAGTACCCAGACAATCTGAGCACACGCTCACTAGTTGAGCGAATCTCCTCCATCTTTTAGCTATAGAACTTGTTGGAGACTTCATATCTCTCAACTCGGGTATTTGCTTGAAATATTAACTTCAACTCCTGGAACATCTCATATGCTCCATGACGTTCAAAACGTCTTTGAAGTCCCGATTCTAAGCTGTTAAGCATGGTGCACTAAACTATCAAGTAGTCATCATATTGAGCTAGCCAAACGTTCATAACGTCTGCATCTGCTCCTGCAATAGGTCTGTCACCTAGCGGTGCATCAAGGACATAAATCTTCTGTGCAGCAATGAGGATAAACCTCAGATCACGGATTCAATCCGCATCATTGCTACTAACATCTTTTCAACACAATTTTCTCTAGGAACATATCAAAATAAACATAGGGAAGCAACAACGCGAGCTATTGATCTACATCATAGATACGCTAATACTACCAGGACTAACTTCATGATAAATTAAAGTTCAATTAATCATATTACTTAAGAACTCCCACTTAGATAGACATCTCTCTAATCCTCTAAGTGATCACGTGATCCAAATCAACTAAACCATAACCGATCATCACGTGAAATGGATTAGTCTTCAATGGTGAACATCATTATGTTGATCATATCTACTATATGATTCACGCTCGACCTTTCGGTCTCCGTGTTCCGAGGCCATATCTGCATATGCTAGGCTCGTCAAGTATAACCCGAGTATTCTGCGTGTGCAAAACTGGCTTGCACCCGTTGTAGATGGACGTAGAGCTTATCACACCCGATCATCACGTGGTGTCTGGGCACGACAAACTTTGGCAACGGTGCATACTCAGGGAGAACACTTCTTGATAATTTAGTGAGAGATCATCTTATAATGCTACCGTCAATCAAAGCAAGATAAGATGCATAAAAAGATAAACATCACATGCAATCAATATAAGTGATATGATATGCCCATCATCATCTTGTGCTTGTGATCTCCATCTCCGAAGCATCGTCATGATCACCATCGTCACCGGCGCGACACCTTGATCTCCATCGTAGCATCGTTGTCGTCTCGCCAATCTTATGCTTCTACGACTATCGCTACCGCTTAGTGATAAAGTAAAGCATTGCAGGGCGATTGCATTGCATACAATAAAGCGACAACCATATGGCTCCTGCCTGTTGCCGATAACTCGGTTACAAAACATGATCATCTCATACAATAAAAATTCAGCATCATGCCTTGACCATATCACATCACATCATGCCCTGCAAAAACAAGTTAGACGTCCTCTACTTTGTTGTTGCAAGTTTTACGTGGCTGCTACGGTCTTAAGCAAGAACCAATCTCACCTACGCATCAAAACCACAACGATAGTTTGTCAAGTTGGTGTTGTTTTAACCTTCGCAAGGACCGGGCGTAGCCACACTCGGTTCAACTAAAGTTGGAGAAACTGACACCCGCCAGCCACCTGTGTGCAAAGCACGGCGGTAGAACCAGTCTCGCGTAAGCGTACGCGTAATGTCGGTCCGGGCCGCTTCATCCAACAATATCGCCGAACCAAAGTATGACATGCTGGTAAGCAGTATGACTTATATCGCCCACAACTCACTTGTGTTCTACTCGTGCATATAACATCAAACCATAAAACCTAGGCTCGGATGCCACTGTTGGGGAACGTAGTAATTTCAAAATTTTCCTACACACACGCAAGATCATGGTGATGCATAGCAACGAGGGGGAGAGTGTTGTCTACGTACCCTCGTAGACCGAAGCGGAAGCGTTGACGCAACGTAGAGGAAGTAGTCGTACATCTTCCCGGTCCAACCGATCCAAGCACCGTTACTCCGGCACCTCCGAGTTCTTAGCACACGTTCAGCTCGATGACGCTCCCCGGGCTCCAATCCAGCAAATCTTCGGGGATGAGTTTCGTCAGCATGACGATGTGATGACGATGATGATGTTCTACCGACGCAGGGCTTCGCCTAGGCACCGCAACGATATGATCGAGGTGGAATATGGTGGAGGGGGGCACCGCACACGGCTAAGGAACGATCACGAAGATCAACTTGTGTGTCTATGGGGTGCCCCCTGCCCCCGTATATAAAGGAGCAAGAGGGAGGGGGCGGCCGGCCTAGGAGGGGGCGCGCCAAGGGGAGTCCTACTCCCACCGGGAGTAGGACTCCCTCCTTCCTTGTTGGAGTAGGAGAAGGGGAAAGAGGGGGAGAGGAAGAAGGAAAAGGGGGCTGCGCCCCTTGTCCAATTCGGACCAGAGGCGGGGCGCAGGCCTCCTTCCTTTTGGCCTCTCTCCTCTATTCCTGTATGGCCCAATAAGGCCCATATACTTCCCGGCGAATTCCCGTAACTCTCCGATACTCCCGAAAATACCCGAACCACGCAGAACCTTTTCGATGCCCGAATATAGTCGTCCAATATATCGATCTTTACGTCTCGACCATTTCGAGACTCCTCGTCATGTCCCCGACCTCATCCGGGACTCCGAACTCCATCAAAACTCATAAACTCATTATATAACTGTCATCGAAACCTTAAGCGTGCGGACCCTACGGTTCGAGAACAATGTAGACATGACCGAGACACGTCTCCGGTCAATAACCAATAGCGGGACCTGGATGCCCATATTGGCTCCTACATATTCTACAAAGATCTTTATCGGCCAGACCGCATAACAACATACGTTGTTCCCTTTGTCATCCGTATGTTACTTGCCCGAGATTCGATCGTCGGTATCTCAATACCTAGTTCAATCTCGTTACCGGCAAGTCTCTTTACTCGTTCCGTAATACATCATCTCGCAACTAACTCATCAGTTGCAATGCTTGCAAGGCTTATGTGATGTGCATTACCGAGAGGGCCCAGAGATACCTCTCCGACAATCGGAGTGACAAATCCTAATCTCGAAATACGCCAACCCAACATCTACCTTTGGAGACACCTGTAGAGCTCCTTTATAATCACCCAGTTACGTTGTGACGTTTGGTAGCACACAAAGTGTTCCTCTAGCAAACGGGAGTTGCATAATCTCATAGTCATAGGAACATGTATAAGTCATGAAGAAAGCAATAGCAACATACTAAACGATCGGGTGCTAAGCTAACGAATGGGTCATGTCAATCACATCATTCTCCTGATGATGTGATCCCGTTAATCAAATGACAACTCATGTCTATGGCTAGGATACTTAACCATCTTTGATCAACGAGCTAGTCTAGTAGAGGAATACTAGTGACACTCTGTTTGTCTATGTATTCACACATGTATTATGTTTCCGGTTAATACAATTCTAGCATGAATAATAAACATTTATCATGAAATAAGGAAATAAATAATAAATTTATTATTGCCTCTAGGGCATATTTTCTTCAATGAGTTCCATGACACCGATGAAGAGCTATACTATCTTCGGAAGTGTCAGGCAAGCAAAACCCCCTTGTTCATTCTGATACAATCCGACTCTCTCACTCCTGCTCTCTTTTTACTGCATTAGGACAACAACGATTCAACTGTTACATGTTGCGGTAGTTGAACCCCTTTCCTCTGCATGACCTGTCATTGCCACAGTAAATAGATGAAACCCACTAGCATGAGTAGGAGTTGTTTGAGCCCTGATGTGCCTACTCATTCAAGCTTGTTTGTCATGCCTGCTATTGCTTAGAGTTTTGTCAGGTCTGATTCATCGGGGATGAATTAGGAAGTTGTGAACATGTCCTACTGTTGAGAGATAAGTGTGTGAACACGATTTGGTAAAGGTAGCAGTGAGAGGCCATGTAGGAGTACATGGTGGGTTGTCTCATTGAAACCGTCCTCAGGAACTGAGTTCTGTGTTTGTGATCCATGAAACAGTTACGACCACACATTGGGTTCCGGTAACTCGACCCCTCTTGGCTTATTAATCGCCTCGATCTCTGTCCAGGAGTTGCAACTAGTTTCTGGTGTTTGTAGGTAGTGTTAGTAGTCTACCAAGTGGTACCCGGTACAGGTGGGCTTGGGACAGAGTAGGTACCGTGGCACGGTGTACCAAGCGTAGATCCACCCACCGAGGTGAGCTTGGGAACCCTGCACACATCGTTTGGGGCGGTGAGCGACACCCCGGCCGGATCTCCTTGCGGATGGAACCCGAATAGGCGATAAACATGGACTAGAGACTTGTGTGGTTAGTTAGGTCGTGGCCGACTCCCTCGCTAGGCTTCCGCTTGAAGGTTGCCGAGATACACGATGTGTACATGGTGGTAAGTGGCGAGAGCATGTGTGAAGAAGTACACCCCTGCAGGGTTAACATCATCTATTCTAATAGCCGTGTCCGCGGTAAAGGACTTCTAAGTTGCCTATACAGTTCATAGACAACTGCAAGTGGATACTCTAAAATGCGCAAGATAAGCGTGAGTGCTATGGATGGCGTTCTCGTAAGGAGACGCGAGCGGATCCATAGTGGTGTATTGATATGGTGAATATGTGGACTCGTGTGCGCCGCCTCAAAAGAGTTACCTGCAGTCATAGTTCAGGATAGCCATCGAGTCAAAGCTGGCTTGCTGCAGTCAAACTCCACCACCACCTTTTTGATACCGATGCATATGTAGTTAGTTCTGATGTAAGTTTTGCTGGGTACATTTGTACTCACGTTTGCCTATTTTATGTTTTGCAGAGAGACGTCAGTCTCACTAGAAGTTCCATGTGGACTTCGACGTTTAGCTTGATACCTCAGCTACGATCTTGTGCCCTCGGCAGGGTCTTGTAGATAGTCAGGCTTCTCAGCCTTTTTCATTTGTAGTTGTCTGTACTCAGACAAGTTAAGCTTCCGCTTGTGCTTGTTGCTTGTATGACTTGAATGCTGGGTCATCAGACCCATGTTTGTAATATCTGGCTCTTCGGAGCCTAATGAATAATTACTTGAGTCGTAGAGTTATGTTGTGATGCCATGTTGTATTTACACATATCGAGCATATTGTGTGTATGATTGCAATGCTTGGTAAGTGTGGGATTCGACAACCTAGTTGTTTATCCTTGGTAGCCTCTCTTATGGGGAAATGTAGTCTTATGCTTCCATGAGCCATAGTAGTCCGCTACGGCCCGGTTCACCGGAGTCCTGCTAGCCCAACACTACTGCTCCGGAACACTTGACTGGCTGGCATGTGATTCACTTCGTTCCTGTGTCTGTCCCTTCAGGGAAATGTCACGTGGTGACATCCGGAGTCCTGCCTAGCCTGCTATAGCCCGGGTTCCCGGAGTCCTGTTAGCCCAGTGCTACAGCCCGGATTCGCACGCTGCTGACCGACATGCTCGATGTTGGTTCATGTATGCCTGTCCCCGTAAGTTAGTGCCACTTTGGGTTCACGACTAGTCATGTCGGCCCAGGTTCTCTGTCATATGGATGCCAGCGACACTATCATATACGTGAGCCAAAAGGTGCAAACGGTCCCGGGCCATGGTAAGGCGACACCCGTAGGAATAACGTGCGTGAGGCTGCAAAGTTATATGAGGTGTTACCGGCTAGAATGATGTGACTTGGAATCGGGGTCCTAACATAGGCGCCATTGTCGCTAGCATTGGAGCGAGGAGGAAGAAGCAAGCAACCAAGGAAGAGATGGGCGACGGGGGCTCCGCCCCCTCCCCATTTATAGCAAGAGAAGGCCAACCGGCGCCTCCCACGATCGCAGGTAATGATGGTTTTCCTTGCATGTCGCAGGGACTTGTCAAGTCGAGCAGTTGACGAGGCAGCGTGGGGAAGCGGAGACGCCCACGTCCAATCAACCGCCACGTGTCAACCGAGGCCGCAGGCTTTTGGGGCCCGCAACGCTCTGTACTTCACCCTTGGCTTCACCGCGAAGCCAAGCCCGAGTGCACCTTGGACCCGGGGGCTACTGTCGGTGTTCTGGGAACGGGGGTCGCCAGACTTGCCTGCCTGCGGCCCACGGCGTGGCTAAGCCAGCGGGCTGTACAACCCATCTTCATCAACAAAGCATTCAAGACCCTCGCGAGGTAGACGACACAAGACCTCCTCAGGAGTGGCCTAGTCAGGCAGGCTCACGAGGAGCGGAGATATCAAGGCGGGACAAACCTCATGAGGCTCTCGTGACGTGAGCCATGACGATCGACACCAGGCGGGCGCCAGCGTGCATAGTGTCCTTGTTTCCTCTTTGGTGCTAAGGAGGCCAGCGCAGGCGAGGAGTACCTAGGCAGCAGTCATTGCTTGCCATATCCGTGCAACGAGACCAAGACCAGAAGGACGGCAAGACGGAGGTCATCGCGGAGCCCAAGACAGCGTCACCACCAGAGCCTTTTTCAGGCGAAGACCGCTTTTGTCAGGATAGCTTGTACTAGTTGTCCCCCTTCAAATTTTCCCGCCGTTGTTGGCTCCCTTCCCGCTCAACATTTGGGGAGAGGACCAGGGCCTATATAAGTAGAGCTAGCCACCATAGTAGGGGGGGGGGACAGTTCATCTAGCTCTCACCCGCTAGCTCACCAAGCACAAGAACACCTCAACCTCAGGAGGCTGTTCTTCCCCTTGTACTATTCTTCATCAGCCCAAGAGGCAATCCACCACCACACACACTGGAATAGCATATTACACCACAATGGTGGCCCGAACCAGTATAAATCTCATGTCTTTCTGTGTTGCAAGTTCGCCGAGTTCGTCCGCAAGATCTTAGCGAGCTAGGGCGTAGATCGGTAGGAGGGAAAGACTTCGCGCGCACCACATAGTTCGAACCTTAAAGGTTTGCCGGAACCCCACATCTGACACCCGCCATCTCTGCCAAGAAAAGCCGAAGTCCATGGTAGCCCTCACGGCACTCATGATCCGCTTTTGTGCGGGTGAGGATAGTTGGCTGGCCCATAGCAAAAATACAGCAAGTAAAATGGGCACCTCCGAGGTCAGAAATAGCAATGGCAAGCTCCGACGCAGCAGACACAAACGCCAAAGTAATGGTGACAACACCGATGACACGATAGTAAATGCCGGATTTAGTGGCTCCAAGTCCGGTCAGCGGAAGAAGCCATATAAAAGAAACAACCAGGGACCATCCAGCTTGGGCCGCATACTTGATCATCCGTGCCAGATCCATGGCACCCCAGAGAAACCAGCCAATCATACCAACAAAGATTGTTGGGTTTTTAAACAGGCCGGGAAGTTAAATGCCGAGAACAAGGAAAAGGGATCGCAAAGCGAGGACGATGACGAGGAGCCCCGACAACCGAACACAGGGGGAAATTTTCCCCTCAGTTTAAGACGGTGAACATGATATATGCCACACACATCCCCAAGAGGGAGCGCAAGCGCGCGCTCAGGGGACGTCTATGCGATAGAGCCAGTCGCCCCAAAATTTAATCCAGGGACGTCATGCTCGATCACTTTTGATCGTCAGGATCATTCGACCAGTATCCGTCATGGCGGTTCAGCCGCACTGGTCCTCGATCCAATCATTGACGGATTCCACCTGACGTGAGTCCTCATGGACGGTGGCAGCAACCTCAATCCGCTCTATCAGGATACAGTGCGCAAAATGGGCATTAACCCATCACGGATCAAGCCCACAAAGACTACCTTTAAAGGAGTCATACCAAGTGTACAGGCTCGCTGTACAGGCTCAATCATGCTAGAAGTCGTCTTCGAATCTCCGGACAACTTCCGAAGTGAAGAGTTAATCTTTGATATCGTCCCTTTTCGCAGTGACTACCATGCACTGCTCAGACAAACCACATTTGCTTGATTCAATGCGGTGCCACATTATGCTTATCTCAAGCTCAAGATGCCCGGACCACGCGGCGTCATAACAGTTAATGGAAACACGGAATGCTCCCTCTGCACCGAGGAGCACACCGCTGCCTTAGCAGCAGAAGTATAGAGCGGCCTTCTCAAGCAGAACCTCAATTCAGTGGCCGAACTCTCGGACACCGTCAAGAGGGTCCAGACTATTCTGCAACAAGACAACTTGGCTCGTCGAGAGCTTGATTAGCAATTTGGCCTCCGTCCCAATCCCAATCAAGTGGCGGTATTCGCACCGCGCGTACATAACTACGCACTCAAAATACCATGGGCATAGACGGAGGCATACCTAACTTGTGGTCCACAATACGGCTCGACCGCTCCTGGACACATATACTTTCACTATTTCTTTTTCCTTTTCAGGTTTCTTTTCCACATGCCTTCTCTGATGGCTTGATCGCAGTTCCTTTTGAAGGACAAATACACCAAGACGACAGTTAGCCTGGATGTAGAGGGGAATTTCTAGGTGGTTTCTTCAACGACCACTTTACCTGTTTTCAGGGCCCACACGCAGCTCTCCCTTGGTTGTGGCATGGTAAATAGCCCGCTGCTTATCACACTATTTGTATTATGTGCTTTGACGTATTAATCAAATTATAATGGAAACAGTTTGCAAACCAAATTTTAGGGCCCCTGCTCATTAAACTTTGCTCCTTTTCTGTTTTCCTTTTTCTATTAATAACCTTATCAGATAGCACCCGTACACTGTGGAATGTTTCAATTTGCCAGGGGCTTCATAGCACCCCACACTATGGCAACAAAGTCCGAACACTTTTTACCGTATAGTTCGGCACCCCAAATTTAGCACTATATGCATTGGCTCCGAATCATGTCTTTGGTCAATAGTTGGGTTGCCCAGCTCCTGTGCTTCCTACCTTACATTCCGCTATACCGGCTAAGGTAGTAAAGGGAGCACTACTGAGATTGTGCCCCGGTTTACCCAAAGGAGCACCTAAGTAGAGAAAGCTGAAAACTGACTGTCATGATGCGGTGAGAGTCGGTCAGCTCTTCGGATGTTTAAAATCGTTAGAGATTTTTTCCGCATTATGCGAGGGATCGGTACTTACCCAATCAGGTGCTTATAGCATTCTAGTTCGGATACTAGGGGCTGCGCCCACATTTTTATTGTCGAACTCCTATGGCTAAGTGAGGGTGCTAAAGCCGCATAGTCTGATTGCCTGGTTTGTTGTGCTAAACACCTCCTTCAAGGACCAAACAATTGGATCAAGAGTGTTTAGATTCCATCCCGAACACCCCCGTACTACCTGCGTGGAGGGCAGAAGCCGACGACTGGCCAACTCTCAGATTTCATACAACACACCCGCACAAGAGGTAAATTAAAAAAACATAACAAACATTTTATTACATAACAACTTTGTTTCATCATACAAGGTAGAGACAACATGAATGTATTCATTAAAAAATAATGTCTTTCACACATTGCGTCGCCACAATGCGAGACCCCGCCAGGACGTCTTCAAAATATCGCTCGGGCGTGTGGTGCTCCTTGCCCTCAGGTGGCCCCTCGGTCACAAGCTTGACGGCGTCCATCTTCGCCCACCACACCTTGACACGGGCGAAGGCCATGCGCGCGCCCTTGATGCAGACCGATCGCTTGATGATATCCAGCCGAGGGCAGGCATCTAGCAGCCGCTTTACGAGACCGAAGTAGCTGCTGGGTATAGCTTCGGCAGGCCATAGCCCGATTATCAAATCCTTCATGGCCAGTCTGGCCACCCTGTGTAGGTCAACCAGCTGTTTTAGCTGATCGCTGAAGGGCACCGAATGTTCTGGCGCAAGATATTGCAATCAGAACAGCCTCTCCGTGGAGCTACCTTCTTCGGCTCGGAAGAACTCCGCAGCATCAGACACACTACGCAGCAGATCCACAAACGCCCCTGGAGAACTCCGAAGGTTAGTAATAAATACTTCTTCTTCACATACTTGCTTTGCATACTAAACGCCTTACCCTCCGCGATCTTCTTGGCCTCCTGGATCTCCTGGAGGGCGCCCTGGGCCTCAACCCGGGCTTCTTCCATGCTCTGGCGAGCCTTGGAGAGTTCGGTCTCTCAAGCCGAAACATCGCACTCCAAGGCCTCGCATTTCTTCACAGCGTCCTGGGGCTCTTGCTGGACCTCGTTAAGACTGGCCTTGACCTTCTTACGGGCGGCTTGCTCCTTGGCAGCTTTCTCCTTGGCTTCGGCCAGGGCCTTTTTAAGGGCCTGAACCTTGGTCGTCACTCCTACACATATTATGACACTACGGTCAGTACACATCATTTATTCTTTCCGAATATATAGTGAGTCATTACATACCTTACTGGTCCTCTAGCTGCTTCCTCGCCTAGCCGAGCTCCGCCTCGGCCCGCTCCAGTCTCTGCTTTAGTCCAGAGACTTCAGCAGCGTGTGAGGTCGCAGCCAGCAACGACGCCTACTCATTCATATAAGACACATTTAGTTAGTTTCCTGCAAAATTGAATTGATCCTCTGTCCGCCTTGCTTTTCGAACACCGGACAGTGTCTCAGGGGATACTGTCTATATTCGGATTTTCTCTTTTGCGTCACTTACCGCAAAACCTATCAGCAGGCTCCTGCAGGCTTCGGTCAATCCGCTCTTGATGGACTGAACCCTCTTAATCACCGTACCCATGAGGATATGGTGTTCTTCCACAATGGAAGCGCCTCGTAGCGCTTCCAGAAGATTATCCGGTGCCCCTGGTTGGACAGAGGTCACCGGCGGGATAGGCACACCTCCTTGTTTCAAAGGAGGTTGCACGCTGGACTCCGGACCCGTATGGTTCTCCGGAACCGTATTCGGATGGGGGCCGAACTGAACATGGCCCTGATCGCCAGTCTCCATGGGGATCTGCTCCCCCATGTGTCCGGCAGTCGAGGTTTCTCCCTCTGGCGCCACCCTGAAGGCCTCCTGAGACTCTCCCTGGCCTGGGAAGACCCTTCACGACAGCACCTCGGCGTCTCCCTTGTCCATGGGAGAATTAGCGGCCGGCGGTGACTCGCTGGCCATCACCTTTGATTCCAACGAGCCTCTTGATGAGGATCGCTAGGAGCTGTCGTGGGCCGAACTGGAATAACATGATTAACCATATTAATACCATGGAAAGGAGATGACGGATACAGGGATGCATCTGGGCTTTGTTAGTACTTACAATGCGGCCAGGGACTTGCTTTGGAGGGGTCGCTCTGGGCTGCTGTCGACATCCCACGCGGAGTTATCTGCGAGGGGGCCCTTCCCCCTCTTGGGCGCCTCCGCCTCCAGATTTTTGGAGGCCGCCCTCTTCTTCCTCCCCCCATCAGGGGGAGAGTTGCTTTCCTCCTCCTCGTCATCATCTTCGGCGGCAGAGGAGTGGGTCTTGTCTTCAGACATCACGTCTGAAGCGCCCTTGCGGCGGGGGCCACCTCGGCCCCCTTGGCCTTCTTCTTGGCCTTCTTCTCTAGCGGCTGATAGGGCGCCGGGACCAGCATCTTCGGCAGGAGCGGGATGACTGGTTCTTTGGGCAGCGGAGCCAAACATTAAATCCACTCCGCCTTCTCTGTCCATACCTGAAAGGATAAATTAGTAAAGTTTAGTTGCCCTCCTTGGACAAGCAAGTAGAGGGTACACCTTGAGATGTAAAGGACTTATCACATTGGCGGGATGGGCAAGATCATGCCCACGGTCCGAGTCTATGGCCGGCGGCTTCTCGTCGCCCTTGAAGAGCAGCTTCCACGCATCTTCATGAGTGGTTCCGAAGAGCCTCTCCAAGGCCTGGTGCTTCTCCGGATCGCATTCCCATAAAGGGGAGGTTCGGCTTTGACAAGGGAGGATCCGGTGAACTAGCATCACCTGGATCACATCGACGAACTTGATGTTTCTGTCCACCATGCTTTGGATGCGCGTTTGCAGGGCCATCAGCTCATCCAACGAAGACCAATTTGGGCGCTTCTCCATCCAGGAGGTCAGCCACATTGGAGCTCCAGACTTGAATTCGGAAGCCACGACCCAGGTGGCGTCGCGGGACCCTATGATGAAGAACCACAGCTTCTTCCATTCCTTGACAGTCTCCACAAACGTGCCTTTGAGCCATGTGACGTTGGGCATCTTGCTCACCATGTCCCCTCCGCACTTCGCGTGTTGGCCATCCACCACCTTCGGCTTCACATTGAAGATCTTGAGCCACAGTTCGAAGTGGAGCTGGATGCGGAGGAAATCCTCACACACGACATTGAATGCCGAGATGTTGAGGAAATAGTAAGGGACTAGATCATGGAAATCTAGCCCGTAATAGAACATCAGTCCGCGGACGAAAGGGTGGAGTGGAAACCCTAACCCGCGGACGAAATGAGGGAGGAATACCACCCTCTCATTGGGATTTGGTGTAGGGACGACTTGCCCCTTGGTCGGAAGCCGGTGGGTGATCTCTTTTGCCAGATACCCAGCCTCCCGAAGCTCGGCGACGTCCTTCTCCTTAACGGAGGAGGCCATCCACTTGCTATGCCCTCCAGATCTGGACATGGTTGAGTGTTTGCTCGAGGTGGAAGAGACGATAACTTGGGCGCTGGAGCTCGAGAATGGAAGGGCAGAGGAAGAGAGAAGGCGTGGGTGAAGAAAGGGAATCCTTATCCCCTAATAAAGGCAGTGAATATCAAATGCCTCCCCACTCACCTTAAAACTCGCCTATTCCCAAGGGCTGTGCAAACGGCACTGTTGGATTACCCACGCCCGTATTGATGAGAATCCCGCAATAAGGGGACACAATCTCTGCTTTGACAAGACGTGCCAATGGAAACCGCATCTCGAAACGCAGAACGGCAGACAAAAACGGTTCGAAATAATGACCGAGCAGATGTGATGTCATCTTGCGAAAACTTGTCAGCGGATGGGACTCGTGAAATATTATACTCTCTACGGCTGTGTGTGTGGTACTTGTGTTGCAGATCTCGACACGTTCATTGCGTCCGAAGACTATCTCGGAGTATTCAGAAAGGGGAACCCGCCTTGCAATGCCGAGGACAATCTGCGCGCCGGACACCTTGTCATTGAAGCCTGGTTCAGGGGCTACTGAGGGAGTCCTGGACTAAGGGGTCCTTGTCGGTGTCAAAACCGGCGGATCTCGGGTAGGGGGTCCCGAATTGTGTGTCTAAGGCGGATTGTAACAGGAGGCGGGGGACACGATGTTTACCTAGGTTCGGGCCCTCTCGATGGAGGTAATACCATACTTCCTGCTTGATTGATCTTGATGATATGAGTATTACAAGAGTTGATCTACCACGAGATCGTAGAGGCTAAACCCTAGAAGCTAGCCTATGGTATGATTGTTGTTATCCTACGGACTAAACCCTTCGGTTTATATAGACATTGGAGGGGGCTAGGGTTACACAGAGTCGGTTACAAGGGAGGAGATCTACATATACGTATTGCCAAGCTTTCCTTCCACGCCAAGGAGAGGCCCACCCGGACACGGGACGAAGTCTTCAATCTTGTATCTTCATAGTCCAACAGTCCGGCTAAAGTATATAGTCCGGCTGTCCGAGGACCCCCTAATCCAGGACGATGAGTCCGGCGCGCAGATTGTCTTCGGCATTGCATGGCCGGTTCCTCCTCCGAATACTCCATAGAAGATTTTGAACACAAGGATAGTGTCTGGCTCTGCAAACCAAATTCCACATACCACCGTGGAGAGTACAATATTTCCACAAATCTAATCTGCTGACAACTTTTCACAACGTGCCATCACACCACGGCCTAGTCATTATTCGAACCGTTCCTCCAGCCGACCGCTGCATGTTTCGCGAGGAGGTTTTATTGGCACGTCTTGTCGAAGCAGAGATCGTGTTCCCCTTATCTCGGGATTCTCATCAATACGGGTACGGGTAACCCAATCGTGCCTGTTGGTATGACTCCTCGATTTTAGGCAAGTTCCAAACGGCCACGCGGAAGACGCTTGATATTCATCCTCTTTATAAAGGGGCCAAGGCATGTCCTTCTCTTCCCAAACTTAATCGAATCCTTCCCCCACCTTGAGTTCCAACACCCAAGGCTCAGGCTAGGCGCTTCAGACCTTCAATCATGTCCGGATCCAACCTTCAAGGTCGGTGGATGCCCTCCTCTATCACAGAGGAGGACATCAAGAAGCTAAGAGAAGCCAGGTATCTGACTGCCGAAATCGCGCACAGGCTACCTGCTCGAGGACAGGTCATCCCCACTCCCGAACCACTACAAAAAAAGACACATCCGTGACATTTTTGGCCGAACGAATTTTTTTTGTCATACATATGACACTTCTATGACGATAATTGTGACAAAACCCGGTATCATCATAGATGTGGTGGGATCCTACTTCTATGACAAAAAATCATGACAGAAAATGGGCTTTTTGTCCTGGGCAGGCCGGAGACGCAGCTGCATGACATTCTTTGGGCCGTCCATGACGGAAAAAACCGTGGTAGAAGCAAGGGGGAGGAAAATTTCGAGGAGTTCCCTGTCACGGTGGGAGGTCAGGGGCCGAGCGATGCGTGTTTCTCTCGTACACGTACGCGCGTGTGTGCGAGGTGTTGGCTCTAAGTGAACCCGGGCGAGGCGTTGGGCTCTAACTGAACCCGAGCGATTACACTGCAGGCTACATGTTACTAAACCCGAGCGATCGATCGATGGTTGTTAAGTGAACCCGATCGAGCGATTCCTTGGCTACTGCTGCTAACTGAAGCCGATCGATGTTGCCTCTGGATGAACAGTGAGTGTTGCGGGGGGGTTTGGATGAACAGTTCCCGGTGGGGGTGGATGAACAGGACCCTGTGGTGTTGCCTCTAGATGAACAGGACCCCGATCGATCGAGCCGGTTGGGGCTGGATGAACAGGACCCCGTGGAGGGGTGGATGAACAGGACCATCCCGTGGATGGCAGGATGAACAGTAGATGGTGGAGGGGTGCCCGTGGAGGGGTGGTTGAACAGGACCCCGTGGTGTGGAGGGCTGGATGAACAGTAGACTGTGGAGGGGTGGTTGAACAGTAGGCGGTGGAGTAGCGCGCGATGGAGGCTGGATGAACAGGAGCCCGTGGAGGCTGGAGGAGGTCGACGGTGGATGAACAGTAGCTCGTGGAGGCTGGAGGGGGTCGACGGTGGAGATGAACAGTATCCCGTGGAGTCCCGTTTTGCGGTACACCACACCCCTCCCGATGAACAAGACCCCCGTTTCGACCGTAGCACTCCAACACAAGTCCGTTTCCTCTGTTTTGCGGTACGCCACGCCCCTCCCGATCAACAGGACCCCCGTTTCGACCGTAGGAGGTCCGTTTCCTCCGTTTTGCGGTACGCCACACCCCTCCCGATCAACAGGACCCCCGTTTTGACCGTAGGAGGTCCGTTTCCTCCATTTTGCGGTACGCCACACCACTCCCGATCAACAGGGCCCCCGCTTCGATCGTACGAGGTCCGTTTCCTCTGTTGTGCGGTACGCCAGGCCTCGTTTCCATCGCCTCTTCCGTTGCCTCCCCATGAACACGACGACAACGCTTTTTCTCCGTTCCGACCCAGCCATGTACACGAGCCCTCGCCGTACGTATTCGTGAGTAGGCGTTCGAGACCCCGCCCGTATGTACACATATGTGGCCGTATTTTATTTCTTGCACCCTGGCCGCCTCTACTACGACACGTGCACGCCTCTACATCCACCAATATATATGTACGTACACGTTCACGACCAGAATGACAACGCTACGTACGCTTCGACCAGGTGGGTCCCGGCTGTCAGGCACTTCCTTGTCTGCGAAGATGTAGCTGGTGGGTCCCAGCAGTCAGGGGGCGAAATATGGTGGCCCGTCCGGTGGGTCCCTGCTGTCAGGTGGAGGAATAATTATTTTGCACATAATAAGGAGGCACTTCCTTGCTGCGGCCGTGGACCCAGCTGTCAGCCTCTCCACGTACAGTCCACGTCCGATGGAAGTCGTTCCTTGACCACCTTGACCACGCCGCGCTGAGAGCACCAGGGCGGTGGACGACGGCGAGGCCTAGGAAGGGGACGACGGGGAGCCGGGGAAGACGCGGCAGTGGAAGCCCCCTCGCGCGCGGAGAGGAGTACGAGGGTTCACTGGTTCGGCTGCGGTGTGAGGCTGTCGTCGCCGCAGGGACTAGCCAGCGGTGGGAATAGTAGGGGGCGGTGAGGCCTCCGCGGCAGCACAGCTGGCCACGGGAGGCAGGAGCATGCGGCATGACCGGCGCTGCTTTGGGCGGCTGGAGCAAGAAGACCAGAGGTTGAAGAAGCACTACGGCCGTTGGATGGACATCGTACGGTCAATGGAGCTAGAATCGTGCATATTGACTAAGTTGACAAAGCCCTCTATCCCCGTCAACTTAGTAGGCCCACAAGTCAGCCTCCCACCAAGGTGGGTCCAAGCTAGCAGGGGGGTATTAATTTTTTTGTGCGTAATAAGGAGGCAGTTCCGGTGGGTCTGAGCTGACAGCGGGGGGAACGTTTTTCGCAAAATACGATGGCCCGTCGGGTGGGTCCCAGCAGTCAGGGGCAAATGTTTTTTTTGCGATATACTGGTGGGCGTCCGGTGGGTCCCTGCTGTCAGGTGGAGGAATAATTATTTTTCGCGTAATAAGGAGGCACTTCCTTGCGGCTGCCGTGGACCCAGCTGTCAGCCTCTCCACGTACAGTATTCTTCCGATGGAATTCGATCATTGACCACATTGACCATGCCGCGCCGACAGCACCACGGCGGTGGACTACGGCGAGGCCTAGGAAGGGGACGACGCGGAGCCGGGGAAGACGCGGCAGTGGATGCCCACGCGGAGAGGAGTACGAGGGTTCACTGGTTCAGCTGCGTTGCCGTCGCCGCAGAATAACAGGGGGTGTGGGTGAGTGGAGTGCAGGCATGGCCTGGCCAGCGGTGGGAGTAGTATGGGGGCGGTGAGGCCTCAGCGGCAGCACATCCGGCCACGGGAGGAAGGATCAGGCGGCATGACCGGCGCTGTTTTGGGCGGCTGGAGCAAGAAGACCAGAGGTTGAAGAAGCACTACGACCGTTGGATGGACATCATACGGTCAGTCGAGCTAGAATCGTGCATATTGACTAAGTTGACAAAGCCCTTCGTCCCCGTCAACTTAGTAGGCCCACTATACTGGGTCCCAGCTAGCAGGGCGAGTATTCATTTTTTTGTGCGTAATAAGGAGGCACTTCCTTGCGTGCGAAGATATAGCTGGTGGGTCCGAGCTGTCAGCGGCGGTAACATTTTTATCACGAAATACAGAGGCCGTTTCGGTGGGTCCCAGATGTCAGGTGGAGGAAATCATTATTTTGCGCCTAATAGGGAGGCATTTCCTTGCGTGCGGCCATGGACCCAGCTGTCAGCCTCTCCCTGTACAGTCCACTGTAGATGCATGTCGGTCGTTGACCACGCTGACCACGCCACGCCGCGAGCACCAGGGCGGTGGACGACGGCGAGGCCTAGGAAGGGAACGACACGGAGGCAGGGAAGACCCGACCGTTGTTTTTGTTTCCCACGCGGAGGGGAGTACGACTGTACAAGGGTTTACTGGTTCGTCTACCGTCGCCGGAGAATAACAGCAGGTGTGGGTGAGTAGAGGGATGGCTAGGCCAGCGATGGGAGTACGGTAGGGCGGTGAGGCCTACGCGGCAGCAGAGCCGGCCGCGGGTAGGAGGGAGCAGGCAGTCCCGCCGGTGCCTGTTTGAGCGGCTGGAGCGGGAAGAGCAGAGATTGAAGAAGCACGACAGCCGTTCTATGGCCATCCAACAGTCACTGCTTGTGCGTCAACCTTTTTTTTAGGAAAGCCTCAAATCTGTGGAAAACAGCATACGGCCCATCTGCCATTATTTCTAATAATTTACATCCCATTTGCTAATTATTAATGTTTTTTTGTGCACATATTGTTTTTGTTAGCATTACAGCCCATATTGCGGCCACGATTAAAAAATTATACAAAATTTTGCATATTTCGGTGCGGTCCAAACTGTTTTTAATCCCGAAATTTCAACTCACATTCAAACTGATTTTAAAAATAAATGTGTATCAATATAAAATCCAACAAATTCTCCATGCATAAAAATTAATGTAATTTCAAATCTCGAAATGAAAAAAAGATATTTGAAACTAATTGCCGGTTTGATGTGTATTAAAAATGTACAACCCATTTCTCATTACTGATGGGCCATTTTCTTGGCCAGCGGAATGAAAGCTCTCCTCATCTTGAAAGATTTGCAGCCCAACAGGCCTGACAAAGCGACTTACTTGGCAAATCACAAAAAAACTGGGTTGTGGCCGTGGACCCAGCTGTCAGCCTCTCCACGTACAGTACTCTTCTGATGGAATGTCGTTAACCACGTTGACCACGCCGCGCCGAGAGCACCAAGGCGGTGGACGACAGCGAGGCCTAGGAAGGGGACGACGCGGAGCCGGGGAAGACGTGGCAGTGGATGCCCACACGGAGAGGAGTATGAGGGTTCACTAGTTCGGCTGCGGTGTGAGGCTGCCGCCGCCGCAGAATAATAGGGGGAGTGGGTGAGTGGAGGGATGGTCTGGCCAGCGATGGGAGTAGTATGGGGACGGTGAGGCCTTCGCGGCAACACAGCCAGCCAAGGGAGGCAGGAGCATGCAGCACGACCGGCATTGCTTTGGGCGGCTGGGGCAAGAAGACCAGAGGTTGAAGAAGCACTACAGCCGTTGGATGGACATCGTTAACCACGCCGCGCCGAGAGCACCAGGGCGATGGACGACGGTGAGGCCTACGAAGGGAACGACACGGAGCCGGGGAAGACACGACAGTGGCTGACCACGCGGTGGAGAGTACGAGGGTTGACTGGTTTGGCTGCCGTCGCCGGAAAATAACAGGAGGTGTGGGTGAGTAGAGGGATAGACAGGCCAGAGATGTGAGTATGATGGGGCCGTGAGGCCTTCCCGGCAGCATTGTCGGCCACGGGAGGCGGGAGCAGGCGGTTTCAACGGCGCTGGGTTGGGCGGCTGGGGCAGGAGGATCAGAGACTGAAGAAGCACGACCGCCGTTAGATTGACATCTAACGGTCTGACGCTAGTAGAGTCGATTGTTGACTAAGTTTGTTTTTTGAGAAACCTTGTGTACGCATGAACTTAGTAGGCCCACAAGTCAGTCTCCAAATCTGTGGCAGACAACATAAAGCCCATTTGCTATTTTTTATAATTTGCAACCCATTTGCTACTTCTTAAGTAATTTATTACAGCCCATTTTCTGCCTAGGACCATGGTCAAAAAGTCCAACCTTATTTTGCATATTTCGGTGGAGTCCGAACTGTTGTAATCCCGAAATGATAAACATTTTTTTAAGAACTTATTGATTTGCCAAAAAATCGTTTTGTTTTTGTAAGCAAATAAGACGTGGGATAAATTTAGTTGGTTTAAGGGAAAACCAGTGGTAAAAAAATCAGCGCTGGGTGGGAAAAAACAACAAAAATAATTTTATGCAACATGCCCTAATCGCCGCAAAACTATATATAGTGACCGTAAAGAGCGTACTGTTACATACATTGACCGCCAGTGTATTTTTCTCGTTTCAAATTAAGCCATATTAATCGGAAAGGACGCAGTATGGACTACTACTACTAGTACTAGTACAGCTTTGATGTGTCCCGTCAACTCGCCGAACAAGGAGAAGCTTGCTTACTACGCCTCTCCCTCGCCCACGCGCGCGGTGGTTCATAGGACGAGGAGAGGGTTTTGACTATAGCGCCCTCTCCCTCTCCCTCGCCCTCGCCCTCGTGGTGGACGTGCAACAGTTCAATCGGTGTCAGATTGCCAGAAGCATATTGTACTATAGTATCATCATTGTTGGACCTTCCGAAGAGGCGAAGAGCCAAGTGCAAGGTTCACACGAGTACGAACTGTTGAACCCCCCCGAAGAGGCAAAGAGCCAAGCGCAAGGTTTTATAGGAGTTGTCGTCCTAGTCGGAGTGTACTAGTACAACTATAGCGAACGATGCTACTGTATGATGCCGCCACGTCACGTATATCCAAAGCTATGCCACCTTTTTCTCTCAAAGACCGTGTTGGAGCCCGTGCAATAACCACAAAAGTTGCACGTAGACATAACACATTTACTAGTAATAAATTCTAAAGGACAAATGCAAGTATGCCACACAAGTTCATCTCCAACTCATGTGATAAATTTGTGCACGACTAGTCTAGATATATTCACATCGCTACCATTCACAATTACTGTACTCCACTTACACGTTATAGATGGGCTACATGTCCTCCTCCAGGTTCCAGTCCCGCATGTTCTTCATGGATGGCACGATCCATAGTGGTGGGCAACGGGAATCATTGTCGCAGCTTTCTAGTCCGGTTCCACACGATGGAGACTCATCCAAGCTGAAGCGGCATAAATCAGGGATAGCGTGTCCCAGCATGTCATTCATCCGGCGGTGCACACTGAAGACACAACCATGCTTCATGAACGGCAGGCCTTCCGTGTCGTGCACGGAAGGTGGCATCCGCTTCACAACGGGGTAGCTGTCCTCGATGAAAAGCGAGTACTCTCCAAGAGTGTTCCTCGGCACCCACGTAGCATCACGGGGGTCGAACTCGGCGCCGTTCATCTGGTACACGCGGCATCCCAGTTCTGGACACATGGTGGCGTACATAGTCAAGGTCCATGCATAATAATGTTGTGCTCAAATGTGGTCGTCAGTAATACTGTGCAGCAAATAGTACTACTCCGGTATAAAGTAAAATAACCGGCTTATTATATATAGCCACTCTTGGCTACATGGATGAGATAGTAAGACATGGAAAAAAATGGTGGCAGCTAGTGGGTTCAAGTCTTCAAGGGCCTAGCTAGCTATACGCGTCCTCCATGGTAAAAAGTACTCCTACTAGTACTACAAAGTATACTACTAGTACAACAATAAAAGAGAAGGTGAGAGGGTTCAAATATGGAATACCTGGGTAGATGGTAACGGTCCGATCGTGGTAGATTATGTGATCATGTTGCACATCAGTGGTACCATGGGTAACGACTGCTAAGATAGTTGATCCCAATATGCCAAAGTCAGCTACAAGGTTCCAGGTTAGACCGAATCGTGGATGCAAATGCACATCCAGGATCAGCGATCTTATTTTGATCGGGGGATGACTGGTCCCTGCAAAATAATGGAGTACCGTTAGGGATGAAAATAATGGTTTGTGCATTCCGTTTGTAATCTCCCATACTGTAGGATGTCAACCAGATGAAACAAGTCCCCTGGCTTGTCACCGCGAAGATGCGGCCTAGATGGCGCACGACGTCTTCGAACGTGTAGGGGTACAAATCTGCCGCCGCCAACATGCGCCAGCCACTGCCATTACTGCCTCCTGCATTGATGGCAATCCTTATGTCGAACACCGCGATGAGATAGTAATCGTCGTAGCCGCGTCGCTTTGTCGGCGGGTCCACAATTGCTATGTTCTTCAATCTCATGTAGGCATCATCATACATATTCTTGCCCAGCCAGTCCGGAAGGCTGATCCCAATGGTGGAGAACGGGTCTACCGGAACGGCCGCACTGTTGTGGATGTTGTGCAAAATCATGGTGGTATCCGGCCGGAGGTATGTAAGCCAATCTTCGTTGGCACCGACCCCGGTGGGCAGTGGAGAAATTACGGGATGGAAATGGAATAACTAAGTACTACATGATCAAACTCCATTACTGACCTACTCATCGGACAAAATCCGACTACCTCTCAACATCGTCAACTCTAGCGGAGTCAACGTGCAACCATGGCCAGGGAGCGGTGGACTGTTTGAAGAATTGTCCCATAGAAGAACCTTCTCCTTGAGGACACATGGAAGACCAACAAGCATGGCCTTTTCCCAAGCCTGTTTAAGCAGCGTCTTGAAAAAGTTGGTGCAGGAAGCACCGAGTCTTGCGGCGGTGAGGACGTCAGAGCGGCGTGCAATTTCTCCCAGAGAATCATCGTCCAAGGTCTCCCAGCACCGACGAGGAGGAGAACCGTCAGGCGAATCCATGGGAGCAGCGACGAACTGCCTTCTCTTCGGGGCGAGGGGAACTGGCGAGGAGGAGATAAGAGCGTAGTAACCGCAGGGCCTCGTACCTTCCAACTGTAGATCGTTCCTCAGCGAAGGGGTGAGGCTATTATTTACTACTCTAGATAATAGCACAAGTAAATAATAGCACTAGTAAGAAATTTTTGGCACTAGGTAGTAGTTTTTGGTACCATGGAGTACTAGTACTAGCATTATGGAACGTTATGGGATTGCATTATACTGTAAATAATAGCACTAGTAAGAAGTTTTTGGCACTAGGTAGTAGTTTTTGGAGTGGATTAAGAAATTTTGGGTATGTTTTTGCCATTTTTTGTACACGCCAACTAGTGTCAAAAAACATCGTACATTATGTGACGGAGGAGTACGTACTCGTACTGTAGCAGTACTAGTACTACTTTTCTCAACTACTCCTAAAAAAAGCACCCAATTAATGCTCTAGTTTTCCTCAAAAAAGTATGTTTACCAAGGCATTAATTGCAATGCATGCATGCATAAATTACATTCATTCATTGGTCAATTTTCTCTTAATACTTGCATGCAATGATTTAATGCACCTTGGAATCTGAACATGTGATGGGAAACAACCAAATTGAGCCTTATAAAATGGAAAAACTAAAATTTTGAGATGAGCCCTATAAACCGGAAAGGAGGGAGTATTGTACTTCTAGTCTAGTCTTGTATAGTGCACCAGTTTTGAACTCTTGAATCTCAGGGCCAAGGAGCTACAGTTGGAAGTGGAGGGTACTACTGTTCTCTAGAACCATTGTTGTACTATCAATGCAGGGGAAGTACACCTGCATAGTGGCCTAGAGGGTACTCTCGGTGCTCTATTCAGCCGCTCCTCTGACGTAGCTGGCCTACTCAGCCGCTCCTCTCACGCACACACTAGCAGCCTGTTTATCAGCGATGGTTACTGCGGGGGCAGAACATTTGAGTTATTTGATACAGCGAGACTAGGCTTTTCGCTTCCATTTGTGGAGGTTTAATGGATCTCGTCAAACATTGTTAGTAGTTCCTTCTTTTTGAATGAGATGAAGCAAAGCTTTTGCATCCGTTTAAAAAAACACGTCAAGAGGAATTTCTTTTATAGTAGAGCCGATAATGGAGTGAAGTCCATGCATGCAACGCCACAAGCTACAGAGTAGTACTAGAGCACTTTACGTATAGAGCCATATTTCACAGTTCCCAATGCCCCGCCAGGCTTTTCCGGCTCCTCGGGCTTAATTGGGAGGCGCTAGTTTAAATATGTTACTAGCTGGAAGCTGCAAACGAGGTGCGGCTAGGGCGAGCACGCGAGCCACGGGATGCTGGGAAGGAAAACCCGTTCACGTGGCTAGGCTGTCTAGTGCACCCAGATTGTGGGGCCGCATGTCCGTTTGACTTCAAAACTCAAACTACCCGTGTAAAATATTGGCTCGCAGCGAAGTGTAGTAGTATACTATTTTTTTTAAAAGGGCCGCCGTGCGTTCGGCGGGATCGAACCCACAAAACGAGGTATACACTCCCGCGACCACTAGTAGTACTCGTTGGAGTACAACGGAACCTAGAATCGCCTTTTGTCGCTAGTAGTACGTACATTGTTCCTTACAAGAAACCCCTAACAGCATGGTTAATAGTATAGCCAGCTGCTGGCTATAAGCCAGTGCCATGTCATCTACAGCCCATCTTATAGCCAACATGTAGTAGTAGTTTATTTCTTATAGCCCGTTGACTCAGCTCTATTGTACTTGCTCTAATAATGCAAGAAACTACTAAAATGCCAAGAAACTACTACCACTTGCATACGTGGCAGACTTAAGATAAGACTACCTTATCAACCATTGTACGTGCTCTTACCAACAAAAATCCTCGAGTGACCTCCTACCTCCGGCCCGTCCACCTAGTCATCCTCGGCCATGGGACGCAGCTACCGCCGCTGGCACACTACTAGGGAAAACCCTAGTAGTAGTGCGGGTTTTTAGGCTATCAGCAGCGCGGGGGGGCGCACTACCTATAAGGTGCTACAGCTAACTCCTAGTAGTAGCGCTGTACTTACCCACGCTACTACTATTGACTATAGTAGCAGCGCTTTTACGGAACGCGCTGCTATTAGTTAGCTGTAGCGATTTCCTAGCCCCGCACTACAGTTATATCTTTCATCATTTCAACCCCGTTTCAGCTTCAATAAACTACAATTTCGAGATACTAGGTACTACTAGATATCAATTTCATAAAGGCATAAAGCATTATAGTTACTAGGTAGTATTCCCTCGGTTCCAAATTACTCGTCGTGGTTTTAGTTCAAATTTGAACTAAAACCACGATGAGTAATTTGAAATGGAGGGAGTACTAGATAAAAATTTCATATATACTCAACATGCATCCTCAAGCAGTACTAGGTGATATCGATGACGATCATCATATGTAGTTTTAGATGATATCGACGATGATCATCATATGTAGTTCTACATGATATCGATGGCAATCATCATATGTAGTTCTAGATGATATAGCCACACACACACATATGTAGTTCTAGATGATATCGACGACGATCATCATCCTCAAGCCTGGGCGGCGGGTGTTCCTGATAGTAATTAGGATGGCCTGTCCAACACGAAGATTCTTGCCAACGAGGAATCTCTTCCACCCAACCGAGTTTAAATGTGTGCGACCGTCGTCTGTGTCCATGTGGTAAGTACAGGTGGTGACGGAGCCCCTTGCGGTAAGGCGTAGTCCAGCTAAGCCTTCTTCATCAGGCTCGATACCACAACTCGCAGATAGGTTCTTTGGCAATTTCTGAATAAGAAGAACATATCAATTAATAAATAGCTTGGCACATACTCTTGCAAATATATTTCTATTAAGTCTACATTTCTACACTATAAAAAGACACAATACTACGTATTTGTACTAATTAATCATGAATTCCACTAATAAGTATATATGGATTATCTACTAGATTCCACATAGCATATCATCGACTAGATTCCACATAGCATATCATTGGACTCTACATTAAGCATATTATCGGATTCACTAAGCATATCATCGAATAATTTGCATTTGTAAGTATAACAATAAAGCATATATATATCATCAACTTACTATAGTCAGTATAACATACCATTACATGCCGATCGAACATGGTACTTGTCGGGCGGGTCACGAATGGCACCCCGACAAAGTCATCACGTGGCGGCATTGTGTCCCATAGGTTGCGCACCTCCTCCTCGCTCAGCCTCATTCTTTGAGCTACGATGGCTTCATGAAGTGGGTTCTCATCATCTTCATCATCTTCGTCATCTTCATCATCTTCGTCATCTTCATCATCTTCGTCATCTTCATCATCTCCCACCAGGTTGAGATATATGACAGCCAGCTTGGGGTCTTTCTGCTCTGAAGGAGAACCTGAGTAACTCACCACCAGTAAGACGCATGTGGGCGATGAAACGGGTCCATCCATCTCCTCCAATCTGCGACATATTGCTTCCTTTCTCGACCTCCATAGTGTACGGGCCATCAGGAGCCTCAAATGTCACAGTGTCTCCTGTCAGCTTGTTGAGTTTCAACCTCACATTGCATGGGACGATCTGTGTAAAAAAAAGCAAAATGACACAATGCAGTAATGTCAACACTATAAAGTAGTTGTTACATTTCCTCTAATTGCTTACCGCCGCATGACGAAAACTCGGCTGGAAGTAGATGCCGAACAGCTTGCCAGTTGCAAGGCTGCTGGCGCACCTTGATTTGCACAATCGACATAGTGGTGGTGGTGGCGGCGCCATTTTCCTAAAGCAATACGGGCAAATGATTAATGATCCACTTCACAGGAAAGAAAAACAGTAGCATGTTATTGTAACTAAATTGGCACCTACATTTTGCCAAAAAATAACTTATTACAAAAAAACAAAAACATCTACATATCCATGTACAGAAAAAATAACAATAAAATGATGCATACTAAATCAACTAAATCAACTAACCTACTAAATCAACTAAATCAAAATGTTCTAAATCAACTAAATCAACTAGCCTACTAAATCAACTAAATCAAAATGTTCTAAATCAACTAAATCAACTAGCCTACTAAATCAACTAAATCAAAATGTTCTAAATCAACTAAATCAACTAGCCTACTAAATCAACTAAATCAAAATATTCTAAATCAACTAAATCAACTAGCCTACTAAATCAACTAAACCAAAATGTTCTGAATCAACTAAATCAACTAGCCCACTAAATCTACTAAATCAAAATGTTCTGAATCAACTAAATCAACTAGCCTACTAAATCTACTAAATCAAAATGTTCTAAATCAACTAGCCTACTAAATCAACTAAATCAAAATGTTCTAAATCTACTAGCCTACTAAATCTACTAAATCAAAATGTTCTAAATCAACTAAATCAACTAGCCTACTAAATCAACTAAATCAAAATGTAGCAGGGAGGAGGGAGAAGGAGGGGCGACTTGAGGAGGGAGAAGAGAGTAGGACAGAGGAGGAAGGCGGAGCGAGGAGGGGCCAGCCAATGGCGAGTCGAGGGAGGACAAAGGAGGAGGGCGGTACCGCACTACAAGAAATATGTCAACTTATGACCTTCTGTCAGTGACCCTGGAAGAATTGGTCATAAATTTATGACCATTTTAGACCAATTGGTCAAAAGCTGTTCAGGGGGCTCCAAACCCTAACCCATAACGACCATTCTGGTTAGGAAGGTCGTAATTTCATTAGAGGAAATGGTCATAAAGCAGACAACCCTGGTTCATGCCTCAATTCTAACAAATTACGACCAATATGAATGGTTGTTACACTTGAGTTTTAATGCAGTTGTATGATTAGGCGGCCACCTCAGTAGTCTCGCCTATGTGGAGTGCTTAGTTGTCATTTTCGCTTACATGTGTATATTCAACAAGAGCATGTTTACAGGAGGGACCCACTTGACAGGCCCTAAATTTGTTAGTAAAAAGGATGCGCGAGGCGGGACTCGAACCCACGACCTCGCGCTGTTTAACTTGTTCGCTACCACTGGGCTAGAGAGGGATTGTTGTCCATCTAGCGGAATGGCTCTGTATATTATATTATAGCGCCAAATCTAAGTCATTGACAAGTGGGACCTATTCCGACCAGGTGGTGGTGGGCTGCGGGCAGAGCCAACACTTAGCCCAAAAATTCTAGGTCTTCCGACCAGGTGGCGGTGGGCTGTGGGCAGGGGCATGGCCGGCGGATGAGGGGTGGGGGCAACCGGCGGTGGTGGGGGCGGGGGCAGGAATAGCCTCGCCGCAGGTGACCTCGCCCACGGCCTCGCCGCTCGCCTTGTCCCCGGCGGGGCCAGCAGCGAAAGCAACCGGCGGGTGTGGAGGCGGGGCTGGCTGCCGAAGCGACCAGCAGGGGCGTGGGCCACCTGCGGTGGTGGGGGCGGGCGCTGGAACGACGCCCACGCAAGGAGAGGCTCGCCGAGCATGGGGGACTCGCCGCCGCCGGAAGCACACCTCCCGGTATGCACCCCTCTCCTCTTCCCCCCTCTCCTCTCTCACTATCTGCACCAAGTCGCCGAGCATAGATGAATTTTGTTGATGAATTTTGTCATATGTTCTTCATATCTTGCTTGTTTGGTACATATTGCATAGATGAATTTTCTTGATGTACTGTTGGTTGTTCTTCAACTTGTTTGTTAAGAATTGTTCAGGCCTTGTTCGGTTAAGATTTGGGGGGAATTTCAGCTAGATGGGATTTAATCCCTGCCAATATCTGTTAACCCCTCTCATTTATCAAGGCCAGAAACAAGGCCTTGATCTTCAATTGTTTGTCTACAGATTGTTAGGCTAATTGTAATTGATAGAAACAGCATAGTATTTGTTAGGAGCTAGCTAGCTAGTTTGGTTTATTTTGAATTAGCCTTCTCTGCAACATAAATTCATGCCAATTTCAGTGTTGGTTTGATTTATAGTTTGGTTTGTTTCAGTGTTGTGGTTAGGCAATTAGCATACAAAATTTTCTAGAATTTTAGCTTCCATTATTACTTCCATCCATTTTCATTAATTAATTTTGATGCACTGAAATTGATTTGCTAAGTTGCAACAATTTGTTGTCTTTGGCAGATGGACAGAAGCTAGATTAGAAAAGTAGTTACAAAGTTTTTGAAAGAACATATGAAAGGAGTTGATGATTTCATGGCATTTGTTCGGGCAAATTTTGCCAACGATGCTCACATTCTTTGCCCATGTTGTGAATGCCTCAACCGTCCAAGAATGGCTCAAGGAAGAGTGGAAGATCATCTGCTTCTTAATGGGATGTCCAGCACATATGATAGATGGATATATCATGGAGAACCTTTAGACAGACAACCTCAACATTTTGAAGCTGATACAAAGGCCCCTCATATGATGGGTGGTGGTGATGCTGGCATTGATTTCATGGAAAAGGTTTTGCGAGATAATGCTGTTTTGGAGGAAGAGGATGGGCATGAAGATGATAGGATTCCTGACCTATTGAAGGATTTGTACGATGCTGAAGATCGTGCTGATGGACAGAAATCGTTGTTTGCTGAGGTGTTAGAGGAGGCGAAGCGCGTAGCTCATGAAGGGGGTAAATTTTCAAGATTTACCTTCACCGTGAAGTTACTCCACATCAAGTCTTTCTACCGTATTAGCAATGACGCATTCAACGCAATACTCCGTCTTTTGAGCTTGCAATTCCCTGATAGTTGTGTTCCCAGATCTTATGATGAAGCATTGAGCATAATCCGCAGGCTGGGGTTAGGTTATGTGTCAATACATGTGTGCCCAAATAATTGTGTCTTGTTTCGGAAGGATTTAGCAAAGCATGACAACTGTCCAAAATGCAATGCATCTAGGTGGAAAGATGCTGACGGGAAGAAGTCAATACCGTAGAAGGTACTGAGGCACTTTCCCTTGATACCAAGGCTGGAGCGGATGTTCATCTCGAAGAAATCATCGCGTGAGGTACAGTGGCACAAGCTGAAGCGGCAACCTGTGGACAATGAGCTAAGCCATCCAGCGGATGGAGAGGCATGGAAAGATTTTGACCGTATACATTTAGATTTTGCTACAGATCCAAGGAAAATAAAACTTGGCATTGCCACAGATGGGTTTAATCCGTTTGGGAACATGAGCACGTCTTATAGCATGTGGCCAGTTTTTGTGGTGCCGTACAACCTGCCACCATGGGCATGCATGGATCAGTCCAACTTCATGATGTCATTGCTTATCCCGGGTCCAGATTGTCCAAGAAAGGATTTTGATGTCTTTATGGAGCCCCTCGTAGAAGAACTGCTCCAGCTCTGGACTGGTGTACCTACATACGATGCCTTGAGTCCGGAAGAAAAGTTCAATCTACGTGCTGCGATCATATGGTCCATCCATGATTTCCAGGCTTTGCACACTCTGTCTGGGAGGATCACAGCGGGTTATCAGGCTTGTGTCCATTGTGACAAAGACCCTTGCTCAAAGAGAATAAGGAGCAAGATCTGCTATATTGGGCACCGCCGCTTTCTTCACCGAAACCATCGCTGGCGAAGAAGCAAAGATTTTAATGGTGAGAATGAAACCCGTGACAAGCCAGCTGAATTCACTAAAGAAGAGCTGGAGCAGCAACTTGAAAAGGTGAAAGATGTGAGACCAGGAAAGCTGGTGAAGAAAAGAAAGCGTGAGGAAGGTCAATGTTGGGACCGGAGGTCTTGTTTGTGGGACCTGCCATACTGGGCTGATCTAAAATTAAGGCATAATCTCGATGTAATGCACATTGAGAAAAACATATGCGAGAATCTGCTAGGGACCTTTCTGAACATTGAAGGGAAGACAAAGGACACGGTTAGTTCTAGGCTTGATTTGGAGGACATGGGCATAAGAGAAGATTTGCATCTACAGCACAATGAAGATCAAGATTCATTTGAAATTCCACGAGCATGGTATACAATGAATAAAGAACAAAAGCTTGCATCTGTGAATTCCTAAGAGCGGTGAAATTTCCAGATGGTTATGCTGCTAACCTAGCAAAGTGTGTTACTTCTGATGGATTCAAGTTTGCAGTACTGAAAACCCATGATTGTCACAACCTCCTCCAAAGGATTTTACCGGCGGGCCTCCGAGGAATCATGCACAAGGATATATATGAAGCGGTTGCTGAGCTAGGAAATTTATTTAGAGAACTGTGTTGCAAAACCCTCAAGTTAACTGTCCTGGAAAGACTTAAAAAAGAAATCCCAATTATTCTTTGCAAGCTCGAGAAGATTTTCCCTCCAGGTTTCTTCACCGTGATGGTCCATTTGGCGGTGCACTTACCCAAAGAGGCAATGCTTAGAGGCCCTGTGCAATACGGTTGGATGTACCCAATCGAAAGAAGGCTGCTTACTTGTAAGCGTTATGTGCGAAACACGGCAAGACCTGAAGGTTCTATTGCTGAAGCATATGTCGTTGACGAGTGCTTGACTTTTTGCTCTAGATACTTTGGTGATGTGGAAACAAGATGGAACCGGCCGGGCAGAAATAGAGAGCGGTCTGATTCGCAAAGTGGTGATGTCTCTATTTTCAACCATGGTGTGAACTTTCTTGGAGCCTCACAATACTTGGAGGCTGGTGATGAGTATGACAAGATGGTTTTGTTTGTGCTCAGCAATTGCGCCGAGGTTCTACCATATATCGAGTACGTTATATCTTGTGCACTCATTATATATATATATTTGCTTGGGTTGGCACCAGCCTAATGTTTTAATTCACATGTTTTGTTGGCATTGCAGGAAATGCAAGGAAGAGTTAAATCAGAAGAAAGCAATATCAATGTTGATAAAAGGGTTGCCAAGGTGTTTGCTAAGTGGTTTAAGAATCATGTGAGATCTTTAGCCACATGTTGTATGTTTTCTGTGTTATTCACCCATTGTTAAATACCATTGTTTGCTAAATGGTTTATTTGTGCAAATTGGAAAGTTGCATGAGGAGAAGAAGGTCAGTGATGTTCTATTTGCTTTGGCATGCTTACCGGATAAGCGAGTGAGAGTGTATTCAGCATGCATTGTCGACGGTGTCCGGTACCACACCGTTGACCGCAAGGAAAAAAGGAAGACATAGAATAGTGGAATCGTCACTGAGGGGTCACATGATGGTGAGATCATTAACTTCTATGGTCAGTTGAGAAGCATCGTAGAGTTGCAGTACAACTCTAGTGGAGGCATCCATCACTCGGTTGTCTTATTTCGTTGTGACTGGTTTGAGTTTGGTAGCAATAAGAGGAGAGACTCTTTTGTCAAATATGATGGCCACTTCAAAAGCATCAACACTGCAAGGTGCTGGTATAATAGTGATCCCTTTATTCTAACAACACAAGCAACAATGGTGTTTTATCTGCCAGACACTCTTTTGCACGGAAAATGGCGAGTTGTGCAAAACTTTCAGCACAGACACTTGTGGAGTGTGACTGAAACTGAAGTGGAAAAGGGCCCCGGTGATGGTGGACTAACATACCAAGATGATGACTCTACGGAAGTTCCATTGCAAGCTGATGATGACTCTATGGAAGTTCCGGTGCAAAGCAGAGTGCGAAGGGACCGGGAACGTGTGATCGTTGGTGCTGCAACAGTTGAAGGCATCAAGAAAAGAAGAATGGTGGTAGAGGATGGACATGAAAGCGAGGATGAGGAAAACCGGACTGATCATACTATGTTGCAATATTGTAGTGATGATGAGGAAAACAGGAGTGGGCATAGAGTTCCTTGTTTTCGTATCGACGACGATGAGTAGCGAATGGACTGGCAAAGGTAAATACTATTACTTAATGTTCTTTGTTTTGGTATCTATGGGACTGGTGACCCGATGTGATCAATCTTCTCTCCAGGTAGAAAAATCCTTGAAGATTCTAGGAGCAAAATGATGATCCTGATGGTTGTAGCAAGATGATGATCCTGATGGTTGTAGCAAAATGATGATCCTGATGGTTGTAGCAATAATGATGTAGTTATCCTGATTCATAGTGCTTTAAGATTCCAGCAGCAAAATTGAGATGTTATGCTTGCTGTTTTGACCTGAATTGAGATGTTATTGTAGCTGTTATGCTTGCTGTCAAAATGTTGTCTTGTAATGCAAAAGATTGCAAAATGATCATACAGAAGATTTTTTGAACATCTTTAGTTCAAGTTTTGGTCAGAATGTTGTCTTGTAGTTGTTGTGATCATTTAGTAGTTGTTGTGATCATCTTGTAGTTGTTTTGGTCAGAATGTTGTCTTGTAGATGCTATTTTAACTGAATTTTGGTCAGAACTGAAGATGCTATTTTAACTGAATTTTGCTTCAACTGAACGCATTTCATTGTGAGCAAAAAAATATGCGCCAGCGGGGACTCGAACCCACGACCGTGCGCTTGTTTCACTGTGTTTCTACCACTGGGCTAGGACGAGGCTATTAGTCTTCCACTCTATGCCAACCTTTTTGAATATATCAAACTAGTCAGGTATGAAGCACACACCTCACTGACAAGTGGGCCACTCGACACACTCGCTGACAAGTGGGCCATTTTGCTATTGTACCCAAGCTACCAAAAATATGTGTGTGGCCAAAAAATATGCGCGTGCAGGGGTGCTCGAACCCACGACCGTGTGCTTATTTCACTATGTTTCGACCACTGGGCTAGGAAGAGGCTGTTGGTTTTGTAATCTATGCCCACCCTTTTTAATATATCAAACCAGTCACGTAGCAAACACCGAACTCGCTGATAAGTGGACCCGCTCCCTCTCTTTTCCCCACTTCTCCTCACCACTCGACCCGCTCCTCCTCTCCATCGACGGCGCCGCCCACCGCTGCCGGCTCCTTCCTCTCCCACCACCGGCCTCCCCACCGCTGCCGGCTCCTTCCTCTCCCACCGCTGCCGACTCCTTCCTCTCCCACCGCCGCCGACTCCTTCCTCTCTCTCTCTCGAGGTATGAATCCTTCCTCTCTCTCTCTCTCTCTCTCTCCTTCCTGGTTGGATTAGTTTTCTGCCACTGGTTAGATTAGGGTTCTTGCTGTCGCCTAGATTGGATTAGATTAGATAGGGATTGGATTAGATTAGGGTTTGATTTGGTTAGGGTTTGATTGGGACTGCATTAGATTAGATTAGGGTTGGATTATTAGGGATTGGATTATGTTTCCTCACAGATGTTCTTTAATAGATAGATGCTCCTTTCCAGCTAATATAACATTGGAGGTCATTCTTTAATTAGCAATAGATTATTACTATGGCTTGCTTTAACTAGTGTTGTCCAGGTCATTCTTTCTAAGCATTGGACTATCATCATCCAGTGTTGTCGTCATAGTAGGGCTTCATTGTCCATTTGTACATATGAACTGCATTTGTACTGTAGTTAATTCTCTTAAGATAAGTTGTAATGCATGTTTGTCCTTGGGTGTATCTGGCATATTCTGAATATTAAGTGAAAAAGAAGCTTGTCTCTGTACACATTGTTGTTTCTTTTGCCTAGAATCATGGGTTGTGGTCTTTGAATTTTTGTTGTGGAATTCTGTATGGTTTATTTTGACGATCAAGAGATGAATGCCAAAGCATGTTGGATGCTGCTAGTTTTAGCTTGAGAAACTGGAGGCATCACAAACAAATGGATGTGTTGTTGCATTGAAGCAACTGGCAAGAGGATTATATTAAGGCAGTGAGACCCTAGTGTGTTCTAATTTGTTTTTCTTTTTGTAATGTTTTACCCGAGTGGCTAAGCACTGCTATGTAGGTGTACAAATACAATGTGATCATGCTAAGCACTGCTATGTTGGTGCTTATGTTCTGATGTGTACAAATACAATTCTATCTAGGTGTTTGCGCTGCTAAGATTTTCTTGGTCTCTTGTTTTTTCTGTTTTGATGCTATATTCATAGAAGTTTGCATCATGTAATGTGATCATGCTAGCTCAAATGATCATAATCTATTGATGATGCATGAAGTATTTCCTGCTATGATTTTCTTCAGTCACACTGTTGTTTTGCCGTGCTTGATAAACCTGAGACTTCTTTCTATTGTAATATTGAAACTGTTGTTTTGCTGTACACTATTGGTCCATTTATAATAGATATGGTTCTGGTCAATTTATAGTAGATATGGTTCTGGTCAATTTATATTGCTGTGTTCTGGTCAATTTATAGTAGATTTTAGTGTTGTTGCTGTTGGTGGTCACCTGATGATGTTGCTGTTGGTGGTCACCTGATGATGTTGCTGTTGGTGGTCACCTGATGATGTTGCTGTTGGTGGTCACCTGATGATGTTGCTGTTGGTGGTCACCTGATGATGTTGTTGTTGCTTGTTTTAGTGTTAGTTTACTATGTTATTGATGTTGATGTGCTTGTTAAATTTACAATGCTGCTTTTCAGAGAAGTGAGATGGCTGGCTTGGAAGGTTTCGAGTTCTTCGTGTTCGTAACTGAGAAATCTTGCAGTAGGCCGGTATGTTTATCATCACTCATTTCTTTATCATCACTCTGCTGTCTAGTGCTTGATTGCCACAGTTAACCACTGCTTGACCCTTGCTGCAGAGGCTGCCTGACAAGTTTGCGAAGATGCTCGCCGGCCGTGAGCCCCACAAAGTGAAGCTGCGGGAGGCCGGCAGCGGGCTTCACAGACTGTGGGAGGTGTTGGTGGTTTTTGATGGTGAAGGCCACATGTACCTAGGGCCCGGCTGGGAGCATTTCGCCCGCGCCCATGAGCTACAGTTCGGAAACTTCCTTGTCTTCCGCTACGACGGCGACGCCATGTTCACCCTGAAGATGTTCGACAACACCATGTGCCGCATGTACTACCAGCACGACGATGATGCCAGTAAGCTCTCTGCCTCTCTTCTTTCTGTCCTTTTGGCTTCCTCTACCTGCACGACGATAACACCATGTTCACACTTTGTTGCATTTGGCCAGGCAATGGGAGCAGCAGCGGGGATGACGAGGAGCAGAGCGGGGATGACGACGAGGAGCAGAGCGGGGATGACGAGGAGCAGCCTATTCTGGCTGACGACAAACATGCTATGGGGGTGGCTGACGACGACCCTGCTATGGTGGTGGCGGATGACGACCTTGCTATGGTGGTGGCGGACGACGACCTCGCGATGGTGGTGGCGGACGACGACCTTGCTATGGTGGTGGAAGACGACGACCTCGCGATGGTGGTGGCGCCTGCAATCCCACAGCTTGGCGACAGGACCATGCCAATTGTGGTAGAGGAGTACATCCGCGTTGGGATTCGCCACTCTGAGCGCATCAGGTTGATGAAGGAGAAGAAGGAGGAGTGAAGATGTTAAGAAGGTGTTCAGCATGTTAGGTTTAAGCTTGTTAGTGTAATATGAACATGTCAATGTTAAATATGTTAGGTTTAATTTTGTGCATGCTCATGGATGATGTATGACAGTGTCATCTAAACAAGTCATGTTTTTAACAATGAATATTCAGTTTGGTAATTGATGGGAATTGAAATTTTTTATGCATGCTCATGGATGAAAGATAAAATTATGGGTTTTTGTGCATGCTCATGTATGAAACAATATAAGTTTCATTTTTTGAATGCTAAAAACATGACCCAAACCCTAGCCACGGACGACCGCCGTGACTAAATCCGCCGGTTTTTGAAAACACCGTAAAAATTCAAAAACCGTTTTTCATTTTTTGAATGCAAAAGACATGCGTTTTTCGTGAAGCGGCTACAAGGAGGGACACCCCAAACGGTGCCATTCCATGTCTATCTCAAAGTAGACCCTATTTTACGGACGGTCGCCAAAAAGCATGCATTTCCAACCCTCGTAGCTACTCCCGGCAATTCGGACCACCTTCGGCCGATTCAGCTGGAACCAGCTGGAATGTGAACTGCGGGTCCTCCATAGCTTGCCCGTTATTTTCACTAAAAATGCTTTTTAGCTTCACAGGTAGGCATTTCATCACAGAATCGACAACAGATTTGCACGGCTCAAACCCTAGCCCCGGACGGTCGCCGCGACGAAATCGGCCGGTTTTTGAAAACACCGTAAAAAATTCAAAAAAAAATCAAAGAAATAGGAGACCTCCGCGTCACATCATCAAATGTGGCCTACCAACTAGCAAAAATACTAAACTTGCAATACTGGCATTTTCTTGAAAAACTGTTCTAAAAAACGACCTACCCTGAACGAACATTCATGGCTTTCAAGCCAAACTAGCAATGATATGGCCGCATCCGTTGAATAGTTTATGATAATATGCCCAAATTGGGCGCATGCCTCCGTCTTGTGATGGCAAACAATGTTGCCAAAGCGAGGTTCCAACTTGTTTAACAAAAAAACCGTTTTTCATTTTTTGAATGCGAAAGACATGCATTTTTCGTGAAGCGGCTACAAGGAGGGGCACCCCAAACGGCGCCATTCCATGCCTATCTCAAAGTAGACCCTATTTTACGGACGGTCACCAAAAAGCATGCATTTCCGACCCTCGTAGCTACTCCCGGCAATTCGGACCACCTTCGGCCGATTCAGCTGGAACCGGCTGGAATTTGAACTGCGGGTCCTCCATAGCTTGCCCGTTATTTTCACTAAAAATGCTTTTTAGCTTCACAGGTAGGCAATTCATCACAGAATCGACAACAGATTTGCACGGCTCAAACCCTAGCCACGGACGGTCGCCGCGACGAAATCGGCCGGTTTTTGAAAACACCGTAAAAAATTCAAAAAAAAATCAAAAAAAATGGGAGACCTCCGCGTCACATCATCAAATGTGGCCTACCAACTAGCAAAAATACTAAACTTGCAATACCGTTGTTTTCTTGAAAAAGTGTTCTCAAAAACGACCTACCATGAACGAAGATTCATGGCTTTCAAGCCAAACTAGCAATGATATGGCCGCATCCGTTGAATAGTTTCTGATAATATGCCCAAATTGGGCGCATGCCTCCGTCTTGTGATGGCAAACAATGTTGCCAAAGCGAGGTTCCAACTTGTTTAACAAAAAAACTGTTTTTCATTTTTTGAATGCAAAAGACATGCGTTTTTCGTGAAGCGGCTACAAGGAGGGGCTCCCCAAACGGCGCCATTCCATGCCTATCTCAAAGTAGACCCTATTTTACGGACGGTCGCCAAAAAGCATGCATTTCCGACCCTCGTAGCTACTCCCGGCAATTCGGACCACCTTCGGCCAATTCGGCTGGAACCGGCCGGAATTTGAACTGCGGGTCCTCCATAGCTTGCACATTATTTTCACTAAAAATGCTTTTTTAGCTTCACAGGTAGGCATTTCATCACAGAATCGACAACATATTTGCACGGCTCAAACCCTAGCCATGGACGGTCGCCGCGACGAAATCGGCCGGTTTTGTAAAACACCGTAAAAAATTCAAAAAAAATCAAAGAAATAGGAGACCTCCGCGTCACATCATCAAATGTGGCCTACCAACTAGCAAAAATACTAAACTTGCAATACCGGCGTTTTCTTGAAAAAGTGTTCTAAAAAAGGACCTACCCTGAACGAACATTCATGGCTTTCAAGCCAAACTAGCAATGATTTGGCCGCATCCGTTGAATAGTTTATGATAATATGCCCAAACTGGGCTCATGCCTCCGTCTTGTGACGGCAAACAATGTGCCAAAGCGAGGTTCCAACTTGTTTAACAAAAAAAACCGTTTTTCATTTTTTGAATGCAAAAGACATGCATTTTTCGTGAAGCGGCTACAAGGAGGGGCACCCCAAACGGCGCCATTCCATGTATGTCTCAAAGTAGACCCTATTTTACGGACGGTCGCCAAAAAGCATGCATTTCCGACCCTCGTAGCTACTCGCGGCAATTCGGACCACCTTCGGCCGATTCAGCTGGAACCGGCTGGAATTTGAACTATGGGTCCTCCATAGCTTGCCCGTTATTTTCACTTATAATGCTTTTTAGCTTCACAGGTAGGCATTTCATCACAGAATTGACAACAGATTTGCACGCCTCAAACCCTAGCCACGGACGGTCGCCGCGACGAAATCGGCCGATTTTTGAAAACACCATAAAAATTTCAAAAAAAATCAAAAAAATGGGAGACCTCCGCGTCACATCATCGAATGTGGCCTACCAACTAGCAAAAATACTAAACTTGCAATACCGGCGTTTTCTTGAAAAAGTGTTCTAAAAAACGACCTACCATGAACGAAGATTCATGACTTTCAAGCCAAACTAGCAATGATATGGTCGCATCCGTTGAAAAGTTTCTGATAATATGCCCAAATTGGGCGCATGCCTCCGTCTTGTGATGGCAAACAATGTTGCCAAAGCGAGGTTCCAACTTGTTTAACAAAAAACCGTTTTTCATTTTTTGAATGCAAAAGACATGCATTTTTCGTGAAGCGGCTACAAGGAGGGGCACCCCAAACGGCGCCATTCCATGCCTCTCTCAAAGTAGACCCTATTTTACGGACGGTCGCCAAAAAGCATGCATTTCCAACCCTCGTAGCTACTCCCGGCAATTCGGACCACCTTCGGCCGATTCAGCTGGAACCGGCTGGAATTTGAACTGCGGGTCCTCCATAGCTTGCCCGTTATTTTCACTAAAAATGCTTTTTAGCTTCACAGGTAGGCATTTCATCACAGAATCGACAACAGATTTGCACGACTCAAACCCTAGCCACGGACGGTCGCCGCGACGAAATCGGCCGGTTTTTGAAAACACCGTAAAAAATTCAAAAAAATTCGAAAAATGGGAGACCTTCGCGTCACATCATCAAATGTGGCCTACCAACTAGCAAAAATACTAAACTTGCAATAGCGGCGTTTTCTTGAAAAAGTGTTCTAAAAAACGACCTACCATGAACGAAGATTCATGGCTTTCAAGCCAAACTAGCAATGATATGGCCGCATCCGTTGAATAGTTTCTGATAATATGCCCAAATTGGGCGCATGCCTCCGTCTTGTGATGGCAAACAATGTTGCCAAAGCGAGGTTCCAACTTGTTTAACAAAAAAACCGTTTTTCATTTTTTGAATGCAAAAGACATGCATTTTTCGTGAAGCGGCTACAAGGAGGGGCACCCCAAACGGCGCCATTCCATGCCTATCTCAAAGTAGACTCTATTTTAGAAACGGTCGCCAAAAAGTATGCATTTCCGACCCTCGTTGCTACTCCCGGCAATTCGGACCACCTTCGGCCGATTCAGCTGGAACCGGCTGGAATTTGAACTGCGGGTCCTCCATAGCTTGCCCGTTATTTTCACTAAAAATGCTTTTTTAGCTTCACAGGTAGGCATTTCATCACAGAATCGACAACAGATTTGCACGGCTCAAACCCTAGCCACGGACGGTCGCCGCGACGAAATCGAACGGTTTTTGAAAACACCGTAAAAAATTAAAAAAAAGATCAAAAAATGGGAGACCTCCGCGTCACATCATCAAATGTGGCCTACCAACTAGCAAAAATACTAAACTTGCAATACTGGCGTTTTCTTGAGCTACTCGGTATGATTTTAACCATGATTTCTACAAAGTTTACAAAAAAAAAACCTATTTTTTTCTACACCCAAACCCAAAAGGATTTCCCTCCCACACCAAAATTTTCCCTCCACCAAAATTTCCCTCTCCCAAAATTTCCCTCCACTCCCTCTCCCACTACCAGGCAGGACCCACCACTCCCTCTCCCACTAACACATGGGATCCCCTCCCCTCCCCTCCCAAAATTTCCCCATTCCCCTCCCCTCCCCCCGACGAACCCTAGCTTCTCCCTCCATTCCCCACCTCCCTGCCCCGATGAATCCCCACCCTCTGCTCCGCCCCGCACCTCCCTGCTCTACTCCGCCCCTCACCTCCCTGCTCTGCGCCGCCCCGCTCCCACTCCCTCCCCTCCTCCATGCCGCCCGCCATGCCGCGGACTACATTGACGACGACGGCGGCCACATCGACTACATCAACGACGACGGCGGCTACATCGACGACGGCGTGATCGACGACGACCACTGCTGCATCGTCAACATCATCTCCCCCTAGGTACTTCTCCCCTTGATCCATCTCCCCTCCTCTGGTGGATCCACCTCCCCTCTGGTGGATCCATCTCCCCTCTAGTAGATCCCCCTCATGGGTTAGGATCTCCCTCTAGTTCGTTAGGTCCTCTGGTGGTTCTTGGGGTTAGGGTTCATGTTTATTGTTGCGTGGGGATGATCTCCCTCTAGTTCACGGGGTTAGGGTTAGGGTTCATGGGGTCAGGGTTAGGGTTCATGGGGTTAGGGTTAGGACCTCCTAGTGGTTCTTTTGGTCTGCTTCATGGTTTAGGGTTCATGATTTTAGGGGATGCGGATGGATGGGGAAGTGGATGATTTTAGGGGATGAGGAAGTGGATGATGTCTGGTTGATGGTGCTTGTATCAGTACTTGCTTGTGTATGGTTCAATTACTCAGCTAGCATAGATGGTGAATTAGGTTTCCAACAGCACTTCGAAAAGAAGCTACTTGCTTGCTTGTTTGTATCAATAGTACTTTCTTGTTTGTTGCCCTTCAATTTCCTTCCTTGTTTGCTTGTTACTGTCAGTAGCACTATGCTTGTTTCTATCAGTAGCACTTTCCATGCTTGCTTGCTTGTATTATGCACTTTGCTTGCTTGCAACTTGGTTTAGTATGAACATGTACTTGATTGCTTGTAGCACTTTGCTATCAGTAGCACTACTGGGGTTTGTAGCAGTGTTCTTCTTTCATGATATGTGCATGAAGCTTGTGTTCTTCTTTCCAGTGAACACGGGAATGCTTAGTACTTATTGTGGTATTGGAATTCCTGGTGTGTTAAGGCAGTATGACTAGTTTTAATATATACTAGATTAGTGCTAGATAATTTAGATTGCTGTAATATACAAGTTTGATTCTAATTGTCAAAATGTCTTAACTCGTGTCATCTAGTCTGTAGCCATTTTTGGTGTGTAGAGACATCATAATCAATAGTTGAGTATAGTTTTTTCATCTGCTTTTGTACTGCTGCAAGTATAGTTGTTTCATGCTTTACCAGTGGCAACATCTAGTTGTTTTGAAGGTCCTCATGATATACTCGTCTAGCTTGCTGACAGACTGTCTAAGCATGTGTACATGACACCGATTCACTAGTTCATGTTGCTTGCTTGCTAGCATACATGTTGCTTGCTGGCATAGATGCTTAATTAGGGTTTCCATCAGCATTACTTGCTTGTATCACTAGCACTTGGAGAAGAATCTACTTGCTTGCTTATTAATTAGGGTTTGTATCAATAGTACTTGCTTCCTTCTCTTCATTTTCCTTCATTGCTTGCTTGCTATCAGTAGCACTTTGCTTGCTTGTTTCTATCAGTAGCACTTTGCTTGCTTGCTTGCTTGTATAAGTAGCACTTATGCACTTTGCTTACTTGCTCCTAGTGTACATGCATGCTTGTTTAGTGCACTTACATGTTTTCTTAATTAATAACACTAGATCACTGTATTGTTTATCCATCAAGTTTGTTTCACATGTATTACATGTATGTGCATGATGGTCCAAATGCTTTCCTTTATTGATACAAGTGCACCATTTTACTTTATCCCTGTTGTATCTGATTGTTGTTTATTCTATTTTGCAAGCACCACCTCAAGATCATCCATGGCAAGGAGGACAAGGTCAAGCATGAGGCCAACCGTTGGTATGCAACTTGCTCCTTGTGGTCAGTTTCATAAAATCTGTGTCTTAATATGCTAAGTGAAATGTATTGCTGCAATCTGAATAAGCTGGCTTAATTGTGCCTGTGTGCTGTTAGTCTTCCTTACCTGAATAACTAGGATTAAATGATAATAAAATTTCATAAGATATGTTTGGCTGCCTGTTCATGCATTCCAAACATTCACCTAATAGTTACGTTTCCTTTATCATGCAAAGAAGAGCCTCTCACCGAGTACGAGAAGGTTAGGGCTAGAAATATCATGAGGAACAATCGGATGTTCCAGTCCCTTGGCATCGGTGCAATAGCGTCGATGATTAGGAAAACAAATGGTGTACAAGAAGGTAGAAGTGATGAGGTTCAAGAGGGTAGTGGAGTTATCAATGATGACCCAGAGTACAATCCTAAGGAGGATGAAGTTATTGATGGAGAGGAAGTGGATGATGTTGTAGTCAACAAGATTGTTAAGGTGCAAACTCTGTCTTGCTTGGAGGGTTGGGGTTCTGTTATTCTATGTTATTCCTTGTGCTCACATATTTCTCTTGTGATCTAATGCTTTTTTCCGTGCTGTTTATACGAGGCACTGAAGGAATCTAGGACGAAGAGGCCTGGTGTTAAGAAGACAGTCAGCAAGAAGCACAAGAGCTCAGGAACATCTCCTGCAATGCCTCTAGGAAGGGTGATGGCCCCAGCTCCAGGACAAAAAAAGAGGATCCTGGAACCTGATGAACCTGCCCTTGATAGAGTCACAAGGCAGAAAGCAAGGATGGCGACTGCGACGGACCATCAGGAAAGTATGTTGCGCATGAACTCTCAGACCTCGGTGCAAACGGGTGATGAGTTGCCGCCCATGGATGAAGGAACCACTCTCAGCATGGATGGAAGTGGCACTGTCTGCCTAGATGAAGCAGGAACCATCTGCATTGATGAAGCGGTCACTGTCCACACAGACCTCAGCCCTGTTGCACCTTCTATTGACAGGAACGCTGTCATCAATGAAGAAGAACAGCAGCTTGTGCTTCAATCAGGCAAGTTGACCTTTGCAATGCTATCTTTTACTAGTGCATTTTCCAAATGGAATGATCATGTATGCTTTTGTCGATTCCTGAATTTGTCGATTTCTATTCTAATTTATGAGTTCAGTTTCATTGTCAGATGCAATGACTCCCAATACTAGACTTAGAAAGGGCAAAGGGCTAGAGAGGATCACCAAGTCGCTTGGTAGCAAGGTGCCTATCCAAATTGCCGAAGGGATGATTCGTCCAGAGAAGCCTCTGCAGGCAGCAAAGCTTGCTTCTGAGTGTGGACTCGTTGCAAAAAGACATCTTTCGATTCTTCCTCACTTCAAGATATACAAAAAAATGCTAGTCTATTGGATAACTACATTGGGAAAGTTGTTGTAAGCTACTTGTTTCATAGTTAATGTGCTATCTATTTTCTGTTACACCTATGCATGATCACTAATATTGTTCCTACCTTGTTTGCTATCTTGGTAGGAAAATTTTGAAATGAACACGGACTCGGAGACCATCAAGACCTCGTGCAAAGATATTCTGCAGAAATATTCAAAGAACAGACGCCATCAGATCAAGAAGAAGTATTTTGATACCGTAGCCGCAAATAAAGTCAGCATTAAGTCTCCGGTGCCTGATCTAACGGATGGTGAATGGCAAGCTCTGGTGGAGATGTGGTCTACCCCAAGACACAAGGTTTGTCTCCGCTTTGTTTGATGCTTTATGTTCTGCACATGATATGCTGGTGCTAGATCATGCTGATAGTATGCTTTTTTGTAGGAAACCTGTGTGTCGAACAAGATGAATCGAGAAAAAGTCGTGTACAATCAAAGAACTAGTTCCAGGCACTACACAATACACATTTTTCCCACTGTGAGAACTCTTCTCTAGAGACCTTACCGTTTGATCCTCATTGAATAACATTTCTGATTCTTGCTGAATAACATTTTGATTTTTGTTGAAAAACATTTCAGAAAGAAGAGCGTAAGGGTGAGGAGCTGTCTGCGATTGACTTGTTTAAGGCCACCCACAACAACAAGAAGCACGGGTTTTCGGAGCCAGTCAAGACTGCTATAGTAAGTCACTCCATGCTTTGCCCTGTTTGATTCACAACCAGCTTTGATGCTTTGATGCTTTGATGTTGTTTGACTCGGAGCCAGTCAAGAACACATGCTATGTTCCATGCTTTGATGTTGTTTGATAGTTCAACAAAGATATCAGAACTTGGTGTAGCTATTTGATGCATTTTTTATGATATGATGAAATTTGATCTGAATGTTAGTTTGATGATCGGCTCACTCGGGAAGCCATCTTATATAGAACTACCATTCTAGGCTTAATGAAGTGATCATATTGTTCCAATTGCATGTCTCCAGGTCACTAGTCATTATCTTCTTGTATAGATTTTGTGTGCCGGTTCGGTTACTTCAAATAATCCATTTGTGTGCTGCTTTGGTTTCTCTTGCTTGGTTTGGTTTGCAAAATGTGAAATAGATCTCCCACTAATGCCTATCATTTTCCTCCATACGCTAGCTTGAGATGGAAAAAATGAAGGACGCGCCGGTACCAGAAGGTGAAGAGCCAAAGTCTGCTGTTGAAATTGTTGAACAAGTCCTCAAGACCGAAGTCAAGCAAAGCACATTCCTCAGGAATGTTGGGCTCCAGTCATCTAGGAACAACTCCGGCAAAGTTGCTGCTCATGTTCGTGACCTTGAGCAGAAGCTGGAGAGGTCCGAGCTTAGCTGAACTGGTGCAATAAGAATTGGCGGCAATCAAGATGAAGGCGGAAGAATCTGAAGCTGCACGCGACAAGGAACTTGAGCTGCTGCGCAAGAAGTCTCAAGAACAGGAAGAGAAGTTAGCCCACTTGATGGCTCTCTTTGGAGCTAAGGTAGTTGTTGCATTTTGAACCAGTGAACTGAGAGCTGTTACATTTTGAGCTGAGCTGAGAGCTGTTGCATTTTGTTGCATTTTGCTGTTTAAACTAGAGCACATGGATCCTGTGAAGTTATGTGATCACTTGTGAACCTAGGCCTTTCTGTGAAGTTATGTGATCTTGTGAACCTGGATCACTTGTGGATCATTTTGTTTATTTTCTGTGAAGTTATGTGGATCACTTGTGCACCTGGGCTTGTGGATCACTTGTGGATCACTTCTGCACCTGGGCCTTTCTGTTTATAGTTATGCAAAATGAGAACATGGGCTCTAAAAAGGCCAAGGCCCAAACAAGAATTAGACCAAAAAGGCTTGGGCCTAAAAAAAGAAATGACTGTAAGAAAAAAATTATAAAAAGGCTGCATAACAGAAAATAAAAAGGCCAAGGCCCAAATTCGAACTAGATTAAAAAGGCTGTGGCCCAAAACAATAGTGGAATATAAAAAAAATCATCAGAAAAAGGCTCCATTCCCAAAAAATAAAAGGCCAAATTATTGGGCCAGGCCCATGCAGATAAGCAAAATAAAGAGAGCAAAAAAATTAAATGGGCTGAATTATCGGGCTTGGCCCATCAAGACGGCTGAAATGGACTGGGCTGATTCTATTTTACGACCTTTTCATTTGGTCGTAAGTCTGCCACGTCAGCTTGCCACGGTGGATCTGACGGGGTGTGGTCAGATTGCTAGTGACCAAAACAGTTGGTCGTTAAATCTACGACCTTTTTCTTTGTCGTAAACGTTTGCGACCATTCCAGAAGAAAGGTCGCTAATGTCAGTTTACGACGGCTAGCTTTTGACCTTGTGTTTTTGGTCACAAAAAGGTCACAAATGGAAATTTGTGACCATTCAGTGACCAATAGTGGTGGTCACAAGTTGACATATTTCTTGTAGTGCCGAGAGCAGTGAGGAGGAGGAGTTGACGGCGGCACAGAGGGAAGAGGGGTAGGTGACGGCGACTGGCCGGGGCGACGGCGGCCGGCGGGGGAGGACCGGCGCATGGGGGGTTGAGGGGGAGTGAGTCTGAGTGTGTGAGTGTGGATCGCGGAGAGGAGCGTACGTGGGGGTGGAGATAGCTAGTTTTAGCAGTAGCGCTATAAAGGCAAAGGCGCTACTTCTAAACTACCTATCAGTAGCGCGGTCCTTGTAAACGCGCTGCTGCTAGAACTAGCTTCGTGGCAGGGTCGTGGGAATTTTAGTAGTAACGTGTTTATAGCAAAACGCGCTACTGCTAGAACTTTATCTGCAGCGCGGTTTGCACAGGCGCGCTACTGCTACTTAGCACCAGCGTGCTTTTTTGACCCTCGCTACTGCTAAAGTTCTGTGTATAAGGTTTTCCATAGTAGTGGCAGAAGGCGAGGTCAAAACCGCCGGCGGTGCGGAGCCCATGTTGCGTCAGCCCGGATGCCAGCTCCGTCCGGCGCTCACGGCCGCTAGCTAGCCAAGATAGCTCCGTCCAGCTGCTTGTCTGCAAGGTTTGCTCGCGCGCGCCGCGCTAAGGCCAGCCATCTGGCTCAAGCGAAGGCCAGCGCGGCGGCTTGCTCGCTCGTGAGTCACGCTCAGGCCAGCCTGCCAACCCGTCCGAAGGCCAGCGCGGCGTCCGGCCCGTCCGGCGGAGCGGCGGCCAACTCGCTCATCGCCGGCGCCACCGACGAACACGCATCAGTAGTGTTTGAAGTAATGTTCAGGAAAAAAATGATTTGAGGGGGAATAACAGGATAGAAGGTCAGATGTGGGTCCCTCGTGTCAACGGTCAAACAAAATGTGTTGGTTTAAGCTGCCTCGTCAGCACGGACATGTGGGCCAACCCTGTCATAAATGGGTTAAAATGAACCTAATCGGTAGGAGTACTAGGTAGTTTTTGGCGTGGATTAAGAAATTTTGGGTATGTTTTTGCTATTTTTTGTACAATAGATTCCTCCTAGGGCTGGTTGAAAGTGGTAGTTTTTTGTTAAATACTCTACATATTGTAAGTAGGAGTGAAAGTTAAGCTTTGGAAGCCAATAAGCAAGGCTAGTTACATAGTGCATATGTGTACATGATTGAAAGTAAATATCAACCATGAGTGACTAATATCTTGATGGAAAACTCGAAACTATGGAATACTATGAAAAGAAATGCATGGTTGGAAATACTAGCAATGTTCATGTCCGTTGCAACGAATCATAATTAGAATAATACTTATTCACAAACTTGGTACAAAACACTCTAATTTTGATATACATATGTCACTAGAGATATATTATGTTTCAATTAGAATATATTCCTTGGGCTATTTTGGTGAGGTCGGGGAGGGATGTGGTTGGTTTTAAGATACTAATTATGGGTTTTTCTGCAAATTGGTAGCCAAGTGGGATGTTGGTGAGAAAAGGCAGCAACTTACCTCACAATCCTTAGATGTAGATCAAATGGTCAGAAACGACGGATGGCAGACACACCAGCATCACCAACTTAGTCTTGTGTAGGAGTACTAGCAAGATCCGTGCATTGCACAGAACATCAAGATGCATTTTTTTATAAAACACTTGTTGTGATTGACCCTTGCGGGAGTAATCCCATGTGTACAAACTAATGATATCTCGAGAAATATGAGATAAGGTGAAGAGGAGTGGGGTGTGGTGGTGGTTGGTGGTCGGACTGAGCGGAGGCATGGGGATTGACGACGCCGGCAGTGGCCACCACGCCAGTTTGTTCCAGAGGCTTCCTTTATTAATTGCTCGACTATGAGGTTTGTTGGAGATAAGGATGAACGAGGGAAGGCCTTGTCTGCAAATGTGGAGAGGGGTGCGGGTATCTTTTAGTTTAATTTCCATCCGTCAGATATAGATCGGGCGGTCTATATTGCAAGATGGCACACGTACCATCATCACCAACTCGGTTTTTTATAAGAGAAGAAATATAAGTATGGAGATACAAACGTATTATCGATACTTGCTTCCGTAAACTAGCATCTACATTCTATTCAACGCCTCGGCATGTGGGGCCTTAGCACCATGACTTCTCGACTGTGTAAAATGAAGATTTTCCCGTCGCCGACAAGGATGGGGTGACGATGGCGCGCTTTTTGGCTTGCTCTAGTCCTAGTAGTCATACTAGGTGGTGTAAGCACGTGTAGATTTATTCTTTTTCACGTCTCGTGTTTGCCGTACTGCCACAACTGTTCATGAATAGACGGTAAGTTATTCACGGGGAAACCCTTGTTGAGCGTGTTTGCCGGCGCGCGCGCGCGCGCGAGAGAGAGAGAGAGAGAGAGAGAGAGAGAGAGAGAGAGAGAGAGAGAGAGAGAGAGAGAGTGCGTGTGTGATATGTTAGAGACTGAGGCAATGATAACAGATTCTTTGTGTCTATGTGTGTGGAGGATAGAGAGAGACATGTACATGGGGCTTTGTGTTGTCTAACATGGAGACACATAATACATAATTAGAGAGTGAGTGTGTGAGATACACATGCGGACATGAGGAGAGATGAGGATCCAGGTAAATGGGTGTTTGTGCATGTCTGTGTGTGTTTGTGCATGCGTTTGTGTGTGAGAGGCAGAGAGTGTATGTGGAGTAGAGAGACCGCTGATAATGTAAACCTAGTATAAGTGAAGGGGGATGGTGTGACATGTGTAGTAGCGAGATAGCACGGGTGCTAGTGGGGGAGCAGACTATTTGGAAGAGACATCGAGTGTGTGTGTGGGAGAGGGGTGTGAGAGCGAGAGAAATAGAGAGCTAGCGATGGAGAGAGAGAGAGGAAGAGAGGGGGCGAGAGGGGTCGTTTGTGTCCATAAATGGCGTATAGATAGGGAGACAATGTTGATGTTGTCCGAAATTGGCCTATGAACGGAGACGCAAGGGACTTCATGAGAGATCTAGAATAGATGGTGTAGAGAACAATGTGAGAAATCGAGAATGATCATACGTTAGGGAGCTATGCAAAGAGTCACGACATATATGTATACAGGGAAAGAGCTGGGGTGGGTCCGCATGTGGGAGAGATAGAAAGAGGAGAGTGGTGCACAACGAGACAAAGTGTGCTTGTTTGCAGTGGGGGTGGTGTGTGACGTGAGTGCGCGAGAACCACATAACTAGGGAGATAGACGTTTGGGGTGACGTTTTGTGTGTATGGGAAATATACACTCTACATAGTGCGTGTGCTTGGGTAAGAGAGATAGCGGGAGAGCTAGAGAGTGAGGGAAGAGATGTGTGCATGCCCGAGAGACAAAGTGATAGAGACCTATGTTGGGGTCCAAGCTTTACAAGAGAGAGGGGTGTTAATGTGCTCGTGTGTTGGTGTTTGGGGGAGAGAACGACTTCTCTCTCTCTCTCTCTCTCTCTCTCTCTCTCTGTGTGTGTGTGTGTGTGTGTGGTGGGGGGTTTAACTTTAGATAAAGAGTGAGGTGTCTATATTTGAGGGACTTTAGCGTAATTGAGATATTGTGCACTCATGGTTGATCAATTTGTTTCACAGTTTGTACTATGAGATAACGATACTTTTGAACATGCGTGATATACCTTGATGTACCAGAATTACAAACCTAAGATTGGAATTTTGGAATTCGACTCCATCATTAGCTTTTGTAATTCATTTAAACGGAGGTACATTTTTTAAGCCGGGATTTCGTGATTTCAAATTCATATATCAAACCTAGAGATATACACATACGGGCATGTTCAAACTTTATAATCATCCACTTTATTCATACACATACACATCTTTGCTTTTGTCATCATATTTAGGATAAACACATTTGGAATTTCATTTGAATTGGACCGTATGATGGTATTTGCTTGTAGTAGCTCAATGATCCATATATGAATTAAATGGACAATCTAAGTTTCGAGTTGGAGACATTGATTTTCAAAACTTGCACATTTTTTTTGCATGCAAAACAAACAAATTGTCGGCCATGATGTCATAGTCAGCCGTACGAGAGCAGAATACTTATAATTTTAGGCGCCAAAAGCTTTCAAACTTTCCGATCACATCAAAATATCACGCGCCCGAAAGTTTAGCCCTGCGATATTCCTGTTTTACCCCTGCCACATGAATGGAAAAGGGATTCTTTGGTAACTCCATTGTTTTCGCCTCTTTGCCCCCAACATTCTTCCCAAGAGCCCCTCCCATTCCCCTCCCTGACCCCCCTAACCATAGCAAGCCGCCGAATCTAGTCCTCCGCCGCAGCGGTGGACCTCACACCCTGCCGGATCTACCTTCCGCACCTTGGAACCCCCAACTGCCAACTCACCACTTCACCGGAGCCGCTTCAGCGACTGGCTTGTCCACAGCTCCAGATCTCCTTGACCGCCATCATGGTCCACCGCACCGGATCTGCTTAACCGGCGCCCTCGTCCACCACAGCGTAGGCCCTTCACTGACTCCCTCGCCCGCCCCTTCGCTGGCCCTTCATACAAGCCCTCGTCCGCCGCAACAGATCCGCCTCACCGAAAGCACTGTTCAACGCGCCCGCCGAAGCCTTCGTCCAGTACACCAGACCTGCTCCACGGACGCCATATTCAACTCCACCGGCCCTGCTTTATCGACGCCGCAGCCTCATCAGGTTATTTTGATTTGTACTCCTTCAGTTTTTCTCTTTATCGTGCAACTGTTCACTTACCATAGATGAGCTTTCTTGTATGTCGACAGGCGCCGCAACCGTAGCACCGGAGCCGCTATAGCGACGGCGACAGCCGGCCCAAACTCAACCGCAACACGAGCACCATCGACGATCCTTAGCTATCAAGTATGACAATGATACCCATACGTCGCCGAGAATCAGGTACTATTATCCAACGGTTGGCGCCTACGTTCACTTTTCTAGCATAAGCAGTGCACCTTTGAATTTCTTCAGGGCATCATTTAGTTTTTCATGAGACGCGTTATTCTGCTTGCACCTGTAGGGCCATACTACTGGCAGTGAACATGTTACATGTGCTAAATTACATACCAGTGCACATATAGTTAATATGCTTTAGTTTTGTTCTGATGCCACCTGTTGGTTCCATCAGCCTGCTTAATGTTCTCTATGCTTAATTACACATCAGAAAACTAGCATGTGGTTCTGCTGCTTTTTGTTTGTTTTACCCTACATTTTCTGATGCTAGCTATTACATCACTGCTCCGAGCCTCTGTTCATTACTTGTTTGTGTGTTCTTGATCTTCCCAAGTTGCATGACTAATTTCATGCTTCTATTAATTATGGAGCTGCCAACCCCATCAAGCAAAATATTTGTTCTTTTGGGGCTGGCACATCGAACAAGCATAAAAATAGAGGGAAGCAGATATACTCCCTCCGATTCTATTTACTCTGCGCATAACTCTTGACCCGCATACCAAGGAGGGCACTGGTTTAATTTTTCTGTACTAATTTGCCAATTAATTAGGGCAGAGGCGGATGCGGCGGGGCACAAAAGGAAACCAGCGCTAGGAATCGACAACGCGCAGACTAATACGAGAAAACTGAGAAAAAGTTATACGCAAAGTAAAAAGAATCGGAGGGAGTATTGTCGTGTATGCACACACCCTTCTTTCATTAGTTTTAGATGAACCATTGATGATCAATTCGGACCAGTGCATGCGATTAAAATTAATTTTACCTAAATAGATGGTGCAGAATAAACTACAGCAACTAGATTTGCAACCACGGGATGCTGACGATATCTTCAAAGAACATTGCAACAACAGCTAGGCTTCACAGCAACATAGGGTAAGCCAATGTGTTTTAGTACATGTGAAATTTAATGCGAGTGGGCTGCTTTCTTGGCTTGTGCCCTCAACGTGTAATCCTACCGAATTACAAATAGTTCAGTTGTCTGCTTTGCTGTATTGCTTGATTCGAATGCTTATTTGTTGTTATGCTATACCTGAGTTGGCCAATATGTCAGCAGTGCCTGTTGTACTATCGTAAAGAAATGCATGCCTATTTCATTTGAGTCCTTAACTTTTCCTCTCAACTTCATCACAAGACTGTCTTCGTAGTTTATATGAGGCCACACTGTTAAGTGCTTTCTCAGATTATTTCAACTGCTTAGATGCCTTGGCAACTTAAATATAGCGGCTGTACACTCCCTTTCAACTAGGGATGTCAACTCGGTCCGGTTTAATCCCGATTAAAGTCCACTAGAGGTATGATAGTTCAAAAGAGTTTTTGTTTTTTTTTTGAGGAAAATGAACTAGGGAGGTAGCAAAAACTAACTAGATGGCACTGGCGGATTTCGTTTATTTGCCACTTACATCCGTAGTTTCATCTTACCATTTTAATTTCTTTTCGGCTGATGCTGGTTCAAACCATTTAAATATAGTTTGCCATGCTCGGCAATAATTCGTCCGTCGTTTACCATGTAAGCTTACTGCCTGGATCATACGATAACTATCTCTTACTGATGTCCAGCGGAAACCTTTCAGAATGCCGTTCACACTAGGACACAATGTACAACCCCAGAATCTATTTGTGGAAGCAGAGCGCCATCCATGTTACCAGATGGTAGCAGTTCAGAGGCAACACCGCCGGAGAGCAGTCTGAGCACAAATATTATAGTGCTTGAGGCTCTACTAGAGGCAGAAAGAGATGGTGTGGCTACCATGAATGAGGTAATCTTTATCTTGAGGCTGGAAATTACGGAATTAGCGGCACGCATTATGAAAGCAACCCAAGAATTGGAGGAAGTAAGAATGTTGCATTTGAAGACAGAGGAGGTTCTGCTGTTTCTGCTATCTGAAGGCCAAGATAATCCCGGTTCTTCTTTAGATACCAGTTGAAATTTTCATTAGATTATTGTACTTGCATGTTGTGTCATGTCTCTGAATGGATTATGTTGCAAGACCCCCTATGTTGTCCATGTGTTGTAATGATCCGAATTTTTTAGGCAAGGTAATCCTCAGTACTTGTATGATTGACATAAGGTGAACTGTTTTTCGTGTGAGCATATTGTATTGGATGAAATAACTGTTTGACTCAGAGTGTATCCAACCTACTGAATTCAAAGATCATGACATTTCTAAATCATAATCATATATAAAGGTGGAATAAATCTTTGTTGTGGTTTTGAAGAAATAAATAACAAAACGTATAATTATCTGTGGATATTCGTAATCGAATACAAATTGGATTTGAATTTAATTTGCTATGTCCCAGGGCAAACATGAATGCTAATTCTCCCAAGTTTTGAACGAAGCGGCTAAACACCCATTATAATTTGTGGGCTGCACGAAGCAAGTGTTTGCGAGATGGAAATTACTGTCTACCCCTGACACTTGACATCCTTATCGATAGGATTTACACTGCTGTCGATAGGGGTAGACTAGTAACTTCAATCAGACGTGACACGACGGCCTCTGAGCCCATTCAGACACGTTGGGCGCCAAACATGGGCGGCAAAACACATTTGATTCAAGCTCGTCCAAAAGACATGTGTCTCTTCCTCCATTTCCCCATTCATACACGGTGGGCGGCAAAACAAACTATCCTCGTCCGAAATCGATGTAGGCTTATATTTGAAATAGGGGCAAATGTGTAACTTCCATCAGACGTGACACAACCGCCCTACCTGTTAGCCCCGTTCATACACCGTGGGTGCCAACCGTGGGCGGCAAAACACCCTCTCCTCGCCCGAAATAGTTACCGGCAAATATTTGGGAGATGCGAGATTACCGTCCTATCCCCAACCGACGCGATCTCCAAAATTTTAAACGGGGGATAAGTTCGTAACTTTCCCCCATTTCAGAGAAGCGCGTCCCAAAGTTTGAGATCCCCCTCCCCTCCATTTCCCCATTCATACACCGTCAGCAGCACGACAACCTCCGCACTGCGGCCAGCCTCCTCTGTCCGCCACCCCATCCTCCACCTTGCCGGAGCCACTACCCCTACCCCACCATCCACTGCAAGAGATGGACGTCTCTCATCCACGGTGCTGGACCAGGATCCTTTCATCGCCTCCTCTCGCTTCATCGGCGCCGTCTTCCACCTTGCCGTTGCCGCTCCTACGACCGCCTTGTCCATGGCAACAGGATATATCCCCCGACCCGGCCTTCTGCCGTCTAAAGTCTTCTTCCCCGCCGCTGACAGCCATCGCACGTGCAGCACCCTCAACGTATCAGCATAGGCCTACACAGTGTCGCAAGAGAGCTGGTACTCTTCCATATGTGCTTAAGTTATTGATCTCACCCGGAAAATAGATCGTAATTTGTTTACTATACTTTTCTTGTCTGTACCAAATCGTAGTGGCTAGTTGAAAGCAAACATTGGTTGCGAAGTAGCTTTGTCCAGTTTGCACCTTCAGATCTGCCATGGCATGGGCATTATACATGTAAAGCTTATGGTTTCCCCCCTTTATATTCACTACCGTCATCGTAGGTGCTTCGTGTCGTGCTAGCACTGCTCCTCAAGACCTCAACCCAAAGCTTACGTGTTGAAATACAAATCTGATATGATGCTCATATCACTAAAACAGAGAACGTTTAATTGGTCACCTAATGTTCCTAAATTCGTTTCAAAAAGCATGTGCACCACCCACTGGTCCAGCTAGTTCCACATTCCTGATTTTTCTCTTGATGCTTAGGGTTTTCCCCTTTTATCTACTCTACTATGATCTGTGTAGGTGCTTTCTGTCGTACTAGCATTACTCCACCCGTCAAGCTAAACAACACAGCACTCAGAATTCGAAAGCTTAGTTGTTCAAATATGATTGTGATATGATACTGATATTAGTTAACCGACACATTTAATTGGTTAGCTAAAGGTCCCACTTGAGTTTCCAAATGCATGTCGCGACATATAGAGAGACAGCATAATTGCATTTCTTTGTCACTTGTTGACCCTACTTTCTTATCCATACCAAATCTTAGTTGTTATTTCAAAGCAAACATCGGTTGCTAACTACCCTTTGCACGGTTTGTAGCTTCAGATCTGCCATCCCACTGCCATGGTCAACACTGTACTCATCATGCTTATGTTTTCCCCATTTTATGATGACCACAATCAGCCTACGTGGTTCGTGTAATAATAGCACTGCTCCACCCATCGAGCTAAACAAGCTTAGTTGTACAAATTCATATATGATACTATTGCTGATATTAGTAAAACTAAGAGATGTTTAATTGGTTAGCTAAATATTCCTACTTTAGTTTCGAAATGCATGTGAGACACATATGGAGAGACCGGAAAGAATAGTATTTCTCTGTGCGCTCTGGTTCATCATGGGTGGCCAACCGACATTGTATTAAAAGACTTGTAATATCTTCAATCTGCTTGCTCTTCTGCTCTTCTTTAAATGATACTCTTCTCTTGCGGTCGACTGGTCAGGTCGAGTTGTTCTCCCTTAGTATATTTTGAATCTGTCAGGTCAGGTCGACTTGTTCTTCTTTACTATATGTTGAAGCTATCATCTACGAAGTGTCATCACTTCTGGAGCTCTCATATTTTGAGTAGTAGGCCACATTATATTAATGCACACAACAAATTACAGCATGCATGGCATCTTTTAAAAGAATTGCAGAGATAGCACAAAGGGGTTTACAGGGAGGCAGTATTGGATTAGAATCACTTCTGCATTACAAAGAAAATCTCACTTGTTTTTATGTTTTCATGCATGTCAGATATTGAACATTATCAAAATGAATATGAGAATGGGAGCACGAGAGGAATATTGCGGAACGATCCACTGGCTATCAAACTTGGCATGGTGGAGGATGGCCTATCTTATTCACCCATCAAGGTGCTTGCTCTAATTTTGCATCTGACCTCTTGCATTACTTCTACTTTGTTACACCATCTGCTTAGTTTAAGCATCATATATGAGTATATGTCATACCTATCCATTTTCTGTACCTATTCCATGCATCGTCACACTATGTTTTTCCATTCAGATGTTGTTCTTTCGTAATAGGTGTCCAAAAGGAAGAGGGTGAGTGCAGGTCGTCAAGGAGTACAAACTAGGTATTTGGAAAAGGTAGTGATACCTGTTAAATCAGATAGATCAGGAGCCACAGAAAACACAGGCCCAACTGTACCACACTTTACCCCTACTCCAATGGCCAAACCCCTATTAGAACTGCTAGGAGCCCAGCGTCAGGTACTGTCTATGATATCAATTCAAAATTTGAACTCCTAAATTTCTGCTTGTGCCCTACCTTCTCTCTTGTATGAAAACTAATTTCAGATGAATCTCCTTGCTCAAAGGATCATACGATCTCAAAACAACAATGGGCTCTGCATGGCTCTTGTCAGTACATCTCTCCCTTTTGCCTTGTAATGTTGTACTTAATTAATTGCTATTTGATTATGTATCATCAGTCTGCACCTGAGCTTCATTATCCTCTGTTTCTTCCAATATTATTTGATCTATATTTACTCTTTGCAAAATGTAGAATAATGGCAACACTTATAAAGAATTTTCTTTGGGGAATTTATTGAATTATCCTTCCATCAACATGGAGAAGGGCTTTGTCCAGCCCGTGTTAACATGTAATGTAAGTTCATCCTTCTCAAGCCTTCATACTTTGTTCTAATATAGCTTAGGATAGGCATCATTTCCTCCACTGCTTTTTGCTTTGCTGTTTACATCTGATTGGATGTTTGCAACAACTACTAGTTTCAAATTGTAGTTGTAAAAACATGTTCCTTATGCAGAACATATCCATTTATTTGCTTATATAATTGTGAAACCTATTACGTGTCTCCTTGTTTCTCTTTCAGACTCGTATCTCCTACGCCAGGCAGAACTTTAGGGAAGATAGTAAGCCAAACCATTTTGAGGACAGCGAGATGACCCCAAGGTCCTGTCTTGATGAAGACAGTGAGTTGAAGCTACTCACCAGCAGGTGTGAGATAACCTCTGTGCAGTCGCTGCCTCAATCAGTTCGACTTCTTCAGTCTCAACTTAAAGCGGAAAGGCTTGCTTTAGCTCAGCTCCGACTTCAAGTCAAAGATGCAATGAAGATGTCAGAGGACTGCCTTGCGCACCATGATGCCTCAAATCTAGTGTTGATGCATCTATCGTTGACACAACTGAGGTCTACTCAGCTTCTTCAGCTCTTTGGGGGGGGGGGGCGACCTGGCCAGGCCTAGTGCCTTCTGAAGTGCTCTCAGTTTTGTATATTCTTTTGTCGGCGCGTTTATTTGCACTGGTGGCAAACTTTGATGCCCAGTGGATGTAATATGTGTGATAGCCGTGATAGCCTAGCGTAAGTTGCTTGCTTATTTATTTCCTTGTTGTCTTGTTTATTTGTTTGCTTCTAGTCATTGCAGTTCTTTTTCTGCGGTTTGCTAGTGGCTGCATTAACCTATTTTTTAAAACTAGGCCACAATAACCATGGGCTAATATTTACTGTAGTGACACTGGGCCTCCTACGGGCCATAGAAACAGTGGGCCTTCTACGGGCCGTAGAAACAATGGGCCTTCTACGGGCCGTATCATCAATGGGCCTTATACGGGCAGTATGATCGATGGCCAAACATGGGCCTATAACAGGCCGCATTATGGCCGTAAACGGGCTAGAGTTGGAATCGTCCGTTCATGGGCCGACCATAACGGGCCATCGTTAATAGGCCGTTTTGATGACGCATTGAAAACGGCCCAACGTATTAACAGACCACAAACGGGCCGACTGTAACCACGGGCTGAATTTGGCCCACAAGAAGAAAATGACAGTAATGGGCCGTAAGTAAATGAATGCTGGAAATGAGCCCAAGCATAAATGGGCTCTGAGAAGGCCGAAAGATAACATGGGCTGGAAACGGCCCAACGGGATAACGGGCTGTTAATGGGTATAAAGTGATACATTGTTCATCACGGGCCAATTTCACCACGGGCCGTTAATGGGTGTAAAGTGATACACTGTTCATTACGGGCCAGTTTCATCACGAGCCGTTAGTAGGCCAAGAGTTACATAGGGCCTCATATGGGCCGAAAGAAGTCATGGGCCAGAAGTGAAAACGGGCTGGAATCATATAGCATGGCCCAGATGACGCTACTGGGCCTAATTCGGATAGGGCGTAACGGGCATTGGGTTAGCAGGTTGTAAATGGGCTATATTCGAACAAGCCGTTAACAGCCTTTCCATGGGCCGGCCCGCCAGCTTTTGACCAAGTCAAATGGGCCAGCCTTTACACAGGAATGGGCCTCTGTTGGGCCGTGCCACGTGTCGAAGTATCATACGCGCCTATCTGACCCACTCATGAGCTGACACGTGTTTCGTCCGGCCAATAAGAATTTTACACGTGGAAATTTCCCATTGGTCGGGGCTGTTAACGGGTTATCAGATCCAAAACCCGACCCGACAGCTTAACGGCATTCCGTTACGGTGGATGCCACGTGTCGGTCACCCTTGACGAAAGCACTTCTATGACGCGCAATTTATCGTCATGGAAGTGGACACTTCCGTGATGATAATTTTGGTAATGCCATGGAACACTTCTACGACAACACAAGTATGACTATCTTAATTCTGTCATAAATTTGTCATGGATGTACATGCATGACAAAAAAGCGACCTACTGTGACAAACACGTATCATCACGGAAGTGTTTTTTTTTTGTAGTGAACCCAGCGAGAGTGTCGTATTTCGTCTCCCACTTCCTCCGAGGTTTAGGCTTTAGTCTAGATCCCTTTGTTAGAGGGCTCATGTTTTATTACGGGCTCGATTTCCATGATCAGGCCCCGGATTCCATTCTTCACATCTCATCGTTCATCGTCGTGTGTGAGGCCTTCCTCCACGTCACCCCACACTTCGGCTTATGGCTCAAGATCTTTAATGTGAAGCCGAAGATGATTAATGGGCGACACGCAGAATGCGGAGGTGCCATAATAAGCAAAGGCGCCGATGCTCCATGGCCAAAGGGTTACTTTCCCAGATGTGTCCAGCTTATGGCAACGGGAGTGGTTTTACATCACAGCCCCTCGAGGTACTAAGTGGGTAGCCGCCCCCGCCTTCTGCTCGGGCCTCCCACCACAACTGGCGTCATAGGTCAACAAGGGGCTGGACTGGGGGCCAGTAAATGATGTGCCGACGTTGCAGAGTCGCATCCGAGATCTCCTTGAGAGAGATGTTAGCCTTGTCAAGGTAATGCAAGTCATGCTAGTTCGTCGAGTCCTGCCTTGCAAACGTCGACCTCTCAGTATGTGGGAGTTCAACCTGGAAGGACCGCGAGCTATTCGGCACTTCTTTGGCGTGACGGTCGAAGAGATGTACAGATTGTTCTTCGGATCACGAATAAAGTGTACGGACACCACCGAGGATGCGGGTCTAAACTACAATCGTCCAGACACCCAAGTAAGTAATTCTTCGGCCGAACATGCTGTCTCTTTATTTATCACAACATCATTCTGAAAAGTCGCTCTTTGACCAGGACTGGGAAAAAAGGCGAAGATGATCAGGTGTTCGACCCCCCTTCCCGAAGGCTCAACGGATCCAGTACTGGCCAGAATGCTTGAGCTCGCGCCTTATCAAGCGCCATCAGGGGAAGATAAAGGGAGGAATGAAGAAGCCGAAAGCGGGCCTCACTCATTATTCATCCAAACCAGGGGAATTAGAGCCTCCGCGAAGGAGGATAACCGGGGAGAAGGATCTAACATCCCCTCTCCTCGAGGAAGAAAGAGGACCGCCTCTAAAGACTTGGAAATAATGGTTTCCAAACAAGGGAAGAAATCTTTGTCAGGGGCCCCTACCCCAGAGGGTATCCTAACCGCACAGTGCCCGCAAGGGGATCAGCCCTCCACCGAGCTATAAGTAAACAAAAGTACTCTACAGTAAATATATCCTGCTTTATTTCCGAGGACAATAATCGAGACGTATGTCTTGTAGTTCGGATCGTTGCCCTTCTCGACAGAGTTCGTCTTCAGGGGATCTTCTTCCGGAGATGATGGAGAGCGAAACACCTCCCCATGTCTCCTCGCCTCATGAGGCAGGCGACCCAGAGGTGTCGTCATAGAGGATTTCTCCTAATCCACCAAGGCCAGAAGTTAATCCTTTAGCCTCCCGAAGTCCGGAGTATTCGGCTCCTAAAGGGAGCAACAGAAAGAGTCCAGGGTTGTCCGGTACGCGACCTGACACATTGATGAGTCTTCTGGAGCAAGCGGCTATCTCAGAGGCGGATCGTACGTTAATGGGTACGGTGGTTGAAAGGATTTCATCCGCCGAAAGCGGGTTGCATGAAGCTTTTATGAGCCTGTTGAGAGGCTTTGAGGTACGCAAAGTGATATGTATATTTTTTACGGTACCGCGCGCACCAGGTATGCCCTATGCAGATGGTAGCCCCTGAGACTCTGGTTGCTGCGGAAAAAGGCGGCAAACAGAGGATCATAGTCTCAGGTAATAATCATGCTGCCTTCATGTGCAGGTGGCTGAGGGTCCGGTAGATAGCCGGACTGGAGAGTTTGCCAAACTGAAGCGGCAACTTGATGTGGCAGATGCCGACATCGAGCTTGTAAACAGGCGGCTTGACGAGGCACAAGATATGTATTCTCTGATGGTCAACATATATTAAGAGGGGCATGAAGCTAGTATCTATAATATGTTGTGACTGCAGATGGAGCTGCCGCCATGGAGACCCTTCGGGCGGAAGTTGCCCGAGCCAAGGAACAAGCCAGGAGTAGTGATGCGGCCGCCCTAAAGGCGGTCGAAGAATTAAGAGCCGAACAGGCTGCGCATTGCCAGAGCAAAGAGAAAGTAGCCAAGATGGTTGTTGAGTTGAAAGATGCCGCCGACCGTTATGAGCTTCTCGAAAGGGAAAGTCAAACGAAAACGGCGGACCTGGAGAAAGCCATGGTAGCAGCTAAGGAAACCCGCTATAAATCCAAAGCGGCGAAAGAGGAGCTACGTCAAGCCGGAAATATCACAGCTGGGAAGTGCTACCTCTTGAGCACTGCGTTGGTTTTCCCCGAAGAGGAGAGGATGATGCAGCAAAGTAGCGTAAGTATTTCCCTCAGTTTTTGAGAACCAAGGTATCAATCCAGTAGGAGGCCACGCGCAAGTCCCTCGTACCTGCACAAAACGATAGCTACTCACAACCAACACGATTAGGGGTTGTCAATCCCTTCACGGTCACTTACGAGAGTGAGATCTGATAGAGATGATAGATAATATATTTGGTATTTTTGATATAGAGATGCAAAGTAAAAAGTAAAAGGCAAAGTAAAAAAGCAAAGCAAGATTAAAGTGATGGAGATTGATATGATGAGAATAGACCCAGGGGCCATAGGTTTCACTAGTGGCTTCTCTCAAGAGCATAAGTATTCTACGGTGGGTGAACAAATTACTATTGAGCAATTGATAGAATTGAGCATAGTCATGAGAATATCTAGGTATGATAATGTATATAGGCATCACGACCGAGACAAGTAGACCGACTCCTGCCTGCATCTACTACTATTACTCCACTCATCGACCGCTATCCAGCATGCATCTAGAGTATTAAGTTAAAAACAGAGTAACGCCTTAAGCAAGATGACATGATGTAGAGGGATAGTTTCATGCAATATGATAAAAACCCCATCTTGTTATCCTTGATGGCAATGATGCAATACGTGCCTTGCTGCCCCTTCTGTCACTGGGAAAGGACACCGCAAGATCGAACCCAAAGCTAAGCACTTCTCCCATGGCAAGAAAAACCAATCTAGTAGGCCAAACCAAACTGGTAATTCAAAGAGACTTGCAAAGATAACCAATCATACATAAAAGAATTCAGAGAAGATTCAAATATTATTCATAGATAGACTTGATCATAAACCCACAATTCATCGGTCTCAACAAACACACCACAAAAAAAGAAGATTACATCGAATAGATCTCCACGAGAGAGGGGGAGAACATTGTATTGAGATCCAAAAAGAGAGAAGAATCCATCTAGCTACTAACTATGGACCCAAAGTTCTGAGGTAAACTACTCACACTTCATCGGAGGGGCTATGATGATGTAGAAGCCCTCCGTGATGACGGCCCTCTCCGCCGGAGCTCCGGAACAGGCCCCAAGATGGGATCTCGTGGATACAGAAAGTTGCGGCGGTGGAATTAGGTTTTTGGCTCCGTATCTGATCGTTTGGGGGTACGTAGGGTCCAAGGCTCCTGGATCACGTTCGGTGAGAAAATCACGTACCCAAAGGTTTCATTCCATTTGGACTCCGTTTGATATTCCGTTTCTTCGAAACACTGAAATAGGAAAAAAACAGCAATTCTGGGCTGGGCCTCCGGTTAATATGTTAGTCCCAAAAATAATATAAAAGTGGAAAATAAAGCCCAATATAGTCCAAAACAGTAGATAATATAACATGGAGCAATCAGAAATTATAGATACGTTGAAGACGTATCAGGCATCCCCAAGCTTAATTCCTGCTCATCCTCGAGTAGGTAAATGATAAAAAGAGAATTTTTGATGTGGAGTGCTACTTGGCATAATTTCAATGTAAATCTTCTTAATCGTGGTATGAATATTCAGATTCGAAAGATTCAAGACAAAAGTTTATGTTGACATAAAAATAATAATACTTCAAGCATACTAACAGAGCAATTGTGTCTTCTCAAAATAACATGGCCAAAGAAAGTTATCCCTACAAAATCATATAGTCTGGCTATGCTCTATTTTCACCACACAAAGTATTTAAATCATGCACAACCCCGATGACAAACCAAGCAATTGTTTCATACTTTAACATTTTCATAACTTTTTCAATCTTCACGCAATACATGAGCGTGAGCCATGGACATAGCACTATATGTGGAATAGAATGGTGGTTGTGGAGAAGACAAAAAGAGGGGAAGATTGTCTCACATCAACTAGGCATATCAATGGGCTATGGAGATGCCCATTAATAGATATCAATGTGAGTGAGTAGGGATTGCCATGCAACGGATGCACTAGAGCTACAAGTATATGAAAGCTCAACAAAAGAAATTAAGTGGGTCTGCATCCAACTCGCTTGCTCACGAAGACCTAGGGCATTTTGAGGAAGCCCATCATTGGAATATACAAGCCAAGTTCTATAATGAAAAATTCCCACTAGTATATGAAAGTGACAAAATGAGAGACTCTCTATCATGAAGATCATGGTGCTACTTTGAAGCACAAGTGTGGTAGAAGGATAGTAACATTGTCCGTTCCCTCTTTTTCTCTCATTTTTCATTTTTTTATTTGGGCCTTTTTTATGGCCTATTTTTATTTTATTTTATTTTATTTTTTGTCCGGAGTCTCATCCCGACTTTTGGGGGAATCATAGTCTCCATCATCCTTTCCTCACTTGGGACAATGCTCTAAAAATGATGATCATCACACTTTATTTTTCTTACAACTCAACAATTACAACTCGATACTTAGAACAAAATATGACTCTATATGAATGCCTCCGGTGGTGTACCAGGATATGCAATGAATCAAGAGTGACATGTATGAAAGAATTATGAATGGTGGCTTTGCCACAAATACAATGTCAACTACATGATCATGCAAAGCAATATGACAATGATGGAGCGTGTCATAATAAACGGAACGGTGGAGAGTTGCATGGCAATATATCTCGGAATGTATATGGAAATGCCATGATAGGTAGGTATGGTGGCTATTTTGAGGAAGGTATATGGTGGGTGTATGATACCGGCGAAAAGTATGCGGTATTAGAGAGGCTAGCAATGGTGGAAGGGTGAGAGTGCGTATAATCCATGGACTCAACATTAGTCATAAAGAACTCATATACTTATTGCAAAAATCTAGAAGTTATCAAAGCAAAGTATTACGCGCATGCTCCTAGGGGGATAGATTGGTAGGAAAAGACCATCGCTCGTCCCCGACCGCCACTCATAAGGAAGACAATCAATAAATAAATCATGCTCCGACTTCATCACATAACGGTTCACCATACGTGCATGCTATGGGAATCACAAACTTCAACGTAAGTATTCTTTAAATTCACAACTACTCAACTATCATGACTCTAATATCACCATCTTCATATCTCAAAACAATTATCATGCTTTAATCTTTTCTTAGTATTCAACGCACTCAAAAGAAAGTTTCACAAATCTTGAATACCAAGCATATTATTATTAAGCAATTTACCATGCTATTAAGACTCTCAAATTGATCTAAGTAAAGCATGAGAGATCAATAGTTTATTTACAACAAATCCACCACCGTGCTCTAAAAGATCTTAGTGAAGCACATAGAGCAAAATTATAACGCTCAAAAGATATAAGTGAAGCACATAGAGCAAAACTACATAGCTCAAAAGATATAAATGAAGCACATAGAGTATTCTATCAAATTTTAATTCATATATGGCTCTCTCAATAAGGTGTGTACAGCAAGGATGATTGTGTCACACTAACAAACAAAGAGACAAATAATACAAGATGCTTCAAGCAAAACACATATCATGTGGTGAATAAAAATATAGCTCCAAGTAAAATTACCGATGGAAGTAGACGAAAGAGGGGATGCCTTCCGGGGCATCCCCAAGCTTTGAATTTTTGGTGTCCTTGGATTATCTTGGGGGTGCCATGGGCATACCCAAGCTTAGGCTCTTTCCACTCCTTGTTCCATAATTCATCAAAAGATTTCACCCAAAACTTGAAAACTTCACAACACAAAACTCAATAGAAATCTCGTGAGCTCCGTTAGAGAAAGAAAACAAAAAACCACTTCAAGGTACTGTAATGAACTCATTCTTTATTTATATTGGTGTTAAACCTACTGTATTCCAACTTCTCTATGGATTATAAACTATTTTACTAGCCATAGATTCATCAAAATAAGCAAACAACACACGAAAAACAGAATCTGTCAAAAACAGAACAGCCTGTAGTAATCTGTAACTAACGCAAACTTCTAGAACTCCAACAAATCTACAAAAATAGGACGACCTAGAGAATTTGTTTATTGATCATCAGCAATTGGATTCAGTATTTTATCACATTCTGGTGATTTTTAACAATTGTTTTCGTGAAGAGGAAGTTTCTGTAAATTACAGCAAGATCAAATAACTATCATCCAAGAAGATCCTATAGGTCTAACTTGGCACAAACACTAACTAAAACACAAAACCACATCTAAACACAGGGTAGATGGATTATTTATTCCTAAACAGAAGCAAAAACAAAAAACTTAAAATAAAATTGGGTTGCCTCCCAACAAGCGCTATCGTTTAACGCCCCTAGCTAGGCATAAAAGCGAGAATAGATCTAGGTATTGCCATCTTTGGTAGGCAATTCTTCAATGAGGCATATACCTTCTTTAGGAATTTCTTTCTTTCTAGTAATTACCAAACTCTTAGGCACAAGATTGAAAAATTCATTTGTAGCAAATGGTTCCTTAATGATAGCAAAAATATCGGGGTGAATACTTATAGATTTAAGATTCGCAGTTTCCTTAGAGGATTCACCCTTATTTTTAGGAACATACATAAGCTTGGCAATTTTAGTAGGAGGACTTGGATTATTCTTTACGGAAGAAAAAGCGGTTCCCAAATTTGTAATGATACCCTCAAGTTTATCGATCCTAGTAGAATCTAGATTTATTTTCTCATTAACTATAGGTTCTTTTTCCTTAATATTTTGGTTGTGGATCCATATTGAGTAATTTGATTGTGGATCTTTTTATCTAGATCTTCAAATGATTTAATGGTAGCAACTTTATTCTCAATAATTTCAAGCCTTTGCATAACATGCTCCAAAGTTAACATAGTTCCATTAACCAAAAGAGGTGGTGAGCCAAATAAATCTATCATGGCATTATAAGAATCAAAAGTATGGCTACCCAAAAAATTCCCTCCGGTAATGGTATCAAGGATATATCTATACCAAGGATTGGCATCGACATAAAAATTGTGAAGAAGAACTAAAGTAGATTGCTTCCTGGTAGATCTATTTTGAGCATTGCAAATTCTATACCAAGCGCCTTTCAGATTTCTCCCTCCCTTTGTTTAAAGATTAGGACTTCGTTCTCGGGAGATAACGGAGAACATATAAGACTAGCCATCACGACAAGGCAGGCGAGAAAAAGGCAAATGAAAAAAGAGAAGGAGAAGGAGATTGGGAAAGAGAGGGCGAATAAAACAGCAAGGGTGAAGTGGGGAAGAGGAAAACGAGAGGCAAATAGCAACTAATGTAATGCGAGAGATAGGGATTGTGATGGGTACTTGGTATATTGACTTTTTGCGTAGACTCCCCGGCAACGGCGCCAGAAATTCTTCTTGCTACCTGTCGAGCACTGCGTTGGTTTTCCCCGAAGAGGAGAGGATGATGGAGCAAAGTAGCATAAGTATTTCCCTCAGTTTTTGAGAACCAAGGTATCAATCCAGTAGGAGGCCACGGGCAAGTCCCTCGTACCTGCACAAGACGATAGCTACTCGCAACCAACGCGATTAGGGGTAGTCAATCCCTTCACGGTCACTTACGAGACTGAGATCTGACAGAGATGATAGATAATTTTTTTAGTATTTTTGATATAAAGATGCAAAGTAAAAAGTAAAAGGCAAAGTAAAAAAAGCAAAGCAAGATTAAAGTGATGGAGATTGATATGATGAGAATAGACCTGGGGGCCATAGGTTTCACTAGTGGCTTCTCTCAAGAGCATAAGTATTCTACAACGGGTGAACAAATTACTGTTGAGAAATTGACAGAACTGAGCATAGTTATGAGAATATCTAGGTATGATCATGTATATAGGCATCACGTCCGAGACAAGTAGACCGACTCCTGCCTGCATCTACAACTATTACTCCACTCATCGACCGCTATCCAGCATGCATCTAGAGTATTAAGTTAAAAACAGAGTAACGCCTCAGGCAAGATGACATGTTGTAGAGGGATAGTTTCATGCAATATGATAAAAACCCCATCTTGTTATCTTCGATGGCAACGGTGCAATACGTGCCTTGCTGCCCCTTCTTTCACTGGGAAAGGACACCGCAAGATCGAACCCAAAGCTAAGCACTTCTCCCGTGGCAAGAAAAACCAATCTAGTCGGCCAAACCAAACTGATAATTCGAAGAGACTTGCAAAGGTAACCAATCATACATAAAAGAATTCAGAGAAGATTCAAATATTATTCATAGATAGACTTGATCATAAACCCACAATCCATCAGTCTCAACAAACACACCGCAAAAAAAGTAGATTACATCGAATAGATCTCCACGAGAGAGGGGGATAACATTGTATTGAGATCCAAAAAGAGAGAAGAAGCCATCTAGCTACTAACTATGGACCAGAAGGTCTGAGGTAAACTACTCACACTTCATCGGAGGGGCTATGATGATGTAGAAGCCCTCCGTGATGACGGCCCTCTCCGGCGGAGCTCCGGAACAGGCCCCAAGATGGGATCTCATGGATACAGAAAGTTGCGGCAGTGGAATTAGGTTTTTGGCTCCGTATCTGATCGTTTGGGGGTACGTAGGTATATATAGGAGGAAGGAGTACATCGGTGGAGCAGCAGGGGGCCCACGAGGCAGGGGGCACGCCCCCCTCCCTCGTGACCGCCTCTGTTACTTCTTGGAGTAGGGTCCATGTCTCCTGGATCACGTTCGGTGAGAAAATCACGTTCCCAAAGGTTTCATTCCATTTGGACTCCTTTTGATATTCCGTTTCTTCGAAACACTGAAATAGGCAAAAAAAAACAGCAATTCTGGGCTGGGCCTCCGGTTAATAGGTTAGTCCCAAAAATAATATAAAAGTGGAAAATAAAGCCCAATATAGTCCAAAACAGTAGATAATATAGCATGGGGCAATCAAAAATTATAGATACGTTGGAGACGTATCAGGAAGCCCTTTTTGTTGCGGATGAAGTTCGGAGATCCTAAGTATGCCCTTCTGGATCAATTATGGAGTTCGGCGGATGCGTACTTGGATTTGGCAGTTAGTGCCGCTGATGCGACCAAGTTTTTCGAGGACAAAAAAGACCACGAAGTGGAAAAGTTGTTCTGGTCGCGGTTCAATGCTCCAGCGCATCCACTGCTGTTAGATGAGCAAATGGTCGAGTCGGCCGAGCTTCATAGGTTGTCCGGGCTTGCCATGAGGTCTGTCGTGGATCATCTCTGGCCGAAAGGACCAAGGCCGAATAGTTATTTTGCTCTTGTGCAACGATTCCTTGGTGTTGTGCCGCATATCGCCGCTGTAAAGAGGTCGGCGTGCATAGAGGGTGCGCGGATGGCTCTTGCCCGTGTCAAGACATGCTGGGCAGAGATGAAGGCCACCTCTATTGCAACCCAGAATCCGGCCGTAGGCCAGGTTTCATCTGAGCACTATTTTGATGAAGTCCTGGAAGGTGCTCGTTTAATAGAGGCTCACTGATTGAAGAGTGTTATGTTCGAGTGACATGTATCCCGATTGTAAAAACAATGCTATTTAAATTATAAAGGCTGTGTTTATACTTTTGCCTGAAAGTATTATGATGCCTCCTGTGCGGCAGTTTATGTGTATATGTATGTAACCTGAAAGTTTGCAGTCATCGGCTTCAGCCCCCACGCATATAATGCGGGAGTGTTCGCAAAAGCGCATGTTCACACTTGATCCAGCATCTTGGTCCATTAAGGAGGTGGTAGCGCAGCGAACGAGGCAATCGGACTATATTGCTTTAACACTTTCACTTAACCATAGGAGTTTGACAGTGGGGATACTATATAGCCCCTGGTACTTCCGCACTCATCCGAGTCCGGGGCGCGTACGTACATGACCGAGAAAGACGGCTGAGGGAGTCCTGGATTAGGGGGTGTTCGGATAGCCGGACTATACCTTCAGCCGAACTCCTGGACTATGAAGATACAAGATTGAAGACTTTGTCCCGTGTCCGGAAGGGACTTTCGTTGGCGTGGAAGGCAAGCTTGGCGATGCGGATATGTAGATCTCCTACCATTGTAACCGACTCTGTGTAGCCCTAACCCTATCCGGTGTCTATATAAACCGGAGGGTTTTAGTCGGTAGGACAGAACAAGAATCATACCATAGGCTAGCTTCTAGGGTTTAGCCTCCTCGATCTCGTGGTAGATCTACTCTTGTACTACCCATATCATCAATATTAATCAAGCAGGACGTAGGGTTTTACCTCCATCAAGAGGGCCCGAACCTGGGTAAAACATCGTGTCCCCTGCGTCCTGTTACCATCCGCCTAGACGCACAGTTCGGGACCCCCTACCCGAGATCCGCCGGTTTTGACACCGACATTGGTGCTTTCATTGAGAGTTCCTCTGTGTCGTCGCCATCAGGAAGGATGCCCCATCCCGTCTTTAAAGACGGCACCGTTGCTAAGGGAGCTTTGGTTGTCGGCCAAACTCTCCGGCTAGGTGGTTTTCTTATGACCGCATGTTCGCTTCTGCGCCGACGATGACCTCTCGGGCCATAAAAAACAATCTTCACGTCAGCTCGAAACTCGCCGAGCAGTTAGATCCAATGGAGCTCTCCTCCATAAACGAGCTCTTGGATCGCATCGCCGCCCTGGGAGTCGCTACGGATCACAACCAGATTGGGCCTAAACCAGATATGAGAGAGATTAACTCTCCCCAAGTCACCCATCACGTTGCCGTGGTAGAGGGACAGTGCGGCGACCCTTCATCTATCTTAAGGACTAGCTACGTCCGGATTCCCGATCCCTCCAAGCTGGATACCCGCGGAGGGGAGTATATCACTCAAGACCTGAACTTAGAGTCAAGCGACGGGCTGGATTCATTGGACAACATCCAAGAATCCAAATTTTTGAGTTCGGAAACTCCTCGGCCTCTGAGTCTTAGATTGGGTGAGGTTTCGGATTTAATTCCACCCACCCACCCAAACATAAGCGATCTATCCCAAATCAGGCAAAAGCCTGAAGAAATAGTACATCATTACTGGGCCAGATTCCTCCTGGTTAGATACAGGATAAGGGACTACCGCGAGGAAGACGCAATCTCAATCTTCTGCAATAATTGCACGGACAAGGGAATCCTCAACGCCATAAGTCGCCGTGATATTACACGCTTCACTGACTTGGCGTCCATAGTACGGAAGTATTGTGCGATGGAAAGCGCCTGGAAAACCGAAATAAAATTTTGGGACGATCCGGCCGTGAATACAAACCCAGTCCAAAATAAAAGGGTGCATCATTGCCAGACACCCCGGTCAAACACCAAAAAGCAAAAACCCTCTATAGGGCATGGAACCGTACTGGAAGGATGGCTTAATGGACCCAGTAAAATTCACAGTATAGAGGGCGCCACACCAACTCACGGCCTTAGAGAATGTTGGATACTCCGGCAGGTGGCCAAAATTGGCGAAGATCTCCTAATTCTGGAGGCCACAGAAAGCCACCCCAGGGACACCAATACGGTATTAACAGTCTTCGAGACTTTCGCATCAAATAATATGCGAAAAAGAACACTCTGCAGCCTTGCTGAAGTCTACCAAGTAGCAACAATAAACCCATGGAGTGACACGACTATTACTTTTAATGCCAGTGATGAACCTAAATTCCGAACAGCCCGAGCACCAACCGCATTGGTCCTCAGTCCAATAGTGTACGGCTTTCGCCTCACCAAGGTACTCATGGATGGAGGCAGCGGATTGAACCTCATTTATGAGGAAACCCTTCAAAAAATGGAAATAGACCGGAACCGCATTGAGCGTAGCAGTACAACCTTTAGAGAAATAATCCCTAGTCAGGAAGCGCGCTGTACAAGAAAAATCACACTAGATGTGGTGTTCGGCACGCCGGATAATTACAGGTCCGAAGAGGTCACGTTCCATGTGGCTCCGTTTAGCAGCAGATACCACGCCCTGCTAGGGCGGGAAGCGTTTACAACCTTCCACGCAATACCTCATGACGGGTACATGAAGCTCAAGATGCCCGGGCCGAACGGAATCATCACTCTCGCTAGTGATCCGGACATAGCACTCCACGCTGAAAACAAGACATCCGCACTGACCCTTGAGGCACTATCCGAAGCCCTAGCGTATGAGGAACTGAGTGCGCTGCGCTCCACGGTGAACAGGGACGATGTGATACTCGACAAAAGATCCAAGTCCACCTCCTTTAAACCAGCGGACGAAATAGTCAAATTCCAGGTCTGTCGTGGTTTTGTCACGGCAGATGTCCTCGAGAAAGGACTTAGTCGTGGAGCCATCGTGACGGGTTAGCTTGAAGGGGTTAAAGCGGACACAGGGACGCAAGAGAGTTTATACTAGTTTGGCCCCTTCGATGAAGGTAAAATCCTACGTCTAGTTGTGATGGAATTGATGGGGTTTTGAGGACTAGGGAGCAAACAGCTTCGCCTAAGTCTCGAGTTGTTGTCTGTCGTCCTTGAACCGCCGCCGGGTCGTCCCCTTATATACATCGGTGACGCCCGTCGGTTTACAGAGTCCCAATACCGGCTCATAGACGTGTCCGGTTTGGTCTCTACTTACTCCTTCCTTACAACGCAAGTTTACATATCAATGCCGGTTTACAGCTACGGGCTTTAAACCGACTATGGGTCCTAAACCCTCATCTGCCTTCTTGGGCTTTAACACACTTAACTACTAATGAAGTTAACCCAGCCCACCTGGCCGGTTTACGCCCAGTAGTAATATCCCCAACATTAGGCCCCAGATTGATTTGAACGGGTTCATGTCAATCATTAGCAAAAAATCTTTATCTTCAACATCTTCTTGTAGTTTGTTGAACCGCCGTGATGTCATCTTCTCTGGTCGTTGTAAACCGGAATGACGTCATCTGTCATAAAGAAAACTTATGTATGACCCCTTTTTGTTAATAAATCTGCGACAAACGAGGCGACAACTCCGTTTTGTGGCCCCTTGATTCTCGCGCCTGACACATGTCCATTTCCTTATAAATAGGACCAAGGAGTCATTTCTTTTATCCCCTTCATGCCCTTCTTCTTTGTCTTCCTCGCGTCGCCAGCCTCGGAGCTCCGCCGCTGCCGTCATCTTCCGCACCGACCTTGGCCGCTGCATCAACCTGAACGCACCAGAGCATCGCGGCGATCTTCCGCGTCTTCCTCAACCCTGGTGAGACTTCTCAACACAGATCTGTTCTAGGGTTTCGTGTTCTTGCAGTGTTCGTCGCCTGTGCTTGTTCATATACTAGCTTCTGGATGCATCTGTGAACCCCCGCTCTGTGTAGTGGTAGCTTTTAGTATCCGCCTTTAGGTTCATGCCCAAGACCATAGATCTCACATATATTTCTGCCCATTGAGTCAATACTATTCTACTTCGATCTTTTGAACATTTTTCTTATGTTCTGAACTTGCTTTAGATCCAACGCTGTAGAAAAATCTTGCGAATTCTGTTTCTGCATACTTATCCATCCACAATATCAGCTGTCTCAATGTTTGGATCAGGCGGTTTAACTTGGTGTAGAAAAAATTAACAAACCGGTATATACCATTAGTCCCCTTGTTGAACCGGCAGAGTCTCGTAGTCAGATATTGCCGCTTCACAAAACTCCGGTTTAGAAATAACTGCCTCTGGGTTTAACAATACATGCACCAGTGTGTGTTTGTCCAATATATTTGTGAACCGGAATTGCTGCCTCGGTAGATCGCGTCATGGCTAAACAAGTGTACGAGTGCAACTGGGTTCCCTCTCGCGTGACCGAGACTCAGCTGAACAATTTGGTCATAACTGGCGCTTTGAGCAGCAAAAGGGTTATTCATTGGAGGGTCCCCGGTACAGAATGTCCTCCCACGCCCCAAGAGGGAGAGGTTGTTGTTTTCGCGGATCACCTAGCCCGGGGTTTTGATCCTCCCGATTCAAAATTTTACGGGAACGTCTTAGCCAATTTCCAACTCCGCTCGCAAGACATTAGACCAAACTCTGTAACCAACATGTCACTTCCAAGTGCTCTGTGAGGTATTCATTCAAGAGGAGCCCATAGTTGAACTATTAAGAGATTGCTTCCATCTAAACCGCCGCACTGAATTCACTGACGGTCCCAACACAGAACTAGGCGGTATGGCGATTCAAAAAAGGAAAGAGGTCACCTATCCTCACGCCAAACTGCACAGTCATCCCAACGAGTGGAATTAAACATGGTTCTATTGCAAAGACACCTCTCCTGACAACGAAAATCCTTTGCCGGGTTACCGTCCAGAGCGGCTAAGCAATACCCATCCTTTCCCGCAAAGGCTGACATCCAAGGAGAGAAGCAAATACGCTCCTCAATTATCCAAGCTCAGGACCTTCATGGCTAATGGGCTGACAGGGGTCGACCTTGCTCGCTGCTGGATATCAGGGAGCATATTGCCGTTAAGCCGGCGCTCCGGTTTGATGTGCGAGTACACAGGAAGTGAAAAAGACCCTCTTCGACACATTGATATCCAGCTCACAGACGATGAAGTTAGAGAAGCTGTGAAAAAGATATTGAATGAATCGGAAGCTACCTGCGCTCAAACCGGCCTGGCTCCCTTTTGCGCCATTAACAAACGGCCAGCTGTAAGACTCATGCCTTGTCCTTTTTATTGAATATGCCTGTTCAATTTATCAACTGTTTAATACCAACATCTTTCAAACAGGGTGATGATCCATTTTGGAGCAAGAAACCTCCGCAAGAGAAGCCGGAGAAGCCGGAGAAACCGGAGCGGCCAACCCGGCCCAAAACCAGAGTTGTGAAGTGGCCCGCTAACAGGAAGAAAGCCACAGCGTCATCTGATCCGGTGGCTGATGATGATGTGGGTAATCCGGACCTTGAGGTAGAACTTGATTCACTTGGCTTATTTTTCACACGCCTTATTGATGATGATTATTGTCAAGACGACGCCGAAGCTAGTCATGCTAATGTTGTAGAGGTAACTGCTCTCTCCTCCGATTCAAACCCTTTGCCTTCACTAAAAAACCGTCGGGCAAACCGGAAAATTAAATTTTCTCATCCTCTTTCTTATTTGGACCCAAACTTTCTCGTGAAGACACAACAGCACGAAGCTCGCCGCATAACTCGGCACAGCGGCCAGGTAGTTACCTCTGCCGGTTTACCGAACTGTCCGGCTCGGAAACGCCGTTCAGAGGTCTCTTATTCTCTTGTCAATGCTTGTCCTAAAGCGGGCTGTTTTCATCAACCTCTTAATCCGTCTGACTCCGATTTTCAGGGCACTTCCCATTCATCGTCTGGCGAGTCATCAGCCACCCAACTACCACCACTCAAAACGGTGCTTGGGTGAGTCATATTTCTTATGATGTTGTTGATTTATTTCATTGTAACACATATTGTATTGACCTTTATTTCTTTCAGGGCCAAACCTAGACCAAGCAAGAAGGCTCGTCTGGACAAAGCGGTGGAAGAAGATGCTGAACCGGAAATGAACAGAACATCAGATCCTGAAGTGGCCATCCATGAGGATGTGCCAAACGACCCACCGCCGCAAGACGACGACTTTATTGTTGAAGAGAGATATGTTGACGCATCCGGTCCTACTGACCAGCCCGCAAGCCCCATCCGGATTGAAAAATCCACCAGCCCATCCAAGCCTACTGATGAACCGACGGCTCCAGTGCAAACCGGCGATGCCAAGGATGATGAGGTTGTTATCACTGGTGTTGGTCGCACAGAGCCAGGCAACCCCATTGCTTTGTCAAAACATACTGCCAAGGAAGAAATTGCTGCAATTGGCAAGTGCAAATGGAATGTCGACTTGTCAACTTATGCTACTTTGTCTCCTCAAGATCTCCATTCCGGTTATCTGAACCGGTTATACACCAGCCGTGATTACGAAGCCGGTCTGGTTAATATGATGAAGGAAAAATATGAGGTAATTTCTATATACTCCTCTGCTTGTAATTCGTCAACTCCAATAGCCCCCAAGTGTCGGTTTAAGATATCATTTTAAATCGGGACTTGTCATTTAGACTTCAATATATCTGAATTTGCTGATGTAGCCCCCAAGGGCCAGTTCAACTTAGTATAGTTAAACCGGGACTTTAGGTAATAAAGATTGTATCCTCCATACTTAATTGAACAAATAGCCATTAGCCCCCAAGTGCCAAGTTAAATACTTGTATTGAGCTTGGGACTTTCATAAAAATTGTAAGATGAACATCAAATAGGCATTAGCCCCCAAGTACCAAGTGCATAACTTGTTATGTGATTGGTGCTTCACTTCGGTACCCTCACTTGTATCATATCATTGTCTGTATGTAGGCTGAGACGAGCAAAAGAGAAAACCAAATCGCCGATTTGCAGGAAAATCTTTAGTCCCAACAAGCTGAAACCTCCAAGGCCAAAGAGGAATTTACCAGCGCTTTAAGAGCCATGGAACAGCTAAAGGGGGACTTCCAGAAGGAGCGGGCGGATTGGGCCACCGAAAAGTCCGCTTTAACCAAGAGAGCAGAAGATGCTGAGGCTGCGCTCAAACCGGTGGTGGACGAACTGACCGGCATAAAGCGGCAAGTGCATTCCATGACTGCTGCTATCTTCGATAAGCCGACTTAGCTTCTGGAGTTACTCAGCCTTCTTATGTAGCTTTCAATTTGCTAACTCTTTGTAACACTTCAGGAACACACATTGGTCACTTGGGGTCAGATGTGCGGATGAAATTGAAAGTCGCTGTCGGCGTTCTGGGAACGGGGGTCCCCAGACTTGACTGCCTGCGGCCTAAGGCGTGGCTCAAATGGGGGCCCAGCGTGGCCCATCATCTTCAACACAAGGCTCAAGACCCTCGCGAGGGGCCAAGCCTCGCGAGGCGGACGACATGGCGCTTCCTCAAGCACGGCCTCCTTAGGCTGGCTCGCGAGGAGGTGGAGAGATCAAGGCGGGTACCTCACGAGGTGCCCATGACGCAAGCCATGACGACCAAGGGTGCCAGGCGGGCGCCAGCCCGCGCAGCGTCTCCCTTTCCTCTTTGGTGCAAAGGGGGCAAGCGCAGGCGAGAGGATCAAGCAAAGGCACCCATTTTGGAGCAACGAGACCAAGACCAGTCCAACGGTGGGAAGGAGGTCACCATGGAGCCCAGGACGGCGTCACCACAGGGCCTTCGACAGGCGAAGACCAACTTTAGTCAGGATAAGTGTACCAGATGTTCCCCTTCAAATTGGCCAATTGTTGGCGCCCTTCACGCTCAATATTTGGGAAGAGGCCCAGGGCCTTTGCCTATAAACAGGGCTAGCCACCCCCAGGGTAGAGGCATCGGGTCGAGTACCAAGAAACCAGTAGGGATCGAATCTGATTCAGCGTCTAGAGCAAGGAGAGAGAGAGAGAGAGAGAGAGAGAGAGAGAGAGAGAGAAGGGCGATCGAACTCCCCCTAGGAGTTCATCCCCTAGCCAAGAGCAGACCCTCGCGAGGTCGTTCGTCCTTGTATTGTTCTTCATCATCAGCCCAAGGGGCAATCCACCCACCACACTGGAGTAGGGTATTACACCACAATGGTGGCCCGAACCAGTATAAATCCTGTGTCTCTTGTGTTGTTCTTGCAGTAGTTAGATCCTTACGAGACGGAGAGGTAGTGGCCACGATCTCCGCGCGCACCCCAGAGTTCGAACCTTAAGGGTCTGCCGGAACCCGTGATCCGACATTTGGCGCGCAAGGTAGGGGTGCGCCGGAATCTGTCTGCCGCCGCTCCGTTCTCCTCCGACCATCGCATCCATGTATGACGCTCGTCAGGCCCGCGCGGAGCGCCGGGCCGCCATCGCTTCCCGCGCCGTCCAGACGGCCCCCGTCGATGGGAATCCTCGTCGTTCCCCATCGCCCGCTGTCAAAGCCGCCACCGGCCCGGCGGGGAACGAGCAGCAAGCATCCTCTCAGCACCCGTCCGTGCGGCGGGATGGCCGCACCGCCACTCCGTCGCTCACCCCGGCCGGTTCCTTGTCGCACGCGCTTCGCGCACCCTTGGAGGCTCGAGCTGCGCTCATCGCGGCGAACGAGCTCCTGCGCTACCGCCCCGTCGACGACGTCTACGAGGAGTGGCTCGACCGCGTCGCCGAGCTCGTCCGCGCCACAGGGGGCTCTCCCGCGCCTTCCGCACCGCTGCGCCGCACTCCGCCCCGCATGGGCAATGAAGCCCCGGGGGCATTCCAGCCGCCTCCTTTCCAAGAAGATGCCATGGCCCTAAGGCGCGCAGCTCCTGGGCGGAACCCGCTCCGTCATGCGCCGGCCCAGCAGGAATGGAGCTGCCAAGAAGTCCCGCGACCGCAAGAGGCCGCCCGGGCGCTCCCAGCCCCGGCTCGCCGAGACCCCGCTCTAGCTCCGGCACGTCAAGACCCCGCGCTGCTCCCAGCTGCAGCGCAAGGGGACCCACGCGGCCAAGCTCTCCCTCAACCAAAACCTCCCGCGGTCACCGCTGGCTGCCGCGCCTACACCCCTGAGCTGCGTAGCGTCGCGTGGCCCGGAAAGTTCAAGCCGGACCTGCCTCCTCGCTACGACGGCACAACTGACCCATAGAGTTCCTCCAGCTCTACGAGCTGGGAATCGAAGCGGCCAGCGAGGATGAAAAGGTCATGGCGAACTGGTTCCCCATGGCGCTGAAGGAAGGTGCTCGCACTTGGCTCCTGAACCTGGCCCCAGGCACGATCTCCTCTTGAGACCAGATGTGTACTCGCTTCATCGCCAACTTCCAAGGTACCCGCGACCGGCCTCCCGCCGTGAGCGACATGCGCCGCATCAAGCAGCAACCTAGGGAGACCCTGCAAAAGTACATCCAGCACTTCAACAGTGTGCGCCTCAAGATCCCCAGGGTGTCCAAAGAAGCCATCATTTCGGCCTTCTCCGACGGCGTGCGCGACGTCAAGACGAAGGAGGAGTTGGCGATGCACGAAGACCTCTGCACCTCCCTGGAGCTGTTCAACCTGGCGACCAAGTGCGCCAGGGCTGAGGAGGGATGCCTCTCCCTCCTCGAGCTGCCTGCCGCAGACACAGAAGAGAAGAAGCCCAAGGCCAAGGACGTGAAGCGCAAGGGGGCCGCCGTGCTCGCGGCAGAGCCGAACAGCAAGAGGGGCAAGGATCTGCCCGAATCCTCCAGGGGCAGCCGGTACTGTGTGTACCACGACCTCCACACCCACAACACTAATGAATGCCAAGAACTCCGCGCCGTGCGAGAAGGAAGAGTCGGCCGACGCCCTGACCGTGCTGACCGGGGCTACGGCCGAGGAGGAGGAAGGAACCCGGGACGCTGGGAAGATTGTGGCCCACGTCAAGGCTGGCGTGACCAACCTCGCGAGGACCGCTGGCGCGACCCGCCTCGTGAGGGGGACTGGAGGGACCAGCCTCGTGAGGATCGCCCTCATGGCAACCCAGGCCTGCCGCTGTTGCCGCCTCAGCCAAGAAGGAATGAAGAACGCCACCAAGACGAAGGGGCTGGGGGCTTCCAGGAGCCTCGCGCCATCGCCTGCATCCTGGGCGGAGCTCAAGCCCCAGCCTCTCAACGTATCTTCAAGCAGTTTGCTCACGAAGTGAATGCAGTTCTCCCCAAGCTCGAAGCAACGTGTCCCCTCACGTGGTCGGCCTGCACCATCACGTTCAGCTCAGCAGACCAGCTCAAGTGTGCGGCCACAGCCGGATTCCTCCCAATGCTTTGTTCCCCAGTCATCAGCAACGTTCTGGTCACCAGGACCCTCATCGACGGAGGGGCGGGGCTCAATGTCTTGTCCGTGGAAACATTCAACAGCCTCCAAGTGCCCTATGACCGGCTTCAGCCAACCAAGCCCTTCTCCGGAGTCACTGACGTTTCCATGGTCCCGATCGGGCAGGTCCGCCTCCCAGTCACCTTCGGCACCTACGACAACTACCGCACCGAGCTCATCGACTTTGACGTCGCCCACATCCGCCTGCCGTACAACGCCATCCTCGGGTACCCGGCGCTGGCTAAGTTCATGGCCGTGACTCACCATGGCTACAACGTCCTCAAGATGCCAGGAAGCGGCGGCGTCATCACGGTGCCATGTCAAGAGAAGGATGCAGTGTGTGTCCTGGAGCGAGCCTTTCAGGCCGCGTCACTAGAAGACCCAGATCGCGGAAGCAGGAGGCTTCCTAAGACCACCCCCAAGAGGAAGAACACAACGTCAGGCTCAGCCCCTCAGGAGGCAGGCCCTTCAAGGCCCGCGTCTGCCCAGGGGGATCCTCCTTCAGTCGCATAGGAAAGCGCGCCCGGCGCCCTCCTCAGGCAGGGCTCGAGGGCTCTCACCTGGAGAGCCACCGACCTCGCCAAGGTCACGAGGGAGGCGCTGGGGCACCATGTGGAGGCGTGCTTCGAGGCACGTTTCCCTCGAAAGGAAGCCAGGGAAAGAAGGTCAAACCAGCAGGAGTTTGTTAGCAAGGCCATTCAAGAACTACAGGAGTCAAGGATCATGAGAGGCTGCCGTCGCCCACCAGCCGTGGCTCCCCATCCAGGCGAGGATGGTGGGCTGCGCGTCTGCGTCGACGTACCAGGGCTCAATCAGATCGCCGCGGCGGAGCGCCTCTGGCCCTCACAGGTGGGGCGCTGCGGAGGACCACCCCACAACTATGTTCGCATGCCTTATGGCCTGCCGAGCGTGGCTGCGGCGTACCAGCGCATCATGAGGAGCATCTTGGAGGCGCAAGAAGACAGGCGTTCCACAGCCCTGGCGGAGATGGAGGTTGCTCGCGAGGAGCCACCAGTGCCTCCGGAGCCTCCCGAGGCCCCTGGGCCTGGGGGCTCGTGAGGATCGACTTCCGCAGCCCGCCGAGTCTGCTGCACCAACGCCACTGCACGGACGACATCTTCAGGTGACATCTTTCAAGTTTCATTCCCAGCTGGGAGCGCCCTCCCAGGGTTGCGTCATTCCCAGGCCGCGTGGGTCCGTCCCTGTGGCATGTATCCCTTTTATCTTTTCAGTTGCTAGCTTGCTTTGCTGGGGGCGCCCCTCGGGCTGCGTCATCCCCAGGCCACTCGGGCTAGGCCCAGCGACATGTATCCCTTCCGCGTTTATTTCCAATTATGCATCATGCTTGATTACTCGATGCCGCCCGCGACACCTCTTCTTCTTCATGTCGACCACTTGGACGTTAAAGGGGGGGGTGCCTGAGCATCGCGACTCAGGGCTCTTGCTGGCTCTCCAGCCCTCACCCTCTGGCCTTGTCCACGGCATCGCAACCTGGCATACCAGCGACGGCTGAGACAAGCTTGAGGGCCGGGACCCGAGGACGTAGAGTGCCGGCATCTAACCAGATTTTGCAGGAACACATCTCAAGATACGGCCCAGCGCCAGGCGCAACCCGCCTAGAGGTAGGGCCTCGTGAGTCCCGCGCTGGCTCACGGGTGCCCAGACACACCTCACCCGCTCCAACCAGCGAGCTCCTGAGCGGCTAACAATCAACTAACAGCTGCTATGGCAACCCCGTCCTTTTTTGTGATGAATCTGTAGGATCCTTAGGGGAGGCCGTGCTAGCCAAGGCCCTCGCGGCGTTTCCTTCACCCTCGCCCGCGCGAACCGCTTGCACGTTAAATGGGGGGTGCCTGAGCATCGCGACTCAGGGCTCTTACTAGCTCTCCAGCCCTCACCCTCTGGCCTTGTCCACGGCATCGCGACCTGGCATACCAGCGACGGCTGAGACAAGCTCGAGGGCCGGGACCCGAGGACGTAGAGCAGAAAGGGGAGCAGAAGCAAGGGAGAAGGGGCACGCGAGGACCTCATCAAGCAACCACTCTCCAGCTACCTCCCAGATCCGACGGCGCGCTGGGGATGATCCACGACCCCCAAAGATAAGTCACCATCCACAGCGTTGGCTACCGTGGCACCACCCCCGCACCTAAAGCGACTCCGTACTAGCGACGTTGCTTCTCTTTCTCACCAAGCGACGGCTGCTTGGACGCCAAAGGGGACCTCCTGAGCATCGCGACTCAGGGGCTCTCACCGGACCCCGGGTCGCTCACCTCCTGGCCTTGACCACGGCATCGCGACCTGGCATACCAGCGACGGCTGACGCCGCCTTGGGACTGGGACCTGTCGACGCAGAGCACCAAGCCCTCGCGAGGTGCGAAAGAGAGAACCAAACTATGACAGAATTCGCGATTCGCACAAATCCATAGCAAGGGTTACATATTAACAACAAGGACACAACCACCTTACAAGCCCCCATGGGGCACAATGTGATTCCTCGCAGGGAACGAATCCTAAAAGGTGCTAACCACACACGCCCCTGCAAAAGATGCCATCATCAACAGTGGGCCGGCAGGCACCGGCGCCAACCCCATCCAGATCAGGATCGACGGCGACCAAGCGAGCCTGCCCCGCTCTCGGAGCGGCGTTGGCTCGCGGGCTCGTAGCTGTCGTCGCTCGTCTCCGGCGTCGCGAAGACCTCACTGGGATCGCTGGATCCTCCGGCGCTCCCATCGCTTGTGGAGCTGTCCCGAGGGCGATTGGCGGGCCCAGCCGTCGCCATGGCGAGGTCCTGGCCGCTACCCCCGAGGCAGCACTCCCGCCGGCGACCGTTCGTGTCGAAGACCTTGAAGAACATCACCGAAGCACCGTCGTACTCCAGGTGGATCGTGAGGGCGCCCTTCGTTCTGCAGCACCGAGCGATTTCGCCCCAGCCGCGAGTCATGAAGACCTCGCCCGGGGCGGTGATCGCAACCTCTGCCCCGGTCGCAGGAGTGATGCGGTCGGCTTGCTGCAGCCACAGCTCTAGGAGTCTCCCCTACTGGAAGATGGAGGCGAAGAAGGGAGGAAGGCGAATCCAAGTCCGCGGAGGCATGGCGGCGTGGAGCACGAGCTCGCAGGAGGAGCCCTCGGCGTGGACTCCAGGAGGAACAACCAACAACTTCGTGACCCTCCGGCGCCGGCGATGGCGCTGGCCGAGGGGATCGGCATCTCCTCTTCCAGAGCCCTCGGCGTGGGCATACAAGGGAAGCGGGAACCCCGGCGGAGGCCGCTCGTACCAAGGCCTCAGCACCACCAGGCGGTTCTCCTCATCTCGGCCGCGCAAGGCAGGCCGTTTCTTTGGCGGGAGCGGGTCAGGTACCTCTTGAGGAGCCTTTCCCTTCTCCGCCGCAGAGAACCGGCGAATCGGAGCCATCACACCAAGACGAAACAAGAACTGAGGCGGAGGAGGAAGCAAGGAGAGATGAACTAGAAGGGCACGCGCGGTGCCGTACTTATAGCCAGCGGAGGCCAACCGTCGGCCTCCCTGATCACAGGTAATCATGACACGATTTGCATGCAGGGACTTGTCCAATCTGCGCGATCATCGAGGCATCATGGGGAAGCGGAGACGCCCATGTCCAATCAACCGCCACGCGGCGCCCAAGGCCGCAGGCTGTTAGGACCCGCGGTGCTTCGCCCTTGCCCTTTCGCCTCTCGGCACGGCCAAGTCCGTGCGCGCCTTGGGCCCGGGGGCTACTGTCGGTGTTCTGGGAACGGGGGTCCCCAGACTTGCCTGCCTGCGGCCTGCGGCGTGGCTCGAGTGGGGGCCCAGCGTGGCCCATCTTCATCAGCACAAGGCTCAAGACCCTCGCGAGGCGGACGACACAACGCTTCCTCAAGCACGGCCTCCTTAGGCTGGCTCGCGAGGAGGCGGAGAGATCGAGGTGGGGTACCTCACGAGGTGCCCATGACGCAAGCCATGACGACCAAGGGTGCCAGGTGGGCGCCAGCCCGCGCAGTGTCTCCCTTTCCTCTTTGGTGCAAAGGGGGCAAGCGCAGGCGAGAGGATCAAGCAAAGGCACCCATTTCGGTGCAACGAGACCAAGACCAGCTCCGCGACAAGGAGGAAGTCACTGTGGAGCCCAAGCCGGCGTCACCACAGGGCCTTTGGCAGGCGAAGACCAACTTTAGTCAGGATAAGTGTACCAGATGTTCCCCTTCGAATTGGCCAATTGTTGGCGCCCTTCCCGCTCAATATTTGGGAAGAGGCCCAGGGCCTTTGCCTATAAATAGGGCCAGCCACCCCCAGGGTAGAGGCAGCTAGAGGGAACAGAGCTAGAACAGAATCCAGCATCTAGAGAGAGAGAGAGAAGGGCGATCGAACTCCCCCTAGCAGTTCATCCCCTAGCCAAGAACGGACCCTCGCGAGGTCGTTCTCCCTTGTACTGTTCTTCATCATCAGCCCAAGAGGCAATCCACCCACCACACTGGAGTAGGGTATTACACCACAATGGTGGCCCGAACCAGTATAAACCCTGTGTCTCATGTGTTGTTCTTGTAGTAGCTAGATCCTTACGAGACGGAGAGGTAGAGGGCACGATCTCCACGCGCACCCCAGAGTTCGAACCTTAAGGGTCTGCCGGAACCCCAGAATCCGACAGTCATAGCCTTGGTTTCACAACCTAGGAGAGTATGGCGTCTAGCGAGGGAAATTATCACCGTAGAGGTCCTTACTTTGATGGTACTAATTTTGCTAGTTGGAAGCATAAAATGAAAATGCATATTCTTAGACATAACCCCGCCGTTTGGGCTATTGTGTGTGTTGGCTTGCAAGGTGACTTCTTTGAGGCGGAAGAGTTGAAGATGCTGCAATACAACGCTCAAGCTTGTGATATTTTCTTCAACGGATTGTGCCCCGAAGAATTCAACAAAATCAGCCGTCTTGAGAATGCAAAGGAAATTTGGGATACTTTGATTGATATGCACGAAGGTACCGACTCCGTCAAGGAATCCAAATTGGATGTGCTTCAAAGTCAACTTGACAAGTTCAAAATGAAGGATGGTGAAGGTGTCGCTGAAATGTACTCTAGGCTTGCTCTTATCACAAATGAGATTGCCGGCTTAGGGAGTGAAGAGATGACCGATAGATTCATCATCAAGAAAATACTAAGAGCCTTGGATGGAAAATATGATACCATGTGCACATTGATCCAAATGATGCCAAATTACAAAGATCTCAAGCCAACGGAAGTCATTGGAAGAATTGTTGCTCATGAGATGTCACTCAAGGATAAAGAGGAACTTCACAACAAATCAAGTGGAGATTACAAAGCCTCATGTGAAGCCCCCACATCATCAAGTGAGAAACAAACCTTCAATGAAGAATTGAGCTTAATGGTGAAGAACTTCAACAAGTTCTACAAGAGTAGAAGCAAAGATAGAAGCTCCAAGTCAAGGTCCTACAATGCCAAAAGATCTTCTAGTCAAGAGCGAAACTGCTACAATTGTGGAAGACCCGGACACTATTCTAATGAGTGTATGGCTCCCTACAAAAGAAGAGAAGATTCTCCCAAGAGAAGGAGTAGAAGAGAAGAATCACCATCTAGAGAAAGAAGGAGTAGAGATGATCGTTATGAACGAAGATACTCACGGAGAAGCAAGGATTCAGAAAGAAAGGACAAGTCATCAAAGAGCTACACAAAACGAAGACATCAAGCTCATGTTGGTGAATGGGTATCCGGCTCCGACCCCGACAACCACTCCGAGAGAAGTTATCACTCCGATTCCGAATATACTCAAGATGAAGGTGTTGCCGGTCTAGCACGTGTGTCAACCAACTCCTACGACATATTTGACTCACCAAATGAAGGAGTTGGAACATGCTTCATGGCTAAAGGCCCAAAGGTATCACACCCCGAGTATGTTGATTTCAGTAGTGATGAAGATGACTTGTTAGGTGAGGATGATTTACTTGTTGACAACTCTAGTGATGAATACTATGATGAAACGTCAATTAATCATGCTAATCAAGATAAAACAAATGACAATGATAAGGAGAAGATTGAGTCTCTAACTAAAGAACTAAACACTCTTAAGTTAGCTCATGAAACTATCTTAGAAGATCATCGAGAAGTTTTAAGAACACATGAGAAATTACACTTTGAAAAGCTCAACCTTGAGCAAGAGCATGAGTTCTTAAAAGCAATCAATGATGATCTTCGTAAGAAAAATTCTTCTTACATTGCCAAGCGTTTACTCTTATCCACTTTACATGCCTCAAGTCAAGTCTAGTAACAAGAACAAGAAAGATTCTTACATGGCGCAAGAAGGCAGGCGTTCCACAGCCCTGGCGGAGATGGAGGCTGCTCACGAGGAGCCACCAGTGCCCCCGGAGCCTCCCGAGGCCCCTAGGCCTGGGGGCTCGTGAGGATCGGCTTCCGCAGCCCACCGAGTCTGCTGCACCAATGCCACTGCACGGACGACATCTTCAGGTGACATCTTTCAAGTTTCATTCCCAGCTGGGAGCGCCCTCCCACGGTTGCGTCATTCCCAGGCCGCGTGGGTCCATCCCTATGGCATGTATCCCTTTTTATCTTCTCAGTCGCTAGCTTGCTTTGCTGGGGGCGCCCCTCAGGCTGCATCATCCCCAGGCCACTCGGGCTAGACCCAGCGGCGTGTATCCCTTCCGCGTTTATTTCCAATTATGCATCATTACTTGATGCCGTCCGCGGCACCTCTTCTTCTTCATGTCGACCACTTGCACGTTAAAGGGGGGGCCTGAGCATCGCGACTCAGGGCTCTTACTGGCTCTCCAGCCTCACCCTCTGGCCTTGTCCACGGCATCGCGACCTAGCATACCAGCGACGGCTGAGACAAGCTCGAGGGCCGGGACCCGAGGATGTAGAGTGCCGGCATCTAACCAGATTTTGCAGGAACACATCTCAAGATACGGCCCAGTGCCAGGCGCAACCCGCCTAGAGGTAGGGCCTCGTGAGTCCCGCGCTGGCTCACGGGTGCCCCGATACACGTCACCTAGCTCTACCGTGCCAGCCACGTGTTAGGGCGGGGCTGTACACGCCCCGGGGGCTCCTCCCGGAGGGGGGCCCCTCCCACGTACCAGTGGAAGCACCATGCTCCGTGCTGGCTGACGACACTACCGAGGAGCGGCTATGCCCGTACACATACGGAAGCGCTATGCTCCGCGCTGGTGATAAACAACTGAGGGTGGCCTCCGGGCCGCATTAACCTCAGGGAGCCCCGAGCTCAGTGGCCGGCCTCATCGCAACGCCTCCCCCCGGGAGCGCCGCGCGAGGGGGCTGGGCACGGGGGCTACGACTGGGTCACGCCCAGTCGTACGCCCCAGCCAGGCCCCTCGGGCCTGGTTTGTCGCGCGTCTCTCCGCGAGCGGAGCCAAGGTACGAAGGCCGTTTGCGCGTCAAGGGGGACTCCTGAGCATCGCGACTCAGGAGCCTAACTGGCTCCGTAGCCCCTCACTCCTTAGTTCCGAAAGGCTATGCTGGGTGAGGTACACACGGGGTCGGGCTCTGCAGACATAGAACGGTAGCCCCGCCTACATTCCATCTCATGCTGTTCGCGCGTCAAGGGGGACTCCTGAGCATCGCGACTCAGGAGCCTAACTGGCTCCGTAGCCCCTCACTCCTTAGTTCCGAAAGGCTATGCTGGGTGAGGTACGCGCGGGGTCGGGCTCTGCAGATGTAGAACGGAAACGCACCTACATCGCGCTTCCCTACTTGCTGTTCGTGGGCCAAGGGGGACTCCTGAGCATCGCGACTCAGGAGCCTAACTTGTCACGTGGCCCCTCATTCCTTTGGTCCCGTCCTGGTTTCCGGTCGGGGATGATGCTGGGTGAGGCATGCGCGTGGCCGGGCTCTACCGGCGTAGAGCATAAGCAAGTAGGGAATAGGAACATAAAATTCAAGGAACTTAAAAGTGAATATTACAACCCATAATGTCGCCTTGGTACCAAACGCAAATTTAAATGCTTCCTCGAGGCGTCGTGCATGTGTAGGAATCGAAAGAAGAACAGGAGTGATAGCGGAGTCACTTGTCGGCAGCGGAGTCGCGTGGAGTGGCTTCGCCTTGTGGGGTAGTGGGGTCGGCAGCGCCTCGCTTTGGCTTGGTGCTGAAGTCCCAAAACTTCCCTAGCAACGCCTCTGCGCGCCCCTTCACGGCCTCGACAGCGGCAGCGGCGCCCTCGCCGCTCACCGGCTCTAGCAGGCTGTCGAGGTCGGCGCTGGGGTCGCGAAGGTAGACATGGGCGAAGACCCGCGTCAGCGCGGCGGAAGACAGGACACGCGCCTCGGCTTCAGTCGTGGGGGCGAGTCCGAGGGCGACATCTCCAAGAGCCTTCACCAAGAAGGGAAGCAGTTTGGCGGGGTCGTCCCCGTCACCAGCCAGCGGGCTATCCAGGCCACTCTCGTAAAGCGTCTTCAGTGAAGCGCGGGCATCCTTCTCCATGTCCGCGAAGGCCACGCGATCCTCGGCAAGGACCCGGGCCTTGGCGTCCAGCTCGGCCTTCGTCGTCTCCAGCTCCTTCTTCAACGCACCTAGGTGGTTGCGGCATTTCTTGAGCTTCGCCTCCCGGTCCTCGAGCGCCGCCTCGCGAGCCTTCACCCCCTTCTCCTGCTCTTGGCGAAGGCGGGTCTCCTCTGCAAGCTGATCACAAAGGCCTTGCAACTCGTCCTCCAGCTCCTTGCAGCAGCCGCGGATGCCAACCGCCTCTCCCAGGGCCGCGTCACGGGCAGCCTTCGCCTCGAGGGTAGCTTACCTCTCCTCGTCACAGGCCGTCGAGGCCTGAACCAGCACTGCCCGGATCGAGGCGTCGGAGCGAATCCACCCCGAGGCGAGCTCCAGGCGCCCGGCCACCAGGCGAGGGTCGGCGCCTAGAAGATCCTGCCGCAGCCGGTCCAGCCCAGCAATAGCTCGCTCCAGGATGGAAGAAGAAGGCGGAGAAGCATCAGTACGCTTCAAGGCAGCAGGAGGAGTCGCGGAACCAGCAGCCGGCGGAACGGGAGGAGAAGGTAGCGGCGGCGAGGCTGCAGTATCCCCAGACGGAGTCTTCTGCGCCTCCCCAGCCGTAGCAGCAGCACCAGGCAAGGGCACCTCTGGGGTCGACCGAGCCATGGGGGCTGCGGCCCCAGCCAGATCAGCCAAGCCCTGCAAGGGCGAGTGGGCAGGAGAAGCCCGTGCGTCGTGGTCGCCCTCCCCTGCAGGTGGAGGTGTCGCCGTAGCTGGGGCCTCAGGAGCTCCCTTCAGCTTCTTTGCCGCGGGCGCCGGCCTGCTCAGGAGAAGTAATCGTCAAGCCTCGTCAGCGGAACAAGAAACCAGGAATCAAGGATCAAGCACTTACAGGTCGTCGCCAGAAAGCCCCAGTGGTCTCCTGCCAAACTTGAAGCCGGAGAGCCGGATGGAGGGGTCGACCTCGGAAGCAGAAGGCGCGTCAGCGGTTCGCCCTGGAGTCAAGGCGGACCCGCAGGGAATCAACCCAGTCCTGCCCTTCTTCGGGACCGAGGGCGAGCTCCCGCTGCCCAGCACGTCGTCGTCATCGTCACAATCGCTCAGCGAAAGGCGGAGAGCGCGGGGCTTGCGCTGGAGCGGGGGAGCCCTAGACTCTCCGTCAGTCGCCTCGGAGTCGGGACCTGCCTCCCGCTCCTCCTCACCCCCATCTCCGCTGGAGTCGCCGGAAGACACATCCACCAGATCCTCGGGAGCCACCACGGGCACAAGCCCGTCCCCGTTGAAGACGGGCATGGACTTCACCACTTGCTCCCAATCGTCGTGGAGGAACAGGGGCGAAGGCGCGCCCTCCAGCCTTGCTGCCTCGCCCCCGACTAGGGACTGGAGAACCGCAGTCACGTCCTCTTCGCCCACGGCTGCGGGGCTCAGGTGAGGCCTCCACATCGGGGGAGAGTACTGCCGAAGCGGAGCTAGCTGGTGCTCCAGGAAATCCCTCAGCAACGCCGCCCCGGTCAGCTTTGCCGTCGCCATGTTGGCTGGCTTCAGATCGACGTCCATCTTCTCCAGCATCGACTTCGCACGGGGAACCATGAGCTCCGCCCGGCACCAGTCTTCCGAGCTCACGGGCGGCTCCGTGGGAAGGGCCAACTGAGGGTGGACGCACCCGGCGTCAACCAGTACCCACTTGTTCCGGAAGCCCTCGATCCTCTTTCCTGGATTCGAGATGGCCATGGAGCTGCCGCAAGCGACGAAGCCCGCGCACGCGGAAGGGGAACCTTTGGAGGTCCGGAGGTAGAAGTAGTGGCGCAGCAAGGCCACTGAAGGCTGCACCCCCACATGTGCCTCGCAGTAGTAGGCGAAGATCGCCAGGAGAAGGACGGAGTTGGGGTGGAGATGCAAAGCTTGCAAGTTGTAATGGCGGAGGACGGCGAGGAAGAACTCAGAGAAAGGGGGCACCAGGACCGCTGTAATGGAGCTTACGAAGAAAGGATAGAAGGTGCTCCCTTGACCTTCAGGGGCATCGGAGCCTACCTTGAACATCTGCGCCCCGTCAATGCCCTGCGCCGCAGCCATCCGGTGCAGTAGGGCGAGGCTCGCCTTCAACACGTTGGGCGAATCCAAAGCAGGCGAGAACCAAGCTTCGGCCGGGGCCCGACGAGGCGCCATGGCTACCTGGGTCGAGCGGGTGGAGCAGATCCGGAAGCTTGGAGGAAGGGAGGAGAAGCGCAAGAAAGGGGATCTGGGCAGCGGATGAAGAAGGAGAAGAACAAAACCCGAGCAGATGCCACGCCTTTAGTATCCTGCGCAGTTGCAAAAGCACCCACGTCCAATCAACCGCCACGCGGCGCCCAAGGCCGCAGGTTGTTAGGGCCCGTGGCGCTTCTCCCTTGCCCTTTCGCCTCTCGGCACGGCCAAGTCCGTGCACGCCTTGGGCCTGGGGGCTACTGTCGGCGTTCTGGGAACGGGGGTCCCCAGACTTGCCTGCCTGCGGCCTGCGGCGTGGCTCAAATGGGGGCCCAGCGTGGCCCATCATCTTCAACACAAGGCTCAAGACCCTCGCGAGGGGCCAAGCTTCGCGAGGCGGACTCCTTAGGCTGGCTCGTGAGGAGGCGGAGAGATCAAGGCGGGTACCTCACGAGGTGCCCATGACGCAAGCCATGACGACCAAGCGTGTCAGGCGGGCGCCAGCCCGCGCAGCGTCTCCCTTTCCTCTTTGGTGCAAAGGGGGCAAGCGCAGGCGAGAGGATCAAGCAAAGGCACCCATTTCGGTGCAACGAGACCAAGACCAGTCCAAGGTGGGAAGGAGGTCACCATGGAGCCCAGGACGGCGTCACCACAGGGCCTTTGGTAGGCGAAGACCAACTTTAGTCAGGATAAGTGTACCAGATGTTCCCCTTCAAATTGGCCAATTGTTGGCGCCCTTCCCGCTCAATATTTGGGAAGAGGCCCAGGGCCTTTGCCTATAAACAGGGCTAGCCACCCCCAGGGTAGAGGCATCGGGTCGAGTACCAAGAAACCAGTAGGGATCGAATCTGATTCAGCATCTAGAACAAGTAGAGAGAGAGAGAGAGAAGGGCGATCGAACTCCCCCTAGCAGTTCATCCCCTAGCCAAGAGCAGACCCTCGCGAGGTCATTCTTCCTTGTATTGTTCTTCATCATCAGCCCAAGGGGCAATCCACCCACCACACTGGAGTAGGGTATTACACCAAAATGGTGGCCCGAACAAGTATAAATCCTGTGTCTCTTGTGTTGTTCTTGCAGTAGTTAGATCCTTACGAGACGGAGAGGTAGTGGGCACGATCTCCGCGTGCACCCCAGAGTTCGAACCTTAAGGGTCTGCCGGAACCCGTGATCCGTCAGCCGCCTACACATTGATCGAGCAGCTGTATACTGGATTGCAGCGGATCTTCTCTAGTGCATCACATAACAATCCGGAGCCTACTTTAATTCAAGATAGTCTTAAGAGGCTGTCGATGCTTCCTGCCCGGGTTGAAGAGCTGAAGAAATCTGCCGCTCGAACCGGTGCCATCAATGCCTTAATCCAGGCAAAAGCATGGGTGCCGGATTTTGACCCTGTTGAGGCAGCTCAGGGCTATCCCAGCTTGAAGGAAGACGGGTCAGAGTTTAGTGAAGCGGATCTGCGAGCAATAAACGGGGAGGTGCGTCCTCTAGCTTGCCAATTTGCTGAAGAGGTAAGGCTTGTCGCATTATCAAGCACAGTACAATGACCAAAATAAGCGAGTAGCCGCACCGATTCCTGAAGCGGAAAATCTTATCCCTCCAATCCGTAAGCACACTTATGCTCCTGATATTGAACCGTCACTGCTGATCCATGATGAAGCTGTCTTTCAAGCATTAATTGGAATCGACTGGACAACTGTTGATTTCCAACCGCTGGGTAGAGAAGCAGAAGTTGAAGCGGTGCGGGATGACCCACAACCATCAAGCCATGCTGGTGACCAAGCTTGAACCGGAAGCCGGTTTAAACTGCTCCCCCTTTGTGTTCTGTGAAAAAACAATGATCTTATTTGGGCACCATGTTGCCTTGTAATAGGCTAGCCGATACTCTTGATTTTGTTATGCCTTCGTGCATAAGTACTACAACATGTGCTTCCTTCGCGTGATAAAATTTCCAAAGTATTTTCTGCAATCAAGAAATCTTAAAATGCCGCCGCGGTTGTACCGTCAGGCGGATTGTTATGAAATCAAAATATCTGAAATTGAAGTATATGATCTAATCTTTGTGATACATAATACCTGCCATCATTGGGCATGAAGCTGGCTTGGCCAATCTTGAAGCGGAGGTTATACAATAAAGGGTTTAAGGTATATTACATCCACTGGGCATCGAAGTTCGCCACCAGTGATCATAAAGCGCAACGTAGAAGCAGATTACAAAAACTAGGCACCATTGCAACGTAACAAAATAATACTGAACCGAGACCACTTCCAAGACAGTTCAAGAAAGGTTAGCCTTGCGGGGGAACTGCTGCGCAAGCTGCTGAGCAAGGTTGTGAGACCGGCCTAGCATGTCGGTCATAGCTTCCAAGTGTAGCTGTTTAGCGATGAAGTTCTCATTGGTGTTCTCCGCAATCTTTCTTAGAGATAGGACTTCAAGTCGAAGTTGAGTTGTAGAATGCCTGTCTGCTAGAACTTGGGACTGAAGAAGTTAAACTGATTCAGATAACGAATTCTGTGAGCTTGTCTGACTGTTAGTGTCAAGTAACTTGAACACTGCATCAAGACAAGACTTTGGGGTTGTCTCGCTATCTTCAAGATGTTTTGCCTTCTTTCCTGCAATATATGTTGGGTTTGTCTCACAACCTTCAGCAGACTTGTGCATGCCATCAGGCATATCACCATGAAACAAAGCAGAGAGATGACAGGTTTTCCACGTGTATAAACAAAGATGATAACTGTTCTGTCAATTCTATCCAATTTCAAATTAGAAAATAAAGAGTATGTTCAAAATATCAATAGCATAATTTGGCATTGTTCATAATGCGGGGAGCTTCACCACACTACTAGATTACCATGTCAACATAACACACATAGATGAAGGGCAAAGAAAATCATTGTATCTGTTTTGGATAATGTGCATGGCATGTTGTTCATATCATCAGCCACATCAGTAAGATAAAACAGGAGATGACAAGGTGCAAACGTGGGCTGCTTCACCACACACTACATTATAGATCCACAAAAACAAGCATACATATAGGGAGTATTAAGTAATGTGCATGGTATGAATAAGGAATTTGGTTTTACAAGTAAAACTTAGAACTTATGGTTCTTACGAACATGCATTTTGGAAGAAACAGCAAACTAAACAACAGTAAACGATAGGGAGTATGAGCAAATTAAACAGCAGTTGAGGATAAAGGCTTTAGAAGGACTGACTTACATGAACAGTTAACACCGGCTTTATAATGCCCTTCTCCATGTCAAGGGAAGGATAACTCAAGAATTTCAGCACAGAATCTTCTTCATAAGCATTGCCTGTACTCTACATTTTGTAGAGAGTAATTGTAGATATGATAATACTGGAAGGGGTAGAGGATAATGAAGATAAGATACAGATGGATGCTACATAATCAACTACCAATCCCTGGAAGTACAAGCGTTACAGGACAAAATGTACTGACAAGAGCAATGGGCTACACTTCTGCACTGGTGTATTCTACTTGTTGGTAAGATTAAATATAGATCTGATCTTTTTTAGTAAATGGTGGGCGAGGGAGATAAGATGCAGAATGCTACAAAATGAACCAATCCCTCTTCCCATAATACAAGAGTGTTTTGAACACTGGTGTACTGTACAAAACGTTCTTATATTATGGGACGGAGGGAGTAGCTGTTAATGTAAGTACAGTGATAGACCACGTTCAGTCCTTACAAGAGGACTGCAGAGCTAAACCTCTTCAAAAGCATTGGGTTGATTCTAAATTTATGTAAGAGTCCATTCGGATCTTATAATGTCCACCAAATGGACGATTACGAGGCTAACATGTGCAGTGATGCTACATAATCAAACAACTATGAAAGTAAGTATGGTCATACAGGGCAAGAGGTACTCACAAGAGCAATGCAGTGTGCAGTATAGTTGCGAGATTCTATGGTCCCTTGAGAATGAATGTTCTTCTGCTAAAAGTTTTCGTACAAGTGAGACATTAAGGAAAATGCAGAAATGTACTTCAAATTGTGATGTGATATCATAGACAGTACCTTACGCTGCAGCCGAGACCAATGTGTAACAAGATTATTCCAGTCACCGCCGGATAAATGTAGCATCGGAGACTTTACAGAAATTTCATTCAGAGGCTTGCCATCGAAGTGCACTTGCCTCGGGTAGGAACGATACTTCATCAATGAGTGCTTGAAAAGCACAACCAACCCTTGCTCGTCATCACAATCCAGTTTGCGCCTCGCCTATTTAAAAGAATGAAATCTTGTGTCTTCTGTCAGCAGAAACATATGCAGTAATGACCATGAATAACATTAGTACATTACTTACGCGTAAGTTGCGGAGGAAGACTGGAAATTGTTCCGTGTCTGCGGTATAATCTTTCCATGAAGGAAAGATGTGCACAAAGTTCCTGACAACAACATAAGCTTCGTCTTCTAAACTGGGAAGAAATGGAACAGGGGTCCTACTTGCTGCAATTGGGGCTCTCTCTGGTTCGAAAAGGGATTTGGCAACTGGATTTGGTGTACTCTTTGCTGGAATGGGGGTTTTGTGTCGTATAGCTGGTGCTATGTCAACTGGCATAATCATACTGTTTGCTGCAGTTGGGGTCTGCTGAGTTGGGGCATCAGAAATGACCAGTGTAGTAGGGCTAGAGTCTGCTAGAGTTGGGGTATTTTGTGGCTCAGGTGATATTGCAACCACACCTACTGAGCTATTTGATTTATCAGGTGCCACTACCTTTTCCAAATACTTTGCTTGTGCTCCTCCACGATCAGCAATCGCCCTCTTCCTTTTGAACGCCTGATACACAAGAACAACATTTGAATGGATAAATATGGTATGATGACAGATTGAATATGTATTGAAAATGGATAGGCAGGGCGTATTCAGATGCACGATGTGTTAACTAAGCTAATGGCAGTTCAACAAAGTAGAAGCAATGCAAAGCGTCAGTCGCAAGATATGTGCGAGCAATGTAACCTTGGAAAGTTAGAGCAAGTACCTTGATGGGTGAATAAGATAGGGCATCTTCCTTTGACTCCTCCACTAGGGAGCTACATTGACTTAGGTCTCCCTCTAGCTCAGAATCATTGTTAGGATCATATCCTGAGCATGAATTTGTAGGTGGAGAGTGTTTGCATTGCATTGCATCCAAACTTGATTTCAGTCCCTTAATGCCAAGTTTGACAGCCATGGCATTGTTCTGCTTTATTCTTTTCATGCGTGCAAGCTCATAATCATTATGATGCTGTTCAGAATCTGAGATTCATGAAAACATAAAAAGTAGTCTGATTATCTATGGAATGCATTGCAGTTTCAACTAGGAGAGTGTCTCCCTATAAACCCCTGCATATGCAAAGTTCACCTCCCCAACCGTGCTGACCAGACCACACACAGAGATACACACCCGAGCGGCGAACATGCATTTTCGAAACTAATTTAGGAACATTTAGCTAACCAATTAAACAACTCTGTTTTAATAATATTAGATTCGTAGTTGAACAACTAAGCTTGTTTAGCTTGATGGGTGGAGCAGTGTTATTATGAAACGAAGCACGTATTCTGATCGTATAGTGATCATAAAAGGGGGGAACTCTAAGCATATATTTGTTGAGCAAAAGAGGGTTTCCCCTCTGATTTCTATTAAATAAACCAGCACGGAACCAACATGATCAATTAAACCCTAAGCATGATCAATTAAACCGTATTATGGATGTGCCATGGCAGATTTGAAGCTGCAAACTGGAGAAATGATATTTAGCATCCATTGTTTGCTTCGAACTAAGAACTAAATTCTAAGAGCTGAAAAGAAAGTAGAGTAACCAAGTTAAGATCTATTTTCTGGTTGAGATCAAAAAGTTGAGGATATATGAAGTACCACCTCTCTTGCGGCGCCGTGTAGGCATCGGGGGTGCGATGGCTGTCGGTGGCGTTGAAGCAGATCTGCGACGGTAGACGGGTGCATCAGGGGATAAGTCCCGTTGAGGTGGAAGAGAAGGTCATGTGAGCGGCCCCGGCAAAGAGGACGACGGCGCCGATGAAGCGAGAGGACGCGATGCAAGGCTATTGGTCCTTCGCCATGGATGAGAAACGTCCATCTCTTGCAGTGGACGACGCGGTCTTGGTAGGCGCTCCGGCATGGTGGAGGACGGTGGCGATGGATGTGGTGGAGGACGGCGGCGATGGATGGGGTGGCAGACGGAGGCTGGTGTGGGAATGGGGTGTTCTAGCATGGACGGTGTATGAATGGGAAAATGGAGGGAGAGGTACAGGGAACCATGTTTTTGGGACGCGCCTGTCTAAAATATGGGAAAGTTACGAACTTATCCCCCGTTTCAAATTTGGACGTCTCGTCGGTTGGGGATAGGACGGTAATCTCGCATCTCCCAACTATTTGCCGGTAACTATTTCGGGCGAGGAGAGGGTGTTTTTCCGCCCACGGTTGGCGCCCACGGTGTATGAACGGGGCTGACAGGTAGGGCGGTTGTGTCATGTCTGATGGAAGTTACACATCTGCCCCTATTTAAAATATTAGCCTACATCTGTTTCGGACGAGGAGAATTTGTTTTGCCGCCCACCGTGTATGAATGGGGAATGGAGGGAGAAACAGAGGTCTTTCGGACAATCTTGAATCAAATGAGTTTTGCCGCCCATGTTTGACGCCCACCGTGTCGGAATGGGCTCAGAGGCGGTCGTGTCACGTCTAATTGAAGTTACTAACCTACCCCTATTTAGAGCAGTGGAAAATCGGGCCTATGGATTGTCCGTGTAATGGGTAGACAGTAATTTCCATCTCCCAAACACTTGGCTTCGGGCAGCCGATGTGGGAGTGGACATTTTGCTGTTTCTTTCGAATTTTGGGACAATAAGCATCCACGTTTACCCTGGCAACTAAATTCGAATCCATTTTGTATTCCTATATGAATCTTTATAAATCATTCTATGTGTTTTTATATATCTTCAAAAGGATGACAAAGATGTATTCCACTGTCATATATGAATATGGTTTACAAATGCCGATACTCAAATTCAGAAACTAGAATCCAGTTTAAGGTGAATTCGAATATTTGGAACACTTCATGTCCAACTCAAATGTCACACGCAGCATAATGTGTACTCCCATTTAGATATGTACACAAGCGATGTATCAAGATTCAAATACCGAGTCAATCAACCAAGAATGTACGGAACTAACAGACATACAAACACTTATAGAGTATATGGATCAATAATATCAACTAACATACATAAGTTAGGCCGCTGTACTTTTTTTCGGCTACAACAGCATCCTTTTTTAGCCAGCATCTTGGCCCTTTCCGATGCGTGCCACTTATGGTCCATCTATACTAGTATTTCTGAATGCACATTTAGCCCGATTGGCATATTTGTAGGTCTGGCACAGCAATCCAAATGAAATGTCTCCGAGTCTTATCAATTAATACAGACTTGTGCTGAAATAAAATTACAAACAAAAAAACAAAAAAAACAATTATTACATGATCTCTAAAACAAATGGTTTGATTGATTACATAAACAGACAACACAAAGGTTATTCAACTATGGAAAGAACATTTCACCTATGATTACCAAGTAGGAATTTAATTTCCTTTTTTCCTTCAGGACCTTAACAATCTGGTCAGTCTCAGCTTGCTTCGTTTTGAAATCCACCAAATATTTAATGGTTCTCTTGAGTACTGCTTGTGATTGTGCTGTTTGCTTCCTCAACATGTCAATTTCATCTCTAAGTGCAGAAGCAGAATCTCTTTCTACCACTAGTTTAGCCTCTAGAGCATCAGTAGTTGGCAATTCATAATGCACGACTGGGCCAGTGCCACTGCTGTGGGATGATGCAACGTCCATGGGGAGCTCGCTCTTTGATCTTGGGCTAACCTGTTTTGCCATTAAAGTTCCGATTGGATTCGGAAAAGTTGAAGTTAGCAAAACATCTCAACTGGGAGTTATAACAGCAAACCAGTTAAACAAACAAGGAATTAAAGAGTTTCAACTGGACGTGGAAAAGTAGTTATTAACATCATCGTAACCCGCTATTGCACCAGCAAAGCAGTTAAACAAACAAGTAGATATTTAAGTTAAGGCAAACAGGTAATTCTTAATAGTAAGTATCAAACACATAGATAGGCGCAGTCTACAATATGATTAACAGGCTGTGCCATTATGTAATCAGTAGCAAACTAAATTAAGCCAAGCAACATAATTGAACAATTTTGCAATAAGTGGCTAACTAAAATTTTGAGAAGCAGGTAACTGAACTTATGCTAGTTCTTTGTACAGGCACACTGCAACTTCTTTTTCGCTTACATGGTTTTACGAAGGAGTCCATGGCATCAATTGCTTGGATACGCAGTCCCAATACTTCTTTCTTCGCACACTGCATGGGTAAGTCGAATGGTTAATCTGGTAAGATGGTGCGTCCTTGATATGTTATATGAGGACGTGTAGTCAGACTAGTTGTAGCCAAACACATCACACTGGCTTTTACTGTATATTTCATGCAATTACTTTTGGCATATCGAGATCTAAGCAATCTACAATAGGATAAAAAGACTGGCATCCTTCACATTATTGGCGAACTCAGTTCATAGAAACAAGAAATTCAACCATTCTGTGGGTAAATCAAAAGCGCCACTGGAATATTTTTCACTATCCAATCATACATGCAAAAAGGGGCGACGCCACCATATGGGCTGGTATGGGCGGCCGCCTCAGGTGGCTGGAAAGTGTGCACCTAGTTTGAGTCGTCCAGGTTGGCCCATGCTAGTTTTGTTCGTCCCAACGCACGAGCAGGCAATGTAAAAAATGAAGAAAAATGTTTCAATTTGGATGGGCCAATAACATAAGTGCAAGGCAGGCCCTATAGCAGGCTCGCGGCCCAAACGAGCGCCTCCCATATCGATCGACAGCAGGAAAAATCCCAATTCATTCGCTCCAGCCTCCAGTCTGGTTCGCTCCTAACCTAGCCGCCGCTGGACAGATCGACACAGCACTTCCTCACGCCCTCGTTGGAGGGCGGTCGCCGAGCTTCAACCGAACAGAAGGACAAGAAGATGAAGATCCAACCCTGGGTGTAGCCTGCGTGGGAGGCAGTGGTGGCAGCACGGGCATGGCATCAAGCTTGCGCAAACGGACAGTCACTAATTGCAAGAGTAGCATGCGCAACGAGTAGGTACATCACATCCCTGATTATATCTAATTCAACTCTTCAATTTCCGGCCAATAGTTAAACCTGACGGTGTTGTAAAACTGCTTGTATGTAGGGAATCTATGAGTAACTCCCCCAATCAATACTGAACTAACTGAATCTGATGTATCTAATCAAGTTTCCGGTGCAAACATACAAGCTCATGTTGTTCTTGAGCCTGAAGTGTCTAATGAACAGACTGCTAATGAAGGATTTGATGCAAACATTTTACATGCTCTTGGTGATGAACATATAGTGTCTAATGAGGGATCTAATGCAAGCATTTTGCAAGCTCATTGAAGGATTTAGCGTCTAATGATGATCTACTATGTTGAGAGAGACAGAGATTTGCAGGCATTGATGACAAGCAAATTATAGTGCATTTTCATAGCTTGAGGAAACGTCAAGGTCATCTACCAGAAAGTCCCCGTATCATGAAAAATAGCATAAATACTTTTCTAATCTGTTGTTTGAAACTATTGGCATACTTGTGCAGGATAGATATATTGATATGCAGTTTGCGCACTGGTTATACGTGCAATTACACTTCGATATTTTTAGCCAGAGAACAAATAATGCAAGCAGGTACAGACCATGTTTGTAGTCCTTGTACACCATGTTGCATTATGTGTTTTTTGGTGTTTGCATCATTTAGTGTTTATAATCTGAACTACTTTGGATCATTAGCTGGTTTTCAAAGTGCATGTAGCTTCACATTTCTCAAGTTATGTTGATTTCCGGAGTGCAAGTACCTTCGTATTTGTTAAGTTAAATGTTCGCCCCTGGTAACTTGAATTCGTGGATCATCCACTGCACACAAATCATACACGAATGCCAGTACGAATTAAATGAAATGCAGGGACTTACGCTAGCTCGTTGTACAGGCTCACTGCAGCTCTGGTTGCGCTAGGGATGTTCCATGTACAAGTCCATGTTACTACTTGCTTGGATGTGCAGGCCTTGTGCTCTAGGCACCCCCCTTTGCATTCTTTGACACGGCGAATGGTTGATCAAATAAGAGGAATCGACCTTGATGTTGTACCGGAGGACAGATACTTACAAGGTTATACGGGTGTGCAAGATGTGTACCAGATCCCGTAGCGTCGTCATGCTTCGCTAAAATATGGATTTGCTTGTTTCAGATGATATCTCCAGAAGAAATAAGAGTTAAGGTCAGAGTTGCATAGGCGTGTAAGCTAAGAGAGCAGTGAAAGGATATACAAACATCGTCGAAACAGTGCACAAGGGAGTGATGTGTGGATACCTAGTTCGGGCCGGCGTTTGGGCATGCTCGCCTAGCTAGAGCGCGGGTCATTTCAGAGCCGTTGAGGGTGATGCGCTGGCGTTGGCTGGCCGCGCACAGATGCAGATCTTGAGTGGTAGTGGAGCGCTACGATGCGGTGGACGAGACCGTTGGTGAAGCCCCAACGGCCTCGGGGGGTGGAGGTGCGATGATGTGCTCGGTGAAGTAGCCCCGGTGAGCTGGGAGACGGCGTCGGTGAAGCGCACCTGATGCGGTGGAACTCGGTGTCTGTGAGGCACATCGGTTGCGGCGGCCGACGTTGTCGGTGGACCACCCGGTGCGGTGGACGAGGGCGTAGATGAGGTAGCTTCGGTGCGGTGGTGAAGCGCGACTGTCGTCTTCGTCGTCGTCGTCCGGCACAGAGGTGGGGAACGGTGGGGAAAGAGACAAGACGAGGGGCGATTCGAGGGTTGGCGGCGAATTAGGGATTTGAGCAATCTGGGCGCGGAAGGGGACGGTCGAGAAGAGAGATTTCGCAGGGCTAGAAGGGGCTGCCAGATATTTCAATCCGAAACATGGAAGCGTGAACTTATATTGTCGTCATCCTTTTTTTGGGGGTGGGGGGGTGGGTGGCTGGGTGCTACGCGTCCGTTTGACACACGCGACCACCCCGACAGGACTATGCTTCGGTGCCTTAAGGCACCTGCCTTTGTGTCCATGACATATGGGCCCAACAAGTGGCTGGCCCACATGTCAGTGACGCAAAGGTAGTTGCCTTTAAGGCACCGAAGCAGCATCCACAACGACACGACCCTGGTTTTCCTGGTGCGCCTACATTTGAGAATGCAAACGAATCTTCTTTCATTGGCAAATGAATCTGTATGTATTACCATGCCCGTGTTTTCCTTGCAATAATTATTCATTCGAAACGAGATACTCCATCCGTTCGCTTTTGTAAGTCGTTTCAAACAAGTTAAAATGAAATGTTTTGCACATTGTCTGAAATGTCTTCAAGGTCTTATAAAAGTGAACAGAGGGAGTACTATAAATTAATTAATGAGGAGTTATTTGAAAAAAAAAATCAAAACGGTACCCACGCTAACATGGATTAGAGTGTGTCTCACATAATTAGTTATTTGAATTAGAGTGTGTGTCATTTAGTTAGTTATTTGAATTAGAGTGTGTGTCACGTAGAGATCTCCAATTCTAACGTGGATTTCGCATTTCACTGTATCCATGCTACTTTTTAATACAAATGCATATGTATATTATGAACACCATGGTAATGAGAAAACTTTTGGATGGATTCAAACATATGACCTACAAAATAGCACAACAAACTGAGTCAATGTCAACTTTTCGAAACTTAGTATGGCACGAATTCGAAATAATTACCCGTATGCCTGCTCCTCGGTTCAAATCTTACAATGTACACCGAATTGAAACATCGATATTAAGTCTCGTACTATGTACATTCAAATGTTGTTTTTAGCCCCCCCCCCCCCCCGCACAAACGCTACGTACTTCCTGTATCGGTCAAGCTTCCTCTCCTAACCACCTTAGGAAGCTATCGTTACCAACACACGTTCATTCTTTCTCTCTATGTTTTGATCTCTAAGTCTCTCAACTACACAACCCCTTTTTCCACTCTGTTACCAAATGTATTTACCTCACACACCCGCCATTGCACCCCATGCCGAGCTCTCTCTCTCCCCCCACTCCCTCTCACCCTCTCGCGCTAAATACCTGCATTGCCTATCTAGCCCCCCAACCTCTCGTGCAGGCGCACACACGCACGTTGTATATCTAGGTCACTCCCTCGAGACTGTCTCACTCTTTCTTCCGCACGGCGGGCCACATTCGCTCAATCTCGCTCTCTTTATCCGAGTCTCGTTTAACCTCATTTTCTTTCACACACAAATGATATATCTCCCTGTTCGGGCCTCGATCGACACACTCTATACTCTCCCACGCAGATTGTCTATCTAGGTCAGTCCATCCAAGCGGTCACCACTCTTTTGACCTCATGGTGGGCCACGCTCACTCAATCTCTCTCTCTCTCTCTCTCTCTCTCTCTCTCTCCGTATGTCTCGATTGACCTCGCTCTTTCTCGGACAAAAACGATATATCACCATGTTTGAGCCCAATTCGACCTATTCACATTGTATACTCTCTCACGCACATCGTCTATCTAGGTCACTCTCTCCAACCCGTCTCACTCTTTCGATCGCACAGCGAACCTATGTGATCGGTTGACCTTGCTTCCTCCCACGCACAAAATATGTCTACACGTCTCCACTTACTAGTGGGTTCCATGTGTGCTCTCTCTCTCTCTCTCCTCCCCTTCTGTGTTTAGATGCACGGGCAAAAAGGAAGAACTCGCGGGCGATGTTGCCGTTGACCATATCTGGACGCGTTCACAAGTCACGGCACCAGTTTCACGTACTAGCAACACTAGTTAGTGTGTACGTGCAATGCACGTTAATTTGGATGTATATAAAGTGCATGCGGATATTAACTTCTAGGATATTATTTGCATGTTGTCATATGATTAGCACTATTTTTGGCATGAAATTAACTGCATGCTAAACGTGTTGAGTGCTCGACATTGAAGCAGTCTAGGTCGTTGGATGACAAGGAATACATGTGGCTTGATGACGTTTTATATTTAATTTGATACGGCTCTAGCAGAACATTCAATCGATCAAACCATACATTTCATTCAGTCTGACTCCGACTTTAAATTATAAGACAATCGATATAAAATAAACTGAAATGATAAACGTTCGGATTTTAAGCATGGCAATCCGAATGTTTTTCATGGCAAATTTAGATTACGCGGCGGCGGTGGGGGCGTCTCGCGGTGGGAAGCGGCTCCTCTGCCATGCTCTGTTTGTCGTCGGGCCACTGACCGACGGCAACGATGGCGTCTTGCGCCGTTGTTGGCGTACTCCTGGACGTTGGCCTAGCTTCAAGGAAGGCCAAAATGTTCTGGATTTCGGAGCGAGTCGACTGGCGGGAGGAGGCGACTGGCGTTGGTGCAAGGAAGCGGTCGACGGCGGCCATCCCTGCCGCTGAGGGGGGCACTGGCACCCGCGCGGGGAAAGGCGCTGTCAACGGCGCGGCGGAGACATTCGTGTACACGGGCACCGGCACGGGCGCGCACGTCAGTGCACGCACAGGCGCAGGTGCACGGGCACCGGCACGGACGTGCGCGTCAGTGCACGCGCAGGCGCATGGGCTCGCAGGTGCACGGGCGCGTGAAAGTCGGCGGGCACCTCTTGGAACCCCGTGGGATCAAGCTCGGCGACAATGTGCGGCTCCCAGCCCATCAATGCCATGGGGATGGGCGTTGGCGCAGTCGCGGCGACGAGAGCCGGAACGGGAGCGGGGACAGGCGCGGCATCTTCCCGCAAGGCCAGTTCAAGCTCGTCCCAAAGCGCCTTATGTTCTTGAGACTCCGGCTGGGTGTCTTCCTCAGGAAACTGGAACACTAAGGGCAGAGCATCGTGATGCGGCATGGCGTACGTTTAGGTCAGGCTAGTTGGAGGTAGACGACAGCAGAATCGGAGAGGAAGAGAGAGGATTGTCGCGATACTCCCTCCTTTCTGGTTTATAAGGCTCAATTCAAACTGGGTAGTGTGGGGTTGGTTTTAAACTACGGCGCTGGCGACATTAAAAGTGGGAGCAGTTGGGACGATGGTGGGCGGCGGAGCCTGGTCAAAGGGCTCGCCTCCCGGTGAGCCTGCACAACGGTCTGCTCGCACGCCTCCCTAACAACCGGCGCAGCGGTCTGCTCGCACGCCTCCCGTCGACTCACACGCTTGCTCGGACGGCACCTGCCGATTGTCGATGAGAAGCGGGGACTCGTGGCGGCACGTAAACGCCCACGGTTTCAATAGTGAAAGCGTTCACCTTAACGTGACAGGTCTTTCTTCCAAAATACCTTGGCTCTTCATTTGTGCAACTTTTCATAAGCAGCTTGTCTCAAATTGAAGAAAAAACTTACGAAGTAATATTTGTGCCATATCACGTGACCATGCTTAGTTTCAAGAATTTATGCTCACTTTTGGATTTTCTGAAATTTAAGATCCAGGATTCAAAACAATATCATAACCTGCATCATGCAATAAATTTTCAAGTCGTACATCTGTCCTGTTGTATTTCTTAAGAAAGGATTTGGTCAAACATTTTGCTTAGTTAGACTTCAGAAAAGTTATATATGCAGAGTAAAAGGATAATCCCTCTGTACCAGTGCATTGCCTGATATATTAACTCAAGTACTAGGCACGAACAAACGGGCTCAATTCTGTGCTCATCCTGGTGTAGTAGTAGTAGTAGTAGTAGTAGTAGTAGTAGTAGTAGTAGTAGTAGTAGTAGTAGTAGTAGTAGTAGTAGTAGGCAATGCAGTTGACGGGTGACCTTGACGAGCGGCGACCGAGGGAATTGAACCGTGCTCGGCACGGTAGGTAACGTTGTCTAGTTACTAAAGCATCCCTCCGTTGTTCATCGGTAGTCATTATGGACCGGGGACATGAGGGGAATTTCCTAGGGCTGGAATTCTGGCCGCCAGATATTTCGACTTGAAACGCTGAAATACGAAAGCCAAGGTCTGGTAACATTCCCGCTTTTTTTAGAATCAACACGAGCCAAGGTCTGGCTGGTACGCCGTTGGGTCCTACCATTCAAGAATACGAAAGGAACCTTTTAAATTACCGAACGAATCTATGTGTATTACAATACCCGTATTTTCCTTGCAAATACTAATTTCAACGTGGTAATTGATTTATGACGAGTTGTTGAATTAGAGTGAGTTTGTGATATTGTGATCTCAACGTGAATTTCAAATTTCATGGTATCCCTAGTAACTTTACCAATGCAAATTCAAATTTAAAAGATGAACAACATGGAGGTGAGAAAACTTTGTATGTATCAAGCATATGATCACACACACACACACAGACACACACGCACGAACACAACAACAATCCAATAAGTATAGTGCATCTATTTTTCCAAACCATGCATGTATGGCACGAATTCAAAAATACTCCTTCTATTCCTAAATATTAGTCTTTTAGAGAGTTCAACAAGTGACTACATACGAAGCAAAATGAGTGAATCTAGACTATAAAATATGTCTATATACATCTGTATGTGCCAGTCCATTTGAAGCCTCTAAAAAGACTAATATTTGGGAACGAAGGGAGTAAAATGTAAGACATCCATGGTCCTCAGTTCAATATTTAAAATGAACATGAAACTGAAACATGAATATTAAGTCTATTACTACAGTACATGCAAATGTTCTGTTTAGGCCGAGCTATGATTGTCGGGGGTCAACCCCTCGACCTTAGATAAAATTGTGGAGCTCTGTTTAGGGTTGTTTACATTAAATTTGTCCCCACCCTCCCAGCCACCGGTTGGTTGTGCACCCCCACCCCTCCTCCCCGGGAGAATATCATGTGCCCCCATACCTTAGATGCTATATGCCGATACGAGTTGCTTGGAGCTTGTAGATCTGAGATATAGCATATGTGTCTTAATATTTCTGCAAGAAACCTTGATGAGTTTGAGAATTGCACACAATTTGTACAAAAACTACTTAGATGCCCTTTGATCCCATATCCAACGACCTCGAAGCTCGTATCACCGTAGCATCTAAGATGAAGGAGGACATCATATTCTCCTGTATGTAATAATATCATGTGCTACCACACCTTAGATGCTTTGTTGATACAAGCTCTTCGGAGGCGTTGGATTTGTGACCCAACACCTCCCCGGTGGTTCGAATGGTTTTTTGCAGAAAAGCCCCAAAAGAGTTCGGCCACTGCTTACAAGCACAAAGACTGCTCAGATGCCATTGGATCTTAGATCAAACGACCTCCAAGCTCGTATCACCATAGCATCCAAGCTGCGATAGCACCTTATGTTTTCTCACACGGGAGAGTATGAGGTGCTCCCGCACCGTAGATTCTATGGTGATACGAGTTCACTGAGATCTAACGGCCCACAATAGGAGGTTTGAATGTTTTTGCAATATACGGCTGATAGAGTTTGGGAATGCGCAGAAAGGACAAGTACTACGCATGTGCCATCTGATCACTGATCATACGACCTAGATGCTCATATCATCGTAGCGGATAATTAAGCTACGGGGAGCACCTAATATGAGCACCGGGGAGCCGTTGTATCGAAGATGCAGCGGCACACAGGAGGCCTGAATGTTTTATTTGCAAAAAAACCTTTGGAGAGTTTGGATATTGCGCATAATTACAAAGACTACTCCCAAGGCATTGGATCTCACTTCCAACGGTGTAAAAACTCGTATCACCATAGTATCTAAGCTGCGGGGTGGATGTGATATTCTATGTCGCTGTCATTTTTGTTCGTAAACTTGCAAAATACGTGTAACTCGTGCTGTTACTTGTCCAACCGCGCAAAGTGTTTGTTCAAAAAAACCATCCTACACTGAAATATCATAACAACACACGGGGGTCCCACTTGTCATTAATCAAATTTGGACCTAAAACTAACAAATCTGAAAGACGAGATTCGAACTGGCAACCTGGACTACAAAGCGTAAGTCGATAGCCTGAAAAAACAAACGGTTGTTGGCTTTCCCCCATAACTTGATTTTATTTATACAGTACTTTGGTTGAGTAGAGTAGAGGGAGTGCCTCGTCAACACGTGCATGACTGTTGTCTCACTTACTGGTGGGTCCCAGGTCTGCGATCTCAATCTCTCTTCTCTCCATCGTCTAACCTTTGCACGGGCACACATGAAGAGCGGCGCTAGCTTGCCGTGGTGTTATTACAACTAAAAAAACCTTGGAAAATAGAAGAATCGCCTAGAACAAGAGACGTTGCGGCTGGTCGAGACGGAGCTAACCACATCTATCCTTCGTGCCACGTTTGCATGATGAAGCTGTGTGTCTAGTGGGGTGTTTTCGACCGACTGGCTGGGTCCCGAGGTCGAACCATAGGTACTACGTCTGATACAGTATATTTTTACACGCACATTTTTCCTCCGTGTCGAGACGTGGCACACCCTACCGCGCGGTTTCGGGGTCCTCCCGGGTGGTGCACGCATATATTCTTCCTGACGTGGGACGCCCTACCGCGCGTTTTCTGGGTCCTCCTCGATCGTAGCGCCGAAGCAAGTGAATGAGTCGTCAAATCATGAAAGACCACCTTTCCCGTCGAGTACATCAATGAAGCACGGTGGCTAGCTAGTTGGGCTAGTTCGACCGATTAGCTAGGCCGCCGCCACATTTGTTTTTTCACCCCTTTTTTTATCTACTTGCCGGCAGGTAAATATAAATATCCACCGCGGCGTTGCTCTGGTGTTTGGGTGCGGCAAGATTTTTATTTTTTTGATTGACGGGAGCAGGCGCAGCAGGATTTTTAATTTTTTGATTGACGGGAGCGGGCGCGGCAGCAATTAGTCACGATGACTCCGCCTGTAAAAACCCACCGCTCCCGGATGTGAGAAGTCGTCGACTGGTGTTTTACCGTGGTGAAAACCAAAAGATTCCCCGCTCCCTCCGCCTTCCCGTAGATTGCATTGCCTTTCAGCCGTTTCGCCCCCTTTGCTTCCTCTCCCCATTGCTTCCACCTGGTGCCATGGCGGCGCAGCAGATCACGGAGTCCGAGGTGAGGCTCCTGACACAGGAGCTCCATGCCAAGGATGCAGAGCTCAGGGCCAAGGACGTGGAGCTCCATGAGCTCAAGGAGGAGAGGAGTGCCATGCTCCTCCGTTATGTGCGGGAGTTCACGGAGCGTCAAAAGCGGCAGGCGTCCACCACAAAGATGCTCAAGGCATCGACGGCGTTGCTGCAGAAAGCGGGAGATACGATAGGCCGTCAGGGGAGCCAGCTGGAGCGCGAGCGGGCCGATTGTGACGAGGTCCAGGATTGCCTCAGCCACTTGGTGAACCAAGTTGCCACACACGTGTTGTGGCTGCGCGATGCCTACCGTCGTGCCAGCGCGACGATGCCGGTCGTCGGGCTAAACCCATTCAACCACCCGGTCGACTTCAATGAGTTGCGGCTTCCTGACCTGGTCTCCTTCTTCACCTATATCTCTGAGGAGCTGAGCCGTCTTCGTGCGATGGTGGGGGCTGAGCTGGACAAGGAGGGGTTGCGGACTGCCGTCGTCGTTGCCGGGCAAATCCTTTCAGGGCTCCGTCACCGGAATCCATTCGTGCCATTGGACGTCGTCTTTGACGAGCTGGCTCTCGTCGACCGGGAGCGGGCTCTGCGGGCGGTTGCACCCTTCATCACCAACGTCGTGCGCCTTGAGAAGCAGAGGGACTTCGGTGGTGTTTAGGCGCCCTCTGGATGGGCATGTCCATGTCTCGGCGCAACATGACCGTTGGATCAAACTCAGACGGTGCAGATCAGTCACTGTAGCACAAAGCGTGTGGGTGTGTTTGGCTGCATTCTCATCTTAATATAGTTGTTTCCTCTTCGTGTATTTGTTACATATAGGAGTAGTTGACATGCGCACAACATCATTTGTTATCGTCATATCTTACTACACTAGCAACAAGATTGTGTAGTACTGACGTATGAACCACTGCACATGCCTAGTAGTAGGAGCACTATGTTTGTTCATGTGGCTGTCGTGTTTCGCACTCCTCCGTCGTAAGAGTGGAAACGCTTGCTTTAATCATTTTTTCTTTTGAAAAACAGTGACACGCTCTACCGTGCGGATCCTCCTCCATCCATGCACTAAATTACTCACTTTCGCCGACGTGTGGGACAGCCAGCATCGGGGTCCACCAGCCATGCACTAAATTACTCTGTAGTAGAGTGACGGTAGACTACCCCGATCGAAGTGCCGCAGTAATGCCCAATGAGATGTCAAATCACAAAACCCCCTCCTTTCCAGCAGTAAGTTGGACGGGCGAAGCAACCATCATTTCACTCTTCTCTCGTAGCTTCCTCTCTACCCAACCCTCGCTTCTGCCTCATCTTGTTCCTCATTTCTTTAAGAAAACCCTGACCTGCTTCTGCCATTGTTCTTCTCTACCAAAGAAGAAAAGGTGAGCGCATCAATGGTGTTGATTCTGGCCAAGGCCCGGTCTTGCAACCCCGAGACTGATCCTATAACTCCCTCTCTTTTCTTCTTTTGGGTTTGTGATTATGGTTTCTTTTCTTTTATTTCTATTTGACAGTTTCTTGATGGACGCTGGAGCACCGGCCGAAGTGATGTCTATGGCTCCGACCAAAACCATCGAGGCTCATGGTACGAAGAAGCGCAAGCACCCCGCCGGGACTACCGCAGACAAGCTCAAAGACATCGCCCTGTCCAAGCCCCCCTCTCCGAGATCCCTCATTAAGCAAGTCCAGGTAATATTTCTTCTTGACGATCTTTTTCTCGATCTTGATCGTGTTTTTTCATCTAACACGCAGTACTAGTACTAGTAGTACAATTTTCTGGGTGATCTTGCATGTGATTTTTGTGTGCCAAATGACGGTTCTAAATTCCTCTTTTGACCAAAACATGCGAGAGGTTGACACTGATTTCTTATAGATAACTTTCAACTACTCCCTCTGTCCCAAATTTCTTGTCTTAGATTTGTCTAGATACGGATGTATCTAATACTAAAATGTGACTTGATACATCCGTATCTAGACAAATCTAAGACAAGATTTTTGGGACGGAGGGAGTACTTTATGAACATCAATGCTACCTTTTAAGAGGGTATATTTGCCTCAGTAACTTGTGTTATGGATTTTGCATGTAATCCCTCTGCTCTCATGCCTTTGAAGACATGTTCTTGTGTCTTTGTTCACTCATTTCTGTGCATATATGTAGTCATTCATATATGGAGTATAATATCGAAAATCATCTTATATTTTTGAACGGAGGTAGTAATAAAATATGGTTTCTGTTTGAATTAGAACCAGGTCCGCGGTGGAGATGAAGTTCTCAAAGTCATCCCGTGTGAACTAGAAGACCCGATGATGAGTTCTACTGCTGAACTATCCAGCTGCTGTGTCCTTGTTGCCACGTGTCCTGAACTAGTGTTTTCCCGTAGCATTGTTGTCAGGCGTGTTCTCGAGGCTGTACTTGACCACAACAATTTCCTAGTTGTGCCTTCGATTACGAAAGGTGTGGTTCTTGTAAAGCTTCCCAACAAATCTGATGCGGCCTATCTTCATCATCATGTTTATGAGTGGAAAGACCACTCTGTTAGGTTCTCCAAGGTTGACAAGATGGTGATGGTGCATGTAGACATCTCACACGAAGTCCATGGCCTAGTCAGTTATGGGGGGTTCATCCCGTAGGTCGGTGGCAAGAAATAGTCTGCAGAGTTTAGTTAGTGCAACTTTGCTTGTCTGTAGTAACTACTATTGTTCAGTACTTGATTTGTGTTTGTGAACCCTGTATTGTTTATTAGTAATGCCGCTTTTGGTGTGTGGTCAGTCCTGAAAACGGTCTATGTTAATGTCTGTCCACTCAATTCAGTCTGTATATTTTGAAGTATCCAGATCATATTTTTTGTGAGGACGGTTTATCAATTGTGGTTACACTCCAATATCTGTATGCATTGCAGGTTTATCGCACCCACCAGGATTTCTAGCCCCATGGATGTTTGGTCCATACGATTTGTCACGACCTTTGGACTGTCCTGCTTGTGGGAGTAGGCAGGGCCCCTGCAAGCCACGCGTAGTTGGACGATCAATCTTCTGTTTAGTACTTCAACATAGTGATTTCCTGGTAAGGATTCACTCGTGTCACATCAAGTAAATCTTATTGATTTACTGTCTAAATCTTATTGATCTAATGTCATGTTTTCTTTTTTCCTCCAATTTTACGATGCAGGTTTTCCCATGTGACATTCATCACAGAATAAACCGTTTGGTTTGCTCTACGATGGCTATTTTTGCAGGTTTCACTTCTTATGTCGTGTCAGTAACGAAGGCACTGTCCATCACTTATATTACTGGAAAAAATTGGATCAGTCTATTGTCTGAGTCCAAGCTAAATCCCTATGATGAACTGCAGTTTGGTTTAAGAAAAACGCCACAATTAGTCCTTCTCGCGTTTAAAAGAAATCAAGAAAAAAAACTGGATCATGGCCACGGATCCTAGTGAAGTTAGGAAGCTGATCATAGCAGACCAGACACGATCGCCGATGTCTCACACAGATCGAGCACCGGCAGTTGTGCTAGCACTGCCAGCGGCAGCAGCTCAGTCTGATCCAGCTGAGGATTGGGCACCGACCGCGTCAGCAGATCAGTCTGATCTACCGGAGGATCGGGCATCAACACCAGCACCTGCTCCGACACCGGCACCAGCTCTATAAGGAGCACCGTCTTCGGCAGCAGCAGCGGCTTCGACACCTGCACCAACACTTGCACATGCATCTGCTCCGGCCCGTGCAGTTGCACCGGCAACAGACTGGGCTGCAGTTCGCACTTCATATACCAAAGTCCTTACAAAAACCGACATGTCCACCTTCTTGGTAAGCATTGGCCGCCCAAGTGCTTCGTTCTTTTTTCTTTCCATGTTGTTTCACATGATTCACCGTGTTGATCTAACTGTTTGGGTATGTCTTCTTGTTTGCAAACAGAGAATCCCTAGAGCAACGAGGGAGTCGCTCAACAATCCGGGCGACCGCGGCCAAGTTTCTCTTACCATGTGCAGCCTTGGTGTGAATGAACCTGCTCAATATACCGTAAGTACAAAGGATGGTCGCATGATGATTGATGCTAAAGGATGGTCAAGGTTCAAATCTAAATCATATCTTGCCGTAGGGGATGATGTCAAAATCGAACTTTCTCGGCAAGGAGAGCTGGTCCAAATCAACTTTGAAATTCTTCAGTAGCAGCACGCAACTTCTGAACTGATCTATCCTCCGAGAGATTTTGATGTAATAATCTGGCATGGTGAAACAAGTGTCTTGTGTGTATAAGTAGTACGACATTATTATTTATCACATGGTATATCGTTGATAGAATTGCAACTCTGATTGCTGGTTAGGAACTGTCGTTCGATTTCATTCCAACAGTTGACGTGCTTTATTCAATTTTGTGTATTCGCCTTGCGACAGCATCTAAAACCAGTGCCGTACCGATCGCTTGCAATATGAAAAGCGCTGAGGTAGAACACATGGGCCCCCAAACATGCAGGGTCGGCCTGCGGCCCAAAGTCCAGAACCGTGAGCCTATTTGAGTATTATATTCTCAGCTGAACCCCCATAAAAAAAAGCTAAACCCCCATAATGCTCGTGCGTTGCAGAGGGAGTATATTTCTCGGCAAGGTGAGCCTGTGATACAAAAGATTTGTATATTTCTTTACAGAGGGAGTATCTCTCTGTCAAAAAATATATTTATGTGTAACTAGTTACTCCTGTCTTTCTACTTCCTTTCGCTGATATGTGGGGCAACCGGCAACGGGGTCCACGTGCCATATGCACAAATTAGAGTGCACAACTTCACGGTAGACACACCCCGGTCGTAGCGCCACAGTAATGCCCAATGAGCCATCAAATAACAACCCCCCCCCTTTCCAGCTTTAGCAGTAAGCTGGACGTACGAAGCGGCAATATTTCACTAGGCCTGAATCCCCTTCTCCCTCGTCTGCTTGTTCAGAGAAAACCCCCTCTCGGTGATTGCATAGGGTTTTCTCACGGAGAACCAGGTACGAATTCTTCATCCATTGCTTGTTGCCTCGATTACTTCGTAATCCACCTATTCTGTCTAACTAATCACAATTTAACTTTAGAAGTAGCAACGAATCTCTCATGAAGATGCTACTTCTAACTAATATTTCTTATAATTGGTGGCACGTGTAGGTTTTTTCAGAGTTAAGCAGTCTGCTCGTTTGTTACTCTGTAATAACTCGGATGTTACTAATGGCACTGAAGTTGACTGGATCGACATCCACAAGTTCCTACACTTTATTGATCGTCTTGAGGTCCTTGTGGGGTGTTTCAATGGTGGAAGGCCACGTGGGATATGTGTGCCACTGCTGCACTCGTTGAACAGGTCCAACTGTGTCGAGAAACTTATGGTATGAGTTGTTTTTTGCTATATATGTTGTTCATAAACTATTGCTTATACACAGTTTTACAGCTGTGATCTTCTTGAAACAGGAACTTCCCAGTTCTATTGTTCCTATACAGATGCCTGACCATGGTCGGGTCAGACTTGCGCTTGGTCACAACATGATGTTTATGTTGACCTACTCAATTCCCCTTGGAGGTGAAAAGATACTTATTCATGGGTGGTCTCAAATAATGAAGGCCCGTCCATCTTGGAGAATAGGACAGAAGATTATGGTCATGCTTTTCCATGGCTCTAAAGCGAATATCCTGTTTATTGACCACGTTGCGAGAGGAAGCCACTTTCAGAAGGTTGTGGATGCGCGGGGTGGCGCCTGGGCCTTGTCCTGGGGCTTGGCGGCCTCACCCTTGGTTAACTGTAGGAAAAGTAGCACTATTCAAGGTGTGCTTTGTACGGTTGAACCTGTATAAGTACTCATACTGCTTTTAGCTTTGGTTGTTAAGTGCCCCTGCTGGTTTCAGTTAAGGTTGTTAAGTACTCCTGTTGCTTTTATAGTCTGTCGTGTTTCTTTAGTCCTGTCTTCATCCAGCCGCCAAAACCAAACCAGCGCCGGCGGGGCCGCCTGCTTCCGCCTCCCACGGTTGGCTGTGCCTCAGTGCATGCATCGCCGCCCCACCATCTCCTAAATCGTTAACGCCGACATCCTCCGCGCGCTTTGGTGCGCTCGCCGCGGCGCCTCCCTCTCGCGTTGTCAACATGGTCAACAAACAATAGAAATCGGCAGAAGTACGTGGAGAGGATGACAGTAGGGGCCCACCATGTTAGCGTATGGAAAAATAAAATGCTTCCTCCTAGCGTTTTCCTGACATCTGGGACCCACGACATTGTGAGCGTATATAGTTAATAGACAAGAGAACAGCACAAGATCGGCTGACACCTGGGACGTAGCTACTCAAGCAGTTTTTTTTGTTTGGTATTGTTGAGACGGAGCAGGGTTTGAACTGAGCTGTGGCCCATCTAGCCCAGGCTTATATTTTATGTTCACCATGTGACCAGCCCAGCTATTTTTTCTTTGTGAAAATGAGCCCAGTTTATTTTTTCTAAAGAATACCCAATCCAGGCCTACTTATTTTTCTACGCCCTGATGGGCTGCAACTCTTTCAAGACGCCTGCAAATCTTGAAAGTAATATGAAATGGGTTGTAAATATAAATACAGATGACAAATTGGCAATTACTTTATAATTTCTGAATTTTATCACATTTTCAGATTCCTATTTCACTGGGCATTAACCTAATTTAAATATATCTTCAAAGTACTTTAAATCTGGCTGGACATTTCGGTATTAAAAATAGTTTGGAACCCACAAAAATATGCGAAATTGGCCCTGGCCAACCAAAAAAAACAACTACAATAAATTGCATAAGAACTTTCCATGAGCTATATATAAATTATAAAAAAAAGAGGGAGTGGTCTGACTTGTGGGCCTGTTTAGTTGACGCGTATGCAAGATTTTTTAGTTATTATATACGTCAACAAACGATTCTAGCAGACGTAACCGTTGGATGTCAATCCAACGGCCTTCGTGTTTCTTCTATCTCTGATCTTCTTGCTCCAGCCGCCAAAGCAGCGCCGGCGGGACCGCCTACTCCCGCCTCTCGACCGGCTGTGCTGCCGCACAGGCCTCAGCGCCCCCTACTACTCCCACCACTGGCCAAGGCATCCCTCTACTCTCCCACACCCCCCTGTTAATATGCGGCGATGGCAACCTCACATCGCAGCCGAACCGGTGAACGCTCGTACTCCTCTCCACGTGGGCATCCACTGCCGCGTCTTCCCCGGCTCCGCGTCGTCCCCTTCCTATGCCTCGCCATCGTCCACCGCCGTCGTGCTCTCGGCGAGGCGTGGTCAAAGTAGTCAATGACCGACTTCCATTGGAGGAGTACTGTACATGGAGAGGCTGACAGCTGGGTCCACGGCAGCCGCAAGGAAATGCCTCCTTATTACGCGGAAAATAATTAGTCCTCCACCTGACAGCGGGGACCCATCGGATGGGCCACCAGTATTTTGTGAAAAAAAATCGTTTCCCCCTGACTTCTGGGACCCACCGGACGGGCCACCGTATTTCGTGGAAAAAAATGTTCCCCCCGCTGTCAGCTCGGACCCATCGGAAGTGCCTCCTTATTACGCACAAAAAAATGAATACTCCCCCGGCTAGTTGGGACCCACCTTGGTGGGAGGCTGACTTGTGGGCCTACTAAGTTGATGGGGACGAAGGGCTTTGTCAACTTAGTCAATATGAACGATTCTAGCTCCAGTGACTGTACGAAGTCCATCCAACGGCCGTAGTCCTTCTTCAACCTCTGGTCTTCTTGCTCCAGCCGCCCAAAGCAGCGCCGGTCGTGCCGCATGCTCCTGCCTCCCATGGCCGGCTGTGCTGCCGCGGAGGCCTCGCTGCCCCCTACTATTCCCACCGCTGGCCAGGCCCTGCGGCGACGGCAGCCTCACATCGCAGCCGAACTAGTGAACCATCGTACTCCTCTCCGCACGCGCGCGGGCTTCCACTGCCGCGTCTTCCCCGGCTCCCCGTCGTCCCCTTCCTAGGCCTCGCCGTCGTCCACCGCCCTGGTGCTCTCGGCGCGGCGTGGTCAACATGGTCAAGGAACGACTTCCATCGGACATGGACTGTACGTGGAGAGGCTGACAGCTGGGTCCACGGCCGCAGCAAGGAAGTGCCTCCTTATTACGTGCAAAATAATTATTCCTCCACCTGACAGCGGGGACCACCGGACGGGCCACCGTATTTCGCCTCCCTGACTGCTGGGACCCACCAGCTACATCTTCACAGACAAGGAAGTGCCTGTCAGTCGGGACCCACCTGGTCGAAGCGTCCGTAGTGTTGTCATTCTGGTCGCGAACGTGTACATACATATATACTGGTGGATGTAGAGGCGCGCACGTGTCGTAGTAGAGGCGGCCAGGGTGCAAGAAAGAAAATACGGCCACGTATGTGTACATACGGGCGGGGTCTCGAACGCCTACTCGCGCATACGTACTGTGAGGGTGAGGGAGTCCTGGATTAGGGGGTGTTCGTATAGCCGAACTATATCTTCAGCCGGACTCCAGGACTATGAAGATACAAGATTGAAGACTTCGTCCCGTGTCCGGAAGCTAGGCGTGCCTTCTACGCCAAGGAAAGAACCTTCCGGACACGGGACGAAGTCTTCAATCTTGTATCTTCATAGTCCTGGAGTCCGGCTGAAGATATAGTTCGGCTATCCGAACACCCCCTAATCCAGGACTCCCTCAGTAGCCCCCGAACCAGGCTTCAATGACGTCGAGTCCAGCGCGCAAATTTGTCTTCGGCATTGCAAGGTGGGTTCCCCCTCCGAATCTTGTCTACCTGTATGAATAATGTCCGTAGCGCTCCTCGGTCTCGGTGCCCAATAATTGCCCTCTTCCACGTGTTGAACGAATGCGAAAAGCCCGGGGGTGTTTTTATATTCACACCCTTGGTCATATAAACGAGCCACCTATTTAACGGGATGGGGATCTAGATCGAAACCACATCTTCTTCTCCCCGCGAGTTATCATCAGAGCGTCTCCAGCAAAGGTCCATTCCAACATGGCCAGCCGTCGTAGCTCCTCCCCTCGCCCCTCCAGCCCCAAATCCGGAGACTGGGAGAGTTGCACCATCCCACACAGCGAGCTAGTGTCACTGCAGGCCAAGGGATTCCTTCCCCAAGCATATATGGTCCCGGTCCGAGCCGGACTCGCCACCTACAACGGCGGCAAGCAAGCGGAGAGCACCCCCAATCCTTCTAAAGGAGAGCGGGTGTGCCCCGTCCCTTATTTATTAAGGGGTCTGGGATTTCCAATTCATTCATTCCTCCGCGGGCTTCTGGAGTTCTACGGCCTCCAGCTGCACAACCTCACGCCTGGCTCCGTGCTACATATTGCAGGCTTCGTTGCCCTTTGCGAGCTATTTTTAGGTGTCGAGGCTCATTTTGCGCTGTGGAAGAGGTTGTTCTGCTTGGTGCCCCGTTCTCGGAAGGGGTCTATATACCAAGTGGGCGGGGCCGAAATATGGCGCATCGCCGGGACCGGATACCTATCCGGAACCCCAAAGAAGGCGTCTGAGGACTGGCCTTCAGAATGGTTCTACATAGACGACGTCCCGCTGCCGGACCCTGTCCGGGTCGGCCTCCCTGAGTTCAGCATGGCTCCCTTAAGGAAACGCTTAAGTTGGCGTCCGCGGAGCTCTCAGAGAGAAAGCAACAGAGACGTTCTTTACCTGATGGGTCGGATAAGACTATTGACTCATTCCGGACTAACCATGATTGGATTCACGGCCGCATGTATTATGCTCGGGGTGCAGCCGCTTCAATATAGGAGCCACCCCATGTGGGATTTCAACGGGGAGGATGACGCCACCCGTTACGGCCGCAAAGGGCGAGACACAGCTGCCGCTCTAGTAAAGATTCTAACATCTTTGTACAAGGGAGAAAAGGAGGACTTCCTCCGCGTCAACCCGCGGGCCGGATTCACTATGTATGAACCTCCGAGTTGGGTAAGTGAACAATTGCACTTGCCCGCTTATTTAATGCTCCCATGACTAGATACGTAATCTGGTGATTTCAATGCAGGAGCTTCGACAGAAGGTAAAGGATATCAACAGCTGCCCTCCACAGCCTGAGGACCCAGAACGGTCCCTCGATCCGGACTCCGAAGAGGATCCGGACATATCGGTGGAGCTCCTCGACGGGGTGTTCCACCAGTTAAGCAAAGATAATACCTTGGTGGCCATTTTGGATGATTATCCCGGGTTAATCCCGGCCTCCCAGGTGACAGAAACCGGAGTGTTTATTCCCGCAAGAGAGATTCCGTCCTTACATATTCCGGCGTTTCTGACGACAACCGTATTTTAGGGGAGATTTCCGAGGAGGGAGGCCGAACCTGCGGCGGCTAGCCAACGAGGAGCCGCCGGGCCCCGTGGGGTAAAAAGGGATGAAGTTCGGACTGAGAGTTCGGCACAAAGGTATAACGCGCCCACTGTCTTCCTGGCGTTATTCTGTCAGGGCATGTTAACATCCGTACTATTTCCAGGACGAAGAGGCCTCGCCGGACTATATCCTGAGGGGCCGCCAACCGCGCCTCTACCAGCCAGGCCCCAACGTCTGGTCCGGAGGCGGGGACAAACACCAGGCTTGCGCCGGACGCTCCTCCAACAGAGGACGCGGACCGGCTATCTGCCACAAATTCAGAAGTGGAGAGCGCCATGAACCATAGGCGTCGCCGGATAGTTTTACGCGACGCTTGTTTCTCCCGAGAGGATCTAAATGCCTTCAATTCGGGAGATCCGTACCTTCGTGCTGCTCAAGATGGTTTAGCCAGAGCCACGGAGCAGTATGCGAAAGACATACGAGTAAGAAAATTTAAATATATATATACCAGTAGCCCCCGAGACTTGAAACAGTTAACCTAACTGATTTAAGGATCATATAATATGTAGGTTCTTACTGAGAAGAACACCGTGCTATCCCAGGAGCTGGAAAAGTGCAAGGCCCAACTAGAGGCCGCACTAGCCGCAACAGGGGAGCCCAAAGGGACCCCCTCAGGTATGATATACTTTGAGAGATTAGTATTGTGTGGCTTATGTGCGAATCTGACAATTAATGTTACAGATGGTGCCGGACTAGATCCGGAGAGGCAACAACTCTTACGCCAGTTAAAGGCTGGCGAGAGTACGTTGACAAGGGTGAGGCGAGAGAAGAATGATCTTCAGGATGCCAACACCAAGCTGGATGTTGAACTGAAAGACGTTCGTGGCCAGCTATCTGACTCCACGAAGGAGAATCAGCGTCTTCGACGCGGCATATTTAGTAAGTGCTTGAGCAAACCCTTTGAAAAAAAAGGAGTTCGGCGAGGAAGACGAATAACATAATTATGTCTGTAGGTACGCTCACAGGTCGTCCTGCAGAGGAGATGCCCGGTTCTACGGGTGACTTTCTCCCCGAACTCCTGCAACTGCACGAACGAATTCGGCAGGCAATGCAAGGGGTTGCCCGGGCCTTATGGCCTGCACACTCCACGCCCGAGGGCCTTGGAGAGCTTGCGGAGAAGCTGACGGGAGCTCGGCGGCACATCCGGTTGTGGAAGATATCAGCCTGCCGACAAGGTGCGAGGGAGGCCTGGGCCATGGTGAAGACCCGCTTTACGAAGTCTGACCCCAATCACATGGCCGAGGTCGGACCAGTGTGGCCTGACGGGAAGGAGATCCCTGTGAGCATGGTGTATGGCCAGGTAGAGCTGGCCGCAAAGTATTCCCAGCAGGACTGTAAATTAGATAGCCTGTTAGATGGTATAGAGGAGGAATACGATCAGTCAAGATGACTATGTAATATATAATTGACATGTGTAATGCCTTCTAGCCGGATTGTAGATCGTTTGTCGTTGCCGACCTTTTCGCTTCGACCTCGGGACCTGACGGTCCGGAGTGTGTCCGAATACCATAACGGCTATATAAAAGCTGGGGTATGCATGGAGACCAGGCGTAGGGGTCATTAGTGCTTTATCAAACAAGTGCCCAACTAGTTATGTTATATTACATGGTTAGTAAGAAACATCTTCCAGAGAGAATAGTTCCGTTAAGGGTTCCTTTCGCTGGGGTGGCGTGCCCTAAAGTGCACGTCCGGACTGCAAATGCAGAAGATCATCTGGGGGCATGTATAAAATAAAAAGGTTCATCTTTAGTTCACCGACTGAATATTCCCTTAAGAACGCTAGCTTTCGGCTTCACCCAGTCTGAGGTACACATCCGGCTTATCCGGCAGTAACAATCGCAGAGGTGCTCCCTTTACCGCCTAGCCGAACAATCGGGAACGTAGGGGTAAGCACAGGAGCCAGGCAACCTAGCTTGGCCAAAACTTAAGTCATATCGATGCATATAATGGCGAAGAAAAGGTGCATGCGGAAGTCTGACGCATGCATTGGGTGTGAAACCCATATAGACAAGCTTCTGTTAAAGAAGCCCCCAGGTTTAAGGAGCGCGGATAGCGCGTCACATAATGAGCCTTTTAAGGGCTAGAAAAGAAAAGAGTAGTAGACAAAGTAAAAAAAAGGTATAAATGTAAATAATGGACAGAGGAAGGAGACAAACACAGAGTCCGGCTCTAGGCATAGAATCTTCGGAGACGTGTGGCGTTCCATGGGTTCGGCTCGAGTCGGTTGTCCGACGCATCTCGCAGGCGGTACGCTCCACCAGTTAGGACTTGGTCGATTATGAATGGACCTTCCCATTTGGGCTTGAGTTTGTTCTTTTGCTTATCCGGTAGGCGCAGAACTAGTTCACCAACGTTGTAATTTTTGGCTCGTACTTCTCTGCTTTGATATCTTCGAGCTTGCTGTTGATAGAATGCGGAACGGGCCTCAGCCACGTCACGCTCTTCCTCTAAGGCGTCCAGGTTGTCCTGCCGATAAAGCTCGGCTTCTCTCTCTTCGTACATGCGCACTCGAGGTGAGTCATGAATTATGTCGCAGGGCAGAATCGCCTCAGCGCCGTACACCATAAAGAATGGCGTGAATCCGGTGGTACGATTTGGCGTGGTTCGCAGCCCCTAGAGTACGGAGTCGAGCTCCTCTACCCAGTGCATATCAGATTCCTTGAGGGACCGCACTAGTCTGGGTTTGATGCCGCTCATGATGAGACCATTTGCACGTTCGACCTGACCGTTAGTTTGTGGGTGATAGACGGAAGCGTAATTGAGCTTAATGCCCATGTTTTTGCACCACAGCTTTACTTCATCAGAGGTGAAGTTTGTGCCGTTATCGGTGATAATGCTGCGGGGGACACCATAACGGTGTACGACCCTAGATACGAAGTCTATCACAGGTTCGGATTCAGCCGTCTTGACAGGCTTGGCTTCTATCCATTTGGTGAATTTATCCACCATGACCAATAAGTACTTTTTCTTGTGGGTTCCGCCTTTAAGGGGTCCCACCATATCGAGCCCCCAGACCGCGAAAGGCCAAGTGATGGGGATAGTTCGGAGGGCGTTGGGTGGCATATGGCTTTGGTTGGCAAAGAGCTGGCAACCGACGCACCGTTTGACTAGGTCCTGAGCGTCTGCTCTAGCCGTCGGCCAATAGAAGCCAGTACGGAAAGCCTTGTTTACAAGGGACCGAGCCGCGGCGTGATGACCACCGAGTCCGGCATGAATTTCAGCCAACAGACTCCGCCCTTCCTCTTCGGAGATACACCTTTGAAGGACTCCTGTAGTGCTTTTCTTATATAGCTCTCCCTCGTGGACTTTATAGGCTTTAGATCGCCTCACTATGCAGCGTGCCTCGTTTTGGTCCTCGGGGAGTTCCTGCCTAGTAAGGTAGGCTAGGAATGGTTCCGTCCACGGGGCGATGACCGCCATTATTGCGTGGGCTGAGGGCGTGATTTCGGCGATTATGTCTGATTGTTCGGCATTGGGTTGTGCGGTTATGCCCGGGCTATTATTCGAGGGTTCCCCCTCCCATGTTACGAATGGTTTGAATAATCTTTCTAAGAAGATGTTGGGGGGGACTGCATCTTGTTTTGCTCCAATGCGTGCCAGGACGTCCGCTGCCTGATTATTTTCTCGGGCTATGTGATGGAACTCCAGTCCCTTGAACCAAGCTGACATTTTTAGTACGGCATTGCGATAAGCTGCCATTTTTGGGTCTTTGGCATCAAAGTCGCCATTTATTTGGGATATCGCGAGGTTTGAGTCCCCGCGTACTTCCAGGCGTTGAATGCCCATGGATACCGCCATCCGGAGGCCATGTAGAAGGGCCTCGTATTCGGCTGCATTGTTGGAGTCCGTATACATAATTTGGAGTACATATTGGACTGTATCTCCTGTAGGGGACGTCAAAACGACGCCAGCCCCCAGTCCGGCCAGCATTTTGGAGCCGTCGAAATGCATGATCTAGTTTGAGTACGTGCCGTACTCTTTAGGGAGTTCGGCCTCTGTCCATTCGGCGACGAAGTCGGCTAGGACTTGCGATTTAATTGCTTGCCATGGCTTGTAGGTTATATCGAACGGGAGGAGCTCTATGGCCCATTTTGCTATCCGGCCTGTTGCATCGCGGTTGTTGATAATATTGTTGAGTGGTACTTCCGAGGCTACTGTAATAGAACACTCTTGAAAGTAGTGTCGTAGCTTCCGGGATGCCATGAATACCGCGTACGCGATTTTTTGATGATGCGGGTACCGTGATTTGCATGGTGTGAGGACAGTGGACACATAGTAAACCGGCCTTTGAAGGGGTAATTTATGTCCGTCCGTTATCCGTTCGACGACGAGTACTGCGCTAACAACTTGATGGGTTGCGGTAATGTACAATAGCATGGGTTCGCCGGTATTCGGCGCGGCCAGGACGGGGTTTGTTGCCAAGATGGCCTTTATTTCCTCGAGTCCGGCAGTGGCAGCGTCCGTCCACTCGAAGTGTTCGGTGCGCCTAAGGAGGCGGTAAAGGGGTAGTGCCTTTTCTCCCAAGCGGGAGATGAAGCGGCTTAAGGCCGCCACGCATCCGGTGAGTTTCTGAATTTGCTTGAGATCTTTTGGGACATCCAATTGTGACAGAGCTCGGATTTTAGTTGGATTTGCTTCAATTCCTCTGCCGGATACAATGAAGCCCAGGAGCTTTCCGGCTGGGACGCCGAAAACACATTTTTCCGGATTGAGCTTGATGTCGTATTTTCGCAGGTTGTCGAATGTAAGTCTCAAGTCGTCTACTAGAGATTCGACGTGTCTTGATTTAACGACCACATCATCTACGTACGCCTCCACTGTTTTGCCGATCTGGTTTGCCAAACATGTTTGAATCATGCGCTGATATGTCGCGCCGGCGTTTTTGAGCCCAAAAGGCATTGTGTTGAAGCAGAATGGGCCGTATGGCGTGATGAATGCTGTTGCAGCTTGGTCGGATTCTGGCATCTTTATTTGATGGTAACCGGAGTATGCGCCGAGGAAACACAGGGAATCGTGTCCTGCGGTGGCATCGATGATTTGATCAATTCGAGGGAGGGGAAAGGGATCCTTTGGGCAGGCCTTATTAAGGTCTTTGAAGTCGACACACAGGCGTCAGGATTTGTCCTTCTTTGGTACCATTACCAGGTTTGCTAGCCAGTCCGGGTGTTTGATATCTCTAATGAATCCGGCCTCCAATAATTTGGCTAGCTCCTCTCCCATGGCCTGTCTCTTTGGTTTGGAGAAACGCCGAAGGGTTTGTTTGACAGGTTTGAATCCTTTCTGGATATTTAAGCTGTGCTCGGCCAGCCTGCGTGGGATTCCTGGCATGTCTGAGGGGTGCCAGGAGAAAATATCCTAGTTCTCTCATAGGAACTCGCTCAGTGCGGCGTTTACATCAGGGCTCAATTGTGCCCCGATGGAGGCTATTTTATTCGGGTCCGTTGGGTGGACCTGGAATTTGACTATTTCGTCCGCTGGTTTAAAGGATGCGGATTTGGAGCTCTTATCAAGTATCACATCATCCCTGCCAACCGTGGATCGCAGGGCCGTCAGCTCTTCGGCCGCTAAGGCTCCAGATAGTGCCTCGAGGGCCAATGCGGTTGTCCTGTTTTCGGTGCGGAGTGCTATGTCCGGATCACTAGCGAGAGTGATAATTCTGTTTGGCCCAGACATCTTAAGCTTCATGTACCCGTAATGGGGTATGGCTTCGAAAACTGTGAATGCCTCTCGTCCTAATATAGCGTGATATCCGCTTCTGAACGGGGCCACCTGGAACGTGATTTGTTCGGACCTGTAATTATCCGGCGTGCCGAATACCACATCTAGTGTGATCTTTCCGGTGCAGCGCGCTTCCTGACTGGGGATTATTCCTCTAAAGGTTGTGCTGCTTCGCTCAATGCGGTTCCAGTCTATTTCCATCTTTTGGAGGGTTTCCTCGTAGATGAGGTTCAATCCGCTGCCTCCGTCCATAAGTACCTTTGCGAGGCGACAGCCGTCCACTATGGGATTGAGAACCAATGCGGCTGGCGCTCTGGCTGTTCGAAATTTAGGTTCGTCGCTCGCATTGAAGGTGATGGCAGTATTGCTCCATGGATTTATGGTCGCTACTTGGTAGACTTCGGCGAGGCCGCGAAGTGTTCTTTTTCGCATGTTATTTGATGCGAAAGTCTCGGAGATTGTGAGAACGGTACTGAAATTCTCGGGCTGGTTTCCTTCGACCTCTGGATTTAGGAGGTCCTCGCCAATTTTGGCCACCTGCCGGAGTATCCAATATGCCCTGAGGCTGTGAGTTGGGGTGGCATCCTCTGTACTATGAATCTTGCAGGGTCCATCGAGCCACCTTTCTAGCACGGTTTCGTGCCCCCTAGAGGGTTTTGATATTTTATTTAAGCCGGGCGCTTTGCTGTAGTGCGCCCTTTTGATTCGGACGGGATTGCTATTCAAGGCCGGATTATCCCAAAATTTAATTTCGGTTTTCCGAGCACTTTCCATCGCACAGTATTTTTGTACTATGGACGCCAAGTCAGCAAAGCGCGTAATATTACGATGACTTATGGCGTTGAGTATCCCCTTGTCCGTGCAGTTACTGCAGAAGATTGAAATCGCGTCTCCCTCGTGGCAGTCCTTTATCCTGTTCATAAGTAGGAGGAATCTGGCCCAGTAATGATGTACTGTTTCTTCGGGCATCTGCTTGATTTGGGAGAGATCGCTTAAGATCGGACGGGCGGAATTCATTAGATCTGATACTTCGCCCGGTTTGCTGTTCGGAGGCCGAATGGCCTGGATTAGGGGGTGTTCGGATAGCCGAACTATATCTTCAGCCGGACTCCAGGACTATGAAGATACAAGATTGAAGACTTCGTCCCGTGTCCGGAAGGTTCTTTCCTTGGCGTAGAAGGCAAGCTAGGCGTGCGGATATTCAAGATCTCCTACCAATGTAACCGACTCTGTGTAACCCTAACCCTATCCGGTGCCTATATAAACCGGAGGGTTGTAGTCCGTAGGACGAACACATCATAACCATCATCATACCCATAGGCTAGCTTCTAGGGTTTAGCCTCCTTGATCTCGTGGTAGATCTACTCTTGTACTACCCATATCATCAATATTAATCTAGCAGGAGTAGGGTTTTATCTCCATCGAGAGGGCCCAAACCTGGGTAAAATAAAGTGTCCCTTGTCTCCTGTTACCATCCGACCTTGACGCACAGATCGGGACCCCCTACCCGAGATCCGCAGGTTTTGACACCGACAGAGGGCTTGTGTACATGGCTGGGTCGGAACGGAGAAACAGCGTCGTCGTCGTGTTCATGGCGAGGCAACGGAATGCGTCATGTTCATCAGGAGGGTTTGGACGAAACAGGCGATGGAAACGAGGCCTGGCGTACTGCAGAACGGAGGAAACGGCCTTGTGTTCGACCGGCCACGGTCGAAACGGGGGTCCTGTTGGTCGGGTGGGGTGCAGCGTACCGCAAAACGGAGGAAACGGACCTCCTAAGGTCGAAACAGGGGTCCTATTGATCGGGAGGGGTGTGGCGTACCGCAAAACGGAGGAAACGGACTTGTGTTGGAGCGCTACAGTCGAAACGGGGGTCCTGTTCATCGGGAGGGGTGTGGCGTACCGCAAAACGGGACTCCACGGGATACTGCTCATCTCCACCGTCGACCTCCTCCAGCCTCCACGAGCTACTGTTCATCCATCGTCGACCTCCTCCAGCCTCCATGGGCTCCTGTTCATCCAGCCTCCACAGCGCGCTACTCCACCGGCTACTGTTCAACCACCCCTCCACCGTCTACTGTTCATCCAGCCCTCCACACCACGGGGTCATGTTCAACCACCACTCCACGGGAACCCCTCCACCGTCTACTGTTCATCCTGCCCTCCACGGGGTGGTCCTGTTCATCCACCCCTCCACGGGGTCCTGTTCATCCAGCCCCAACCGGCTCGATCGATCGGGGTCCTGTTCATCCAGAGGCAACACCACGGGGTCCTGTTCATCCAACCCCCCCCCCCCCCCCCCGCAACGCTCACTGTTCATCCAGAGGCAGCATCGATCAGCTTCAATTAGCAGCAGTAGCCAAGGAATCGCTCGATCGGGTTCAGTTAACAGCCATCGATCGATCGCTCGGGTTCAGTAACGCGTAGCTTGCAGCGCAATCACTCGGGTTCAGTTAGAGCCCAATGCCTCGCTCGCGTTCAGTTAGAGCCAACGCCTCGCACAGACATGCGTACATGTATGAGAGAAACGCGCATCGCTCAGCCCCCGACCTCCCACCGTAACCGGGAACTCCCCGAAATTTTCCTCCCCCTCGCTTCTACCACGGTTTTTTCCGTCATGGACGGACCAAAGAATGTCATGCAGCTGCGTCTCCGGCCCGCCCAGGATGAAAAGCCCATTTTCTGTCATGATTTTTTGTCATAGAAGTAGGATCCCACCACATCTATGATGATACCGGGTTTTGTCACAATTATCGTCATAGAAGTGTCATATGTATGACAGAAAAAAATTCGTTCGGCCCAAAATGTCATGGATGTGTCTTTTTTTGTAGTGCTTATGGTTGTCTCTCTATTGCATAAGATGCAAGCGCCAAATAATTGCTTTACTTTATCGCTATGCGATAATAATAGTTGCAAGAGCAATTGTTGGCGAGACGACCATGTGACGACACATTGATATAGATCAAGATGATGGAGATCATGGTGTGATGCCAGTGACGATGGAGATCATGATGATGCTTTGGAGATGGTGATCAAAGGCATAAGATGATGATGGCCATATCATGTAACATATTATGATTGCATGTGATGTTTATCTTTTCTACATCTTATTTTGCTTAGTTCGGCGGTAGCTTAATAAGATGATCTCTCACTAAATTATCAAGGTATAAGTGTTCTCCCTGAGTATGCACCGTTGCGAAAGTTCTTCATGCTGAGACACCATGTGATGATCGGGTGTGATAGGCTCTATGTTCATATACAACGGGTGCAAAACAGTTGCACATGCGGAATACTCAGGTTAAACTTGACGAGCCTAGCATATAACAGATATGGCCTCGGAACACGGAGACCGAAAGGTCAAGCGTGAATCATATAGTAGATATGATCAACATAGTGATGTTCACCGTTGAAACTACTCCATCTCACGTGATGATCGGACATGGTTTAGTTGATACGGATCACGTGATCACTTAGAGGATTAGAGGGATGTTTATCTAAGTGGGAGTCCTTAAGAAATATGATTAATTGAACTTAAATTTATCATGAACTTAGTCCTGGTAGTATTAGCATATCTATGTTGTAGATCAATAGGTCATGTTTATTTCCCCTATTTTATTTTGATATGTTCCTAGAGAAAACTAAGTTGAAAGATTTTAGTTGCAATGATAAGGACTTGGTCCGTGATCTGAGGATTAACCTCATTGCTACATAGAAGAATTATGTCCTTGATGCACCGCTAGGTGACAGACCTATTGCAGGAGCAGATGCAGACGTTTTGAACGTTTGGCTAGCTCAATATGATGACTACTTGATAGTTTAGTGCACCATGCTTAACGGCTTAGAATCAGGACTTCAAAGACGTTTTGAATGTCATGGACCACATGAGATGTTCCAGGAGTTGAAGTTAATATTTCAAGCAAATACCCGAGTTGAGAGATATGAAGTCTCCAACAAGTTCTATACCCAAAATATGGAGGAGAATAGCTCAAGCAGTGAGCATGTGCTCAGATTATCTGGGTACTACAATCACTTGAATCAAGTGGGAGTTAATCTTACAGATAAGATAGTGATTGACAGAGTTCTCTAGTCACTATCACCAAGTTAGTAGAACTTCATGATGAACTATAATATGCAAGGGATAACGGAAACGATTCCCAAGCTCTTCGTGATGCTGAAATCGACGAACGTAGAAATCAAGAAAAACATCAAGTGTTGATGTTTGACAAGACCACTAGTTTCAAGAAAAGGGGCAAAGGGAAGAAAGGGAACTTCAAGAAGAATAGCAAGCAAGTTGCTTCTCGAGTGAAGAAGCCCAAGTCTGGACCTAAGCCTGAGACTAAGTGCTTCTACTGCAAAGGGACTGGTCACTGGAAGCGTAACTACTCCAAGTATTTGGCGGATAAGAAGGATGGAAAAGTGAACAAAGTTATATTTGATATACATGTTATTGATGTGTACTTTACTAGTGTTTGTATCAACCCCTAAGTATTTGATACTAGTTCAGTTGCTATGATTAGTAACTCGAAACGGGAGTTGCAGAATAAATAGAGACTAGTTAAGGGTGAAGTGACGATGTGTGTTGGCAGTGGTTCCAAGATTGATATGATCATCATTGCAGACTCCCTATACTTTCGGGATTAGTGTTGAACCTAAATAAGTGTTATTTTGTGTTTGCATTGAGCATGAATATGATTTGATCATGCTTATTGCAATACGGTTATTCATTTAAGTTAGAGAACAATTGTTGTTCTGTTTACATGAATAAAACCTTCTATGGTCATACACACCAACGAAAATGGTTCGTTGGATCTCGATCGTAGTGATACACATATTCATAATATTGAAGCCAAAAGATGCAAAGTTAATAATGATAGTTCAACTTATTTGTGGCATTGCCGTTTAGGTCATATTGGTGTAAAGCGCATGAAGAAACTCCATGCTGATGGGCTCTTGGAATCACTTGATTACGAATCACTTGATGCTTGTGAACCATGCCTTATGGGCAAGATGACTAAGACTCCGTTCTCCGTAACAATGGAGCAAGCAACTGACTTATTGGAAATAATACATACTGATGTATGCGATCCAATGAGTGTTGAGGCTCGCAGCAGGTATCGTTATTTTCTGACCTTCACAGATGATTTGAGCAGATATGGGTATATCTACTTGATGAAACATAAGTCTGAAACATTTGAAAAGTTCAAAGAGTTTCAGAGTGAAGTGGAAAATCGTCGTGACAAGAAAATAAAGTTTCTACGATCTGATCATGGAGACAAATATTTGAGTTATGAGTTTGGTCTTCAATTAAAACAATGTGTTATAGTTTCACAAATTTGTGCCACCTGGAAAACCACAGCATAATGGTGTGTCCGAACGTCATAACCGTACTTTACTGGATATAGTGCAATATATGATGTTTCTTACCGATTTACCACTATAGTTTTGGGGTTGTGCATTAGAGACAGCTGCATTCACGTTAAAAAGGGCACCATCTAAATCCGTTGACATGACACTGTATGAACTGTGGTTTGGCAAGAAACCAAAGTTGTCGTTTCTTAAAGTTTGGGGTTGCGATGCTTATAGGAAAAAGTTTCATCCTGATAAGCTCAAACCAAAATCGGAGAAATATGTCTTCATAGGATACCCAAAGGAGACAGTTGGGTACACCTTCTATCACAGATCCGAAGGCAAGATATTCGTTGCTAAGAATGGATCCTTTCTAGAGAAGGAGTTTCTCCCGAAAGAAGTGAGTGGGAGGAAAGTAGAACTTGATGAGGTAACTGTACCTGCTCCCTTATTGGAAAGTAGTTCATCACAGAAATCTGTTCCTATGACTACTACACCAATTAGTGAGGAAGCTAGTGATGATGATCATGTAACTTTAGATCAAGTTACTACCGAACCTCGTAGGTCAAACAGAGTGAGATCCGCACCAAAGTGGTACGTTAATCTTGTTCTAGAGGTCATGACCATGACGAACTTACAAACTATTAGGAAGCGATGATGAGCCCAGATTCCGCAAAATGGCTTGAGGCCATGCAATCTGAGATGGGATCCATGTATGAGAACAAAGTGTGGACTTTGGTTGACATGCCCGATGATCGGCAAGCCATAGAAAATAAATGGATATTTTTGATGACCCACAAGTATAGGGGATCGCAACAGCTTTCGAGGGTAGAGTATTCAACCCAAATTTATTGATTCGACACAAGGGGAGCCAAAGAATATTCTCAAGTATTAGCAGCTGAGTTGTCAATTCAACCACACCTGGAAACTTAGTATCTGCAGCAAAGTGTTTAGTAGCAAAGTAATATGATAGTGGTGGTAACGGTAACAAAGGAGTAATGAAAGCAAAGTAGTATTTTTGGTATTTTGTAGTGATTATAACAGTAGCAACGGGAAAGTAAATAAGCGTAAACCAGTATATGGAAAGCTCGTAGGCATCAGATCGGTGATGGATAATTATGCCGGATGCGGTTCATCATGTAACAGTCATAACATAGAGTGACACAGAACTAGCTCCAATTCATCAATGTAATGTAGGCATGTATTCTGAATATAGTCATACGTGCTTATGGAAAAGAACTTGCATGACATCTTTTGTCCTACCCTCCCGTGGCAGTGGGGTCCTATTGGAAACTAAGGGATTTTAAGGCCTCCTTTTAATAGAGAACCGGAACAAAGCATTAGCACATAGTGAATACATGAACTCCTCAAACTATGGTCATCACCGGGAGTGGTCCCGATTATTGTCACTTCGAGGTTGTCGGATCATAACACATAGTAGGTGAATATAGACTTGCAAGATAGGATCAAGAACTCACATATATTCATGAAAACATAATAGGTTCAGATCTGAAATCATGGCACTCGGGCCCTAGTGACAAGCATTAAGCATAGCAAAGTCATAGCAACATCAATCTCAGAACATAATGGATACTAGGGATCAAACCCTAACAAAACCAACTTGATTACATGATAAATCTCATCCAACCCATCACCGTCCAGGAAGCCTACGATGGAATTACTCACGCACGACGGTGAGTGTCGGTGTCAAAACCGGCGGATCTCGGGTAGGGGGTCTCGAACTGTGCGTCTAGGCGGATGGTAACAAGAGACAAGGGACATGATGTTTTTACCCAGGTTTGGGCCCTCTTGATGGAGGTAAAACCCTACTCCTTCTTGATTAATATTGATGATATGGGTAGTACAAGAGTAGATCTACCACGAGATCAGAGAGGCTAATCCCTAGAAGCTAACCTATGGTATGATTGTTGTTGTCCTACGGACTAAACCCTTAGGTATATATAGACACCAGAGGGGGCTAGGGTTACACAGTGTCGGTTACAAGGAAGGAGATCTACATATCCGTATTGCCAAGCTTGCCTTCCACGCCAAGGAAAGTCCCATCCGAACACGGGACGAAGTCTTCAATCTTGTATCTTCATAGTCCAACAGTCCGGCCAAAGGTTATAGTCCGGCCGTCCGGATACCCCCTAATCTAGGACTCCCTCAGTAGCCCCCGAACCAGGCTTCAATGACGATGAGTCCGGCGCGCAGATTGTCTTCGGCATTGCAAGGCGGGTTCTTCTCCAAATTTCGAATACCTGTTAAATAGTGTCTGGCTTCTTGTAAATGCTGCGCTCCTTGGCTTCCACGCTTAATAATGGCCACCTTCCACGTGTCGAACGAATGTGAAGAGTTTGTATTTTTACATTTACCCCCTAGCTATGCAAATGAGCCGTCTATTAAAGAGACGAGGATTCAGATCCAAACCACACCATCTTCCCTCAGCGAGCATTTATCGGAGCACGCCCGAAAGAAATCCATTCCATCATGGCCGATCGATGCAGCTCCTCTTCTCGTTCCTCCAGACCCAAGCCCGGAGATTGGGAGAGGTGTTCCCTCCCACACAGCCAACTAGTGAAGCTTCAGACCCAGGGAATTCTCCCCCCAGTGTATGTGGTCCCGGTTCGAGCCGGGCTCGCCACCTACAATGGCGGAGAGCAAGCGGAGATCTTTCCCAGTCTCTCTAAGGGAGAGCGGGTATGCCTCGTTTCTTATTTGATAAGAGGACTCGGATTTCCAATTCATCCGTTTCTCCGGGGTCTTCTGGAGTTCTACGGTCTCCAGTTGCACAGCCTTACTCCTGCCTCCATACTACATATCGCCGGCTACGTAGCCTTTTGCGAGCTGTTTTTGGGCTGTGAGGCTCACTTCGCACTGTGGAAGAAGCTGTTCCGACTTGTGCTCCGTTCTCAGAGGGGGTCAATATTTCAAGTGGGCGGAGCCGAAGTATGGTGCATCGCTGGGACCAGATATCCATCCGGAACCCCGAAGAAGGCGTCCGAAGACTGGCCTTCAGAATGGTTTTATATAGAAGATGTCCCACTTCTGGATCCTATACGGATCGGCCTTCCCGAGTTTGATAATGCTCCCTTGAAGAATGCCTGAGCTGGCGTCCACGGAGCCCCCAGGAGGAAGATAACAGAGACGTTCTTTACCTGATGAGCCGGATAAAGTTGTTGGCTCAATCAGGACTGGCCATGATCGAAGTCATGGCAGCATGCAGCATGCGGGGGGTGCAACCGCTTCAATATCGAGGCCACCCCATGTGGGATTTCAACAGGGAGGATGACGCCACCCGCTGTGGCCGCAAGGGGCCGGACTCATCCGCCACTCTGGCGAAAATCTTGTCTGATTTGTACAAGGGAGAAGAGGAGGAATTCCTCCGCGTCAATCCACAGGGCGGATTTTCTATGTACAATCCTCCGAGCTGGGTAAGTCAACACTTTTTCGTCCATCCATTCCATATTCCCACAGTTAAATATTTTACCTTGCGAATTCAACGCAAGAGTTGCGTAAGGCAGTAAGGGAGATCAACAGCCCAGCGAGAAATGGCTTGATGAACCCTTCCGTTCACCACGCACCGGCCCCGTTCACTTGCAACTCGTAGAGGCTGTAAGTAAACAGTGCCCCACTAAATTCAAAGCCTCCACAACTAGAGGATCCTGAGAGGTCCCTCGACCCGGCCTTCGAAGAGGATGCGGACATATCCGTGGAGCTGATTGATAGGGTATTTTACCAATTAAGCAGTGACAATGCCTTGGTGGCCATTACGGCCGATTACCCTAGGCTGCTCCTAGCTTCGCAGGTGACTGACACCAAATTCCCAATATTTTGAAAAGGATTTGTCCTTGTGTACATCGCTCACCGTATACCAACGGTGTTGTACAGGGAAGGCCCTTGGGACGCCATGCCAAGCCTGCGGCGACTAGCCAACCAGGGGCTCTGAGGCCGGGCAGGCTAAAAAGGAACACAGTCCGGACTGAGACACCGGCGCAGAGGTATGACGTGCCACCTTACTCCATGGTATCGTCTTTAAAGACATATTAACGCCCGTGCTTTATAGGAAGAAGAACGCTCGCCGGACTATATCCGGAGAGGTTGCCAATCACGCCTCAACCAGTCGGGCTCCAAGGCCGGACACGGAAGCGGAGGCGAGTACGAGGCGCACGCCGGATGATCCTCCGACAGAGGATGCGGACAGAATGCCCGCCACAAATTCCGAGGTGGAAAGTGCCATGAACCATAGGCGTCGTCGAGCCGTTCTCCGTGACGCTTGCTTCTCCAAAGAGGCATTTGACGCCTTCAACTCGGGAGACGCGTACCTCCGCGCTGCTCAAGATGGTCTAGCCAGAGCCACGGAGCAATATGTAAAGGATATACGGGTGAGAGAATTTCATGATTATATATAGTAGTAGCCCCTGAGACTTGAGGCAGTTAGAATAACTGATTTAAGGATCATTTGTTATGCAGGTTCTTACAGAAAAGAATACCCAATTGTCCCGTGAGCTTGAAGAGTGTCAAGCCCAACTTCGGGCCGCACTAGCCGCAGAAGAGTCCAAGAAGACCCCCTCTGGTAATATATGTTTCCAATGATAGGTATCATGTAGAGTGCGGCGTATATGCAAATCTGACAATAAATTTGTAGATGACGCCGGAGTAAATCCGGAGGAGCAACATCTCCTACGTCGGCTAAAGGCCGGCGAGAGCGTGCTTACAAGGGTTAGGCAGGAGAGGAATGATCTCCGAGATGCCAACACCCAGCTGGGCATGGAACTAAAGGATGTCCGTGCCCAACTGTCAGACTCTGTGAAGGAGAATCAATGGCTTCGACGCGGCATTTTCAGTAAGTGCTTGAACAAACTTTTTTAAAGAGAGTTCGGCGAAGAAGTCGACTAACAGAGTTATGTCTGTAGGTATGCTAACAGGTCATCCTGCGAAGGAAATGCCCGGTTCTGCGGGTGATCTTCTGCCCGAGCTCTCACAACTGCATGAACGAGTTCGGCAGGTGATGCAAGGCATTGCCCAGGCCTTATGGCCATCCGTCTCTGTGCCCGAAGGCCTTGGCGAGCTGGCAGAAAAGCTGAAAGGAGCGTGGCAGCGCTTCCGATTATGGAAGATATCGGCCTGCCGTCAAGGTGCTAGGGAAGCCTGGGCCATGGTGAACACGCGGTATATCAAGGCTGGCCCGAACCACATGGCCCACGTCAGACCTATGGGGCCCGACAGGAAAGAGATCCCTGTTAGTCTAGTGTACGGACAAGTAGAATTGGCCGCAAAGTCTTCCTAACAGGATTGTAGGTTAGACAGCCTGTTGGATGGTATAGAGGAAGAATTTAGTCAGTCAAAGTGACTATGTAATTGAAGTGACATTTATAATGCCTTCTAGCCGGATTGTAGATCATTTGTCATGGCGGACATTTTCACTTCAACCTCTGGACCCGATAGTCCGGAGTGAATCCGAATACCTTCTCGGTTATATGAAAACCGAGGCATGCGTGGAAACCAGGTGTAGGGGTTATAAGTGCTTGAACAGACAAGTGCCCAACTAGTTATGTTATATTACATGGTTAGTAAGAAACATCTTCCAGGGAGAATAGTTCTGTTAGGGGTTCCTTTCCTTGGGTATGCATGCCCTAAAGTGCATGTCCGGACTGCGAAAAGAGTCGCAGAAAAAAACATCTATGGGCATATATAGAAAATAGGTAAAAAAACATCTTTTGTTCACCGACCGAATATTCCCTTAAGAACGCTAGCTTTCGGCTTCACCCAGTCTGAGGTACACATCCGGCTGACCTGGTAGTAACAATCGCAAAGGTGCTCCCCTTATGCCCTAGCCGAATTAACGGGAACGTAGGGCATAAATACAAGAGCCGGGCAACCCAGCTTGGCCAAAACTTAAGTTATATCGATGCATATAATGGTGAATAAAAGGTACATGCGGAAAGATGACACATGTGCTGGGCATGAAGCCCGTATGAATAAATAAGCTTCTGTGAAAGAAACCCCCGGGTATAATGAGCGCGGATAGCACGTCAGTTGTGTGCAAACAAGGCACAAATTGGCCCTTAAAGGCTGTGAGAGAAAAGAATGGGGGAAGGAGAGAAATAAAAGACAGATAGTGTATAAAAAATGGAAAGAGGAAGGAGACGAACACAGAGTCCGGCGCTAGGCATAGAATCTTTGGAGTCTGGCTGCGTTCCATGGGTTCGGCTCAAGTCGGTTATCCGATGCATCCCGCAGGCGGTACGCTCCACTAGTCAGAACTTGGTCAATAATGAAGGGACCCTCCCATTTGGGCTTGAGTTTGTCCTTTTCCTTCTCCGGCAGGCGTAGAACTAATTCGCCAACATTATAAGTTTTGGCCCGTACTTCTCTGCTTTGGTATCTTCGAGCCTGCTGTTGATAGAATGCGGAACGGGCTTTGGCCATGTCACTCTCCTCCTCCAGGGCATCCAAACTGTCCTGCCGATCGAGCTCGGCCTCTCTTTCTTCGTACATGCGCACTCGAGGTGAGTCATGAATTATGTCGCAGGGCAGAACCGCCTCTGCGCCGTATACCATAAAGAATGGTGTATATCCGGTAGTGCGATTTGGCGTGGTCCGCAGCCCCCAGAGTACGGAGTCGAGCTCCTCTACCCAGTGTGTGTTAGATTCCTTTAGGGACCACACTAATCTGGGTTTGATGCCGCTCATGATAAGACCATTTGCTCACTCGACTTGACCATTAGTTTGTGGGTGATAGACTGAAGCATACTCGAGCTTGATGCCCATGTTTTTGCACCAGAGTTTTACCTCGTCAGCCGTGAAGTTTGTGCCGTTATCAGTGATGATGCTGTGGGGGACGCCATAACGGTGTACGACCCCGGATATGAAGTCTATCACCGGTCCGGATTCGGCCGTCTTAACAGACTTAGCTTCTATCCATTTGGTGAATTTATCCACCATGACCAGCAAGTAATTTTTCTTGTGGGTTCCTCCTTTAAGGGGTCCCACCATGTCAAGCCCCCAGACCACGAAGGGCTAGGTAATGGGGATTGTGTGGAGGGCGGTGGGCGGCATATGGCTTTGATTTGCAAAAAGCTGGCAACCCACGCAGCGTTTGACCAGGTCTAGTGCATCTGCCCGGGCCGTAGGCCAGTAAAAACCTGTACGAAAGGCCTTGCTTACAAGGGCCCGGGCTGCGGCGTGGTGGTCGCCGAGTCCGGCATGAATTTCTGCTAGAAGCTTCCGCCCTTCTTCTTCGGAGATGCACCTTTGAAGGACTCCAGTGGTGCTTTTCTTATAAAGCTCTCCCTCATGGACCCTGTAGGCTTTAGATCGCCGCAGTATGCAGCGTGCCTCGTTTTGGTCCTCAGGGAGTTCCTGCCTAGTTAAGTAGGCCAGGAATGGTTCTGTCCACGGGGCGATGACGGCCATTATAACATGGGCTGAAGATGTTATTTGGGTGGCAGAGCCTCCGATTATGTCAGAGTGTTCAGAATCGGGCATTGAAGTTGGGTCCGGTCCGTTGTTACCAGTGTCCCCCTCCCATATCACAGATGGCTTGAAAAGCCTCTCCAAAAAGATATTGGGGGGACCGCATCGCGTTTTGCGCCGATGCGTGCAAGGACGTCTGCCGCCTGATTGTTTTCCCGGGCTACATGGTGAAATTAGAGCCCCTCGAACCGAACTGACATTTTTAGGACGGTGTTGCGATATGCCGCCATTTTTTGATTTTTGGCATCAAATTCTCCATTTATTTGGGATACAGCAAGGTTCGAATCCCCCCGCACCTCTAGACGTTGAATGCCCATGGATACTGCCATCCGGAGACCGTGTAGAAGGGCCTCGTATTCGGCTGCGTTGTTGGAGTCTGTGTACATTATCTGGAGTACGTATTGAACTGTATCTCCGGTTGGGGACGTCAGAATGACGCCAGCCCCCAGACCAGCCAGCATTTTGGAGCCGTCGAAGTGCATGATCCAGTTAGAATATGCGCAGTACTCTTTGGGGAGTTCGGCTTCCATCCATTCGGCGACAAAGTCGTCCAACACTTGTGACTTAATGGCTTGCCGTGGTTTGTAAGTTATGTCAAACGGGAGGAGCTCAATGGCCCATTTGGCAATCCAGCCCTTGGCATCGCGGTTGTTTATAATATCATTGACTGGCACTTCTGAGGCTACAGTTATCGAACACTCTTGAAAGTAGTGCCGCAGCTTCCGGGATGCCATGAATACCATGTATGCTATCTTTTGATAATGCGGGTACCGTGACTTGCATGGAGTAAGGACAGTGGAGACATAGTAGACTGGCTTTTGAATGGGAAATTTATGTCCGTCCGTTTCTCGTTCAACGATGAGCACTGCGCTCACAACTTGATGGGTTGCCGCAATGTATAACAGCATAGGTTCGCCAATGTTTGGCGCAGCCAGGATTGGGTTGGTTGCTATTATGGACTTTATTTCTTCCAATTCGGCTGTGGCGGCATCCGTCCACTCGAAGTGTTCGGTGCGCCGTAGGAGGCGGTAAAGGGGTAATGCCTTTTCTCCCAGGCGGGAGATAAAGCGGCTTAGAGCCGCCACACATCCGGTTAATTTTTGGATTTGTTTGAGGTCCGTTGGGATATCCAACTGTGACAGGGCTCGGATCTTGGCCGGATTTGCTTCAATTCCTCTGCCGGATACAATGAAGCCCAGGAGCTTTCCGGCTGGCACACCGAAGATGCATTTTTACGGGTTGAGCTTGATGTCATATGTTCTGAGGTTATCGAATGTGAGTCTTAAGTCGTCTACTAGAGAGTCGACATGCTTGGTTTTGACGACCACATCATCTATGTATGCCTCCACTGTTTTGCCGATCTTATTTGCCAGACATGTTTGAATCATGCGCTGATAGGTTGCACCGGCGTTTTTTAGCCCGAAGGGCATTGTGTTGAAGCAGAAGGGGCCATATGGTGTGATGAATGCCGTTGCGGCTTGGTCGGACTCCGCCATCTTAATTTGGTGGTAGCCGGAGTATGCGTCGAGGAAGCACAATGAATCGTGTCCTGCTGTAGCATCGATAATTTGATCGACGCGGGGGAGGGGGAAGGGATCCTTTGGGCAAGCCGTGTTGAGGTCCTTAAAATCGACGCACGGGCGCCAGGATTTGTCCTTCTTTGGTACCATCACCAGGTTTGCTATCCAGTCCGGATGTTTTATCTCTCTAATGAATCCGGCTTCCAATAACTTGGCTAGTTCCTCTCCCATAGCTTGTCTCTTAGGTTTAGAGAAACACTGAAGACCCTGCTTGACCGGTTTGAATCCCTTTAGGATATTAAGGTTGTGTTCCGCTAGCCTGCGTTGGATTCCTGGCATGTCTGAAGGGTGCCAGGCAAAAATGTCCCAGTTCTCGCGTAAGAACTCTCATAGTGCGGTGTCTACGGCGGGGTTCAATTGTGCCCCGATGGAAGCTGCTTTTGTAGGGTCCGTTGGATGGACCTGTAATTTCACTATTTCGTCCGCTGGTTTGAAGGAGGTGGACTTGGATCTCTTATCGAGTATCACATCATCCCTGTTCACCATGGAGCGCAACACAGTCAGTTCCTCAGCCGCTAGGGCTTCGGATAGTACCTCGAGGGCCAGTGCGGCTGTCTTGTTTTCGTCGCGGAGTGCTATGTCCGGATCACTAGCAAGAGTGATGATTCCATTGGGCCCGGGCATTTTGAGCTTCATGTACCCGTAATGGGGTATGGCTTGGAAGATTGTGAACGCCTCCCGCCCTAACAGGGCTTGGTATCCGCTACTGAACGGGGCCACTTGGAACGTAACCTCTTCGGACCTGTAATTCTCCAGCGTGCCGAACACCACATCTAGTGTGATTTTTCCTGTACAGCGCGCTTCCCGACTGGGGATTATTCCTCTAAAGGTTGTGCTGCTTCGCTTAATGCGGTTCCAATCTATTTCCATTTTTTGAAGGGATTCCTCAAAGATGAGGTTTAATCCGCTGCCGCCGTCCATGAGTACCTTGGTGAGTCAAAATCCGTCCACTATTGGACTGAGGACCAATGCGGCTGGTGCTCGGGCTGTTCGGAATTTAGGTTCGTCACTGGCATTGAAAGTAATAGCCGTGTCACTCCATGGGTTTATTGTTGCCACGTGGTAGATTTTGGCAAGGCTGTAGAGTGTTCGCTTTCGCATATTATTTGATGCGAAGGTCCCGAAGACTGTTAATACCGTACTGGTATCCCTGGAATGGTGCTCTGTGGCTTTTGAAATTAGAAGATCTTCTCCACTTTTGGCTACCTGCCGGACTATCCAACATGCTCTAAGGCTATGAGTTGGTATGGCGCCCTCTGTACTGTGAATTTTACAGGGTCCCTTGAGCCATCCCTCCAATACGGTTCCATGCCCTTTAGAGGGTTTTTTGCTTTTTTGTGTTTAACCCGGGTGTCTGGTGATAATGCACCCTTTTATTTCGGACTGGGTTCATATTTAGGGCCGGATTGTCCCAAAATTTTATATCGGTTTTCCAGGCACTTTCCATCGCACAAAACATTCGTACTATGGACGCCAAGTCAGCAAAGCGTGTAATTTCACGGTGACTTATGGCGTTGAGGATTCCCTTGTCCGTGCAATTATTGCAGAAGAATGAGATTGCGTCTTTCTCGCGGCAGTCCTTGATCCTGTTCATTACCAGGAGGAATCTGACCCAACAATGGTGTACTGTTTCTTGGGGCTCTTGCCTGATCTAGTAAAGATCGCTTATGCTTGGGTGGGTGGGTGGAATTGAATCTGAAACCTCACCCAATCTGAGACCCGGGGGCCAAGGAGTTTCCAATCTTAGAAATTCGGGTTCTTGGATGTTGTCAGATGAATCTGGCTCGCTGCCTGACTCTAGGTTCAGGGCTTGGGTGACGTCCTCCCATGCATGGGTATCCGGCTTGGAGGGCTCGGGAATCTGGACATAGCTAGTCCTCAAGATGGAGGAAGGGTCGCCGTATTGGTCCTCCACCACCGCAATGTGATGGGTGACCTAGGGAGAGTTAATCTCTCTCAGATCAGGTTTAGGCCCAATCTGATCGTAGTCCGTAGCGACTCTCAGGTCAGCGATGCGATCCAAGAGCTCGTTTAGGGACGAGAGCTCCTTTGGATCTAACTGCTCGGCGAATTCTGAGCTGACGTGGAGATTGCTTTCGATGACTCGAGAAGTCATCGTCGGCGTAGCAGCCGAACAGGCGGTCATGAGGAAACCACCTAGTCGGAGAGTTTGGCCGACAGCCAAAGCTCCCTCAGCAACAGTGCCATCTTTAAAGACGAGACGAGGCATCCTTCCTTATGGCGACGGCATAGTGGAACTCTCAATGAAAGCACCAATGTCGGTGTCAAAACCGGCGGATCTCGGGTAGGGGGTCCCGAACTGTGCGTCTAGGCGGATGGTAACAAGAGGCAAGGGACAAGATGTTTTTACCCAGGTTCAGGCCCTCTCGATGGATGTAAAACCCTACTCCTGCTTGATTAATATTGATGATATGGGTAGTACAAGAGTAGATCTACCACGAGATCAGAGAGGCTAAACCCTAGAAGCTAGCCTATGGTATGATTGTTGTTGTCCTACGTACTAAACCCTCCGGTTTATATAGACACCGGAGGGTGCTAGGGTTACACCGTGTCGGTTACAAGGAAGGAGATCTACATATCTGTATTGCCAAGCTTGCCTTCCACGCCAAGGAAAGTCCCATCCGGACACGGGACGAAGTCTTCAATCTTGTATCTTCATCTACACCCCTATATAGTGTGCGAATAACTTTGAAAGTTGGTCGTTGGATGAAGCCAATCTGATGGTACAGAGATGGCAAATCCGAGAACTACTGGCCGTTGGATATCATCTACATTCCACCAGATTCTACCACGTGTACAATCTAGAAGATTCCATGGTTGAACTTAAGCATAATGCACAAACCTCAAAACACAAGCACTTCTCCTTTGTTCTAGAATCTTCCATATCTTAATTGCCCAAACTATTTTTTATAAATGAATTGTCACTTTTTTTTGTTTACTTTATGCTTTACAATGCACAGTTCCATGAATCTTAAAATACATTTTTTAAAAAAACTAATTGATTTTGGATGAGATGAACTATAAGAATTAAACGAACATCTACATCATGCATATATGACTCAAGGCTTACATGCTATAGTGTGGTAGTTATTCATAATTTGGTTACCAAATCTCATGCGTGCAATGCACGTGTACCTTAACTACTAGTAGTCCAACAGTACGGCCAAAGGTTATAGTCCGGTCGTCCGGATACCCCCTAATCCAGGACTCCCTCAGTGACCATCATGAAATTCGTGATGGAGGATGGTTGATGATGACGACGGCGACGAATCCCCCTCTCCGGAGCCCTGAACGGACTCCAGATCAGCCCTCCCGAGAGGTTTTAGGGCTTGTTTGCGGCTCCGTATCGTAAAACTCGGTGATTTCTTCTCCTCTATTTTTTTCTCCCCGAAAGCAAATATATAGAGTTTGAGTTGGCGTCGGAAGGTGTCCAGGGGGGCCACGAGGTAGGGGGCGCGCCCCCACCCTCGTGGACAGGATGTGGGCCCCCTGGTCTTCATATTTGGCAAGGATTTTTTATTATTTATTATAAGGTATTCCGTGGAGTTTCAGGTCATTCCGAGAACTTTTGTTTTCTGCACATAAAACAGCATCATGGCAATTATGCTAAAAACAGCGTCAGTCCGGGTTAGTTCCATTCAAATCATACAAGTTAGACTCCAAAACAAGGGAAAAAGTGTTTGGAAAAGTAGATACGACGGAGACGTATCAACTCCCCCAAGCTTAAACCCTTCGCTTCTCCTCAAGAAATTCAGTTGACAAACTGAAAGAGAAAAAGAAAGACTTTTACAAACTCTGTTTGCTCTTGTTGTTGTAAATATGTCAAGCTAGCATTCAAGTTTTCAGCAAAGATTATAACTAACCACATTTGCAATAATTCTCAGGTCTCATAATTACTCATATCAATAGCATAATCAACTAGCGAGCCACAATAATAAATCTCGGATGACAACACTTTCTCAAAACAATCATAATATGATATAACAAGATGGTATCTTGCTAGCCCTTTCTGAGACCGCAAAACATAAATGCAGAGCACCTTTAAAGATCAAGGACTTACTAGACATTGTAATTCATGGTAAAAGAGATCCAATCATAGTCACACCCAACATAGATTAATAGTGATGAATGCAAATGACAGTTGTGCTCTCCAGCTAGTGCTTTTTAATAGGACGGTGATGACTCGACATAAAAGTAAATAGATTGGCCCTTCGCAGAGGGAAGCAGGGATTTGTAGAGGTGCCAGAGCTCGGTTTTGAAATAGAGATAAATAATATTTTGAGCAGCATACTTTCATTGTCAACATAACAACTAAGAGATGGCGATATCTTCTATGCTACACACATTATAGGCGGTTCCCAAACAGAATGGTAAAGTTTATACTCCCCCCCCACCAACAAGCATCAATCCATGGCCTGCTCGAAACAACGAGTGCCTCCAACATACATCAGGTCCTAGGAGGAGTTTTGTTTGCAATTAATTTTGATTTAGTTTGCATAAAGCATGGGACTGGGCATCCCGGTGACCAACCATTTACTCGTGAGTGAGGAGCGGAGTGACTCCTCTTGAGAATAACCCGCCTAACATGGAAGATAAGGGCAGCCTTGGTTGATACATGAGCTATTCGAGCATACAAAACAGAATGTTTATTTGAAGGTTTAGAGTTTGGCACATACAAATTTACTTGGAACGGCAAGTAGATACCACATATAGGATGGTATAGTGGACTCATCTGGAATAACTTTGGGGTTTAAGGGATTGGATGCACAAGCAGTATTCCCGCTTAGTACAGGTGAAGGCTAGCAAAAGACTGGGAAGCGACCAACTAGAGAGCGACAACAGCCATGTACATGCATTAAAATTAATAAACATTGGATGCAAGCATGTGTAGGATATAATCCACCATGAACATAAATATCGTGAAGGCTGTGTTGATTTGTTTCAACTACATGCTTGAACATGTGCCAAGTCAAGTCACTTAAATCATTCAAAGGAGGATACCACCCCATCATACCACATCATAACCATCTCAATAGCATGTTGGCACGCAAGGTAAACCATTATAACTCATAGCTAATCAAGCATGGCACAAGTAACTATGATCTCTAATTGTCATTGCAAACATGTTTATTCATAACAAGCTGAATCAAGAATGATGAACTCGTCATATTTACAAAAACAAAAGAGGTCGAGTTCATACCAGCTTTTCCCATCTCAGTCAGTCCATCATATATCATCATAATTGCCTTTCACTTGCACGACCAAACGAAGTGAATAATAATAAGAGTGCACGTGCATTGGACTAAGCTGGAATCTGCGAGCATTCAATAAACAGGAGAAGACAAGGCAATATGGGCTCTGGGTTAAATCAACAATAATGCATATAAGAGCCACTTCAACAATTTAATCATGGTCTTCTCCTATCGACCCCCAAAGAAAAGAAAAGAAATAAAAACTATTTACACGGGAAAACTCCCAACAAGCAAAAGAAGAACGGGAAATATTTTTGGGTTTTCTTTTTAACTACTACTACAGCAGAAAAGTAAACTACTACTAATTTTCTCGGTTTTTCTTAAGGTTTAACAAACAAACAAGAAGAAAGCAAGAAAAATAAAATAAACTAGCATGGATATTACTGAAGGAAATATGCCCTAGAGGCAATAATAAAGTTATTATATATTTCCTTATATCATGGTAAATGTTTATTATTTATGCTAGAATTGTATTAACCGAAAACATAATACATGTGTGAATACATAGACAAACAGAGTGTCACTAGTATGCCTCTACTTGACTAGCTCGTTAATCGAAGATAGTTATGTTTCCTAACCATGAACAAAAGAGTTCTTATTTGATTAACGGGATCACATCATTACAAGAATGATGTGATTGACTTGACCCATTCCGTTAGCTTAGCACTTGATCATTTAGTATGTTGCTATTGCTTTCTTCATGACTTATACATGTTCCTATGACTATGAGATTATGCAACTCCCGTTTGCTGGAGGAACACTTTGTGTGCTACCAAACGTCACAACGTAACTGGGTAATTATAAAGGAGCTCTACAGGTGTCTCCAAAGGTACATGTTGGGTTGGCGTATTTCGAGATTAGGATTTGTCACTCCGATTATTGGAGAGGTATCTCTGGGCCCTCTCGGTAATGCACATCACTTAAGCCTTCCAAGCATTTCAACTAATGAGTTAGTTGCGGGATGATGTGTTACGGAACGAGTAAAGAGACTTGCCGGTAACGAGATTGAACTAGGTATTGAGATGACAAAGGGAACAACGTATGTTGTTATGCGGTCTGACCGATAAAGATCTTCGTAGAATATGTAGGAGCCAATATGGGCATCCAGGTCCCGCTATTGGTTATTGACAAGAGAGGTGTCTCGGTCATGTCTACATAGTTCTCGAACCCGTAGGGTCCGCACTCTTAACGTTCGTTGACGATATAGTACTATGAGTTATGTATGTTGGTGACCGAATATTGTTCGAAGTTTTGGATGAGATCACAGATATGATGAGGAACTCCGGAATGGTCCGGAAGTAAAGATTGATATGTGGATAGTAGTGTTTCATCTCCAGAAGGGTTCTGGAATCCATCGGAAGGGGTTCCGGATGTTTCCCAAAATGTTTGGTCACGAGAACACTTTATCTGGGCCAAAGAGGAAAGCCCACAAGGTTTTTGGAAAGCGCAAAAGGAAGTTTTGCAGAGTCCAGGGGCCAGACGCCGGGAACCCTAGCGTCCGGCCCTGGAGTCCGAGAAGGACTCTTGCCTTTCGTGTGAAACCGACTTTGTGGAGGCTTTTACTCCAAGTTTCGACCCCAAGGCTCAACATATAAATAGAGGGGTAGGGCTAGCACCCAAGACACATCAAGAAACACCAAGCCGTGTGCCGGCAACCCCGTCCCCTCTAGTTTATCCTCCGTCATAGTTTTCGTAGTGCTTAGGCGAAGCCCTGCGAAGATTGTTCTTCACCAACACCGTTACCACGCCGTCGTGCTGCCGGAACTCATCTACTACTTCGCCCTTCTTGCTGGATCGAGAAGGCGAGGATGTCACTGAGCCGAACGTGTGCAGAACTCGGAGGTGCCGTGCTTTCGGTGCTTGGATCGGTCGGATCGTGAAGACGTACGACTACATCAACCGCGTTGATATAACGCTTCCCCTTACGGTCTATGAGGGTACGTAGACAACACTCTCCCCTCTCGTTGCTATGCATCACCATGATCTTGCATGTGCGTAGGAAATTTTTGAAATTACTATGTTACCCAACAATGGCATCAGAGCCAGGTTTTATGTGTTGATGTTATATGCACGAGTAGAACACAAGTGAGTTGTGGGCGATATAAGTCATACTGCTTACCGGCATGTCATACTTTGGTTCGGTGGTATTGTTGGATGGAGCGGCCCGGACCGACATTACGCGTACGCTTACGTGAGACTGGTTCTACCGACGTGCTTTGCACACAGGTGGCTGGCGGGTGTCAGTTTCTCCAACTTTAGTTGAACCGAGTGTGGCTACGCCCGGTCCTTGCGAAGGTTAAAACAGCACCAACTTGACAAACTATCGTTGTGGTTTTGATGCGTAGGTAAGATTGGTTCTTACTAAGCCCGTAGCAGCCACGTAAAACTTGCAACAACAAAATAGAGGACGTCTAACTTGTTTTTCCAGGGCATGTTGTGATGTGATAAGGTCAAGACATGATGCTAAATTTTATTGTATGAGATGATCATGTTTTGTAACCGAGTTATCGGCAAATGGCAGGAGCCATATGGTTGTCTCTTTATTGTATGCAATGCAATCGCCTTGTAATGCTTTACTTTATCACCAAGCGGTAGCGATAGTCGTAGAAGCATAAGATTGGCGAGACGACAACGATGCTACGATGGAGATCAAGGTGTCGCGCCGGTGACGATGGTGATCATGGAGGTGCTTCGGAGATGGAGATCACAAGCACAAGATGATGATGGCCATATCATATCACTTATATTGATTGCATGTGATGTTTACCTTTTGTGCATCTTATCTTGCTTTGATTGACGGTAGCATTATAATATGATCTCTTACTAAATTTCAAGATAAAAGTGTTCTCCCTGAGTATGCACCGTTGCCAAAGTTCGTCGTGCCCAGACACCACGTGATGATCGGGTGTGATAAGCTCTACGTCCATCTACAACGGGTGCAAGCCAGTTTTGCACATGCAGAATACTCGGGTTAAACTTGACGAGCCTAGCATATGCAGATATGGCCTCGGAACACTGAGACCGAAAGGTCGAGCGTGAATCATATAGTAGATATGATCAACATAGTGATGTTCACCATTGAAAACTACTCCATTTCACGTGATGATCGGTTATGGTTTAGTTGATTTGGATCACGTGATCACTTAGAAGATTAGAGGGATGTCTTTCTAAGTGGGAGTTCTTAAGTAATATGATTAATTGAACTTTAATTTATCATGAACTTAGTCCTGGTAGTATTAGCATATCTATGTTGTAGATCAATAGCTCGCGTTTTGCTCCGCTGTTTTATTTTGATATGTTCCTAGAGAAAACTAAGTTGAAAGATGTTAGTAGCAATTATGCGGATTGGATCCGTGATCTGAGGTTTATCCTCATTGCTGCACAGAAGAATTATGTCCTTGATACACCGCTAGGTGACAGACCTATTGCAGGAGCAGATGCAGACGCTATGAACGTTTGGCTAGCTCAATATGATGACTACTTGATAGTTTAGTGCACCATGCTTAACGACTTAGAATCGGGACTTCAAAGACATTTTGAACGTCATGGACCATATGAGATGTTCCAGGAGTTGAAGTTAATATTTCAAGCAAATACCCGAGTTGAGAGATACGAAGTCTCCAACAAGTTCTATAGCTAAAAGATGGAGGAGAATAGCTCAAGCCGTGAGCATGTGCTCAGATTGTCTGGGTACTAAAATCGCTTGAATCAAGTGGGAGTTAATCTTCCATATAAGATAGTGATAGACAAATTTCTCTACTCACCATCACCAAGTTAGTAGAACTTCGTGATGAACTATAATATGCAAGGGATAACGGAAACGATTCCCAAGCTCTTCGTGATGCTGAAATCGATAGAGGTAGAAATCAAGAAAGAGCATCAAGTGTTGATGGTTAACAAGATCACTAGTTTCAAGAAAAGGGCAAAGGGATAGAAGGGGAACTTCAAGAAGAACGGCAAGCAAGTTGTTGCTCAAGTGAAGAAGCCCAAGTCTGGTCCTAAGCCTGAGACTAAGTGCTTCTACTGCAAAGGGACTGGTCACTAGAAGCGGAACTGCCCCAAGTATTTGGCGGATAAGAAGGATGGCAAAGTGAACAAAGGTATATTTGATATACAGATTATTGATGTGTATTTTACTAGTGTTTGTAGCAACCCCTCAGTATTTGATACTGGTTCAGTTGCTAAGAGTAGTAACTCGAAACGGGAGTTGCAGAATGAACAGAGACTAGTTAAGGGTGAAGTGCCGATGTGTATTGGAAGTGGTTCCAAGATTGATATGATCATCATCGCACACTGCCTATACTTTCGGGATTAGTGTTGAACCAAAATAAGTGTTATTTGGTGTTTGCGTTGAGCATGAATATGATCTGATCATGTTTATTGCAATACGATTATTCATTTAAGAGAATAATTGTTGTTCTGTTTACATGAATAAAACCTTCTATGGTCATACACCCAATGAAAATGGTTTGTTGGATCTCGATCGTAGTGATACACATATTCATAATATTGAAGCCAAAAGATGCAAAGTTAATAATGATAGTGCAATTTATTTGTGGCACTGCCATTTAGGTCATATTGGTGTAAAGCGCATAAAGAAACTCCATGATGATGGACTTTTGGAATCACTTGATTATGCATCACTTGATGCTTGCGAACCATGCCTCATGGGCAAGATAACTAAGACTCCGTTCTCCGGAACAATGGAGCGAGCAACTGACTTATTGGAAATAATACATACTGATGTATGCGATCTGATGAGTGTTAAGGCTCGCGGCGGGTATCGTTATTTTCTAACCTTCACAGATGATTTGAGCAAATATGGGTATATCTGCTTGATGAAACATAAGTCTGAAACATTTGAAAAGTTCAAAGAATTTCAGAGTGAAGTGGAAAATCATCGTGACAAGAAAATAAGGTTTCTACGATCTGATCGCAGAGACAAATATTTGAGTTACGAGTTAGGTCTTCAATTAAAACAATGTGGAATAGTTTCACAAATTCGTGCCACCTGGAACACCACAGCATAATGGTGTGTCCGAACGTCATAACCGTAGTTTATTGGATATAGTACAATCTATGATGTTTCTTACCGATTTACCACTATCGTTTTGGGTCATGCATTAGAGACAGCTGCAATTACGTTAAAAAGGGGCACCATCTAAGTCCGTTGAGACGACACAATATGAACTATGGTTTGGCAAGAAACCAAAGTTGTCGTATCTTAAAGTTTGGGGTTGCGATGCTTATAAGAAAAAGTTTCATCATGATAAGCTCAAACCCAAATCGGAGAAATGTGTCTTCATAGGATACCCAAAGGAGACAGTTGGGTACACCTTCTATCACAGATCCGAAGGCAATACATTCGTTGCTAAGAATGGATACTTTCTAGAGAAGGAGTTTCTCTCGAAAAAAGTGAGTGGGAGGAAAGTAGAACTTGATAAGGTGATTGTACCTTCTCCCTTATTGGAAAGTAGTTCATCACAGAAATTTGTTCCTATGACTACTAAATCAATTAGTGAGGAAGCTAATGATGATGATCATGTAACTTCAGATCAAGTTACTACCAAATCTCGTAGGTAAACCAGAGTGAGATCCGCACTAGAGTGGTACGGTAATCCTGTTCTGGAAGTCATGTTACTAGACCATGATGAACTTGCAAACTATGAGGAATCGATGATGAGCCCAGATTCCGCAAAATGGCTTGAGGCCATGAAATCTAAGAAGGGATCCATGTATGAGAACAAAGTATGGACTTCGATTGACTTGCCCAAATGATCGGCGAGCCATTAAGATTAAATGGATCTTCAAGAGGAAGACGAACGCTGATAGTAGTGTTACTATCAAAAAAGCTAGAATTGTCGCAAAAGATTTTCGACAAGTTCAAGGTGTTGACTACGATGAGATTTTCTCACTCGTATCTATGCTTAAGTCTGTCCGAATCATGTTAGCAATTGTCGCATTTTATGAAATCTGGCAAATGGATAAACAAAACTGCATTCCTTAATGGATTTATTAAAGAAGAGTTGTATATGATGCAACTAGAAGGTTTTGTCAATCCTAAAGGTGCTAACAAAATGTGCAAGCTCCAGCGATCCATCTATGGACTGGTGCAAGCATCTCGGAGTTGGAATATGCGCTTCGATGAGATGATCAAAGAATATAGTTTTATACAGACTTGCGGTGAAGCCCGTATTTACAAGAAAGTGAGCGGGAGCACTACAACATTTCTGATAAGTATATGTGAATGACATATTGTTGATCGAAAATAATGTAGAATTATTCTGCAAAGCATAAAGGAGTGTTTGAAAGAAGTTTTTCAAAGAAAGACCTCGGTGAAGCTGCTTACATATTAAGCATCAAGATCTATAGAGATAGATCAAGACGCTTGATAAGTTTTTTCCATGAGTACATACCTTGACAAGATTTTGAAGTAGTTCAAAATGGAACAGTCAAAGAAAGAGTTCTTGGCTGTGTTACAAGGTGTGAAATTGAGTAAGACTCAAAGCCCGACCACGGCAAAAGATAGAAAGAGAATGAAAGTCATTCCCTATGCCTCAGCCATAGGTTCTATAAAGTATGCCATGATGTGTACCAGACCTATTGTATACCCTACACTGATTTTGGCAAGGGAGTAATATAGTGACCTAGGAGTAGATCACTGGACATTGGTCAAAATTATCCTTAGTGGAATAAGGATATGTTTCTCGATTATGGAGGTGACAAAGAGGTTCATCGTAAAGGGTTACGTCGATGCAAGTTTTGACGCTGATCCAGATGACTCTAAGTCTTCATCTGGATACATATTGAAAGTGGGAGCAATTAGCTAAAGTAGCTCCGTGCAGAGAATTGTAGACATATAATTTGCAAAATACTTACGGATCTGAATGTGACAGACCTGTTGACTAAAATTATCTCACAAGCAAAACATGATCACACCTTAAAACTCTTTGGGTGTTAATCACATAGCGATGTGAACTAGATTATTGACTCTAGTAAACCCTTTGGGTGTTGATCACATGACGATGTGAACTTTTGGTGTTGGTCACATGACGATTTGAACTATTGGTGTTAAATCACATGGTGATGTGAACTAGATTATTGACTCTAGTGCAAGTGGGAGACTGAAGGAAATAAGCCCTAGAGGCAATAATAAGGTTATTATTTATTTCCTTATATCATGATAAATGTTTATTATTTATGCTAGAATTGTATTAACCGGAAACATAATACATGTGTGAATACATAGACAAACAGAGTGTCACTAGTATGCCTCTACTTGACTAGCTCGTTAATCGAAGATGGTTATGTTTCCTAACCATGAACAAAAGAGTTGTTATTTGATTAACGGGATCACATCATTACAAGAATGATGTGATTGACTTGACCCATTCCGTTAGCTTAGCACTTGATCGTTTAGTATGTTGCTATTGCTTTCTTCATGACTTATACATGTTCCTATGACTATGAGATTATGCAACTCCCGTTTGCCGGAGGAACACTTTGTGTGCTACCAAACGTCACAACGTAACTGGGTGATTATAAAGGAGCTCCACAGGTGTCTCCAAAGGTATATGTTGGGTTAGCGTATTTCGAGATTAGGATTTGTCACTCCGATTGTCGGAGAGGTATCTCTGGGCCCTCTCAGTAATGCACATCACTTAAGCCTTGCAAGCATTTCAACTAATGAGTTAGTTGCGGGATGATGTGTTATCGAACGAGTAAAGAGACTTGCCAGTAACGAGATTGAACTAGGTATTGAGATACCGACGATCGAATCTCGGGCAAGTAACATATCGATGACAAAGGGAACAACGTATGTTGTTATGCGGTCTGACCGATAAAGATTTTAGTAGAATATGTAGGAGCCAATATGGGCATCCAGGTCCCTCTATTGGTTATTGACAAGAGAGGTGTCTCGGTCATGTCTACATAGTTCTCGAACCCGTAGGGCTGCACGCTTAACGTTCGTTGACGATATAGTACTATGAGTTATGTATGTTGGTGACCGAATATTGTTTGAAGTTTTGGATGAGATCACGGATATGACGAGGAACTCCGGAATGGTCCGGAAGTAAAGATTGATATGTGATAGTAGTGTTTGATCTCCAGAAGGGTTCTGGAATCCATCGGAAGGGGTTCCGGATTTTTCCCGAAATGTTTGGTCACGAGAACACTTTATCTGGGCCAAAGGGGAAAGCCCACAAGGTTTTTGGAAAGCGCAAAAGGAAGTTTTGCGGAGTCTAGGGGCCAGACGCCAGGGTCCCTGGCGTCTGGGTCCAGACGCCGGGAACCCTGGTGTCTGGCCCTGGAGTCCGAGAAGGACTCTTGCCTTTCGTGTGAAACTGACTTTGTGGAGGCTTTTACTCCAAGTTTCGACCCCAAGGCTCAACATATAAATAGAGGGGTAGGGCTAGCACTCAAGACACATCAAGAAACACCAAGCCGTGTGCCGGCAACCCTGTCCCCTCTAGTTTATCCTCCGTCATAATTTTCATAGTGCTTAGGCGAAGCCCTGGGAAGATTGTTCTTCACCAACACCGTCACCACGCCATCGTGCTGCCGGAACTCATCTACTACTTCGCCCCTCTTGCTGGATCGAGAAGGCGAGGACGTCACCGAGCCGAATGTGTGCAGAACTCGGAGGTGTCGTGCTTTCGGTGCTTGGATCGGTCGGATCGTGAAGACGTACGACTACATCAACCGCGTTGATATAACGCTTCCACTTACGGTCTACGAGGGTACGTAGACAACACTGTCCCCTCTCGTTGCTATGCATCACCATGATCTTGCATGTGTGTAGGAAATTTTTGAAATTACTACGTTACCTAACAATTACAGTGAAAGAGTATGAGCACCGACATCTAGCAATGAGTGTGTGTGAACATAAATGTAATTTCGGTGAGAAATACGTACTCCCCCAAGTTTGGGCTTTTGGCCTAAGTTGGTTTATTGCCAGGGACAGCCTGGCGGATTCCCGTAAGGGTAGCTGGGGTCGTACTGCGACAAAGAATAGTTGGGGTTGTATTGTGATGCAACGGCTATCGCATCCTGAGCTGCAGCATGGAGTCGGGCTGCCTCCGCTCTCCTCTCGTACTCATCCGCCTCCTCTCTAGTAATAGTATATCTTTCGTTTGCCTGAGAAGGCAGGAGCAGGGAGAGTAATACGGACAACATGCCGGTTGTTAAAAATTAATCGATACTGGAGAGGTGACTCAGTCCTCTCAACAAAATGGTGGGAGACCATAGAATCAAAATCTAAATAAGTAGGAGGCAACTCCATGTCTCCTTCACGAACGTCTATCTCAAGAAATTTAGCTAAGTGGATTGCATAAATTCCTCCAAAGAAATCTCCATTATATCTATTATGATGCAACCTACGGGCTACAATGGCTCCCATATGATAAGATTGGTCTCCTAACACAGCACTCCTGAGAATGCTAAGGTCAGGGACACACATGTGACATGCTTCATCCTTAGCATTTATGCATCTACCTATGAAGAGAGCAAAATAATGTATAGCAGGAAAGTGAATGCTCCCTATGGTAGCTTGCGTTATATCTCTAGATTCCCCTACAGTCATACTAGCAAGAAAGTTTCTAAATTCAGATTTAGGGGGATCCCTAACACTACCCCAATGTGGCAGTTTGCAAGCGGAAGTGAAATCCTCTAAGTCCATGGTATAAGATTTGTCATAAAGATCAAACATGACTGAAGGATAATTACGCGAAGATGAATACTCAAACCTCCTCACAAATGAGCTTGTGAGATCATGATATTGGGGGCATTTGTCTGCCTCAAAGTCCTCAAGACCAGCATTACGCAAATATGCGTTAAATTATTCTTTAATTCCTGCACGATCCATAAAATTTTCCGACGGCCATTCACAATGCCGCACTAGAGCGTCTCTTGGTGGTTCCTCGTCAGCATCACGCATAGCAAGCCTGGGTCCTTGCTTCTTAGAAGAACCACCTTGGAACATCTTCCTAAACATATTGCTTTTCTCTGAAAAAATTCTGAAAT